>BSBN01000943.1:10729500-12156000 GCA_027924645.1 Cunninghamia lanceolata | reverse complement strand
CCGGGCTCTTCTATCCTTTGGGCAAATAGGTTCATATAGAACCAGGTCAAATAGACCTTATCGCTACCTGATTCGGGTAGAACAAATAGTGGCCAAAAGGCCTAGTGGGTCAAACAGACCAATACTCTATCCAATCTAGGATACATAAACATAACAGCCTAACGGGCTAAAGAGGACAGGAATCATTATGCTCTGGCCAGAGACTTCTGACTCCCTTGGGACCAATACAGGTTCATGAGTCACTTCCTAGGGACCACAGTCTACCTAGATACTGTACTAAGGATGTCGACCAGGGAACACATAACATCAACTTGTACTCACCTCAGTTTACGGCAATGCCGGGTACAAGTAATCCACCCTAGGGATTCTTCGGAGTACTAGGAGAGTTCTTAAGTTACCTAGTTAACCTTTAAACTAGAGATCAAGATTATGAAGTTGATTATTATAGAGTTACCCTATATTCAAGGGACTTGAGTACTGGGGGGCATCCTTCGCCGTCCAGACTGCCTACATACCCTGTATCCACGGGATCAAGGCCCTCTACGGATGCGATCTACACGACGAATGCGAACATGTAGTTTTGTCTTGCACTATGTTTTATGTAACTGTGGTTGGTACACAGTTCTTCGCCAACTGCCCATTTACTCAAGTGATATAGAGACGGAATTCTTAAGAAACTAGTATTGCAAACACACCTCCCGGGAGTGTTTGGCATTTAAATTTTCAAGTGTGAGTAATTTACCTATCACGCATATTTCTCTGATGAGGTCTTCCCGTTGATCGTCCTACAACAATTTTTGATAGTCTCACCTTTTTCTTTTTCTTAATCTTTTTAGTCAGGTATCCGAGAAGATTTTCCATTCCTGCGGATTTAATTTAGACATGTTCCTTATTACTCCCCGACGATTTAGAGGGACAGTGCCCAGACGTCGTTGCAGCTATGTTAGGCGCGAGGTACTTGGTTCAACGTGACGGCATTACCCGTAAACGTGATCCAGAGGTACCGTAAATACCGAATACTACGAATGTTTGAGTTTGGATGTTTAATTACAAGGTTTAGCTTGCTAATAGAAAAACTTTATCTATATCAAAATAAATAAAAAGATAAAGGGAACATGCTTGATAAATTTGTTTATGCAAATTGAATAGGCCTAGAAATGATACAATTACTGTCATTAATTCATAATTGTACTAGAAAGAATATTTTATCAATAATGCACATAAGGATGCAGTCTTAAGAGAAACAAAGGAATTTTATTTTATCATGTAAGTAAAGAATTGATACAATTTCTTGCATGATCATTGCTAACTTTCTTTTAAACCAATAAGTCATAAAACAAGGTAGACATCTTCAACAAGAGCATTATTTCCATAACTTGCATAAAAATAAGGTTCTCATTAACCAAAACTAGTCAATAGATATTCTAATTGTCCAACCAATTCAAAATATACATAATTTATGTTTATTCAAATTTAATACACATATATTTATTGTTGCACATGATTATTAAATAATTGTTGTATTGTGAGGTGGCTTCAAAAATAAATCTTTATGGTGAATATGGACTCCATCACATATAATGGACCACAATAGTGATTTTTATTTATTTGAATTTCATTCCTCACATCTTCCTATACTCTACAATATACTACCTTTCATCTTATTCAATGTTTTATTTTACTCCTCCAAACATACTCATCCATTCATTACCATACCCAAGAAATGGGTTTTCCACATTCTAACAACATTCACAACATCATGTATACCAAGCTAAAAAGAAAGATTGTTTGAAAGATCTTCTCACCAATTTGCTACACATTTAATCTTACGATGTTGTCGATATCCAAATCTTTGCTTGTCAATAATTAAATATCTTTGTATTTATCTTGGTTCTTTCATTGATGAAATATAGAAGTTGTGTGAAGAGTTGTTGAAAAATCATAGGGAGCATGTGATTGAGGTTCCCATGGTAGACCTCAAACAGAGGATGTCACTTAATAGATCTAGTGTTATTTGTAGCTATGTTGCAACACATGTATATACATGTTCTGCTAATTATTTTATTGATGATAGATGTGGAGGTCATGAACCAATGAGAAATTAACTACTTGAACACATAGAATAGAATGTTATTTCCTACAATCTAGCAGGTGTTTAGAACAACGTATGGGTTTCTAACAGGTACAAAGGAAAGTGATTTGCACAGACGTGAACTATTTGTGAAAATGCCTTTAAAAACTTTCAAGTACAAGCAATCGTTAGATGAAAATTTAACATCCACAACTTTTGCCAGTATCCTCACTACCTGTGCACTAACGCTAAGAGAGAAAGGTATGGATTTCTATCATCATGGAAGCGGTGATTATAGTTGGAAATACTCTGGTAGGCATATATAAATTAAAAAAAATGGAAACAAGGCACGTCATTTGTTTGACAAAATCCCTCAAAGTAGTGTGGCCTCATAGACTGCAACAATTTCAGGATATGCACAAATGAGTTTGTTGATAAGGCATTAAAAACTATCAAGCAAATGCAATTGTCAACTATAAATCTAAATTCCACAACCTCTGCCAGCATCCTCTCTACCAGTGCCAGTGTGGGAGCTTTGGAACAGGGCACAAACATTCATCAAACCATAATTGAAGGTGAGTTTTTGGAACTCTTGACAAAATCCCTCAAAGAAATGTTACCTCATGAGCTGCAACGACTGCAGGATGTGCACAGAACGTATTTGATGAAAAGGCTTTAAAATCAAAACTCTCAAGTAAATGAAATTGGCAGGTATAAAACCAAACTCCGCAACTTTTGCCAGCATCCTCCCTGTGTATGTCAAAATGGGAGCGTTTTTGAACCAGGTAACCGAATTATAGTTGGAATTTCTTTGGTAGACAAATATGCAAATGAGGAAGCATAGGAAAGGCATGTGAACCGTTTGACAGAATGCCTCAAATGGATGTCATCTCCTAGAATGCATGATCGCAGAATTGCACAAAATGGAGTCGTTAAAAGGGCTTAGAAACTTTCAGGCAAATGCAATCGGCAAAGGTAAAGTCAAATTCTACAGCCGTTACTAGCGTTCTCTTGCCTGGTTAGCATGGGAATTTTGGAGCAGGGTATGGATTTTTACAAAGCATAATTAAAAATGAATTTTGGTCAGATGTATCGTTGAAATTGCCCTTGTAGAAATGTATACAAAACGTGGAAGAATCGACAAGGTATGTGAACTGTTGACAAAATGTCATCTTTTGGAATGCAACGATTGCAGGTTAATGGTCTGGTGCTATACAATCTATAATTTGATTGAACCATAGTATCACTATTCAGAATTGGAATTGACTCAGCAAGCCAAGTATAAAATGAATTCAATTTGAAATTAAAACTTATGCAAAAATTCATAAATCTAGGTTAGTTAAATACTGCAAACAACAAGCATTAATGTCAACAAATCATCTGAACAAAAAATTTCAAGGAAAAGAATAAAACTATGGAGAGAAGTGCTCTTACAATTTACTCCAGCACTCCAAACCAGAGATCAGTGCCTTTCTTCCTCACAATTCTAGGCAATTTATAGAAAAATCCATTCTCCACTCTTTTTTTTTAATGATAATGCATCCTCCACTCTCTTTTTTAATGATAATGCATCCTCCACTCTTTTTTTTTTAATGATAATGCATCCTCCACTCTGTTTTTTTTTAATGATAATGCGTCCTCCACTCTTTAGTAGATTTGCAAATCTTATCCTTAATTTTTTTTAAGTGTAATCCACTGTTAAATTGTTTATTAATTGAATTTTTAAATGAATATACATTTTATGTTTAGTTTTCAAATTTAGAATTCAAAAATTGAGTTGTGACATCCTTCTCCCCTAAATTTATGCATTGTCTCGATGCATGTTTAGAAATAAGATCAAAACATATACATATAAATCCATATCAAAATATCTACTTTTAAAGTCCATATTTCAAAAATAGTTTAATATAGATAAAGATAACAAGGTGTATTATTTGAGCATAACTATCTATATCAACATCATTGTCCTTAAGCAAGATTTGAAGTTTGTCGAGTTAATAAATAACTAGAGTTTATTCAAAATAAACACGGATAGAGCTGTTGCATTTCCATAGTGTCTTCCCATGTAGCACTCTTAGGTGAGTACTGGTCCCACTGGACTTTAGATTGGTCCACTGTCCTATTGCAGAGCTAGAACTGGCACCTCTCGATGATTCTGCATGGCTCTATTGTTATTGTACCTGGTTCTTCCACCTACAAGGCATTCCAATTAAGAATATGCTTAGGGTCAGGTATATACTTTTTTAACAAGGATACATGGAACACGTCATGAATGCGGCTCAGTGCTGGAGGTAAGGCCAAGTGGTAAGCTACATGATTGATTTCCTCAAGTACTTCAAAAGGCCCGACATAGCGAGGAGCTAGCTTTGACTTCCTTCCAAAAGAGATGGAACTTTTATGAGGTCGGACTCTTAGGAACACCTTTTCACCAACTTGAAATCTTCTGGGTGTCTTATTTTTATCTGCATAACTTTTCTGGCGATCCGAGGGTTCCTTCAACCTCTGTCGAATAAGTTGTACTTGGTTGTCCATATCTTTCAACATTTCAGGGCCAACCAGTATCCTATCTTCTAATTTATCCCAACTTAATGGTGTTCAACAAGGTCTCCCATAAAGAGCTTCAAAGGGTGCCATACCTATTGCTGCTTGGAAGGAATTGTTATAGGCAAACTCAACTAATGGCAAATATTCCTCCCATTTAGTTTGTTGATTCATACAATACATACGAAGGAGGTCTTCCAGAATTTGGTTGGTTCTTTCTGTTTGTCCATCTGTCTCAGGATGATAAGCTGTGCTGAAATTCAACTATGTTCCTAAGGCAGCTTGCAATGTGGTCCAAAATCTAGAAGTGAACTTTGTGTCTCTATCAGAGATAATTTTCTCAGGAATTCCATGCAACCTAAAAATTTCCTTTATGAACCTTTTTGCTATTGTTGGTGCATCATCTGTTAGGTTTCCTGGTATGAAGTGGGCAACCTTAGTGAGTTTATCCACTACCACCAAAATGCAATTATGCCTATGAGATGTCATTGGTAGCCCTTAGACAAAATCCATACTTATGACTTGCCATTTATAGAAAGGTACATCATGTGGATAAAGAAGTCCTGTTGGGTGCACATGTTCCGCCTTAACCCTTTAACATTCTAGGCATCTAGCAACTATGTCTACCACATCCTTCTTCATTCCTGGCCAAAAATATATTCTTTTGAGGTCTACATACATCTTATTCACTCCTGGATGTCCTGAATAGGGAGCCTTATGTGCCTCTGTCAAGATTATACCTCTTAGTTCCGCATTATTAGGAACGCATATTCTTCCCTGGTACCTCATTAGTCCATCATAATCAAAAGCATAGTCCAAATACTTAGGTTTCATAGAGATATTAGCTAGAGATGTATTAACCTAAGCGTACCATGGGTCATGTTTCTGCTCGAAGAGTATTTGTCACTTTAGGTCTATGTGCAAGTTGGATATGGCCATTATATGCCTCCTCCTGCTGAGAGCATCGGCCACCCTATTTTCTTTCCCCTTGATATATTGAATATCAAAACCATACTCACTTAGAAACTCTAACCACCTTCTCTGTCTTGCATTCAAATGAGGTTGAGTGAAGATATATTTTAGTCCTTGATGGTCTGTTTTAAGCTCAAATGGTTTTCCCAACAAGAAATGTCTCAATTTTTGCAAGGCATGAACTATGGCTACAAGTTCAAGGTCATGGGGGGCATAATTGACTTCATGGATTTTTAGTTTTCGTGATTCATAAGCCACTACTCCTTCCTCTTGGAAAAGAACTCCTCCTAGTCCTTCTATGGATGCATCTGTTACCACTGTGAAGTTACCATTAGGGTCAGGCACTTTTAGAATTGGAGGTGATGTTAGTCTTTCTTTCAGTACTTGAAAAGCCTTATCACACTGCTCAGTCCAAATAAACTTTTTATTCTTCTTTTGCAAGGATGTGATTGGATTGGCTATCTTTCAAAAGTCTTTCACAAACCTTCTGTAGTACCCTGCCAATCCCATAAAACTTCTTACTTCGGTCACATTTGTAGGGATAGGCCATTCAGTGATGGCTTTTACTTTATCAGGATCTACTGCTATACCCTTGGCTGAAATGATATGCCCTAAATAGTGAACCCTCCTTTCAAAGAAGGAGCATTTGGATAACTTCCCAAACAACTTATGCTTCTGCAACCTTTGTAAGACTACCTGGAGATGGGTTAAGTGTTCCTCTTCATCCTTGGAATATATTAAAATGTCATCCAGAAACACAATCACAAACTTATCCAGAAAATTGTGGAACACATTATTCATTAGATTCATAAAGGCAGCTAGATCATTTGTTAGCCCAAATGGAACTACAGTGAATTCATAATGTCCATACCTAGTCCTAAATATTGTCTTTGGGATGTCTTCTTCTTTTATCCTTAATTGGTGATAGCCCGAGCGGAGGTCAATTTTGGAGAACACTGAGGCTCCTCTCATTTGGTCAAATAGATCATCAATACAAGGTAAGGGATACCTATTCCTCACAGTGGCCTTATTCAACATTCTGTAGTCAATGCACAACCTTAGTGTCCCATCCATCTTCTTTACAAATATGACTGGTGCTCCCCAAGGTGATACACTAGGCCTTATCAACCCTTTCTCTAGCAATTCTTGCAACTGTATTTTCAATTCTTGGAGTTCTGTGGTGTTCATCCTATATGGGGCTTTAGATATAGGTGTGGTTCCAGGAAGTATATTGATTGAAAAATTGAATTCCCTTTTAGGAGGTAATCTGGGTAGCTCTTCAGGAAACACATCCTTGTAGTCCCAAAGGAACGAACTATTTTCAAAGGTAGGGGCTTCTTTCTCTTCTCCCTTCTCATCTAAAGATACTAAGAATATATGTTCCTTGTTTTCATCTTGCCCTCTTTAGTTGCATAGCAGAGATGGTCCCTACTGATATAGGTTTGTAAATTCCTTGGATCCTAACTCTACACCCATTATCATCTACACATTCCACCACTTTGTTATAGCAATCTATGTTAGCCTTATGACTCGTTAGCCAACTTATTCTGATTATGACATCATAGGCTCCTAGGGGTGCAACATATAAGTCAGCTCTGGTTTCTAATTCAGGAAACTTAATGAGGGCTCCTCTTATGTACTTCACTTTCCATATAGCCTTGTCCCCATACTGAACTATCCATGATGATTCCATATTCTTAGTTTGCAAGGACATTTTTCTTACCAATTCTGGGGAAATAAAATTCTCGGAGGAACCAGTATCTGTCAAAATAGTTATGGGCTTACCAAAAAGCATACCTCTTGTCTCCATAGGTACATTTTGATGACAAGTTTGTTGATTTCTGACGGTAGCATGTATTTGATGTTGCCAAGGTTGCTGTGGCTGATTGTACCCATTCCTTTTTGAACAATCCCTTGCATAATGATTGCCTCCACACATAAAGCATCCACCAGGGGGTCCATTAGAAATTTGGGGTGGTGCATTCCCATCATTCCTCCTGACATTACTATTGTAATTGTTCCTATGATCCTGATTACTAGTAGATTCTATTCTACCCCAGTCTCTCCTTTTGTTCTTCTGAGCTCCTCTGTTGTCCTTATTGTCTAGTTTCCTTTTGAAGACAAATTGTTTGTCCCGAAAGTTTTGCTTTGCCACCGATAGTGCCTATAATTTCTTTTCCTGTTTGAGTGCTTTCTCCAAGACTTGATTTATGTTGTCAGGGGCAAACATATCCAATTCTGCCCCAATATCAGTATTCAACCCCAAAAGAAACTTCCTTGCCTGAGACCTTTCATCCTTTTGATAGATAGGAACATATTCAGTAGCTTCGCAAATCTATCCCAATATTGTTGGACTATGAGATTTCCTTGTCTAAGATTCAGAAACTCAGTCATCTTCTCATCATAAAATAGTTGTGAAAGCCATCTCTCACGGAAGTGGCTCACAAACTACCTCCAAGTCAGGTTTTCCTTTGAATAATAATATTGCTCTTTTATGTTATCCACCAACTAGCAGCTTCTCCTTCTAACTAATAGGCTCCCCAGGTCGCCTTGATGTTTTCTGAGTAGTTTCTTAGTTCAAAATATTTCTCCATTTCGATTAGCCATCCTTCTACAGAATCCCCCACATGTTTACCGTCAAATTTAGGAGGAGTTATCTTCTTGAGGTCTTGTGAGATATCTAGAGTGGTAATTTCTTGTCGAGGCCTAGGAACCTCTAGCTCATTAATTGTTTGAGCAATGTGTACTTTCGCACCTTGATGTTCACCTTCAGGTTCCAGAATGTTTTCTATAGTCCCCTATCTAGTCTTCAAGTCTTGTACAATTTTCTCAAGGTTTTCCAACTTTTCTCTCTATTCTGTCAACAACTGAATAATTGCTTCTATACCTGCATTTGGGTTTTCAACTAGTTCTTGGTTTACAACTGGTTCTTGGTTGACCGGTTCCTCTCCATGCAAATCTCACAAATTTTGGGTTCTCGCTATTTAATTCTGAAACAAGGAGAGAGGTGATTTACCACTTGCTACAATTTTTTTGGTTTACAACATGCAAATTGACTATAATTAAATCTATCACAATTCTTATCTTGACTACTAATTATTATCAATTTTGAGTTTGTAGGCCTCTAGGCCGAGTGTTTGAACCATGCTCTGATACCACATGTAAGGACCCACTTGATCCAAACTCGAATTTTCAAAAAATTTACTTTATTAACAAGTTCTAATGAGATATATCAAGACTTTCATTGAGTACTCAGGAAAAACTTTGGCCAAAACGGCCATATGTTCAAAATAGAACATTAATTTCGGCCAAAATGGGCCATATGTTCAAAACGGAACATTCTTAAGCCAACCCAGGCTCTTCTATCCTTTGGGCAAATAGGTTCATACGGAACCAGGTCAAACGGACCTTATCACTACTTGATTTAGGTAGAACAAATAGTGGCCAAAAGGCCTAGTGGGTCAAATAGACCAATACTCTATCCAATCTGGGATACATAAACATAACAGCCTAACGGGCTAAAGAGGATAGGAATCATTATGCTCTGGCCAGAGACTTCTGACTCCCTTGGGACCAATACAGGTTCATGAGTCACTTCCTGGGGACCACAGTCTGCCCAGATACTATACTGAGGATGTCGACCAGGGAACACATAACATCAACTTGTACTCACCTCAGTTTACGGCAACGTCGGGTACAAGTAATCCACCCCGGGGATTCTTCTAAGTACTAGGAGAGTTCTTAAGTTACCTAGTTAACCTTTAAACTAGAGATCAGGATTATGAAGTTGATTATTATAGAGTTACCATATATCCGAGGGACTTGAGTACTGGGGGCATCCTTCGCCATCCAGACTGCCTACATACCCTGTATCCACGGGATCAAGGCCCTCTACGGATGCGATCTACACGATGAATGCGAACATGTAGTTCTGTCTTGCACTATGTTTTATGTAACTGTGGTTGGTAGACAGTTCTTCACCAACTGCCCATTTACTCAAGTGATACAGAGACGAAATTCCTAAGAAACTAGTATTGCAAACACACCTCCTGGGAGTGTTTGGCGTTTAAGTTTTCAAGTGTGAATAATTTACCAATCATGCATATTTCCCCGATGAGGTCTTCCTGTTGATCGTCCTATAACAATTTTTGATAGTCTCACCTTTTTCTTTTTCTTAATTTTTTTAGTCAGGTATCCAAGAAGATTTTCCATTCCTGCAGATTTAACTTAGACATGTTCCTTATTACTCCCTGACGATTTAGAGGGATAGTGCCCAAACGTCATTGTTGCAGCTATGTTAGGCATGAGGTACTTGTTTCTACACGATGGCATTACCCGTAAACGTGACCCAGAGGTACTGTAAATACCGAACACTGCGAATGTTTGAGTTTGGACATTTAATTACAAGGTTTAGCTTGCTAATAGAAAAACTTTATCTATATCAAAATAAATAAAAAGATAAAGGGAACATGCTTGATAAATTTGTTTATGCAAATTGAATAGGCCTAGAAATGATACAATTACTGCCATTAATTCATAATTGTACTAGAAAGGATATTTTATCAATAATGCACATAAGGATGCAGTCTTAAGAGAAACAAGGGAATTTTATTTTATCATGTAAGTAAAGAATTGATACAATTTCTTGCATGATAATTGCTAACTTTCTTTTAAACCAATAAGTCATAAAACAAGGTAGACATCTTCAACAAGAGCATTATTTCCATAACTTGAGTAAAAATAAGGTTCTCATTAACCAAAACTAGTCAATAGATATTCTAATTGTCCAACCAATTTAAAATATACATAATTTATGTTTATTCAAATTTAATACACATATATTTATTGTTGCACATGATTATTAAATAATTGTTGTATTGTGAGGTGGCTTCAAATATAAATCTTTATGGTGAATATGGACTCCATCACATATAATGGACCACAATAGTGATTTTTATTTATTTGAATTTCATTCCTCACATCTTCCTATACTCTACAATATACTACCTTTCATCTTATTATATTATTATAGTTCAATGTTTTATTTTACTCCTCCAAACATACTCATCCATTCATTACCATACCCAAGAAATGGGTTTTCCACATTCTAACAACATTCACAACATCATGTATACCAAGCTAAAAAGAAAGATTGTTTGAAAGATCTTCTCACCAATTTGCTACACATTTAATCTTACGATGTTGTCGATATCCAAATCTTTGCTTGTCAATAATTAAATATCTTTGTATTTATCTTGGTTCTTTCATTGATAAAATATAGAAGTTGTGTGAAGAGTTGTTGAAATATCATAGGGAGCATGTGATTGAGGTTCCCATGGTAGACCTCAAACAGAGGATGTCACTTAATAGATCTAGTGTTATTTGTAGCTATGTTGCAACACATGTATATACATGTTCTGCTAATTATTTTATTGATGATAGACGTGGAGGTCATGAACCAATGAGAAATTAACTACTTAAACACATAGAACAGAATGTTATTTCCTACAATCTAGTAGGTATTTAGAACAACGTATGGGTTTCTAACAGGTACAAAGGAAAGTGATTTGCACAGACGTGAACTGTTTGTCAAAATGCCTTTAAAAACTTTCAAGCACAAGCAATTGTTAGATGAAAATTCAACATCCACAACTTTTTCCAATATCCTCACTACCTGTGCACTAACGCTAAGAGAGAAAGGTATGGATTTCTATCATCATGGAAGCAGTGATTATAGTTGGAAATACTCTAGTAGGCATATATAAATAAAAAAAAATGCAGACAAGGCACATCATTTGTTTGACAAAATCCCTCAAAGTAGTGTGGCCTCATAGACTGTAACGATTTCAGGATATGTACAAAACAAGTTTGTTGATAAGGCATTAAAAACAATCAAGCAAATGCAATTGTCAACTGTAAATCTAAATTCCGCAACCTCTGCCAGTGTCCTCTCTGCCAATGCCTGCGTGGGAGCTTTGGAACAGGGCACAAATATTTATCAAACCATAATTGAAGGTGAGTTTTTGGAACTATTGACAAAATCCCTCAAAGAAATGTTGCCTCATGAGCTGCAACGACTGCAGGATGTGCACAGAATGGATTTGATGAAAAGGCTTTAAAATCAAAACTCTCAAGTAAATGAAATTGGCAGGTATAAAACCAAACTCCGCAACTTTTGCCAGCATCCTCCCTGCGTATGTCAAAATGGGAGCATTTTTGAACCAGGTAACCGAATTATAGTTGGAATTTCTCTGGTAGACAAATATACAAATGAGGAAGCATAGGAAAGGCATGCGAACCATTTGACAGAATGCCTCAAATGAATGTCATCTCCTGGAATGCATGATCGCAGAATTGCACAAAATGGAGTCGTTAAAAGGGCTTTAGAAACTTTCAAGCAAATGCAATCGGCAAAGGTAAAGTCAAATTCTACAACCGTTACTAGCGTTCTCTTGCCTGGTTAGCGTGGGAATTTTGGAGCATGGTATGGATTTCTACAAAGCATAATTAAAAATGAATTTTGGTCAGATGTATTGTTGAAATTGCCCTCGTAGAAATGTATACAAAACATGGAAGAATCGACAAGGTATGTGAACTGTTGACAAAATGTCATCTTGTGGAATGCAACGATTGCAGGGTAATGGTCTAGTGCTATACAATCTATAATTTGATTGAACCATAGTATCACTATTCAGAATTGGAATTGACTCAGCAAGCTAAGTATAAAATGAATTCAATTTGAAATTAAAACTTATGCAAAAATTCATAAATCTAGGTTAGTTAAATACTGCAAACAACAAGCATTAATGTCAACAAATCATCTAAACAAAAATTTCAAGGAAAAGAACAAAACTATGGAGAGAAGTGCTCTTACAGTTTACTCCAGCACTCCAAACCAGAGATCAGTGCCTTTCTTCCTCACAATTCTAGGCAATTTATAGAAAAATCCATCCTCCACTCTCTTTTTTTTAATGATAATGCATCCTCCACTCTATTTTTTTTTTTAATGATAATGCATTCTCCACTCTTTAGTGGATTTGCAAATCTTATCCTCAATTTTTTTTAAGTGTAATCCATTGTTAAATTGTTTATTATTTGTATTTTTAAATGAATATACATTTTATGTTTAGTTTTCAAATTTAGAATTCAAAAATTGAGTTGTGACAAATATCCCGGTTATCTAAGCTGGAAGTCCTGGATTTGTCAGGGAATAGATTTCATGGAGTAATACCTGCACAAGTTGGAAACATGAAAGGCATGCAACATTCTTTTGGCATATATCCTCCACCCTGGGATTCATCTCAACTTTGGCAAAGATTGACGTTTCGTATAACAAGTTGTCTAAGAGAATTCCTATAAGTGCTCAGTTTTTGACATTTGATGCAAAACCATTTAGCAACAACAGTGGTCTTTGCGGATCGCCACTACCCACGCCATGCCTCAACCAATCAACATCTGTATTTGCTCCACAAGAGGGAGATGAAGAAGACGAAGAGTGGAAATTTCTTACGAGCATGTGTATAGGTTATGTGATGGGAGTTGCCTTTATCTTAATGGGGATGTATATGAGCAAGAGAATAAGCAGTCTGATTCTAGGCAGTCCAGTTAGAGTGCCTCCACGTTATGGAGTATATAGGTATCCCCGTTGAATGGGCTAAAATTGTATTGTATTAACAAGTTTTCGAGAAGTATTTTGTATTGGTAGACAGTTAATTTACTAGTTATTAGTAGTTTCTTTTGGTAGTATTATTGTGATCAAAATCATTTAATTAGTGATTAGTAGTTGTATTTATGTACCAATAAAATTTTACATTTTTTCTACCTATCGTTTATGTCTAATTTTTTATAAATTAAATCTACAATTTTTTAACTTGAATTTTTTTTTTTAATTATCAATAATTTAATTGGTTTCTATGTTTTAGGTATTATTTTGATTGACTCATATTAATGGAGGCCTTCACTAATAATAGAGCGAGGTATTCCATGGAGTTTGAAGACAAAATTGAAGAAGTGTTGAGAAACCATATCAATATTGTAAGGGTGAGGCAATGCACAGAAACATGGGTATATTTGGTCAAGTGTTCCACCACAACCAAAATGAGCTATTTACCAGGTCTGATAGTGGAATCCCCGTAATGAAATCCATTGAAATATTAGTCCAACCCATATCTAGAAGAGGAAGTTCCTACAAAAAACCTAGGGCTTTGAGAGTTTCCCCTTTACTCCTTTGATACACATCACATTCAACTACAAAGAGCTTTTAACATACTGCTTAAGGTCATCCTAGAAGAAATCCCTCTTGACTCGCTTGTAAGTCTTCAAAAAACTTGAATGACCTATAGTAGGGGAGGAGTGAAATTCTTTCAGTAATTGAGGCTTGAGTGGAGAGTGGGGAAGTAAATAAATCTAGCCCTAATAGGTGAGGACTTGGCCTGTCTAGTAGAACCCCATTACAAACTATAGATCTAGTTCCAACTACCAAATGATACCTTGAACCATATGGTTAGCAACCCATTCACTCCTAATCTCATCTATGCAATTGGGTACCGAGATAGAAAGAGAAAATATTATGCCTTCCTCTACATATTGATGTGAGAGGGCATCTATTACCACATTTCCCTTACCCTTCATTATAGACAATCTCATAGTCACATCCCTACATTTTTGTCACCCATTTCTATGGTTCAAGGGAGGATACCCTTTGTCACAATTAATAATTTGAGCTATGATGATCTATTTTGATATGGAACTTGTGGCCCAATAGGTAAGGATTTCATTGTTAGACAACATGGAAGAAAGCTAGCATTTATTTTCATATGTAGATTTAGTTAGACTATGTCATGTGAGTTTATTTCTTGTGAAGGCAAGGGGCCAACCTTCTTGTATCAACACCACACCCATGCCAATTCCAAAGGCATCACATTCAAGAATGAGGGGTTTACAAAACTTTGGCAAGGCCATAATTGGAGTGGAATACATTATAGTCTTGAGAATAGTAAAGGCCACCTAAATGGATTTGGTCCAAATGAAGGAGTTATTTTCTAGAAAATATAACAAGGGCCTAATAATTTTACCATAGTTACACATAAACTTGTGATAGTACCTTGTCAAGCCTAAAAATCCTCACAAGCTTTTGAGGGACTTTGGTCATGTCTAATCTTGCATTGCCACACTTTTCTTAGGGTTAGCCTAGAAACTAGCTTGTAAAACAATATTGCCCAAATACTCAACATGTTGGACTCCAAAGGCATGCACTTAGAGTAATTGACAAAAGGAGAACACTCCTTGAAAATCTTGAGGACTATCTCCACATGGTGAAGATGATTTGTCTAGGTCCTACTATATATGAGAATATCATCAAAGAAGACTAATATGAAGTTATACAAGTAGTAATGGAACACTGTATTCATGAGGCTCTAAATAGTAGAAGGAACATTGGATAAACCAAAGGGCATTACCAAAAATTCATAATGGTTGTCATGAGTCTTGAAGACAATTTTTAGGAATATTAGGTTAGATTTGACTTGAATTTAGTGATAGCATGAAGATCTAGCTTAGTAAAATATTTAGCCCCTAAAAGCTCATTTGAAAAATCATCAATAACAAGGATATGGAATTTATCCTTGATGGATAATTTATTGACTTCACAGAAATCAAGGAACATCCACTATCTCCTATTCTTCTTAGAAAGCATAACTATAGGAGAGGAGTATGGACTAGTATTGGGTAAAATGATACCCACGTATTGGATCTCTTTAGCCATCTTCTCAATTTTGTTCTTTTACCCAAAGGCATATCGATAGGGATAAATATTTGAAGGATGACTACTAGGAATGAGGGGAATGACACAATCATGACAACTTGGAGAGGGTAACCCTTTGGGTTCCTCAAATACTTGTTGATACTTATCAAGGAGGCCTTGCAAGTCTAATGGAGAAGAGGAATTGGAAAGAGGTTGAACCTCTAATTGGACCAGGATACCAAAACACCCCTTCAACAATTTATCCATATGATGGGAACTAACCATCTGAACCTCACCCACCTTTAGTTGTTGTAATGTATATTCTCAGTCATCATGGTGGAATTTGAGCCATAGTTGGGAGTAGTCACAAGTGATTGGGCCTAAGGTTCGCAACCAATAGAGATCCAACACCACATCTATGCCACATAAGGAAAGAGAAAACATATTCATGGTCAATTGATTATCCCCTAGAGTAAAATTTACATTGAAACACTTGCCCCTTGATAGGATATTCAAAATAAGTCTAGAGATTCTTTGAAATTCATTTGTCAACTTCACTTAGTTGTTTCCCTTGAATATATATATTTATGGGAACTTGTTTCTTTTATAACTAGCATGACTAAACAACCTTGAGAACATTTTTAATCTTCAAGGATATCATGAAGTCTTAAATTTGGAAATTAGCTTTGCCAATACGATCTAGTTGCCTAAGTTTATAGAAAAGATACTAGACTCAACTATTGGAGAGATTAGGCTGTGCCTACCTCTAACATACTCTTCATGTAAGTGGTCACTTCCCCCATTCATTTGTATTGATGACACTTACTATGTAGGAGTAAAAGTAGGAATTTAGGCTACACACTTGGCTATAGTGTTTGCATTAGGATCTTGTGACTTGAGGTTAATCTAACTATATGAAAGACATTTAGAATTTTTGGAGTTTACTAATAATATCATATGGACAAGAAAGGGGTGGTAATTACCTAATTTTTGAACCCTTAAGAGTTTTTTTCTTAGATGAATTACATCTAGGGGAATGGTTGTTCTAATTTGCATGTTCCAAATTTATAGATTTTAAGCACTACTCTACATTCTCACAAAAAGTACATACCTTGGCCAAATTATCTACAATCACCAAAGAGAATATAAGATATCAACTAGAATCCTCTAAGATATGCATATTAAGTAAGAGTACAAATCCAATCAAAGACATGAATATATTATTTAATTTTATTGATAATATTTCTTAAATTAATCCTACATTCTCAAGATCCACATAACATTCTTAGAAGTATATCAATTATATTCAAGATCTAGCTAGCATCAATATGCTTACTAAAAATTTTGTGTGGCTTTTATGGTTTCTCCCTTTTTATTTAAGAATTTGGAATTATCCTTTGCAAGACTTATAATTCCTATAGCATCTTATTGTGCAACTTTGATACTACTTCTAGAAGCCGTTGTGGTCTTAACCCATTCATCAATGGTCATTAGTTAGACAACTCGGGATTAGATTTAATCTAAGAAATAATACATAATCATAGAAAGAGAAGATAAATCACAATCAACACACAATCACAAAGATCATAAATAAACTATAGGCTAATGTCCATTATTATGGACTATTTCAAATAATTTGGACTTATGATCTAAATTTGGACTCGAGAGATTTTTTTCTCCATTTAAAATAGACCTGAGTACAAATATTTGAAATAATTTGGATTTGTTCTTCACAATATAGACTAGGAATAGTATTCCTATATTTAAAATAGTTTGGATTAATAGTTAGATATATTGAATAATTTAGGCTTATTTGAAATTACCATTTTTAATTGAGTCAACCCACAATAGTGTGTCCCACTTTTTGGCTAAAGTGGGACATTGAAATCAACATTTTAAACCAAATTTTCACTTTCTAACACCTATAGCTACTAATCTGTTAAGAATTCGAAGATGACGTGAACTAGTGTTTTTTAAGATTTTGTGTATAGATTCTAAATGTAATTTTTTTAAAAAATTTATGAAATAATTTGTGATTTTTATGCAACTTTTAATAACTTATTTTTTATAGTTAACAACATTTTTAAAAAGTTATGTTTATACCATACAACACAAAAAAATTTATAGAAAGGAAAGAATTATAAATTTTTAAACATAGATTTGTAAAACCAATATATAGTGCATAGACATTTTTTCATATTTTTTTGTTGCATATTTTTCTAAATTAATTTTTGAAGTGAGATTAATTATAATATAGAAATAAGTTTGTACCATATAACATAACTTTTTTTGTGTGTATCCAAATTAATTCTCATTTTTTTGTTGAAACAAGGACATCAATACCTAGTGTACAAAGTCACTAGAAAATATAAAATAAATATAATAATCAAATGAAATATATTTAATATCATACTTTTTGGAAAGATTATACTAAGGGCTACATACTTACAAAATAGAATTTCTAAATGACTTCATTTTATTGCCCAAAAGGTTAAGCAAATTTGGTATTTTGTCAGCATTTTGATAGGTGCAAAAAGGACTCCATCGAGGGTTTGATTTAAGACTAGGGGGTTATTTCTTAGGGGGTTTTATCTAAGGGAGTTTTATCTAACCCCCTTCAGTTAAATCCCTTTAGATGGAACCCTCAAGGATTAAATCATTAATTTTTCTAAGTATGTAATTTTAGACAAAAAATCAAGATGTACCATAAGCGGGACACACTATTGTGGCATCACCCAATTTGGACTAGTAATAAGATGACATTATGTGAAACAATTCATTATTTAATTATATCTAATTCACTTGTCCTTCCTTTGGAGTTTTAATATTCTTTCTCAAAGGGCCAAACCTAAACATTAGGCCTATTGTTTCACTAATACATCCCGTAGTTGGTATTTAGTTTCATAAGGAGTTTTAGTGAGGTGGATAACTACCATTAAATCTCATAACTTGATTGGCATTATGAAGATTCAAGGATATACATAACCATTCTATGTTACCACCTTGTCAACTGTTCCATCACCCAATACTCCTTGACCCACACATTTACACACATGAATTAACATCCAAACCAAATTTAGACTTGTAGAGACATAGCCTAGGAGGGCTATACAACCACTCCAATAGGCCCAAGCATGTGTGATCAAGGAAATTATTAGCTACAATTGATTCAATCATGCTACAATCAAGGTGGAATCATATAGTTATAATAAATATTACCATCATTTGACTACAAATTAGATTACTATCATCGAGCTATAACTAAGATGACCACCTAGTCCACAAGGTAATATGGAGTTCCACTATCAAATTAGTCATAGCTACAATGTGTCCCACTTGGTGGAAATTATAACCTGGCCCACCAATACCTCAAGGCTATACAAAAAATTTCATGTCTTCCCCTATGCCACCTATGACCATGGAGTACTTAATTAATAGAGTATCCCTATCACTAGTTTACACATACAGCAACATAAAACCATTTTTTACACATAAAGAAATGATATTCATAGAATCAACATTGCATGTCACAACAGAGGTATTATACCTTATTTGAGCCTCCACTTGCTCCCTTTTTCTTATTTTTCAACTTCCTCCAAACTCCTCCACCTTTCATGCACTTCCTCTTCTATCCACTCTAATTATCACTTATTAATAAGTTTAGTATACTTCATTTGATAGTCTCCTATAGTATTTATAGTAATTCTCTTTACTCTCCTCTATACATTTATTCTCTAAATACATGTCCAAGATTTTTGTCTACTTACATAATTTAAAATATTCCTTGGACTATCTACACCATTCTTGTTCTAATTATCTTTCTTTTAGTGATGAACTCAATTTGGCATTTCTACCTCCTTCCCAATATTTCACCATTCACCACTTTTTCTTGTCTTTTTCCTTAACCACTTACCATTAATTTTCTTGTTTCTTATAGTGATCTTGAGAACTTCTATTTTTATGAAAATCCTTGAAAATCCTAGTTCATTTACTCTAGGCTCATGCACCCTAAATTTTTACGTGTGCCAAACAAAGAAATTTGATAACTCCTATTATCATGATGATTAACATGTAGTCCATCTCAATTAGCTCAACATCACTATAAGATTATGCTTGCACCATCACCAACTAGCAATAATTTATGATGTGAAATGGAAACCCCTTCTACTTGGTTTGGCCTTGTCTTGATCAACAATTTCTTTTTACACTTCGATCAATTCATCAATATATTGAGCTTCGCAAGATAATATAAGAAATCATAAATCTAAATAAGGATTAGTCTAAATAAACATTCATCAAAATTTTAATCATCTTAGTCATCAATTATCTTCTTATGGAATAAAAATAAATATCAGTAGTCAGGGAAGGTGTAAACAGGAGGCTCTAAGATTGATCGAGGGTTTATTTATCCCTCCATGAGCAATATGTTAGAGTCCTCTTTCCTTGGAACACCTTCTTCTTGAGCATTTATAGTATTTGTCTTCTTAGTTCTTTCATGGTGTCTCTAGTTTAATCTTGTTAATATATTTTTTTGTTTCTTTCTTTTGTGTGTCATTTATTTTTTTGTGGACTAGTTTTTGAAATAGAAAGAATATATTCATATTTATTTTCCTACCATAGAACCATACATCACTTAAGGTTGTTAGGATCCATTTCCCTATGCCTGGTTATTGCTTGGGAGTTGGTACTCCTCTAACCATAGCAATAATTGCTTGATCGTAAGGGAAGATGGATGATAAAACAAACGATGAGAATGAAAAATCTAACGAAAATTCTAGAACTTACCTTGAAGGATGAGTCCTTATATTGTATAGGATAATGTACATGTACTACAATCTCTATGGAATACACTCCAGTCTCTCTAGAATGTATTTGTGCCTCACAAATTTGGAAATTTGATCCACTTGAGGTTAAAAGACATCCTAATATTTTAACATTTACGACCTTTAAAACCACATGGTAAGAAAAACTAATTGTAAAATTAATATCTTGTTCTCTATAATGATGGAAGCTTTCAAATTCTATCAAGAAATGTATTTCAATTCCAACACACCCTATAAGGTACATTCGTATTGAGATCAACTATGATACCAAATTCGAATTCAAAATTTCAGACATGATATTATTTAGTTCTAATGAATTTTAAATTGAATAGAATTTTAGCTATGATACATGATTTTTAGTTCTAATTATTTTTCTACTAGTTTGCAATAAAAATTATTTCAGTGATTTTTGAAGGAGTTAATGCTTAAAGACACCAAATTTCTTCTTGGGTGCCATGTATCTTCCACCACCCATCACCCACTCCACCATTCTTTTTGCCAATTGTCTTCTTTCATTCTAAATACATTGATAAATTTTTTTGATAGTTGTTAGTTAATTGTACATTTGTTAAAAATATCATTCTCCTTTTCTCCATGTAGATGTTCTATTCTCTACTCCCAAGGAAAGAAGGGATGCATTTTTTCTATGTATTATTTTTGTTTCTTTTATGATCTTTTTTTGATATTGTATTGCTCTTTGGAGGCTACTGCAAAGGGTTTTATTCTCCTGAGGAATATTATTGACTGAATACAATAATCTTCTAAAGGTTGCTGGATATTTCTCTTGAGTTATGGGTTGTCATCTATATAATTCTCTACAGATGTGTTTTTTTTAATTTTCTAGAGATTTTCTTGTTCTATCCAAATTATCAATTTAGTTGTATTGGGTTCAGACCCTACTATAGTTGCCAGATTGTTTTGTTTTGTAGAAGATCTTAAGTTTGTATCTAACTTTAATCAATGAATACAAAATATATTGCTGCAGTATTTTATATAGTTGTCTCTACATCCTTTGGGTTAATATGAAATGTTTAACATGATAAAAATTTTATTTTTGTAATTGTTTTATTCATCCAAAAAACTAACAATTGGTATCAAAGAAAGTAAAATTCTAGGTGTGGAGTTTTATTCTAAGAAGAGAGGTGTGTTTTTATTTAGGTTGGTTTAAAATTTAGTGTAAATTTTATCTACAGAAGGAAGAATTAAAATTAAAAGTTTGTGAAGAGTGAAGGCTAGTTGAAAGTTATATTCTATGAGAGAACTATGGCAGCCAACAACAATTTAAATTTAACCTAGCCTCAAATGTATGTGTTTAAAGGAGATTTAATTATGACTTCTTGAGCATAAAAATGAAAACCCTCTTTATTTCACAAGATTTGTGGGAGTTAGTAGAAAATGGTTATAGTGAGCCTGCAGATGCTCAAGCTCTTACATCCTTAACTCAGGCACAAAGAGATCAATTAAGAGAAAATAGAAAGAAAGATTCAAAAGGCTTGTTTATCATCCAATAGGTTGTACATGAATCAATTTATCCTTGAATAGTTGCAAGTACAAAGTCTAGACAATCTTGGGATTTGTTGCAGAATGCTTATCAGGGAACTAAAAAAGTGAAAACAATCAAACTCCAAATGCTCAGAAGAGACTTTGAAAATATGTCCATGAAAGAATCTAAACCTATGCAAGAGCTTTTTACTTGTGTGATGAATTTGATTAATGAGATCGGATCTTATGGAGAAAATTCATTAGATCAAAAGATTATGGAAAAAATTCTATGGTGTCTCCCTCCTTATGTTGATCTTGTTGTAGTATCCATTGAGAAGTCAAAATATTTAAGCCTCCTATCTGTGAATGAGCTTATGGGTTCTCTTCAAACCCATGAGCAAAGAATGAATAGGTCTACTGAAAAATTAGTTGAGCAGGCCTTTCAAACAAAAATAGGTATCTCAATGAACAAGGGATAGGATCAGAAGAGGGATATTATAGGGGAACATGAAGGTTTAGAGGAAGAGGATGAAACAACAATTTCAATAGAGGAAATAGTAGTGGACAAGGCAGAGGTTATAATAGTTATGGAAGTGGAAGAAATTTCAATGACAATGAAAGAGGCAATCAAAACCATGACAAATCACATGTTCAATGCAATACTACAAAAAATTGGCCATTATGAAAGGGAATGTTGGAAAAAGAATAAACAATGAGCACATTTTTCTGAAGAAAAGGAAGAATACAAAGGAAGAGTCAGAAAATGTATGGCTTCTTGATAGTGGTTGTAGTAGCCACATGACAGTGAATAAAAATATTTTTGTAAATATGGATGAGTTAGTTAAAACACAAGTGTGACTTGGTGATGACAAAGAAGTTGAAGTTATAGGTAAGGGGACAATTGCAATCAAAACAAAACAAGGACAAAAAAGGTACAATTGTGATGTCTTGTATGAACCTGGGTTGGCACATAATTTGTTGAGCATAGGACAACTGATAGAAAAGAGATATTTTGAAACATTTGAAAACAATGAATTTTACTTATGACAAAACAACAACAATCAGATAGTGGCAAATGGGTAAGTGCAGGATCATGATGGGCCAAACACTACCCATAAGTGGCAATGTAAATGTGAAAAATAGACTTAAGTAACTTCATGTCAAAAATTGAATGATTTATTTACACAATCTAGAAATAAGGTAGTAATAAAAGTTGTAATAAATCGAGTGTAGTTTATGAGATACTTTTTTTTTTTTGAAAATTTTAACAAAAGTTTGGTGAAAATTAGATATTTCAATAAAGCACTACTAAATTTTTTAGAAAAACGTAAAAAGTAGGTGTCATTTCAACCAACCTAAGTATGAGAAAAAGATAATATTTTTCCTCTATGATTTAGATTTAAGTAAAGGACATATGAGTGGATGTGATGCATATTCTTTTTGAATTTTTTAAGTAAATAAATAATTATTTATGAATTTTTTACTGTGACTTTTATAAAATATTAAAAATTAATTTTCCAGCCAACCTAACTTAGTCAAAAATATATGAAAATAATTTTTTTAAAATTTTAATGTATACCCAATAAATCCTAGAATGTGACGCATATTTTGAATTTAAAAAAGGATTAATATGTTGAAAGTTATGGGTGTTTTTCAATATGTATATCTATTAGGAAATCAGACATAGCATATGTAGAAAATTAATAATAATTGCCTATTAAAATTATTATGAGACATATATTATAGTTTTAGAATCTTAATAGCTTCCTCTATAAACCCTTTTCATTTGATTAAATTCAGTTACAAAAAAGTCTGTCATCTTCAAGGATGAAATTGTGGAAAATTTCAGGATAACACTATATGGGTGGTTTTGCAAGTTTCTTTGGCAAGTTTTGGGACTCCCACTTGCCTAAATATGAGGTAATCCCAAGGCATTTTTGGAGGGAATCCATACTTAAGCTAGAAATATTAATACCCTTTCCATCCAAATCTAAATATTAGTTTAAATATTAGCACATTTTCATTCAGCAATTTTTTTCTCCATTGCCACTATTTGACCCATCATGATCTTGCACCCATCCAAAATTTGGCATGTTACAAAATAGGATATTCCCTTTGAGACTTGCATAGAGTGAAACTCAAGTTCTTAATACTACCTTGAAGGATGAGTCCTGTCTATGGCATATAAGATATGGACATTTGAATTTTAGAAGGCTAAAATTGCTTTCTCAGAAGAAAATGGTGAGAGGTCTTCCACTTACCAAGTAAGATGATCAAATTTGTGAAGGTTTCATTATTGGCAAGCAACATTGAGATTCCTTTCCAATAAGAGGAACTTGGAGAGCAAAAGTACCACTTGAATTAGTACATGCTTCTATTTGGGTTCCCATGTAGACTTTCTCTCTCAATAAAAATAGATACTTTCTCATTTTTGTGGGTGACTTCAATAGAAAGACTTGGGTCTATTTTATCAAAGAAAAATATGAAGCCTTCATCAAATTTCAACAATTTAAGGCTAGTGTGGAGAAACAAATTGGTTGTCCTCTAAAAATCCTACATACAGATAGAGGGGGATAATTCACCTCTAACAAATTTCATGATATTTGCAAAAGGAATGGAATTCAAAGGCAATTAACTACTAGTTACACCCCTTAGCAAAATGCAGTTGTTGAACACAAAAAATTCACTATTGTGGAGATGGCTAGATGCATGCTGAAGCCAAAGTTTTAGCAAATACTTTTCGGGCTGAGGTTGTTGCTACATCTATCTATTTGTTAAATAAATGTCCAACAAAAAGTCTATGAAATGTGACACCTTATGAGGCATGGTGTGGTAGAAAACTTGGTGTAGCACATCTTAAAGTTTTTGGATGTATTACTTATGCTCACATAGATGAACAAAAAAGATAGAAATTTGATGATAAGAGTGAGAAGTGCATTTTCATTGATTATACTGAAATCTATTCCCCTATTGCTAGGTTGGATACCATAAGAATAGTTTTAGCACTAGCAACACAATTTGGGTGGATATTTTATCTATTTTAATGTTCAATTAGCTTTTATAAATGGTTATTTGAATGAAGAAGTGTTTGTAGAACAACCACAAGGGTATGAGGTTGTAGGACAAGAACAAAAGGTTTATAAATTGAAAAAGGCTATATATGGACTCAAGCAGGCACCTAGAGCATGGTATGTAACACCCCACCAAGGAACCCAGAGGATAACACAACTAAACTTACAATAAGGACATTTTTTTTTTAAATGAAAGAAATAACAACAATAATTTATTTATTCATAACATATAAATTAAGGTTTATCCTCTAGGGTTCCACAGCTGCATTGCTAACGAACTAAAATAAGATCTAACCAACATTATGAATTAACTAACAACCATAGTTCATTCTAAGTCTAATTGCATTAGATGAATAAACACATACAATTCCATATTATATCATTAGATAAGTAAGCATTAAGATCCTACACATAGGATCACAACTACATAATCAAGTTCTTTTACAAGAGAGTACAACATTACATTGTTTACAATATCACTATCCAGATCACATTGGAGTACATACATCAAGATAACAACACATGATTCAACTGATATACAAGACTAGAACATGAATATAAGTATCTGTCTCCTCAAGCTAGAATAAGATCTATAATCTAATATAAGAGGTACATCCTTCTCGCACACGAACAACAGCATGGGAAACCAATGGAGATAAAAGCACAACCACCTGACCATATGGAACCCTAAGGTCCACCCCCGTGCTAGGAGATAATAATAAGGTCCCACTAAGAAAATAGTCAAGAAGAAAATAGGCTAATAGGTGTAAGGACTACACATGACTCAAATACAACACTAGTCAATATGAACATCACAAGCAACTCAAACAACACTTACACACTTAACTTCACTTCCAGAGGCACTCACACAACTAAAGGAGGAAAACACAATAAGGGAATGCTAGGCTGCACTAGGGATGAGTGTCATCGTATGGTCCTGACATGGGTTACCGTGATAGTCTCTGGCTAGACACCGGCCCCCATCCATGGGTTAACCTAAAAGTCTCTCTCTAGGCGCCGGCCCCCATCTATGGTTACCCTAATAGTCTCTTACTAGACGCTGGCCCCATAGGGTGACACATGTGAAACCAACATTCCTTTCATGAGGACAAGGAAGTTGATTTTGCCAAACACAGCCTTCTCATCCCATCCTTAGCCTAAACGAACGCTATAGGCATGCGTGAGGCATCCAATTATCTTAATTAGTGTGAAAACTACCCAACCCTCTAAATGTATTATTAAGTTATCACTAGATTAACAACTTCCAATGAGTTACCTTGACAAGCCACTTTAGGCACCAGCCCCACATTGAAATCCACTCCCCCTTCACTGCATCTAGATTCTCAAAGCCCAAAATAAAACCCAAGCATGAACTATCACATTTCTCATCATGATACATTTACAACACAAAATATACATCATTTCACATTACACAGAGAAAGGCATTACCCATCTTACATAGTTATCATAACCACATGAATAGGTACATTGAGCAAGACATTATCCATCTTGCATAATCATCATAACCACATGAATAGGTACACTGAGCAAGGCATTATCCATCTTGCACATGTACCATACCAACATGAATAGGAGGAAACATTCCAGAATAACAATTTACTCAACTCACATGATGCACACATAGCCAACTCCCACATAATCACACCCTCCTAGGCCTCTGGAATCATCTTCCCCAAATCACAAAAACACTTGACACCACTAAACACAATAGTCGCGCATCACATTCACTCTCAAATGTACAACATAAACTACGATCCTTCATCAATATTTCAAATACAATACCACAAATGCAACATATGATATAATACACTAATTATGGGTCTTAAAAAATGTAACATTAATCCAATCATGATCAATCATCTAACAATTATAAAGTGAATCTATCTCATTAATACAAAACTATAACTTTCTAATCACCAGTAGCAGTTATAATATGATCATAAGATATAAGTGTCCACGAGTATCAATATTTTAACTAATAATTCTCAAGACTTATTTTAATTTCATTTAATTAAAATGATTGCGAACAACATGCAAATAACCCTAAGGCATACAAATTAAACACCACAATTATTTACACTATTTACATTGATGTAGATTTCATTAATAATCTAGACAATTTTGTAAATACTATTAAATATAATTGTATAAGAAAGGGTAAAAGCCTATAATATTATAATTTTATAAATATCTTACATTAGTTAGAATCACAAGATACAAATCCTGAAGCTAGAATGAAAGAACCTTGTTCTAAGGTTAGCCTGAGAGGAAAGGAATACAGAACAACAAAACATTCCTATTGATCTAACATCTTCATCAAATCTACCACACTTTTAACCACATGAATTTTATAGGATCAACACAAAATGAATTTGTTAAGAAGGCTTTAGAAGCTACCAACAATGCAAAATGTCAAATCATAGACAAGGCATGCAGACTGATTGGTAGAATGCCTCAAAGAGAGTCATATGATGGAAAGAAATGATCATAGGATATGCACAAAATAAATTTGTTGAAACATCTTAGAGGAACTCAGTTTGAAAATATAGATTTATTGGTGACGCAACTAACTGTTTTAACAGAGATGAAACAGGTGAGAGGTACACAGTCACAAAATATTCATATCTCAAAAATGACAAACTGGGTATGGCTTATTTTTGGATACCATTTAAATATCCAGGTCATGCACCATATATAAAAAAAATAGAGAAACTCAATTCGTAAAAAATAAAGTTATGGGTAACACAATAGACTGCTAAAATAGAGACGAAATGAGTGAGAGGTAGATAGTCATAAAATAGTCATATCTCTAAAACGACAAACTGAGTAAGACAGATTTCTAGATATGGTTTAGATAACTAGGTTGTCCACCTTATATCAAACATTTAGAGGAGCCCAGTTCATAAAACTAAAGTTATAGCTAACATAACAGACTTCTAAAATAGAGACGAAATGGGTGAGAGATATATTGTCAAAACATATTCGTATATCCAAAATGCCAAACTGGGTAAGGATGATTTTTGGATATGATTTAGAAAACTAGGTCACGCACCATATATCAAAAATTTAGAGGAACCCAGTTTTCATATCTCAGTTTCATATCCTAGTCCATACTTGGAATATTGTTTCAATCACATCTTCACAAATTTCTCAGCTCCCATCCATTTTTCGCCAAGTCTTTTCTTCTGGAAACTATGGTTCATGGTGCCAAAAGAAAAAATAAAAACTTATTGAGAGAGAGAGATACCCAAAACATAAAACATATTCTCCATTTGAAATGCATGCTCCTCGCCAAATTATGTCTTCAGATTTCAAAAATAAATTTGAGCATGCATAACCACCCCCCATAATTTCTTCCAAAAGATTCCCCTTTATTATTTTCTTACAATTTGCTATTTTTGACCAAACAATAATGTCTCTCTGATTTTATTTATTTTAGAATTATCTATTTATTTCATTTACAACTAAACAAAAATAGTTTCTTTCTACTTTTCTAAAATTAGTCTCTTACACAAAAGAAACAATTATTTCTAAGATTCCCTCTTGACTTAATAATTTTATTTTAATGAAGCAATTAACCAAAAAATTAATTAAACAATTCCAAACAAAATAACCCAAATGCCAAACAATACTTGGCACTATGAACGATCGAAAAGCATAACCACAACGACAGTGACTGACTATCATGCCCATACAGACAATATTAACTGGGTGCAAAACTAGATACTCATCCTTTTCAAGGATGATGGCTAACTAGGGGACCATATGTTATCTCCATTCAACAATTTCCATTGAATTTAAGGCATGCTCAGACTTGTCAATTCATGTGGAGTCGTTGCCTAGTACCTACATCATGCAACAACCAAACAGTCAAACAAATATACATATATATAATCATATAGTCAAATACATCGTGGAAAGGGAATCACAGCTTAGTAGGGTACTCATGCATGAGTAATACGACACTGTCCCTTTCACTAATACATTAAACACGTAATCACAACACACATAGCAATCAGTTACTGAACGACTAAATAAGAACCATAATCAGATAATCACATGATACACATAATAAGATTAATCTACACAACACATCACAACATAACATCCTATGATACAAAATCAGTCGCATAAAAATCAATTCTAACATATGACAATCATAATAAGATCAACATCATAATCACCTGAATGTAAAACAATGTCAGAGTATATAAATTATCAGTGTCGCAACAACAATTATCAATAAAACATACTAACTGTCATATGAAACCACACATGAGCATAATCAGGAATGTCATCAACATGAATGTAGCATCTACCAACATCATATAATGTACAACATCAACTGTCTAACATACCCTAAATATTCATATTATTTTACCTTCATCTTCATGCTCCTTAGCGATACCATTTGCACATCCAAGATGAGAAATGGAGGGGCATTACATCCTCCCCCCCTAAGACTTGACTTACTCCTGGAAGTCACAGACTAGGGTGGAAACATAGCATATTAGTACTATAATTTTCTATTACCAACATATGCATCCATATTAAGCAATTGTTCATAAGAAAAGCACAATCGTCCAATAAAGACTAGCAAGACATCAATTCCTTACCTTTAAGGCGTATCATGTGATCTACTTATAACCAATCACACATATTTTGAGAATTTCAAATGATTTAGGGAGTTGCATTCACATATTAACAAAGAAAAAATACATCTCATCTCTTATTTCCACTATGGTTCCCACTAATTACCAAACATGTAAAGTACAATCCTCTGCGGAGCCCTCCCTTGAACACACTATTAGAGGTTTGAAATGAACATGATAGAAATAACACTTAACATGAAACAGAGCCAACAGAAACAAATATTTAGAATAGCCACCATAGAAATTTTAAAAATGTAAACCCAAGTGGGGAATAATCAAATTCAATCTTAAGTGAAAAAATGCCAGCAATTTTCAACAATAAATCAAGTATTAAAAAAAGAGTTTTGGTGACCACTCCTATCATAAAAGAGTTCAAAGAAAACAAATTCACTATTATCCCACCCACAACACATGAAACAACTATCAAAAATTCTAAAACAACCAATATTACAAACAAATCCACATCACGGTGTGACTAATTTTAGCCACAAAAGGGAGTATCCGCTACACAACACCCTAGGACTCAAAGTCCAAAATGCATTAGAGAATGTACACCAAACACACAGATAACTAAGTTTTCTACATCTTCTTATTTAAGCAACTTTTATACAAGGATTTAAGGCAACACAGTCGCTACTTATTTACAAAAATTTTCTATTTTTAATGCAGTGCAATTCCTGTTTACCAAACTATGAACATATACAATTACTTCATTATGTAAAAAGATACTTACAGAGGAAATGTATGATGTCATACACAAGAATAATTCAAAATTCTAATTGACTTACAATATCACATTCATGATCTCCTGGGTCCAACACAGGCTCCAATTTGATCTCCTGCACATGTTTCTTACTCAGGCATACACAATGATAACTTTCATAAATCACAACAGAACTTCCACATGAGGTCATGGCCAACTAAGAAATAGATATTAGATTATCAAGAAACCACACAAAGATACCCCACACATGACAACACCACATGATGCCACTGAGTGATTAAATCATTCCAATACTTACACATATAATGCAATTAACATAAAGATGGTACAGTGCTTCTACACCCATAGCTAAACATAACCCCCAAGTATGATTACTTCACCAAATAAGGGAACATAAAACACCACTGGCCTTTCACAACACCCCACACAGAATGGGTATAGGATATTCACATTACTAGAGGGGGCATATACCACACTCCTAATCACATGCACTAATAGTAATCATGCTTCTTTCTTCTAAAGCACTAGAGACCACAAGAGGGACTCAAGGCCTCAACAAATCAACAAGCACTAACATTCAGAAAACACTATTGTGAGATATAACATCACATTTTTAGAAAAGGAGAGAGAACACATAGCAGACACATAAGTAAAACAAGGCATAAAGAATTTATTTCTTCCAGAATCAAGAAAAAGTCTATAATTTTATCAACTTTCTAATGTCATACTAAGGCACATATGTGAGAGGTATTATTACCAACTCACCACAAGGAGAAAAATGCTTAACCTAGAACAACAACAACAATCTAGAGATCCCAATGTTGTAAACTTGGCTCTGATACCAAATGTAACACCCAGCCAAGGAACCCAGAGGATAACACAACTAAACTTACAAAAATGACAAATATTTTTTTTAAATGAAAGAAATAACAACAATCATATATTTATTCATAACATTTAACTTAAGCTTTATCCTCTAGGGTTCCGTGGCTACATTGTTAATGAACTAAAACAAGATCTAACCAACATTATGAATTAACTAACAACCATAGTTCATTTTAAGTCTAATTGTATCAGATAAATAAACACATACAATTCCATATTATATCATCAGATAAGTAAGCATCAAGATCTTACACATAGGATCACAAGTACATAATCAATTTCCTTTACAAGAGAATACAACATTACATTGTTTACAATATTGCTATCCAGATTACATTGGAGTACATACATCAAGATAACAACACATGATTCAACTGATATACAAGACTGAAACATGAACATAAGTATCTATCTCCTCAAGCTAGAATAAGATTTGTAATCTGATATAAGAGGTACATCCTTCTTGCACTCAAACAATAGCATGGGAAACCAATGGAGATAAAAGCACAACCACCTGACCATGTGGAACCCTAAGGTCCACCCCCCATGCTAGGAGATAACAATAAGGTCCCACTAAGCAAACAGTCAAGAAGACAATAGGCTAACAGGTGTAAGGACTACACATGACTCAAATACAACACTGGTCAATATGAACATCACAAGCAACTCAAACAACACTTACATACTTAACTGCACTTCTAGATGCACTCACACAATCGAAGGAGGAAAACACAATTAGGGAATACTAGGCTACAATAGGGATGAGTGTCATCGCATGGTCCTAACATGGGTTACCCTAACAGTCTCTAGCTAGATGCCAGCCCCATGCATGGGTTACCCTAACAGTATCTCGCTAGGCGCTGGCCCCCATCTATGGTTACCTTGACATTCTTTTACTAGACACCAGACCCATAGGGTGACACATGCAGAACCAACATTCCTTTCTTGAGGACAAGGAAGTTGATTTTGCCAACCACGGCCTTCTCATCCCATCCTTAGCCTGAACGAGCACTATAAGCATAGGTGAGGCATCAAATTATCTTAATTAGTGTGAAAACTACCCAACCCTTTAAATTTATTATTAAGTTATCACTGGATTAACAACCTCCAATGGGTTACCCTGACAAGCCACTTTGGGCACCAGCCCCACGTTGAAAGCCACTCCCCCTTCACTGCATCTAGATTCTCAAAGCCCAAAACAAAACCCAAGTATGAACTATCACATTTCTCATCATGATATATTTACAACACAAAATATACATCATTTCACATTACACAGAGCAAGGCATTACCCATCTTACATAGTTATCATAACCACATGAATAGGTACATTGAGCAAGCCATTATCCATCTTGCATAATCATCATAACCACATGAATAGGTACACTAAGCAAGGCATTATCCATCTTGCACATGTACCATACCAACATGAATAGGAGGAAACATTCTAGAATAGTAATTTATTCAACTCACATGATGCACACATAGGCAACTCCCACATAATCACACCCTCCTAGGCCTCTCGAATCATCTTCCCCAAATCACACAAACACTTGAAACCACTAAACACAATAGTCACGCATCACATTCACTCTCAAATGTACAACATAAACTACGATCCTTCATCAATATTTCAAATACAATACCACAAATGCAACATATGATATAATGCACTAATTATGGGTCTTAAAGAATGTAACATTAATCCAGTCATGATCAATCATCTAACAATTATAAAGTGAATCTATCTCATCAATATAGAACTATAACTTTCTAATCACCAGTAGCAATTATAATATGATCATAAGATATAAGTGTCCACGAGTATCAATATTTTAACTAATAATTCTCAAGACTTATTTTAATTTCATTTAATTAAAATGATTGTGAACAACATGTAAATAACCCTAAGGCATACAAATTAAACACCACAAGTATTTACACTATTTACACTGATGTAGATTTTATTAATAATCTAGACAATTTTGTAAATACTATTAAATATAACTGTATAAGCAAGGCTAAAAGCTTATAATATTAGAATGTTATAAATATCTTACACTAGTTAGAATCACAAGATACAAAACCCGAAGCTACAATGAAAGAACCTTGTTCTAAGGTTAGCTTGAGAGTAAAGGAATACAGAAGAACAAAAAATTCTTATTGATCTATCATCTTTATCAAATCTACTACACTTTTAACCACATCAATTTGATAGGATCAGCACAAAATGAATTTGTTGAGAAGGCTTTAGAAGCTACCAACAATGCAAAATGTGAAAGCATAGACATGGCACACAGATTGATTGGTAGAATGCCTCAAAGAGAGTCATATGATGGAAAGTAATGATCGTAGGATATGTACAAAATGAATTTTTTGAAAAATCTCAGAGGAACCCAGTTTGAAAATATAGAGTTATTAGTAATGCAACTAACTATTTTAATAGAGATGAAACAGGTGAGAGGTAGACAGTCACAAAATATTCATATCTCAAAAATGACAAACTGGGTATGGCTAAATTTTGGATATGATTTAGATATACAGGTTGTGCACCATATATCAAACATTTAGAGGAACCCAATTCACAAAACTAAACTTATAGCTAATGCAATAGAATACTAAAATAGAGATGAAATGGGTGAGAGATAGACAGTCACAATATATATATATATCCAAAATGACAAACTGGGTAAGAATAATTTTTGGATATGATTTAGAAAACTAGGTCACGCACCATATATTGTAAACTTAGAGGAACCCGGTTTGTGAAAATAAAGTTATGGCTAACGCAATAGATTGGGTTTAGAAAATGTAGAGGAGAATTCACAGAATATTTCACTAAATCTAATGCAACAGTAAATCAGTTTCATATCTTAGTCCATACCTAGAATATTTCTTCAATCACATCTTCACAAATTTCCTAGCTCGCATTCATTTTTCCCCAAGTCTTTTCTTCTGGAAACTATGGTTCATGGTGCCAAAAGAAAAAATGAAAACTTCCTGAGAGAGAGATACGCAAAACATAAAACATATTCTCCATTTGAAATGCATGCTCCTCCCCAAATTATGTCTTCAGATTTCAAAAATAAAGTTGACCATGCATAACCATCCCCATAATTTCTTCCAGAAGATTCTCCTTTATTATTTTCTTACAATTTACTTTTTTTAATCAAACAATAATTTCTCTCTAATTTTATTTATTTTAGAATTTGCTATTTATTTGATTTATAACGAAACAAAAATAATTTCTTTCTACTTTTCTAAAATTAGTCTCTTACACAAAAGAAACAATTATTTCTAAGATTCACTCTTGACTTAATAATTAACCAAAATATTAATCAAACAATTTCAAACAAAGTAACCTAAATGCCAAACAATCCCTGACACTATGCATGATCGAAAAGCATAACCACAACAACGGTGACTAACAATCACGCCCATACAAACAACACTGGCTGGGTGCAAAACTAGATACTCATCCTTTTCAAGGATGATGGCTAACCAGGGGACCATATGTTATCTCCATGCAATAGTTTCCATTGGGTTTAAGGCACGCTTAGACCTGTCAATTCAGGTCGAGTTGTTGCCTTGTACCTGCATCCTGCAGCAACCAAATAGTCGAACAAACATACATATATATAATCATATAGTCAAATACATTGTGGAAAGGGTATCACAGCATAGTAGGGTACTCATACATGAGTAATGCGACACTATCCCTTTCACCAACACATTAAACACATAATCACAACACATATAACAATTAATTACTAAAAGACTAAATAAGAACCATCATCAGATAATCGCGTGATACACACAATAAGATTAATCCACACAACACATCACAACATAACATCCTATGATACAGAATCAGTCACATAAAAATTATTTCTAACATATGACAATCATAGTAAGATCAACATCATAATCATCTGAATGTAAAACAATGTCAGAGCATATAAATTATCAGTGTCGCAACAATGATTATTCATAAAACATACTAACTATCATATGAAACCACACATGAGAATAATTAGGAATGTCATCAACATGAATGTACCATCTACCAACATCAAATAATGCACAACATCAACTATCTAACATACCCTAAATATTCATATTATTTTACCTTCATCTTCATGCTCCTTAGCCAGACCATCTGCACATCCAAGATGAGAAATGGAGGGGCATTACATGGTATAGCAAATAGATGGTTATTTTCAAAAGAATGGTTTCAAAAGGAGTGAAAGTGAGCCTACACTCTATGTGAAATTTTTAAGTACAAGTGATCTCATAATTTATCTGTATGTTGATGATTTGATATACACAAGAAATAGCAAAAAGTTAATGGATGAGTTTAGAAATGCCATGAAGAATGAATTTGAAATGACATATTTGGTTTTGATGCATTATTTTCTTGGGATAAAGGTAAGACGGTTGAATGATTTGTCATTTTTAAATTACAAGGAAAGTATGCTAATGATCTTCTTGATAAATTCAAAATGCAAAATTGTAAACCTATGAGCACACCTTTGAATATGAGTGAAAAATTGATTACAGATGATGGTACAAAAAAGGTGAATTTATTGGTAGTCTTATGTACCTCACAACTACTAGACTAGATATTATGCATGTTGTTAGTTTGCTTTCAAGGTTTATGCAGAATCCAAGTAAAGTTCATTTTGGTGCAATGAAAGGAATTTTAAGGTATGTTCATGGTACTAGTAATTTTGGCATCTTATATACACCTATAGATGATTTTAGCTTAGTTCTAGGATATACAGATAGTGATTGGGTTGGATCTATTGATGATAGGAAAAGCACTTCAAGTTATGTGTTCAATTTGGGATCTAGTGTCGTTTCTTAGTGTTCAAAAAAACAATTATGTATTTCTTTGTCCTCAACAAAAGCTGAATATATTGTTGTAACTTCAGCATCATGTTAAGCAATCTAGTTGAATAGAATTATGGTAGATTTAAAGCAAGAACAAAATAAGCCAATTGTCATTTATTGTGATTATTTCTCATTAATAGCTATCACAAAAAATCTTGTCTTCCATAGTTGCACCAAACACATTGATACCAGGTATCATTTTATCAGAAAACTTGTGGCTAATGGACAAGTTGAGTTAAGGTTTTGTAAAACCAATGATTAGCTTATTGATATTTTTACCAAAGCAGTTTCGAAAGAAAATTTTGAGAAATTAATGAAAAGGATGGGTATTTCCACATTAAACATTAAGGGGGAGATTGAAGGAGTTAATGCTTAAAGATACCAAATTTCTTCTTGGGTGCAACGTATTTTCCACCGCCCATCACTCACTCAACCATTCTTTTTGCCAGTTATCTTCTTTCATTGTATATATGTTGATAAATGTTTTTTGACATATGTTGGTTAATTGTACATTTGTTAAAACTATCATTTTCCTTTTCTCCACATAGTTCTCTTCTCTGTTCCCAAGGAAAGAAGGGATGCATTTTTTCTGTGTATTATTTTTGTTTCTTTTATGATCTTTTTTTTTATATTGTATTACTCTTTGGAGGTTGCTACGAAGGGTTTTATTCTCTCAAGGAATATTATTGACGGAATACAATAATCTTCTAAAGGTTGTTGGATATTTCTCTGGAATTGTGGGCTATGATCTGTATAATTCTTTGCAGGTGTGTTCTTTTTCTTTTCTAGATATTTTCTTGTTCTATCTAGATTATCAATTTAGTTGTATTGGGTTCAGACCCTATTGTAGTGGCCAGATTGTTTTGTTTGGTAGCAGATTATAAGTTTGTATTTGACTTTTATCAATGAATACAAAATATATTACTGTAGCATTTTATATATAGTTGTCTCTACATCCTTCTTGTTAATATGAAATGTTAAACATGAGAAAAGTTTTATTTCTGTAATTGTTTTATTCATCCAAAAACAAACAATTTCTACCCTATAAAAAACACATTTAATAAACTATAAACAATTTGTATCATCTTTCATGTAATTATGGATTGACTATGAAAGATTATCTCTCTCTAACAAAATTTTACTATAATATTTTTTTGAGCTTGGATATTGTGATGGTGGTGGATGGAGACAAAAAACCCACAACTCATGAAACACACAAATTGGTCCAGGCATGAATACTACAACATTCATAGAATTTCCATTTACTTGATAATCAAATGATTACAACTACAAGTTGCCTCATTTTATAGAGGTCTTCACAAGAGATACTCAAATGATCATTGTTTTTATTTGTTTCTTTCTTCTCTATGATTGTTTGGTCTCAGCTAGAATGCATCTTTTGACCTCTTTAAAGACAAGTTTAATGGAGGTTTATGCTCTTCTTATGGCCAGCTTTTGGTACTTCAGTGAAACAAGAAAAATGGTTTGTCTGACTACTTAATGTTTCCATAGATGGTATAGAGTTATTCCAGATCTTTGGCTACTATGTTCAATGTAATGTTGTTTTGTTTCAGCTCTGTTTAGCTCGAGTTAGGGTGAACCACGTTAAAATTGTCTCTTGCTATTATTATTTCTGTGTATTTTTCATTCCTTTGTTTAATCTTTATTTGCATTTAATTGATATCTTCTGCATGCAATCCCTAACAAGTGGTATCAGAGCGGGTTGTGTTTGATTATCATCTGTAGGAAGGTCTCACAATTGAGTGGGAGTCTCATGGTTCAGTGGTAGCAATGGTGGATGAGGGTATTTGAAGGTAGATAAATTCAATAGGTAGAACTATCATTTATGGAAGATGCAAATGGAGGATTATCTCTATTAGAAGGATTTATGGAGGCTATTGGAAGGAATGGCAAAGAAACTGGAAATAATGACTAATGAGGATTTGAATCTTCTGGACAGAAAGGCACTGCGAACCATTCAGTTGTGCATGGCACCATCTGTGGCATTCAATATAATAGAAGTGAAGACAATAGATGAACTGATGAAAGCTTTGGCTAAATTGTATGAAAAACTGTCAGCCTCAAATAAGGTATTTCTCATGAAGCATTTGTTTAATCTAAAAATGATTGAAGGTGGATCCGTGACAGATCATTTAATGAGTTTAATACGATTACCAGTCAGTTAACTTCTGTAAAAGTAAAATTTGATCAAGAGGTGAGGGCTCTTAGTTTTATGTTCTTTGCTAGAAAGTTGGAATAGCTTGGTAATGGCTATAAGTAACTCTCTCTCTGGTTCAAATACTTTAAAATTTGATGATGTTGTTGGTGTTATCCTTAGCGAGGAAATGTGACGGAAAAGATCAGGAGGGTCTACATCAGGTAGTGTTTTGAATGCAGAAAGTAGGGATAGATCAAAGGAGAGAGGAAAAGGTTCTGGAGGTCATGAGAAGTCACGAGAAAAATCAAAGGACAAGAGGTCCCAATCCAGAGGATAGAAGGATTGTTGGTATTGTAGGAAACTAGGTCATCTGAAGAAAGATTGTTGGTCTGGGAAGAATAAAGAAGGAGACAAACAGGAAGGCAATAAGGAGGCAAATGTGGTAAGTAATAAATCTGAAGATGATGCTTTGATTCCTTCCCTAGATAATGCTAATGATTCATGGGTTTTAGATTTAAGGGCTTCATTTCATGCTACATCCCATAGAAGTTATTTTCTTAATTATGTCCAAAGGAGATTTTGGGCTAGTTTTTTTCGGAGATAACGAACCTTGTTAGATTGTTGGAAAGGGAAGAATCAATATTAAGTTGTAGAATGGGAATCATTGGCTACTACAAGAGGTAAGACACGTTCCAAGGTTAAGTATGAATTTAATTTCAGCAGGGTAGCTAGCTAATGAAGGTTACATAGTTACTTTCACTGATAAAAATTGGAAGGTTTCAAGAGGTGCCTTAATAGTAGCAAAAGGTGTGAAAGAAGACACCTTATATCTATGTATAGGTCATAATGTTCTTTTTACTTTAGTTATTGTAGAGAAAAACCAAATAGGTTCAAGAACAGTTGCTACGGGTTCGCAGGAAGAGACTGAAACAGTTGCTGCATGTTCTGAGACAACACTGTGGCATAACAGACTTGAGCATATGAGTGAAAAAGGTATGAAGGTACTTCATTCTAAGAAAGTTTTACTAAGTTTGAAATGTATTAATATAGATTTCTGTGAAAGTTGTGTGTATGGAAAACAAAAGAGAGTTAGTTTTCAGAAAGATAGGAAGCAAAGGAAAGATGAAAAGTTGGAGCTTGTGCATACAGATGTATGGGGACTGGCTCAGGTATCTTCTCTCAGTGGCTCTCAGTATTATGTTACATTCATAGATGATGCAACTAGGAAGGTTTGGATTTATTTTCTTAGGCAAAAATTTGATGTATTTGAAACATTTAAGAAATGGAGAAGCTTGGTTGAGAATGAGATGGGTAAAAGATTAAAATGTCACAGATCTAATAGTGGTGGTGAGTATTGTAGCAAAGAATTTGAGGATTATTATTCCTTTAATGGAATTCATAGACAGAAAACGGTTCTAGGGACTTCACAAGAAAATGGAGTGGCTGAGTGCATGAATAGGGCAATAATGGAATGTGTAAGGAGGATGAGATTGCATGTTGAGCTGCCTTTAAACATGTGGGCAGAGGCTATCAATACCATTGTATATTTAATTAATAGAGGTCCTTCAGTTCCTTTGGGCTGTGGCATTCTAGAGGAAGCATGGATAGATAAGAAGGTGAGTTATTCTTTTCTCAAAACCTTCAGAAGTGAAGCATTTGCACATGTAGATTCTAAAAATAGAACGAAGCTAGATGCAAAATCAAAAAAGTGTATCTTCATTGGATATGGCATTGATGAATTTGGTTATAGGTTTTGGGATGTTGAAAATATGAAAATTGTGAGAAGCAGGGATGTTGTATTCAATGAGAAGGTGTTGTACAAAGATCAGTTGCAGCAACATTAGAAGAAATAAAAGGATTATGTGGTGCTAGATGATACTCCAGATAGTGATGTTCCAGTTGTTCTTCATGCTCTGCAACAGCAATAAGAAATACCACAAACTCTAGTGAATGTTAGATGATCAACAAGGCTAAGTAGACCTCCTAAAAGGTTTTCTCCCTCTTTTGTATTATATTTTGTTAACAGATGTTGGGGAACTGGAAGGGTATGATAAAGCTATGTAGGTGGATACAAAGGTTCAATGAAAGCTTGAAATGAAAAAATAAATGGACTCCTTGCTGAAAAATCAGACTTGAGAATTATGTAAGTTGCCTGCAAGTAAAAAAGTTTTACCAAACAAATATGTTTATAGGCTGAAAGAGGAAGATGAAGGTAAGTAAAAATTTAAGCTAGGTTAGTTGTAAAAGGATTTGCATAGAAAAAAGGTATTGATTTTGATGAGATTTTTTCTCCGGTTGTTAAGATGACTTCTATTCATACTGTCTTAAGTATTGTGGCTTCTGAAGAATTTACATTTGGAATAGCCAGATGTGAAAATTGTCTTTCTCCATGGTGATTTGGAGGAGGAGATATATATGGAACAACCACAGGGATTTGAGGTCAAAGGTAAGGAGAAATTGGTGTGCAGATTGAAGAAGAGTTTATATGGCTTGAAAAAAGCACCTCAAAAATAGTATTTAAAATTTGATAGTTTTATGGCTGAGCAAGACTACAACCGATGTAATTCTGACCATTGTGTTTATTTTAAGAGGTTGGATAATGACAACTACTTTACTTTATGTTTATATGTTGATGGCATGCTTGTAGCATGGTCTAACATGGATCACATAAGAGAGTTAAAACAATAGTTAGCACAATCATTTGCTATGAAGTATTTGGGCGTAGAAAAATAAATCCTTGGTATAAAAATTTGCAGAGATAGGAAGAACATAAAATTGACTATATCTCAGGCTGATTATGTTGAAAAGGTGTTGTAGAGATTCTATATGGAGATTACAACAGTTGTCAGCACACCTTTGCTTAGTCATTTAAAATTGACTAAGGAGATGTGTCTTAAGACACAAGAGGAGGAAGAAAAAATGTCCAAGGTACCATATACTTTAGCTGTAGAAAGTTTAATGCACGCCATGGTATGCACGAGACCAGATATTGCACATGTTGTAAGAGTCGTAAGCAGGTATATGAGTAATCCCGAATTGGAGCATTAGAATGCGGTAAATGGATTCTCATGTATTTGAGAGGTACATCCACTAAACACTTATGTTTTGGGGGCTCTAAAATTGATTTAGCAGGCTATGTGGACTTAGATTTGGTAGGGAATATTGATACTAGGTGGAGTACTACAAGTTATGTCTTTACTGTAGGTGGGACATCGGTGAGTTGGATCTACAGGTTGCAAAAGGTGGTTTCTTTATCCACCACGGAGGCAGAGTATGTCGTTGTAATAGAGGCAAGCAAGGAGATGATATGGCTACAATCTTTCATGGAAGAATTAAGCAAACAACAGGCTAATAGTTATTTGTTTACAGACAATCAGAGTGCCATACATCTTGCAAAGAATTCCGCCTTGCATTCAATGACCAAACACATACAACTAAGCTATCACTTCATCCAATCAGTGTTGGATGATGGACAGTTATGGCTGAAAAAGATACATACAGATGAAAATTCAGCGGATATGTTTACGAAGGCAGTGACAAGGGAGAAGTTGAGCTCCTCTTCAGCTTCGGTTAGTCTTCAAGACTGAAAATAATAAAATCAGAACAACAGGGTCCAAGGTGTTTATTTCTAGTGGGAGCTACAGGGTCAACAGTGTTATGATCACTCTCCAAGTGGGAGATGATATGTTGTGGAGTCTGATCAGTCTCCAAGTGGGGGATTGTTGTTATATGGAGCCTAATCAAACTTGGAGGTTAAATTTTTCCCACTTTTAGTGGTGTGATTTCCCCCCAAATTATTTAATGGGGTTTGGGGGCAGCGCCCCCAAGACGAGGTCAAAGGGTAGCACCCTCGAAACCTCAAACGACTTTTATTATTTTGTAAAGGCATCGGGAGTTATTTTTTCTACTGTCCGACATAAAATACCCTATTTTGTAACCGACATAAGTCTTGATAAAATAGCTAAGGATTAGGGTTTCTAGATATTGTAGTGTAGCATTTGTAGCGGTATTCAGTTGCAAGGATTGCTAGTTGTAATCGGTTCGATTGCTGGATAATAATATTAGACTCTTTGTTGGTGGATGTAGCCCAAGTTTGGGTGAACCACGTTAAAATTGTCTCTCGCTATTATTATTTCTATGTATTTTTCATTCCACTATTTAATCTTTATTTGCATTTAATCAATATCTTTTGCATGCAATCCATAACAATTTGTACATCCTCTCCTACATTGGCCAAAACAATTAAGAGATATTTTTTTTAATAAAAGAAGGTAAAAAATTTATTAATCAAAGAGAGTAGTATAGAGCATAAAAGCAATAGGAGGCCCAAACGGGTACAGAAACATCAAACAAGAAATCAAGAAGTGATCATGCAACATCTGACATCCTCTATAACCAAATCCTCCAAATCCTAAGCCAGATCCCGAGGTAAACTGTCCCAATCATCCACCAACCAGGTCCCATTCTTCTTAGAATCCCATTTGGCCAACCCATTAGCCACCTTATTCCATTCCTCAGGGATATGAGAGAAGGTGATAGATTCAAGTAATTCTCCAAGACTGGTGATTTACTTAACCACCATCGTAAGTTGCCAACTAACACCATCAAACTACCTTCTATTTATCAAGTCTATCACCACTTGAGAATCTAACTCGTAGATAATCTTTTTCCATCCAAGGCATATGTCCTCTTCAAAGCCAAAAGAGTAGCCAAGGCCTCCATAAGATTATTAGAGTGTTGGCCCTATATTCTAAGAAAAAAACACAACCACCCTAGAACTGTCTTTGCCCACCCCACCAATGCCAGCATGCCCAGGTTTACCCCTTGCAGACCCATTAGTATTGATTTTCAAGACTCCAGTGGGAGGGGGCAGCCAATGTCCTACCCTAAAGACCTTCCCTCTAGAACACCTGATCTGCCCAATCTTAGGCCTTCTGGTACCCCCAATTGGAATCCCCATATTATGAATCACTCCAGTATCACCAGGATTCACCGGGGTTGACAGATCACATTTAGCATACAAGGTCTCCTGCAAGGCCCCAAGAATGCGAGACCAAACTTGACCCACCAGCAACTTTTTATCCAAAAAGACCCTGCGGTTGTGGTCAAACCAGATGTGCCATATAATCAAACTAGGGCCAATTAGCCATGCTATGTGTAGAAATGAAGTCCTCACCAAAATGGGCCCAATGTTCCACCAAAACTCCTCTAGAGAAGAAGGGTGCCTGCACTGCAAGTTCCAAGCCCCAAACCAAAAATGCCAAATAGTCCTAGCAAATGGGCATTGAAAGAAAAGATACGAAATAGTCTCAACATCTTTTAGGCATAAGAAACATAATGAAGGCCTTGGAAGCCTCGCTTATAGAGGTTATCCCAAGTCAAACACCTGCCATAAACCACTAGCCAAGAAAAGAAATTGCGTTTTGGCCAAGAGAATTTATTCCAAATATTTTTCCAATAAGGAGCCTATGCACTACCCCAGGCCTGTCTATCCAAAACACGATACCCTGAAGCAACAGTGAACTTTCCTTTAGGATCGGGACCCCAAGTCAGCACATCCCGTTCCAGAAGAGAACAATAGACTCTATCAGCCAAAATAGAGGACAACTCCCTCCTATCCTCCAAACATCCACCCATGGGCCATTCTTGCATATCCTTCCACTAGTAAACAATGGTCTATCCCAAAGCCTGAGGGGCTTTCAAATCCATCCCTCTACTCCAACCATCCTGAACAAAAATCCTACATAAGTCCCCCAAGTGAGGATGAGAGGAGAGGATAGGCGGGAAACCATCCCAAGAATCATGCCAAAAAAGAGCATCAGAGCCTCTATTGCATATCCAAAAAAGGCCTTTTTTAACCAGCGTAGCCCCCCTCTTGAGCGTATCCTAGATCATAGAACCTTTCCCCGAAAAACTAAATTGAGGAACCTCAGCGTCATCCACCTCCCCAAGGTACTTGAAGGTAAGGATCCTGGCCCAATACTGATGCTGTTATGAGCACCATCTCCAGTATAGCTTATTAGCTAAAGCCTATCCATTCCAATCTGCCTTACGCAAGCCCAACCCACCATCATGCTTTGGCTGGCAAACAACTTCTGACTTAATTAAGCTTCACTTCTTTGAAAGGAGATTACCCGACCAAAGAAACTACCGACAGAGGCCCTCAAAAAATTTTATGAAGCTTGAGGGAGCAGTCAACACAAAGCACCTGTATAAAGGAAGGGCCTGCACCACGGACTTCAACAAAATAACTCTGCCAACCGTCGATAACCATCTATTGGTCCAATGACAAACCAGCCCTCAAAATTTATCAATCACATCTTGCTAAAAACACCTGGGAAGTGGGCGAACATCCAGGGGGATGCCAACATTTATAAAGGGAAGTTTCGTCACCTGAAACCTTAAGATCCTAGCAATACACTGCTAAATAAGCATGGGCATATTAAAGAAATAAATGCAAGACTTACTTTCATTAATTCTTTGACCTGAGGCAGCAAGGTAACAATCCAAAATTTGATGCAAAGCAACAGCTTCAGCCACCTTAGCAGCACCCATCAAAGTCGTATCATCCACAAACTGAAGATGAGTTTGAGGAGGAAGAGAATTGCTCCATTTCCAACCCTGACTAAGCCCATCCATAACACGAGACTTAATGAATCTCCCCAAGCCTTCAGCCGTCAAGATGAACAAATATGGGGATAAGGGGTCCCCCTGTCGAAGACCTCTATAGGCACCAAACAGATCGGAAGACTCCCCATTTATGAGAATGGAAAAGGAGGAAGTCTTCACACAGCTCATGACCCAATCAATCCACTCACAACTGAACCCAAAGGCTTTGAGAATTTTGGTCAAAAAGCCCCATTTAACTCTGTCATAAGCTTTAGCCATGTCCAACTTTATAAACATAGCCTTCTCTTTAGAAGAGGCCATGGAGTGAATAGTCTCAACCGCAATAACTACTCCATCCAAAATCTGTCTACCCACAACAAAGCCTCCTTGTTCCTCCAAGATCAACTTATCCATCCATGGCTTCAAATGCTCAACAATTAGGCTTGTAATGATTCTATACACCACATTGCACAAAGAAATTGGTTGAAAAAGATCCAGAGAATCAGCACCCTCACATTTTGGGATAAGAGCAAGAAATGTGGCATTAATGGCTTGCAACATTTGCTTATTCCTTAAAGACTCCTGCACCACCTCCAAAAGATCTAGGTTGATCACTTCCCAAAATTCCTGAAAGAACTCAGCCGAGAACCCATCAGGACCAAGAGCCTTCCCTTTTTCAACTAAAACACTACATCCTCCAACTCCTTCAAAGAAATAGGTTTAAGAAGAGAAGCATTCATATCCATAGTCACCAGAGGAAGAATACAAGCTAGGATAGAAGCTTCCTCCTCACTAGTAGGTGGGGTATCTTCAGAAAAGAGAGCAGAGAAAAAATGAACTAGGGCCGAGGTAGTAATAGGTGAAGACTCTGGATTATGATCAACTAAAGGAGAAGCTTCGACATGCATGTCAGAAGAAACCCCCTCCTCATGGACTAACTCATCCAAAGCCTCAAACTTATTAAAAATCTCCTCCTCTTGACAATCTCGAAGAGTCTTCTTCTGACCTCGATTCTTGTTTCTTGACTTAACTGGCACAAATCCATCTTTATCTGGTACCACCCCCTACATGGGTGCTTTACCCTTTTCCACTCTTGGATTAGATGGAGCCTTCAAATTATCCCACCAACGTTCGAGGCACGAGGGCACCTCTTTTGAAGATGACCATACTCATGGCACAACTGGCACCTGAAGGGTAAAGTCTCATAGTCTAACTGTTGAGTCTAGGAGCTAGACCCAACAGTTAGATCAATAGAATCTGGCATAGGCTGGCTCAGATTAATCTCCACACATACCCGGCATAGGAAAAAATTCATTTCTCTGAAGTTTGCTGAGACGAGCCAATAGGCTTCCCCAGTAGCAACGCAATTGATTGCAGAATTCATGTCTCCAACATTCCAATAGCAATTAAGGAAAATGAACCCACATCGGCACCTCTGAGGGCAGCTCCTTAGCTGAGTTAAAGCCTACGTGCCAAGGCTTCATGAATAGGCCAACTTGATTATAAAAGTAGGTCCCTCCCTCAAACGCCTTATTATGATCGGAAAAAAACCACCAGAAAAAAGTTATTTGCGGCTAGCAAGATGTCAAAATCACCTTCCAGATTCCATGACTTATGAATCTAGGGTTCCAAGAAAGGCATCGAAACCCTCAAACACATAAATTTCTAGATTAAAACATGTTTGCTATAATACTCTAGGTCCTCAGCTACCACCTCTATTTGATTCACTATCTTTGGACGAGCCTGAGCTCTCACCAAGCATCTATTTATCTTTTGCAATTTCAAAGAACTAGTGCTAAAAACCCCAACATTAGGATGGGATGGATGAGGAAACCCGTCACCAACTTCTGCCATAGCAGCATCCCCCGACATCTCACCCAAAGGCACAGACCCTGCTATTAAAAAACCTTTCAAGCCCTTGTACCTCACACCTGCACCGAACAGCGCACACACTTGAGAAAAAAGACCCCCCTAAAAGCTAAAAAACCCCTCCCCTCGCTGGAAACAACCACATAGAGCCTGATCTGCAAATAAAAAATGCATACAACAAAGAACAAACACATCAGACTATGACCTGCTATAGGCCATAGGACTGCATAGAGCTCCCATGCATACGCTCCATCCTCTATTCAACAATTAAGAGAAAATAAAAAATAAAGGAGATAGAATTTTTTTTATTCTATGTTTTATCATTTTAGCAAGTTTAAAATAGTAATAGTAAATTGTTTTATTAACTCCTAAAATGTAGCCAACTTGGGCTTTTAGTGGAGTTAAGATGTTTTATTATTATTATTTTTAAATTTTAATTGTTGCCTTTTAATAAGTTGTACTCATAGTGGTATATGATCAAGTTTAGAAATAAACATTTCTTTAATTTTAATCTTCATATTATTATTATTTCCATGATTTATTTTAGTTTAAAGTTTTTATTAAATTTTAATGTAAGTGAGGTTTTGATTTTATTTATTATGTTCTATTAGAGTAGGAGTAATGGATTTAATTATTGTATTAAATGAGTTTGTTTATCATCTTAAAATGTCATAGAGGAATGTATTTAATTATAGGATTTATTTATAATTAAATCTTTTAGTTATAATAAGGGTTAGGGTTAAGTTTAGAATTAGAATTAAGGTTAGGGTTAGCCTGAAAAATAGGGTTAAGGCTAAAATTAGAGTTAGAAATAGGGTTAGGGTTAGTGTTAGAATTAGAGTTAGGTTTAGGGTTAGAGTTAGAATTATGGTTACAATCAGGTTTAAGGTTAGGGTTAGGGTTTGTATTATGGTCACCATTAGGGTTAGAGTTAGGGTTAAAATTAGAGCTATATTTAGGGTTATAGTTAAAAATAGGGTGAGAATTAGATTGAGAATTGGGGTCAAAAGTAGGGTTATAATAAGGGTTAGGATGAGAATTAGGGTTGGGGATAGAAATAAGGTTAGGGTTAGGGTTCAAATCCGTGTTATAATTAATTTTATGAATAGAATTAGGGTTAGAATTAGGATTAAGATTATGGTTTAGGTTAGGATTAGGGTTCAATCTATGATTAGAATTAGGGTTATGGTTTATTTAAAATTAGGGTTAGGGTTAGGGTTACAATTAAAATAGGGTTAGAATTATGTTTATGGTTAGAATTAGGTTTAGTGATAGAAATATGATTAGAACTTGAGTTAGGATTAGGGTTCTGGTTAGAATTAGGATTAGGGCTGGGATTAAGGTTATAATTATGAATAGAATTAGGGTTAAGTAGATCTAGGAGTAAAATTAGGGTTGAGAATAGGGTTAAAATTAAGGTTATAGTTATTATTACAATTAGGTCTAGAATTATGGTTACAACTATGGTTAGAATTAGGGTTGGGGTTAGGGTTACAATTAGGGATAGATCTAGAAATTAACTAGATCTAGTGGTAGATTAGGGTTAGGGTTAGAATTAAGGTTAGGAATACAATTAGTGTTATTATTAGGGTTAGAATTATGGTTATAATTAGTGTTACAATTAGGGTTAGGGTTACAGTTACGGTTAGAATTAGTGTTAGAATTAGGGTTAGGGTTAGGGTTTAGGTTAGAATTAGGGTTATGGTTGGGGTTAGAATTAGGGTTAGTATTGGCCTAAATGTTAGGGTTAGGTTTAGGGTTGGGTTAGAATTATACTTAGAATTATGGTAGTATTAGGGATACAATTAAGGTTAGGGTTATAGTTACATTTAGGGATAGCATTAGATTTATGGTTACAAATATAATTAACAAAAAATAGGGTTAGGGTTAAGGATAAAATTAAGATTATCAATACAATTACGATTAGAGATAGAGTTAGGGTTTGTGTTAGAATTAGGGGTAAGTAGATCTAAGGGTAGAAATAGGGTTAGGGGTATAATTAGGGTTAGGGTTAGAATTAGGGTTATTTTTAGGGTTAGAATTATGATTATAATAGGGTTATTTTTAGGGTTAGAATTATGATTACAATTAGGGTTATAACCTTGACTTTAACTATATTCATAAACAAAACCCTAATTCTAATCTAACCTTGGTTCTAGCCCTAACCCAAATCCTAACTGTAATCATAATCCTCAATCTAACCCTAATTATAATTCTAACCATAATCAGATGATTACACTTAACATTGATTTATAAGCCTAACCCTATATCTAACCCTATTTATAAGGCTTATATCCTAAACCAATCCCTAAGCAAAACCATAATTCTAAATCTAACCTTCATTCAAACCTTAACAAATAATATAATTAGGGTTAATACCTTTACGGTTAGGGTTAGTTTAGTATAAAATATGTCGAGAGCTATATTATAATATATCTAACCTCTGTTATAATATTATATTATACAATAATAATTTTTAATAAGGTAAATAATATAATTAGAATTATGCTTGTCGCTCCGGATGCTACTAGTATACCTATATTTTAAAAATATATCTAAAGTACGCTGAGAGATATCCTTCTCGAGGTGCCTATTTCCACCTATATGTAGTAAATTGATTTAAAAAATAGGTGCCTCGAGAAGGATATCTCTCGGCATACTTTAGATATATTGTTTTAAAATATAGGTATACTAGTCTTATCCCATCTATAAATTTTCTAACAAGACACTTGTAAACTTATCTAGAATCTTCTAATTACAACTTTACCTTTTAATTATTAGTACCTTCCATGGCATGGTACTCTTTCATTCGATATTCAAAACTTTTGCATTAATCCTCTCAACTATTGATGAATCATATTCTTTTATTTTTGTTATGACTATAGTTTGTAGTTTTTGCAAAAACTTATGATTGGCTATGAGATTTTACCTCTTATTGTTGCCTTCACATTAATCTATGCAAACAATAAATGCCTTAATCAATATCAACCATATGAAAATGACATAAAATTATTGTAGCCCATACTCAAAATCAAATCAATTGGACATTTATTTTGATAAAAGTCAAGTTGAATATGCCCATAGGTAAAAGATCAAATCAATTTCATATTTGGACAGGCAAAATGAAATAAAATATTCTAAAAGATTGAATGGACATAGACAATAATAAAATTGAATAAAATCAGCACCACCATACACAAAAGTTAATAAATGTTTATGACAAATAGTGAATAGCCTTATCACAAACAACATAATCATTGAATGTTGGTAAATAGAATTGATCTATGTCAAACGTTTCATTTTTTGCCTAATTATCTGTCCATTCTGAACATTTTTCTGCAATCCATTCTACTTGCCATTTCAAAAATTCTCCAACTTTTGGGTTCAATTCAGAGATAAGCAACAAGATTTGGCTTTTTGAAGGTTTTTTAAACATCAGGTTTGATTGCATCCATCTTCATTGGTATTCAAGTTTTTAGCAGGTTTTTGTTACATATAGACATTGATTTATTCTATTAAAAGGGGTTTGTGTATGTGGTTCTATTTCTTTTTTGTTTTCCTGTTCATTGAGGATTTGGTAGGCCATCAACCAAAATATTTTTAAAAAATTACAGGATCCAACCAATGGTATTCTGGAATTCAAAATAGCCAAGAACTTCAAGGAGTATTACATAATATCGCCTATCCATTTGGAATACATGAGTTAAATTTGTCTGCTACTTGAATCTCTTCATTGCTGGAGACTATATTATAAATATCTAGCACATTGACTTACTCATTCCTGCCTTTCTGATGCAATAGGATACAAATTGGTACATGCCATTGCTATTGGCATTTTAGGTTCTTTCTTGTATACTCAGCAAAGTAAATAGCAGCTCCTTAGATTCTTCTGCTAGTGCATAGCTCACAGAGATTGATTTTAAATGTCTCCACAACCACCGTTAACTAATCCTTAAGTTCAATCATAAATTGTATGAAAGAAAGAGTTTTATATAACCAGTTGCAATAGCTACTCCTAAAATCATAATAGGGGGAAGAATTACAAACAATGCAATTGTTGTGAAAAATGGTATATCATTCCTCTTGGCCACTTTGTCCAAATAGTCCTCTCTTTTGATATTTTATTTTTGAGATAATGTTAAAAGAGTTAAAATTGGGAGGTTTGAAATGTTTGCCGAGTGGTATTGTGGCTTAAATAGTTCATCATTGCTCACCAATTCACTAAGCTACTCATGAATAGTCTTTTTGGATAGACCCTAAGATTTCCAACTCCCTGTTTAGAAGAAACTTTCGAGGACACAATTGCCTACTAACTTCTGCTTTTTCACTTCTTTCTTATACATGACCAATTGCTTGTCACTGCAATAGACATGACGTTTGGAAATTAAATATATATGTATTAATATCTATCATATTTATGTTCTATTTAAACATGCCCCCAACTTCTCACATAGGATTGTAACATACTCATTTATAACTTTGTTTTTTATAATTGTTTTGTTTCAAATAATGTTTTTTTTAATTGTCTTGATTTTAAAACTTATGGACTATATTATGATCGCAAATATTGTACAATCATATCAAAAATTATATAGTAGAGATTTGTAAATCTCTTACCTCCTTTAAGTTGATTGTGATCATATGACCAGCATATTCACTGCATTTATGCATGTTCAACTATAAATCATGGTTCATAGAATCAATCATTTCAACATAGCGAGACCTTTGAGATCTTTGATCAGAGTAATCTCAATATCCTACTTGGATGTGTTCATTTCAAGTGGCTACTAAAGTTCTAAATAGTCCACACCGATGAAACCTAAGGATTTCATAAAGAGAAAATGAGCATGGGCTTGTGGCCTTATGAAACACACAGCAAAGACAATAAAATATATATAAACTCAAACATAAGAGTAGGCTTTGTTGACAACTTTAAGTGTAGTATCAAGATTATGTTAAGACAATAAACTCTCCATAATTTTTTTTAAAGATGTTACAGCCATGAAATTCCCATATTTTTAAGGATCCTATCTTTGGAAAAAGCAACCACAGAAATGTTTTGCTGCCAATTAAAGTCTGGGAAGGTTTTGTTATTGCAATTAATTCTCTCCAAATATAACTATCAAAAAACAACAATGCCACCAGCATGAATTTACCACGTTATCAAGAGCCATAAGTTTTGGGTAAAAAGGGATAATATATGACAGGGCAAGAGAATAATTGTTTCTTAAGTATGATATGATTGAAGCTGAAGGATGTTTGTTATATGCTACTTTGTACTTGTTCACATTCGTTACTCAAAACCAATCCAATACTCTACTATACCACATTATTCTACTTAGAACACCTTTGATCCATTTCTCATAACATTACTACTTTAGATTAGATTGACCCATTTTTTGTCCTCTAGACTAGATTGACCAATATTTTGTCCTCTAGACTAGATTGTGAGAGCAATTTTTTTCCTTATTTCAAAAATTCTGAATGCATGTAATCTAATGCTTATAATCTAGGGCATTCCCATTCCTTCTTTCATTGCCAGGCAGTCGAGGATGCCCTTCAAGTGTTGCCTGGACGTGAAATTCTTCAACAATCCCTTAGCATTTTGTACTTCCCTAAGGTAGTTACTCTCTTTTTATCTAATTCCATTGATCCCTTTCAAGAATCCACTCTCTTAAGAAAGCTTGGTTTCAATTACATACAAGACCATCTGATATCTAAAGAAAGTCTAAATACTACTCTAACTAATTACTGCATGGGCAATGAGACAACCCTTGTTGGAAGGTTATCCAACAATAGGGATATTCAAAAATATCCTGCTACTGTTTGTATCTTTAATGCCATAAAACATGGACTCAAAAATAATTGTTCAATCACAGTGAAAAATTCCCTCCATTGTCACTACTTTGAGATTGGTCATTAACTTGTCGATAAAATTGATGCCACTTACCATGCACTATATCTTCTACTCAATCATGTTCCACATCTGTCAGACAATGCAAATGATGCAACAATTCAACCACCTATAAATTATGAGTGAGAAGATGTCAATCAACCTACTTCTTATGTTCATCATCCTAATGTTAATCATGATGTTGCCTCTACAAACTAGCTTTCTTGAAATGTTAGTCTTTTTAAAAGACCTTCCAGTATATTTTTGCTACAATTACTATATAATTTCCTTATTTCTCTATTTGCTATTCATTATATACATGTAATTGAAATCATATGTTGTTTTGGGTCATGATACTCACTATTTTTTAATTGGGTACAATGTATATTTGCTAAACTCTCTTTTTCTTTCCTCTAGATTGTAGAAATTTATTATTATATTATAATAATATTTTCATGTCACTTTATCTTTTGCAAAAGTGCTAAGAAGGTTTATTTGTTACCGCATATCTTTTGCAGAATATCAAAAAAATTAATTAAATGCATATGTAGTAGTAGTTGCGTAGATTGATTACAACTAACAGTAACAACAAATTTAGGTTATAAGATGACAAAGGAATTGCTAGACCAACAAAACTATCAAGACTATGGGAGAAATAATCAAGTTACTGCAGATTGCACTATCAGTCCTACGAACTTCAAAAATTCAAGAAAGGAAGTAAGATATAAAGGTGTGAGAAAACGTGCAAATGGTCATTATGGGGAAAAAATCTATGACTACAACTATAACTAACATAAATGGCTAGGTACCTTTGATATAGTAGAAGATGCTGCCTATGCTTATGACAAGGCGGCTATATCCATCAGGGGCATTAACACCAAAACCAATTTTACATAAAAAAATTTAGAAGCATGCAAGCACATATCCAACCAACCTATTGTTTTTGAATCCCCTTTTCATTCTACCTCCATATCCAAAAATTTCATCAATGTATGTAAATATAGAGGTGTTAGACAATGCCCATGGGGTCGTTACGATGTAGAAATTTGGGACCCAAACTCCAAGAAACATCAATGGCTTGGAACATTCAATACAACAGAAGAGGTTGCATATGCTTATGATAATGCCAACATTTCTATGACAGGCATCAAAGCAATTACAAATTTCATTCCCATGACTTCAGATCCAAGTAAGTTCATTTCTAATCAATTCATTCTTTCTTTCCCTAATTTCATCTCTAGCTAAAAATTTAATACAAAATATATTAACCCTATCAATATCTTGCAAGGTGCTTGCTCTGATTATACATGCAGGAATTTCAAATTTCAACATTTTGCACTAGATGCTAAAATGTACAGTTCTGGTGACCTTCTCACAAACAATTCCATGCACTCTTCAACAATGATACAAAACAATGATCAACTTCATGGAGGTTCTTCAAGCAACTTCCAACTATCTGTCTCTCTTCCTAGACGTATTGCCAACACTAGCATGAACATGGCCATTGACAAGCCTTTCGAACAAGATCCAACGACTATTTCTATTCATAATCCTGAATGGCCATTTTTATGTTCAAACACCTCCTCCATCTCTCTTTTTCATTGTCCTCTTCACAACAATAGCAATGGTGATATAGAATCGGGCTTATTGGATCAGGTAATCCAAAACTTCATTCTTAAATAGGAACAACTACAACTCAAGAAATATTCCATGCACGTTGCTTGGAAGCACAAATACAAGATATTTGAAAAAAAATATGTTTTAAAACAAATCAGTTCTTAATGATTTGTAAACTATTTTCTATTGCAATGTCTCGTTCTGATGCATTTATATCTCTTACTTTTACTACAATACATATACAAACCCAAGCAAAAGGCAGGTACTAACCACTACATAACACTTGTTAAAATTACAATACTGCAGCACTTTAAGACAAATCGGTCTTCAATGAATGAATAATTGGAGCCAACTGAAGTAAATGATGTACTGACGTCTTCCTGGCCCGTAAAAGTATATTTCAAACTTTTTCATGTTCGCCAAGCTAGTACGAAATGTGAATTTTACCATAGCACTCAAACTTAGAGCCACATTATTACAATTTTTAAAAGCAAAGCTGAGATTTGACAGAAATTGGGCATAGCTCATATGAATTGATTTATCCCCGCATACATAAATTAACACCAGCTGGACCCGACAGAAGATCCAGATTTCACTGTTGTTTTCCATCCGCATCGTCACCCTGAGACGACATAACACAACACCAGAAGCTTACAAGACCGTAAGTTAGACCTGATCAGACGCGTATCAGTTAACATCAAAATCATAAACAGTTACCTCTGATTAATGACCAGCAAGTTTGTTGTTCCTCGAAGATTAGATTGATGGTCTTTGAACCTTACCGTAACGTATCAGCCACCGATTTAATACTGTAGCAGTACTTTCAGATGGCCTTACTCATGTGAAGAACGCTTTACGTGGAGTTATGATAGGACTGTTATGTGCAAATATTCAAAACACTTTAAATTTGTGGCCATCATTACATAACGCACTTTAAACGCAACAAAGCCGTCAATTCTTCCAGAGTTCCGTGTCAAACATCTTGTTGCAGAAACATGTATGCACGTCCTGTGTTTCTAAGTCAAGTCATAGCTCACTTGACTCCACATAACCATAACCAAAATATTTCGGTGTGGTCTAAATGAATTGGGTGCCTCTCACGTCAAGCATAAAAATTTTACTAAGTACTTATTGAGGTGAACAAAATTTACATAAAAATTTTACTAAGTACTTATTGAGGTTAACAAAATTCAAATAAACCCTACTACCATGTTCAATTTTTTTTTTTAATTTTTGAAAAAAAAATCATTTTCACATTAAAGTTTTAAGGTTTGAATTTTAAAATTGATCAAGTGTAAAAAATAGTTAATTTTACAATTTGTATGGATTTTTTAACTTCTAGACTCAATGGAATAAAAAATGGCATCTATCATAGAGTATCCTTGAATATTTTTCTAGATCTGATAGTTTTAAATGTTTTACCTTTTATTTTATATTTGATTGTACAGTTTGGATCCACCTCATTTGTGTTTCATATTTTTTTATCTTGATTAGGTTTAGAGCTTCCATTGTTTACTATCCCTTTCCACCCACCCTTTGATTGTGTGTCATTGTTATGTTTTCATGCCTATCTAGCGTCTCCGCTTTCATGGACCTTGTTTATACATTTCCATCCATCTTAGATGACTATATTTCACTTGTGCACTTGATCCATGATGAGTATGCTCGTTGTGTGATGATTCATGATGGTGATGTATTCGTACTTTCATTAAGGGATGATTATCTATGTGATATTGATACATCTTCCTTAGATATTCATTATATTGTTGAACATTGTGATGCTATTCTTCCTAGATTGCATGATATCCCCCTTTCTATACCCTTAGGTTCATGTTCTCTTGATGTTTCATCTTATGAGTAGCTTGGGATAATGATATATGCGTAGTACCTTCCTTATTACATGTGATGATGATGTGCATCATAATGGAAGTTCTCTTGCATTTCAAGTTGATTATATTTATATTCATTATGGTTCATTGATTTGTGCTACATTACATGATGATATCTATGCTCTTAGTGAAGAATTATCACTTACTAACTTTGCTCGTACTGGTATCTGCATCTTTACATGTTGAATCACTTTTACTTGTGAACTATGAGTAAATTGATGATGATATATTATTGATGAGTGAACTTAGACTTGCTTCAATTGATGAAGTATTGAAATGGTTTGATTCATCTTGTATGCTTTAGAGTTTAATCATTATATTGGCTCATTATTTTATTGAATATTTTTCTTGTCTTATGGTGACTAAAGATAGTTTGAACATGTATATTCCTTCTCATCTTACATCTTTAGATACTTCTCCATGGTCATCACCAAATGTTTTAAATATGACATTTCTTCTAGATTCCTCCAATGATGTCTTATTTTTTCATTCTATAGCTAATTCATCTAGGCTATTTACTTCCCATGTTTTATGCCATGCCTAATTCACCTTGACATAAACCATGTATTTCATGCTATACTTGATTTATGTAGGCCTAGACATGTATTTCATGAGGCACCTTCTTATTAGGGTTATCAAATTAGCCGACTTTTCCATCTAGTGATCTAGTCATGCCTCCACCTAAGTTGATAGAAAATGAACATAAAGAATATGTTTGATTGATTAACTTAAGAACACTCTAGAAAAATTTATTTGGGATCTAACACATACACCATAAATTTATATAGAGATTATAATACCTCATAGTTTCTCCATTTTATTAATACTAGGACTAGTACTAAATGAACCTAAGAACTTTATATAGTTCAAGGACTCCATTATTAATTTTATGCAATCATAATAATCTAGATGATATGTTTTATATTAATCTTGTTTAATATAAGAAGATAATTGAAAGCTTGGACCTAATTATATTATATGCCTTCAAATGCTAAATATTTTAATAATGATTAGTATTATTAAAATCTTGATGAATGTTTATTGGGATTAATGTTTATTCTAACTAATGCTTATTTAGATTTATGATTACTCAAATTATCTTGTGAAGCTTAATGCATTGATGAATCAATCCAAGTGTAAAGGGAAATTATTTACTAGGACAAGGCCAAACCATGTAGAGGGGAGGTATTCCATTTCACATAGTAAATTAACACTATTTGTTGATGGTGCAAGCACAACCTTATAGTAGAGGAGGATGAGCTAGTTGATATGGACTACATGGTAATCATTAGGATAATAGGATTTACCAAATTACTTGATATGTTTGACACAAGTTAAAATTTTAGATGAATGAGCCTAGACTAAATGATTTAGAATTATCAAGGATTTTCTTAAAAATAGGCGTGTCCATGAAGATTGTCATAAGCAACAAGAAACTAAATGGCAAATTTCAAAGGAAAAAGGCAAGAGCAAGTGGCAAATGGTGAAACATTAAAAATGATGTGGAAATGCCAAATCGGGTACATCACTAGAAATAAAGACAATTAGAAGAAGCCAAATTTCTTGATGGTTCAAAGAGTTTGAGGAATGTTTTTAATTATGTAAGAAAAGGAAAAACTTGGATAGATATTCAGAAAGTAAATGTGTCATCTAGATCAACCATTGAAATTATAGAGAGAAGAGCCAAGAGAATTACTATAAATACTTTAAGATTTATGGTTGAGGATTAAACGCACCAAATAACTTATGCATAGTTTTAAAGGTTATTTCATCCTATAGATGACAAATCATGTATCTCCAACTAGAATTCAAAAGTTGGTAGGGTTTCAAACTAAATCCTTCAGCAATAAAACTAAAAACAAGGTTACATGGCTTGAAACAAGGAATCGATAGTACAATAATAAGATTTAGCAAACAACATAATATGTGGTGATCTATTCAATTGGGTTGCAACAAAATGGAAAAAAACATGTCATGTTTTTAATGGACATGGAAAATAGCCTAAGTGTGGTGTCTAACATTATCCTTATACCATAAATAGCCTCGTGTCTAATAGATCCTATAAAATCAATGCTAGCCATAGGATCTTTCTTGTAATTAACAATCTAGGTGCTAGTTCATAGGGCATGAAGAAATTTTGTGTACACATGTGCTAATGTGTTGTGGCCTTATTATTTGAAGTGTGATCTCATGGTCATTCTTTGATCACCATACTATCAAATGCTATGATAGGTGTTGGATAAAAAATATTTGTCTTAGTAGAAATTCATATTCAATAGTTATTATTGTATACCAAACATTTGTGGCACTAATACTATTTGTTATGCAAGTTTATAAATACTTTAATTGTATGTGACATGTTTTTTTAATGTAGGTATAATATACGTTCAAAATAAAAATTTCAATAATATTATGAAAACAACTTTAGAAAAGTAAAAGACAAAATGAAGATCTTTAGGAAACACTAAAATAATTTATAAAATATTTCCAATATAATTAATAACATATGATTTATTGATCACTATAGTTCCTACCTTGGTAGAGACTAATAATCTGATCAAATTTGTAATCAACATTCTCATGTACATAAAATATTTCAATAAACTCTTAATAGAGTGTGTTGGTATTTAAAACCAATGTTCCATTCTCCTGGTGTTAATACTCAATATCAAGACAAGGGTAACAATATTAACCTAAATAGAGAGGCAAGACTTGTCCTCAAAGAGTGGATAGCTAGGCACCAATTAATAGGAGAAGGCATGTCCTAGACACTTTAGGCTCTACTAAACCTAGGAGGGTGTTCCCTAAGACCAGTGGATAGGAAAATTAAAGGGAAATTCAAAACTATCATTTATGCCTTAAGCAAGCATATCCCATGGCTGCCATGAACAAACCTGCAAGACCTCACTTTAACAAGATGACAAATATCTTACACATGCATCAAAAGATGTGAATAAAATTTAACCCTTTAGACAAATCCCCTTAATATTGCATACACAAGTGCAACATGGAGAGAATATAAGTATGATTCTCAAAATGCGTATTAGATTTGTGTTCTTAAAAGATTTAGCAAGATTTATAATACTAAATGATGCAAGTAGACAGGGAAAAAACCAACACTATATATTTATGAAAGATGTAATTTAAAGATTTAAATTGTGGTAGAAGGACAAGCTATACTAGACCAAATTTCTCGATCTCATGGGAAATTGAGTGAAATATTAGGCCTCAAAAAATAAACACGTGTTATCCAGAGTATGAGAACTAAGCATGCAATTGAAAACCATTAGCATGGATCTATGACACTCCAAATACACACCTATATGTAGTACAAACATTCATGACGAAGAATAATTTAAAGTTCCATAATTGAACAAGAAAAATATATATAATGTATTAAAGACATTTATTCAAATGTACTTTGAAACAATTTTACAAATCCCCGCAAGGATTAATTGACCAATACAACACTTGGCTAGAAAATGTAGCCTTAAGAACACATACGACATATCTATCCACTAAAATCATCCATGTAGCTATGTAGACACTTGTATCATGAAGAGGCTTCTACATTCATCACCTTAGAAGACTTCTGACACACAAAGGCATGAGAAAAATAAAGTTTGAACTACAAGGATTGCTACCCTAAAATTAGCTTGATTAGTGGAGACACAAACATTTATATCAGGAATAGGACCAAAACTAACTAGAGCCTATATTGCATTAGAAAAACATTCATATATAGAGCTCATACATTACCCTAAAACCCATAGGATGTTTCCACTTGTCATCATCTTAAAGCACTACAAAATACACCAACCCTTTGTTTTAACATTTATTTCACTTGTAGCAAGTGAAAATAATTAGATTTGACTATGTAGGTAGGAAAACCTCATTGGATTTGAAATCACTATAGGAACAATTGAGAATTCTCCTCATGTTGCATATAAACTCCTACAATCATCTAACACATATGTTGGGATTTGGTTTTCAGATATAATTCTAGAATGTTGGCATGCCTCGACGATCTAATTTTGGTTTATCTCTAGCACACAACACAAGTTCAGTCGTGTCTACATTTATTTCCCAACAACTATTTGATGACTCAATAAATCAACATCCACCATGTAAGACACTCAGTTTACATATCTAAAATCAACTATCACAACTATCAAATCATCTCAAGCCTAACACCTATGCTTGCACACTAAATTCCTCAACTACCCATGAGTAATGCATACTACACATTCTTTTATTTTTTATTCATAGCACCTTCAATTGAAAATCTATGGGATTATTGTCTCCACACATAGAGACCCCAGACATGCCACTTGTTTGTCCTTTAGACCAAAATACTATTTTCATGTGTGCAAATAAATCCAAAAAAAAAGACGTCTTCTACATTACATATCACTTTTTGCAACTACAACTCCATGAGTAACTTTTCCTTCTCCAACGCCTAGTTATAGTAAAGTTATAGGATGTCAAACTTCATTAAGAAGGCATTTGTAGCTATAGAAACTTCTTATTCCACCATATGCAACACCTCATCTTTCATGTTTCCTCATAAACAACAACAAACTCATCAAAATGCAATTCATTTCATAACCAGGACCTCCATATGTTCCTCATTTTCTCATCATCTCTGCTAGGACTTGATCTTCTTCAAGCATTTCATGGCATTTCTAAACTGGATCAGCCAATCAAGAACCTTTGGAATGTCGTGACAGTAACAAGGTCTTCAAATCAGGTGAATGAACAACAATTCCTTTTTTATTCAGCTTCAGGACTTCTTCCCAATCCTTATCGACAACGTCTAGCTTCAAATTTATATAGATACAACAAGGATATAGGCGTGATATTTTAAGTACTAATAACTAGTAAATTAACGTTTATCAATACACAACATTGATTGAACTTCTTGAAAACTTGTTAATACAATACAATTTTAGCCCATTCAACGGGGATACCTATATACTCCATAACGCGGAGGCACTCTAACTGGACTGCCTAAAATCAGACTGCTTATTCTCTTGCTCATATACATCCCCATTAAGACAAAGCCAACTCCCATCACATAACCTATACCCATCCCTGTAAGAAATTTCCACTCATCGTCTTCATCATCTTCCTCTTGTGACGCAGGTGGAGGAATCAATACAGGTGTTGACTGGTTGAGGCATGGCGTGGGTAACGGTGATCCGCAAAGACCACTGTTGTTGCTAAATGCTTCTGCATCGAACGTAGAAAACTGGGCACTTACAGGAATTCTCCCAGACAACTTGTTATACGAAACGTCAATCTTTGCCAAAGTTGAGATAAATCCCAGACGAGAGGGGATCGATCCCGAAAGCTGGTTGTGAGAAACATCCAGATTTTCCAGAAAGCCCAGATTCCCAAAGCTCTCTGGAATGTGGCCGCTGATGTTGTTCCATGATATGTTCACAGAGAAAAGCCCCAAAAGCGAGCCTATTGACGATGGAATCTCTCCTGTAAATCTGTTGTCAGAAAAATCCAACAGTTTGTATCCCAGTACTCTCAGCTCCCTAACCTTGCCCTTGTAGTTGAGGTAAATGTCGACATTGTGAAAGAAATAGCTTCTTCTGTATGGTGGTGGATATAAGCCAGAAGAATGCTGCATGCCTTTCATGTTTCCAACTTGCGCAGGTATTACTCCATGAAATCTATTCCCTGACAGATCCAGGACTTCCAGCTTAGATAACAGGGATATTTCTACAGGAACTGTTCCCCAAAGCTTGTTTCGGCGAAGAACCAAAACTCTTAGGCTCAAGAAATCGACAACGGTGTGTGGAAAAGATCCTGATAATAAATTTCCGCCCAAATCCAGAACGAACAGTCGAGACAGGCCCTCCATTGCTGAAGAAATATTACCTCTGAATTTATTGTTCGGAAGCATCAAATAGTTGAGATATTTTAGAATCCCCAAATTGGTGGGAATAGTTCCGGAGAGCCGGTTATAGCCAGCGTTGACAAGATTCAGAGCTGTACAGTTAGCTAAATCCGGTGGAAGAATGCCTGTAAGCTGGTTGTTGGAGAGGTCCAGCAGCTCCAGGCTTGATAGACTTGTTATTGAAGGAGGTATCTCACCGCTCAGATTGTTTACAGAAAGGTTGAGGAATCTGAGACTAATGCAGTTGCCTATCTCTGCCGGAATCGATCCTGCAAACAAATTCTGCGACATATCCAAGAAGCTCAGGAACTGTAAATTGATCAGTCCTGGCGGGATGACTCCACCAAACATATTCTGGGCTATGTTTATAAACTGAAGGTTTTCGAACGATGAAATCCAAGATGGAAAGGTCCCCCAAAGCTGGTTCTGAGCTATCTCCAGAAGGATGAGGTCGTACTGAGTGGATATCCATGGCGGTAGGAGTCCGCTGATATTGTTAGCAGCCAAATCCAAATGTATCAGCTGAAATTTGGGTATCAATGTTTCATTTCCGCCGTCTGTAAAACGATTCTGATAAAGAAAAAGCAGCATCAGCGACGAGACATTTCCTAGAGCATCAGGAATTCCGCCGGAAAGCTGGTTGGTGGATAGATCAAGCAGCATTAGACTTCTCAGATCGCCGAAGGTAGTGGGGATCGATCCATTCAGAGAGTTGGAAGACATATTCAACCAGACAAGTTGGTGGAGATTTCCGAAAGTCGATGGAATGGGGCCGCTCAATTCATTGAACCCTAGATATATGTTCTCGACATTGGAAAGATTGCCTAGGGACGCTGGTATTGAACCACTCAGAAAATTTTCTGAAAGACTTAAGGTCTTGAGAAGCGAAAGCCTACCTAGCGTCCATGGTATGGGTCCTGCGAGAGAATTGTGGGACAGATCCACATATTCCAAGCTGGATAAATTGCCGAGCTCTAGAGGAATGGAGCCTGTGACTTGATTTGCAGAAACATCCAGCTGCTTCAAACAGGTTATCTTCCCCACTGATGAAGGCAGAGACCCGCTTATGAGATTCCTGGCAATGCTGAGGTCTTGCAGTCTAACAAGGTTGGATATGGTTGCTGGAAGTTGGCCGCTTAGGCCGTTGTCATGAAGATACAAGTTTTTCAGGCTTTTGAGATTTGTGAGAGCAGAAGGAATTCTTCCTGACAAGTTATTAGCAGTGAGATCTAAGTACTCCAGAAGCTGCAGCTGGCGTATCTTGTTGGGAATAGGACCAGACACTCCAGCTGATGATATTGTGAGACGTGAGAGGTTCCTCAACTGGCAGAGCTCCGGAGGAAGAAAGCCATGGAACAATTTTCCATGAATTTCAAGAGCACGCAAACTCCCTATGTGACCCAGCTGGGCGAGGCTTCTGGTGGAACTCGCCACTGAATCACTGCTATCTGAAAAATTGAGGGCGATGGCCTCTATAAACCCAGTGTTGGCATTGCAAGAGACTCCACGCCACTCGCAGCAATTAAGAGATCCACCCCACGAAGGCAAGATGACATGATTACCCATCAACAGATTCTTGAAGCTCAGCAGGGCTTCTAAATCTTGGTTACTGCAGGGCCTTAATTCACACAGGGCGCTGCCCCATATTAATACCACTGTTAACACTGCGGTCATTACATTTCTGATCTTGCTCCCATGACATGCCATTTTCTTAGAATTCCCTAAGTAAATTATACAATACTCCGCATGAATGGTTGCAAACTTATAAGCTAGCTGATGTGTTACAACGTATGGACGAAGAGAAAGAGAAAGACCACGGTGACTCTGAATTTGTTAAGCGGTCATCCTTAGTAGGGGTCGTAGGTCAAATATGCTTTGATCATAAAATCACTATAAAATAATTATATATATTGGGTTATTATCTTAGACTCTAGTTTAGACATTTTTTTCAAAATTATACAAATTTATTTTAAACAAATAAGAATTATTACTATTTAACTACACCAATCATATCAGATTTGTATGTAATTCCTTGAGGATATGATTTAAGGGCATGTACTACATAGAAATTTATAATATTAGCAATCACACTTCAATATGTATTGGGCACATCAATAGCCATGTACAATGAGTGTAATTTTCTTTTAGTGTCAAGTAGATTGATGGGTTTTAGCAAGAGTCATTTTGCAATGAGCTTTATTATTTATCAGAACACAATGACAACTCTTCTTTTACACTAAAGAGGTGGAGCATTTCATTGATTGTTTCAATGGATTAGTCAATCATTATCAATTAACATTGTATGCAAGTGTTCCTCTTCTTGTTTTTGTAGTGCCACATATGCATTATCCTTCATGCATACATAACATCGATATGTAAAGCTAGGGCATGACCCTACCATTTTAAGGGGTAGCTGGTGGCACCCACCTCAAGTTATCAAAATTCACAAATAGCAAAGTTTAAATGACACCATTGTATTCCCTTATAATTATTACTTCTTCCTACCTACTTATATGCATTTTATTCTCTCCCTTTCACCTTTATTTTTACTACTTTTATCCCCCAACATATCCCTTAAACCTATGACTTCCACTCTCCTCCTCACATCCCCACTCTCTTTTCGTTTCCTATATTTTTCTAACATCCCAATCTTCATCTTCCCTAGTTGCAACTTGATAATTCTCTTAAATTTTATGTCCCCGCCCTCTTCCATGTCCCTAAACCGCCTAACCCATTCCCTTTTCACAACACATCATTTACTAGAGTAGATTTCATGATACATTTTTCACAAGCCATAAACACTAAACTTATTTAATATGCCCTTATATTTGCACAAATCAAACTAAAGCATAATTTGTCATATCAAATTCTTTGTGAGGAAAGAAAAAACCAAGGCAATCATGTGAATAAAAATATCTTCATTAATCACAAGGAGATATGAACAAGAAAAGGTAGTGAGATAAAAAACTCTATGGAACACTTCTTTTCCAAATGTGAATCATTCCAATGATGGATTCAACCTTGTACATTGTATTTTTTGTGGTTATCAAGTGTAGGCAAATAACTAACTTGTCATCATTAATTGTTTCATCTGCCACTAGTTGATTAGTTGCCTTCCTTTCTTATTTGAGGAATATGGCTATGTAGGTAGTGGAGGGAACACCACTTCTCTTTTTATTGACCAACACAGGAGGGAACATGCTCACTCAATCAAACAAGCCAAGTCATTGATTGAATCCACTTGATTAAACATGCTTGATCTAAGTTAATCCTTGCATCACCAATGAAAACCAAATCTATTGACAAAAGGGAGGGCCAAATGTGGGGAGAAAACCAAACCCTAGAATGAATGAATCAACACAGGGAGTGCACCAACTCACCTTCCCTCCTCTCTAACTAAATAAATGAGGAGAGAGAGGATTTGTGAATGCCTAGTTTCATGTGTCTAGCGTCAAGTGAAATTACTTAGGTGACATGTGATGACCATTGACTTTGACTCATAGATCATTCTCTTTTTAAAAAATGCACTGATTTTAAATATGACAGTAATCAACGAGCAATGCTAGTAACCAATCTAGAGAACCCATTAGAAACATATTTAATAACAAATTAATGAATTGCCTAGAGTAGCTCAAATTTCCTATTAAATATATTGTATAGGATAATGTACGTGCACTCCAAGCTCTATGGAATACACTCCAATCTCTCTAGAATGTATTTGTGCCTCACAAGTTTGGAAATTTGATCCACTTGAGGTTAAAGGACATCCCAATATTTTAACATTTATTACCTTTAAAACCACATGGTAAGAAAAATTAATTGTAAAATTAATATCTCATTCTCTATGATGATGGAAGCTTTCAAATTCTATCAAAAAGTGTATTTCAATTCCAACACACCCTCTAAGGTAGTTTTGTCTTGAGATCAATTATGATACCAAATTCAAAATTTCAGACATGATATTATTTAGTTCTAATAAATTTTAAAGTGAATAGAATTTCAGCGATGATACATGATTTTTAGTTCTAATCATTTTTCTACTCCTTTGAATAAAAAATATTTCAGTAATTTCTACCCTATAAACAACACATTTAATAAACTACATACATTTTGTATCATATTTCATGTAATTATGGATTTGACTATGAAAAATTATCTCTCTAACAAAATTTCACTATAATATTTTTTTCCAACTTGCCTATTATGATGGTGGTGGATGGAGATAAAACACCCACAACACATGAAACCCACAAATTACTCCAAATACAAATGCTACAGCATTCACAAACCTTCTATTTACATGATGATCAAATGATTACAAGTAGGGCCTAAATTTGACTGTCGACCCATGTTAAACAATTTTTTTATGATAGTTATCCATTCAAAGGCGCCCTTAAAATACTGTGACATGTTTGTATAAGTAAAATTATATATAAACCAAATGTATATATCATCATAATCCTAAATAAATTAAGACAATCTGTCCAAAATCTCTCTTTTCATGTAATACAATCTTTTTAAAATTTTAATTGTATTTTATGACAGAAATGCCTAAATACAACTATACAGCAATCAACTTTAAACCTTGAATTTACGAGTTGCCTCATTTTATACAAGTCGTCACAAGAGATACTAATATACATTGCATTTAATAATTTTCCCTTTCTAGACATTTAATCCTTCCATCCATACTTCCTAAACTCTATCTTTCTAACAAGACATTTCTGAACTTATCTAGAATTTCTAATTATAATTTTACCTTTTAATTAATTACGCTGAAAGAAGAAATCAGGTCTTCAATGAATTATTGGAGCCAAATGTTAAGTAAATGACGTACTGACGTCTTCCTCGCCGACCTCGGTAAAATTATATTTCGAACTTTTTCATGTTCGCCAAGCTACGAAATGTGAATTTACCATGGCACTCAAACTTTAGAGCTCCATTATTACAATTTTTTAAAAGCAAAACTGAGATTTGACAGAAATTGGGCATATCTCATATGAATTGATTTAGACGTAAACCAACACCAGCTTTATCCCACAGACGATCCAGATTTCACTGTTGTTTTCCATCCGCATCGTCACCATGAGACGACATAACCCATGACGCGTATCCGCTAACATCGAAATCATAATTGTTCCATAGACTATAAATTTGTGGCGATCATTACATATTCTAGATTGTTGATATAATTGCAAGATATTCAAACCACTTTAAATTTGTGGCCACATTACATATTCCACCATGAATATGGACAAACTTGTCCCAGTTTAAACGCAACAAAGCCGTCAATTCTTCCATAGTTTCGTGTCAAACGTCTCGGTGGAGAAACATTGTCCTATGTTTCTAAGTCATACCTCACTTGATTCCACATAACCATAGCCAAAATTATTACAAAGATTTTTAGTAGTTTGAGTACCTAGTGAGATTTTTAGTAGTTTGAATACCTAGTGTTAGCCTCAGAAAATGTTGTTCAAACACTTCGAGAAAAAACAAAAAACAATGGATTATTACTCTAAAGCGGTCTAGGTGTAGTCTAACTGAATTAGGTGCCTCTGACATCAAGCATAAGAAATTTTACTTACTATTTATTGACATTATTATGTTTATTTGAGAAAAAATTAAAAATAATCAATTATGTAATCTAAAGCCATCTAGGTATAGTCTAAATGAATTGGGTGTCTTTCACATCAAGCATAACAAATTTCACTGAGTCTTTATTGACATTATTATGTTTAGACACTTGAGGTGAACAAAATTCAAAGAAACTCTACTATCATGTTTCTTCAAAAATATCATTTTCACACAAAAGGTTTAAGGTTTGAACTTTAGAATTGACCTAGATAAAAAATAGTTAATTTTACAATTTGTATAGATTTGTTTAACATAAAGATAACTTCTAGACTCATTGATGGAACATAAAATGACATCTATCATAGAGTGTTCTATATTGGATCCTACGACTAAGTATCCTAATCCCTTTTGTTAAATTTTGTGTTTATTTATGAACATGTTTCAATGATTTTTTTTAATCTTAATTCTAATATGTAGGTGTACTAATAATGGCACATTTTCTTAAATTTGTCCTAGATATTTTACGTTGGGTGATTTTATTGCCTCCTACATTCTTGGTGAACTTGACAAGAATCACACATGCAACCCTCTAGTCATGGCCTTAAGGGCTTATTTCTGATTTTGTCTTTCAAATCTAAGATTTTTTTGATTTTATAATTCTTACACTAGGTACCAACCTATTTTGATTCTTATTACCTTTTAGTGTTTGTGTTTTTGTGTTTATGCCAAAGTCTCATAGTCATCTTTATCTCCCTTTGAGAAGAAGTCTTCCATTGAACCCTACATTTGTGTGAATATTTAGTAAAAAATGGTTTGGATGAAAACCCTCCTTTAAATGGGAAAGAGACATTTGATCATGATGCCCATGTTGAGTTGATGTATAATCAAGATATTGCCTTGACGAGGCATATGTTATCTTCCAATCTTGTACATTTGGCTAGTGATATTTAAATCCCACATCTTGGTCAATATCCTAGAGTTGAGTGTCACTTCCCCTCCCACACAAGCTTCCTCTTTTCTTTTTCTCCTCCTAATCCTACTCTTTGCCATGGTATGCCTTTCTCCATTCTTTTTGAGGTTGAGCCACTTCTCAATTTTTTTGACTAGGTATGTTTTTTCACCTCATCCTTATTGTGTTGCATTAATTTTCCAAACTAATCTCACTAGTGTCACGACTACCTCTCACCCTTCTAGTGTTGCCATTATGTAACTTTTTCCCCCCACAAGTTCTATGCCCACCTCTCATGTTGTTTTTACCTCATCTTCTTCTATTATGTCACATCCTATCTATACTTCACCGATTATGTCTCATGTTTCCACTTCCATGCTTATTCCCACCCCTAGAGTACCCCTTTCTATCCTTGACACACTTATTGTAAGGCTTGATAGAATGGAGAATAAAGTTGACACATTACCTATGGAAATAATAAGGATGAATCTATTGGAGCACAATAAACTTCACTTGCATTTGAGATTGTAACTTATCCATTACCAATTGGATTTGTGACCCCTTGGCTTCAAATATATAATAGTAAAAGTTATCCCAAAATACATTTGAGTTTTTTTACTACTGCATGCTTGGATTTTGTATATGAGGCTCAGTTATTGGTCGAGTTTTTCCAAGAACATTGAAAGACTATGCTATTGAGTTGTTCTTTTCTCTCAAGCATATGGATCTATTCATACATTTTTATTTGACAAGGCATTTGTGTGTCATTTCCATGTACTTATTATTGTATATTTGCTTTAATGGAGCCTAGATATTTTATGTAGGGCAATTTAATTCCCTTACATTTTTGGTGAACCCAAAATTCCATACACCGCATACGGCTTATCATTAGGGATTATCCTTGAATGTTTTTTATAGATCTCATAGTTCTAAATGTTTTACCTTTCATTTTAGATTTTATTGTGGTTTGGATCCACCTCATTTGTGTTTCATATTTTTTTATCTTGATTAGGTTTAGAGCTTTCATTGTTTACTATACATTTATACCCATCCTTTGATTGTGTGTAATTGCTATGTTTTCATGCCTATCTAGCCTCTCCTCTTTCATGGACCTTTTTTATACTTTTCCATCCATATTAAAGATGACTATATTTCACTTTTGTAATTGATCCATGATGAGTATACTCCTTGTGTGATGATTCATGATGGTGATGTATACCTGCTTTCATCAAGGGATGATTCTCTATGTGATAAGGTTACATGTCTTCTTTAGATATTCATTATATTGTTGAACCTTGTGATGCTATTCTTCCTACATTGCATGATATCCCCCTTTCTATACTCTTGGGTTCGCGTTCTCCTAATGTTTCATCTTATTCAAGAAGCTTGGGATAATGATGTATGCATAGTACCTTCCTTTATACATGTAATGATGATTTACCTCATAATGGTAGTTCTCTTGCATCTTAAGTAGATTATATTTATATTCATGATGATTCATTGATTTTTGTTACATTACATGATGATATATATGCTCTTAGTGAAGAATTAACAGTTACTAGCTCTTACTAGAGCATTTACATGTTTACACGTTGAGTCACTTTTACTTGTGAACTATGAGTAAATTGATGATGATATACTATTGATGAGTGAATTTAGACTAACTTCAATTGATGAAGTATTGAAATGGTTTGATTCATCTTGTATGCATTAGAGTTTAATCATTATATTGGCACATTATTTCATTGAATATGTTTCTTGTCTTATGGTGACTAAGAATAGTTTGAACATGTATATTCCTTCTCATCGTACATCTTTAGGTAATTCTCCATGATCATCGCCGAATGTTTTAAATTTCTTGTAGATCCCTCCTATGGTGTCTTTTTTTCCATTCTACAGCTAATTTATCTAGGCTATTTACTTCCTATGTTTTATGCCATGCCTAATTCACCATGACCTAAACCATGTATTTCATGCTATACTTGATTTATGTAGGCCTAGATATGTATTCCGCAAGGCACCTTCTTAGTAGGGTTATCAAACAATTTTTCAGACTTATCAGATGATGGCTCGAGGATAGAAAGTTACATCCAATTAGTCAACTTGTCCATCTAGTGATCTAGTCTTGCCTCCACCTAAGTTGATAGAAAAATAACATAAAGGATATGATTTGATTGATCAACTTAAGAACACTCTAGAAAAAAATTATTTGGGATCTAATGTGCATACACCATAAATTTATATAGAGATTATAATACATCATAGTTTCCCAATTTTATTAATAATAGGACTAGGACTAAATGAACCTAAGAACTTTATATAGTTCAAGGACCCCATTATTAACTATGGAATCATAATAATCTAGATGATATCTTTTACATTAATGTTGTTTTAATATGAGAAGATAATTGATAGCTTGGACCTAATTCATTATATGCCTCCAAATGCTAAATATTTTATCAATGATTAGTATTATTAAAATCTTGATGAATGTTTATTGGGATCAATGTTTATTCTAACTAATGCTTATTTATTTTTATAATTACTCAAATTATCTTGTGAATCTTAATGCATTGATGAATCAATCCAAGTGTAAAGGGAAATTATTGACTAGGACAAGGCCAAACCAAGTAGAGGGGAGGTATTCCATTTCACATAGTAAATTAACACTATTTGGTGATGGTGCAAGAACAAACTTATAGTAGAGGATGATGAGCTCATTGAGATGCACTACATGGTAATCATTAGGATAATAGGATTTACCAAATTACTTGATATGTTTGGCACAAGTAAAAATTTGAGATGAATGAGCCTAGAGTAAATGAATCGGGATTGTTAAGGATTTTGTTGAAAATAGGGATGTCGATGAAGATTGTCATAAGCAACTAGAAACGGAATGGTGAGTGGCTAAGGAAAAAGGCAAGTAGATGTGGAAAATGGTGAAACATTCAAAAGGATTTGGAAATGCCAAATCAGGTCCATCACTAGAAACAAAGACAATTAGAAGAAGCCAGATTTCTTAATGATTCAAAGAGTCTGAGGAATGTTTTTAATTATGTAATTATAAAAGCAAAATCCTGGATAGATATTCAGAGATTAAATGTGTCATCTAGATCAACCAATGAAATTATAGAGAAGAGCTAAGAGAATTACTATCAATACTTTAAGATTTATGGTTGAGGATTAAACTCACCAAATAACTTGTGAATAGTTTAAAAAGTCATTTCACCCTACAGATGACACATCATGTATCTCCTACTAGAATTCAAAAGTGTGTAGGGATTTAAACTAAATCCTTTAATAGAAAAACTAAAAACAAGGTTGCATGGCTTGAAACAAGGTATCAATAGTACAATAATATGATTTAGCAAACAACATAATAACATGTGGTGATATTCAATTGGATTGCAACAAAATAGAAAAACACGTCATGTTTTTAATGGATATGGAAAAATAGCCTAATGTTGGTGGCTGACATCATCCTTATACTATTTAGCCCTGTATCTAATAGATCTTATCAAATCAATGCTAGCCATATGATCTTGCTAGTAGTTAGTAGTCTAGGTGCTAGTTCATAGGGCATGAAGAAATTTTGTGTACACATGTGCTATTGTGTTGTGGCCTTATTATTTGAAACGTGATCTCATGGCCATTATATGATCACCATACTATCAAATGTTATGATAGGTGTTGTATAAAAAATGTTTGCCTTAGTAGAAATTCATATTGAATAGTTATTATTGTATACCAAATATTTATGGCACTAATCTCATTTCTTATGCAAAGTTATAAATATTTTGTATGTGACATATTTTTAATGTAGGTATAATAAATGTTCAAAATAAGAACTTCAATAATAGTATGAAAACAACTTTAGAAAAGCTAAAGACTAAATGAAGGTCTTTAGGAAACACTAAACTAGTTTATAAAATATTTCCATTATAATCTATTTCCAATAGAATTAATAACATATGATTTATTGATCACTATAGTTCCTACCTTGGCAGGGACTAATAATATGATCAAATTTGTAATCAACATTCTCCCGTACATAAAATATTTCTATAAACCCTTAATAGAGTGTGGTGGTAATTAAAATCATTGTTCCAATCTCCTAGTGTTAATACTCAATATCAAAACAAGGGTGTTAGCATTTATTTTATTACATCACTTTTTGTTTTGTATATGTTAATAATATTTATATATTATTAACATTATATAACTTATAACTATTTGACATAGTTATAAGTTAGTTGATCACGTATGCCTAGATCTGGTTGGTTATTTACAAACCTTATACTTATAGTTGTATTTATTGTTGCTTTCATTTTAATCAATCTACTCATTGCATTCTCAGATTTATTATGGTATCAAAGCAATTTTATTCCTGTGCATGTGTGAGTAAAATTTAGAGGCTAAAAATCATGTAAAGTAGGTGTGTGAAGGAGGACTGCGTATTTGAAAGAGGGGTGAAGTTGAGTGAAGGTGTTGATGTTGCGTAGAATCCATTTGAAGCACCAATGTGAAAGATCCATGTGAGAAATAGAGGCCAGGCACAAGCAAAGTTGTTGAAGGAGATTCACAAGCGGTCGCCCATGTCATTTGAAGATGTTGAAGAAGCTGAGAAAGGAATAGCTTTAGAATTGGTGGCTCATTGTTTTATTTAGCAAAGCTTGTTGGCTTTCCTCTTTGATGTTTTTCCACAACAAATTGATGGTGTTTTGCAGGAAAACATAATTCAAGGAAAAAGAGGAAAATCCATTAATGGAAACTACATATAAGCAAGAAGTCACCCAAGGATTTCAAAAGCTATGTAATGATGATAGTTTGAGATTCTCCTTATCTAGTGTGGCTAGAGGTTTAAAAATTGCATCAGATGTTTATGTTTCGGTTGTTGAAGGCTCTATAGAATGGTGTTGAATTCTCTATACTTATCTAGTGGCATCGATGAGTGCTTGCTATGTGAGAAAGCAAACGAAGTCTTCAAGGAACATTGAATTGATTTTTTTTTCAACATTGGCATCCAATTTTTTGCACAAAGCAGTGGAGAGCAATCACACCTCCAAAAAAAATTAGGTTTCTGAAAAAGGTGCAATTTTCTAATTATCTCCTTCTTTTTTTTCAAACCTAAATATCTTGGAAAAGAATTTTAATAATAATCCAAAATCATAAATTATTTTTAAAATTCTTTTTCTTTTTAATAGTTGAACTTTTGAAGTATCCAAAAGTGCAAATTAATGTAATTAAATCAAATTCAAGAACTATATTTTTATTCAATTGCACTTCAAATATTTATTTTGGGAGCAAAATTCTACATTTTTGCAAGTCATTATTAAATTTGAAAACTCATTTACAATCAAATATTTGGGTGGGAGATATAAGGGTTCCATCTAGAAAAATAATGATCCTCAAAACTAAAAATAATGGCTACTAATGCACCAAAAATCATGCTTCGGGACTATCAACTAAACATACAGCTGAGAGAATTGGCTCGTGTGTGCAGGACGCGCTTTCAAATAATGAACATGGTCTCAATCCCCACCAACTACTGAATGATGTACTCAGGCTTGCTTCGCAACTTCCAAATCTATTAAACAATTTCTCTCTTCAGTATATATCTCAGCGAGATCGCATCTGCTCTGGTACCAAGAAATCTTTTTTGGCAGAAAACGTGGAGATGATTCAAATTTTGTTTCTCTGCTTGTTATTTAGCATTGTCTCGACGACTGCTGGGCTGGACATAAGCGAGTTTCCCCCGAATTTCATGTTTGGAACTGCTTCCTCTGCCTATCAGGTTTCTTCACATGCTGCCTTGTGAATGATCATTTATTGTCTAATATTTAAGCCTTTTCTAATACCGTTTATTGCTGTAACAGTAACAGTATGAAGGTGCTTGGAGAGGAGGAGGTAAAGGTCTCAGCATCTGGGATGCCTTCACACATTCATCAAGTCTGTTTTCTATGCTATTTGTTCAATATATTTAAGTGTGCGTTTACAACTATTTTTTGAAATTAATTTGGTGTTGTTAATCAACTTGAACAATACAGGAAGTGTAGAAGATGGAAGCAACGGAGACGTAGCGGATGATCAATGTCAAAAATATCTGGTACGCAATTATCATCTATTCAATCTATTTATAATCGTCAATTCTCTCAGCTGTATGTTTAGTGACCATGATTGCAAAAACAGGAAGATGAGCATGCCTACGATAGTAATCATGAGAAGTAAGGCTCCCATGTTGTTATATGGAGCCTAATCAGACTCGGAGGTTAAATTTACCCCACTTTTATCGGCGCGGTTTCCCCCTAAATTCTTACGGGGTCAAGGGGAGCGCCCTTTGCGGGGGTTTGGGGGCAGCGCCCCCAAGACGGGGTCAAGGGGCAGAGCCCTTTGCGGGGTCCAGGGGCAGCGCCCCTGTCGCGATACAGGGCGGGGTCGAGGGGCAGCGCCCTCGCGGGGGCTCGGGGGCAACGCCCCCGAAACCTCACACGGTTTTTTATTATTTTATAAAGGCACCAGGAGTTATTTTTTCATTGACCGACATAAAAAAACCCTATTTTGTAACCGACAAAAAACTTGATAAAAGCGGCTAAGGGTTAGGGTTTTGAGATATTGTATTGTAGCATTTTGTAGCGGTATTGAGTTGCAAGGATTGCTGATTGTAATCGGTTTGATTTACTGGATAATAATATTGGACTCTCTGTTTGGTGGATGTAGCTCGAGTTTGGGTGAACCACATTAAAACTTGTCTCTTGCTGTTATTATTTCTGTGTATTTCCATTCCTCTGTTTAATCTTTATTTGCATTTAATTGATATCTTCTGCCGGCTAACCCTAACATCCCCATACAAGGGGGCACGATAAGGAAAGAAATAGACAAAAGCCTCAAGGACGGCTCCCTCCAACTGAACAATCAAGGCTCCTACTCCTATGCCTCTGAACAGCACTAGAATCTCCATGAGATCTATGAGAACGACCAACCCTGTGGTGAGCCCGAGAATGTGAAGGACCTGTTGTGCTTGGATCATGACGCCGAATCCCAAGATGATCCATCTCTCGAAGAATAGCATTCTCACCCCTAAGAGTATGATTCTCTACTCTCAAAGTGGCATTCTCCTTGCAGTCATGGTAGGAGGGAGCAAAGATATCTATGCGCCGACCAGCCCTAGCAGGTACTCCAAGATCAATAAGTCGCTCCCATGATAGACCAATAAAAGGACTGACTAAATCAGTAGAAGTGTCACAAACAAAGGTCCTCCATTCCTCGGTGCTACCTGAAAGATAAAAAGAAAAGGAATGTTGATTCAAGAGTCAACAAAAGGATACAATATAAAATACAAAAACAAGATAAACTTACGAGGATCGCCAAAATGCCAAGTGGGATCAATACGCCTCATGTCGTCATCAAAAGAGGAGGTCTAGGACCTGAAGAAGTGGCCTCTAGCACCTCCTCCTCATCTAAATCAACCTCCTGGTCATCTCTAGCTAAGCCATCATCTGACTGATAGTCCCTCTTAGGATCATAGTCCTCATCAGAAGAATCGGTATCCTCCAAGACGATGAGTCCTCAGGGAGGAGCTCCTCTCCCTCCCCTCTATCCACCTCTCAGGGTCCTAGAAGTTTTGGTAATCAAAACCCCAAGAGTCAAAGGAGTCCAAACAACAGGCCTCTAGCCAATCTCACCCATCTCCCAGACAGATCGGTAGCAAGTAGGAATCGGGGGCAAGTCCTCTAGAAAATCACCTCCTAGCTACTAAAGGACTCGCTCAAGACGGTGAGCCTCAACAAATCCATTTCAATCAAAAAACTTGAAAACACTACAACAGTAATCTCGGATCTGTCTATCATGAGACCAAGTGCCCTCCATATCAACATAAGGATCAAAGATCATGTTTGCATCAATAAGAGTGTCACCGTGCATAATGAAGTATCAAAATGACCAACCTGAGCCCATCAAGTAGCTCTCGGGAGTCTAGGATTAGGAAGTGGAAGCTCCTTCTGATATGGCTTGATGTGCTCATAAATCCACATCATGATCAGAGTGGAGTGACTGAATGCAAGAACTCCACAGCGAGCAATGTGATAGAAATCATGATAGACCATAGCAAGGATGTCGTCACCTCATGCAAAAATTGTACCCTACTCTATGCACTGAATGATGGACCGTGCCAGCACCATCTGAGATGAGTCGAGGTCTTATCTCTCGACAACCTCGATGCAATCAAGCCAATAAGAAACTTCCTCAAGAGAGGAATGTGAAGACAAGGTATTGTAGTGAGCCGAACTCTAGACTACTCATCAAGACGACTCACCCCCATGATCGAAGCCCAAGATGCCTTATACTCAATGGACTCACTGGTAGGAAGAACAAGTGGGTGTCCTCTCACAAAGACTCCTAGGATGCAATAGACATCGTACAATGTAATGGTCCACTCCCCTGAGACTTGGGGGAACATAAAGGTGTTCCTATCGACATCCCAATAGGTTAGGATATCACATCAGATACGAGAGGTAGGATGTACAACAAGAACCTGACAAATCCTCTCTAAGCCTACCCTCTTCATAACAACAAGATCACCAAGAGATAAAGAATCATACATCTCGGATAGCCACAACTGCTCACGGTTTGCATTCCAATGAATGTGCATATCTTGTCATCAGAAAAAAACTTTTGTTAGATTCCGTCAAACTCAAAAAATCCAAAAAATTCATATAACTTGTGAAAATTTCACAAAAAAAACATATAAAACCTACAAATTTGCAATAAATTGACGAATTTAGTGTTTAAATTAGACCAAAACGGAGTGCTATAAATGTTAGAAAACTTCAAATTTCAGTCAAAATTAAATTGGCTGGGTTGCCCCTTTCATCAAGTCAAATCTCCCCTAGGCGACCCAGATGACAACAGGATCTCCCCTAGGCGACCCTGTTGCACAGTCAGATCTTCATCGAGCGACCCTGTTGCAAAGCCAAATCTCCCCCAGGTGATTTGGACTGGCAAAAGGGGCGACCCTGTTTCACATCCCCTCATGCTAAAAACACTCTAAAAACTACAAATTTTGACTAATTTCGATGAATGAAAGACCTATTCTACTCTAAATGACAAGACAAACACATTGCAGCAAGAAAAATTGAAAAAAATAGACACATTCACAAGATTTTTCACAAAAAGAAAACTAGGGTCTAGAGGAGGGTTTTTGACTGATTGTGCAACTGATTCTTAACGGCAGAAGAAGTAGTGACCATCTTTGCAATCTCCTTGGCAATATCTTTCCAATCATTGCTTGCACAACCAATTTCGTCAGCATTTTAGTCCATTCACTCTGATTTCTCCACTCTTTTCCTCTCTTAGCTTAGTTTGTTTTATGCATTTCTAGAGTAGTTGTTGCTTTTATGCATCTTTTGTGCTCTCGTTTTGTGTGCTTTCATCCCTACAGGTCTCCTCGACAAAAGCAAACAACTAGGTGAACTCACGAATCTATGGTATGTTTGGTCATTTTAGTTTTCATTACTTGTTTTGATATATCTAAATGTCAAACTAATACTAGTTATTGCAGGTACTATTGCTGGAAATCGACAACAAGTAAGGCCTACCATCCCCAAGGGGGCAAATATATAAGCACCAAAAACACAAAGAACCTCCACGAGGACCCCTTGATGACTCATAATTCTTGTCACGTACATGTAAGCATGAGATAATGCCCTCTCAGCAGTGATTCTCTTGGTAACATACTGGTTTTCACGTCTCTTTTTATTTCCCCTTTGTTGTACTAACATTTCCCCCACTTTCGACACTTGTTGATTTTCGCTTTTTGTTCTTGTGACTTCATCTCCAAGCCCTTTATTCGTCTATTTGTTGTAATTTGATCTTTCCCTAGTGTTTTTCATCCAACTCAACCCATAGGAGCTCTCTAGAGAACCTCCTAAGCCATCTCCAACTTTTAGTTTTTAGTTATGTTCAACCAGGACTAATCCCCCCTATTATTTCAGGATCTCCCCTAGGAGATTTGACATTTCCAAGTGGAGATTTAGTTTTTGATAACCTTTCAACCGATTTCCTGAGGTAGTTCACCTCCTCATCACCTAACTAACCATCTCCCATCATGCATTTCAACCGAGGTCCACTCCTTTGTGGGTTGCCCATGGGTCACCCCTGTGTGATTTGGACTGGCAAAAGGGGTGACCCATGGGTGACCTTGCCATCATTTCCAGCCATGAAAAAACTCAAATTTTGGACACAAAAAAGCTCTGTTTTGACCCGTTTTTCTTCCTATTTGCGTGAATTTTTGGCCTAAACATAGAGTTAACTATTCCAAGCCTTCAAGCATGCATAATTAGCTCCTTTTAATCTATACTTGTCATCTCATGCACTCTTGAGGACTCCATTTTTGCTTTAGTGATAAGTTATCTTAGCATGTTCACTCCCTAATTAGCCCAGTTCACTCCCTAATCAAATGAGTTAACTCTCCAATCAAGGGAGTTAACTCTTCAATCTCTCCCACCTTTCATGATCCCTTTCAACCTATAAATATCCCCCTCCCTCAAGCACAAAGGGAGGCAATTTCATTTGTGCATCCAATCTTTGCAAGTTTTTGCTCTCCACATAGCATCCATATGCTCATACAGGACTTATGAGCCTTTTATTTCATTATTGTTTTGCCAAAGCTTTGCTAAAAGATTCTCATTATGTCATTATGATGCCTGTTTGCAAGCCATAGTGTTCTTTTAGCTCACACTGAGCTCACATTCAAGCTTTCTAAAGCTATTTTGCATCCCTTCCCTATTGTTGCCAAGAGGAGATCCTCGCTGTTGCAAGAGGACGAAAAGGTAGCTAACACAAGGATTCATGAGGGTAGTGGAGGCTCATGCATCTCACATTCCAGATTTTTTAGTATTTTTTTTCATTGTGATAGTAATTAGCTAATCTTAGAATTGCTCTTGGGAATAGTAATTGGATGTTGCAATTTCCTTGATAGGATAAATAGAATTCTTTTGTTAGATTAGTTTACTTCAAGTACTTTGCATCATTAACTTAGTTTGTTTTAAAGCAATTTCATTTCTTAAAACTTGATTAGATCCAAAATATCAAGAAAAACAAAAAAAACATAGATCATATTGCATTAGGTAAACCCATTTTAGATTGCATACATATTTCAAATTTTAGATTAAAAAAACACTTTACTTTCATAAAAATCCACAAAAGCACAAAAATATTGTCTTGCATACATATAGGTTGCATACATTCAAAAAAACAAAAACAAAAACACAAGCATCACACGAAGATTGCAAACCCTCAATTTCATCACGAGGTCATCCAAAGTCAAAACAAGATGAAAACTCAAGTAAACCCTCGATTTCATCACGAGGTCAACACTAGTCAACCAACGCAATGCAAAGTAAGTTAAACCTTAGGTCATAAACCCTAAGTCAAACCTAAGTCAAATCAAGGTCAACTCCAACCAACTCTCTCTTGATTTGGGCTCACGAATGTGTCTTGGGCTTAGAGGTGAGTGGGTGAGGGCGATCCTCGAAGAGATTGAGGAGATACACCCAAGGCCACAATGCGATCAATTGACGATTCATGAACAACAACATAGGCTAAGGTTACTCCAAACACTAGTCATCATACAATGATTTGAAGAGTGACTCCAACTTGACTAAAACATAAATGAAAACAATCAACAACCCACTCAATGTTGGAATCTTCAGAATCCAAATAAGAGAACAGTAAGTAGTGACCCTTTGGGTCATATAGTTATTTCAACAATGGTCACAGAGCACCATATCATAATCAATACCCAAAAAAGGCCCCAGGACCAGCCGACCGCTCTCCACAAAGTCCAACTCTCAAGCGAGCAGAACCGCCCCTATGTCTCGCCTCCTCTCGACTGGCTACTTCCACGAGAGCGAGAGTGACGTGGAGGTTCACCCCATGGCAAGGAGAAGGGTCTGTGTGCTCACCAAAGCTGACTCGACCATCCCGTGCAACTGAGTTGTGTTTTTGAGTGTACAGATTCCCAACATATTCCTCCCTCCACAATTCAACTGAGTACCTTATTTTATTTATTTCAATTGTGTATTAATTTCAATATCAATCCCTATACATTATCCTAAAGGAAATTTGTTTATCATTGTGATTAATTATTTGTCTCAAGATAATTATGTAAAAGGTCTTATTTTTCCCTTACAATATTTAATTGGATGGTCACAATAACATTTCTAGTTTTAAGAATAGATTCTGGTCACAAATAGATAATAACGAATAAGAGTGAACTAAGCCATTATTTTTGAATTTTTGATCAAAATAAAAAATTGTATGTTTGAATGAAGGTTTTATAGTAATAGAAACAATTCCAGGAAGCATATTTTTTTAAGGTATGCTAAAAATATTTTATGTACATGAGAATGTTTATTATAACTCCAATTAGATCATTTATATAGTTTTATAGACATTGAGACTGCCCTTCAAAGAACATGTCCAAAAATTTAGAAATTTAACATTAGCCATTAGATTAGGGATTAGGAATTGGTTTGATGCTAGAGAATGCAAGTTGGAAATAAAGGTGGTTAAATATTAATGTAGAATGAGATTTTAGGCATAGAGAATAGCTTTATGAGCCATTAATTTAAAATTTATATGAATGGATAACGGGGGTTTGTAGGGTGATATTTTGAAGCACATTTCAAAGTAGAGTTGTATATAGTATATGTTATATTATTAAATGGCTTGGCTACCAAGGTGAAACGTCCTATGACCACCAATTACAACATCCATTATTGAATGAATTTTGGTTGCTAAGTTTGGGAAATGAGAAAAAATGTGCCTAAACACATGGACATTGTGCAAAATGTTAAGGATGGAGAAGATAGTAAGGTGAGTTGGCAAGAGTGTGCTCTAAGGAAATTCAGACAACTCAAGTTCCAATTGAATCCTAGTAGATGTTAGAGGATGTTTGGGGACAATTGAAGAAACTTGTTTCTAGGTCGCTAAACTAGCAACCTACACCCAAATTTATGTAGCTTAAACATGTTTTGACACCCTAAATAAAGTACCAACTCTTGCAAACACTAATGAACTAGCCAAATTGAGCAATTTGTTAGAGTTGGGGAGATTTTGACAATACAAGTGATTCCAATGGACTCATAGTATCTACAAATGAATTGGATGTGCAAGAACCCTTACAATTAGAACCTATATAATATGAGGTACCGACTAAAGAACACAATATTAGTCAGGAATTGATATGTAAATAGATTGATTAGACCATGAAATGATTGAAAACTCATGCAGAGGCATCTCAGGCATAAGAACAATCTTGTATCAACCAAAAATATTTATTTCATGTTTGTTTGTCTTCTGCAATTTTTTCCAACTACCACAATCATTCCATTTTTCTAAAAATGTTAAAGTCTTACGGCAATCTTCATTCAAAGCACACAATCCCCCAAATAGTAATTCTACTGTGCAATACTATTGGTTCAACAAAATCGCTTCAAATTGTAATTAGAGAATGTTAAAAGAGTGTCCTTAACATGACCATGTATTTTCTAAGTGTTTAATGTAGATTAATGCGATGTGACTTGTTACAACTACTTAAGGAAGGCCTATTTAAGTCATGCACCACATATTTGAATTCTATACCAATTGATAATGTTTATTCAAAGAATTTATGGTCCCAAGGAGGCTGATGGTTAAAGTTGCATTAAGTTTCAAAGCCTACATCTTGTGGCACTTATCAAAGAAGGGTTATTCACATGTTTCACCACTAAGTGTCCAATTCCAAGGCAAGATTACAACAATCATTTAATATTGGACCCATGACCCTTATCTCATGGGCATAGGGCAATGTACATGTTTGGTCAACACTATCTTACCACATCATCTTCCCCTATAAAAACAATGGCATTTTCCACATTGACAAGAGGGGAGATTTAGCAGGTTGCCTGGGTTGGAGGTTAAAATATAGAAGATAAAAGAGAGCGTCAGAAAAAGATCAATTCATAAGTCTAGTGTTTCAAAAATTGCACTCTCATTTGTGTTTGTTCATGATTATAATCGAAGGCTTAAGCCTAATTATGATTGTATGTTGTAGACATAACCTATTGATGTAATTACAAACTTTGAATCAATAAAGTATTGTTTTGTATATTTCTTGTGTAATGTGAATACTTGAATTATGTTGTATGATTCTAGTAACTGATTTCTACTAGATTGCATGGTTGGATAATCTTTAATTAGATCATCCATCCATATAATGACATCAAAAACTTGAAGCATATGATAGACCCCATAAAGCATATTATCACCAATCTAATATTTCGTGTTTATACCAGATAGACCATATGGAAGACACCATTATGAACAAACATTTGATAGGAATAGCATACCAAGCTTTAAGAAGTCCCTGAACTATAAAAATTACTTTAAAACCCTCACAATCATAAATTTCTAACTCCTTTAGATGCTAAAACATCATTAATTTCAATGTTCAAAATATTTTCTAAACTATTATACTCTTTCACATCCAAACCCAATAATAACTTATTTCACAACTTTTATGCACCTACCTCACCGTAAAATCCAATTATCAGTTACTCTTTCTTCTTTTTTGCCACCTGGTTTGCAATCGAATATGAGAAATGATCAATTGATCTTGTATGCTTGAAACTCCAAGCTTTTGTGAAAACCAATTCTTTTTGTACATGTCTTAATAGTTTGAAATTCTTGGCACTTAATCTTATACCTTTCAATATCTATATGCCGTGAATTAGGATTTCTTGGTTTTATAGATGATAAATTTGCCCCTATCGCTACCAATACCCACACAATTAAACCTATAGTAAAATAGATTAATGCAAGGTATGGTAAACAAAAGCAAACCAGAAGATATGACACGTGCACATGCACCCCAGGAGGTATCCTGCAGGGGGCAGGGTATGTATGCCTCATATTAGAAGCACAATTAGGTGCTTCCTGCATATTGGGAGTATCAAGTAGTCTCATATGTTATAAGCCACCTATAGACCCAAAATCAGGTCACCCGACATCGTAGACTATAAAAGGATCCATTTCCCCTGAATAACGTTGTACAGTGCAATTCATTAAGACAAGTACCCAAACCATCATTACCGGTAACCTCTAACATCATGTAGGTGCTTCCCCCAAAAGCTATCATTCGGGTCCAATTACATGGAAGAATGTTGTTTTATTGGGGTAAAATGGGGTCTCTTGGCCACATATCCAAACAGAACCTTTAGATGTCTACTCACGTCTAAATAGTTTGGTCAAGAGAAGTAAATTTTACACATCAGGATTGACTCTCTCCACAGCCATGTTAAATAACTTTTACCCATCTGGTTGGTTAACTTGCAACCTCCTCAATCCTAGCATTAGTTCCCATCAAGCCACATGCATGATACAATTACATCAAAACCCATTGCAACCTCTGCATGGGCGCTCTTTTAGCAAAAAGGTTGCATTTTTTCAAATCATAGTTGAGCATAAAATGTGGTTTCATGGAGCACACTTTCTTCAAAAAAATTGATGTAGAGCAGGGGTAAGAATTAACTAGACATAACCAAACTACCATCCATCAAAAACCTAGGTCTCTGTCTATTGGGTCTTCCTTCATAACTGGGCTCTTCCCTTGTAGCCTTTCAAAAAGGCATTTTTTGACATAACTTGTGTTCTAGACTTGACCTTCAAAAAGTATGACCTATTTGAGATACCCTTTTGGGCTTTACAACACATACCAAGAAATGGGGTGTGGTTGTTTTGTACAGTCTGGCCCAAATTTTGACTATTCCTTGTGCAATTAGGCCTAATTAGGCCTCCTAGGGTTGATCCACTCTTGTTCACTATGACACCAAGACAAAAATGGGGGCTATGATCTTCCAACAAGGTTTAAGACACTTATGGCCTTCCTTTCAATACACTTTGAAGGATTTTTAGCACTTGTTCAAGGTAAGGGACCTCAACTTGGACTATACATAGTCTTGTCTCATACTGACCAACTCTGCCAATACAGGATAGTCTGCAAAAAGGAACAAACATTTAACAATTGTTCAAACTATGACTTGGTAAGTCATCTCAGGACTCTTGACACCTTTCCCAAGCACCTCTAACCATGAAGGGGTCTGAAACCAACACCAAAATACACAAATTTCTCTCTTTATTCACTCTGTCAGCCTGATACATGAAATATCAGTCCTTCATGCCTCCATTGCACGTGCCAAGTTTCCCCTCTGCTCCTGCAAGTCTGAAGAATCAAAGTTTATGCTATTATAAGCCATTCCATAAGGTTTCAGCATGATCCACCTATGAAGGCCTCTGTTATGCATTTATTTTGTTCACTGTTTACCCTAGTTAGGATTTTTTGACAGTTTGAATAGTTTTAATAAAAATTCCTATAATTTTCTTATCTTTCAGTGAAATTGAATGCAACAAAAAGATAAAATGTAGTAGACTCCAAGTACTTTCATGCCAAGTCAGTTTCAGGACAGGGCACGTCCGTACAGGTCTGTACACACCATGAGAACAGCAGAAAACACGTTGGAAATTGCAGAAAACAGAATTTTCATTACTCCAAACTCCTTGATTTCAACAACCAACCCTACCTTTGACCACACAAGGCCTTTTAAACACTCACCAACCATATTCCAACGATGCATAACCAACTTTCCCAAATTACAAAGGTTTCATAATCAGTTTTTCACTTTTACAACATTGGGCAACATTGATCCCTTTAAGGCATTTAGACTCCAACTTACTCCTAGTGACTCAAATCAGACCCCAATATATATGAAATGGTCTTAGAAGACCTTATTACATGAAAAACACCAAAACAAAACCAGAAGTTAACTTATGACCCCTTTAAAACATGAAGATCTGTGGGTGCCCCTGCACCAAAAATACCCTAAATACCATGATTGGCTGTCTCCATGGTGACATGTAGTGACTTTAATTGATCATCCACTTAATATAATGTTTTGGATATTTTCTTGTGCCAATATTGTTTTATAAAGAATTGAATGAAATTTATATTTTGCTTACATCGTTTACTCAAATGTGTAAGGTATGCAAGTTTCAGCAAAAGATCTTTTCTACATACAAAAATATAGAATAACATGAAAATTTTGTAATTGGTTGAGAGACACTTGATCTCGGGATCTGCTTAAATAACTCGCTTGCCATACTACTGCTAAAATGAAGATGACTTTTCAAAATCATCTTTACATAAATCATTGTATAATTTTAACCTGCAGAAAATAACCACACCAAGAATGAATTTAACCCAAGTAAAGTATTTCAAGACATTGAACAAAGTTGCCATTATAAAGAGAATGAACCTTAATGAGGCTTTATACACAGGAATTTCACTAATTTTTACAACCAGAGCAACTTGATGTAAGCTAGAAGTATGTATTCTTATAGAAATGGATTACTTCGCTGGCAGAAAATCCTGCTTCCCCAATACTGATCTCATAGGAGTTTGGGATGCATGCATAACATGCAGTGAGAGACTACATATGACCACAACTACATTTTGATTTCAACAATTTGACTACATTATAAAAATGCAATCTTGGTGGTATGTATTGGAAAGCATAAAATGTGTAAAGCCAAACACCTGACATCAGAGATTGATGCTATTAAGGGTTCCGTTTCTATTGGTTGGGTGCTCCACAAAATCATTTTAACCAATGAAAATCTGAAGCATCATTCTTTAAATAGAACTATGAACAAAAGGATGGTGATGTCATTCCCTGACATAAAAACTTGTCCTTGTGGCTTCTCGTGCTTACAGGGAAAAAAAGATACAAAGATGGATGTCGGAACAACAGTGTGAGACACACATATTTCTTTCAGCTTCTTGCATTTATTTCCATTCAAATAAAAAAAATTCACTCCAGTGTTCAATCTGACTTTTTGTTATTGCATACAGAAGAAATCAGAGCTATTAACATTCAGTAATGGTAATGTAGAACGATTAGTTCCTGAGGTATACCCTAGTTTATGCTATTATGTATATTATTTTGCATTCGTCACTAAATATAAGTGATCTATTTCAGTCAAGATAAATTAGCTTCAACATATACAATGTTTCAATTTCATGATTTCTTCTCTGACTACACTTGAAAATATGTTCAATTCTTACATCTTTATTTAAGATTTCAATTACAATTATTCAAATCAATTTGAGAAGGGTGTGTTCTAGTTCAAGCATACAAGAACCCCGTTCACCAAGCTCTGTTCATTGTTCATGCAGAATTATTTATTTGATTATAGGTTCGTTACTCAAATTCTGGGTCTATGTGTGTCATTTAACTATCCAGTTTCTTTTGAGTTGGTAACATCAAATATTGTAAATGTTATTGTATTATTGGCTCACTTTTGTAAGTAATCACTTCAATCCTGAGTTTATGTTCAATTTAATCTTCTTACACTCATTAAAATGCTGATGGAAGCAGGCATTCATGGTACTCTACAATGTACATTGATATCCTGTTTGGATACTAGAATGATGATTTCTAGGACGTCAGTATCCTCAATTGTAACATAATATTGAATTTCAATTTGTATATATGTCATGAGATGCTCTCTTTATAGGATCTGACCTTGTATATATCTTCCTCATGTAAACATATGAGTGCACACTTGGCTTAGTTCATTTGAGCCCTTACTAACTGCACATATAGTCGACTAATTGAGAGCCTCTTTTCATTCCTCTTGTAAATATCTTAAACCCTCGCAGCGAGTTTACAGAACCAAGTTTTGGGGTCTATATCCTTGCTTTATCTGCCGCCCTTCTGTATTTCCTTGATTTTCTGCTGTGTTACTGTCTAGTGAGACCATAACTATCGGCGAAGCTAATTCAAGTCAGGCACATGTGATTACATTTCGTAACTGCTCAGATTATCTAACTAAAGGATATACCAGACCTAGAAATAAGACTTGAAAAATCTTTTCTATTCATGACATGGTATGATGGTGTTATTAACCATGGAACAATATTTCTAAATGGATCACATTAACGATTGATTCATTGAAACTTTGAAAGTACCTTAATTGGATGTTTGTGCCAAAAGTATTATATTGTCACTAAATGGCGATCAATATTGACACAAAGAGCTAACATAGTTCTGTCATGCAATACTTAATTTCATGGAACACAACATTGAGATATGATGTGGAGCATATCAGCTTATGGAAGGCAGCAGAACTGCAGGGATAAGAACTACCAAAGAAGATGACAAAGCATGGGCACAAGTTACTGCACAATGCATATGCCATAGGCATTTGAGGAAGAAATCTCAATCAATTCCAATGAATCACTAAGGCTGAATTCAGCTATCAAGCTAATTGGAAATCAGATTATGGGGATCAACAGGACCAAATGGATACAAATGTGGATTTTTGTAACGTGACTATATCTAAGGTAAGAATTGTACCTTTTTGCTGAACGACTGAAATACAAACAAGTGCCTTGGGTTTATCCTCTCTGTTTTCTGTTTCTTAAGTGTTTTAAAATACATGCAATATAATTAATGATTAACATATCGTACTTGATGTCTAATGAGTAGATGTTGAATTATAATCTGTTAGGCTCTGGGAACCTTGGGGGAGTAGTAAGAGGAGAATGTTACAAGTCATACTGTTCCTCAGGGAAGGGCATGATAGAGTTCTATCAGAGCCACAAGTTGCAATACCTTTTTAGCAGAGTTGTCAGTAATTATAAGACCAGAGTGATTTGTCAGAAGACTCAGAACATAGGTTGATGACACCAATTTGTTCTGCCAAACCTTGATGACAAGGTAGCATTTTTTGAATTTATTCACAACGGTGGTACATGGAGGAAGAGGTGAACCATTTAATGGTGAGCAGGGAATAAGGATAAGAACCATTGAGAAGGATCACGGATTGATTAATATATCATGATAGTGGTCTAAAAGAGAGTACAACCACAAGAGGAACTTCAACAAAATTGCATATTCAACTATGCCAAAATAAGAAAGAAAAAATCCAACTTGTAGTGGAAAGAGGGCTCATCGTTAAAATGGACCTCAAAGAATGGAGCATGGTTAGTGGAAAAGCATTTAGTTACAAAGGAAGCTGCAACGTTTCTCCTGATCTGTCATTAAGCTCACTGAAAAGACATGTAGTAGAGTGCAAGGATCCCTGTATAAGGAGATGAAGATAACACCACCAGTGCTCAATGGAAGCTCATTTAGAAAGCAATTAATTCATGGCTGCTAGGAATCAGAAGGTATTTCCTGTTGCATAAATCAGCTGACCATAAGAAGGCCAAGATAGCATTGTATCATTCAAGTGCTAAGGCATCTCCCTGCTGAGAGCACCACAAGCTAGTGAAGGATCTAAAAGATAAAGATTTAACATGAGAATAATTTGAGCACCACTTTTATGAATCCATCTGTTTTAGCATTATGTGGACAAGCACATCCAAGTGTCAGCAACTTGATTTAACCTGGGGATAATTTGAGCTCCACTTTTAATAATCGATCTCTTTTAACACTGTGGGTGAGCACATCCATGTTTTAAACACTTTTGAGGCAAGAAGTTGTATCTTTTTTAAAATACAATAATGACTTGTCGAACTTTTGCAATGTGTGGATTATATGATGGACGAGAACCTCAGAATGAGGAGGTTTGTAAGTTTGCTGATTGTAGGAATCACAAGATCCCTCGAATCGTTGGAACCAAAAACTTTACAAAAAGAATCTACCCACATCAAAGATCAGTATTGAGGCAAGCAAGAGTTGCAAAGAAGTGTAGGACAAGATTTCTGTAAATCCACTAAGGGACTAAAGGAATTCTTGGCACAAGTGGTGCAGAGATGTTTCTTGAACCTTAATGGCAGTGAGACATGTCTAGATTTGCATGTGACACATCTCCAACAATATATTCTTGTCCTTGATATAGAATGACTGGGCCCACACATTGCCAGGGCTTAATGTCACTGTAAGAGTGTCTACTGTATGAAAAGTTGAATACCCTGTTTATTGAATGCACCCTGTAGCAGGTTTTACTTGTTCAGATTTCAACAATAAGTAAATAATAGTTAGTGGAAAAAATCACATTTGTATGCCATGAATGTGGCCTCAGATATAAAAGATCTTCTTTTACTTAAGGAATTTGAAGATGCTGTGTCCAATGGAATTACCAAATCTATTGCTAAGAAGATGTTGGATTTCAAAAATTAATCAAATTGTGGTAATGCAAAACGCATGCTGCATAAACTTCAAGACATGGGATTTATACAAAGCTAGCATGACACCTTTGAGTGCAGCGATGGTATTTATGCAAAAGAAACGTAGAACATCTAAACTCTAAGTCAATTACATAAAGTTAAATAAAGCAAAGGTGAAGAAATGGTATTCATTAATCCTAATTGATCGCATATTTCATCAAACGACAGGCAGGAGAGTATTTTTCAAGATTGATTTGTGGTTGGATTATTATTAGCTCTATATTAGGGAGAAGATTCTTTCAAAATATTATTTAAGTTGCCTATGAGCATTATGAGCTTCTGTTTGCCTGCTTGGAATGTCAAATGAACCAACTTTATTGATTACTATGAGGAAAAGTGTTTTAAGGAAAATCCTAGACTACCTCAATGTGTTGGTGTTTTAAAGCCATGTACTGCATGTAAGTATTTAAGATCATAAAAAGAGCATGATCAACAACTTCAAGTACTGTTCAAACCTTGCAAGAGGATAATCTATACACAAAAATTTTAAAATGCACATTCCACTGGGATCGCTGTACTATTTGTACTATTTAAGCATCTTACCTTCAGATATGCACTCATAGTGGGATAGATATGTACTTAGTGGGATCGAAAAATTAGAAGGGATAATTTACTGAAGATGCCTCAGAATGTCATAGAAGTAAGGAGTTTTATGCAATTAGTCAGCTATTACTAGAGATTTATTTAAGGAGTTTCAAGGATTACATATCCAGTCACCAGGTTCCAAACAAAAGGGTGTGAGTATGACTAAAACATAAAATATGAAGCCAGCTTCAGAGAGGTGGAGTAATGTGTGATTAATGAACTGGTGTTAAAGATTCCCAACTCAGTAAATACTTCGTTGTTTTTACCAACACCTGTATGTAGAACCTTGACAAAATGTCACTGCAAGAAAACAAGACTGTTTCCTATAAATCCAAAAAGCTTACAGAAAATGAGTTGAGCAAAACACTTGTTGACTTAAGTTATTAGCATTAGCACATGCTACGTGAAGGAGATTCAACTGAGAACATGCCCTAGGGTTTTAAAATCCTTTTACATGGCTAGAATTGAATGTGCAACAGAGATGACCAGGATACAAATTTGACATTGCCCATGTGAAAAGATATGGCAATCTTGTCGTGGACACATTGAAGAGGATCAAACACCTAAAAGCTGAAAGTATATGAAGACAGACTTGCAAAATAGAATCCTGAAGGAATCTATATATAATGAGTTTCAGGGGGGATCACAAGATGGTAACAATGTCGTCCCCAAAGGAACCATTTAGTATGATATCGAGCCCCAATGGCATGATGCAGACATTGAAATATATTAACAGAATATGTGTACCTAAATGTGAAGGATTGCAAATATGAAAGGCCAAACCACCTAATGAGGCATTAAAGTTACTAAATGACAATAAGAACATTATGGTGCTAAAGCTGACAAAGGGAATGCAACAGTGATATTAGACACCAAGGATTACATTGAGAAAATGAATAATCACTTATCAAACAGTGGCAGTTATAGAGTGGTGAATAAAGACCCATTAAAGACGGTGCGAGGGGAGTGACCAAGTTAATTACTGGCTCTTTTCTGAATAAATAGTTGAACTGTAGGTTGATACCACAGACCTTATCATGCCTGGAATAGGTAGGTGATGCATACAAGGATAGGGGGTCAAATTAATGGCAGTTCATCCTTGCAGCCATGACCTCAAAACCACTCAATACATGCATTATTTGTTGCAAAAATCATTGGGGAGTTACACCAAACTTTGATTTTATTGCTGCAATCAAACAAAAAATCATTACAGGCACAAATAAATTGCTGATGATAGTACAGTGCACAGAACGAGCTACAAACAAGGATTAATGCTGCAAAAATGACATGTTACAAGCAGAATAAACAGAAAAAAAATAACAGATTATTGTTCCTGATGAACTTTACATGTCATTGTTTTATTTATGGAACCCAGTCGCCCCTAATAGCACAACTAACTCTGTAGCAGCTATGGAATGTAGCAGCTCCAGAACTCATGTAAATGGCCTTCACAGTTACAGCCACTCCAGCCTGATTACCTCTCCCTTTTTCCGTCCCATTGTGTCCTAAAATAATTCCAAAAACCAATATAATGATGGAGCATTCAATGTTAGATAAGTGACTCTTGGCCTTCCATGTTAACCCTTTGTATCCTGCTGACTTCTCATCTTCCTTCATCATTTTTGGAGTGTAACCACTACAAAACTCTCCATTCAAACAATAATGAACAGTCAAACTGTAGGTTTCATTTTGTTTTGTTTTGTTTTTTTCTATATCCTCATTACCCTATCCGTGACATCTTCTTTTTGAAGTATTCATGATCTGCTCAACCAAGCTGAAGGAAATAAATAAAACTGGGTTATTTTGCCTTTGAATAGTTCCTCACTAAGATCACCACAAATTTACTGTGATTGGTTTTCAGCAGCAATGTTTAACCACCACCAACATCTTTCTGTACAACTGTGTAACTGCTACAATCATCTTTCTGTAACAGTTGTTTCTGCAAACATATTTTTGGTAGTCATGTAATTGCTGCAATGCCTGTCCATGGCAACTGCAGAATTGTTGCAACCTACTTTCAGTAGCAGTCGCGTAACTACTGCAAAGGTTTTTCCATAGCAGTGGTAGAACTGCTGCAAGCGGCTCTCCACACCAACTAAAAGATTGCTATATAATGAACTCCTACAGTAACAATTTTTGCTATGGAACAACTCCCTTAGTTCTACAAAGTCTACCAATGCGTGTATATGAGACACTAGTTTTTTGGGTGATGCAAGATTAATGTTTTACCCAAAGATGCTCGTGCATCAAAAATCTCAGGTAATTAAAACATGAACTCCTGCTCAAGAATCCTGATTGAAACCTTGTATAGAGTAGATATAGTGACCAGCTTCAGTTGGATTCAACTAAGTCGAATCCTCTATACTCCTGTCCTTCCATTTGACTATATTTAACATATTCCTTACCTTCTATTTGCTTTACAACTTTGAAATCAAGAATAGCATCTATATCTTCTATTTCCTTCTCAGGTACGTGTGTTTTCCAATCAAGGAGGATCTGATTCTTCAGTGTCATCTATAGGTGATAGTGATACTTCATGGAAGGCATATAGATCTTGTTAGTATCTATGTCGGTACCCCTATGAAACTTTGCCTAGAGTCAATTTTTTAGTTAGTATCCATCGTGTTCTTGTCATGATTAGTAAAAGTTAGTTGGATTCTCATTCTTGTCAATGTATTAATGATGCAGGAGCATCCGGGTTCACTAGCAATCGTGTATCACCAAAAACATATTTTATTTTCTAAATTGGTTTTCTACTTTATTTTCTTTGCAGAGTTGGTTTTGTGTTTTAGGAGGCAAATTCAGATTAATCCGGCCAAGTTTAGGGCATTATCTCGTCAAAGGGCCAATTGGGTATCTCTAGTTCAAATTTGGTGAAGTTTGGATGAAAAATGGCTAAGTTAGAACAAGTCGGCTAATTCTCTAGTTCGCGAACTGCTTAGTTCGCCGATCCAACAGTTTTTCGATAGCCTAGTTCCCCGATCCAACAGTTTGCTGATAGCTTAGTTCGCCGATGGGGACTTTTGCCGATTAGACTTAAAGACAAGTTCGCATTTCTCCAAGTTTGCCGAAGGAGCGCCTTTGGTCGGCAAAGTTTCTAGTTCGCGAACTGCTTAGTTCGCCGATCCAATAGTTTGTCGATAGCCTAGTTTGCCGATGCGGGCTTTTGCCAACTAGTCTTAAAGGCAAGTTCACGTTTCTCCAAGTTTGCCGAAGGGGAGTCTTTGGTCGTCAAAGTTTCTAGTTCGCAAACTATTTAGTTCGCCGATCCAGCAATTTGCCGATAGCTTAGTTTGCCAATGGAGACTTTTGCCGATTACCTTTTCGTGAGCTGGACAAAGTTTTGTTCGTTGTCGGCAAAGTCAAAGGTCGGCGAACTTGCGTGTTTCCGATAAAGGCTGGAGTCAACAAGAAAGCTTGCAAGATTGAATGAAATTCTTAAGTATCGGCAAGTTCGGGAGTTTTGAAAGTTGCCGATTTGCTGACAAAGTGAATAAGAGGCACCTTTGCCAAGTTCGGAAAAGATGAAATCGCCGATAGAAGGAAAGTGAGCATTATCGGCTAGTTCGTAAGTTTTAGAAATCGCCGATTCACCGATAAGTGCTTTAGCTAAGCTTTTGTAAGTTCGTGATGCTAAGGGATGACCGATGAGCGTATACAAAGGAGGTAGCAACATAGGGGATTGGCCAATGGGATATATATATATATATATATATATATATATATATACCAGTGAATTTAAATTACACAAATAATTAGGGATGCATTAAATATTCAAATGAGAATATTCCATTTTGGTGGATCTTGGCTGATCCGTTGTGGCCGGTGAGGTCCATTCAGTTTTTTAACGAAATGATGGCGGTTCAACTTCTTTTCTGGGATATCATTCTGTAATATCCCACCCCCTTATGGTTTTCTATTGTTTAGTTGAACTTGGTGCATTTTGATGTATTTTTGCATTTGACATAACACATGCATGTTCATATATTTTCGAAAATCACAGGAAATAGAAATATCCAGATGCTTATTCTCAATGGAAATGCATTACAATACATAGATATGCTCAAAAATATCAAGGTTTTCAACATACCCATTCGCTGTCCAAAAGGTACATGGCTGGAAATGACTATGACAGCAGTTTAAGAGACTTCAAGCTCTTACAAATAATACTCAAACTCAATCTATTACTTCAAAGACAATGTGCATCAGATAATATGCTTGGACGCCTCAAATGCAGGCCTTGCGATAACACCAAACAAAGTTCTTTGAAGCCAAAACAAACCCACGCCCTCAGCTCATGTATAGTACAGCCCTGCTGGAGGTGCAAACAGCATTTAATCAACAACAAACTACCTCTTATCACTGCTGGTAACTCTGTTTATATCTGCAATGTCCCCACGTTCAGCTGGGAGAAAGAACTCTGCCAAATCAGTTTTGAAACACACATAATCTCCACCAAATGGGATGGCCCTGCCTGGGAGCTGTACGGCCAGTCTAGGAGGAAACTACCACAGCAAAATACCTCCAAAACTCAGTCTCAGATCTGCAATATGTTCTTCAATGTTGTCCAACAATTATCATGCCAAAAACTGAAAGATATGTCCATGGAAATCATTCCATGACAAGTCTACTATCCACCATTAAAGCACAAGTGTGATCTCTGGAATAAGACCACTCCAACAACACCCTAGAGATGTATCTCAACCCCACAAGTGCTCCAAACACTGAAGGTTTTCGTCTTCAAAGTCCGTTGGTTCAAAACCCTAGCATAGCCGGAGAAACAAAGATTATACAAGAAAATATGCAATAGTGAATGAGGAAAAAGACTTCACTTTTCACTTTTATTTCTCTCTTGTTTTCCAATGCCACTTTTGGGATATTAAACTTTTAATAATATTTTTCCTTTTTAGCCTTGGGCGCCCATCTCATAAAGTCATGACTTTATTCACTTTAATTTTCACTAAGTCCTCAATAAATAATAAAGTCACTTTATTAAAGGATACATTAAGTTATATCTCTAATTTAACTTAAATGTATCAATTAATAAATAATAATTTAAACGGTCCTTTCAGACGAGTTCCGTAGTACCGTCGAGCTGGCCAATGGAACAAATACCAATTCCAAGACCGTTGCACCGACTTGCTCTGATGCCCATGAGACCCTGCTAAAAATAGTAAGTTTGGCCAAATGGCCCAAACTCACTCCAGAAAGTGGCATATGATATATCCCACCAAAAGAAGTCCAACTCATCACTCCATGTAAGCGTATTGAGCCTTGATGAACCAATCTCTGTAGGCCCCCTCACCACCTTTGCTATCTTAACCTAATGCAAATGTGCTAGCCTAGGAAGGGGACATTATAGTCCGCCCTCCCCAAAATTGCTTGCCCACAAACAATTTCAACTCTAGATGTTGTAAGATCTGCTCATTCTCCCAAGTTGCATCCTCTACCGGCAAATTCTTCCACTTCACCAAATACTCCCTGATAACCGTCTTCTACAAGGTGCGCTCTCTAGTGTCAATAATAGCCTCAGGTACAAAAATCAACTTACCCTCCTCATCCAAAGGGGGTAACTTAGTGGAAGGTATCACATTGTGTCCCAATGCCTTTTTGAGGCGAGAAATGTGGAAGACATTATACACTCTGCTTCCTACCGGTAACTCTAACTCATAAGCCACCTCTCCTGTTCTCCTGGACACCCTGAAAGGTCCATCATATCGTGGCTTAAGTTTCTCTGCACCACTCTTCTTGAGAGTGGATTGTCTGTAAGGCTGCAACATTAGGTAAACCATGTCACCCACCTCAAAAGAATCCTCAACTCTGTGCTGATTTGCATATTGTTTATGTTGATTCTGTGCCTTCTAGATGTTCTCCTTCAAGGACTTCATGATGTCCTGATTCTCCTGTAGTAAGTCCTTAGCCTTAGGCACTCTACTATCCCCGAATAACATATCCAGGAAGTTGGGAGCCTCATACCCATAGAGAGCCATAAATGGCGACATCTGAATGGACATGTGGTAAGTAGTGTTAAAACAGTACTCCCCAAGATGCAACCACTTAACCCATGCGTTTTGCTGCCCAACAATGTAATTGCAGAGGTATCCTTCCACCCACTTGTTGACAATCTTCGTCTGCCCATCCGTCTATGGGTGATAGCTAGTGTTGGGAGTGAGTTCAGTCCTGTTGTGACCAAATCACAACATCACCCTATTAGGAATAGGGGCCCTTTTTTTTTAGTTTTTTCCAAGTTGAATTAGGTCCTTTGAGTCTTGTAAATGGTCTTAAAGAGTAAATGGTGATGTTCCCTTACCCGCATTGATGTGAAGTTGTTGTGTATTTCAAGGGTTTGCCGAATGTTGCATAGTATTGGAGATGTTCAGTATTTGTGCTTCATTGATCCATCATCGACATTTGGTCAGAGACCCTCGATGTTGAATGTTATTCATATCATATCTTGAAGATCTCATCAAAGACAATCTTGGCAATTGCTGAAGAAGTATATCAAGTTTCAGATATAATATTATAATTGTGGAAGACTTTTTCAAAGTCATCGCCCAATGAATCGCATAGCCAGGAGACAAGCACTGACAGCGTGGGTCCATCAGCAAGCATCTCAAACCTTATAAGAAGAAGATTGTGGATTGAGGCAGAGTATTTTGGGGTTTTAGAGTATATATTGAAAGTTTATTGTTTGTCGTTCAATGGGAGACCAAATTCGACGCCTCAGCTCAGTTAGCCAATTTCATGTTTTAAAATTGTTTCCAAGGAGATACGTGAGGTTTCAAGTTTGTATTTAGAAGACAAAGGTGAGATAAATTGTAAATTTGAAGTTTGATATTTGTTTGATGGTAAATAGGGGACAAAGTCTGACGAACTATTCCAGTCAGCAATTTCATTAATAAATCTGTATTTCACCAGAAGAAATCTTTGCAAAGAAGAATTGTAGATGTTTTTAAGAGGTGGGTCCCAAACCCCACTATGAGAATTATTTGAGTTTGCTTTTAAATTTGAAGAAAGACGCAATTCGTGGGTCCCAGCAACATATCCATCGCAGCCAAGAAGAAACCGAAATCTCTATCCATCGCGCCAAAGCAAGAGGAATTCATTTCCTTTAATCACCGCGCTGATCCTAGAAGATTTCGAAACACCAAACCGGCGCGCCAAAGGTAAAATCAAGCAAGAAGATCCTCGACACCTTAACCACAGCGTAGGATTTAGAAGAGAGATCTTTAACCATTGTGTTAAATTAAGAAGATTTTAAAAGTCCTATCTACCGCTACAAGCAAAACAAGATGATTTGCGTAAAATTTAAGGATTCCAAGTGTCTTAACTAATGCGCCAACACCAAAATCGAGAAGAATTCAAAACAGAAGGAAATCGAAGTTTTTGAACTATCCCGCCATCTTCTAGAGAATTCAACTACCTCAAACCAATCTGCAAATTCAAAGGGATTTCGCTAGTTGAACCGACACGCTAAGGAAGATACAAGATGATTTCAAATACTTTGGCGCTGCAACAAGGAAGAGGATGTCGAATGCATGAATCAATTGCCAAGCAAAAGGATCTTAACATTCCTATCTACCACGCGGATCTTCACACTCTTAACCAATCCACCAAAGCAATTCTAGAAGAAATCGAATTCCTTAATCAAATCCATCTTCAAAGAAAACTAGAGGATTTTAAATTGCTTAATTGCCGCGCCGCTTCTAGAGGATCTCGACACCTCAATCATTGCGCAAAATAACAAGAAGAGACCAAACGTTTAACCGTTGCGCTACATCAAGAGGATCCTTCACACTTAAAACAGCGCGCCAGAAGCTAGCGGATTTCAACTACTTTAACCAGCGTGAAAAGGTAAAAACAAGAAGAAATCGAATACCTCAACCAAACCGCCAATCTTAGAGGATTACAAATGCATGAGCTGATTCGTCAAAAGGCAAAATTTAAGGATAAATTAAAAGTGTCAACCATCGCGCTGGGATAAAGAGGCAAGTTTGAGTGTTAAAGTGTAGAATTTCGAAATCCTTAATCTAGTGGGGAAGATCTCGAAACCTTCAACCGGCGCGCTCAAACTTGATAATAGTCTTTAAACGTTCAAAGTATGAACCGACGTGCCAATAAGGAGGAGTAAAATTCAAATGTGGAATGAATTTTTGAAAGATCAAGATCTCAACAGAGGCTCAACCGCCAAGACAAGAGGAAATAATACTAAAAAGGTCTTTCCAAACGTTTAAATCATTTTACCTTGTAGAACGCAGCATTTGCATTGAAGTTCGCATCACATTTAATAAGGGGAGAGGAAATTAAATGATTTTCACCTCATTTAATGAGGTCGGCCTAGGAGGTTAAGCAAGATTTCAAAATGCAAATTTGGTATTTATAGCTGATGATTGTTTCCATTTTATCATTGTTAGAGAGCAGATTCGCCCTCAAGGAGCAGAAATCAGGTATTTTGCAAAGTGCAGATTTGATTTTATTTGGAATTGCATCAAATTTTTGAAGGTATCCATTCAATTCAGCTTACCAAGTAAGTCTAATCTGAATATTTCTGATCTGATTTTCTTCTTTTTACTTCATTAGATGCATTAAAATTTGTTCAAGTATTGGTAAAACTTAAGAGGATAGGTGGATTTTGATAGATTCCTTGAGTCTAGATGTTAATATTTCATAATTATAAAGGCAAAATCACAAATCTAATGCATCAAGGAAGCTGAAGTAGAGTCTAGATTGTTTATTTTTGAGATTGCTTATTCGCGTCTAGTTTGCAGGATCATGGCAATGACTTCAAAGGAGAGACAAGCGAGGATCAGGATGGATGCTAAGGGTAAAATTCCAGAATCAAAGCTCGTTTCAAGGTGGACAAATGTAAGAGACACGAATATGGGCAACAACAACTTAGAAGACATCAAGTCAGTTCTTGAGGAACCCACTGGAGGTAGTCTTGCTTGAGCCATCATGAGGAGTGGAGCTATTGAAGCTGCTTGTTTTCCGCCAGCCCTGTCGTGTTCAGAAATGATCATTGAATGTGTTAAAAAGTATGACATAGATACAAGGCAAATTATAGCCAAAGACGGGACAATATTAGCTTATTTGCAAAAAGAGGCAGTTGGAGAGACTTTCAACATTCCAACTAGGGACAGGATGATCAACATTTCTATACAGCAAGGTCAGCAAGAATACAATGTTGATTCAAAGACAAAGTTGCAGGAAATAAAGAGAGAATGGATGGCCAATCCATCTATGAAGTTCAATATGAATAATCCTCCGCAATTTCACAAGTCAGATTTTCATCTTGAAATTGGATACTTGATTATGTTTCTCAATAGAATGACAGGAATGCCACAATCTGCTACCTTTCAGCCTTGGATGTACTCTTTCATCAAGTTGGTTCTCAAAGGGAAGATGATTGATTGGGCTGGGCTCATCAGTCAGAGTATACATGAGCAGTTTGTCAATTTTGCTAAGACCAAGTCTTTTTATATGAGTTCCTATGTGGCGTACCTTCTCGCAAGAAATGAAGTCTATTCAAGTTTGACCAAAAGAGGAGAAGTCGGAATTGGGCCTAATAAGTACTTATCGCATCAGTGTTACCCTCAGTTACACTTCAAGAATATCAATCATTATACAAGGTTTAATGATGCATTTGCCATGTTCATTCTGAAGAAACTAAGAGGAGAATTTCATAAAAGGTTGTCAAATGCAGCAAGAGAGTTCATTGTGGCATATGGACATTGGTCTACTCAGCATGAAAGGTATACTTACATAAGAATTCAAGGTTTTACATCTTATCCATACAGGTTACCAAGATATCCAACCAACAAGATGGTGATGTTAGAAGTTACAAGGCAACTCCTAGAACTCATCAGACTCCAAAAGTTAAAAAGGAAAGCCGGGATTCAATTTCCACTTCTTCTTGGGCAAAATCTGGAGTGTCCGTCATTAGCGGCAGCTGAGTATTTTGAAATAGAACTGCAGGCATATCATTTGCAAACTCATGGCACCAAGAGACTTAATTTTGATCCTTTTCAAGTTTGCTGGAAATATAACAGGGAATACAAGCATGTTATACAGTTGGAAGACCATTGGGCCAGTGTAAAAGATGAAGATGATCTTCGAACACTTTAGAGTTCGAGACTCACATGGGATTTGGTTAGAGCTTCCAAAGTATTCAGGATTCCAGCTCAGTTCACAGAGGAGGATACTATGTTGATAGATGAATTTGATAAGATAAAAGATTTGCCTTATACAGCTGATTGGTCAAAGAGGGATGTATCTGAAGAAGAATTGATGGAGCCAGTCCTAGCCATGACTCAAGCATGTATAACTCAGCTACTACTAGAGATGAGTGATGAAGGCCGAGTTCTTACTTACAACAAAATGGATGAAGGAGAGCCAGCTCAGCATAGTACGCATAGTGGATCACAACATAGTGGAAATGATCAAGGTAATAGTCCAACTAGAAAAAGGAAAAGACCTAGTCAAGATCAAGGAGAATCAAGCCAAAGACCTCAAAAGAAGAATAATCCATCTACTCTATCTAATCTACAGGAAGGTGCTTCAAATATTCATAATCCAATACAAGAGATTGAAGTTGTGGAAGAAGTTGCCTTGATTCCGTCCGAGGAGATTCATTCAAGTCCAACTGTTATAATTGAGGAAAATGATGTTCTTGATCAAGATGAGGAAGGTCAAGTGGAATCTGATGAAGAAGTAGCCCGAGTACAGCACAGTCAAGTTCAAAGACAGCAAGATATTTCTGCTTTTCCACCTTGGTTGAGGCAAAGGATTGAGGAAAGTACAATTGTAGAAACTTATCAACCTGCTCCAGTTGAGGAATTGCTTGTAAATGCACGGAAGGGTAATCAAAAGAAGAAAGCAACTGTCTTTTCCAAAATCACTCAAGATCTTGCTGGAAATAGAGAGGTACATGTAGTTGTTCCTAGAGTTGACAAGGATCTAGAAGATGTGGCACCTGAGGATTATAATGTGAGTACTATTGGCATGGGTCCAATCACAAGGGAACAGATAGAGGAGGAACTTCAAGAGTCAGTGAATAGTGTAAGAATCATGTTAAAGTAAGAAAGAGAAGCTAAACTAAAGATTGAATAGGATTTCAATACACTAAAGCACTACATTTAGCAAGTCATGCAGCCTATCCAACAAAAGGAAGCTACTCCAATTCCTCCGTCCATTCTTCCACAAGAAACAGTGTCTCAAGTTGAAAATATGAGAACTTCATCTCAGATAATGAAAGGATGGATAGGAAAGACAGAAGAAAAGGCATGTACTCACCTTGAAGAAATTGTGCAAGTTTATGATAGAGTCATTAATCTCAAGGATCGAGTTCAAGCTTTATTAAAAATATGTGCCGACTTCAAACCTATTAAGGAGCAATACATGCCACAGCTCAAGAATTTAATGGAAACTCCATTAGAGGATCTAATTCATGATAAGGTGATTGATCGGGATACTCCACATGACTTCATCACTTGGTATTTTTCCTTTCACAACAAGGGGCAACTGGTTGATAAAATTGAGGTAGATATGTCTAGAATAAGAAGTGTTCTTCTAAGAACAGAGAATCATATACACACTGCATTGGCAGCAATATGCAATCCATATGGGGAAATCACTATTGAGAACATGAAGCAACAAGTCAAGGCATTCTACTTTCAGGATGATGGGATTGATGAAGGTCAGCTAGATAGCATATTGACACTTGCATTTCATCTTAGAGCAAATAAGTCCTGGATAAATGACTAGGAGAAGACACTTGGCGTCTATGAGTCAGATGTGGCAGTGGCAGAAGGATCCATTAATGCAGTGACAAGTGTACCAATGGAGGATGTTGCTCAAGTTGTGTCTAGATTCATTGCATCTCATAGTACTACTATATGAAAGGCACATGATGTGGCTTCCTTATCTTCTTAGGAAGCGTGCCTTTGTTCCCTCCTTCATAGCTTGTTTCATTTAATAAAGATAACCTCCTTCATTTAATAAAGTTAGCCTCTTTCATTTAATAAAGAAGAGTTTGTTACAACTACTTGTGATGTGGCTTGATCTGGTCCATTGGCTTGGCCGACCGATCTTGACCCTTCATTCATTTGAGGTCTATAAAAGGGCTCCTGTTGCTCTCATTTGTAAGATTGAAAACTCTGGAATTGTTGCAAAAGGCTCTCTGGAATAATATAAGATTCATTGCTTTGGTGACTATATATGTTTCGAAGTGTTGCATGGTTTGGATTTTCAAGCGAATATCAAGTTAGATTAAGTTTTCTTTAAGTTTATGTTAGTTGATGGAAGGTTTGTTTATTGTTTTGTGGTGAAATCTATAAGTTCACACCATTTGTAGTTTGTGGCTTGCAAATTGCAGTGTATGGTTAGTCTAAACAATGTTTGAACTTCAATTTGATCTTTATGTTTGTTGAATCCTTAATGAGCATAAGTGATTTAAACATCTTGTAAAACCCTAGAAGATTGCATCAATCTTGTGTAGTTGTCTGTCTTGGCGAAGCGAGATCTGGTTTAATTTCACCTAAGCAGTAATCATCCTTACATCTATGATTAGATTAGTATCACTAAACCTTACATCTTTTGTTCTTTTTTATCCATTCAGTTAGAATTAGAATCAAGAACATCATTGCCAAATTGTACGCCATAAGTTGTAGTACTTAGATTCTCCAGTGTTCGCTTCCGTAATCATTGAATCAATAGCTTATTCGAACAATTGCGTAAGTCCCTTTGTGTTTAACAGCAAAATCATACTTAGTCACTGAGCTATCTCTTACAAAATCATCAGAAAGGAACCTTGGAGTCATCTTGTTTGATCACTTCGTTCAGCATTCGAGAGGCTTTGCTCAAGAGGGAGTCAGATACTTTGTATTTCACTCTAATTGTTGACTTGTCCAAAAACAAACATCAAGAAGTCCCACTCAGTCTCAAGAGCTCCTTCCAGAGGTGGCTCATGAACTTACTGTCTCTGTCATTGATTATGCTCCTCGATAACCCATGTAACCTGAATACCTCTCTAAAAAAAAAACAGATTTGCAATCTGTGCTACTGAAAATGTGGTTGAAATCGCAAGAAATGGGTGAATTTTGTTAATCTATCAACCACAACATAGATACAATCTCTACCTTGGGCCTTGGGCAAGCCTGTGATGAAGTCCATAGATATACATTCCCATTTTTGGTTAGGAATGGGTAAGGGCTGTAATAAATCAGCTAGAAAAGAATGCTTTTGTTTATTCTGTTGGCAAGTGGGGCACTCTCTAACATATTGCAACACTTCTACTTTGAGCCCTTTCCATGTAAACTGTTCCCGGATTTGTCTGTATGTCTTAAAGCATCCTAGGTGACCAGTTGTAGGAACATCATGAAAGGCTCTCATAACCTTCTTCTTCATCACCGATCTTGGTATCAACAAGATCCTCCCCTTGTAAATGATTAGATCATTCACAACTATATACCTGCTATCCTAAATAGTACCGTCAATTATTCTTGTGGCCCACTTGTCCTTAGCATACTCTATTGATATCCACTCTCTCCAATCAGCTGTAATCTCACCTACAGAGCACAAGGGAGGTCTCCATAAGAGTGCATCAGCTACTACATTCTTCTTTCCTTTGACATAGACTATGTCAAAGTCGTAGGCTTGCAACTTGCTAACCCACTTCTATTGCCTGTCATTGAGGTTACACTGATTTAGAACATGTCTAAGGCTATTGTGATCTATTTTCACTACAAATTTGTTGCCCACCAAGTACTGCCTAAATTTAGCTAAAGCATGCATTATGGCTAACATTTCCTTATCGTAGATGCTGTAACCTCTCTCTGCACCCTTGAGTTTCCTACTCTCGAAAGCAATCAGGTGCTTATCCTGCATTAGCACTGCTCCTATGCCTTCACCTGAGGCATCACACTCAAGCTCGAATGGCTTGGTAAAATCAGGTATGGCCAAAACCAGGCATAATCTGCTTAAACCTTTCAAAGCACTGTTGTGCCCTGTCAAACCAAACAAATGCCTCCTCCTTCGTCAAATCTGTCAAATCTATCAATGGTGCAACACTCTGTGAAAACCCTTTGATGAATCGGTGGTAGAACCCACATAAACCAAAGAATCCCTTGAGCTGTGAGAGATTCATGGGTGGTGGCCAATCAACAATGGCTCAGATCTTCTCTAGATCCACTCTGACTCCCTCAGCACTGATGGGTCATGCCAAATTCACATTTTGAATCTTTGGCATATAAGGACTCTCTCTCCAAGATACTTAGTACCTCCTCAATGTGTTGGAGGTGCTCCTCCTAAGTCCTACTGAAGATCAAGATGTCATCAAAAAATATGAGGACAAACTTCCTCAACTGCTCCCTAAAAACCCTGTTCATACAGGACTGAAAAGTAGTCGGAGCATTGGTTAGACCGAAAGGCATAATCAAGAACTCGAAATGCCCATAATGACATCGAAAAGTTGTCTTCTCCACATCCTCCTCTCTAACCCGAATCTGATGGTAGCTAGATCTCAAGTCGATCTTGGAGAAGTAACATGCCCCATGCAACTCATCAATGAGCTCACCTATCCGTGGAATGGGGTACCTGTTCTTTATTGTTTTCTTGTTGAGAGTCTTGTAGTCGATACACATCCTCAACGTGCCATCTTTTTTCTTAACCAAAACAACCGCAGAGGCAAAAGGGCTCTTACTGGGTCTAATGTGCCCCCATCTCGAGAAGCTCCTCGATTGTCTTCTCTATCTCATCCTTCAATCTTTTTGGATGTCGATAGGGAGTAATGATAACTAGCTTAGCTCCCTCCAACTCAATCACATGCTCTATGCCTCTATCAGGAGGCCTCCCTAGTGGTATGTTGCTAAATACCTTGGTGTGCTTGGTTATCAACTTCTGAATGTTGGGATGATAACTCTGTTTCAGTTGCTCTGTAGCTATAGGCATAACAACACGCTCAGCTGCCCACTCCACTTGATCATGTCTAGGCAACCTCTCCATCCCCTAAGAGATACTACTCTAAGTCCACCATCTGACATCCCCCTGAGGACATGATTTTTCCCATCTACCTCGAATTTCATCTCCATAGTTTGTAAATTGAGGTAGAATTCTCCGATTGCATGAATCCACTTCATGCCAAGGACCACGTCCATATCCCCCATGTTGACCACATAATATTCAGCCTGAAACTCATAGTCACTTAACTTGATAGTTAAGTTCGGGATTCACATTTTGCATGTGATAACAAAACCATCTACTACCTTGACTTTGAATCCCTCCAACTCTTCAATCTTGAGTCCCCTTCTTTCCACAAGACCCTCATCGATGAAGTTGTGAGTGGCCCCTGTGTCAAATAGTGTGGTAACCCTCTGTCCTTCCAAGACTCCCCGAATCCTGAAAGAACCCTCTTTCTGAATAGCAAAAAGGTGGGCTGTAGGTATGTCATCATCCTACTCACCCTGTAACTCTTCTACTACACTATTCGCCTCACCATCCTCCAAGTTAGTGTGCTGATCTAATTTTTCTGATGTGGTGTCCTCGACTGAATAGTACTCAATCTATTTCACTTGCCCCTTCATAGGGCACTTATGGTTGGGGTCCCATGGACCCTTGCATTTGAAACATAATTTCTTTCTCCTATACTCATTCAATGCATCATCAAGTCTAGGAGTTGGTTTCTTCTCTTGATTTGTGTCTTGATGATGGTAAGTTTTATCTTTCCTAGGAGGGAAGAGTTTGGAGACAAATTTGTTTTTTAGAACAGCAAACTCCATGCTTCTTGCTTTCTTAATAGTCTCCTAAAGTGTAGGTGGATCAAAGGCCTTGACCCACCCTCTAAGTGGTTCCATTAGTCCTTCACTGAATAGGACTATAAGTCTCCTCTCTGAAATATTGGGAACCATAACTGAGAGTCTCTGAAAGTCTGAAGTGTAGGACTCAAGTGACCCATACTATTTCAATTGTGCAAGTTGTCTGAATTGCAGTTCGGGGTCCTTGTTATCAAATCTCTCTATCAACCTGTTTGTAAACTCTTCATATGTGGCGATCAAATTATGGCCCAAGGTGACCAACCCATGATACCACCACTCATGTGCTGCCCCGTCAAGATGTATGGTAGCAAAGTTCAATGTTTCATCTTCTGGCATTGGTTTGAGTGTCAAATAGTTGTCCAACTTTTGTACCCATGCTCTAGCTGACATTTTGCTACTACCATCAAAATGCTCCAACGAAACCTTGCTTAAGGCATGCCGGTAATCCCTGTTAGCCCATTGTGCTCCATAATCTGCTCTACCACCCATACCTGCTCTCTGAATTGCAGTTCGGGATCCTTGTTATCAAATATCTCTATCAAATTGTTTGTAAACTCGTCATATGTGGCGATCAAATTATGGCCCAAGGTGACCAACCCATGATACCACCACTCATGTGCTGCCCTGTCAAGATGTATGGTAGCAAAGTTCAATGCTTCATCTTCTGGCATTGGTTTGAGTGTCAAATAGTTGTCCAACTTTTGCACCCATGCTCTAGCTGACATTTTGCTACTACCATCAAAATGCTCAAACGAAACCTTGCTTAAGGCATGCCGGTAATCCCTATTAGCCCATTGTGCTCTGTAATCTGCTCAAAGGTCAACATCTCCCTGATCTCTGGTGGAAGTCATATACTCTGCATGCTACATTCTAATGTCCTCTGCCATAGGAATCGGTGCCTCATGCTCATGTATCACTGGTGCCTCCTCTCTGCGTGGAAAGGTAGGCTGGAGCGGTCTAGGGACTGATCCTAGGGTAGTCCTAGTGTTGTATCCACTACCCTAAGTTGCATGTCAGTGATTGTTGTTATTTGAACACTTGCCTCTCCATCATGTGTTGCATGTGGTTGTGTTGTTGGAGTTCCCTGATTCATTTTTGCTAATAGTTGGGACATCATATCTAGCATAATATCAAATTTCTATTATGTTTTAGAGTTGGGACTCTCCGGCTATTCTGCTCCTTTGTTTCTATCTACCATGTGTCCTGTAATATTGTCACTATCACTGGATGAATTCATGTGAATACCCAAGATCCCTAATATGGTTTCTCCCTTTGGAATCTGTGGTGGCTGCCACTGATGGGTATCTTTGGTGTAACTTGTTTCCAATTGCTCATGAACACTATTCAACACAGGCTGGCAAGATACACCAGCTCTGATACCACTGTAATATTCCACCCCCTTATGGTTTTCTGTGGTAGTTGAACCTGGTGCGTTTTGATGTATTTTTGCATTTGACATAACACATGCATGTACATATATTTTCGAAAATCACAGGAAATAGAAATTCCTAGATGCTTATTCTCAATGGAAATGCATTATAATACATAAAGAAACAATACCCATGTAAGATATGCTCAAAAATATCAAGGTTTTCAACATACCCATTCATTGTCCAAAAGGTACATGGCTGGAAATGACTGTGACAACAGTTTAGGAGACTTCAAGCTCTTACAAATAATACTCAAACTTAATCTATTACTTCAAAGACAATGTACAACAGATAATATGCTTGGATGCCTCAAATGGAGGCATTGAGATAACACCAAACAAAGTTCTTTGAAGCCAAAACAAACCCACACCCTCAGTTTGTGTAATGTCCCCTTTCTAGTTATAGTGTTAGTCTATCATTGGGTTCCCGTAGACTGACAGTTTGGTTAGGGAACCATAGTGATTTGGCCTTGGATGTGTAATTCAGAGGTGTCAATGTGGTTTGGATCTAGTTGGCAGTGTCTTGCGGTGACTTGGCTCGTTTGTGGCCATACTTGCTATTTATAGTAAGTTCGGGATCGGTGCCATTTCGGGATTTTCTGAGTGGGGTTGGATTCATCTCGTCGAGACCTTTCCAACGAGCTAAAAATCGTTGCATTCCGACATCGTCTTGACATTTATTTTAAAGTTCGAAATTATATTATGTTTATTTAACGGGACTTTATAAATGTTAAGTGAAGTGACTTATAAAAAGAAATATTTTAAGGGGTCACTAAAAGGACATGGGCGCCCATCCCTAGGGGGATAAAAAATGATTTTAAAACATAAAGTTTCCCCCCAGAAAAGCCAATGCCCTCATGGAAGGAAATAAAAGATGAAAAAAGCAAATCATTTGGTATGCTTGAGAATATGTTATTGCTTGTTATTTTGGCTCTACTAGGGTTTGGTGTGAGGGCTTGAAGGATTCGAACCAAAGGCTATTGGGAACGAAAACTCCCTCTAGAAATAGCATTCTACAGGCGTGAAAGACTGTCCAAAGGTGTTTCGAAGGTGGATACATCTAGTATTCACAACTGGGCTTCATTGAGCTTCATGTGTTGAGGGTTTTGAGGAGTTTGAGTATCTTATTTGCAGATTGTCTTTTGGAGACTACGAGGAAATGTGTTACCATGAGATGGGGACTGCTAAAAGCCATCCTTGCTGGTCGTACTAGCTTATGTTATTGCTGGCTGTACCCTTGTGTGCAACCGTACCATTCTTGAGGAGTGTGGGTGTTGGATATTGCTGATATTACCTTCTCTCATGCATCGACCAGGTATGCAGCAGCAAACAGAGGCATTATGAGGTGTTTGGAAGGACTTTAATCTTGGTGCAGGCAGCCACCTTTCATAGCTGAGCCGTACACTTGCTTGGAGGTATCGTGGGGCTGTTTAGGAGTCATTTTCTGTGTGTCCAACAGCTTATATCTTCTCAGATAGTGGCGTCTAGGGTTCTAGCAGATATCTATTGCTTTGTATGTCCCATTCTATCATGTATTGGTGATATTGGCGTGATTCTATGCATACCTAGTAGCTGGTCCAGCTTCAGCACTTGTACAAAGTATCATATTTTCATGTGGGTATGTGATGATAATTCATATTTAATGATTCTATGATATGGGTAGTTGTTAGTTTGCTCATATTCATTGTACTTTTTTGGGGTTTGTAATATATGTTATATATTGTAGTGTTCCGACAACACACATCGCAAGAAAACTAAAACCCCTTCTACATCTCTCTAGTCTAAAAGAACACTCTAAAAATTTAAAAATAACACTATTAAAATTAAAAAGAACCAACAAGTGCAACACATTACAGTGGTATCAGAGCACAGCTCTTCCTACCATCCTATGAAGTCAGATTCAGACATGCAGATGAAAACATGAGACATGCAGCCAGGTACAAGTAGATTTTACCTCAGACAGAACAGGTCTAGAACAGATTTATAGGTTCCTCAGAGAGATCCTTCTGATACAGATATACAGGTAGTAGCTGCAGAGGAACAACCAGTGGTATTTTACAGCGAAGAAAACCTTGAGATACCGAGGACAGATCCCTTTTCAGGTGTGGTTCCAGTACACGTTAAGGAGATGGGTGACAGATAATGAGGAACCCAGTTTGCGGGACATTATAAATTCATTGGCTAGGGGACAACAGAATATAGAGAGGAGCTTCTTGAGGATGGATGAGACGATGAGAGTCACAGACAAAGCTGGCCCAAATTCTTACCCAATTGATACCTCGTGATGCAAGGAATAACAGAGACAACAACAAGGACAATAATAATAATAACAATGGGAGAAACAAGAACTTCAGAGACAGAAACAGGATCAATCTGGGAGGTGTTAGACACAATGGTGATAGGCCGAATGGTGACAGGCAGAATGGTGATAGGCACAATGGGGATAGACACCAATAGGAGGGCTACCTAGTTGATAGCCAGTGACAGACCTGGCATTCTTGTGTTTGCACCAAGGAACAATGTTCTTGATGATGGTAAGTTTTATCTTTCCTAGGAGAGAAGGGTCTGGAGACAAATTTGTTATTTGGAACAACAAACTCCACGCTTCTTGCTTTCTTAATAGTCTCCTGAAGTGTAGGTGGATCAAAGGCCTTGACCCACCCTCTGACTGATTCCATTAGTCCTTCACTGAATAGGACTATAAGTCTCCTCTCTGAAATATTGGCAACCACAATCGAGAGTCTCTGAAAGTCTAAAGTGTAGGAGTCAAGTGACCCATACTATTTCAACTGTGCAAGTTGTCTGAATTGCAGTTCGCGGCCCTTGTTATCAAATCTCTCTATCAACCTGTTTGTAAACTCTTCATATGTGGTGATCAAATTATGGCCCAAGGTGACCAACCCATGATACCACCACTCATGTGTTGCCCCGTCAAGATGTATGGTAGCAAAGTTCAATGCTTCATCTTCTGGCATTGGTTTAAGTGTCAAATAGTTGTCCAATTTTTGCACCCATGCTCTAGCTGACATTTTGCTACTACCATCAAAATGCTCCAACGAAACCTTGCTTAAGGCATGCCGGTAATCCCTGTTAGCCCATTGTGCTCTATAATCTGCTCTACCACCCATACCTGCGATCTGAATTGCAGTTCGGGATCCTTGTTATCAAATATCTCTATCAAATTGTTTGTAAACTCGTCATATGTGGCGATCAAATTATGGCCCAAGGTGACCAACCCATGATACCACCACTCATGTGCTGCCCTGTCAAGATGTATGGTAGCAAAGTTCAATGCTTCATCTTCTGGCATTGGTTTGAGTGTCAAATAGTTGTCCAACTTTTGCACCCATGCTCTCGCTGACATTTTGCTACTACCATCAAAATGCTCAAACGAAACCTTGCTTAAGGCATGCCGGTAATCCCTATTAGCCCATTGTGCTCTGTAATCTGCTCAAAGGTCAACATCTCCCTGATCTCTGGTGGAAGTCATATACTCTGCATGCTACATTCTAATGTCCTCTGCCATAGGAATCGGTGCCTCATGCTCATGTATCATTGGTGCCTCCTCTCTGCGTGGAAAGGTAGGCTGGAGCGGTCTAGGGACTGATCCTGGGGTAGTCCTAGTGTTGTATCCACTACCCTAAGTTGCATGTCAGTGATTGTTGTTATTTGAACACTTGCCTCTCCATCATGTGTTGCATGTGGTTGTGTTGTTGGAGTTCCCTGATTCATTTTTGCTAATAGTTGGGACATCATATCTAGCATAATATCAAATTTCTATTATGTTTTAGAGTTGGGACTCTCCGGCTATTCTGCTCCTTTGTTTCTATCTGCCATGTGTCTTGTAATATTGTCACTATCACTGGATGAATTCCTGTGCATACCCAAGATCCCTAATATGGTTTCTCCCTCTGGAATCTGTGGTGGCTGCCACTGATGGGTATCTTTGATGTAAACTTGTTTCCAATCGCTCATGAACACTATTCAACACAGGCTGGCAAGATACACTAGCTCTGATACCACTATAATATCCCACCCCCTTATGGTTTTCTGTGGCAGTTGAACCTGGTGCGTTTTGATGTATTTTTGCATTTGACATAACACATGCATGTACATATATTTTCGAAAATCACAGGAAATAGAAATTCCCAGATGCTTATTCTCAATGGAAATGCATTACAATACATAAAGAAACAATACCCATGTAAGATATGCTCAAAAATATCAAGGTTTTCAACATACCCATTCATTGTCCAAAAGGTACATGGCTGGAAATGACTGTGACAACAGTTTAGGAGACTTCAAGCTCTTACAAATAATACTCAAACTCTATCTATTACTTCAAAGACAATGTACAACAGATAATATGCTTGGACGCCTCAAATGGAGGCGTTGAGATAACACCAAACAAAGTTCTTTGAAGCCAAAACAAACCCACAACCTTAGTTTGTGTAATGTCCCCTTTCTCGTTACAGTGTTAGTCTATCATTGAGTTCCCGTAGACTAACAGTTTGGTTAGGGAACCATAGTGATTTGGCCTTGGATGTGTAATTCAGAGGTGTAAATATGGTTTGGATCTAGTTGGCAGTGTCTTGCGGTGACTTGGCTCGTTTGTGGCCATACTTGCTATTTATAGTAAGTTCGGGATCGATGCCATTTCGGGATTTTCTGAGTGGGGTTGGATTCATCTCGTCAAGACCTTTCCAACGAGCTAAAGATTGTTGCATTCCGACATCGTCTTGACATTTATTTTAAAGTCCGAAGTTATATTATGTTTATTTAACGAGACTTTATAAATGTTAAGTGAAGTGACTTATAAAAAGAAATATTTTAAGGGGTCACTAAAAGGACATGGGTGCCCATCCCTAGGGGGATAAAAAATGATTTTAAAACATAAAGTTTCCGCCCAAAAAAGCCAACGCCCTCATGGAAGGAAATAAAAGATGAAAAAAGCAAATCATTTGGTATGCTTGAGAATATGTTATTGCTTGTTATTTTGGCTCTACTAGGGTGTGGTGTGAGGGTTTGAAGGATTCAAACAAGAGGCTATTGGGAACGAAAACTCCCTCTAGAAATAGCATTCTACAGGCGTGAAAGACTGTCCAAACGTGTTTCGGATGTGGATACATCCAATATTCACAATTGGGCTTCATTGAGCTCCATGTGTTAAGGGTTTTGAGGAGTTTGAGTATCTTATTTGCAGATTGTCTTTTGGAGACTACGAGGAAATGTGTTACCATGAGATGGGGACTGCTGAAAGCCATCCTTGCTGGTCGTACTAGCTTATGTTATTGCTGGCCGTACCCTTGTGTGCAACCGTACCATTCTTGAGGAGTGTGGGTGTTGGATATTGCTGATATTACCTTCTCTCATGCATCGACCAGGTATGCAGCAGCAAACAGAGGCATTATGAGGTGTTTGGAAGGACTTTAACCTTGGTGTAGGCAGCCACCTTTCATAGCTGAGCCATACACTTGCTTGGAGGAATTGTGGGGCTGTTTAGGAGTCCTTTTCTGTGTTTGCAGCAGCTTATATCTTCTCAGATAGTGGTGTCTAGGGTTCTAGCAGATATCTATTGCTTTGTCTGTCCCATTCTATCATGTATTGGTAATATTGGTGTGATTCTATGCATACCTAGTAGCTGTTCTAGCTTCAGCAGTTGTACAAAGTATCATATTTTCATGTGGGTATGTGATGATAATTCATATTTAATGATTCTATGATCTAGGTAGTTGTTAGTTTGCTCATATTCATTGTACTTTTTTTGGGTTTGTAATATATGTTATATATTGTACTGTTCCGGCAACACACATCGAAAAAAAATAAAACCCCTTCTACATCTCTCTAGTCTAAAAGAACACTCTAAAAATTTAAAAATAACACTATTAAAATCATAAAAAGAACCAACAAGTGCGGCACATTACAGTGGTATCAGAGCACAGCTCTTCCTGCCATCCTATGAGGTCAGATTCAGACATGCAGATGAAAACATGAGACATGCAGCCGGGTACAAATAGATTTTACCTCAGACAGAACAGGTCTAGAACAGATTTATAGGTTCCTTAGAGAGATCCTTCTGATACAGATATAGAGGTAGTAGCCGCAGAGGAACAACCAATGGTATTTTACAGCGAAGAAGACCTTGAGATACCGAGGACAGATCCCTTTTTAGGTGTAGTTCCAATACAGGGTAAGGAGATGGGTGACAGAGATAATGAGGAACCCAGTTTGCGGGACATTCTAAATTCATTGGCTAGGGGACAGTAGAATATAGAGAGGAGCTTCTTGAGGATGGATGAGACAGTGAGAGAGTCATAGACAGAGCTGGCCCAAATTCTTACCCAATTGATACCTCGTGATGCAAGGAATAACAGAGACAACAACAAGGATAATTATAATAATAACAATGGGAGAAACAAGAACAGCTTCGGAGACAGAAATAGGATCAATCTGGGAGGTGATAGACACAATGGTGATAGGCCGAATGGTGACAGGCAGAACGGTGATAGGCACAATGGGGATAGACACCGAGATAAAGAAGATGAAGGCGAAGCTTCAGTCACCAACAGGAGGGCTACCCAGTTGACAGCCAGTGACAGACCTGGCATTCTTGTGTTTGCACCAAGGAACAATGTTCCTAAGAAGGAGGCCACACAACTGGATTTCTAGGAGATTCATAGAGATTGGAGAGCATCCAGCAAGGAGTTCAAAGCTGAAATGACATTTGGGAAGTATTCAGATCTGAGAATGAAACATAGACCCCGCAGAGGAAACAGACAGCAAAACCAAGAGCTTCAGAAGAAAGTGAGCAAAATGACTTTGCCTTACTTTGACGGGTTAGGGAATACCTCTACTAAAGCTTGGGTCCAAAAGTTGGACAGTTATCTCCAGATCAGCCCCATGCCAGAGACCAATGCCATTACTTATGCAGCCTTACACTTAGAGGGCAATGCACATAAGTGGTGGAGCAACGGTAAGGTCACCTTGGGACATGACCAAATCACTTCCTATGTTGAGTTCACAGCTAGACTCACAGACAAATTTGATAAAAAGGATCCAGAACTGCAATTTAAGGAGTTGGCACAACTCAGACAGAGTGGATCAGTGGATTCGTACATATCAGAGTTTCAGGACCTTTCTGTGATGGTCTCAGTTATTTCGGAGCGTAGATTGATCATGCTCTTCATTGATGGGTTAACAAATCCTCTACATGGTTGGGTCAAGGGATTGGACCCTTCATCATTACAGGAGGCCATGAAAAAGGCCCGTGCTATGGAGTCTTATGTTTGGAGGAGTAAGTTTCAATCTAAGAGTTTTCAGCATAGGAGAGATAAGGAGGACAGAAGACACTTTCAAAAAGATTCGGGACAGCAGCATAAGGGTTCTTCCAGGTTAGATAATGATCAATTGAATGACCTCAGGAGAAAGAAGCTCTGTTTCCACTGCCGAGAGCCTTGGGATCCTAAGCACAAGTGTGTTGCCCAAGGAAAAGCAAAACAATTGGAATATTTTTCTGAAAGGAAGTTAGGTGTGCGGAAATATCTTCCTACACTAATCTAATGAGGAGAGATGTATGCAAATTCAATTTAATTCTTACAACTACAGCAACATAGAACATCTAACAGAGATATTGCAGCAATACATATACACACAGAAAGTAGACAGAAAAGAGAGAGACAAGATATACGTGGGGAAAACCCTTACGGGTGAAAAACCCCACACTACAAAACACAGCTCAAATGTATTACAGTAAACAATAATAGATTACAATACAGTTTTAGAGCCAATGCTCTTTCAGGAGTCTTCGAATGTCGAATATGGAGATATTCCAGCAACATAACAGTACTTGTAAAACACACTACTTATCTCCCATCCAAGCACCTGTTTTTATAGAATTTATAAGGCAAATATGGAACCTTCTAGAGATGGGCGTCTATTTTGGACTCATGCCCCAAAACCCATGCCTAAGGACACTTGTCCAACATCCCATCCCAAAGTGGGCGCCTTGTTCCAAGATAGGCTATGACAGATGCTCTTACGCACCTTACAACTGTCATAGAATCCATCATAACTGATAGCATTTACAGCTATAAGAGAATCTGTCATACACTGACTAAAAATATCTTATTCCTCTTACAACTTGTCATAACCTCCCTTGACCGCCCAAAGATGTCTTTCTCTCGTGCAAAGATACTCACCAACACTTGTCATTAAATAAAAGTCGGTTAAGGTTTCGGGGGCGCTGCCCCTCGACCCCGCCCTATACCGCAACAGGGAGCGCGACAGAGAGCGCGCCCAGGAGCGCGCTAGGGACCCTGCAAGGGGCTTCGCCCCTTGACCCCATCTTGGGGGCACTGCCCTCAAACCCCGGTTAATTATTCAAGGGGGAAACCGCGGCTGCCAAAGTCACCAAAATTTATCCTGCTGCATGTACACAAGGTGCTGACTATGCCAACTCAACATGGGATAAATAAATACAACATTAAGAATTTGCAAAGGTTGAGACACCTTAATTCCCAACATTTTCAACAAATGAATCCGTAGAATCAGAGTCACATTTAGAGCAACAATCAGAAGACAATGACTCAATGACTGACGTTGCATCTGAAGCATCAGATAAGGAGGAGACAGCTCTACCTACAACACATCTCTCTAGCATTCAAAGAGGGGTCATTCCGGATAAGGAGTACTTGGTGGACAAAGGGTGATTACGCTACTTGACACAGGTGCTACTCATAATTTCATAGATGAGGGCTTGGTTGCAAAGAGAGGGCTTAAAACTGAAGAGTTTGAAGGATTTAAGGTGACGGTAGCTGATGGATTTGTACTCACCTGCACTAGGAGGATACCTAATCTCACCATACTGTTGAACAATTATACTTGCCAGTCAGATTTCTATGTAGTTAGCATGGGTGAGATGGATGTGGTGTTGGGCATGCGTTGGTTGCATGACATTGGAGAGTTCACACTCAACTTGAGGACTATGGAAATGAAGTTTGAGGTGAATGGGATACGACATGTGCTCAGGGGCATTTCAGATGGTGGGTTGAGAGTGGTTTCACTCAAGAGGATGGAGAGATTGGTTCGACATGATCAGGTGCAGTGGGCAGCAGAGGTGATGGTGATGCCTGCAGTGTCAAAACAGTAGAAGCATGAGTATCCACCTAATATACAGGCTCTCTTGACTAAACACATCAAAGTGTTTAGTGACATACCACCAAGTAGACCCCTGATCGGGGAATTGAGCACGTTATTGAGTTGGAGGAGGGTGCTAAGCCAGTGATTACATCTTATAGGCACCCGAAAAGATATAAGGACGAAATTGAGAAAGCTATCAAAGAGCTTCTCGAGATGGGGCACATAAGGCCAAGCAAAAGTCCATTCGCTTCTTCAGTGGTCTTAGTGAATAAAAAAGATGGAACTCTCAGAATGTGCATCGATTACAGGGAGCTCAATAAGAAGACCATTAAGAACAGGTACCCTATACCCCGCATTGATGAGCTGGTAGATGAGTTGCACGAGGCCTGTTACTTCTCTAAAATAGATTTGAGATCCAATTACCACCAGAGACAAGTCAGGGATGAAGATGTGGAGCAGATAGCTTTTAGGTGCCATTATGGGCACTTTGAGTTCCTGGTCATGCCATTTGGTTTGACCAATGCACCAGCCACCTTTCAATCTTGTATGAACAGGGTGTTCAGAGAACAGTTGAGGAGATTCATGTTGATATTTTTTGATGACATACTGATATACAGCAGGACATGGGAGGGGCACCTGAAACACATTGACATTGTATTGAGTATTTTAGAGCGGAAGTCATTATATGCTAAGATGTCAAAGTGTGAGTTTGGGATAACTGAGTTATTGTACTTGGGTCATATTATCAATGCTGGTAGCGTGAAGGTGGACCTGAAGAAGATTCAGGCAATCATCAACTGGCCTCTGCCAAAGAATCTTTCTCAGCTTAAGGGATTCCTTGGTCTTTATGGGTATTATCGCAAATTTGTTAAAGGGGTTCTCACAGTCAGCTTCCCCCCTCACAGACTTGACTCGGAAGGATGCATTCAGTTAGACAGGAGGTACGCAGGAGTGATTTGATAAGTTTAAGGAGATTATGAGTACTTGTCTTGTGCTGGTTATTCCAGACTTCAGCAAACCTTTTGAGTTACAGTGTGATGCCTCAAGGGAAGGCATTAGTGCGGTAATAATGCAGGACAAACACCCCATAGCATTTGAGAGCAGGAAGTTGAGGGGTATTCAGCAGAGTTATAGCATTTATGACAAGGAGATGTTAGCCATCATGCATGCGTTGGCTAAGTTCAGACATTATCTAGTTGGGAGCAAGTTTGTGGTGAAAACAGATCACAATAGTCTAAAACATTTCCTTGGGCAGAAGGACCTGAATGAGAGGCAGCAAAAGTGGGTCGGCAAACTTCAGGCCTACGACTTTGACATTGTTTATGTCAAAGGAAAGAAAAACATAGTTGCTGACGCTTTGTCCAGGATACCCCATTTGTGTTCACTAGGTGCTATTTCAGATGATTGGAGAGAGTTGATATCTGCAGAATATGCTAAGGACAAATGGGCTATTGGGATTATAGATGGCACTATCAGGGACGACAGATACATAGTGGTAAATGACTTGATTATTTACAAGGACAGGATCTTAGTGCTAGGTTCAAAGATGAAGCAGAGGGTTTTGAGAGCATTCCATGACTTGCTTATGGCTGGACATCCCTGTTACTTCCAAACATACAGGTAGGTTAGAGAGCGTTTCACTTGGAAAGGCCTCAAAACTAAAGTGTTGAGATATGTGAGGGAGTGCCCAACATGCCAGCAGAATAAGTAGGAGCACTCTTTTCCAGGAGGACTACTGCAGCCCCTGCCCATTCCTGAGGGGAAGTGGGATAGTGTTTCTATGGACTTTATCACAGGGTTACCTAAAGTCCAGGGTCGGGATTGCATTTATGTGGTAGTGGACAGATTGACGAAGTATGCTCACTTCTTTGCCATTCCTACCACCTACACTGCAGCTCAGGTTGCAGAATTGTTTTTGAGAGAGATATTCCGTCTTCATGGGTTACCACGGAGTATTGTGAGCGATAGGGACAACAAGTTCCTAAGTAATTTTTGGCAGGAGCTCTTCAGGTTGACAGGGACAGAGTTCACCCCTAGCACAAGCTACCACCCATAGACAGATGACCAGACAGAGATTGTCAATAAATGGGTGGAAGGATACCTCAAAAATTATGTAGCAGGGCAGCAAAAGGCATGGATTAAGTGGCTTCACATGGGCAAGTATTGCTATAATTCCACTTATCACATGTCTATCCAGATGTCACCCTTCATGGCTTTATATGGGTATGAGGCACTGAGCTTTGTGGATTTACTGTTTGGTGATAGCAGAGTGCCAAAGGCCAAAGACCTTCTACAAGAGAGTCAGGATATCATGAGGTCTTTGAGGGAGAATATACAGAAGGTTCATAATCAACAAAAGTAGTATGCAGATCAGCAGAGGACTGAGCGATCATTTGAGATAGGTGACATGGTATATTTGATGTTGCAGCCCTACAGGCAGTCCACTCTCAAGAAGAGTGGAGCAGAGAAGCTTAAGCCACGCTATTATGGACCCTTCAGGATCTCCAGGAGAGTTGAAGAAGTGGCTTATGAGTTAGAGTTACCAGCAGAAAGCAAGGTACACAATGTGTTTCATGTATCTTGCCTCAAGAAGGCGTTGGGGCATAATGTGACACCTTCAGCAGAGTTACCTCCTCTTCATGAAGAAGGGAAATTGATTTTGGTACCCGAACCTATAATTGATACCAAGGAACGCACTTTGAGGACTATCAGAGAATACTTGGTAAAATGGAAAAACCTGCCAGTGGAGGACGCTACTTGGGAAAATGAGTAGATATTGGAGCATCTTGATCTGAGATTGCTTGAGGCAAGCAATCTTAGGGACAGCGGACTGTAATGTCCCCTTTCTAGTTACAGTGTTAGTCTATCATTGGGTTCCTGTAGACTGACAGTTTGGTTAGGGAACCATGGTGATTTAGCCTTGGATGTGTAATTTAGAGGTGTAGATGTGGTTTGGATCTAGTTGGCAATGTCTTGCGGTGACTTGGCTCGTTTGTGGCCATACTTGCTATTTATAGTAAGTTCGGGATCGGTGCCATTTCAGGATTTTTAGAGTGGGGTTGGATTCGTCTAGTCGAGACCTTTTCGGCAAGCTAAAGATCGTTGCATTCTGACATCGTCTTGACATTTATTTTAAAGTCCGAAGTTATATTATGTTTATTTAACGAGACTTTATAAATGTTAAGTGAAGTGACTTATAAAAAGAAATATTTTAAAGGGTCACTAAAAGGACATGGGCGCCCATCCCTAGGGGCATAAAAAATGATTTTAAAACATAAAGTTTCCCCCCAAAAAAGCCAATGCCCTCATGGAAGGAAATAAAAGATGAAAAAAGCAAATCATTTGGTATGCTTGAGAATATGTTATTGCTTGTTATTTTGGCTCTACTAGGGTTTTGGTGTGAGGGTTTGAAGGATTCAAACCAGAGGCTATTGGGAACGAAAACCCCCTCTAGTAACAGCATTCTACAGGCGTGAAAGACCATCCAAAGGTGCTTCGGAGGTGGATACATCCAGTATTCACAGTTGGGCTTCATTGAGCTTCATGTGTTGAAGGTTTTGAGGAGTTTGAGTATCTTATTTGCAGATTGTCTTTTGGAGACTACGAGGAAATGTGTTACCGTGAGATGGGGACTGCTGAAAGCCATCCTTGCTGGCTGTACTAGCTTATGTTATTGTTGGCCGTACCATTCTTGAGGAGTGTGGGTGTTGGATATTGCTGATATTACCTTCTCTCATGCATCGACCCAGTTTGTAGCAGCAAATAGAGGCATTATGAGGTGTTTGGAAGGACTTTAACCTTGGTGTAGGCAGCCACCTATCATAGTTGAGCAGTGCACTTGCCTGGAGGAATCGTGGGGCTGTTTAGGAGTCATTTCTGTGTGTGCAGCAGTTTATATCCTCTCAGATAGTGGCGTCTAGGGTTCTAGCAGATATCTATTTCTTTGTATGTCCCATTCTATCATGTATTGGTGATATTGGCGTGATTCTATGCATACCCAGTAGCTGGTCCAGCGTTAACACTTGTACGAAGTATCATATTTTCATGTGGGTATGTGATGATAATTCATATTTAATGATTCTATGATCTGGGTAGTTGTTAGTTTGCTCCTATTCATTGTACTTTTTCTGGGTTTGAAATATATGTTATATATTGTATTGTTCTGGCAACACACATTGCAAGAAAACTGAAACCCCTTCTGCATCTTCTCTCTAGTCTGAAAGAACACTCAAATTTTAAAAATAACACTATTATGATGATAAAAAGAACCAATAGGGGCGGCACATTACAATTTGTATCTACAAAGTCCTCACATTCAGCTGGGAGAAATAACTCTGCCAAATCAGTTTTGAAACACACATAATCTCCACCAAATGGGACAGCCCTACCTGGGAGCTATACGACCAGTCTAGGAGGAAAATACCACAGCAAAATACCTCCAAAACTCAGTCTCAGATCTGCAATATGTTCTTCAATGTTGTCCAACAATTATCATGCCAAAAACTGAAAGATATGTCCATGGAAATCAGTCCGCGACAAGTCTACTATCCGCCATTAAAGCACAAGTGTGATCTCTAGAATAAGACCACTCCAACAACACCCTAGAGATGTATCTCAACCCCGCAGGTGCTCCAAACAATGAAGGTTTTCATCTTCAAAGTCTGCTGGTTCAAAACCTTAGCATAGCCAGAGAAACAAAGATCATACAAGAAAATATGCAATAGTGAATAAGGAAAAAGACTTCACTTTTCACTTTTATTCCTCTCTTGTTTTCCAACGCCACTTTTGGGATATTAAACTTTTAATAATATTTTTCCTTTTTAGCCTTGGGCGCCCATCTCATAAAGTCATGACTTTATTCACTTTAATTTTCGCTAAGTCCTCAATAAATAATAAAGCCACTTTATTAAAGGATAAATTAAGTTATATCTTTAATTTAACTTAAATGTATCAATTAATAAATAATAATTTAAACGATCCTTTCAGATGAGTTTCGTAGTACTGCCAAGTTGGCCAACAGAACAAAGACCAGTGCACCGACTTGCTCTGATGCTCGTGAGCCCCTGCTAAAAATAGTAAGTTTAGCCAAATGGCCCAAACTCACTCCAGAAAGTCCCATATGATATATCCCACCAAAAGAAGTCCAACTCATCACTCCATGTAAGCCAATTGAGCCTTGATGAACCAATCTCTGTGGGCCCCCTCACCACCTTTGCTAGTCTACGGGAACTCGTGTAGTAGACTAATCTGATGAAAATGTGCTAGCCTAGGAAGGGGACATTACACATTGAGTTTCTTAACAAAATGGGGCGGTTCAACTTCTTTTTCGGGGTATCATAAATACATTTCATTTGATCCTGAAGGGGGTTCGACTTCCTAGAGAAGAGTGGTGTCACATAAGAGTTATGTAGAGGAGGCTGGTGTATTGGTTAAGAAGTGTGATTGTGTGAAGAATTCGTACTCCTGTAACTATTTTGTTGCTGCAGAAATAAATAGAAATAATTGTTGTGGTTGTGGATACTGTTTTGTGTTGATATTTGAGTTTTGTTGCTTAATTCAATAGTTTGATAAAACCCATGAATTTTATACTGCACCAATTAAGTTATCAAGTAGTGGCTTTGTTCGTCTACTAACAATGTTTGCAGATTGATCGTGGACAAGGAATGGTATACTATGATGAGTCAAGCTTTCTAAGGTTGAAATCTTGGGAGAGAAACAAAAGATGATACATCAACAAAGGCTGGGAGGCAAGGCCAAGGTTGGAGAATAGTTTACAAAGTCTCTTCAACATTCCATGCAAGCAAAACAAGGATGAAATTAAGAAGGTGCATAATGTTAGTGACAATGCCACAAGGCAAAGACATTCAAAACTTCATATGGTAATTTCAGTCTAAAACAGAAATAAGGAGAAAATGCATTCAACTAAGGGAGAATTTGCACTTTTCTATTGGCAGTGGTCTAAAATTCCCATTTAAGTAAAAATGGCGCTAAGAGGTAACAAAAGGCATAAATAAGAAGTTATTGCCATTTTTCATTGGCAAAGCTAGAAAGTAATTGCACCAAAGAGGCTAAAGCATAAGAGATTCACACGAAGTTTTGAAGATGGAGCAAGGGTAAGTGTATCGCACTTTTCCAATGGCAATGCCAGGTGGAAATGACAATTTAGATGGCCAAGTCATACCAAAAGCACGACCAGAAAAAAGGAATTTAAAGTGTTAAGTTACACTTTCTAGTGGCATTACCTGTCCAAAAGCACAACGTAATTCGCTGAGTTAGAGAGAGAGCGACAAGCATGAAACTTAATTTACTTAACTAGAAGTCACGTAATGTTAGTGGCAATGCTAGTATGGTATGGCACTTCAAGTGGCAGAGTAATTAGAAAAGTCTGACCAGTAAAAGTGAGTTTAAAGACATAAAGGAGAAGTCGTGCTTTTGGCATGACAATGCCACTTTAAAGTTAAAACTGGATTGGCGATCATATCATAAAACCACACCCATTGAATAACAAGTTAAAACATAAGGATGGTTGTGATTTCCACCTATCAATGCCATTCCAAAAATGCGACCAAGGAGTAAGTCAGCTATGAGCAAGTTCAAATGCCTATCTTCATTTTCAGAAAACAAAAAACACTTAAAATTCATGGTGCCCTTATACCAGTCGACCGGTTTTAGAAAGAAAGCAAGATTTAAAGCATGGCAAGGCTATTTAAACAAGCTTACATTCATTCCATAACACAAACAAATTAAGCTTCTATTGTCTATAAGCAGAAAATAGTCCTCTTTCTATGCTATCGTAGGTTTCAAGAATGGATTGGGAATCTTTGTGAAGATGGCACAAGAACAATTGACAATATATTCAGTTTGTTGAAAGAGCTCCAAGTAACCATTCAACAGGCCATTGATTTATAGTGTTCTATGATTGCTAGTGTTTCCTTGTGTAGTGGTGTTCTAACCATTTTAGGGCCAAAAGAGTTTGAGGGAGTGGAAGAATTGATGAGATTGAAGGTGATAGTTGATCTTGAAAGTTATCAAATTCCAAATTGGATACCTAATTTCTAAGTGCTATCTAAGTTGCAAGAGCCTGCTTTGAAGATCATTAAGGAGAATACAGAGAAGTTGAAAATCATAGAACAGGATATCCTATCTTTCTACACACCTCTACCATTCACATTTACTAAAAAAATTTAGATATGGTAAAGTGTAATTTTGAGCAGCTAATCACAACTCAGATTCAAGAGTATGGATGAATTAATGAAGATTGCAGTAAAAATCGCTGCATATACACTTAAGTTGCCTAAGTACCAAATATTGTTTATGAACAGCAAACACTATGTGCAGTGATAGTTGGATAGAGAAGAATCAACATGGAAGCCTCCAATCACATAAATTGGAGAGTTCTTGTATCAAGTTTGATTGGCAAGAGAAAAAGATAGTACACCATGTCTTGAGTCTCCAGATCATTTGAAGAATTCAAATTTAGATACTAAAATAGAGATTGATGATTCATAAATAGTCATTTTTGCCTATTTTATATTTTCAGACCATTTTTTATTTTTGAGCAAAAGTGAGAACCTATTTATGGCTAATTGTAATTCTTTATTTTTTCTAGCATTAATTGTTTTAGGATAGCTTTACTTCCTTAGTTTAGAAGATAAGGATAAGTTTCGCTTTAAAGCAGGAGCTTTTTGGGATTATTTTATTGAATTATTCTTATTTTCCCTTTAAAGATTCTTCTCGAAAGCTTATAAATAAGTGCCTAGAGAACATAGATTGTAATGGAAGTTTGTGCAAGACTTATTCTGCAAAAGTTTTTATTCAAATTTTCAGTTTGTCTATTGTGTTGAGAGTCGCTAAGTCAAAAAAGAGAACTTGTGTCCAACTTTGCTTAACAACTATCCTCTCTTCTTAATCAGTAGCTTAGCATGCTTTTAAGGATTGCTGCCTTCAATCTCACATCATGTTTCGTATTGTTTGTGGAATGTTTCTTATGTCAAATCAATCCTATTGTTATTACTAATTCATTGGTCTTTGTTTTAACCATTGAATTTGTTTCCAGTTCGTATTGTTATTCAATTGCATAACAAAAAAGCCTCGTGATGAGATAAGAACTTTGCGAGTCTTGTGCTACTACCTTTGAGATCAAAAAGATTTGTTTTTCAATATTTTTATTCATAGACAAAACCCCACATGATAATTGTACAATGTGCATAAGTAGCAATCTAGTTCATTTGTTTTTTAGATTTTAAGAGTAGATTAAATCACAAAACTTCCCCTACAAATTTGAGGAGAGGATTTCCTCACACACTGTTCTGGTTTGAGTTGTCTTGGAAAGGACAAATTAAAATGCTAACAAATTTGTTACATAAAAGATTGGAGAGATATCAATGCCCTTAGGCAATTCAATCATAATCATATGCATTCTCGAAAAGTTGCCTCAAAATGTAATAGCCATTGTCCTGGTAGGGTTTTATGCCAATGTTTTCTTGTTTTCTCATTGCTGCTTTGGTTTAGGGTTTATATGTTTTTTGCATGTGTTTGTTTTGCAATATAACAATGAAAACGAAGCATGCAACGAATACCCAGAAAAACTATAATAGATATGCACAAAATAACAAAGACCCAGTTCATAAAATCACTCAAAATGAATTATAGTGACATACCCATTTGCATTTCTTCAACTTGACATATTTGTTGTACATGAACCAGCAACATGCACATTGGAAATCTCCTTCAAATCGCATACAATGAAAATTCTTACACAAACAACAGTGGAAAGGTGTTTCACAATCGTAGGCGCCAATAATGAGTGATATGGAGCCCACAAAAGTGAGGCGTTTGTCCTCCTAGAGAACCCACGACTAGGTCAGCATGCTATACGGCCTGGTTGTGGTGATTTCAGCATAAATCATAGTCCAAACTCCCTAAAAACTGCTCTGAAATCTCTGCATCACAATATTAGCTTGAATCGCCTCCAAACTAGTAGATTAATGCACAATAAAACTCAATAATTTGCATACAACGAGGTACGGCTTGTCTCTAGAGGGTATGGCCTATAGTAATGCATAAACAGTCCCAAATCTCCACAAATCCTTCACCAGTATGATCTGCTATTGTTTGTTAACAGCTGCTCATTAAAATCTGAATGGTATCATCATGAAATCTCCTCAAGATTGCATCAATTGAAGCAGAAAGTGAAGCCCCTGGATGAGACTTCCCACAACTCGCCTAATGTTGTGTTCCAAACACGAAGCGAGTGATTCTACAGAGATTTTCGTCTCAGCAGAACCCTAGATCAGCAAGAAAGCCAAGCTTCAAGCTTCACGACAATGTCTCTTTTTTGCAAAGTCAATAGATGCAAATGAAATCTCAATTCTTTCTTTTATTCCTTGGCTTCCAACCCATGAGGGAATTCTTTTATTTCTTTTATTTTATTTCTTTAAGTCCCAAAAGTCCCCATGAAGGGCGCCCAACTCCTAGCACACAACTTAAGTCATAACTTATAACTCCATAAAGTTAAGTCACTTTGATAACGTAAGTGACTTAGGCTATTAACTAGTGTAAATTAAATATTTAATTTAATTTACATTTTGACCATTTATCCCTTAGCCATCTCGAAACCAATTGTAATGTGCTAGGTTTTCCAACTGGCAGTGGCTATAAATAGAAAGTTGGGCACTCGTGATCCCTCCTGCCTGCCTTACTATAAATAGTAAGTCCTAGAAAAATGACCCAATTAGGTTTCCTAATCACATCCATTAGCCTACAGGAACCCTGGAATAGGCTAATCAGTCCATCTATCTGCATGGGCTAAGAAAAGAACATTACACAAAATTCTACATGGCCCAATCTTTTTCCAATTGAGCTTGTTGCAAGTTCCTTTTAGAAACCTCTCTCTCCTCAAGTGTGCTAATACCCAATCACCTATCTAGAATTTCTTTTCCCTTCTCTTGTGATAAACATTCTCTCTTATCTTCCCCTAATTTGAATCAGCTAAAGCCTTGCTTGTTTATGCACTTCTTGAATATATTCTTCCAAATCTTCTAATCCAGCACTCTTCACACTCAAATCTACAATAGTCCTCAACTTTGTGACACCTCTAGAACTATGCCCATACACTATTTGGGATGATGTTTTCTTTGTACTTCTTCACTGAGTTACTGTATGCAAACTCTACTTGTGGTAAGACAAAAGTCCCATTGGCCATACTTACTTTCTACAATACATCTCAGCAAGCTTCCAAGGCTGCACTTTGCAACCTTGGATTGTCCATCTATTTGGAGGTGGTATGCTGAATTGTATTGCAGATTTGTACCTAAATTATACCACAATGTTCTTCAAAAATGCCCAACAAACAAGGTGTCCCTATCTACCCATGCAATCTCACATTTCTCTAAAAGACAAATTTGCCATGTTAATAGCAACATCAGACTTCTTGCATGCAATGAAGTGTCATTTTTCAAAACCTTTGTACAACCACAAAATCTAAATGATTGCTCTTTTGTGTGCAAGGTAATCCCAATACAAAATTCATGCTTATGTCTTCCCATGATCTCTCGAGTATAGGTAACAGTTGGTACAATCTTGCATTTTGACTTGTACCCTTAGCATATTGGCATATTCTACAATTGTCAATTTTGCACAAACTTCCTCACAGTTGTGCTCATCCTTGGCCAATAATATCACACTTAGTTGTGCTAATGTCTTATCTATACCAAAGTGTCATGTTGATTATCCACTATCTTTTCCATTTATCAAATTCTCTCTAATGGATCCTTGTTGAATGCACAAGTGGTGTGCCTTTTAACAACCACCCATCTTGCCAAAAGAAATCCAACCATGGTGTTCTATCCATGTTCGTTGGTTCCATACCTATGTTCCACGGCATTTTGGGAACGGGGATTGCAGGATGACAAGGGATGCATTCGGGAATGACAATCCAAGGGCCATTTTTAGGGGGTGGCGACAAAATTCTACAAGTTTAACTAACTATACACAACATCAAATTTTGAGTTTGGACATTCATATAATGTATTGAATTCAATATTAAAATTAAATCAAAGATTCAAAAATTCAAAATGCAATAAACATGGCTAAAATAATATATCATGATACAGATTCATAGTTTATATCACTAAAGCCTTAGTTCTCAGAAAACAAAGCTTTGTAACCATGGATTTAGATCACCATCTATAGTTTTCAAAAAAAATGATTCTTGGTTGTTGTGGCTTTGCTTTTTCCTCTTTGGAGATTTGCACTGCATGATAGAATATTATTATCTTTTGTAATCTAAGTCAATTATCAGGAAAAACTATGTAATTAGGGATTTGGATAATCACCTGTACTTTTTCCAGACACCTAAAGATCCTCCTCAGATTTATAGAAATAAAGACCCTCCTCAGATGAACAAGCACCATCAAGTTCTATCTACTACATTTGTTGGAACTTCTTGTAAAGCATTAGTCTAAAGCTAAACATAGGGCGTTCAAAATGTGTTAGGATGAAAGTATTAATTCATGAAATCTTTTGGAACTGTAACCACCTTGTTTGCTTATATACAGCTGGGATTTGAATATGTGCATTAATAGAACTTTTTTTAAATAAATTCAAGTACTACCTTTTTTTATAAGAACAGACAAAAAACTTTATTTCTATCTAGGATGCCTAGGATAGTTGAGGAATGTCTTGGATGGCCAAACATCTTGCAAATGTTTTGTAGGGTTTTGTGCCATTTCAAGGATGTCCTGCAATTTTGGAAAAATTTGGGGACAGCCAAGGGACGTCCCTTCTTGTCCCATCATCTCAAAAACGTCATTGGGGATGGGGATGCCAATTTCAGGGTTAAGGATGCATCCCTATGGAACATAGGTGTTCACAGTTCTTTGAAATTGTTGGGTCTTATTGTGACCAAATCACACATCGCCCCATTGCAAATGGGGACCCCCCCTTTTTGAGTTCTGATGCTTTGCATGAAGTTTTGATGATGTCTTTAGTTTATTGCATGATGAAGTTAGTGGTTTTTGAGTCCTATAGTCCCCTGATGACCCGATCCTAATGTTTGAGATCCTGAAAATGACTAAGTTTGGTATCCTGATCCTGAAATCCTGAAAAATTGGCTAAGTCTGAAATCTGGTGGATCCTCCAAATTCTATAATCTGCATGTTAAATCCAATGGATCTGAGACCTATCTCAAACATCCTGAAAGGTATATTGAAAAATATTTAAAGTATACTTAAATATATTTTTCAATATACCTTACACTCTAGGACTACCATTTCTAGGCGCGAATTCACTCCAGAGAGCTAGGCGTGTTTTCCCACCTTTGCCAACCCACATCTGCACCTAAGATTGAGACCTCAAAGTGCCCCTAGAGAAGAAAACAAACCTTTGATCATCCGAAGTTATGGCACCTTGAATGGAATTGATACAAATGACCTTAAGCATTGAAAATTCAACAAGGGAAGAACATTAAGAGTTTAGACGCCCTTCATGCTTCAAATCACTTCATTCTGGTGCCTTAAGGATAGAAAAGATGAGATATAGAGTTTAGGCGCCTTAGGAGAGGTAGTCTATTTTGACTTTAGAAGTTGATCTTAACATGCTAGGCGCATCTTATGCCTTCATTCACCTACTTGGGTGCCTTTGTTTGGAAATTTGACAGGTTTTGGCGCCCTTATGAGGATTATAGTGGTTTTGGCACCTAGATGAGAAATTCACAAAAAGATGAAGTATAGAGCTTAAAGAGAAGATAGGCGCCACTTCTAGTAGTTTTGATCATCAAATTTCGCCTAGGAAGCATAATGCTTAAGTATATGAGTTTGAGCGCCTGAACTCAAAGGGGTATTTATCAAGCAATTTGAAAAGGTTCTAGTCTTAAGATCCTTGAGGAATGAAGTAAGCCTTTTCCAAACTCAGGGTGCCTTTTGCCTTCATAATTGCCTAGTTTTGGCGCCTTCAAGAGGAATTAACTTACATTTTGGATGATGTCTTTTTGAATGATAAGGTGGGTGAAAGGAGTCTTCATCTCACCTAGGCGCCAAATTCAACTCAAAACCTTCATCTAAATGCGCCAATACTGATTTGGAAGGGTAAAGTTTTATGATATGCATTTAGAAGAGAATCCCAAAATCATGAAGTGATGCGCCTATAAGGAAATCTCAATTTCTTGATCTAATGCGCTTATATCAAGGAGATTTTAGATTCCTGATCTAATGCGCTAAGGCAAACTTTTAATGGGAAAACAAATCCCTATCTGCTGCGCCGAGGTCCAAAGGTTTATCTTAAGTTGTAGATTTTTGTGTGATCCTAAGAATATGATGAAGAACTCAGAAACTTGATCAGATGCAGTGTAAGGAGAGGTTCAATTCCATGAAGAGTAAGTTGTCATGATGATTGAAACAAGAGGATTCAGATTGGTGGTCTAGTGCACTGCCACAATGAAGAATGTCAAGGCAATTTCAAGGGGATTCCTTAAACCTGATCCAGTGCGCTCATTACAAGAGGATCCAAAAGCCTTAAGAAACAAGTTATATCAAGGAGATCCTAAATCTCAATCTGCTGCGCCAGGGGTTAATAGGAGTTTAAAGTCAATCTAATCCATCATCTTCCAAGTAGTCATAACAAGAAGAATATAAAGTTTGATGCAATGTGCTCATTGCAAGAAGTTTCTAAAACCTCAAGTGATGCGTCATAAGAAGAAAACAAGTTATATCAAGGAGATTTCAAAGTTTGATCTAATGTTATGGAGAGCATGGAGTCTTGATACAATGCGCCACTGCTAAGATGGAAAGGTTTTCAAAAGTTTCAAAGGGATCTAAAAGCCTTATCAAATGCGCCATCTTGGGGAAGTAGATTTGAGTCTAAATTTTAATATCATATTGAAAGAGAAGTCAAAATCTCAATCTGCTGCGCCACCTCAGATTCATAAAATCGTAAGAAGATCTCAAGCTTATGATCCAATGCGCCAGCTCTAAAAGAATAGGATGCAAACTTTAGAAATTTTTAGACAAGAGGATCCTATATCTTTATCTAATGCGCCATAAGGAAGGGTTAAGGGGAAGTTGTCATGATATTTAAAAGGCAAGAAAATTCAAAAGTTTTATCAAGTGCGCCACGTATGGAAAGAGGTTATTCATTTGATTTTGATAAGATTCCAACGAGCACTCAATATCTTCATCTAATGCGCTTCATTCTAAACAGAGAAAGATCTATAAGTTTGATCTAGTGCGCTCATAGCAAGGGGAAACTGCCATGCCTAACCACCACGCCTTTGTTATCCTTTAACATTTTTTAAGGGCTGACTTGATTGTTATGGAAGTTCGCACCACATTAAGTAAATAAGGATCAAATTAAATGATTTGCACTTCATTAAAGGAGGTCGGCCTAGGCAGTTAGGCAATTTTTTTAATGCAAGTTTTTGTATATATATCTCTTGTTGTTCTCATTTTCATCATTCATTAAGAAGCGAATTCACTCAAGGAGCAGAAGCAAAGCAATTTCCTAGGAAGTCAAGTCTGATTTTAGTCAAGTTGAGTCTGATTTTAAGGTATCTCTCCAAATCAGTCCTTTGGAAAGTCTCATTTAAGGATAAAATTCTAATTTCTCCTTCATTTTCAGTAGGTTCATTGAATTCTAAACAGAAAATTGTCTAAGTGTTAAATTTGCATGAAGGATAATCAATCATTATGATCTTCTTGTGAAATTTCATTTTTAGAACGCTGAAAAATCAGATTTCAAATAATATAGGAGGCTGAAGTGATTTGTTTTCAAAGTTATTTATTCCTGTCTATGTCTTGTAGGAACAAGGACCTTTAATGAAGCTAAGGAATCACCAAAGGGGCTAACATCCGGAGTCAACAAGTTGTCATCCTGTAGAAGGCATCATGTAGCTGCTCCAAAGGATCATCTTTATCAAGACTTCCAAAGGCATCTATAAACCTTCAAGTACTTCCGGTGCATTCAAGTCTCTTTGAAGAGTCATCTACTCTACATCTGAGGGAGGTGTTATCATCTACACTCCAAAGGGCCACTTCATCATATCATCGTGCAAAATCACTTCATCAACTTTTACATTGAAGACATTCATCCATTCATACTTCAAGTCCTTTCATCTTCAAGTCCAAGAGAGATCCTACTTCTAATCATGAATCAAGTATCATCTACTACATTACTCTACATCAAGATGCATCCAAAGAAGATCATCATGTATCCTACAAGAAGAAGAAACATCACGAAGTTAATCAAGTGAAGCAACATGTACTCATCCAGTTTACAATTCAATGAACAAGGCAAGATCAACAAAGCATTCCCAAGCATTCAAGTTCAAGCAATCACATCAAAGACATTACAAAGATAATACAATTTGGGAATATGTTGAGGTGGCATCTACGTGGCATGTACACATCATCATCCAATTATGATCAGCCACATCATTCCAACTACATTCAGTGTATTATTTAATAAAAGAAGCCAAAGAGACGCCTATGTGGAAGATGCTTTAAATGATTTCGTCTTATCCTTATCACATTGGAAAACGTGCCTTCATTGCCTCTCCTATGTACTAAAAATAGCAAGTTGTTGTAACTACCTGTTGAGGTGGCATGATCTAAGCCCTTGGCTACATGAAATGATCTGAGCCATTCGTTGTATTCTGGACTCTATATAAAGGCCTTGTTGCCTCATTTGTAATAGATAGAGAGTAGATTAGAGATTAGATTGTAGGCAAGTAGGAGTAGAATAGAAGAGACTCTCAAAATTTTCTGAGAGGACTTGAAGTTGTACATATTTCTCAAAATTAATGCAAAGACATTGGAGCTTGTTTGGTGTTTAAGTGTTGTCTTGTGGAATAACATGGTTTCTGATATCTTAATGAAGTGGAGAGATGTTTCAAAGTAGATTAGAAGCTCTTTGATGTAATGTATGTATTGGATATTTGATCAACTCCTAGCTTATGCTTTTAACATTCATCGTTGGTGAAGTGTTGTGTAAAGCTAGTATGAGTCTCATTTGCTTAAGTTCGATTGTGGATGCGTGTTTGAGCTACGCCATCCAATGGGTGCTTGTATAAGCCTTCATGATTTGAAAACCATTCGCATACTTTAGGAGATTGCACCAACTTCATGTAGTTGTAGGCATCCTTGGCGGAGTGGAGTTAGGTTAATCAAGGAGTTTGTCTATTGAAGCATCATCATTGCTTCATTGACCTTAGATTAGTTTTCCTAAACCTTACCTTTTTTTTATTTTCTTTATCATTGAAGTCTTGTACATATGTCATCCACACTGAAGGAGAGATAGGCTACATGTATGAAGAAGTCTAATGTAAGTCCCTTTGTGATTATCAACAAGATCACATGTAATCACTGAGTTAACCCATCATGAATCATAAATAAGGAACCTTGGAGTTACTTCACTAGATCACATAGTTCAGCGTTTGAAGAGCTTTATTCGAGAGAGAGTGGGATACTCTAGTGTTTTAGTCTATTGTTGACTTGTCCAAAAACAATCATCAACAAGTCCCAAATCAGCAGACAGTAAACCCTAAAGATTTGCCAATTCTTATGATCAGGTTTACTATAGGACTTGGCCAACAAAGACGGGAGACTGTTTGCACTTGTCTCCCCTTCACTTCAGGTTCTGCTGCACCTAGGAGGGTATTCCTTTATTTACAACCAAAATATTTATCTGTAATATCCCTAATGGATATTGGACTAAAATTTTGAATGCTATGATACCACTGTAATATTCGTGATGGATATTGGACTGAAATTTTAAATGCTCTGATACCACTGTAATATCCCTCTTAAGGATATTGGCTATATGCTTGGACTGTGATATGAATCTTGCAATGATAGGACTGAAATTTGGAGTTTACTTATTGTAGTAGTGCAAATGCATAACATAGTGAATCAGCAAATTCAAATTCAATTGACAAATCAGAATGTAGTTATCATATACTTCAATTCAATGATCTCACAAAACAAGATCTCACGTACCAGTTTGGCCATTCATATGCTTTCCCTGTTCCTACTGATAATAGATGTCTGATACAAAGGAAGATAGTTAAGATACTCTGCTTTCATTATCTGCTGTTATTAATTCCATATGATTACACTACCAATTATTACTCCATGTCCTTATACAGTCTAAGATAAATGGTTGTTCTCTGCCCAAAGGATATATATATATATATATATACTGTCTCAGGATAGACCACTGTCAAACTCCTTTCACCACACAATAGACCTCTGGTGAAGATCGCTGTTAACTAATTGTTGTCCCTATCTTTGGGATGTTTATAGACTGCATACAATTTTTACTGATGTCAAACTAGCCTTTGATTATAATAATCTCTGCTGGAAAAGAGACCTGCTGATATGTGTCAGAAATTGTCTCCTTTCTGCCAACAACAAACATAAACACTAAAACCATAAACTTGCTCTAGCGCTCCATGCTAAAATATGAAGACATTAACTTAGGCTGTTGACGGACCCCACATTCCACTTGAGAGTCTATTCAATACAAACTTTATTAATAGAGACCAGCTGACTCTTGTCAGAGATTGTTCCCTAATTATAAAACAAAACCAATATTAAACTATCAATGACTTTCATAAATTTATCTGGCTGCATATTAACTAGTCTCCACACACAAATTGCTTCTAATTCCATGTCTTTGAAACTCTTATATCATACACCACCTGTCTTCTTTTCAATTCATCATAATTCCTTCAAATCTAGGCGGTTTCCATGTATTCAATACACCTTATTATATATGTGGCTTCTATAGTTTTTTGATATGCGGCGGCTCCTCCTGGACCTCTCACTCCAACCTTGTTATGCTTGCCTTAATATTTGAATGAAGCACGATTTTTAATCTCAAACTCTCAATTCACAATACAAATATTATCTATCTCTGACACTGTGGTTATCATATGGGAAAACCAACTATGATAGCAAACCTTTCAAGCATTCATATGATAAAATCGATTAACTTCATAAAGCCACAATTGCAACAACATTCAATAACCAAAATCTATTGTGCAAAACACCTAATATTAAATCTGGAAATTAATTTCTGATGTAGAACGAATACTAGAGATATAGATCAAACCATTCATGCAGATTTATATTTATTCAAATTCTTTGACAATGTCTTCAAACACAGATCTTCAATAAATCTCGACAAAAATGGTCTTCGACCAAATGGCGAAAACCCAACAATCAAACCAAATTCACTTTGAAACCCTAACTGAGAAATCTTTGAAGTCCAATTGTGAAATCTGAAGCAACTTCACCCCAATGCTAGTAAGGGAACATCACCAAACCAGAATTTTACCAAGGGATCATCTCCTCGGTACAGCGAATGCAAGGGAACATTTCCTTGGCAATCAACTGAATACAGTTTGTCAAAAGACAAAACACAAAACCAAGCATACAATTCAGACATTCAGACATGACTTCAAATGACTCTCAGGCTTGCTTTTAAAGCCATTACATTAATTAGGCCCAGCCTAATTTTCTTAAATGAGAGTTTACATGTACACATCAGACCAACGCATTTTAAATGCTTTTACATGAACTTTATTAAATGCTTGCATTTGTACTTTTTAAATGCTTGTTCACAACAACATGAACTTTATTAAATGCTTGCATTTGTACTATTTTTAAATGCTTGTTCACAACACTTTTTAATAAAGTGTAGTACTACTTAGTAACTTAAATAAAATATTAATTTTATAAAGTAAATAAAATACTTTACAAAATTAATTTATAATTAAAACAATTTTAAGTTACTCCAAAATTGGGGACATGACAGCCCTCCCTTCCCGAAATTGCTTGTCCCCAAGCAATAGGAAGAAAAACTGAACTCAATCAATTCCTGGATCCCAAATCCAGCGAGGCTTCTCAAGCATGCTCAACCGCATCTTCTCAAATTTGTTGACGAAAATCCTGGGACCGCTTCCACTATCACACAATGTAGCAAAAACATCTATGCTCAACCTCCAATGACACATCCATATCATGAAGCAATTTGATACCTTGCTAAAAGAGATTGAACTATCATACTCATCCTCATATAACTCACTTGTTGAAACTATGTTAACATCAAATCCAATCACCAAAGCATCATCACAATAATACCATATCAAAACATAGGCATACTCACTAAATCTATTATGAATAAGAAAATTCATCGACTCTAAATCAAATGATTGTGTATCATTAAGAATGTCATCTTCTTTCCTATCCATATCTTGATTCTCTATCCCATGTATCTCATGATTCATTTGCTGGAAATCATTTACCCAATAACTGAAAATCAAATCCAATTGAATACCAATGTCATAACCAATGTTCAATGGTGAGTAAACAACATCCATAGGCCATCCTCCAATGATGTAGACATGATCCAAACCTCTACAAAGCTCCCAAACAGCTGCTGTCCTCCAAGTGTCATGAAGGATATCTATCTGTTCACCTGTATACTCAATGTCACTATCAAACTCCATACAAAGCTCATTCCTCATATACCACATGTCTTGAATCTTCTTTGTCTCAATCATACCATGGTGTATCAAATCAGAAATCTTGAGCCTTGGATAATCCATATACTCATCATGTGTGATGACCAATAAAGTGCCAAAGGTAGGAAGTGTCTTTCCACTCTCATTCTTATGAACAATAACTACCACCAACTAATTTTGCAAAGGAATAGTACTGCTGCCCTCAAACAAATCAGGGATTATATCATGCCATTCAACTCCATGATCAAAATCTGCCATCTCATTAGAATAATCATCATGCCACTTTTCTTCATCAAATGTTGATCCTAAGCAAGAAACTTCATATGCATCACCTATGTCTTCTTCATGTGAATCACATTCTGTATGGTTGATCATGTTCTCTTTATCATCATGAAGTGTCATGAGTTCTTCATGTGAATCTTCTTCCTCATGGATAATCTTTGTGACAAAGACTATGTCTTGTCCTTGCATGTATGATTGAACACCAATGGTATGCCCTTCATGATTGATCATGATCTCAAGTTCACTCTCAAATATATGATCATCAACAATGTTAGTCTCTTCATGAAGAACCATACCTTCATCCAACATAGCTGATTTATTTTCAACTACCATGTGTTTTTCTTCAATATGTGGCTGAAGTGTACTTGAATCCTCGTACTCTTCATCACTATCCAATGAATCTTCATTATACCACGAACACTTGAACTTCATGTAATCATTAAAACTGATTCTGTTCTGCACATACATAGGAAGAGCATCATACTTGTTTATCAAGGCTGTCAATTTTTCTTCTATAGATTTGTCAACTGTAGGTGTTCTTATATTCATGGCTTCAGCTCTTCCTTCAAAACAAACCCATAGGCTGGCAAGATTATGGCTCTGATACCACTGTAATATCCCTGATGGATATTGGACTGAAATTTTGAATGCTCTGATACCACTGTAATATCCCTGATGGATATTGGACTAAAATTTTAAATGCTCTGATACCACTGTAATATCCCTCTTAAGGATATTGGCTATATGCTCGGACTGTGATATGAATCTTGCAATGATAGGACTGAAATTTGGAGTTTACTTATTGTAGTAGTGCAAATGCATAACACAGTGAATCAGCAAATTCAAATTCAATTGACAAATCAGAATGTAGTTATCATATACTTCAATTCAATGATCTCACAAAACAAGATCTCACATACTAGTTTGGCCATTCATATGCTTTCCTTGTTCCTACTGATAATAGATGTCCGATACAAAGGAAGACAGTTAAGATACTCTGCTTTCGTTATCTGCTGTTATTAATTCCATATGATTACACTGCCAATTATTACTCCATGTCCTTATACAGTCTAAGATAAATGGTTGTTCTCTGCCCAAAGGATATATATATATATACTGTCTCAGGATAGACCACTGTCAAACTCCTTTCACCACACAATAGACCTCTGGTGAAGATCGTTGTTAACTAATTGTTGTCCCTATCTTTGGGATGTTTATAGACTGCATACAATTTTTACTGATGTCAAACTAGCCTTTGATTATAATAATCTTTGCTGGAAAAGAGACCTACTGATATGTGTCAGAAATTGTCTCCTTTCTGCCAACAACAAACATAAACACTAAAACCATAAACTTGCTCTAGCGCTCCATGCTAAAATATGAAGACATTAACTTAGGCTGTTGACGGACCCCACATTCCACTTGAGAGTTTATTCAATACAAACTTTATTAATAGAGACCAGCTGACTCTTGTCAAAGATTGTTCCCTAATTATAAAACAAAACCAATATTAAACTATCAATGACTTTCATAAATTTATCTGGCTGCATATTAACTAGTCTCCACACACGAATTGCTTCTAATTCCATGTCTTTGAAACTCTTATATCATACACCACCTGTCTTCTTTTCAATTCATCATAATTCCTTCAAATTTGGGCGGTTTCCATGTATTCAATACACCTTATTATATATGTGGCTTCAATAGTTTTTTGATATGTGGCGGCTCCTCCTGGACCTCTCACGCCAACCTTGTTATGCTTGCCTTAATATTTGAATGAAGCACGATTTTTAATGTAAAACTCTCAATTCACAATACAAATATTATCTATCTCTGAGGCTGTGGTTATCATATGGGAAAACCAACTATGATAGCGAACCTTTCAAGCATTCATATGATAAAATCAATTACCTTCATAAACCCACAATTGCAACAACATTCAATAACCAAAATCTATTGTGCAAAACACCTAATATTAAATTTGGAAATTAATTTCTGATGTAGAACGAATACCAGAGATATAGATCAAACCATTCATGCAGATTTATATTTATTCAAATTCTTTGACAATGTCTTCAAACACAGATCTTTAATAAATCTCGACAAAAATGGTCTTCGACCAAATGGCAGAAACCCAACAATCAAACCAAATTCACTTTGAAACCCTAACTGAGAAATCTTTGAAGTCCAATTGTGAAATCTGAAGCAACTTCACCCCAATGCTAGTAAGGGAACATCACCAAACCAGAATTTTACCAGGATCATCTCCTCGGTACAGCGAATGCAAGGGAACATCTCCTTGGCAATCAGCTGAATACAGTTTGTCAAAAGACAAAACACAAAACCAAGCATACAATTCAGACATTCAGACATGACTTCAAATGACTCTCAAGCTTACTTTTAAAGCCATTACATTAATTAGGCCCAGCCTAATTTTCTTAAATGAGAGTTTACATGTACACATCAGACCAAAGCATTTTAAATGCTTTTACATGAACTTTATTAAATGCTTGCATTTGTACTTTTTAAATGCTTGTTCACAACATGAACTTTATTAAATGCTTGCATTTGTACTATTTTTAAATGCTTGTTCACAACACTTTTTAATAAAGTGTAGTACTACTAACTTAGTAACTTAAATAAAATATTAATTTTATAAAGTAAATAAAATACTTTACAAAATTAATTTATAATTAAAACAATTTTAAGTTACTCCAAAATTGGGGACATGACATTATCTTTGACTACTTCAAGCAGAATGTTCTCAGGTATGCACCAAGATTTATAAGCTAAACCCTAGATTGGCATTGTTCTTGGATTATCTACACTGGTTAAATCTGAGAATATGCAGCACCTAAATCTAAATAAAAACATAAAATGACTGATTTAAATGATTTGTCTTTATATTCAATGAGTTTCTGGACCTTTGGGCAAATAAAATTCCAAATTGGTGCCTTATTTGGGTAACAGCGTCATACATTCAACCTATGCAAATGTTTCTTAATGACAGCACAACTTCATATCCAGAGGGCTTAATATAAATTATTACTGTCTTGCAGCAATGGCCCAAGAGAGTATTTTCTACAACTCTACTTACAAATCCTTAAAAGAATACACAGTCCCCCATATCCCATCTAAAGCATTTTTAATTCATTCCTTGAATGAAAGCAACAAATGGAACATGCAAATTCAGCAAATGTGAATAGATAAACTCAAAGATCCTTAATCTTCTTGCTTAAGAGGAAAATACATGCATTCATGGAGACAATTACAAAAAATACACACTGCAAAGTGTTTTTATAGATTCCAACCTAAATAGAAACACTATCATACAGAAAATGATTCACTTACAAGGCAAGAATGCAATTTGCAACCTAGAACCAGACATTTGCTCCTACAGAATGCTATTTCCCCAACATGTGAACACCTTGTGTTCAAAGTCCAGCCTCCCTTTTACAATGAGGAACAACATGTTCTTATAAGCACGAGAACATGTTGCCTTAAAAATTTAATACATTCTGGAGGTAGGTGAGATATTTCCTTACATTTTGCCTCCAAAAATACATTGGGAAATATAATATTCTACATTAAAAGTGGAGAAGACTAAATAAATAAAATATGTTTAATTTTCCTCTTTTAATTTTTACATTTTCACTTATTCCCAATTTTGCACAGCAGCTGAAGACTCCTCATTCCTCTGCACTGATGCAATATGTGACTTGAGACCTCCTTCTTCAACCCTATGATAGCATTCAACCTCAAAGGAACATTACAGTAGCTCTCGCTCAATCAATTACCTCTGGGTCGTTTTTGGTGAAACATGGGCATTTTTTGTCCTTCCGACAATTAAAAATCATTGCAAACAAGCTAAAAACCTTCGCCAATGCCTTAGGAATGATCATAGGGCGATTTTGCAGCCTATAACAGCAATTTTAGGCCAAACAGAACCTCCAAAAATTGCCCTGAAGCTAAAAAACGTGATCTGCACTTTCATTCTGCAATGAAATCCCCCTGAAGCTGCTGAAACCCCGTTGGAAATGCCAAAGAAGTGAAGGAAAGATGAGTATTTACCGTGCACAGGAGGAGGAAGGGCAGAAAATGCCCTACGATGGGCATTTCGCACCATCACAGGGGTCCCTGTGCGCACGGCAGAGAGGCTACGATGGTGCGAAATGCACCATCATGCCTTCTATTTCCTTTATAAACTTTAATCAAAGTTTAATTAAACTTGTTTGATATTATTTGCCCTAAAAAACTTTCATTCCAACTTTGTTAAAATGTCTTTTAATATTTAATTTTAATATTTGCATTTTAAAACTTTGACTTAGGCAAAACTTTAATTCCTCTTGTCGGGCACATGGCATTTTTTTATCGCAGGCAAACCGAACATCCGATGACTACAAAAATTTGCGCAAGGGCATCATTAATTATTTCAAGCAAACTCATATCCTTAGAATCTGCATTGCTGGCCGAATTCAGGGACCTACTTTGTAAACTGACCCGCCGGATGAGTTCGCTGCAACTGAGATGCATTAAAATAATGCATCATATGGTCTCTGATTTTGATGAAACTGAAACTGGACACGTTTGAGACCAAATCGAGAAATGGGTCGCCCTCAGATTTGCGAGATTTGCAACTTTCCGTAATGCCAATTTTAGCTCAGTCACAGTCAGAAAAGAATTAATTACCCCATCAAACTTCATCCTGGAAGCACAAAACTAAGCAGGCACTTTACCATATGTGCCAAAAAACATTCCACCAACTGGATTTGCAATATGACCCCTGAGTTGAGAAATTTTAATCGGCAAAGTGGCCTCTGGGGTAGATTGAGCAGCATGTCGACCTAGCCTTTGTCGACACCTAGAAAAAGTATACACTTCAAATTCGCAAAATTTGAAGATGCCAACAGAAATCAACATCCTCCTTGTAAATTCTTTCATAATATCAAAGCCAATGACCCCTACTTGCATCTCTTTCAACAAAAGACGACTTCTACTCAAGGCATCTTCTACTTTGTTAGATTTCACACTTCCATGTTTCAAAACAAATGAGTAACTTCGAAGAAGCTCTATCTATTTCATATGCCTTTGATTTAACTCACCTTGGTTGTTTATAAACTATAGTGCTTCGTGGTCTATATACAAAACAATAGTATAGAGTTCTTTGTCATACACTAAGTATTTTCTTTTTTGCATCATTGAACTCCTCAATGAAGTATGCCACGGTTCTGCCCTACTGACTCAAAACAGCTCATATTGCTGTCATGCTATCATCAAAATCAACTTGGAACACCTTGTTGAAATCCAATTATGTTAACACTAGCTTTTAGATTACCTTTCTCTTCAAATTTTCAAAATTCTTCTCAACTGCTACCATCCATTTGAATCCCCTTCTATCACCCCTCATGGTTTCAATTATTGGTGCACAAATTCCGCTTAATTTTACAATGAACTTCTGGTAAAAACTAACTAATCCATGAAAACTCCTTGCTTCAAACATACTTTTTGATGTTGGCCAGTCCAAAATGGCTTTCACATTTTCAATCCATTCTTAATCTGTCTTTGGACACCACAAAACCCATATACACTAATTTAGTCTTCATAAAGCTACAACTTTTTATATTTACCAGCAACGTCTCTCTTAGCCTTTGCAACATTTGTCTCAAATGCATCAAATGCTCTTCCTTCATTTTACTAAATATCAAAATATCATTCAAATAAACAATGAAAAACTTACCAAGATGCAGGTTCAACACTTTTTTCATGAGTCACATGAATGTACCTAGTGCATTCATCAAACCAAATGGCATAACCAGCCACTCATACAATCCTTCTTTTGTGTTGAAGGCTATCGTCCGCTCCTCACCTTCCCAAATTCAGATTTAATAACAACCACTCTTCAAATGGATCTTTGTAAAGTACTTTGATCCACTCAAGTAATCCATCAAATCATCTATCTAAGGTAATAGAAATGTGTACATAATTGTTATCTTGTTGATTTCTCTTGAATCCGTGCAGATACACCATTCTCCACCTTTCTTGGGTGCTAACACTACTAGAATTGCACATGGGTTCAAACTTTCCCTCATAGCCCCTTCTCCAACAACCCTTGAACTTGTCTTTTCAACTTTTCATTCCTTGTGACTGTCAATTCATATGTTGCTTTATTTGGCAAACTAGCTACTAGAATTGAATCCATATGATGATCAATGCTCCTTGTTGGTAGTAATCCCTCTGGTACACATTTGGAAATAATTTCAACACATTCACTCAACAAATCCTTCATTTCACCTGGCATTTCACTTTCTTTATCCATTGTCCCATCTTGCATGGACTTGGGAATGACAGCCAAGCATGCCTTTTCATTATTTGCTGCTTTCAAGAACAATTTTATGGAAATAATCAACACCTTAGAACTGTTGTTAGCTTCCTCCTATTTGTCCTTCATTGTGCTCAAGGTGTATTTTTTTTCCGTTCTCAAGTATGTAGGTATTTTCATTACCATCATGAATGGTCTTTCAATGAAATTGCCAAGGTCTACCCAACAATGCATAGCATACATCCATAGGCATGATATCACACCAAACTTCATCTTTGTATGACCCAATTTGAAAATTGACCAAGCACTATTCACAAAATTTGATGCTCTTTTTAGTTTTTACAACCATGCCATCTTGTATGGATTTGGATGTATCACCTTTCAAAACTCAAGCTTATCAACTATTTCTTTTGACACCAAACTATTTGTGCTACCACTATCAATGAGGATCTTGCAACACTTACCTCCACATTTACAAATTGTTCGGAAAAGATTCTTGCTTTCTGTCAATTCCTTATCCTCCTTTGTTGGCTTTAGCAGCATTCTCTTCATCATGAGAGCCTCTCCTTGCTCCGATTCTTCAATGTGTTCAAGTGATGTGACCAATTCACCCTGCACTTGTACTACATGTGTGTCTACTTCAATTCTCTTACGACTATTATTGGTGCTTGAGGCTAGTCATAAGCCCTATGCTCAGGTTGTCCACACATAAAACATGTTTCGAAGAGTATGGCCTACCTCCATAGCTTCCTCTTCCTCTTGAAGAGTATGGTCTACCTCCTTGTGCAAGGTCGGGTTCATGAGAAGTGCTTGCTATTCCCTCACAGTTATGTTGTCCTATTCTAGCGTTTGATTGACCCTATGCTCTAGAAAATTTGCCTCTACCTCTTGTTTTTTGGTTGCCTTTTAGATAACTTATGGATTTCAAGACAAAAAGATAAGCCTCTTCCACTATGCAATCAAACCATACTTAACTCATCCTGTACGTTCACCTTCAGCCCATTTATGGGTGAGTGCAAAATCGTGAAGGGCCAAACAATACCCATAAAAAATTGAATGGGTTATCTACAAAATCTGAAAAAATATGTAGTACTAGAAGTTGTAGGAAATTGAATGTAGTTTATGAGCTACTTTTTCTTTTTGAAAAAGTTTAAATTAATTTGGTGAAAATTGAATATTTTAATGAGGCACAACTAAAATTTTCAGAAAAAAATAAAAAGTAGGTGTCATTCTAGCCAACCTAAGTATGAGCACACCAAAAAAAAACTACAAACTATAGATATAATTAAAGGACACATGAGTGGATGTGATGCATATTTTTGTGAATTTTTTTTGTATGTAAATAATTAGTTATGAATTTTTTTTGTGACTTTTTTAAAATATTAAAAGATATATTTTCAACCAACCTAACTTGGTAAAAAAAATGGAACTCAAAAAAAAAAAAATTAGACCTGTAGCCAATGAATCCAAGAGTGTGATGCATCTTTCAAATTTGAAAAAGGATAAATGGTTTGAAAGTTATAGATTTTTTTCAATCAATATGTTTATTAGGAATTCAAACATAATGTATGTAGAAAATTAATAATAATCACTTATTAAAATTATAATCAGGAATATATTATATTTTTAGAACCCTGAGAGTTTCTTGAATACATACCCTTTACAGTTTATCAAATTTGGATTAAAAAAAGTCTACCAACATCAAAAGGTGAAGTCGAGGAAAATCTACAAAAACATCCCAACTCGTCATTTGCATGGAAAAGGCAAGTTTGGGATCCCCATGCAATTTTTGGGGATAGAACTTTTAAACCAAAACAGATATCCATTCTCCCATCCGTTTTGACTCCCCATGCATTTTGAAGCAAATTGGGGGGAAATTTGAAAAAAACAAAATAGATATCCATTTTCCTTTTCTTTTCACTTACCCAAGTCAAAATACGAGCCTAAAAAAGAGTTTCGCAATTTTGGCTAACACTTTCATGCGATTTTTTCCTTCATTGCCAATGTTTGGTGGTTGGCCTATCATGATCTTGCACTCACCCTAATGTATCTTGCAACTTTTTCTTGGTCTACTTCATGATAACCAAACATATAGTTATCTAATATAACTCCTCGGTATAGTCTTTCATACTAAGCTCTCTTTGCCTCAAGTTTTAGAGTTTTTTCAACAAGTCAAATTGATGATATATAGGCAGAAATTTTCTCTTTATCTTTGCAACTAGCCTATCCCAACAGGTAACCTTTTCCTTGCTCTTATTTGATCCAAAAAATTGGGTCAAGGTGCTAGACCATTAGGGTCATGTTGTCATCATCAATCGTTTGAGGTTGCTTTATGCATCGTCTTCAAGAGTTTGTTACTTTTTGGTGTGTTATGATACAAAAGGAATTGTACTCAAGCTAGAGTCATGTTTAGGATGATCCGGAGCATAGTTGGAAAATTCGGACTCGGTAGCCTAAAATTTTGACTTGGACTTTGAACTCGACAAAATTTGACAAAAAAAAGTATAATCTCTAAAAAATATCAAAAAAACTCAGCAAAACCTGGTCGTGACTTGGCGAGTACTCAACCATGACTCAAGACACAAATCTTGCATGAGTAACACAATTCCCTTTCTAACTCACAAGTCTACATGAATCATGCTAAGTTTTCCTTCTATGATCTAGATCATCTCCAAGGTGCCCTGAAATTAAAGTGCAAGAGCTTAAAATTAGCAATTTTTCAATTGCAACAAAATCCAAACCATTGTGAACGATTTCAAAAACCACCCTAGCAATTTTGAAACCGCCTCTCTACAGCAAGCAACAATTTCACTATGTTTCAGACAATTGTGGAATTTGAAGGGTTTTTGGCATTTGAACTTGCTTTTCTAACATTTGATATTCCTTTTTCAATGTTGGGAATTTAGAGGGAAGGCATATGCTTCTTGTAAAGGTGGTTGGACATTGTTGGGAGTTTTGCCATTCATTGCAAACCTTCACTTTTGTTCATTTCATGACTATTGCAAGTGGAAGTGCAGGGTTTGATAGTGATGAGGTAGTTTGCAAGTGTTAGGACTAAGAGATAGTGCCATCAGGAGCTTGTGCTCACACTTCTTAAGTTTTTTCCCTATTTTAGGGTTTCTTCAGCTATAAAGTCTATTCTTTCATCTTGTGTCTCATTGCATTATTTTGTTCTAATATACTCTCTAAATGATGTTGCAATTCTAATGAACATGTTATATTGCTTAAATAACTAACGCATGGTAGAAGAAAGTAGTGTTTGGAGGTGTTTGCAAAGTTTGTTGAGATATAATCCATTGTTGATGAGTAGTGTGTGGTCTCATCATCATGTTTACTGATCAAACAATATCAAAGACGGTTCATGTTACTTGTGTTTGTGGGAGTTTTCAATAGTCTGTTCATACTTTCAGATTATGCCCTCCACAAGATCTTGGGGGATGGAAACTTAGTACCTTTTGAGCCTAAAATTGGAGCTAAAGAATAGTTAAGGACAGCTAGGATAGAAAAATAAGAAAATTATGGAGAAGCTCAATTTAGGAAGTTAGAACAAGATGTTGCAAGGATTTCCAACATTGAGAAGATTGATAGGCTTGAGAGCATGATGATAATCTTGATAACAAAAATGGAAATTCCAAATGAGCACCATAAAGGAAAAGAACCTAAGAAAACCAACTTTGAGTGAGAACAAGGAGAGACCTCAGGTGGGAGATTATTTAAAGTTGAAACCAAGATTGATATTCAGCCTTATGATGGTGAGATAGGTGCTAAAAAGTTGGATTAATGGGTGTCCCAAATGGAGGTATATTCCAATCTCCATAAATTGTCTCCTCATTAACAAATTTGATGTGCTAGATTAATACTTTCTAGACATTCTCTACCATGCTATCGGAGTTATGCACATTCTTTGGAAATACGTAAAGTGCCACAAATCTCCAAGTGAGAATTTTAAGGGGCTGCTAAGAAAGCAATTTTACCCTATTTTCCATGAAGAGGAAAGGGTGATGCAGTGTCATTACTTGAGGCAATGGCAAGAGCAAAGTGCCCAAGCCTATACCAGCAAGTTTAAAAACAGAGTGGTTCAAATTGATAAGGATGTTATGGACCATGAAGTGTTAACGAATTACATTGGTGGGTTGTTTGGTCACTTAAAGAGGCATTTTTTGATGGTCAAACCCCAAGACCTTGACGAAGTGTGCCCAAGCATATTATTTGGGGTTGGATAAGAAAGGGAACTCTTCTTATAAACATAAGCAGCCGAGTGAAGAGCAGCAACTTAGTGGTTAAAAGAATAAAGAGTAAAGTAAAGGTAAAAACAAGAACACCACTTCTACAAAGGGTAAAACTAAACAGAAGTTTCATTGTACTCATTGTGACGGATGGGGCATTCATAATAGAGGTGTTTGGAAGTTACATCCGGAGTTAGGACCTTCTTGGAGTAAGGAGGGAAAGAATATCACTCGTGTGAGCAAAGGAATAGAAATTTAATGCAGCTCAGGCATCGATGAGAGATCGTCTTTTGCCACAATTTGCAAGGGAGATTTTAAGGTGGGTGATGGTTCGTCTAGTGAAGAGGAGCTCACTCAACTCTTCCACATCAAGGTTCAAGTGAAAGGTAAGAAGGTTGATGCTATGTTTGACTCATGTCACAAGAAAACCTCATTTCTTATATGCTGGTCAGCGAACTTGGTTTGGAGATGTCAAACCATACTCATACTCTTTAGGGTGGCTGCAACATGGAATTGAAATGAGATTGACCAAGCAATGTAAATAGTATTTTGGACTTAATCCACAATTTAAAGATGTAGTCTTGGTAGATATAATCCCCTTAGACGTTTGTGATGCCATTTTTGGGAGCCCATATCTCCATAAGAGAGATACTATTTACTTAAGGAGAAAAAATCAATATAGGCTATGTTTGAAAGGGAAGAAGTTTACTTTGCATTCCTATGTTAGAAAGTCCAAGGTTGCCGTGGCAAGTACTCCAAAATACAAGGAGTTGATCAATGCTAGTGGAAAGATTGTTCCTCTATTGTTGGGGGGACAACAAGAGCAAGAGAGAGTTGTAGTTGGGGCTATGTCTGGGTTTCAGTCACAAAAAGAGCAGCAAGGAGTAGGACAGCAGATGCACCAAGGTTCCAAGTTGCTTCATAAGCCCAAAGGACTGCACTCTCAGAAAGGTAATGAGCATGGAGTTTAGGTGTTGCCTTCAAAGACATGTGAGTAGTCTTCCTTTCAGTTTTTGTGATGTTTTCATTGGATCAGCCAAGAAATCTGTCAGGTCCTGTCCATATCAATTTGATGAGCAAGTTGACTTGAAGGTGTTTTTGCAGAGTAAAGCCAAGCGGGGTTCTAAAGAGGATATGGGAAAAGAATTCCTCACCTTTTATATTGGTAAGCTTTCGGGGACCAAAGGCATCCGGAGGTATGAATAAAAAAATTGGGTCAAGATGTTGGACTACTGGGGTCATGTCATCATCAGTCGTTTGAGATTGCCTTATGCATTGTCTTCAATAGTTCGTTGCTTTTTGGTGGGTTATGATGCAAAAGGAGCTATACTTGGGCTAGAGTCATGTTTGTGATGATCTAGAGCGTCTCCAAGGTTCCTTGAAACTGAAGTGTAGGTGCTTAAAATTAGCAGTTTTCTAATTGTAACAAAACCGTCAATTTCAACAGGCATTGAAATCAAAACCAATGCATTGATTTTGAAACTGCCTCTCTGCTGCAAGCAGCAGTTTCATCACGTTTCAGATATTAGTGGAATTTAAGGGTTTTTGGCATTTCTAATTGCCTTTCTACTCACTGATCTTACTTTTTCAACATTGGGAGGTTATAGGGTATGCCTATACACTTCTTGTAAAGGTTGTTGGACGTTGTTGGGAGTTTTGACAACCATCGTGAACCATTGTTGCAAGAAGAAGAGCAAGGTTTGATAATGTTGAGGTAGTTTGTACATGTTGGTTGTTACCATTGTGAAGCCTTGTTTTATGCCCTAAAGGCATTGTAACACAGCTTGTGTTCACTCTTCTAGAGTTTTTTCCCTATTTTAGAGTTTTTTCCAGGTGTAAGTTTGTGTTTCCAGCTTGTGGGCGTGAATCATTGCAGTATTTTGTTCTATTATGCTCTCTATATGATGTTGCAAGTCTGATGACCATGGTTGCTTAAATAACCAATTTGTGGTAGAAAAAGGAAATGTTTGAAGGTGTTTGGTGGGTTTGTTGAGATAGAATCTGTTGTTGATGAGCAGTGTGTGGTATCACCGCCATGTTTATTGATCACTATTTTTCTCAATTTGTATCTTTCTCTCACCATAGGGCTGCATGACTTTTCAATTTGGTCTAATCCACTTTCACTCTCCTTGGGTCAATGACCTCATCAAACTCAAAATACTCTTTTATGTTAGTGAGCCAATCAATCAAATCCTCAAGGTTCAAAGTGCATAAAAAACTGGGAACTTCCTTCTTAGTTCTCCTTCAATCCTTGCAATAGCTCTAAAGATCATATTTTCCTTGCATCTAACTGCAATTCATTAGCTTGCTTTTACTCCTCATTCTCCTCTCTTGCTTCTTCTTCCACATGACTCACAACATCTCTTGGTGCAAATCCCCTCCTATCATCTTCAACATCTAACCTTGCTTGGAAAACTCATAGCACATCCACAACTTCATCCAATCTTCCTGCCACATCAGCAACTCCTACTCTATCTCTTTTTAGCTATTCTTCTGGGAGACATGTTGAAACCTTTGTCAATCAAAACCCACTATTGTAATCCCTCTACTTACAATTCTATGCGGGCTAAGTACACACCAATAAATGGGATTCAGATCAGCTCTAATACCATATGATGCAGCCAAGAATAGGGGTTCAAATTAATGATAGCCCATCCTTGCATCCATGTTCTCAAAACCACTCTACACACATTATTCATTGCAAAAATCATTGGGGAATAACACCGAACTCTTATTTTATTGTTGTTCAAACACAAAATTGTAGGCACATAGGGTAGTGCACAAAACAAGCTATAAAGAAGGCTTATTGCTGCAAAATTGGCTTCAAGGGGAATAAATAGAACAAAACAAACAAATTATTGTTCTTGAATGGAACTTTACATGCTAACATTTTACTTCTACAACCAGTCACTACTAACCCTCCAACAAACTTCGTCACAGCTAAAGAACACAACCAGAAGCTCCAGAACATGTGCAAATGTCCTCAATTGCAGCCGCTCTAACCTAATCATCTCTCCCTTTTTTCGTCCCTCTACCTCCCAAAAAGATTCCCAAAAACAATCTAATGATGGGGTACTCAACATTGGATAAGTGACTCTTCACCTTCCATGTTAACCCTTTGTATCATGCTGACTTCTCATCGTCCTTCATCATTGCTAGAGTGTAAATCAAAACTGTCCAATCAAACAATCATGAGCAGTCAGACTGTAGGTTTCATTTTATTTTTATTTTTTTCTATATCCTCATTACCTTGGCCATTGCATCTTCATGACAGTCCCCCTTTTTGAAGAGTTTGAGATCTACTCAACCAATCTAAAGGAAATTAAAAAAACTGGGAAATTTTGCCTGAGCAGATCTTCGCTGAGATCACCACAAATTACTGTGACTGGTTTTCCACAGCAACATGTGACTGCCACCAATGCCTTTCCATAGTAGCTACAAAATTGCTACAACCTACTTTTAGTATTAGTGATGTAACTTTGCATTTGCTTTTTCATAGCAATTATTGAACTATTGCAGGCGACTTTCTGCAGCAACTGCAAGTGTGATGGACCAATTCTCTTTAATTATTTTATATAGATTTAGATATATTTCAAAAAGATTTAGGGATTCATTTCCACATTTTACCACAACAAATATATAATGAAATCTATCAACATTACAATAATTATTAAACTATTCATAACCAATGAATCAAATAACAATTTCAAAGGATGTACCCAGAGCTAGCCCAAAATCATGAATATATTTATATTTCCAATGTGTTCAGAAGATAGCAAAACCGATACTTATTTGAGGCAACCTTCTGGAATGGCTACTTGCACCCCTGGAAGAATATGTGGCATAGGCCCTTTAAGGTATGGCTGCAATCCAAAAGGAATTGATTTCAATAAACACATGTACTCATGCACAAGAACCTTGGCTAAGACAGTCTTAGGTGTACTTTATACCCTGAGTTGGACACACTTTGTGTGCCCCTTCTCCAAAGCCTATCCACCATCTCTGCTGGGTGACCTAAGTTCTCCGCCATTTCCAAAGCTATTCCAAGGGGATGGTTTTCAAACCATCATACCCTTTCTTATCTCAATTACAATTATTAAATCTTTTGCTTTGTTTTCTGTCAGATTTATTCCTTCTTAGTTTTCACCCAATAATCAATTATTTAATATTTTTCAAAATATTTTCCAAAGGTAATTACATATTTTCCTTTTACCCATCTTTTAACTTAAGGGTTATTACATATAACTTTTATTTTTATCTGTCTTGTAACCAAAGGGTCAAATAACAATAACTATTATACCCCTTTTATTTCCAAAGGGTCATTTCCATGGGAAAATAACTTATAACAGCAAGGCTACTACAAAATAAATTTGTACAACAATCTCAGAAATGAAACGACTCCCTTAGTCCTACAAAGTCTGTTCATAAATGTGTGTTAGACACCAATTTTTTTGAGTGATGCAAGATTGTTGTTTCGCCCAAGGATGCTCCTGTATCAGTGGGGCACCTCAAATACACAAGCCTTATGTCTCCACAAGATCTATTCTTGACACAATTGATTTGTCAGCGTACCATCTAACTAGTTCCCTTTCTAGCAAGTTAGAACCATAAATTTGTATGACTCCTTTTGTCAAGTACTCCACAAATTTTGTAAATACCATCTCAGATTTTAAGATTGATGAAAATGACATTTTAGTTAGTTTTGGTGTGGTTTCTCTCTATGCCACAGTATCTCTCTACACCACTATCTCATTGGATGAGGTTATCCAAGCTACACAGAAATTACAGATAATGAGACTGAAGTTGGTGGAATTCTGCCTACGATCCACCTACTTTAGTTTCCTAGGTGTTATTTATGTACAAACGGGAGGGGTAGCCATGGGCTCATCCCTTTCCCCCATTATCACCAATTTACTCAAAGAAAAGTTTAAGCAAAAGGCAATCCATTCCTCACCTTTAAAACCATCTTGGCAATATCATTTCATAGATGACACCAATGCAGAATGGACCCATGGAAGAGACACCTTAGATCTGTTCCTTTCTAATTATTAAGCACAATCAAAACACATGCAATTCACTATGGTGGCAGAGGAAAACAACTGCCTCTCATTCTTTAATGTCTTGCTAACACATAAAGCAAATGGTTCCCTTTCCCCTTAAGTTTACAAGAAAAAGGACACTAATATTCACATCAAAGCCAATTCACACCATCACCATCTCAAAAATTGGGGTATTAAATACCTTGTTCACAAAAGCCATTAGCATATCTAACCCGTAACATCTTAAGATTGAAGAGAAACATCTCTGTAGAACCCTAAGAAATAACATATACCAAGAATGAAAAATAAAAAATGCTAATAGGAAGGCAATGAAAAGAAGAAAAACACCTAAGGCAAACATGGATTCATAAAAAGAAAGCCATCCTTACTTATGTACAAGGAATCACTGAGAAGCTTGCAAGAATTTTTAAAAAAATGGCATCAAAACCTACTTCAAACCTTGCAAAACCATTACAAATTGAAATAACCTAAGAACTAAGAAAGATCATCTCAAAGAAAAACTTTAGAAAGGTGTGTTGGAGTTTTTTTTGAATCAGCAAAGGGTTAGCCAGTTCCAATGCATAGGCAGATTCGGCCAACAAATATAGGAGGTTGCGTGAGCTGCCTCCCCTTCACTTCTGGTTCTGCCGCATCAAGGGGGGTATCCCTATTGCTAAAGATTTGACTTTGATTCACTTATAGCAGAAAGATCTAACTTTTCAGAACAGGCAGAATACTCTCATGTTTGGACCAAGATTTGCATGATAAATCACAAGTTTGGCAATGCTCTTGGACATATCTAACTGGTTGAGGATGAGAGTACGCAAGGGTCCTATTTCTAATTCTACAAACTAACAGGTTTGAAGCTTTGAAATAATTTGTGTTTTATGTTTTGGATGCAAGACAGGGTTTTTGGATTGTAACCTCAACACAAGAGCAGACCGGTGCCTATCTAAGGGCAAGGAGTCAACTAGACGTATACATGTGAATGATTTGCACAAACTCAACAGAGATTCAAGTTTCAAGGGGTTAGATTGGTGCTTGTCTTACAAACATCACCCAAGAATGAGTATTTAACAATCTCTACTTACAAACATCCCTGCTGCCATACAATCTTCTTCATACTTAACCTAAAACAGTTTAATCCACTCCTTGAATGGAAGTTAGAGATCAAGCATGCAATACATAAATCTATATCCTAGAATCTTAGTAACCTTTAGCAACCAGATTCAAAAGAAGGGATGCATACAGCCATGGAGACAAATAGCTAAACACATGCCATGAAGCATTTTTCGTATAAAAATGACATAAAACTGAACATGTATGCAACATGCATTCAAATGCAACTCATAAACTCACAAAATGAGACAGAATAGCCTAGAAAAGCTCTGTTTTCATTACTTCATCCAAAAAATTGCCCAAGTCTTCCACCTCCATAAAAAATGAGTAACACAGTCCTGATATACCCAGAATGTGTACTCAACAATCAAGGTACATGTCATTTTCAAAATGTTGCCAGATACAATGCACCTTTTGAATGGCGCCTCAAACATTCAATGTTCCAGGCAGAGAAAAGGAGGAAAAACAGGTGAAATCAAGGAACGTGTAGCCGACTGGAGATTTTTCCATTAAAAATGGTAGGTGGCCCGTCATTCATCGACTGTGCCTCTGCAAATTTGCCATTAATGGCCAACCTACCGGCGGGATACAACAACTTCAGAAAACATGACGGTTGCGTGCTTTGCAATTCTTCCCGCTTGAAATGCAACTACAGATACAAAGAAAACCCTACTATGAAATTTTGAAACAGAGCTGTCGATTCATTTCCTCCCACCGAGATCTGCGGCTTTATTTTGATCGAGCAATCCAGTCACCAGCTTTGAAAAGTCATCGGCCAATGAAAACGTGCCACGCAGGTGTCTTTTTGCTCCTTGGACTTTTCGCAGCGTGAAGATACATTTTACCTTTTTCGCCCATTTTTGCCTTTTCACCTTCAAATCTTTGTATATGCTATTGTATATACATACAACTGCCTTTGGACATGTCATCTTGCCATTGGATCGCTATCGCTAAGCACTTGCATCTTCATCACCAATCCATTGTATCTTCTTTTGCATCTGTGGTTATATATGAGATTGTATATACATACAATCACTTGCATACAAAGGCGGACCCCAAATCTTTATAAAACGAATTGCAATCGCTATCGAGTCCGGGCTTTGTATCTTCCCTTTTGTTTATTACCTTGTATATCGCACATACAATGTGCAACATACAACCTCGGATCCCAACCACTTATCAACCACAACAAATTCTCTTTTCGCATCCGGGATTGTACATGTGCCTTTTGTATCTTGCATTGTATATGCACATACATACAATCCGGGACATACAACTATGCAGGCCCCACCATGTTCCTGAAGACCGTTGACTTTGACCACTCCTGCTTTGCATATTTCAATTGTATCTGCACTTGTATGTCTGATTGTATATTGCGTACATACAACCCCAATATACAACTGTGAACCTCACCCATCTCATAAATGCAGTTTACTTTTCGGCCGCGTCCACTTTTGCACCTGCCTACTTGTACATCACATTGTATGTGCAGTTGTATGTATGAAACAACATACAATCCATGATACAAACCTGCACATACAAAAAAAAAACTGCAACATTTTTGCATCCGACCCTTGTATATTCCATTGTATATGCAGTTGTATATCACATATACATACAACCCGACATACAAGGAAAAGCCTTTGACTTTCAACTCCACCTTTGCATCAACATCTGCCAGGACCGATTTAATAAAATTTGAAGTCCGGGATTATATGCCCTGCATTATATATCCTTTTGTATAAGTTATATACATACAATCCGCTTGCTGAAAACCTGTGGGCCCGACCACCATTTTAACCCGATTTGAACACCTTTTGACGTCCGTTGTTGTATCTACCTCGTATATCGAATATACAACATATATATGCAATCTTTTCGATACAACCGCAGAACTTGGACCACGAACCTGCGATGTACATACATATTTTCGCCTCCAGAAATGTACCCGAATGACAGATACAAACCCGATATGCATATAAAGATGCATACAACTGTTTTTTCATCATTTCTAAAGCCGATTGAATTTTATTTCGGGTCCGCCAATGTACATTCGCGCTTGCACATACAAAGATACATACAAACGGCCATACAAAGATACATACAGGTAATTCAGGAGGCTGAGGGACTTAGAATATTTGGTTTTTTCTGAAAAAGGCCATGAATGCAAATGCTCGAAACCTAAACTCTGAGCAAGCACCACCATTGGCTCTGTCTGGGGACACATGCCTCTTGCAGGCATGGCGAGAACCCCAGATCTCTGGGATGCAGACCGGGCCTTATCCATTGGGCCACAGAGTCAAACACTGCACCAACTTGCATCACAAATCACACTTTCAAAATTTACTTGGCGGCCCAAGGCCACCAAAAAGGAAAAACTAGAATTTCCCCTTGTCAAATACCCTGTTTTCATCTGATTTCACTGGATCAAGCCTGAAGATACTGCCATTGTCTGCCCACAAACAAACCTTGTCATTTGCATATTCAAACATCTCATTGAGCTTGCCCCTGTCAGCACTGCCTCTATCCACCTTATGCAAACAGCCTTCAACATCAAGCAACATGTGAATGTCATATTCATCAAACAATGCATTCTCATATGACATATAACACTTATCATCATCTATATCAGCAATATGCATTGTAAAATGATCTCCCAGCTGGACTAAAAACTGAAAGCACTCAAAGTCCACCATATAGCTAGGATCATCAGGCCTCGTTATATCATAAGCTGGCATATCAAAGAAGAAGCTTTCATATTCATATTTGTGCACTTCATGCAAACAACCTTCAGCTGCACCAAACAGGAAAGGCTCAGACTCAGGCACCTCTCTGCAACAACCTTCATGACAAATGTTGATCGCTCTTTCATCAGGATAAAATTCAGAATCCTTATCAATAACAGTGCCTTGATTTTCACCATACTCAACCAAATCCTCATCATTATATGTATCATCTGCATGGAAAAGAGTTGATCCAAATGTCTCAATTTCATTATAGTATGCCGCTAGTTCATGGGCAGCGAAACATGCATTTTCATTACCAATGAATTCCTTGTGTGGAGGAGTATCAGCCTGTGTGTCATAAACAAAACTATAATCAAATAAAGAACAATCATGCTCAGCACTACTGCTTGTTTCAATGTCCGATTGCTCTTCATCATCTCCATGTGTCTGAATAAAAGGCAATGATTCAAACATGGAATTGCTCCTTTGTTTGCTTATTTCTTCTCTATCTTGCGCACAATACTCACAATCATCTCCACAAACCCACTCAAACAAGTATTCATTGCTGTCCATAACCTCATCATTGTTTTCAGAACCAGATACCTCAACCTTGAAATGGGAGTCACCACTGATCCCCTCGTCGGCATTCTTCACTGGTGAACAATCCAGTTGAGCATTGTTATCAGCATTATGTTCAAACATAGCATTCTCAACTTTTATATTTTCATTTTCACATTTATCTTCAAATGATGTCATGATCACTTGGTCATTTGCAACTACACAACTGCTATTCATACCAAAGCCTGTGGACAGGGAATTTTGTATGTGCTCATTCCTCATTTTTTTCTGTATTTTCTAAAAACTTGTACGCCATCTGCACATCTGTTATCTTGAATTCCCTCAACAACGCACTAGAGCCCTTCTCAAAAGCTTCAAAATACATACTAATGCATGCTGGAGTATCAGGTCTGAAGTCTTTAGGGATTTGTGAAAGGGCAAATGCAAATCTATGACTGAAATCAATACTGGACTCTTCACCCTGTTTCCTAATTTCCATTAACCTTGCAACAAGCTCAGCAGGTTCTTTTGCAAATTCCTTTCTAAAACAGTCAACAAGTTCATCCCAACAGGCAAAGGATTTCTCAGGGAAGCTCAAATACCAATCTCTAGCTCTTGCACCAAAGGATCTAACAAAAAACCTCATCCACATATCCTCATCTCTAAATGAGTGTTTCTCCATGAAGCTGTGAAAGTTTTGGATATGTGCACCCCAATCACACACACTGTGTCCACTAAATCTAGGCATCTGATTGTAAATCTGAGCAGGCATACTCTCAACTTCATAGTCAACCCATGACAAATCTAGTTGGTCATACAATAAAAGAGCTGACAAGAGGTTTACATTTTGGCTAGTAGACACAACATGGTTATTATTTAACTGAGCCTGTCGAGCCTCTAAGGATATCAACCTATTCTTTATCTCTTCAATTTTTTTACACAACATTTCATCCCCCTCTTGGCTGAGTATGGGTGCATACATATTTGGATTCATGAAAATTTCAATTTCAGACATTTTATGCCTGCCTAAGACCTAGGGCTTCCCTTTGGCATTCAGCTTACGCAATAAAACAACCAAACAGAAGTGGGAAGAAACCGTGTACCTTTTCTCATCTAGATGTTGAAGTCATGAACAAAATATTTTTAGATCACAACAACATACATCGGCCTTTCATGTGCATTGAGAACTTTTTTGCAGAGTCGCCACCTCTCCAAAGAGGATAAAACCTTCAAACAATCGAAAGCTCATCATAGAACAAATATTTTTCTGAGTTCATTCCGCCAGCAGAGCACCATTACTCACATGAAAGAACCAGATATGCAGCAATGATTTCACACTATTCAACTCTTTCCCCAGCGGAGTCGCCACTTTTGTTGGAGTTTTTTCCGAATCAGCAAAGGGTTAGCCAGTTCCAATACACAAGCAGATTCAGCCAACAAATATAGGAGGTTACGTGAGCTGCCTCCCCTTCACTTCTAGTTCTGCCGCACCAAAAGGGGTATCCCTATTGCTAAATATTTGACTTTGATTCACTTATAGCAGAAAGATCTAACTTTTCAGAACAGGCAGAATAGTCTCATGTTTGGACCAAGATTTGCATGATAAATCACAAGTTTGGCAATGCTCTTGGACATATCTAACTGGTTGAGGATGAGAGTATGCAAGGGTCCTATTTCTAATCCTACAAACTAACAGGTTTGAAGCTTTGAAATGATTTATGTTTTATGTTTTGAATGCAAGACAAGGTTTTTGGATTGTAACCTCAACACAAGAGCAGACCGGTGCCTATCTCAGGTCAAGGAGTCAACTAGATGTATACATGTGAATGATTTGCACAAACTCAACAGAGATTCAAGTTTCAAGGTGTTAGATTGGTGCTTGCCTTACAAACATCACCCAAGAATGAGTATTTAGCAATCTCTACTTACAAACATCCCTGCTGCCATACAATCTTCTTCATACTTAACCTAAAACAGTTTAATCCACTCCTTGAATGGAAGTTAGAGATCAAGCATGCAATACATAAATCTATATCCTAGAATCTTAGTAACCCTTAGCAACCAGATTCAAAAGAAGGGATGCATACAGCCATGGAGACAAATAGCTAAACACATGCCATGAAGCATTTTTCATATAAAAATGACATGAAACAGAACATGTATGCAACATGCATTCAAATTCAACTCATAAACTCACAAAATGAGACAGAATAGCCTAGAAAAGCTCTGTTTTCGTTACTTCCTCCAAAAAATTGCCCAAGTCTTCCACCTCCATAAAAAATGAGTAACACAGTCCTGATATACCCAGAATGTGTACTCAACAATCAAGGTACATGTCATTTTCAAAATGCTGCCAGATACAATGCACCTTTTGAATGGCGCCTCAAACATTCAATGTTCCAGGCAGAGAAAAGGAGGAAAAACAGGTGAAATCAAGGAACGTGCAGCCGACTGGAGATTTTTCCATTAAAAATGGTAGGTGGCCCGTCATTCATCGACTGTGCCTCTGCAAATTTGCCATTAATGACCAACCTACCGGCGGGATACAACAACTTCAGAAAACATGACGGTTGCGTGCTTTGCAATTCTTCCCGCCTGAAATGCAACTATAGATACAAAGAAAACCCTCCTATGAAATTTTGAAACAGGGTCGTCGATTCATTTCCTCCCGTCGAGATCTGCGGCTTTAATTTGATCCGGCAATTCAGTCACCAGCTTTGAAAAGTCATTGGCCAATGAAAACGTGCCACGCAGGTGTCTTTTTGCTCCTTGGACTTTTCGCAGCATGAAGATACATTTTACCTTTTTCATCCATTTTTGTCTTTTCACCTTCAAATCTTTGTATATACAGTTGTATCTACATACAACTACCTTTGGACATGTGTCATCCTGCCATTGGATCGCTATCGCTAATCACTTGCATCTTCATCACCAATCCATTGTATCTTCTTTTGCATCTGTGGTTATATATGAGATTGTATATACATACAATCACTTGCATACAAAGGCGGACCCCAAATCTTTATAAAACGAATTGCAATCGCTATCGAGTCCGGGCTTTGTATCTTCCGTTTTGTTTATTACCTTGTATATCGCACATACAATGTGCAACATACAACCTCAGATCCCAACCACTTATCAGCCACAACAAATTCTCTTTTCGCATCTGGGATTGTACATGTGCCTTTTGTATCTTGCATTGTATATGCACATACATACAATCCGGGACATACAACTGCGCAGGCCCCACCATGTTCCTGAAGACCGTTGACTTTGACCACTCCCGCTTTGCATATTTCAATTGTATCTGCACTTGTATGTCTGATTGTATATTGGGTACATACAACCCCAATATACAACCGCGAACCTCACCCATCTCATAAATGCAGTTTACTTTTCGGCCGCGTCCACTTTTGCACCTACCTGCTTGTACATCACATTGTATGTGCAGTTGTATGTATGAAACAACATACAATCCATGATACAAACCTGCACATACAAAAAAAAACTGCAACATTTCTGCATCCGACCCTTGTATATTCCATTGTATATGCAGTTGTATATCACATATACATACAACCCGACATACAAGGAAAAGCCTTTGACTTTCAACTCCACCTTTGCATCAACATCTGCCAGGACCGATTTAATAAAATTTGAAGTCCGGGATTGTATGTCCTGCATTGTATATCCTTTTGTATAAGTTATATACATACAATCCACTTGCTGAAAACCTGTGGGCCCGACCACCATTTTAACCCGATTTGAACAGCTTTTGACGTTCGCTGTTGTATCTATCTTGTTGTATATCGAATATACAACAACATATACATGCAATCTTTTCGATACAACCGCGGAACTTGGACCACGAAACTGCGATGTACAACATATTTTCGCCTCCAGAAATGTACCCGAATGACAAATAAAAACCCGATATGCATATAAAGATGCATACAACTGTTTTTTCATCATTTCTGAAGCCAATTGAATTTTATTTTGGGTCCGCCAATGTACATTCGCGCTTGCACATACAAAGATACATACAAACGGCCATACAAAGATACATACATGTAATTCAGGAGGCCGAGGGACTTAGAAGTTTTGGTTTTTTCTAAAAAAGGCCGCGGATGCAAATGCTCGAAACCTAAACTCTGAGCAAGCACCACCAAGGTGTTTATAAGATCTCACGTTCTTGTGGCATTTCATATATTTGCATAATAGGGAGACTTTTCAAACTAAGGATGGAATAGCATGCTACAGACATCTAATGTTGTAGGCTGAAGTAATCAGCATTACCGGAGCATGACCACCTCCCTAACCACCCAATAAACACTAAGGATACCAAAATTATCACAAGAGGTCATTAGAGGAATAGAAGAATTAGAGAGACTCCTAGTCACTTTAGATAATATTCTCCTTCCTTAGAGTAGGCACATTTTTTTAATTTTTCATCCCATCCTCCGTTAGAATTTGTCTAACATTAGTTTAACCATATAAATTTGTAATAAAAATTAATAATATAAATTTTTTTAACCCACTTTAGCTTCTACTTCCATCTCTTTGCCTTTTCTTTTTAACCCATGTAAGTGAATAGATGATTTTTTTTATTACACATGCACACACATATCAGTGTACCCCAGGGATGTATCCCCAAGGTTTTGCAGCATTTTGCGGACAGTAACAAAAATTAATAATATTCTTTTTTTAAACCCACTTTAGCTTCAACTTGATCTCTTTGCCTTCTCTTTTGAATCCGTGTAAGTGAATAGGCAATCTTTTTTATTACACATGCACACAAATCAGTGTACCCTGGAGAATTACACATGCACACAAATCAGTGTACCCTGGAGATGCGTCCCCAAGGTTTTGCAGCATTTTGGGGACACGGACAGAACGTCCCCTACCCGTCCCCCTTCTTTTTCTTTTTTTTTGGCAGGGGGGTAGAGAGGCGTGGGGATTTCCCAAGGATATCTCCCCAAAATGGGGGATGTTTCCTAGGACGTCCCCCTTTTTTGGGGAACCTGTGGGGATGGCCTGCCATCTCTGACATCCTCTGCAGCAATCAATTTTAAGCATGTGAAAAAAAATAAAAAACACATCTTGACCCCATTTTTAACGATATGCTCCTTTGCTTATCATTTTCCTGTTAAAAATGTCTGCTTGGACATTCGTGCAATATACAAATCCTGAAGCCACAAAGAGCTGTAATAAATGGCATGGTTTAGTGCTTGGTAACTAAAATCTGCAGCAGGCAAACAATGGACTGCAGAGTCGGGCCATATAGATGGAAAGTGCATCAAGCTCCATGGAACAAGGTTTGGTTGTAAGTCTGAAGAAAGACTTTAGTTTAATAATACAACTACATTTAGTGTGTAAACAGTAAGGGTATACATCTGAAGCATCATAGAAAGTAAGAAGACCTTTTTGTTGATACTTTAATCACCACCAAAATGAGATCTGTCAGGCTGAGAAACAGCTTGGATATATTTAGCAGAAATCCCAGCTCTATATGTAACATACTTGAAAGATTAAGAATGACAGAAAGCAGTATTTCAACATCAGGTTCTGGCATTCTATCTGATTCAGTTTAATGACTAGCAAGCAGCATGAGATAAGAATTCGGAATGTTTTCTACAAGGTTTGACAATCTATTACAGAGCCTAGACAATCAAACCCACATTTTTCTTCCTCTAGGATCATTGAGTTGAATCCATTATATTTGTCAAGCATCTTCGTTGAAGAAGAATGCAGGTCCTCCTCACATATGATTGGTGTATTGTTCAAGCACAATAAGTCATAATACACAAGTAGGAGAAACAACTGATGAGATACATTTTGAATCTTTCGAACCAAACCATAAATCAATTGTGGATCCCTAAGAACACTATTGACCAAGCGAAGGTTGGAAAGTGGAAAACAAAAGGACGAAGTGACTTTCTCACCTGTTTTCTCCAGCACCATAGATATGGTTTTAGGACTGGAGAATGTAATTCTCCAATTGTGTGGACCTTATCTTTTCCTAGATGCTAAGACCTGAATGGCATATAGAATGCTATTGTGCAAAGAAATACATGACCTAAAGGGATACAGAACAACTTACTTTTATCATTTATGGAGAGTGTTATGACGTTATTGACCATATAAAAGAATTGTCCTAAGGATCCAATTGTCCAAAGACCACTAATGAAATCCCAATTGGATCCTACACCCGTGTTTGAATAGTTACAACATGTATTGTCCCTTTTTGAATTGTTGTTATTTTCTTTAAATATAATAAAACCCTAGCTCACAATAATAGTTGCACAATTAATTATAAATATGAAAACAACCTAGAAATTGTAGTTTTAACAGTTTATTATATAATTCAGATTTAATGCTTAGAATATATCTCAGAAAAGATAGAACTTATCCTCTGTGTCTGCTGTTAATCTTTCTAAAACCTGCAGTGATCTACCTTTATTAAATTGCTTTTGAAATGTCTTTGAGTCTGCCTGAATCAGGGGTTTTCGTCCACTAACTAAGCAATGGAAATTAAGAGATTTCCGTCCTTTAATTTCAAACCTTGAGGGGTTTCGTCCTCAGGTTGCTGAACCACGGTTCACGCTCCAGAAGGATTAATAATTAGATATAAGATGTCTTCACAATGATGTCTCATTCTCCTTAATTGGTCTTCCTTACATACCAACCCTTCACATGCCTTTTGACCATTATTAAGAACTTTTATTTAATTTCAATTTTATAATATTAATAATAATTATCTTTTTCCTTAGGCAATTCCTTTATTACCCTCTGCAGCTTGTATTTATGATTACATTCACCGTTTTTTAGCAATCTGCCTTTCTAATTATCAGCGACCCTCTGTTGTGTGACCTCGTCTTCTGACTTGGACAAATTAGTTTGAAGGCATCATCAGTAATCTACAACTCCTCTATATCTGAATGCGTTAACAAGCCTGGCAACCTCCCTCTTAACAGTTCAAACTGGGCGTCACAAGACTGGCAGCCTCTCTGGTCGATTTTCCCTTCATTGGCAATTCCTAACTCTTCGATGGGTGATTAGATTGTTTTTTAGGCGGGGGCATTACACAACATGACAACAAGGACCAATAAGGCTGTTGTGAGCTCAAAATTGTAACCATACACAACATCAAAAATAAAGAAGCTTATGTTTGCTATGATGCAAAGTATATCAAGATTTAAAAGCTGCGGAACTGCAAAGATAAGAAACATCAAAGAAGATGCCAAGCATTGCCATGGGTCACCAAAGTCCAAAATGCAAATTGTAGGACACATGAATAATTTAGGGAGAAATTAGGATGAGTTCCAATGATCAGCAACACTTGGCTAAACTAAGAGATCAAGTACATTGAAATTTGGGTTGATGATGAAATTCGAAGAGACACAAAGGTAGGTTCTGAAGTACAAAAGCAACTAAGAGGAATTAATTCTTTTCAATAACCAAAAAACAATTAAGTTTGTGAGTTTGGGATCTGGAGACGATGAGAGAGAGCATTTGCGACATATTCCAAGAAGCCGAGATGTCATCAAAAGGCTTGTCACTAGTCTCATTGTGTTGCAAAACCACTTGTTGCCAAAGTGTGTTGTCACTGAATGAGATGTCACTGGCACTTTGCTACAAGAAAAGTTCATTGCCAGGCTTGTAACAAGTACATGAATGCTTTTAAAATCAAGGACCACAGAAGAAAGAATTTTAAAGGATGATGCGGCATTACAAGTCGACATAGATGGTTGAGTTAGGACTGACAGGTGGACAATGATTACAAGAACACCTGAGGGGCACCCAGCCACAACAAAATATTCTTAAAGGTAGATGTGGAGACCATGATGCCAGATGGAAAGATGTTCATCCCAACTGAAACATGTATGAGGACTGATCAGAGCCGCCATGTTGGGATGTCACAGAAGATCAAACAATCAACCATGATGGGCCAGAAGGAAAGAACCATGACGGGCCAGAAGGAAAGAACCTGTATGAATTGCAATAACCAAAATAGGCAATGAAGTTAACAAGTAGAAAGCAAACTATGACAAACATGTCAAAGACACAAATAACTCTAATATGACATGATGGATGATAACCACGGATAATAAGATATAGAGAACTCAACTTCTGGATGGTCTATAAATATCTGCACATTGAAAAAAACAGGGTGCTATTTAGAGAGACCAATGAGTTACTAGGTTGTATGCTGAGCTGAGTATAGAATTCTGTTAAGTTGAGAGATCAATAGGTTGTAACAGAGAGCGAGAGTTCTGCAAGCTATCTAAGATTCACTCAGTGCTCAAATTCAACTAAGGGCAAAGATTGAAAACTTAAGTATCTTTTCCAAGGTGAATAATGAAATCTCCAGGCTGTACTGCCACTGGCATAGGGGCTTGTTGAGTTCACATAGCCTGATCCTTGAGCAGCACAAAACAAATAATCTAATGAATTCCAGAGAATCATCTTTGAGGTGGCCACTCTAAGAAGAGTGATTCTTAAAGCATGAAAGTACAGAAAAATTTGTTGTAGAGTTGTATGTTACATTACTACAGGGGTGATCAAGAAAAAAATCTTCATCATTGGGACAGTGGAGAACTTCAGGTCTCCTCATACTAGGCTTTTGAGGTTGATTTCTCTGAAACATATGCATTCTGTATCATCAGAGTTCCTGAGTAACCCAATCGATTTCATGGGAAGGCATCGTAAAATTTCATGAATGAACAAAATCGAGACAACAGCCTCACATTAATCTACTCTATCTGTGAGTTACGATTCAGTATCAGTACTAGTTGAATTTTTTTATTTTATAATATATTAGGTGCTTTTGTATGAGAGAACTTGTGCGGGAATATTTTTGAAGTAACAGCACCCCTTGGGCAGAGGTATGATAGATATCTCTCAGATATTAACCTACATGACCTTCAATTTGAAATGACTCTGACACCTAAATCCAGTACTACTGTTTTAGATCTCTTTAGAGGACAAAAGAAATTTTTTCATCTACATCAAAAGCATGAATAAGTACCTGTAGAAACAGACACTTTTTAAAACACTTGCTTCTACATAACCTTCCAAGCTGCTGCATTGGATGCAGGAAGCAAGGTATCTCTTCCAATCCACATTTACTGATCTACATGCAATCAGTTCTCTATTTAGAAGTAAAACACACTAAAAATCTCATCTGAGGAATTGAGAAACAGAAGGCTTGCATGTGATTAGATCTAAAAGTAGCCGTTGGATTTTGAAAGGAAGGAGTCACTGATCTCTTATTAAAATAATATAAATAGACCATTGATCAGAAAGGAAAAAAAAATCACAGAGCCTTCAAATCTGCTCGAATATCATGAAATCAGCAAAAAAAAAGATCTTTCACATAAGTGCAATTGAATAAGGCCTTGAAAGGCACCTTGTACTAATTCCAATTGAATCACACATTACTTATACAATTCGTTGCCTGACTTAAAATCAATAACAGAATTATTTAAGATATATGCAATTGAATAAGATATTTAAGAATGGCCTATTTCACTTGTACTAATTCCAACTCGATCCAATGCCACTTATGCAATTTGTTACTTCGCTTCAGAGCAATAAAGGAATTATTTAACCTAAAGCATAAGATCTTTAAAAGTGTCGTATGGCACATGTCCTAATTCCAATTGACTCACATACTACTCATACACTTTGTTGAATTGAGCAACATGATTCAAGATGGACCAGAAACCAGCCTTGCGTATCATTTATCAATTTCTAAGCCTCCATGATATAAACTTACACAGATTAGTCTCATTTCAACCAAAATTAGAGGAATTCAACACTTGGGTGACAACTTCCATCTATCCCTACTCTGCCTTCTGGGTTCTGGCCTTTTCCTTCCTTGAATAGAAACGGATTAGCCCAGTCCAGAGCTTGTAAACCCAAATGGTACTCCCGAAAATGGCCAAAATAACAGTAATCATCCAGGAATAAGCCAGCCAGCGAGGAATAACTGCATCTGCCTTACCAGAAAAGTAAAAGGCGGCCAACTTCCAAGTCAAATAAGGACCAACGATGCATCTCATGACAGTAAAATAGACAGTGAAAAATGGAGAAAGTGAAGTGTAGATCCGGTTTGCCAATGCCGACCCTGTTCTAGCCATCCTCGAAACAGTCCATACATTCTGAACTGGGCTAGTGGCCTCCCCCGCAGCTATCAGAGATATGGCAGAGAGGCCTCCATGGCCAGTGAAGTATCTACAAGACAGCATGTAGAATGAAGTTGCAGTGTGGTGAAAAATGTAGAGGTAATCAGATGGGTTCACCAGCAAATAATGGAGCAAGTCCACTGCAAAATATGCAGCGCTGAATTCCATGATTTTGTTTTCCAAATATGTATTTGGTGCATCAAGTTTCCATGGGTTCTTTAACATGTCATAAACAGAGAGAAGACATGAGGCAGTGCCATGGACCATTGAAATCCCACAACTTGCAGCCTCAAACCTGTTTTTGCCCTTCCAATTTCTGAAGACTACAAAATACCCAAATGCATACAGGGCGGCAAAAAGGCCTACAGAGACCAGAAGCACAGAAGAATCCATTTCTGGCAAAGAAGAAGATTGACTAATTTCCGACATACCTGAGCAAAATTGAGGATGTAAACTTCGTTGCTACGGCCCACAAAACTCCAATCAAATAAAAACCTGTGTGTAGGTATATCAACCATGCACGAATGTGTGTATAATGTCGATTTCCACCAGTCGTTTACTTTACTTGACAGAGACGATTAATCTGCTGTACACAACATTTTTCGTCAAACTACCAATAATTAGAGAGCATTTAACGCCTACATTTGCATATCTGTTGAATATCTAGAGTAGATGGGTGGTGGGTTGGTAAAGGTTTAAATGCAACATAATAAATCTGCGGATGTCTTCAGCTACGCCTTTCTTCACAAAATAAAGTTCAAGAAGAAAGTCAATGTGATATAGGTAACATTATTAGGAAGGAAGGACTCACATAACCACTGTACGGGACGGCGTACATTCGCTCCAACTTCTCTGGAAGCTCCGTGGAAGAATCTACGCCGTACATCATCCCGTTATTTGAGCTATTAGAATGGGTCTCCCTAGAGCTAACCGTTGATTTGATTTGATTTATGTAATAATAATATTATTGTAAAGGATAAAGTTTAAGATAAAGTTTAAGAGAAAGAAAAGTACATCCTTTACTATAATGTTATCTTCGTGCATTTTCTTTCCCTTGAACTTTTCTTATTGTATGTATATTCATGAATATAGATGCATGAGTTTTCCACATTCCATAGAATTAAGAAAGAATGTTTTTGGATTTCACTCTTGTATTTCTTTGTTTCATATGGACGCATATTTAATATTACTAGCACTTGCACCCATAGGAGGTTCAACAATACACATAGGAACAATCGACAAGTTTAGAAGATTTTCTCATGTGAATTCTTTTTTACGGTGTGAGAATTCGGTGCACTATAATGCTCACATATAAAAGCCTATTGGCTAATTATTGTAAAGCATAAAACATTTTAAACATTTTTTATTGTTTATCTAAAGTATTCAACCATCAAATGTGGATCTAGTTTGTTGGAGAGACATTGTCAAGATTTATTGTACTTTTCAAAGTAAAAACAAAACAAAAGAATTAAAATTAAAAGTTATATACAAAAGTAAAGGAAGTGTATTACCAAAAGAAAAAAGAAAAAGTATTATGTAGACGTAAAATGGTCAAGCCACTTTCATCCACCTACGCAATTCAACCCTAATTCACCTGCGACATTCCATTCGACCCAATTATTAATTAAATATTTTTTAATTATTTAATTAATTTATCCTACGCCTTTCCCCTTCCACAAAAATCAAAATCCTCTACTATAGTTTAAAAATTAAATATTTTTTTACTATAGTTCATAGATTACATTCTAAAAAATTAAATAAATTATCCTATTTATTTAATTCCTATTTGTTCACTTTTGATTACTTTTTGTAATCATCATTATTTTCTTCTAATCCATGTTCACATAAATTAATTATAATTAATTCTGTTGATAACTGAAAGGGGGGGGGGGGGGGGGTGAATCAGTTATCTTAATTTTTTGCCTTTTGAACTTCTTTAACAATTAATGCAATATCAAATCAATGAGCAAACATAACCATGAAAAGGAAATACTACTAACACACATGACACAGTGATTTTGACGTGGAAAACCCAGTTAAGAGAAAAACCACGAGGTGATTAACCCAAGATATTATTCTCTGTTAGAAGAATAGAAGGTACAAAAATGGCACATGCCAATTAGGTCTTACTGCCCACAAGAGACTCACTGTCTATAGAAAAGGAAGGTAACACACTGTTTAAACTGATGAGAAGCATCCACACATGCTGAGATTCAGTTTCGGTTAAGCTCAATAAACTGATCTGCTGCACTTCATTCTTTCTTTCTTTTGATGCATTCCGGACCTCTTTTGCTAACTTTACTCTGCTCTGCTGCTTATCTTCACACCAATACTACACCCACGCACACTTCACATCTAAATCAATCATATATATATCCTTACAAGTGATTTCATCACCTTTCAAGTCGACATTCAGAATAGTCAATATTTTCCTCAAACTCTGGTATGTCGGCTGAATCCTTGTATAAGGAATGCGGATCAAGGATATACTTGTAGAAGTCATCAATCATGTCAGCCAATCATAACTTATACCTTAAGAACCTTTACCATCATTAGTAACACATCTAGAATAATGTCTTATGTCCTGCCAGTCAGTTCTTCCTCTGTTCGCACTGTCTATCAGGAACCTGACACTCTAGTATTCATATCTCTTCATCCTTTCAACACCGGAAGCTAAATCCTTAGATTCTATTTGTCAAGGTACTCCTCTTGACTTCCCCAAATCCGCACTTCACTGAGATACTTCTTCCGAGAGATCCGGACCTGTCTGTCGGACCTTACTGACAGCTCTGTTCTTGGTTACCTGACCTCAACACTTCTTCAATATGACTTCCGGTAAAGACTCATCATGTCCTGCGGATGTGTGGGATAACCTTTGTTGCCATCAATGACAACATTCATGAGTCCATATAGTGTCTCTTGCCAACAATCTCTCCCTTTGGCATTGATAGCAACACTTAGTGAAAAATGACTAAGTGTCACACTATATTCCCCCTTGGCTGATGCTCTATTTTTATATACATTTTCTGGAGCTCCCCCTTAGTTGGATTCCTCATTTTTCACTGCTCCTCACTCCCCCTTTGACATCAATGGCAAAGGGTGGGATCCGCAAAAAAAATTCTCAAAAATTTAACTTAGTCGCAGAAGTATATCATCCGGTTGCATTCTACATATATTTTAGTATGTCTGCAAAAGTGTTTTTCAATTGTACAACTTCGATTGCCCAACTCAGCTTCATCCTATCCAAAATTGATATGTGATGACCCAACAAGAATGCAAAAACTTCAGCCTTCTTCAGATCTGTTGGATCATTTGTCTTGGTGGTGGTTTGAGCATCACTTAGGGCCTCATGCATGCACTCCAACTTAGGAATGATTATTCTTCTAAGTTCATGTAACTTGCTGATTCTATTTTTCTTTTCTTTCTCCAGCTTCGTAATTTCATCCAAGACTACAATGGTCTGACATTCTTGATTTGCTATGGATGAGGTAAATGGATCAAAATTTTGAGAAAGTTTTGTTAGTTGGATCTCCTTTTCTTTCATTTTCTTCTCAATCTCCATTGTTGCTTTGGACCATGATAGACAAAATTTATATATTTCCCGCCATCTTTAAGAGCATTCTCTAAGCTATTTATCCCTATATCCATATTTCTTCTATCATTTGATATTAAACTTAGTACTTCAGAGAATCTTTTATCCAAGAACTCTTTCCGAACCTTTTCTTCAGCTGATTTCTCTAAGGACTCAAAATGAGTGTTGACTAAACTAATAAGAGATTTAAGATTACTTGATAAGGAGGCTGAGGGATCCTTCTGAAAAGATGGCATGATCTTTTCTAAAGCGCCAAATGCAGCTTCTAATAGCTCACAGTCTTCCATGTGAGACTTCAGAAGTTTTTCTTTTGCCTTTGCATTGGCAAATGAAGCTATCTTCATTGTTTGAACCGGAGAGAGAGAGTCAAAGTTAACTGGACCTTGAAGTAACTCTGGTTCATCAATCTCCAACATTTCTTTTGTCAAGAAATCCTTGACAGTTTCTGTAGTGTCTCTTGCCAGAGACAGAGATTTCTTCTCTTCAGCACGGTCACTTATGTTCTTCTCAGCTTGACTTTCTTCTCTTCTTTTCGCTTCTTCTTTCTCCTCTAATCTTCCTTCTCCTTTAGATCCGGAGACTGTAGGGGAAACCGGAGGAGAGATATTTGTTTGTTCATGAGCCACCTCTTCCAGAGTAGAGGATTTTAAGCGCTTGTCTTTACCTTCACCAGAGTCCATTACTTCTTCTGTCATTGCCTCAATAGATTCTTTTTCAACATTTGAAGCCGAGGGATCAGTATCCAAGTTCTCTATAATAGGAATGTTGAATCTTGAGTATGCCTTCCGCAGGATTTCTTCTGTTTCTTTTGCCACTTTATCAGTCTCTCCAAGCATGAGCTGATTCATTCTAGTCTTACTCTGGAACTCATCCTTGCAATCTTTGAAGATCATATCCATTCGTTTTGAAGTAATTGAAGGGTAGAGCTGAATAGCTATCTGTTCTCTGATTTCTAAGTCCTTTGCCTTAGCATTTTCTTTTCTCATTTCAAGTTCCTTTTCCAAACTTTTAGGAATTAGAGAAATTATTTCAATCAAGGCTTTATTGTATATGTTCAAGTACTTAACTGTGGCTTCCTCCAAGATTTTTCTATCTGCATCATTATATGCATCATAGAATTCTGTTATTGGTTGCAGGTTTCCATCCATAGTAACAGCTTTGACTACATCATCTGGGGACAAAGTGGGCTTTTCAACAAATTCTTTTGCCTCTGCCACCTTATCTGTACCGGATACTTTCTTCTTCTTCTTCATCTTCTTGATTTCTTCATCGGATTCTGTCTCTTCTTCATCTTTCTGACTGATATAAGACCTTGTGGCCTTTGTCTTAGCTCTTTTCTCTATTTTACCAGATGATTTTGCTTCCGGTTTTGATGTCTTTGAGCTTTTGTTAGTGGTAGGTGCAGACCTCTTAGAGGATCTTGTCCGGGTGGGGGCTTCTACCGGATCACTTTCCTTTTCAGCTTCTTCCTTCTCTTTCTCTGCTCTTTCCCTCTTCTCTCTGTTAGTATCAAGTGCTTCTTTTGATATGCCAAATCTTTTGGCAACATCTTCTACTTTTTTTCAATTTTCTCTTCATCTCCGGTTGTCTAAATTCCACATGGATTTTTATACTTAGCTCTTCAAAGGTTCCAAACCTTTCTGCCTTTGGATCCTTTGGCTGACTTAGCATGTGTTGCACATGTAGCTCCACAATTTGTTTATCAACTTCATACCCCATAGGCACGATCCAGACTGTCCTTGGTTCCACTGCCTCCATTAGGCATTGATCAGTCTCTACCATAAAACATACAGTGTCTTTATACTTTTCAACTAGAGATTGAGGAATTCTCTCTCTAGCTTGCATCATGTTGTGGAAGTTTTTGAAGAAACCCCAGAGAGCTGTATTTTGTACTTTGTCATCACCAAGTCCGTGCAAATAATCTCTAAGTTGAATAGCTACTGGTCTGTCATTCTCCCACACCCAGCCACTAGATCCGAGAAGCTCATTCATAAAGTAGAAGAATAAGCACAATATCAATCCACCATACTTGAATGAATTCTTTTTATCTTTCTTTATTTTCTGCAGATTCTCCAAGAGTTGGTTTAAAAGGAGCTGACAAAGATCGTAGTCTGCATCCTTTCTTAGCATTTCATAAGCAGTGTAGCTGGCTGTTCCAGGTACTGAATTCTCCCTGCTAGAATGATATATTTTGTATCCAATGATCATGGAGGCAAACTTGACATCCAGATCAGAGATGTCATCTACTGTCATTGCTCTTTTGTCAAACTTTGATCCGGTAGCCTCATTCACAGTTTGATTCTTGACAGATTTAAGAACAGGAATCCCACCGGATGAGTGTAATTTAACTGCCTTAATGGCATCTTTTGTGATTTTGAATGGTCCATTCAACCACATGAAGTTGTCATGTATTCTGCTCAAAATATACCTGACCCATTCATCCTCAGTAAAATAGGGGAAATGTATGCATTGTGCAAAGTGCTTGTTCCGGAGGTCCTTGTATTGGGGTTTGAGCTCAAATGATTCATCTATCAGTTGTTTGTGGTAGATATCCCTCAATTTGAATTCTCTGAAATCTTCAATGTTAGCGTGAATGTAAACCCTAATATCTTCTGTGTGCAGGACACCATGCGGTACACTGGAAAAAGCTCCTAGGGGATCTATTTCCAAAGATTTGTAGGGATGTTTCTTGAATTTGGGGTGAGGCCTATCAGTGATCTTCACTATATTCGGAGTAGACATCTTTTAAAGAGATTTGTAGAGAGATATTTAAAAATGGAAAATACCTTATGTGCCTTTAGGTTTTCACGAAGCGAGTCGGATCGATTTCTGGATGAATTGACTTCTGCAATGATCTTTGATGGGCTTGAGGAAATTTGTTGCAGAGCACCTCTTTTCTTCTTCTTGAATGTAGAATGAGCAAATGTTTAATAAGAAGAACCCTTATATTGTTCTGCAAACCCTAGAACCAAGTTGCAATAAATGCTTGACCTAAGTCATTCTGGTTTGCCTTATTCGGATGACTTGAAGAACCGGATCAATCTGGATCTAAATATCTTGCGGATCTTCCAAATCTTAACAATAGTTTATTTAGATGTTTCTCTTATGAACCATTTAATCCGCAACTCTCCTCGTGCCAGTTCTGGCACCAATTGACTAGCTAGGGGAAAATGGTTTTCTTTGTGTCTCCCCCTGAGCCAGAGCTCACCTTTTAATTTCTGGAAGGAATATCAGCACCAGAGTTTGGTGCAGATCCACCCCTTACATTCTCTGTACTTTTCTTCACCCAAATATTGTTCATCTCACTTTGAACTTCATCCGCATTCACTTTTTGTTTTCCCTTATCTTGATTCTGATTATGATGTACTGGACCTCTTTTATCCTGATTTTTGCTTCTACAGAATTTTGCAATATGACCAGATCTATTACAAATTTGTCAAACAACATTTCTTTGTATATTTGATTGATATCCTCTTGATCTGCATTGATTCGCCATATGACCCATTCTATTGCATGCAAAGCATCTACCATTGACTGACTTGTTTATTTGCATATTTCTGCATTCATGAGATTTGTGACCATACCTTTTGCAGTTGAAGCACTATCCGAAGAAGGATGTATTAGTCTGATTCATTCTCTTTCTGCACTGATTAGTTTAATGACCAAAGTTATTGCAGTTGTGGCAGTATCCATTGAAGGATGGATATCTTTGAGTATTAGGCTACCTTACCGGAGGTCTTCTAGGCCTGTTCCTTGGATTTTCTGATCTAAAGTTCTTCTGATTGGATCCGGAGCGTTCACCTTTTTCATGCCCCAGGCCACACTTGTCATCTACCCTCTTTTGGCTTTCAAGGAGAACTTCAAGTTGAGCAGAGCTTATCTTGAATTTCTCTTTGTATTCATTTGCTGTTTGAAGATCCCTTTTGAGAGAGACAATTTGATCCTCAAGTTTTTCTTCATTATTTTTAGCATCTTCAAGATCAGATTCAAGATGTTTGATTATTCTATCCATCTTGTGGTAGTCTTCTAATTTTTCTTTGAGAGATTGTCTTAGGTCATCTTCAGATTTTCTTCTCTCTTCAATTTCTTGAGTAAACTTCATAACTCCTAATTCTATTTCATGTCTTATCATGATGATTTCTTTTGATAACTTTTCACATAACTTGGTTTTCTCTTTTAGATCTTCACTTGTATCATTTGTTTCATTTTGACTTGCTAATTGCTGGAGTAGCTCCTTTCTCTTTTTCATAGAGAGACTCAGTTTCTCTTTTAGTTCTTTTATGAAATCATCAGCTTGTTTGAGTCTTTCCTTTAATTCATTGACTTCAGAATTTGATTGCTCAAGATCATCAAGGGCAGACTTAAGTTGCTCCCTCATACCATACACATCCATTTGAATTCCCAGATCTTCCTCAAGCTGTTAGGCTTTGTTGGGAGGAAATTATCTTTGATACCAATTGTTGATAACTGAGAGGGGGGGTGAATTGATTATCTTAATTTTTTGCCTTTTGAACTTCTTTAACAATTAATGCAATATCAAATCAAATGAGCAAACATAACCATGAAAAGGAAATACTACTAACACACATGACACAGTGATTTTGATGTGGAAAACTCGGTTAAGGGAAAAACCACGGGGTGATTAACCCAAGATATTATTCTCTATTAGAAGAATAGAAGGTACAAAAATGGCACATGCCAATTAGGGCTTACTGCCCACAAGAGACTCACTGTCTACAGAAAAGGAAGGTAACACACTGTTTGAACTGATGAGAAGCATCCACACATGCTGAGATTCAGTTCCGATTAAGCTCAATAAACTAATCTACTGCACTTCATTCTTAATTTCTTTTGATACAGCTGTACTGTCACATTCCGGACCTCTTTTGCTAACTTTACTCTGCTCTGTTGCTTATCTTCGCACCAATACTACACCCACGCACACTTCACATCTAAATCAATCACATATATATATATATATATATCCTGACAAGTGATTTCATCACCTTTCAAGTCGGCATCCGGAATAGTCAATATTTTTCTAACTCTGGTTTGTCGGCTGAATCCTTGTATACCAAGGAATGTGGATCAAGGATATACTTGTAGAAGTCATCAATCATGTCAGCCAATCATAACTTATACCTTAAGAACCTTTACCATCATTAGTAACACATCCGGAATAATGTCTTATGTCCTGCCAGTCAGTTCTTCCTCTCTTCGCACTATCTATCAGGAACCTGACACTCTAGTATTCATATCTCTTCATCCTTTCAACACCGGAGGCTAAGTCCTTGGATTCTATTTGTCAAGGTACTCCTCTTGACTTCCCCAAATCCGCACTTCACTGAGATACTTCTTCTGAGAGATCCGGACCTGTCTGTCGGACCTTACTGACAACTCTGTTCTTGGTTACCTGACCTCAACACTTCTTCAATCTGACTTCCGGTAAAGACTCATCATGTTTTGCAGATGTGTGGGATAACCTTTGTTTCCATCAATGACAACATTCATGGGTCCATATAGTGTCTCTTGCCAACAAATTCATCATTACAAACCTCCATGTTTCTAAAAGTCCACTTGTCACCTTATGTACATGAGTGTACATGACAAGTGGTACTTTAGAAGTATAGTCAAATATTCCATAATGTGTACGTTTGTCCTATTTCTTCAACCTCACTCCATGTGTCACTATTCATACAAATTTAAAATTACATGTGGCACTATTTGAACACTATTCATCCAATTTAAAATTACACTTGTCATCTCCATCCAATTTAAAATTCTTCACTAAATCTAAGCCTTACATTTTTCATAAATGAATCCTTACATGTCATACACCTACACAATCCTAGCCATCCATCCATTCAAACTTGCAATCTCATCCATTGATCATCCCTTAAATCTTGGAGCAAAATTCGCATCCAATCCTAGCTTACCATTTGTCTAATTCTCCTTACTTGAGGATCATCAAACAATCTCAACCATTGATCTTCCAAATTGATCCTAACCCTCCATCTCCATCTTCAAAAATCTATAAATTGAGGCCTCCACCTCCCATTTTCAAGAAGCCATCGTATGCAAGGTTACTCTGTCAAATTGAGTGCTCACATCCATCTAGAATAGTGCGATCATAAGTAGCATAGTTTAATTTTATAGTCATATAGAGCAAATCATCACTAAGTCGTTTAGATAGGGTGCAATTATGTGTTTAGAAACATAATAGTGATCTAGCTCAATCTTGAGGTCCCTTAGACTTGGGATTGGGTGCATTTTAGGATAGTTTGCACTTAATTTATGATCACATTCATAGGTAGGCATTCTTGGCACATATGGTGGGACCCCCACCACCTCTAAGACTAACAACTGCATGTTTATGTGTAACTTTTTTTGTGACAGGTCGGATTAGTGTTAGGTCTCTACAAAGTGGCACCTATCTATCATATCAGTGCCTAGACAAGCATATCAGCGTCCATCCCTGAGAAGGTAAAATTTATCATTTTTGATGTCTTTTTGTCAAATTTTTGAGATATACTTGTTGCATAGGGTCCTAAATGCATTTTTACTAACTTTTAGTGCATATTAGCTCTCTGTTTTGCAGGAAAAATCAATTTTACAAAGGGCAGATGATGTCTGTCCTGGATCAACACTGCAACATCGAATTAGCGCCCATTGTCCAGAGTGGCGCCCAGTCCAGCATATCAACACTCATGTTTTTTTTAAGAAAAAGTGGCAAAGCCACTAAAAATATATTTTATTATATAAAAGAAAGATTACATAAAGCCTGATTTAGTGAGGCATACCGGTAGGAAAGAATGAGGCAAAGAAAACCTCCGATTGTAGCCTTAAAAAACCTAACTAATACAAAAAATGAGTCTGATCATAAATAATCTTTGAATATTACATGATTGACCTCTTTGTCAAAAAGATGCTAATACAAGATTTTCACAAGATACAACCCAATTACATCAAAATCAAAAACACCCAAAAAAGGAACAAAACTATTAATTGTCAGCTAGCAATCCTTCAACAATGAAACCCTGTTGACGACGATTCACATCCTCTTCTTCTGTCGGCTGAGGAGGAGGAGGAGGTGGAGGTGGAATGTAATGCAGAAGAAAAGAAAGGGCATTAAACACCTCTGTGACATCTTCTACCAACTGTCTCCCTAGCTCTCTTCTATGACAATGGATATAATTATGAAAAGATACAACACAGTTATTTTGGAGGCCATGCAACATAGCGTTGAAAAGACAATGAAGTGCAGGTCGACAGAAAAGTTTCCTGTGATCAAACAAACCACCCACACAAGCAGAACCTATTTATAAATTGTAATCCTCTATAACTTCATTGAAAATATCCACAGGAAAATGAACATCTTGAACAAATAGAAAGCTCAGATTCCTTACCAAATCAAAATTTTGCAATAAATCCATAGCATTTGAAAGGAAATGCGAAACTGCTTGGGACAAATAGAAAGATCTAGGAAAATGTAAAACTTGCAGACCACAAACCTGAATGATGGCTCTTTCAACAGAGTATTCATAAATCTTAAACACTTCCGACATGGAATTTGGATTGAGAAGACCTAAGGAAGGTCGTTCCTAATTCCAAATTGGCATGAAAATTCTTCTATTTCTCTAAACCAAGCCCATGCTAAAACAAACACAATTCTTAAATCTTGAAAAAAACCAGATTAGGAAGCTACAACATAACAAACACAAAGCTTACAAAAAGATAGAAGATATCGTGCCAAAGAGGGAAATATAAAGGATAATTCCCTCAAGATGAAATGAATGAAACCATTCTTGACAAGATATATTGTTAAGTGAAATCTGCCACCCTACATACAGAAATAAAAACAATAGTACTTCACACCAAATGAAGTCATCCTTAACCCAAGGGACGACGTCAGCTGACAAAAAGAAACCGCAAGATAGAGATAGTTCTAAATTTAGAAGCTAGAACATAATACTCACTTAAATTATCTTTCTACTTAGCACTTTACACTTTATACGACAAATTTAGCTTAAGCCTTCTTTAGCTAGAATGCAATTAATTCGTGGGAACAACAAAAGGGAGTTAGAATCCCACTCCTTAATAGGATCATTAAGGCAAAAATCATGATTAACTAGAAAATCTGCTAACATATTACCTTCCCTATACGTATGAACTATTTTGAAAGATTGAAAATGGTCAAGCAGCTTCCTCCCAAATTGTAAGATGTAATCAATTTTCCAACTTGGGGATGATTTAAGACTAAAGGCCCTTATAATATTCAAAGAATCCCCTTCCACAACAATATTAGAAATTTCACATTTTAATGCAAGATTAAGACTTGCTATAAGTGCCAAAGCCTCTGCCTCATTGTTTGAACAAAAAACAAGCTTAAATGACAAATCTCTTAAAACTAATCCATTATGATCTCTTAAAACACAACCAACACTAGAGACACCAGGATTACCCCTACTTGCACCATCAAAATTCAACTTTACAAAAGAAACAGGTGAAGGGATCCACATAATGGAGTTTCTATCTATCTTACTACCAATGCTAAAACAATTGGAATTAGGCAAAAGTAAAAACTTCCAGTTTTTTAACATTAAATTGTCCTAAGAAGAAAAAATTAGAGAACCAAACTTTCTAAAAAGAAGAGAAGCTGAGTCGACTTCCGAAATCATTTTTTCAATTTTAACAATAATTGTATCAACAGAGCTTTCAATTTTTCTAAAAACTTTGCTATTTCTTTCTAACCACAAAATCCAAATCCAAATACTCAGCAAGACCAACCACAAAGCTGAGAATGTAGAATTTGTGAACAAGATAGGCCAGCTTTGAAAAACTTGAAGGTGAGAGTGAGGAAGGGGACCCTACCAACACAATTTTGAAAGTAACCAGTACCAGACTTTTGAAGAGAAGTGACAGTCTAGCAATAAGTGATCCACATTTTCCTCAACTTCTAAACAAAAAGGACAAGAAAAAGAATTAGCAATACCAAGTCTGGCTAACCTATCACTAGTAAGGATTCTATAATTCAATGCTAACCAAGCAAAAGTGCTTGCTTTAGGCAAGTAAGGACCACTCCAACAAAGTTTATAAGGCCAATTAATAGCAAAAATAGAATCCTTACTAACGATACTTAGATAACCTTGCCTGACTATATAACGACCAGACTTTGAGGGGACCCATATGAGTTTATCCCTTCCTCCTGATATAAAAATTCTTCTATCCTTCAAGATGTTCCTAAGCAAGACCTTTTGCTCTAAAGGAATAGGAATGTCATCAAAAATTTTCCAAGCAACTTTATTAATAACTGAATCAAAATCAACCACAATATAATCTTTAACTTTTGTTCCCTAGGCCTGACACAAGAATAACTTAATTTCTTGAAGACCCTCTATATTTGACAACAGTTGATAGCTATTCCAAGAGTCGTCCCAGAAAAGGGCTGAATTTCCATTCTGAATAACCCAAGACAAAAAAGGGGAAATCACCTCTCTACACTTTAATAAAAAATTCTATATCTGGGAACCCATCTTTGGATTTAGAATAGTAAAGATTCTTTCTGGAGAAGATGAATCTAGATATTTAGCTAGCATAATTTTTCTCCATTTAGAATCTGGTTTTTCATACAAATTCTAAACCAACTTAGCTCCAAGAGCCTTATTCTGAACTTCAATGTTGTGGATCCCAGTCCCACCATTTGCTTCGGAATACAAATTTTGTCCCAGGAAATTAGAGGGATCTTTTTTCCATTCAAGTTAGATCCATTCCACAAAAACTTCCTCAAGATATTACCGAGGCAAGAAATGATAGTCTTGGGCACCATAAGCACTGAAAGCATATACACAGGTACTACTGATAAGACTGATTTAATCATAAGGATTTTGCCAGCCAAAGTTAACCATTTACCTTTCCATGAGGAGATTTTGGACTTAATGCTCTTAATAAGTTTATCCTAGAACATATATTTAACTAATCCCGAAAAAGGAGTAATCCCCAAATATCTTGAAGGGAGGGCATCCACCTTAAATCCCAAATATTTTGCAATCCTTTCTTGAACTAATGAAAAAGTAAAAAACAAAAAGATTTTAGATTTCTCCTGATTAACTTTCTAACCTGAAACTAAACAATACATAGAAATTACATCCTTCATATATTTAGCTTCTGACATCAAAGGTTGACCAAACAACAGAGTATCATCTGCAAATAGAGCATGAGTGATAGCAAAAGGAACTCTAGGAATTTTAATCCCCTTCTAGTTTCCCAAAGAATTTTGCCTCATGATTGATCTACTCAAACCTTCTGTCATTATTATAAAAAGGAAAGGGGACAAAGGATCACCTTGCCTTATCCCTTGAGAGGATTTGAAAAATTTAGACTGAGAACCATTAATCAAAACTGAGAAACTTGCACCACAAATACAAGAAGAAATCCACTTACACCACTTAGGTGAAAAACCAATTTTAAGGAGAACTTGAATCAAAAAACCCCAAGATACTCTATCATAAGCTTTCAACATATCTAATTTAACCAACATAGCAAAAAGCTTCTGGTCATGAATTGAATGTAGAACCTCATGAGCCACCAAAGCACCTTTAGATTTTTCTTTACCTGGTACAAAACCTCCTTGCTCTTTTGATATAATTTTTGAAATAAGAATAGCTAATCTTAGAGTAATTGCTTTAGAAATGATTTTGTAAAATGTATTGCAAAGAGAAATAGGTCTGAAGTTAGCAAAGGAAGAAGGTGCAGCAACCATAGGAGTTAGAGCAATGAAGGTAAAGTTAATCTCCCTCAGAATAGTATGATTTCTACGAGCTTCTTCTACTGCCAACCAAACATCTCTACCTACAAAGTCCCAACACTTTTGGAAGAAAAGTGGGGTAAAACCGTCTGAGCCAAGAGCTTTATCTGGATCTAAGGAAAAAACCACTGCCTTGATTTCTTCTAAAGAAAAATGTTTCATCAACTCCATATTATCTTCTTGTGAAATCAAAGCTGGAATATGTTGAGTAACTTCTAAAACAGTCGAAGGCAAGACCTCAAAATTTTCTTTTGAAAGAAGGTTTTGAAAAAAGTTTACTCCTTTCTGAATAAGAACATCATCTTGCAAGATATTCCCCATAGAATCTTTAATAGCACAAATAGAATTTTTATGTCTTCTTACCATAGACGAAACATGGAAAAAATTTGTATTTCGATCTCCCTCTCTAAGCCAAGTCTCCCTCGATTTCTATCTCCAAAAAATTTCTTCTCTAGCTAGAACCTCCTCCAAGTTAGATTGAAGAGACTTAACACATTCAAAGGAAGCATTATCCATACCATTTTTAATAATGAATTCATTCATCTGTTCTAACTGAGACTACAATAAAGCTTTTTGAGAAAAAATATTACCAAAAGAAAATTTATTCCACTCTTTGATTTTGTTTCTTATGAATTTTAATTTCTCATTAAGCCAAAGCATACGAGAACCTTTCACAAAAGGGGCATTCTTCCACCATGGCTCCAATAAAGGCAAGAAGCTATAATCTCTAAACCACATAGCTTGAAACTTAAAGGAAGATTTATGTTTCTTTTTAATCATATCAATGTCCAATTGAAAAGAAATGGGAAAGTGATCAAAGGTGAAAAAGGGAAGAACAGAAGTACCAGATATTTTAGTATCAAGACACCAATCAGGAGAGAACAAAAACCTATCCAGTCTCTCATCAATATTTAAAAAATCCTTTCTCCTATTGGACCAAGTGAAATTTCCATTTACTAAAGGACTGTCAACCAACGCATTGTTTGAAATAAACTCATTAAAGTCATCAATCACTCTCTGAGGAGGACAAATCCCACCTGATTTTTTAGACAAACAAGTAATAGCATTAAAAGTTCCTCCTAGAATAACTTTTTCTCCAGATAAGTTTCCTAAAAGTGCAAACAGAATATCCCAACACCACGCTTTCCATACTCATTTGACCATGATAAAATCAAAAACATTTTCCACAACAAACCACCATCACACATTCAAGATCAACCACTGGGACATGTCCCTAATCCCAACGAACCTGTTCATGACAACCCATGGGCTAGTTATGCATCCAACACCAACGTCGTCTACACTCTTGATCAAAACATAACGCACAATGTTGTATCACAACCACAAATATCAGAGCAACCTTATGGAATGCCTTCTCATATGATACCCAATCCCAACATGCCCACCAATCCAAAAATTGTCATTCCACAAAATATGACCAACATTCCTTGAGACCCATCCAACGCCAATCTCATCCCATAACCTCTTCCTCCTTTGAATATTCCTCAATGGTCGATAATCACTCAAACGGTACTACCACCCACAACACAAATGACCATCCAAACCTCTAATCCACTCAATCAAACACAAAATCCCTTGATGAGCTATAACAACCCCACTCACACATATCAATCTTCCATGCATCAACAACCTCCCCATGGGTCCTTGATGCAAAATCCATACGTCACTCAACAACAACCACCATTCCAAAACCAACAAAACACTCCATATGGGTCCCATGTTTATAAGCAAACTATGGGTCAACCTCCATATACCCAACAACAACAATACATCCATCCCCAACACCAACAATCGACATCACAACAACCCCCATACATGCCACAACCACCTCTTTCTAACCCTTTTGACCAAGAATGGCAAGAGATGAAAAACACACTAAAAAACATCCAACTAGGGACTCAAAAGAAACATTATAAGTTCAAAGACTTGTGTCCCTATCCATTTGATAGAAACATCGCCATCACACATTTTCCTCAACACTTTGAAATGCTAAAATTTGATAAGTACAAAGGAAAAGGAGACCCTCGTGATCACATCAAAGAATTCTTCATGGCATGCCAAGAAGTAGCCTATGATGACCAATTCCTCCTGAGAGCAAAGAAAATGGACAAGGTTAGAAACACAAACAAAATGCACAAAAACACTAAGTTATACCTTGCTATTTCTTCCTCCTTCGATAAGGTTGAGGATCTTGCACCCAAGAGCTCCTCCTAGCTTTACCCAATGTTGAGATAGAGAATGTGGATTGCTCCTTGCTTGTTCAACATAATATGATGAGGATAATGGATTTAGATAGAGATTGAGATGGAGATGAGGATGAGAGATGGTTTGGCTATGGAGATGAGGAATGATTTTGGCATGGTAAGGGTATGATGAGAGGAGATGAGAGAAATTTTGGCATAGTGATGACAGGATGAAGAAGTGATGTAAATGGCTTGGGTGAGGGCTCTATTATAGGCCATTTGAAGGGGATTTGAATCCAATGGTTAGGATTCAAAGTAGAGATCAATGGTTGAGATGAGAAGATGAGATCAAGGGTTAAGATCTCATCAACAATATTGGATGGATGGGATTAAATGTGAATTTTAAATTCACATGGGGAAGGGTGATGAGAATTAAAATGAATTAACAATTCATTTTGGAGAAGAGTTAGCATTAAATGAGATTAGATGGATGAGGAAAAATAAATAATTTCCTTGGAGGAAGTGGAATTAAAAATTCTACTTTATGTGTAGATGTGTAAATCAAGGACATAATTATGGGTACTTACACATGTAAGGAAGGTGTGACCTTTTGAATAAAAGATTGATTTTTATTCAAAGTGTGTGGGAGGATGGGTTAAGCAAGGTTTGCCCAAGCTAATCAAGTAGATTAGCTTAATTAATGTGGCTAGAGAAAATTAGTAAATGGGTTAATGGAGGGTTACAAATAATTAAATACGGGTTTATTTTATTAATTTAGGTCTAGGGGTCATGTAGGCTAGGATAACTAATTAAATCATTGATATTTAATCAACTAGGCTGGGTTTAGGTTGATTAGTAGGGTAGATTAATCAAATAAGTATGATTTATTTAATTAATTAGAGTTAGGAGATGGAGAAATTAACTAAATAAATATTGAGAATATTTATTTAATTAATGAGAGATAGTGTTGTAAAGTATAGGGATAAATTAAATCAATTAATTGGTCACAAAGGATGGATAAATGGTTAAGGGTAGATGATTAGGGATAAATTAATTAAATAAAATGAATTTATTTAATTAATAGGAGGGATAATTAGTGGTGTAGAAATACAGGAAATTGGTTTGCGGAGCAAGTCAATTTTAGGTGTCTACACCTCCATCTTTTTCCACGAAGCTTAGGAGGAGAAGCCCTAGAATGGTTTATGTACTTGCCCTATGGCTCCATCTCAACTTTCACTGATCTTTCGAAGAAATTTGTCACCCACTTCTCATATAATGTAGAGCATGAAATCACTATGCTCAACCTTTGCAACTCCAAACAACGAAGTGGTGAAAGTTTCGCTGCTTACCTACAAAGATGGAGGTCCCTTGCTAGTAGGCTACCTTGGACAACCCACGAAAAACAACTCGTCCACATTTTCATCCAAAATCTCAATCAAGAGATGGCCTTCCACTTGCAAGTACATTGCGCATCAAATTTTGATGAAATCATAGAAAAGGGGTCACCATTGAAAAGGCCCTTATTGCAAAAGGTTTAGTCAAAATCTACAACAAGAATGACAATGACAAATCATCCAATGATAAACCTAAATTTTGGGCTAAAAATAAAAACATCATAGGAGATGGTGCTACTGATTCCAAGTACATCCAAATTGCTGCTCCTAAGAAAAAAGAGACAAACGTAGTATAAAATGTTTCAAACAATGTCTTAATTCCATCCACTCCAAAGCGAAATTCCCCTAACAATCCAAAATGTGAGTATACACCCCTTTGGTGAACCACTCGAGGTTGTGTTTCAAAAGTTGGTCCAAGAAAACATGGTTGAGTTCCCCACGACAAAACCATTTGATGAAAACCAACCTAAACCCACGTGGTACAAAGAAAATGAATATTGTGATTATCATCGCATAAAGGGACATGCCACAAGCAAATGCATGCAATTAAAAAACTATATCCAAGACCTTGTTGATCGTGACGACATCCAAATAGAAGGAAACAACAACACACCACCCAAAGATGGCCTAGGTGTCTACTAAGACCCTCTCCCCCACTACAATAATAGCCAAACTGCATCCAAACCATCATCCTCCAACACCAATCCTAACAACCAAGCCAACAACATCAACTGCAACAATGTTCTGCCTCCTTACAACAATGTAGTTGGTTGAATTGATTTTGATTCTACTTGTGTCACCACCATCAAACTCAAAAATACCACCTCAAAATGTGTCATTACCACCCGTTGTGGGCGTGTAACCGTAAAGGGACCTTCCCCATCCTCCACTACTACCACTTTTGAATACAACCTCCTTGACCTCCATTTTGGAACTCCTCAATACTTCCACCATCTACCACAAAATCCTTGACAAAGCTCTCTAAGAGTCTCATGTCCCCACTAACATACCTCCCGCTCAATTCCAAAACCTTGTCGCTCAACTATCTTCATCCTACCACCTCACTTTTAGCCACGCCGACATGCCACCCATCGATCCCATGCATAATAAAGCACTCCATGTCGAAGTCCAAATTGCCAACCACAAGATCAAGAGGTTCCTCTTGGATAATGGATTCAATTTGAGTATATGTATATTAAAATTCATAAAACTCATGGGATATTCGACAACTAACCTAGAGTCTTTGGTTATGTCCATCAAGGCATACAACAACACGGAAAGAGAATATGAAGGTACCATATGCCTCCCTATCAAGGTGGGCCCACTCACCATGCCCACTCTATGTCATGTGATTGATCTTGACCTTCCATATAATCTCCTCCTAGACCGACCATGGTTGCATGCCATGCAAGCCGTTCCGTCCACCTACCATCAATGTCTTAAGTTCCCTTAGAACAGCGTAGAAGTCACTATTCCCACTGATCAACAACCCTTTGAATATTGCAAAGCTTTAGAGGTGGTTTATGATAGACAATTTCATTGTCCAAGCACCTATGGGGATCATGTCAAAGAACCCTCATCCACTCCATCCACATCATCAGCCACTCCACAAGTCACCATCGATCCATCACAAGCTTCCACCTCATCTTCCACTCCTACTCCACAAAAGGTCAAGATCATAGACAAAGGGTGTGGTGAATATGAGCTTCACAACACCTTCCACATGGGATAGCTACCATTGTCCCCCCACTCCCATGGTCATCATCTTCAGAAGAAGGAATAAGAACAACAACACATGATTAATGATAAAATTCCCTTTGTACCAGCACAGGTCTCTAGAGAAGAGGAAGCCAAAGAAATCTCTTTGAGTGATTGGCTATACCGTGATGAAACCACCCCAGCACCTATAAATATGGAATACTTCAAAGAAAAATATCCCGTACCATTTCAAATTTGTACCAAAATTCCTTACAATGGAATGGGACTTGGTGCTGATGAACAAGGTGTTACAAAACCCATCCCAATTGATCCTACATCTCCCAAGAAATATGCTCAACACTTCAGTTTAGGATATGCTCCATCGACTGTGACAATACGTGGACCTACTAAAACTTTAGTATAGGTTACGAAATCCTCTTCTAGTATTGAAAACATCACTCCGAGTGTCATCATAGCTTCATGCAAAGATCTTGATCTTTCATGCATCTTCCTTGATAACGCCATCTTCATTATTGACCTCCCTCTCGTTCATCCTGAACTCATTGTTTGGGATTATTAAGGACCCCCACCTCTCGACATGTTTCCACAAATGAGGCTCTTTCTACATTCCTAAAACTCCATGACACCTCACAATATGACATATGCTTGCATGCTCATGCCTACTTTGGGGAAGAGGAGATCCTTAGTCCAAAAAGTAAAAATAAAAAAATAGAAAATCGTCCGCTAGTGAAAACCTCTCTGAGGCACTTTTGAACACAAAAGAGAAAAATAAAGACGTATCTCCTAGTGAAAACCTCTCCGAGGTGCTAGAAGATGAGGATCTCCATCTTGCCCCTATGCCATCCTACTAGCAAGCATTCTATTATTCTAATTGAAGGCACCTAAGAAATCAACCTCGACACACAAGACATACCCAAGCTTACACACCTAGCAAAAAGTCTCAGTACTGAAGAAAAATCCAACCTCTCCTTGGTGCTTCATGAAGCACCTGATGTGTTTGCTTGGTCCTATGCCAACATGCCAGGATTGGATCCATCCTTGGTTGTTCACCATCTTGTGGTACATCCCAGCACAAAACCTGTTAAGTAGAAACTCTGCAAGATGCACCCTCAAGTCTCCTTACTCGTCAAAGAAGAGCTACAAAAGCTATTAGATGTCGGGTTTATCCACCTTATTGACTATCCAGAATGGGTCTCCAACATTGTTCTAGTTGCTAAGAAACCTGGGGACATCCGTTGTTGCACAAACTTCTGAAACCTTAACAAAGCATGTGTGAAGGATGATTTTTCGCTCACCAACATTGACATGATTGTAGATCTCACAGCAGGACATGAGATGCTTTCCCTCATGGATGGCTTCTTTGGGTACAATCAAATCAGGATCACCCCTAAAGATCAACACAAAACCACTTTTACCTATCCTTGGGGCACATATTGCTGGCAAGTAATGCCCTTTGGCCTAAAGAATGCTGGGGCAACCTATCAATGTGCAATGACTACCATCTTCCATGACATAATACATAAGATAATGGAAGACTATGTTGGCGATCTCCTAGGGAAGTCTAGAACAAGGGAAGAACATCCTAAGGTCTTGCAACAAATCTTTTCACAACTCAGAGTACAAGCTTCACCTCAACCCCAAGAAATGTGTCTTCAACGTAACATAAGGAAAACTCTTGGGGTTCATTGTTTCCCACAGGGGCATCGAGGTGGATCCTGCTAAAGTCACAACTATAACAGAAATGCCTCTTCCTAAGACACTCAAACAACTCTAAAATCTCCAAGGCAAACTATAGGCTATTCGCAAGTTCATCTCTCAACTGGCAGATAAATGTCATCCTTTCGCCCATTTGCTTCGCAAAGATGTACACTTCAAATGGGACCAAAATTGTCAACAGGTATTTGACCACATCAAGGAATATTTAGCTTCACCACCGGTCCTAATGGCACCTATCCCTGGAAAACCCCTGTTATTATATATATCAACAACTTCAGTAGCACTCGGGGCACTTTTAGCACAACAGGATGATACCAGTCGCGAAAGGGCTATATACTATATCAACATGACCCTATTCGGCTATGAGCTTAGCTATACCCCCATGGAACGCATGTGTCTAGCTGTTGTTTTATGCTCCCAAAAGTTATGACACTACATGCTGAATCATTCTATCAAGCTCATCTCTAAAGTCAACCCTCTCAAGTACATGTTTTCTAGGACTCCACTCACAGGGAGAATGGAAAAATGGGTTATGTTGTTGAGTGAATTTGACATTGAGTATGTTGACAGAAAAGTAATCAAAGGACATATTGTAGCAAATCAGCTGGCCGAAGCACCATCATAGATCATCAACTGCTAACCATTGACTTTCCAGACGAGTCCATCTTAATCGTGACAAAATCAACAAATTGGAAATTGTACTTTGATGGATCCTTCACCAATTACGATTTAGGGGTGGGCATACTATTGGTAACCCCAGAAGGTGACTATATCCCCAAGGCATATAGACTTGCCTTCCCATGCACAAACAATGTGGCTGAATACAAATCTTTGATTATTGGTCTCAAAACAACAATACAATGGAATATCTTGCAGCTACAAGTCTATGGTGACTCCTAGTTGATCATCAAGCAAGTATATGATGAGTTTCTCACCAAGGATGACAAACTAGTGCCCTATAAGCAAATGGTTGATGAATACAAACTATTCTTCACCTACATATAGTTTGAACAGGTACTTCGTCTCCACAACAAAGAAAATGATATCATGGCTACTATTGGTTCTCTTCTGGATATGCCTCATGACGACCATCAATGTGAATTTCTTGTGGAATAGCTCCTAATGCGATCATATCACATCACTGAGTTAGAATTCATTTGTGAGATTGTTGCTCTGGAAAATCCTTGGTATCATGATATCTACACCTACCTCCAACATCACACTTTCCCACCCAAATCCACCCGTAAATAATAAAGATCCCTCATTCACTGAGTCACTCACTACACTATCCTTACAAACACTCTCTATCACTGAAGTTGTGATGGCAGTCTTCTTCGATGTTTAAACATGGAAGAAGCTTCCCTTGCCTTACACAAAGTTCGCATAGGTATTTGTGGAGCACACATAAGTGGTATTGTCCTAGCCAAGAAGCTCTTGCATACTGGATATTATTGGCCTACTATGGAACATGATGCATGTGAGTGCGTGAAGAAGTGTAAACCATATCAGCAACATGGAGATCTCATCCATGCTCCCTCTTAGGCTTTGCAACCTATCACCACACCATGGCCTTTCTCTCAGTGGGGCCTAGATCTCATTGGCAAAATCCACCCATCCTCCTCTGATGGACACAAATTCATCATCACCACCACTGAATACTTCACTAAGTGGGTTGAAGCCACTCCCCTCACTTTCACCATAGGAAACCAAATTGCTAATTTCATCCTTTACCATATCATATGTCGTTATGGTATCCCATCTGCCATTATCACCAATAATGGTAAACCTTTCAAAAACCATAATGTTCGAGACCTTTGTGAACAATTCCACATCCAACATCATTGGTCCACTCCATATTACCCCAAGGTAATGACCAGGCTGAGGCAACTAACAAAACCTTACTCAAAATCCTCAAGAAAGTTGTCAATGAAACTAGCCATGATTGGCACCTCCACATTCATCCTGCCCTTTGGGCCTATTGCACTAGCATTTGCATAGCTACAAGAGCTACGCCATATTCCCTAGTCTTCAGCACCAAAGCTATCCTGCCAATAGAGATCGAATTTCCCTCATTATGCATCTCCTTACGCAATGTCATCACTGATGAGGAATACCATGTTGCATGCCTTTAAGAGCTTGATCTATTGGATGAACAACACCTCAACACCCTCAATCACCTCCAAGAATACCAAAACCAGCTTCGCATATCCTACAACAAGAAGATCCATGCTAGAGAGTTTGTAATAGGAGACCTGGTCCTGAAAGAAAATCAAAGGAATCTGTCAGAGAGAGAAAAGAAAGGGAAATTTGAGCCTAATTGGCTAGGACCCTACATTATCACTGCAAAGTATGGCTCTAGAGCATACCACCTTTCCACTCTTGAAGGGGAAGAACTTGATGAGCCTATGAACATCATCCACCTAAAGTGGTTTCACAGTTAGTTCGTTGAATGCCCTATGTCAAAAATACAAAAAAATAAAAAATAAAAAGGCAAAGAGAAATAATCTGTCCTATGGTGGAAACCACTTCTTGTGGTGCCTTGGATAAGTACCATGATGAAAACCTACTTGCAAGTGTCATGTGTAGGTTCAACCCAGATCCATTGTTCAAACCACCTTTTCATCATCATCCACACTATCCAACGTATCTCATGATACCCTCTCAGAGCTTTAGAACAAACCCATCATATGAGCTTCCATTGTCCATCATTCCCAAAATATCTCCCATATCCCAAAACAACATTCCACGCCACTAACATACACCTGATTCCCCTCATCCATTCATAACCTTGGCCCCTTTAATGGTTTTGCATAAATGTCATGTCTTTATGCTACCATTTCACCACACCAACACTATCACCACCATGGTTTTTCTATCATGGTATGTAGTCGAATAATTGGCATTCACTACCGCTAGCCAACACTTCCTCCAATCACATGAACCAAACCCTATCTTTACATCATCAAGTCTACCAAAACTACATATCATCATCACCCGCATTGTAATGTGCCTTGATCCCATGGATATAGGGTATGTAGGCAGTCTAGAATACGAAGGAAGTATCCAACATGTAGGTACATATGATGCACCCATCCAACCCGTTTGGATGGTCCCACTTTCCTGAGCTTGTTGATTGCACTTGATTTACAAATGATACATTTGCTAGGCATCCTATCAAAGAAAAATAATCCCACAAAAAATATTTCACTAGCAGATTGACTTTTCTATAACTAGCATCCTGTGTCCCTCTACCTATCTTTAGTTTATCCTAATCCATCATTGATTCTTGTCCTAGGATGCATCCTTTGTACAATGGGCAAAATCACCAATCCTCCATCTATTTTTGGTAAGAGATACAATGGCTCTCTGTTTTGGGTCAGTCAGTCTTTTGGTCTTTGATTTTTATCTTGTGCAGCATTCTTAGATTACTTCGAAGCTATCTTGATCTCATTATATCATGACATGTGGAGAAAAATCTAGAATGGGGCATAGTCGTTGCTTTTGTATGTCGTGCTTGTGGGAGGTTCTCATTACTCCACCTTAGTATTCATATCTTGTGAATTGTAGGGTCGATTCTAGCATATCATCCCCCTTTTGCATCTAAGGTTCCTCATACCTTTGGTGCACTAAGGGTTTATGCCTCGAATCCCCCTCGTTCATCTAGACAAGGTTGTACTATTATGGGTATGCATGGGTTCATCCTATTGTTTGCAGTGTTAAGTCCTATGCATGGATGTCTTGCCACCTTGGTTCCACATACCTAGTGCATAACATCCCATTATATATCAACAGTAGCACTTAATTTTTATTGGTTGAATGTCTTAATATGATATCATCTCATTTGTCCTACACATTTACATCTACCCTCATCACCTCATCCCACTACTTTTGCTCCAAGATTCATCAAACACACATTTCCATCATCCCCTACCTTCTATTATCCCATCTTCCCCCTACCATCCTGTGACCATTTTCGGTGACCTAGTTGCGTATCATGATCACTCACATCGCATTCCTAATACCTACGCATCCATCCTCATGCACAACCCTGCATCACATACATCTTAGTCCAACTATAATTAGCCAACATCTTAATATCATAAAAACATCACATATCATCCATAAATAATCATAGACCATCCTACATCACAAACACGTTACTATCCATACACCATCATATAATATACTATACACACACCTACATCATATATAATAACACATATACATGCTCTATCCTGCATCCAAACACATGTCAAATCATAACATCTTACATCACAACCATCATAAGCATATGCATCTAAAATAACATCCCATCATATAATCCATCATATAAAATACATCAAATATCCATCACACATATATATCATATATATCCATGAATGCATTCATCAATAACACATAGTACATGGGTCAAACAATCCATCTCATAAATATATATATATCAATGTGTGATCATAATACAAAATGTGGTCCTCGGACCTATCAAAAAATACATATATATATATATATATATATATATATATATATATATATATATATCATGCCCCTAGGTGGAGCTATCCCTACCTGAAACCTCTAACTCGGGTGGCCCTAAATCACTCTGATGGGGAGACCCCATACCCTGCTGACCTATCTATCTCAATGCCTATGGAGGTAGCATCTATACTATCGCTAATGCTTGTGATGGTGAGGGTTGCTGAACAGACCTCTCCAACCACCCTGACCTCCTAGATCTAGAAGATGCTGATTGGCTACAGTAACTAGCTCTCTACTCTGCTAGCACTAACCCCTCATAAAGTGTCCTGTAATGATAGGCCTCCCTGGTACTATCTGCTATCTATTGTTGCAAAGCCCTCACTACGTCTCCCATCCCTGGGCCCAACATCTGGCAGGCCCGGTCCCTCTCATGCGCATACCACCACGCTAATCCCTACACATGTGTCACCTATGCGTGCAGCCCTATAACCTGCGCTTGTATGGCGCTTGTCTATTCCAACTCCCCCTGTAACTGGACTACCTATCCCTTCAGATGGGCTATCTGTGCCTGTAGCTGGCATATCAGAGTCTGTGCTCTCGCCAACTCTACAGTGCTCCCATCTCAGGCCTGTCCCTGTAGCTGGGCTACATGTGCCTGTAGCTAGCGTATTTGATCCTATGCCCTAGCCAGCTCTGATCCATCATCATCACCACCACCAACCTCATCACCTCCACCATCTACATCCATCTCCTTTACCCACACCTCCTCCTTATCCTCCTCATCCTCATCCCTGTCATCATCCACCTCCTCTGTTGCCGCCTCCCATACTGCCACCTCAACTGGTGCTACATATCCTACTGGTAGTATGAGTCTCACTAACCTCTGCTTCACCCACCACTGATCATATGTCGGCATAATCTTTGCATCCATGACATCCTGTCTCACACGCCATGCCTTGGCTAGAGTCCCTCAAACTCCACTATCACCATCTGTGTATCAGGAGCCAATCCCCACTAAACTTGTACCTATCGTATTCACGCGAACATTGCATCTACCTTTGGCACATCCTGCACTAACCTAAACTATCATTGTACCCACTTTGACAGATATCTATCCACAATCAAGTGTGTCTGTCCCATCAAAAAATCATGACTACATCGCATAATCCAGCTGCGCCCTGTCCTCCTACCAGCTCTCTACCTCCTACCAGCTCTCTACCTCCTACCAGCTCTCTACATCCCTCTATGGCCACCACACAAACTCCACTATATCATCCATCACTCACCTCCAGTATCTCATATCTCCCAACCGATGGTAGATCAAATGTCCCCTATATGCATAAGAAAATGGCCGATGACTCTGCCTATCTCGCACCACCAATGGCTGTGTCATTGGTATGTGGTCCCACACCCAGAAATGTAGCAATGTCACCTTGCATCCCAAGCTCCCAGATTGCCTGTACACCACGGCATCCATGTCATGATATAAATGAGCCAGTATGCATGGCCCCCACACATAGGTCACACCATCTCTGATCATCCATAACAAAACCACTCCCCACTAGAAACCCATGCGACCTCCTGTCTGGGACCAAGGTCCCTGCTACCAATCCTGTCAGAAATAAGGGCAATCGATAAAGGCCCCTATCTATCACCCGCTGATATATCATCTCTACCCCATCACCGCCATACAACACTCATTCCAGGGTAAACACCTGATTCACATATGCTCGTACCTATCTGTGATCATACACCACTCTTTGATCGTGTATGGGGACCCATAGGATCCTCCATATGTGCTCCAACGTGATCATCGCCTCCCCTGTAGGCAATAGGAAGGCACACCGCTCTGTCTGAAATTGCTCCACTAAAGTGGTCATCATCACTCTGTCTATTCATATCTACAACATCTTTGCGATATGTCGCAGTCCCACCATCTCCAAGAAGAATCTCTCAGTCCTATCTAGCTCCTCCCATAGGTCGAACGTAGGTGGTTGCCTCTCTCGCAACTGAAGAACATACTCGTCATCCTGCATCATCGCACAAAAGCACTATGTCAGCCTCTCTTTTAACACAAGGTACTATAACCCAAGGCATAGCCTTGCCATGCTCGTTCCAAGCTAGGTGGCATGTCCTTTGTAGTACTCATTGGCATCTCTTCCTCTTAGTTGGATCCTTGTCCTCCCCTCACCTGGGCATCGTTCCCCTGGACACGCACTTTGGCACGGGCTGAGCATCGTTCCCCTAGTCGTGCGCTTTGGCACAAGCCGAGCGCCCTGGCACTAGACTGGGCACTCTTCGTCTCGACCAGGTGCCTTGGTGTCAGCCCGTGCACAGTTCCGTCTGGCTAGGTGCTGGCTCAACATAGCTCTACATTGGTTGGGCACCAGGACACCAGGCCGGGTGCTGCTCGCCCCAGTCGTGCATCATGGTGATGCTGACTTAAACCCTTAATGTGCATCACTTCACCCCTCTCGCACCATTTCCCATGCCTCTATCCAAACCCCTATTTGCGTCTATTTTTTACGTGACTACCCAAACCCTAGGTGACTATTCAAAAAACCAAACAAACAAAAAATACAAAAAAAATCACAAAGAAGGCAAAATGTACTTACTGGCTTGCCTGCTGCCATGGGTCACAGGTACTCCCTCACCCACTCTGCCTAATGCTCCTCTTGTGGGATGCCTGTCATCACTCCACTCTCCTTTTTTCTCTTCTCCACTCACACCTCTAACTCGCAAAAGCCAAATGAGCTTTATGAGCTCCTTTTCCAATTTATAACCTTCCCCCATTTCTTTTTTCTTTTGTCTTTGTTCTTGCGCCTCCCCCCCCCCTTTTTTTTCTTTTTTCTCCCACCACTCCACTTTTCACCTTTTTTTTCTTGTTCTTCAATCTCAGGACCCCTTTCTCCTTGCTTTCGTCACTTTTTCACCTTTTTCGAGAGATCACTGAAAATTTTATTTTTTTTGCCGATCTCTTGAGGTGGCATCACCTGGTCATCCATTCCCCTTCTATTCACCCACCGGAGCATATTTATCAAAAAAAATATTCTTTGATATCTCGCCAACTGCGACAACTATGATGCCATATCAAAGAGGGGCAAAATGTAGACGTCTGAAAATGGTCATAGCCACTTTCATCCACCTATGCAATCCAACCCTAATTCACCTACATCATTCCATTCAACCCAATTATTAATTAAATAATTTTTAATTATTTAATTAATTTATCCTGTGCCTTTCCCCTTTCACAAAAATCAAATTCCTCTACTATAGTTTAAAAATTAAATATTTTTTACTATAACTCATAAATCACATTCGAAAAAATTAAATAAATTATCCTATTTATTTAATTCCTATTTTGTTCACTTTTGATTACTTTTTGTAATCATCATTATTTTCTTATAATCCATGTGCACATGAATTAATTCTAATTAATTCATCATTACAAACCCCCATGTTTCTAGAAGTCCACTTGTCACCTTATGTATATGAATGTACATAACACATGGTACTTTAGAAGCATGGCCAAATCTTTCATAATGTGTATATTTGTCCTATTTCTTCTACCCCACTCCATGTGTCACTATTCATACAAATTTAAAATTACATGTGGCGCTATTTAAACACTATTGATCTAATTTAAAAATCCACTTGTCCTTTCCATCCATTTTAAAATTCTTCATTAAATCCAAGTCTTACCTTTTCATAAATGAATCCTTACATGTCATACACGTAGCCAATCCTAGCGATCCATCCATTCAAACTTTCAATCTCATCCATTGATCATCCCTTGAATCTTGGAGCAAAATTCTCATCCAATCCTAGCTTTCCATTTGTCTAATTCTTCTTTCTTGAGGATACTCAAGCAATCTCAACCATTGATCTTCCAAATTGATTCTAACCCTCCATCTCTATCTTCAAAAATCTATAAATTGAGGCCTCCACCTCCCATTTTCAAGAAGCCATCATATGCAAAGTTACTCTGCCAAATTGAGTGCTCACATCCATCTATAATAGTGCAATCATAAGTAGCATAGTTTAATTTCATAGTCATATAGAGCAAATCATCACTAAGTTGTTTATATAGGGTGCAATTAGGTGTTTAGAAACATATTAGTGATCTAGCTCAATCTTGAGGTCCCTTGGACTTGGGATTGGGTGCATTTTAGGATAGTTTGCACTTAATTTAGGATCCCATTTCATAGGTAGACATATTGAACAAAGTTGAATAGTACAAGAGAAATGTAGCCACAAAGAGACACTATACTTCCAAGAAAGAATAAAAAAACAACAAACAATAAACCCAATTGAGGTTACAATACCAAATATCACAGCTATAAAAACAACCAACAAAACACAAATTTTAAACCATATAATTCAACATCTTAAGAGTTTGCTTTGATTTCCTCCAAAACTAGTTTTTTCTATTCTTCCTTCACACTGGCACATCGAGTACTTAGTAGAGAATATGAAATTTATGTATCCATGTATGTATATAGTAAATTAAATAGTTCTAAAGTAAAATAGCTTTTTGTCCTTTCTTCCATCTATTTACTTATCTATTTGTATATTTATAATAGTTTAAATAGATATTTATTTTTTTGTATTGAAACAAAGTGAGAGAAAAATACAAATGAATGAGAAAGTAGCGCACGATTGCAAGAAGAATATACAATGTCCAAAACGAAACAAAGACTAGGCTACAAAAAGAAAAATAGTTTGAAAACAAAGGCAAGGCCTACAAACAACACGTGGAAGATACAAATCAAAATATCCAACTAGCCTAAAGATCTAACCAAAAACCTTCGCAAAAGCCCTCCAAACACACACTCACCATAACAATTGTGATGTCAAGAGAGTCATGATAATATGCTTCAACAGTGCCAAATAGAGGTATAAAAAACATGAGCCTAACGCAAACAATAAGGCTTCAAAACTGAAGGCCTCGAGAACAAAAAATGGCAAAAGAGAAACATCCATAATGCACTATTGAAGCCAAAGCAAGATGCACAGGGACAACACTTAACCTTCACATAGAGAGAAAATAAGCTAAAAATGGTAGCCAACCAAGGAAGGAAATTATCCTAGATTGCACCATGCCAAAAATTAAAACTTGGATATGGGAGGGCCAAACGAATACTCTTCTCATCATCAAGAACCTCATAATAGAGAACAAAGTAGTGAATATGGAACAAAAACTATCGAACCAAAGAGCATAAACAACTACTCCACCCAGCACTACAATAAGATCTAGCTAAACAAAATGCAAATATGAAAACCATTATCATATGGCTCCAATGCCAATCAAACAAGGCAATGTGCATAGCATTGACCCAACACTGAGAAACTATAAACTGAAAAGCTGGGATGAAAACTCCCAACATTAAAAACATCTAACATTGTACATCTAAGATCTTATTCCTTAGGCTTATTGAGAATTTTGCATTGAAGGCTGGTGATTTGGGACTTGATCAAGTCCAATTGGAGAGAAACATGAGGATATCTGTTTGGTGAACCCTGTAGTTGAGCACATAACACTGATTTGAACATTTTTGTTAGAGTAAACTTTAGCAATTTCAATGGTTGGGTGAGTGTTAACTTTTGAAAAGATAGTTGTACATTATTGTACCCAATTAAAATTTTTGCTTCATTAAGGCATTTTGAGCAAGTTTAGAAAAATTTTCATCAAAAAGTCAAAAAAGTAAAATTTCTAAAAATAGATGTCAAATTAGGTTTTCTGGGTTTCTTGAGATACAGATGCTGGCAAAACTTTCTAAAAATAGAAAGTTTAGAAAGTTTCTAAAAATAGAATCTCTTACTCAGGTGTCACGCTTGATTCTCATTGGTCGATTTTGCTTCATGATCAGCGTGGTCTAGACGAAATCTATAAAAGGTCAAGTTTTCTCTACTGGGTCAATTCTACTTTTTTAGAAGGCGAAGCATGAGCTCTGAAATCGTCAATGGAGGAAGTTCATCTGCCAAAGCTTGTTTTTAGTTTTTCAACATTGTTCCAACGACGTAGAACCGACAAACAGTCGTCGACTCGATGAAGCACGCAAAATAGAGCAAGATGGATCTGAGGTGAGGAGAAAAGTTGCAAATCATGAAATTTGGCTAAGTCTAAAGATTTCAGGCACCCCAGGAGGCTTGGGGCGTCCACTCCCACCAGTGTTAGAATTTTTTCGCATTTTTTGAGAAAATGCAAGAAGTGTGTCCGTTGATCAGTTCTGGTGGGCATAAAAGTAATCATTTTGATCATCAGGTCATGAAAAGCTGGAAAACTTGTCAAATGTACCTAGGCTACCCAATTCATTCATCATCTAGTGGTAGTTGACCAACGAATCGTCGAAATTGACACCAGGAAGCAGCTGTTAGCACGCGAAATGAAGCAAGTTGCAAACAAAAGTTAGAAATTAGAAAAATGGTTGTCTGAAGAAATCAGGCACCCCTGGAGGCTAGGGGTGCCCAACTTCTCTAGTGTTAGATTTTTTTCACGTTTTTCAAAAAAAGTCAAAAATGCCTTTGTCAGCTCGTTCTCAGTTGGTCAAACTTGGTTAAATTCAGTCAAACATCAGTAAAAGCTAGGATTTCATCACAGATATGTTCAGGCTACTCAGATCATCCCCCGTCCTGCCTCAGTGGTCATCCGGACGACCGAAAATGAAGATCAAATAGAGGTTGTTAGCACGGAAAATGAGAAATGGCATAAAATTTGAAATTTTAAGAAATTTTTCTAAGGCACAGAAAACCAAGCACCCCAAGAGGCTTGGGGCACCCAAACTCACCAGAGTTAGTTTATTTTCTGAGTTTTTTTTTAAAACATAATTCTCCCTCTGTCAGCCTGGTCCGATTCAACGCAGATCAGTTTGGCACATTTCCTAAGGCAGACAGAGAGTACAGTTAGCTCAGTTTTCAGGCCTGCCTACCTGCTAGATCATCAGACTCAGTTTTGTCCCAGCAGACAGAAATCGACAGCCAAACAGGGGTCACAGCCACCAGAACACACACACAGATCGAAAAGTTGAAATTTTTAGAAAAAATGGTTAAGGCTGGAGAATCCAGGCGCCCCTGGAGGTTAGGGGTGCCCAAGTGCATCAGAGATAGAATTTTTCTATGTCTACATTATTTTCTATTAGCATTCGTTCCCGATCTTCGCCCGGTGGTCGTTTCCAGAAGTCAGATTCGCAGCCAAACGATGCCAAATCATCTGTCTGAGGCTAGGGATGGAATCTCAGTTGATAGGTCTCTAAAATGTCAGGATCAGTCAGCTTTTTCAGTCAACGGTGATATTTTTCCATTTTGTTAAAGTTAGAGACATGCCATATTTGAGTCAAAACAAGTGTAGAAGTGTCAAAAACGAAGAAAAATTGGCTAACACTTCTATCAACTCGCATGTTTGATGACATCATCAAAAGAAGATATTTTTCGTCATCTCACACATGAAGCAATAGGCAGCTACAAAATAGGGATTCTTCCTATTCAAAGACATCCACTTAGATTTGTGTTTTAAAAGTTGCTTTCTTTATGGATGAGATCCAAGTTTTATTCTTTCACAAAGAAAGCTACTTTTTCGCCCTAAAGATCTATAAAGACAAGCATTTGGCTTCTTTATTTCATTATCTTTTGCAGTTTGCATCCAGAGGAAGGATTTTTATTTTTCTTTCAATGAAGATTCGAAGACCCAAACGAAATGCTTTTTCAGTGTTGTTCATAGTTTCAGGTTGAGGAAGCAAGGAGGCTCGCTTTTTTAGGGTCCTTTTTTCTAGGGGATCGCTTTTCAGAAATTAGACAGAAGCTTTTTTAGTTTTTGTTGAGATGGGTCCATCCAAAATTTCATCCTCTTGAAGATTGGGAGTTTTGCTTTTTTTGGGGAATGTACTTTTTTGCTGCTTTTTCAGGAAAGTCTCCGCTTTTTCAAAATCTGACAATCTAGGTTGCTTCAAAACAGAATTGCCTGCAAAACCCATGTGCCAGCTTTTTTTTGCTCACACTCTGTTTTTTTCTAAAAATTAGCAAGTAATTTAAAGCCATTTGTCCAAGATTTTTCTGACATAGGCGTGTTCACAGTCAATTTTCATATCTTTCAATATGCAGTACTCCAACAAAAATTGGGCCCAAAACGACGTTGGTTCACGATTACCTGAGAACTTGTGAAACAAACTTGCATAAAGTACTTCTAGTGATCAATTTAGATTCTTTGGAGGATGCAGGAAATAATCCTATCAGAAATCGAGGACACTCCGGTTTGCTTGCAACAACATCCTTTCCAATCATAGTGCAAAGTATCAAATTTGTAATTGCTTGCATGACATATTACAATTCGGTCACAAGAGAAATCCAAACAAGAGATGGACGTGTGCTTTGTAGCCTGAGGCTGAACGACATTGAGAAGTGTTTTACAATACCAGTCTGGAGAGAAAATTTAATAGTTTCAATTGAAGAATGCAAGAGGGTTTGGAACAATGATAAAGAAAAATACCGAAAAAAGATTGGTCAGAGGTTGTTAAAATAAAAGCAGAACGTCATGCCAAAGAATGTTGGATGTGGAGAATTCAAGGAGGAACATGCAGTAATGATTACTTTGCTAAGCCGGATCACGGGTCAAGTAGATGCTAACAAGTTCCAACCTTGGATGTTTTACATCATGTCCTAGATTGTTGATGGAACCGAATTCTATGACTAGTCGGCATCAGTGATAGTCTCCACCAACAAACACTTGATTTTCAAAGGGCTCATAAATTCCACATGATGTCATACCTTGTGTATTTGATGGCTTTTCAGGGTCAATTCGAAGGTTTGAATGTTGTTGGAACTCTGGGTATTCAGTATGTATATCATCATTTTTCGCAGTTAGAAATTTCTCAAGCTAAATGACATTACAAGCGGGTAAATGATGCATTCTTGATGCATGCAGTGCGAGATATGGATAATGAGTTACATATACAGTTTTCAGTAGATGCTAGAATAGCAATGGCAGAATGGGCTGATTGGTTTATCCAGTTTCCCACTTTTTCCTACATCAAAGTATATGGCTTCTTAGGAGAGCCAGCCATGTTTCCGAGGTATCCTTCAGATGAAATAGAATTTATGGAGTTTTTGAGGCAAGCCTATGAAGTTCATACATTTTTGCGTAGTAGACACAAGGCAACTTTCAATTTTCCACTTGGGATGAGTATTTATAGATGCAGATCTAGAGTAGATGCCAAGGCAATTTGTAATGAATCATCCGGATATGGTCTTAAGTTTTTTGACAGGAGGTCTTCATATGATCCTTGTGGTGTTTTTGCATCACATCTTGGTCAAAATTGTGCGCATACGCATGTAGTTGAAGACTTCTAGGCTAATTGTGTTGATGAGTTAGAAGTGCGAGAACGTCGTTACAGTAGGTTTACTCTTTAGTAGATGTCTGATATCCTATCAGAAGATATAGACAGTTTGATAGAAAATGGTGAAGTTCTACTTCCCACGTATTTCAGGGATCAAGTTGAGCAACAACCATTGCCACCAGTTAATTGGTCAATAAAAGAGAACACTTCCATTGAAGAAAGAATGAGTCGAGTTGTTAAAAATAGTTTGATATTCTTGAAGAATAAGTGGAAGGATGATATTCCGGTAGTAGAGTTGCCAGTTGTACAATTATTAGAGCCTTCCACTTCCAAGCCAAAATGAAGGGTTAAAGCTATGACTGTTCTTCCAGAAGAAACAAAAATGGCTAAGTTAAAGAGGAAAAAGGATGAGTCTCCAGCTCATGTCTAGTAGGAACAACCAGCAGTTGAATTAGAAGTTCCCGTTGAACTAACACCGCATGTTGAAACATTACCTTCAGATCATGTTTCTCCACCTTCATCGAGCACTTCTCCTATCCATAGATTCAAAGCCAGATTTGCCGGTTCGTAACTCTGATAAACATATTCGTTCATCAGGAGCTGATGAAGTTAGAACCGAGTTTCCAAGAGAGGATGGCTCATCCTGGCTTGAAAACATTCTGGGAAGGAAAAGGAGAAAACCTTCATATCAGCTAGATTTAACAGAGCTTTAAAGTGTCTACCAAGACACACCAGATAAGAAGTTGAAGAAGCAGGTTCGCATTGAAAAGAATGCAGATGGAGAAATAATCTTTGAAACTACAACATTGCCAGAAGATAAAAGTGCTGATGATATTGAGGTTGATGACTTCATGGTTGTCAAAGCTAACCTTGGTAGGAGTACCCGACATACATATGTAAATCTCTTCAAGGTTGCAGTGGATAATTTGAAGGAAAGGGTGTTGAAAGATGGAGAAGATAAAGTAGTTCTCAAAGCTGAAGTTAGGCCGCTGTGACAGTATATTTCAAACCTTTTCCATGGCACATCACGGGCTGATTTATTGCTTCCACTGAATCTGGAATCACCAGCCGATCAGTGGCAATTTAGTCAGTTGGTCCTCTATGGGAGGCACATGAATAATTGGGTGGAAGAATTTGTGACTAAAGGGAGGGTTGTACTTTCAGAGTTTTATCAATTAAAGTATAACACTCATGATTTATGCCAAGGCATTCAGGGGTTACAACAGATTATGGCAGAAAATAGACCGGTATTTGAGATCATTATCTCTAACTTGAAGATAGCACTTGATTCTGTTGATTCAGCCAATGATAAGAAGACAGTTTCTACTTGGAAAGTGCAATATCTTTTCACAGTAAAAACTTATGACAATATAATTTCAAAGTTGATAGAATAGAAATAAAAGGTAGTAAATGTTCTCAAGTTTGTGAGATCTTTTGTTTCTCAGATCCCGTGTTCATATGAAAAAGAAGATGGTACCATGTATGATCTTAGGGAAGTGCAAGCAGAGTTCTAGACTCTTGTCTGCAGCAATTTTAATGATGATATCAGTGCCATCAAGATGGGTCATTTTGCCACAATGATAGTGAAGTTTGACAAGGCTATGGGTGAAGTTCATGAATTTCTTCAGATGGTTGCAAACGATGAAGAAATGTTAGAGAATCAGAATATCATACTAGAGAGTATCAGTGTTCCTGGTAAAGATGCGGTCACTCGCTTTTTAGAAGATATTGTCTCCCAGAATACCAATGGATGACATCACCAAAAAGCAAGAATGTTGATGAGGATGCATTTCAAAAGAAAGCAACTTTAAATTAGATGCTTTTTGATTTAAAACATTTGCTTTCATCCTAAGCTCATCCATTCTATATTTAGAAAAAGAAATCACTTTGTAATAGTTCAAATTTTCTTTGCTTTAAAACACATTGCTTTAAAGCGTTTGTTAATTATATTTTTGTCCTAGAATAGAAATAAAGCTTGCGAGTTGGCAAGTTAGGGATAATCAAGGAGATTTTAGGGTTCCCTACTCTTTTGATTTTAGTATAAATAAGGGCAACCTTGCCCATTGTAATGGAGCTACTTTGGTGATAGCAAATTTGATGTGCCTATTCTAGCCTGCAGATCTTGTTATTCCAAGTGTTTGTTCACTTCGTGTAATTTATTCTCCAGTGTTTGATCACTTGTTGTATGCCTGCCTTTTGCTACAGTATTGCTATCCTGGAGTTGTGTTAACTTTATGATATTGAATAGAAGTCTCATGCTTATTTTTGCTTTGATATTATATCTAGGATCATCAAGTTTTGTCCTCAGATGTGTGGCTTCTGTAACTTTTATTTTGGCTTTCATCATTAAAGTACTATGAGTCTTGTGATGTAAATCTGGGAGAAATTTACTTAAGTTTTTGTGTTAAAACAATCATTCCTTGTCCACTTTTAATCCCTTTGTTCTGAATTTACTTAGGAGATTAAAAGCATCATTAGTTTAAGCCTAGTTGTAGTAGAAGTTTTAAAAAGGAAACAACCTCTTCTGCAGCGTTTAGAGTTTTATAACCTTGTGCTCGTAGCCGAGAATCAAAAATAAGATAGGTGAAGTTTAATTTATTTATCTTTTTAGCAAACATCAGCAAAAAGGTAACTCCCCCTTCCAATAGGAGAGCAGTTTATCTGTGCATAGATGTCTATTTTCAACTTGCATTCCAGAGGTGCGAATTGAAATGCCAACAATTTTCTGGTGCCCACCGTGGGGCACGAGGCATAAAACTTCAAGCAAACTTAGGCTTATGTCACGTAAATGACTCTCTAGCGTCCTTCTGCTCCAGTTCAACAACCAAATCTTACACCACTTGCTATTCAACCAAATCTTGTACAAGTGGAATGAGAGCAAATGAACATCATTAGTAGCCTAAGGAGTTTCATATTTGCGCAAAAGGAAAGTCTTGATCAGTGGAGAAATGCGGCTACTATTCTCGACAAAGAAGAATACAAAGCAAATCTTGCGATAGGAAGACCAGTATTACCACCTCCCGCGTGGCAGTAGATAATCCTGGCTCACAGGGTTTATTCAAGAAGGGGAAAGGCAGTGCTACGAATCCTTTCTTCCAAGATCTTGATCCTATAGAAGTTGGAGAAGCATCCAACATAGTTCCTAAAGTTGAGACAGTTCCCGAAGTCAAGTTGGAAGAACCACAAGAAGAACTAGTAATCCAGCCTAGAGCAATGGGTGATGCAAATAATAACAATCACAATGATGCAAATTAGATGTGACCACCACCATTGCCTTGGGGTAATAACATTGGACCTTTGGCCCTGCAAGCACATCATGAGTTACCAAAGGGGTCAAGGAAGCACTTTGTTCGGTTCCATGGTGATGGAACTCAACACCCTCATGAACACATCTCTGCATTCACAACAGCTTGCGCCATTTTGCATGTATCACATGAAGATGTTTTTGTGTGTCTCTTCATTGAGACTCTCATGGGAAATTCTGCCGACTGGTTCAATCACTTGGAACTAGGTATCATTACAAGTTGGGCAACTATGAGTGAGAAACTCTTGGCAAGGTTCAAGCCCGCTGAAGATGGTCACAGATTGTTCGCCCAACTCTCAAATTCAAAGATGGAAAATAATGAACCAATGAGGGAGTTTGTGGCAAGGTTTAATCACCTAGTTACATGTCTTTCTCACACTCTTAATCCATCTTCGCAAATTTTGTTGAGCAGTTTCATTAATGCTCTTCCTTTTGAGATGGCCTTCTTTTTGAGATCAGCTAATGAAATAGAATTATCCAATGCACAAGAAAATGCCATCAAGTTAGAAGATGACATAATGACCTCTGGCAAGATGAAGACGGATTCAATCAGGCCTCATGTTCAGAGTTTTGTGGATCCACTACTACATAAGGTAGCAAATGAAGTGACTATCTTGAAGAGACAGTAGCCTACTTAGGGGCAACCTGCACAATATCCTTATCAGTCACCACAACAACAATACCAACCACAACAATAGTACCAACCACAGCAACCATATCAACCTAAGAGGAATAATTTTTAGCCTTTCAATAATTACAGGCCCAAGTTGCCAGCACCACCACCAAGACAAGTAGTTGATGCTGCTCAAAATGCAATGTTTTGTTCCTTTCATGAGACTAATGCACATACTGGAGCCACTTGTCTTGAAAATTTAAGAATGAATCAAATCATGGGATATGCTGATGCTACACCCATTTCAAGCATTGTCCTTTCCCCAAGAGCAAACATTGTCTTACCACAAATGGACAAATTCAATGGTGACTCTACTATGGGATACTTCCAGAATGAACTCATTATAATAAAGGAAGAACAAGAGGATCTTCATCAATATTCTCTTGCGGTGAATCATGAAAATCTTTCGGCGCCTGTGTTTACACGTGCTCAGCATTTCAAAGCATAGAAAGAAGAAGAGGATAAGCAAAGATCAAAAGAAAAGGGGAAGGAAGTGGCTTCCACTTCCAATGTTAAGCCACCACATGAAAATGTCAAAGCTGCTCAAAATTCGTCTTTGGCAAATTTTGATATAGTGGATTTCATGATGAAGACAAAGGTGCAGATTTCTCAGCTGGAGTATCATCAAGACCATCCAGATCAGCTGGATAGAATTGTTAAATATATCAAGAAGGAGACCATCGTACAACCCATGTTACTTGAATCTTCTATTCCAGCAAGAGAGAAGCCCAAGCCTTTTTATATCTCTTTGTATATAGGAGGCTATAAATTAAGCAATTGTATCATTAATTCAGGAGCCTCATAAAACGTCATGCCTTTGCAGGTGATGAATGCTTTGGGACTCTTGTGTACCAAAACGCATGACAAGTGTTATTCGCTTGAGTCTAAGTCAGTGCCATTGGTTGGACAATTGAAGGATGCTCAAGTACGGTTGACAGCTTGCCCAGAGAAGAAAATAATGATGTCTATCTTGGTAGCTAACATTCTAGCCAGTTATGGGATGCTATTAAGTAGAAGCTTCTACAAAGATCTTGGAGGAGAAATACAATTGGATTGGTCATCCACGACCATTCCATTAAAGAAAGGCAATTTCAAATTGGAACCAAAAACCAAGTCACGGTTCACAGTGGTGAAATCTCAGGATCTTCAAACACAAGTGCTATACCAAGAGACGGGTCCTGGTACATATGTTATGTTGTCAGAAATAATTGAAGAGAATCAGGAAGTTGTTTATGTGATTGACAAATCAAAAGAAGAGCTAAAGATATGGACTTTACAATTTGACGGAAGTTGTTAGACTACCGGTTCAGGAGCAGGGGTCATGATAATTTCTCTTGATGGTCATTTGTATTAGTTTGCATACCGCTTGTAGTTCGAATGTACAAATAATACAGTGGAATATGAGGTGCTTTTGTTAGGCCTCAAAAATGCAAAGTATATGGGTATTGAATTACTCAGAGTTGAAGGTGATGCAGAACTAATCGTGAAGTAGATCAAGGGACAATTTCAAGTGAAAAAAGACCACCTTCGACATTATAGATATAGGGTGTGGAATGCAATCGATTGGTTCGAGGCATTTGACATCCAATACATTCCACGCTCAGATAATAGCAAAGCAGATGCCCTAGCAGTATCTGCTTCACTTTTCATGCCTCATTCTGATTTTCATTAGAATGCATTTTCTATTGAGCTAATATACAGGCCAGCCATCCCCGGCAATTGTGACAACTGGCAAATCTTCGATGACGATGACCACATCAAAGAATTTCTTGTCATGGAAGATAATTTCAAGGGACCTTTCTTTGAGGGGAGTTCGACTCCTTTCAGAGAATCAACAACTGAGATCAAAAATACTAAAGGTAACAAAGATGAATCTGATTCGATCCTCTCATCTTTTGAAGGTTGGTTTGAAGAATCTTCTATGGAAACTTCAAGGGAAACAAAAGCCATAGAAGAGGCAGATTCAGGTATTATCTTGTTGAAAGGTAACAAAATTCCCAAGGGTCTCGTATCCTTGGAGGATATATTCGACAGACATGATAGATACATTCAAAATCAAAGAAGAATGGATGATAAGACCTCTACTGAACAGTATCAGGTGAACATTGGTTCCGAAGACAAGCCTAGGCTTGTTAATATAGGCAGATGTTGTACAGAAGAAGAAAATGAGAAGTTTATCTCTCTTTTTAGACAATACCGAGATATTTTTGCCTAGTCATATGAAGACTTGAAAGTCTTCACACCCGTTGAATTGTCTCATACAATTCCATTAAAACTTGATGCAAAGCCCTTCAAGTAGAAACAAAGATATTACAATTCGCGAATTCAAGACACAATTTATGCAGAGATCCAAAAGATGGTGGATGCAAAGATAATATTTCCAATTCAGCATTCAACATGGGTGTCAAACATAGTTCATGTACGCAAGAAAAATAGTGAAATAAGAATTTGTGTGGATTTCAGGAACCTAAACCAATCGTCTCTCAAGGATAATTATCCTCTGCCAATCATGGAGCACACATTGCAAACTGTCACTGGTTCATAAATGTTGTCATTACTTAATAGTTTTTCTGGATATAATCAAATCGCTATGGTTTAGGAAGATCAGTTCAAGACAGCTTTCACTACCCTGTGGGGTACGTTGGCTTATGAAAGGATGCCTTTCGGCCTCATCAATGCTGGTGGTACATTTCAGAGAGCTATGGATTTGGCATTTGGAGATTTGAAGAACAAGTTGATTGTCGTCTACCTTGATGACCTCACCACTTTCTCGAAAACATGAGGAGACCATTTTGACCATTTGGTAAAAGTATTCAAAAGATACAGATGCCATGGGATTTCTTTGAATCCTAAGAAGTCCATCTTTGCAGTAATGGAAGGTAAACTGCTTGGTCCTATCGTCTCCAAGGAGGGAACACAGATTGATCCTAGTTGGGTTGATTCTATCAAGAATCTGTCTCTACCAACAAGCAAAATTGGTATGCATTCTTTCTTCAGTAAAATAAATTTCATATGAAGGTTTATACCAGACTTCTCAGAGCTTACAAAGGATATATCAAATATGATGAAGAAAACATCTGCTTTCAAGTGGACAAATGAAGGCAAGAAGGCGTTTGTCGCAATTAAGGAAGCCATCAGCCAAACGCCAGTGCTGGTCCATCCTAATTTTAATAAAGACTTCATCCTTTACTATTATGCGTCCGAACACACCATGTCTGGCATATTGACACAAAAGCTGAATGAAGATGCCGAGTCTCCAATTGCTTTCATGAGTAGTAGTTTCAAAGATAGTGAAATGTAACACTCTCAAATAGAGAAGAATGCATATGCAGTAGTGAGAGCAGTAAAGAATTCAGATTCTATATCTTGATGGCTCACACAATGGTATATGTTACTAATCCAGCAGTTAAGAGCATGCTCACTCAGCAAGAAATGGCACTGGGAGAGGTAACTAGGTAGCAAGGGTTCAAGAATATGATTTGGAGATCAAGCCAACAAAACTTGTTCGCGGGAGAGGTCTTTGTCAATTGATAGCAGAAGATGGTGATCTAAAGCACCACATTGATGGCGAATCTAAAACTGAAACTAAAGAGGATCTTCCTATGGTCCTATTTGTTGATTCTACAGATGAATGGTATGCAGAAATTGTATACTATTTGACTTACAGAGAATGTCCAATTCATATGGACGAATAGCAAAATAGAACATTAAAATTGAAAGCGCAAAAGTTTGTGCTTTGGAATGACATTCTATACAAGCAAGGTCTTGATGGAGCCCTTTTGTTATGTGTCAACAAAGATCAACAACAAGGTTTGTTGGATGCATTTCATGGTCAAGCATGCGGAGGTCACTTCTCATCAAGAGTTACTGCATTCAAGATCCTGCATGCACAATTTTATTGGCCAACTATGTTTCGTGACACATATGAATGGGTGTCAAAATGTCAGATCTGTCAATAGTTTGTTGGCAAACTCAAGCTAGCCGCCATTCCCCTCAAGCCAGTAATTATTGACTGTCCATTCCAACAATGGGGATTGGATCTTGTTGGCCCCATCAACCCACGTTCCAGTAAGGGGCACATTTATGTCCTCACAGGTACAGATTATTTCACAAAGTGCGTTGAATCTATTCCAACCAAGTGGGCTACCTCGAAAGTTGTTTGTGGCTTTCTGAAAGAGAACATTATATCAAGATTCGGGGTACCACGCAAGATAGTGACTGATAATGCAACATATTTCTCATCCGAGGAAGTACTGGAGTTCTGTTATGATCATGGCATCGTGTTATCACATTCATGAAATTATTACCCTCAAGGTAATGGACAGGCCGAATCATCAAACAAAAACATAGTCACTATCATACACAAGCTAGTTGATTCTAATCAAAAGGCTTGGCATAAGAAGTTTTATGATGCTCTCTAGGCCGATAGAATTACCCCCAAGAGAGCTATTGGTACTTCATCTTTCATCATTCTGTACAGTACAGAAGCAATGCTACCTATCACCCTGGAGTTGTCTGCTTTGAAGCTGGCACTCGCAATTGAAGATGATGAATTCAAAGATCCTATTGAGAAGTGCATCTTGTATTTGATGAAACTAAAAGAAGAAAGGGAGGAGGTCATAGACAGAATCACTCAGCTTCAAGAATGAGTGAAGAAAATATTTGATAAGAAGTCTCGCCAGTGAGACTTCGAGATCGGTGATCAAGTCTTACTCTGGGACAAAAGACACGAGCCCAAGGGAATGCATGGAAAATTTGATTCCTTGTGGTTGGGGCCATACAAGATCCACGAGTTTGTAGGGGAGAATACTTATGTTCTCTCGCACATGGATGGGAGGCTCCTTCCATTGCCTTATAGTGGATTATACTTAAAACACTTCATCCCTTCAGGGATGGAGTAATTTCATTTTACTTTCTATTCTCGTGATGTGTTTCCCCTTTCTGTGATGTGATCATTATGTCATAATGTTTTCCCTTTTCTATAATGTGACAGTTGTGTTCTGAAAGTTCCAACTCTTAGGTGATTTTAGGAAGTCTAGTTTTAGGTGATGTAGGGAAAAGTCTTGTTCTAGGTGATTAGGAAAGTGACCTAACTCTATTGCCTAATGGATAAGGCACTGGTCCAAGCCTAAAAAGTCTAGAGATTCCCAGTTCTCCTATGCCGTAAGTATCCAACATGGTCCCCAAACAGAGCCAATTGTTGTACCCAATTAAAATTTTTGCTTCATTAAGGCATTTTGAGCAAGTTTAGAAAAAAAATTCGTCAAAAAGTCAAAAAAGCAAAATTTCTAAAAATAGAAATTTCTGTTTTTAGAAAGTTTCTAAAAATAGACGTCAAATTAGGTTTTCTGGGTTTCTTGAGATACGGATGTTGGCAAAACTTTCTAAAAATAGAATCTCTGACTCAGGTGTCGCACTTGATTCTCATTGGTCGATTTTGCTTCACGATCAGCGTGGTCTAGATGAAATCTGCAAAAGGTAAAGTTTTCTCTACTGGGTCAATTCTACTTGTTTGGAAGGTGAAGCATGAGCTCTAAAGTTGTCAATGGAGGAAGTTCATTTGCCAGAGCTTGTTTTCAGGTTTTCAACATTGTTCCAATGACACAGAACTGACAAATAATCGTTGACTCGATGAAGCACGCAAAATGGAGTAGGATGGATCTAATGTGAGGAGAAAAGTTACAAATCATGAAATTTGGCTAAGTATGAAGATTTAAGGCGCCCTAGGAGGCTTGGGGTGCCCAGTCCCACCAGTGTTAGAAATTTTTTGCATTTTTCAAGAAACTACGAGAAGTGTGTCCATCGATCAGTTCTGGTGGGCATAAAAGCAGTCATTTTGATCATCAAGTTTTGAAAAGCTAGAAACTAGTCAAATGTACTCATGCTACCTAGTTCATTTGTCATCTAGTGCCAGTTGATTGATGAATCGTCAAAATTGACACTAGGAAGTAGCTGTTAGCACGCAAAACGGAGCAAGTTGCAAACAAAAGTTGGAAATCAAAAAAATGGTTAAGTCTGAAGAAATTAGGCACCCCTAGAGGTTAGGAGCGCCAAACTTCTCCAGTGTTAGATTTTTTCACGTTTTTCAAGAAAAGTCAAAAATGCCTCTGTCAACGCATTCTTGGTTGGTCAAACCCAGTTAAACATCAGTAAAAGCTAGGATTTCATCACATATATGTTCAAGCTGCTTAGATCATCCCTCATCCTGCCTCAGCGGTCATCCGAATGACCGAAAACGAAGATCAAATAGAGGTTGTTGGCACAAAAAATAAGAAATGGCATAACATTTGAAATTTTTAGAAATTTTTCTAAGGTATAGAAAACCAAGCATCCCAGGAGGCTTGGGGCACCCAAACTCACCAGAGTTAGTTTATTTTCTGAGTTTTTTTAGAAAAAACGTAAATCTCCTTCCGTCAGCCCAGTCTGGTTCAGAGCAGATCAGTTTGGCACGTTTCCCGAGGCAGATAAAGAGTACAATCAGCTCAATTTTCATAAAGCCTACCTACTTGCCAGATCATCAGACTCAATTTTTTCTCAGCAGATAGAAATTGACAGCCAAACAGGGGTCACGACCACCTGAATGCGCACGCAGATCGAAAAGTTGAAAAAGTTAAAATTTTTGGAAAAAAAGGTTAAGGCTAGAGAATCTAGGTGCCCCTGGAGGCTAGGGGTGCCCAAGTGCATCAGAGATAAAAATTTTCTGTGTCTACAGTGTTTTCTGTTAGCCTTTGTTCCCAATCTTCGCTCGGTGGTCGTTTCCAGAAGTTAGATTCGCAGTCAAACGATGCCAGATCGTCTGTCCGACGCTAGGGATGGAATCTCAGTTGATAGGTCCCCAAAATGTCAGGATCAGTCAGCTTTTTCAGTCAACAGTGACATTTTGCCATCTTGTTGAAGTCAGAGACATGCCATATTTGAGTCAAAATAAGTGCAGAAGTGTCGAAAATAAAGAAAAATTGGATAACACTTCTGTCAACTCACGTGTTTGATGACATCATCAAAAGAAGATATTTTTCGTCATCTCACACATGAAGCCATAGGTAGCTACAAAATAGGGATTCTTCCTAGTCGAAGACATCCACTTGGATTTGTTCTTTCAAAGTTGCTTTCTTCATGGATGAGATCCAAGTTTTATTCTTTCACAAAGAAAGCTGCTTTTTCGCCCTAAAGATCTATAAAGACAAGCATTTGGCTTCTTTATTTCATTATCTTTTGCAGGTTGCATCCAGAGGAAGGATTTTTATTTTTCCTTCAATGAATATTGGAAGACCCAAATGAAGTGTTTTTTCAGCGTTCTTCATAGTTTCAGGTTGAGGAAGCAAGGAGGCTCGCTTTTTCAGGGTCCTTTTTTTTCTAGGGGATCGCTTTTCAGAAATTGGACCAAAGTTTTTTCAGTTTTAGTCGAGATGGGTCCATCCAGAATTTCATCCTCTTGAAGATTGAGAGTTTTGCTTTTTTTCGAGAATCTGCTTTTTTGTTGCTTTTTCAGGAAAGTCTCCGCTTTTTCAAAATATGACAATCTAGGTTGCTTCAAAATGGAATTGCCTACAAAGTCCATGTGCTAGCTTTTTTTTGCTCACACTCTGCTTTTATCTAAAAATTAGCAAGTAATTTTCAGTCATTTGTCCAAGATTTTTCTGACATAGGTGTGTTCACAGTCGATTTTCAAATCTTTCAATATGCAATACTCTCCAACAAAAATCGGGCCTAAAACGACGTTGGTTCATGATTACCTGAGAACTTGTGAAATAGACTTGCATAAAGTACTTCCAGTGATCAATTTACATTCTTTGGAGGATGCAGGAAATAATTCTATCAGGAATCTAGGACACTCCAGTTTGCTTGCAGCAACATCCTTTCCCATCACAGTGCAAAGTATTGAATTTGTAATTGCTTGCATGATGCATTACAATTCGGTCACAAGAGAAATCCAATCAAGAGATGGACATGTGCTTTGTAGCTTGAGGTCGAACGACATTGAGAAGTGTTTTACAATACCAGTGTAGAGAGAAAATTTAATAGTTTCAATTGAAGAATACAAGAGGGTTTGGAACAATGATAAAAAAAAATACCAGAAAAAGATTGGTCAGAGGTGGTTAAAAGAAAAGAAGAATGTCATGCCAAAGAATATTGGACATGGAGAATTCAAGGAGGAACATGCAATAATGATTACTTTGCTAAGCCAGATCACGGGTCAAGTAGATGCTAACAAGTTCCAGCCTTGGATGTTTTACATCATGTCCCAGATTGTTGATGGAACCGAATTCTATGACTGGTCGACACTCATTAGTGATAGTCTCCACCAACAAATACTTGATTTTCAAAGGGCTCATGAATTCCACATGATGTCATACCTTGTGTATTTGATGGATTTTCAAGGTCAATTCAGAGGTTTGAATGTTGTTGGAACTCTAGGTATTCAGCATGTATATCATCATTTTCTTTAGCTAGAAATTTCTCAAGTTGAACGACATTACAAGTGGGTAAATGATGCCTATAGTGCGAGATATGGATAATGAGTTGCATATACAGTTTTCAATAGATCTTGAATAGCAATGGCAGAATGGGCTGATTGGTTTATCCAGTTTCCCACTTTTTCCTACATTAGAGTATATGGCTTCTCAAGAGAGCCAGCCATGTTGCTGAGGTATCCTATAGATGAAATAGCATTTATGGAGTTTTTGATGCAAGCTTATGAAGTTCATACATTTTTGCATAGCAGACGCAAGGCAACTTTCAATTTTCCACTTGGGATGAGTATTTACAGATGCAGATTTGGAGCAGATGCCAAGGCAATTGGTAATGAATCATCCGAATATGGTCTTAAGTTTTTCAATAGGAGGTCTTCATATGATCCTCATGGTGTTTTCGCATCACATCTTGGTCAAAATTGTGCGCGTAGGCATGCAGTTGAAGACTTCTGGACTAATTGTGCTGATGAGTTTGAAGTGCGAGAACGTAATTACAACAGGTTTACTCTTCAGTAGATGTCTGATATCCTATCAAAAGATATAGAGGGTTTGACAGAAAATGGTGAAGTTCTACTTCCCATGTATTTCAGGGATCAAGTTGAGCAACAACCATTGCCACCAGTTAATTGGTCAATAAAAGAGAACACTTCCATTGAAGAAAGAATGAGTCGAGTTGTTAAAAATAGTTTGATATTCTTGAAGAATAAGTGGAAGGATGATATTCCAGTAGCAGAGCCGCCAGTTGTACAATCATCAGAGCCTTCCACTTCCAAACCAAAATGAAGGGTTAAAGCTATGACTGTTCTTCCAAAAGGAACAAAAATGGCTAAGTTAAAGAGGAAAAATGATGAGTCTCCAGGTCATGTCCAGCAGGAACAACCAGCAATTGAATCAAAAGTTCCCATTGAACCAACACCGCATGTTGAAACATTACCTTCAAATCATGTTTCTCCACCTTCTTCACCGAGCACTTCTCCTATCCACATAGATTCAGAGCCAGATTCGTCGGTTCGTAACTCTGATACACATATTGGTTCATCAGGAGCTGATGAAGTTAGAACCGAGTTTCCAAGAGAGGATGGCTCATCCTGGCTTGAAAACATTCTGGGAAGGAAGAGGAGAAAACCTTCATATCGGCTGGATTTAAAAGAGCTTAAAAGCGTCTACCAAGACACACCAGATAAAAAGCTGAAGAAGCAGGTTTGTATTGAAAAGAATGTGGATGGAGAAATAATCCTTGAAACTGCAACATCGCCAGAAGATAAAAGTGCTGATGATATTGAGGTTGATGACTTCAAGGTTGTCAAAGCTAACCTTGGTAGGAGAACTCGGCATATAGATGTAAATCTCTTCAAGGTTGCAATAGATAATTTGAAGGAAAGGGTGTTGAAAGATGGAGAAGATAAAACAGTTCTCAAAGCTAAAGTTAGGCAGCTGCGGCAGTATATTTCAAACCTTTTCCATGGCACATCACAGGTTGATTTATTGCTTCCACTAAATCTGGAATCACTAGCCGATCAACGACAATTCAGTCAGTTGGTCCTCTATGGGAGGCACATGAATAGTTCAGTGGAAGAATTTGTGACTAAAGGGAGGGTTGTATTTTTAGAGTTTTATCAATTAAAGTATAATGCTCATGATTTACGCTAAGGAATTCAGAGGTTACAGCAGACTATGGCAGAAAATAGACTGGTATTTGAGATCATTATCTCCGACTTGAAGATAGCACTTGATTCTGTTGATTCAACCGATGATAAGAAGATAGTTTCTACTTGGAAAGTGTAATATCTTTTCATAGTAAAAACTTATGACAATATAATTTCAAAGTTGACAAAATGGAAAGAAAAGGTAGTAAATGTTCTCAAGTTTGTGAGATCTTTGGTTTCTCGTATCCTATGTTCGTATGAAAAAGAAGATGGTACCCTATATGATCTTAGGGAAGTGCAAGCAGAGTTCTAGACTCTCGTCCGCAGCAATTTTAATGATGATATCAGTGCCAGCAAGATGGGTCGTTTTGCTGCAATGATAGTGAAGTTTGACAAGGCTGTGGGTGAAGTTCATGAATTTCTTCAGATGGTTGCAAACGGTGAAGAAATGTTAGAGAATCAGAATATCATACTAGAGAGTATCAATGTTCCTGGTAAAGATGCGTTCACTCACTTTTTAGAAGATATTATTTCCCAGAATACCAATGGATGACATCACCAAAAAGTAAGAATGTTGATGAGGATGCATTTCAAAAGAAAGCAGCTTTAAATCATATGCTTTTTGTTTTAAAATATTTGCTTTCATCCTAAGCTCATTCATTTTATATTTAGAAAAAGAAATCACTTTGTAATAGTTGAAATTTTCTTTGCTTTAAAACACATTGATTTAAAGCATTTGTTAATTGTATCTTTGTCCTAGAATATAAATAAAGCTTGCGAGTTGGCAAATTAGGGTTAATCAAGAAGATTTTAGGGTTCCTACTCCTTTGATTTTAGTATAAATAAGGGCAGCCTTGCCCATTGTAATGGAGCTACTTTGGTGATAGCAAATTTGCTGTGCCTATTCTAGCCTACAGATCTTGTTATTCCAAGTGTTTGTTCACTTCGTGTAATTTGTTCTCCAGTGTTTGATCGCTTGCTGTATGCCTGCCTTTTGCTACAATATTGCTGTCTTGGAGTTGTGTTAACTTTATGATATTGAATAGAAGTCTCATACCTATTTTTGCTCTGATTATCTATCTCAGATCATCAAGTCTTGTTGTTAGATGTGTGGCTTCTGTAACTTTTATTTCAGCTTTCATCATTAAAGTACTATGAGTCTTGTGATGTAAATATGGGAGAAATTTACTAAAATTTTTGTGTTAAAACAATCATTCCTTGTCCACTTTTAATCCCTTTGCTCTGAATTTACTTAGGAGATTAAAAGCATCATTAGTTTAAGCCTAGTTGTAGTAGAAGTTTTAAAAAGGAAAAAACCTCTTCTGCAGCGTTTAGAGTTTTATAACCTTGTGCTCGCAGCTGAGAATCAAAAAGAAGATAGGCGAAGTTTAATTTATTTATCTTTTCAGCAAACATCAGCAAAAAAGGAACTCCCCCTTCCAATAGGAGAGTAGTTTATCTATGCATAGCTGTCTGTTTTCAACTTGCATTCCAGAGGTGCGAATTGAAACACCAACATACATGTAATTTTCCAAATGCGTAACAAAATAATATGCCTCACAGTGTTAGTGTAGGTTTTTTATTTTCCTAGTGGGTTAGTTATTTTCCCTATTTCCTAGGTTTTTCCTACACTTTTATTGAGCTTGCTTAGATTAAATAAAGTGTGTTTAATTAGGTGAGTGGTTCATTTGAGGTGTCACCATCATACGAGTGAGTTACATTTACTATGTTTAGACCATTTGGTCATCTCTCCTTTTTGGTTGTTTTTCCACCTCTACCCTCTCCCTAGTCTATATAAACTCACTACCTAGCTTGTATTTTGCATCTTGTATGGCAATTTTGTCATTCTTGTGTAGCTTCTTCTTTGAGATTGTAATGCAATTCTATCATCTTGACGTTTACATATATCTCAGAATCATTGATTTGCTTTTGTTTATGCATTTATAGCTTTGTAGCTTCGAATCTCTCTTAAAAACTTTCTGGGTTATTCATCTATTTCAGATTTATAACATGGTGTCAAAGCTTTTGTTTTAAAAATTATGAGTTCATAGATTCTCAATTGAGAGTTTGAGTTTTTTTGTGAGTTCTTGTAAAATATTGTATGCTCTTCTCTTACATTTTTAAACAATCTGGAGAATTAGGAAGAGTTTATGAAGATTTGATAACCTCTTCATTTTGCATGTGTTTTGTGGGATCTGGGTGATTGCAACTATTATGGTTATACTGGCAGTATTTTTTATTGTTCCAACACATCCAAGAGGCTCAAAAAACTCAAGATTTGCTTTCATTTCATCCAATTTGGAGATCATTTGACACAATTGCAAACGAGGGTTTGAAGCTTAGATCTAGTGATCAACTTTCATACGGAGCATTTCTAGCCAAAAAGGACCTTGCTATTAAGTCCAAAAGACTGAATAGACAAATTTTGATATATAATTTGCCTAGTTTCAACGTCGGGAGCTACCGAGGCAAAACAAAAATTCAAGAAGGTTGTACAACCTCACCAACACGCATACTGAGGCAATATTTTTTCAAAAAATTCAAAAAAAATTAAGTTCTACAATTTTTTTTAAATTTATATACTTTTGAAAAATTGTAATGTAGGCTTTTTTTGAAAATTCATTGGAAAGTTTTTTAAACAAAAAAAAAATCAAAAATTTTAAAAAGGGTATGCAAGTACCATGGTACCTATGCCCCTACAACAGGCCACAGGCCTAGGGGTACATGGGTACCCATAGGGTCCCGTAGCCCTTTAAAGGTTGCAAGCCTTGTCAAGGCCACGAGCCTTGGATTGGCCATGAACCCCTCCATTGTAGGTTCTGGTGTGGCCTTTGGCCCCTGTAGACACCCAAAAATGTCCTCTTACAACCCTTTGTCACAACATTACATCATTTAGGCATCTTGTAGCATGTTTTTCGCTAGGTACCCATGTCACCACCTAATTAGTTAAATAAATCTTATTTATTTGACTAATTTCATTTATTCCCTTCCTATTCATAACCCCTTCTTCATCCTAGCACTTCCTCTTAAAAAATAAATCCCATCCCTTCACATTATTAAATAAATAAATTTTATTTTCCTCTTGAATTAAATAAAATAAATATTTTATTTTATTTTAATTTATCACTTTGTCTCTCCACTTAAAATAAATAAATAAATAAATTTATTTATTTTATCCTCACATTCCTCATGATTTAAATAATATTAAATTATTTAAATTATTAAGCTCACCTTCCATTTCCATCTCTCAAGATGACTCAAATCATCTCTCAAGTTAACTTCATTCACCTTCCATTTCTTCTCTCTTGTTGCACGATCAACTTTCTAATTCCACTACCACTCCCAAAATATAAATTTTATCCCTACATCCTCTCACTTTTGCCTATAAATTGAACTCTTCTCTAGTCTTTTTGGGGATTCCATCTCTCGCATGCAACATCATTTTGTTGAAATTCCTCTAGCCCTTGCATCTATCTTCTTCTCATCAATCTCCATCCTATCGTTATGCTGCAAACGTGAGCAATCAAAATCCAATCATTCGAGTAATCAATCATACATGCACGAATCATTCAAGATATTGAGGTAATTAGAGGGTTTGGTCAAAGGTAATACTTGTATTGTTTTATCTTTCATTTTGTCCAAATTATTCAGTTACATTTCTAGCACGCTCAGTGGGACCCACTTCTCTTGATCGTTTTGTAGGTTTTTGGTTGTAAAAATTTGTATTTTTCTAACCCTCGTTTGTCAAGTTTTGCGAGTTGATTGTTGCAGGTGACCTCCTAGAAAAAAACCAACCGCACCATCATGTTCAAGAAGTCATTTCCATGGTTTTTGACTATAAACTTGGCTATGTTTCATGACTATAAAATTTCTTGAAATTTTTTAAATTTTTTTTAAATAGCAGACTGTACAATAGGGATCTGTACGGACCCATACTGTATGGATCCGCTGTACATCTCTGCAAGCTCTTGGATTTCCTTTTTGTAGTATATTGCTTTCAAATTTTAGGTTATTCGTACGTTTAATGTTTGACTTGTTGTAGGTTTTAAACATTGGTGTTGCAGGTTCAAACAATTACCAAAAGCCCTAAATTTAAACCAGTCATTGCCACTGCTAAGGTCGCTATCCCCATTTAGCTTTTGGTTCATGTGGACCATTCATTAACATGAGAGATGGGTTCATGTGAACCACTACTCATGAAATATGGGTCATGTGTTTGACTCAAAAACTACGCAGTTAAACCCTAAAATAAAATTTCATAATTTGATATGCTGCGAAAAATACCTCCTACTTATCAATTGATGAGCTAAAGGGGCTCTATAATGAATGGTTCATAAGGCACAACACTTGCTGAAGGTTTTGCAAATGGGGTAGCAAGCTAAGTGTGCTTGATCTTGGGGGAAACTCCATGGTTAAGCGCGCTTGAGTCGGAGTAGTACTGGGATGGGTGACCTCCTGGGAAATCCTGATGTTTCACCCATGTGTGCATCACCTAGATGCAATGAGTGCTAAGTGGACCATTCATTAACATGAGAGATGGGTTCATGTGAACCACTACTCATGAAATATGGGTCATGTGTTTGACTCAAAAACTACACAGTTAAACCCTAAAATAAAATTTCATAAATTGTTATGCTGCGAAAAATACCTCCTACTTATCAATTGATGAGCTAAAGGGGCTCTATAATAAATGGTTCATAAGGCACAACACTTGCTGAAGGTTTTGCAAATGGGGTAGCAAGCTAAGTGTGCTTGATCTTGGGGGAAACTCCATGGTTAAGCGCGCTTGAGTCGGAGTAGTACTGGGATGGGTGACCTCCCGGGAAGTCCCGATGCTTCACCCCTGTGTGCATCACCTAGATGCAATGAGTGCTAAGTGGACCATTCATTAACATGAGAGATGGGTTCATGTGAACCACTACTCATGAAATATGGGTCATGTGTTTGACTCAAAAACTACGCAGTTAAACCCTGAAATAAAATTTCATAATTTGATATGCTGCAAAAAATACCTCCTACTTATATCTATAGTAGTTTTAAATATTTAATAAATATTGTGCATGATAAATAAATGTAATGAATGCTTTTAAATGTATAAATATGGTAATAGATTATTCATATATGTGTTTAGTTGATTCATAACAATTAGTTAAAAGAGAACAAGGGAGTGCTAATATTAATGTGGGAATGGAATGTATGGCAATGGATATAAGGGCATGTGTAATAAATTTGGCTTATGTATAGGAACACTAGTGGATAAGAATAGGATAATGTGAAATGTGTGGAAATGTGTAAACAACAACATTTATCTAGCACACACAATGCATCCATAGTGTATCATGAAGAATGGTTTTTGCTAGCAAAAATGAAGAATGGCCATGGGTATTTTGCTTTTGATTTTTTTTACTTTATGTAACATATAACGCGAGTGCATTATAACACACTCGCATTTTATCTTGCATGGGACCAAAAAGCCAATTGGTGACTTTTTGGTCCCACAACTTTGTGCATACACTCGAGATGTTCTAGGGGATAGTTAGAGGCACCACAAGTAGCTAGAAGTAACTGATTATTTTTCTCTGCTATTTCAAGCCATAGTTGTTTATTTGTGGTGTAGGACATGGATGTGGTTCATGCATATTTGGTTAAAAACATTTGACTAAGTGTTTGTGCTAGTGGCTAATCATTTGTGGTGTTTTTCATGTGGAGAAGTGATGTTCATATAATCTATGATATGTTGATGTAATGGTACATTAACATTTTAGTTATGTGACTATTAGTATTCCATGTAGTAATTAGATAGTCAAGATGGTTGGAATTCCATGCTCAAACATATTAGTAGCTATATCTACTTGCTTGTACAAATGGAATAATGTTGGATTGTTGATGTGTCTTGTCTTGAAGGTGTGGTAGACCTAGATGGACATTGTACATTGTTGTCTGTAGATTGAGATACTCTATAAAAGATACTATTTGTATTAGATAATTTATTTCATAAATAATACAATGGTTACTATCCTTTTGGTGGTGAGTTGTTTCTCTAAGTATTTTCCATGTAAATCATGTGTCTCATATGTATTTGTGGTCTATGTATTATTTCATGTTCTTCCTTTAATTTGTAAATAAATTTGTATAATAAACACAACTATATTTGCATCACATTGTCTTAAGGTGTTCCAATATCCTAGTCTATCAATCAAATGTAACTAGGATTAAGTTCCCATTAAAATTCACTAGAATTTTAAACCATTCCATCACCATTGTTGTAAAATGGAGAAAATGTTCTCTAAGATTAGATTTATCCTAAACTCCTCCAAATGTTCTCCATTAATTTCTAAACTTTTAGAGAAGTGTTGGACCAAGATCTTCAACTTGTTATGAAAATCATATGGTTGAAGATTATTCCAATATTAAGGATACACAATAGACACGACTTCAAGAAAATTCATCTCAAGGGAATTAGTCTCTGATCTTTGAGGCAAGATATCTTAGAATATCTTTTCATGTAGTTTTTAAAGATTGAAAAATATCACCAAAAGATTCCTTTATAACTAGTACTTGTTTGGTAGTACACCCAACCCTTGAAAAATATGCATTGGTACCTCATATCCTTGCACTATGACACATAATTCACTACTCGTAGTAAACTTTAAAGGGTTAGCAACATTGTCCACATTTTTATTAAGTTCTAGTTATCAAACTTTGGACTTATGAATGCTTGCTTTGATAGATATAGATTAACAAGGGTCATGTATATAATTTACATAGAATTGTATATTTTGAAATATACATAGTTCTTTTTTAGAATATTTTTACAAGAATGTTCATTTCCTCTAGAATGGGAAGAAGATGAGGTATAGTTAAAAGTGTTTTTCTATAACTTAGCCTAAATAAATAGTTAGGAGCCTTTCCTACTGTGAGGTGATGTTCATATATTACTCTAAACAAGGATTGATATTCTAAATTTAAATATCTTTGTGCTAATCCATGAAAGGAGATCTATTTGGTATCAACATCCTTAAGAAGACTATTTCTTACAATTATATCATCAACAAATTGTTAAAATTCTAAAAATTATTTGGGACTTCAAAAAATTATAAGTGGAACTTGTGGACTAGATCTTCAAATTTTGATACTAGATTAAATTTGTTTATAATTTTGAATGCTATATTGATTTTATGAGTCATGCAATGAATGAAAATAATGTATGGTGAACAAGAATTTCATATCTTTACAAAAAGACTATTCCCATGATCTTGCATAATTGAAGCTCCATCAACCCCTACACATGCATTGATACTATAGATTTTTTTTTCATAATTTTGAATGTCAAATTAATTTTTTGGGCCATGCAATGAATTGAAATCATGTATGGCGAACAAGAAGTTTGTATCTTTACACAAAGACTATTCACATGACCTTGCATAGATGAAGCTCCATCTACCCCTACAAACACTGACTTCTTTGTAATTATGGAGTCTGGTGCAGGAGCACCTTGACTTCCATAGGAGTTTGATTAAATTTGAATAGTTCAATATTGTAATAAGATAAATTATGTCATATTTCAGAGGATGAAGTCATTAGGAAGGTTAAATGTTCTAAGTTTGTCTTCATTTGCAAATTAGGAAAGTTATCTTTCAAAACAATGTAAAAACTTGGAATGTGAAGAGTCACTTGGCTCTTGGTTCATCCCAAATTAGTTGGAAATTGAAAGGTCATTGTAATGCCTTTAAAAGGCCTTGTTTACCTTTGTAAACTTGTGGGTGGTTGATTGGAAAGTTCTAATGAATAAAAGAACACTATTTTTATTGTATTCCTTCAAAAATTTGTTGCTTTCAGTCATTGTATGACCTTGTATGGGCAAGGACTGGTGCCAAGTTGGTTGTAAGTGGTAGTTCTATCAGTCACCCTCTATTTCCATTTTGTTGCATGCATTTTGGTTGTGTTTTGAGTTAGATATTGAGGATTTTCTGAAATCTGTCATAAACCCTGTTCTAGGGTAACAATTAGCATTTAAAGTTGTATTTCTCCATGTCCAGCCGTTGGAAATTGCTATAAACTTGTGAATAAGGAGATTTAGGTGTGTTCTAAAAGATCTCAAGAGTGCAGAGTTATTTGAGGGAGTTTGATCTTATTCATGTGATGCCCTAGTGCTGTTTTACTAAGTTTCTGACTGTGACAGTCATAGTCATGACTGGTATGAAACTATTTTGTGTTCCTATGAAGTCTTTAAACCCTGGAAGGGTGTAAATGTGAGATGTTTTAAATGTTTTCTAATCCATGATAAAGGTTGCAGGATCCATGAGTTGGAAGAACACCAAGAAGGACAAAAGAGTGACAGTGTGGAAGCCTATTTAGGCCTAATTGGAGCATGACAGTCTTTAGTTTAGAATGTTGTTACAAAACAAAGGTATCTTCATTTTTTGTATGTTTTAAAATGGCATAGAGGGTATTCAAATATGTGATCACAGTCTTGAGAAGGGGTCTATGGTAAGAGTTATGTTTGACAGTCCTTAAGGACAGGGCTACAAGGAAACAAGCCTGTCATAACACTGTCAAAGTGCTCTCAAACTGTAAGTTGCTATCCATTGTCCTTAAAAGTAAAGGTTATAGTTGTTGGATCAGAGACCATGTGATTGGTTATGTATTTGACAAATTTATGTTGGTTGTAGTGTGAGTGTTATAGTTGCACACTGAAAATAGTCATGAAGGAATGAATGGGCAGCCTTTGTAATGGTTTGTTTGTGGGTAAATTGAAGTTACTAAGGAGTTGAGTTCTCTTGTTCTTTTCCTCTGCATCAGAGTCATCCATACCTTCAATTTCCTTCAAAGATTTCCTAACTAGTTTCAATAGATTTTGAGATGTTACATTCTCCCTCATTTTATGAACACATAATAAATGAGACTAGAATACATGATTTTGAGATGTTGCAAGGTCATGGGAATTACTCTTTGTGTAAATATACAAACTTGTGGTTCACTATACATGATTTTCAATCATTATATGGCCTATAAAATGAATTTAGCATTCAAAATTATGAATAAATTTTCTCTAGTATCAAAAGTTGAAGATCTAGACTTATATTTTTTGAAGTTCCAAATAATTTTTGAAATTTTAACAATTTGTTGATGGTATACTTACAAGAAATAACCTTATTAAGGATGTTGGTACCAACTAGTATAAAGGGTTTTTTAAGCATGCCAATCCTTGATTAGAGTGATTTTTGAACATCACCTCATAGTAGACAAAGATCCTAACCTTTTATTTAGGCTAAGTGAAAGAAATACATGTTTAACTTTAAATTGTTAAAATTACAAAAATTATTTGGGACTTAAAAAAAATAAGTGGAACTTGTGGACTAGATCTTTAACTTTTGATACTAGATTAAATTTGCTTATAATTTTGAATGCTATATTCATTTTATGGGTCATGCAATGAATAAAAATCATGTATGGTGAACAAGAAGTTTATATCTTTACAAAAAGATTATTCCCATGATCTTGCATAATTGAAGTTCCATCAACCCCTACATGTGCATTGACTTTTTTGTAATTATGGAGTCATTCATACCTCTAATTTCCTTCAAGGTTTTATTAACTAGTTCAAATAAATTTTTAAATGTTTCATTCTCCCTCATTTTATGAACCAATAATAGACGAGGTTACAAGACATGATTTTCTAGTATACACATGCATACATACTCAAGAAGAATTATCTACTATTATAACTTCATCTAAAGATAATGTAAAAAAAGTTGACCATTTTTATTTTTCCTAAACATGCCATTTTCCCACTTTAGCAAGACAAATTGACCATTACTAGGTACTATTTATTAACTATTGTGTGTTGGAAAGTTGGAAACACTAAGAAAAAACAAAAAAGTTCATATATTTTGGATAGTTTATCATAGGATGCTCTCTAATCAAAATATAAAAAGCAACACCCAACTGAACAATTTTTGCCATTTGTGTTCCTTCCATCATATCCCAAATAGAGATTAAATTGTACTTCCATTTGTAGAAAGATTTTCTTATTTTTCTATGTACCTAACATATTTTGGTGCATGGTTGACATGAAGGCATTCTTACTTTGTTTCCATCTTATCATTTAATTTTCCTCCCCCTCTATGATTTTCTTTTCATAAACGCTCACAACATGTTTTTCTATCATATCTGTGTTTAATTGTGATGTTTTTTTCCTCCCATATATCTAACTACAAATCTTACACCTACATTCTTTTGGAGCTTCATCTTTGTTTTCATTCTCCACTTGTATATTAAATGGATACTTTAACACTCAATCAACCTAAAAATTTCTTGTCAGGTCCCACTCACATCTAGTTTTCTATTTTTCCTTTCTTTTCCCCTTTTATTCATGATATTCATTTTCATCAACACTTTGTGAGATTGATTTATTTACATTATTTTTCCCAATACCTTGTGAGTTCTTCAATGTAACTATTGTCACATAGAATTACATCCAGCTTGGAGAGAGTCCAAGTATTCTAATGACACAATGGGAATGATCTCAAGGTGTGGGATCTTGAAAATTGAGATCAGATCTCCAGAGGAGGCTGCTTCCTCATTCTAAGCCTAATCGTTAAAGAAAAACTATCTAAACCTAATGCTACTGCTTGCAGGGGAAAAGGGTTAGGAAGAAACTGAATTGAAAAGAGGTGATGCACCAGATTTAATGAGTAGTAGTAATCCTAGAAGAGACACAACAATGATTTCAATCACAATGAGAGTTCACACAGACTTATAGGGCTAATTGATGCTTCGGTATGAAGACCTAACCTATAGAGGAGCCATTTTACTCACATAATAGATTACAACTTCAAGTAAAACATATAAATCAGAGCATAAGAGAGGCAAAATATTGTGCATATATTGATCATGAAGGCTAGAAACCATTACAATACAAAATAACCAGTATCAGAAAGAGACACATTATAGTTAATTACAATCATTGGTGGATTGATCAGAAGACAATAGAAGCCAAATTACAGGCACAGTGAGTCACATTCCAATAATCCTACAATTACATTAAGAGGTATGACTACAAGAAATTTTGCAGCATAACAACCTAGAAATTACTCCCCCTGAATAATGAGATTACAATACAAATTTATAACAAGTCTAGGTGGTGAAGTAGGTGCATGGATCCGCAACCACCAACACCATCATTAATGCATAGCTAGGAATAGATGGCAATGAGGATAGATGCCATGCCTCTGGTAGATCTGCAACCTTAGAAATGGTTGCCTGTACACAAGATAGGATAGGGCATTGAAGATGGAAGCCCAAAAGTCATCACAGATCTAAGAAATATTTGCCACCAAGCCACGAGAGTCCCCTCGCATTGAATAATCATGCAAACCCTGAGAATTTTGTCTACAAAGCCAATGACTGAGATAAATGCATTCGACACCATCAAAGTTTGAAAATCCCAAGTTTAATTTGGAGCCGCCAAATGGATGAACGGTTAGAAGATTGATGGCCCTGTGAGCTCTATGACATACACTTTACATTTCACTTTATGCTGACGCCTTAGGATACATGGCAAGATCTCGCAGGTGTGCAAAGGATTTGCCTAGTACACAAGATTCATCTATGAAAATGTGCGATCGTTGATTTACATCGGTCCTCTTCCTTCATTATCTAATGACACTTGGCACACTCTACTTCATTTGACTGATTCATGGGGCATACTTTACACCTGTCATTCATCACAGCCGTGTGGGAGGAGAGTGACATCAGCTTTGGAGGTCTGCGGACCTGTGACATCCTACCATGTGGCACTACGGGCCACAAAAGACTTAAGACTTAAGGAATTGAAGTTGACAGGTGGTAAAAGGTAACCTTAGGACGCGGGGCCAGTCACTTCATGACATAAGAGGCTCATGATTATAACTTAAGTGACTGACAACCTAGGGTAGACAATCAATGACAGATTATAACATAAGGTGAGTTATGACCATAAAACCTAGGGGTTTAAGGGTTTAGACTACTTGGATTGCATACCAGAGAAGGAAAACACCAGAATTAAGGATTCATTAGACTATTTAGCCGAGAAGGCAAAATAGGATAACATTTTGGTGACTTTGCAGGGGTGTTTGCAGTCCAAACACATGGAAACCAAAGGCCTTATCAATCCATTGGGCATGGGGTCAAATGAGTAACTATTGACCTATTTTCCTCTGTCTAGAGTTAAATAAGTTCACCTTGTATTTTCCTTGAAAATCCATTAAAAAATAACCCTACAAGGCTTAAATCTTTCAGATACTCATGCTGTGCCTTGCAAAAAATCCCAAAAATCTTGCCTCAAGAATCTTTGCAGAAAACCCAAAAAAAAACCCATAAATCTTTTGGCTTCAAGTGCCTTCCATTGCAGACATTTCCCAGTTCTATACTTAGTTATTTTTAGAGGAATATGCATTGTATGTTTCTTTGTATGTATTTTCGCATTGTATGTTCATATATACAATTGCACATACAAAGGAAATATGCGAAGGCAAACATACAAGGTTTTTCTTCTTCGGCATGACAATGTCTATTGGCAGTCAACTCAAAACTCTCTCCGATGGGCCGATGCATGTACAAGGAAAAGATACAATGCTGATATAAAAAGAAAAGATGCATGCAGAATGTACATCAGCGTTATACATTCGCCATTGTATGTTCGCACATACAATGGCGGACATACAAGGAGGAGGGTACAAATGACATCGACAAGATACATGCCATTGGTGGCTCTTTCTAAGGTCTCCCCGATAGCTGACAAAAGACGATATCCAAAAGGTATATGCAAAGCTATATACAAGGATGAATATATTTCAGGTTGTATATCGCAGATACAAAGGGTCATATGCAAAGATAAGATACAAAAGGTGGGGGCCACCAATTGTATATTTATGCGATTGTATGTTTGCACATGCAATCGAAGATACAAAGGGAAGATGCAAGTCTATAGAAAAGCAGAAGAGATACAAACCCTGGGGCCCACCGACCGCACATACAAAAGAAATATGCAAGTGCACATACAACGAACTAGGTACAAGTTCAAATGCAGGTTTGTATGCATGTTTTCCTTTGTATATTTTGTGCTGTATGTTCAAACATACAAAGGGTCATATACAAAGCGATATACAAAGATTATGTGCATATGCCAAAGTAAAGTGTTTGCAATGTATAAGTGCTCAGATTGCGTGTTTTGCTTGTATATTCGCTTTGTATATGCGATATACAAGGCAAAGGTACAAAGGCAATATGCAAGGCGGACTCGACTAGAAGATCAAAAGCAGTTGATAGCCTCCTAAGGTCTGCAGTTTGTATATAGAAGCACATTGTATATGCGATATACAATTGCGATAGGCAAGGCCAACATACAGGGGATTTCGGCGTGACACCTTGCATCGGCGAATCAGTTCATAGTCTTTTCAACTACCGATAGAAGATACAATTTTTTAGCGATGGGTCTCAACTTCAATGCGGTGGTGAATTAGGTGGTGCCACGTGTCAGGGGCGATACAAAGGGTGATTCAAAATATAACGCCCGCATTTGCATGTTGGCATATACAAAGCGAATTGAATATGCAAAAGGCAAAAAGGAGGGAGATTGTATGAATGCATAAAGTGAACCCAAAGGCATAGTTGCATTGTATATACAATGGAACATACAAAGGCATATACAAGCACATAGATACAAAGTGATATACACACACAGTTGACCAAAACTTTGACTGACTATATCTCCTCCATCCTGGCAAATTTCTACATGCTGCAAAAGGCAAAAATGCTTGTTTTTGCCTCCCCTTTCATTTGGCGGGCTTTTGAGGGGAAATTTTTGACTTTCAATTTTAGATTTGGATTTGCATGTTTTGACGACTGGACATTTTAGCAACCATTTTTTGGGCAAGATATAGATATTTGTTGCATTCATTGCTATACGAAGATGTTCAGTAGCTCTAATTGATGACCAGAAATATCTCTCAACTGCCTTGTTTTAGATATTTCATATATTCATTGTTGAAGATAGACGATGGAGCTGCTCGCATTCAATGCCCAAATATCTTCCATCTACCCCAGTTCTAGATCTTTTACACCATAACTTCTTGTAGGTGGACATCCCGTCAATGCAGATATTTCCTGACAGAGTCCATGGGGCAAATTTTGTAACCGACTTAGGTCGGATTGAAATGCTATATAAGCATAAGCTTAAGATGTAAATAAGGTTGTTGGAATTTTTTTGGCTTTCAGTCATTCTATTTCCAAACAGAGCTTTCTGCCACTGTAACTGAGCCTTCTTGTTAAATATATGCAAGATGTTTTTACCTCTTTTACTGATTTTAGTTTTGTGTGAATCTGCATGTGATTGTCTGTGAACATTTTATTCCTCTCAATCATTATGTTTCTCACCTCTGCTAGGATCATTTGAATCTATGTATGCTTACTTGATGTATCTAGTTATGTTGTGCATCTTGTCAGTGCTGTGAGGGTTCTTTTATTCAACTTGGTGAATCACCCCTTTATTTTCAAGTTTTCCTATTTCATCCTTCATTTTTAAAAGCATTTTTTCTCCCTTTTCCTCTAAAAATTTAGTAGTTTTAGGTGATAACTAGTTTAGGAAGCCAGCCTTCTTCTGAGGTCTGATCTCATTTTGCAAGGTCCCACACTTCGAGATCATTCCCATTGTGTCATTGGAATGCTTGGAATCTCTCCAAGTAGGGTGCAATTTCATGTGACAATAGTTTCTGGCACGCCTGGTAGGACTTAACAATTATTTTACTGGTTTTGATGTGCAGCCAGTTATTTTTAGACCTGTAAGAGGTTAAAACCTGCATATCTAGTGACTCATACTAAGGAAGGACAAGTAGGTCAGTGCTGCTGTTACGTTTTATGAGAAAAATACAAAATCAGAGTTCAAGTTCATTTGATTACTTGCAGCTATCTCTGCCTAGAAGATAGAGTAGAGCTATGGTAAGGACTCTAGTTTCTAAAAGAATACAATCAACTTCACCAAGTTTCAGGCTAGTAGTACCTATAGTTCCTATACCATCTCAAGAAAATCTACCTCTAGCTGTTCAGATGGCAAGAAATCAGCCATTTGTGGCTTTTGATGAAGGCAGCCCATTGAATTTGATAGTACATGATATTATACCCATGGCAGCTTTGAAAAGCCTACCTTATTTCACAGGGGAGGATCAAACTACCCCTATTGAGCACATTAGAGACGTAGCATCTCTATGTGGAGTTCATCATGTAACTCAAGAAAATGTAGCCATCAGGCTTCTGGCTGCCTCATTTAAAGGAAAAGCATTGCAGTGGTTCAGAAGTTTACTAGTGCAGACCATAGGAACTTAGGATGATCTAGGTGATAAGTTAAACAAACAATTTCAAGATAAGTCAGATAACTTATCACTAGTTGAACAACTGACCACAATAAAGAGAGCTCCCCAAGAGCAAATGATAGATTTCAACTTCTAATTTCAAAAGACATGGGACAGAATTCCTGCCATGGTAAGGCCTCCAACAGAGTATGCTTATCTATATTTTTTGAAAGCTCTAAATAGTGACATTTTAGTAATGATACAATCATTGGGAGGTACAAGTTTACCTGATGCATATGAAATAGCTATTAGAGCAGAAAATAGCTTGATTCAAGCTAGGAAAATAGTACCTAGACCACCTATGCCCATCTTCCCTGAGATTCAAGCTTCAACGCCTGTGCCAATCCCATATTTTGCCCCTTTACCTGCTACTGCAGCATTACCAAGTATTGCCAATTCTAAAACTGCTGCGTCTAGCTCATCACAAGAGTTAAGAGAGATAAAAAATAACCAACAGAAAATAGAGAACATCCTGCAAACTTTTGGGAATGAGCTGGTAAACATCAAAAAGTAGCAATCCTGGAATAGGCAGCCTTATCAGCCACAACCTCAAGGGCAAAATTAGCCTTATCAAGGGCAAAATCAGTCATACCAAACTAATAAGCCACCTTATCAAAGCAATTACTAAGGTGCTAGGCAAAATGTGAACCAAAGGCCTTTCCAACCTTATAACCCAGCACCCATTAATGCAGTTAGGGACCTTGTCCCTGTTTAGAATAACCTTGCAGCCGAGTATGAATGGTGTTTTCCATGCAATTAGCCACACAGTCAAGTAGCCTATTCAAATGGAGTGATAAATCAAGCTCTAATGGTGCAAAATGTCGCAGTATCGCAACCAAACACACTTAATGATGGGGTTGTACAACAATAGGAACAACCTCAGAATGATTCTGCCTTCATAAATTGGCAGGAAGGTGAATTCTGTGGCGTAAATAGAGATGTTACCTCAGTAGCAGCAAACACTAGAGCTAAAAAGAGGGGTTATGAGACAGATCAAGCAACGAACAAAGTAAAAGGACTTGTTGATCCTTCTACTTCTCAGATTCCCCACATTTTGCAAAGAAATACTCAAGCAACTACCAGGGAGCAACCTCATTTGCAAGTTGATATTGTAGTTGCAAAGTCTCACCAGAAGGTAAATGTCACCCCACCTTTCAATATCATTAAAAATATCAAGAAAGCAAATGTGACAATATCTATGTGGGATTCCCTAGCCATCCTAGGCCAAAAAGACATGTTGCAATCTGCCTTGTCTGATTTAAAAATATCCAATGATGCAACTGTTGACCCAACTAGGGCTGTTCTTACCAATTCATCCCAGGAAAATAGCAAACAACCAAACAAAAGTGCTAAACCACTTCCATTTTATGTATCATTAATAATTGGAGACAAGTTAGTACATAATTGCATGGTGGATAGTGGTGTAAGTAGCTTTGTAATGCCAAAACAGATTGTAGACTAATTAGGATTGAAATACCAGCCCCTTGAGAAGGGTGTACTCCAACTAGATGGCATAGCTGTTAATACTGTAGGAGTGATAAAAGATCTAGGTCTCACTTTGCACACTTGCCCAAATGTTTCCATTTCCTAGGAGGTGTTCATCATAGATTTGCCTCCTTATTTTGCCATGTGTTTGTTAATAGAGTTCACAGCCAAGATAGGAGGATATTTGTCCTTGGACTGGTCCCACATGTTTTTCAGGACCAGATATGGCACAAAAGTGACCCTAAAATCAAAATTGCTTGCCAAATATCATATAGAGCCTTATACACCAAGTGCTGTTAATGTAAATTAAATTATTTTTGATGATCCTGAGCTTGTTCCTACCCAAGAACTACAAGCTGAAAGTATACCAAAGGTACTCTTAAAGGAGTGGGCCTTAGAAAATATTGTGGATGATCCTGAAGGTCACATACAAGAAGCTGGTATGGGGGTTTACATATTGCATGAACCTGAAACAACAATTCCAAACCTTTTAAAAAATGTAGAACAACAACAAGATGAGGTATGGAAAATGTACTTTGATGGCTCTAGGAATAGGAATGGATCTAGTGTTGGTGCAATGCTCATATCTGCACAAGGTGAAAGATATTACTCTGCCTTCCATTTTGCTTTTTCATGTATAAATAACACTTCTGAATATGAGGGGTTGATCCAAGGTTTGCAGTGGGCAAGAAAGAGGAAAATTGGTTGTTTGCAGGTGTATGGGGATAGTGAACTCATTGTAAATCAGGTGAGAGGATTGCATGTTAAAAAAAATGATACTTTGAAATGCTATAAATATAGGGTATGGGATATGATTGAGGAGTTTGATGCTTTCAATCTAATCTCTATTCCAAGAAATCAGAACTATCATTCTGATAGGTTGGCTGCAATCGGGGCTCAGTTCGATATCCCCAGTGATATCTAAAGAGAAAAGGTGCAGCCCCATGTGAAAATAGTTGATAGGCCCTCTATTCCTGACAATAACATTCATTGGCAGGTTTTTGAGAGTGATGAGCAGATTCTGCATTTCTTGTTAGAGGAGGATGAGTTTTCTGTGATGAATTAGAGCAAACTCAAACAACAATATGGTAATGACCAAATTGTCTAGTTGATGACTAATAAGCTACCTAGAGGATTGGTAACCTTGGAATCTATTTTTGGTACTGATGATCAGCTAAAAAAGAGTAAAACTGGCATGCAGGTCAAAGAGGAACATTATGAGGAGCTGAAAATTTTCAAAGGTAAGCTTCTCAAAATTGGTAAAATCTGTTCACCTAAGGATATGAGAGCTTTTATTGCTCTTTGTCAAGAATTTGAAGATGTGTTTGCTTGGGATTACTCAGACCTAAAAGGGTTTGACCCTCATATTGCCCAGCATACTGTAGAGTTAGAGCCAAGTGCAAAACTTGTGAGGCAGAAACAGAGACCTTTAAATCTAAAGCTTGAGCCTCTAATGATTAAAGAATTAACCGAGCTAATTGAGGGAAAAATCATTTTTCCAATCAAGTATACTTCTTGGGTCTCCAATCTTGTTCTTGTGAGAAAAAAGAATGGAGAGATTAGGCTATGTGTCGACTTTAGAGACCTCAACAGAGCCTCCCTAAAAGACTACTACCCGCTGCGCTCAATGGAGCAAATCCTATAAGTAGTGGCTGGTTCAGAAAGATTTTCCTTGCTTGATGGATTTTCTGGTTATAATCAGGTGTTAGTCAAGGAGGAAGATCAGTTCAAGACTGCTTTCACCACCAAATGGGGTACCATGGCCTACAAAAGGATGCCTTTCGGTCTCTCGAATGTTGGCTCTATTTTTGAGAGAGCTATGGATATGGATTTTAAAGGTTTGCTGTATAAATTGGTGTTGGTATACCTTGATGACATCACAATTTTTCTAAGAGTGCAGCTGAACATTTATCCCACTTGAGGCTAGTATTTGAAAGATGTAAAGAGTTTGGGATATCTCTCAATCCCAAGAAATGCATTTTTGAGGTGCATGAAGGTAAGCTTTTAGGACACATTGTGTCAAAAGAGGGGATTACCATTGATGTAGAAAGAGTAAGGGCTATTCTGGAGCTACCTTTACCCAGCCACAAGAGGGGACTGCAAAGTTTTATTGGAAGAATTAATTTTTTGCAAAGATTTATACCTGATATTGCAAATTTATTGAAGCCATTGACCTCTATGTTGAAGAAAAATATAGTTTTTAGTTGGACAAAAGAGGCTAAACTCAGCTTTGAGTCCATAAAAGAAGTGTTATCAGTTGCACCAACTCTGGTGAATCCTGATTTCTCAAAAGATTTTATCTTGTATACTTATGGTGGCCTGGATACACTTTCTGCAATTCTGGTACAACAACAAAGTGAAGGCTTTGAGTAGCCAATAGCTTTATTTAGTCAAGGACTGGAGGACTATGAACAAAGGTATAGCTTCATTGAAAAGCATGTCCTTGCAGTGGTAAGGAGTCTCATGAAGTTTAGACATCTTATTTCTAACAATAAGATACATTTGATGGTTGCTCACCCTAGTGTGAAAGATTTCCTGCTAGGTAAAGATGTCAATGAGAAAAGGGCTAGTTGGATCACCAAAGTCATGGAATATGACATAGATATCAAGATAACCAAGCTCGTTAGAGGTAGAGGACTCAATGAACAGCTTGCTACTGGGTTTGAAGATGAAACAAAGAAGGAAGAGGAAGTGCTTCTGACCATTGAAGAGGAGTATCAGAATGATATAGCAGCAGTAGACACCAGCTGGGTTAATAACATGACTCAATTTTTGCAAACTGGTGAATGTCTAGTAGGTTTAAATAGAACCAAAAGAAGGTATTTTAGACTGCAGTCTATTCCATATGTTTTAATAGCTGGTGTCCTTTTCAGAAAGGACTTTAATGGTGTGTTGTTAAGATACATTAATAAAGATCAGACTGACAAGGTGCTGCATGAGTTCCATGATTGAACAGCAGGGGTCATTTTGCCCCAAGGATTATTGCTAATAATGAGAGTTGGATATTACTGGCCCAGCTTATTCAAGGATGCCCATGCATGGGCTAGAAAATGTATAAAATGTGCCATTTTTGCAGGCAAAGAGAGGCTACCAGCTTTACCTCTACAACCAATTTAGGTAGAGCAACCCTTCATGAGATGGGGCATTGATTTTATAGGTCCCATTAACCCATCATCAAGTGCTTGCCATAGGTGGATACTTATAGCAACAAACTATTTCTCAAGGTGGATTGAGGTAGTGGCTCTGAAGGAATCCAATGAGAATGCTGTTTTAAATTTTTATCATGATTTGATATCTAGATTTGGAGTACCTGAGTCAATTATCTTAGACAATGCTTTAGCCTTTGTTGGATTGAGGATAACTGACTGGGCTATGAGGAATGGAATCTATTTGAACACTTCATCAAATTATTACCCACAGGGTAATGGTTTGGCTGAATCTACAAATAAAAATCTCATAAGGATTATTAAGAGATCAATGGAGGATAACCAGAGAGCCTGGCACATCAATCTGAAATTTGCTCTATGGGCAAATAGAATAACTTCCAAAAGGTCTATTGGAAACTCCCCATATGTGCTAGTGTATGGAAAAGAGGCAAGATTGCCTATGTCTGTGGAGCTGCCAGCACTTGATATCATGAATCAACTAGAGATGTTTGAAGAGGAGGACCCCATGGCTGTCAGATATGCTCAACTTATGGAGCTATCAGAGATAAAGCTATGAGAGCTATGGAATGTCATCAGCGTTAGACAAAAAGAAATTTTGATAAGAAGGCCACCCCCAGAAATTTTAGAGTGGGTGATATGGTACTCAAATGGGATGAGTTGAAAAGTAGGCCGAGAAGACACTCCAAGTTTGACAGCATGTGGAGTAGCCCATTTATCATTACTAGATACAAAGAGCACAATGCATTTCAGTTATCAAATATGGATGGAGAAAATTTGCCTATCCTAGTCAATGGGATACACCTAAAGAGGTGTTTTGAGGTATGACTTACCTTGTAAATTAGTAGATTAGGTTTCTTGCTTTCAATAAGTGCTGCTGCACAATAGTTTAGATTCCTTTTGATTTTCCCTAAGTGCTGCTGGCACATTTAAAGGGGTTGCTTTCAGCATTTTGTTCTGGTTTGGACCTTCCAGTGTTCTTCATTGCTAATATGCTGAGTTACTAAGGTCATAATGGTTTGTCAAAGGTATATTTTTAAGTCTCTGTGTGACTTCATGCCCAATGGATGCTTAAGGCCACTAGTCTAATTTTTTAGCAGGCAAACATCCCATGGAAGTCACTAAAAATGTTGACCTATTTTCCTCTGTCCAGAGTTAAATAAGTTCACCTTGTATTTTCCTTGAAAATCCTTTAGAAAATGACCCTACAAGGTTTAAATCTTTCAGATACTCATGTTGTGCCTTGCAAAAAATCCCAAAAGTCTCGCCTCAAGAATCTTTGCAGAAAACCCCCAAAAAAATCCAAAAATCTTTTGGCTTCAAGTGCCTTCCATTGCAGACATTTCCTAGTTCTATACTTAGTTATTTTTTAGAGGAATATGCATTGTATGTTTCTTTGTATGTATTTTTGCATTGTATGTTCATATATATAATTGCACATACAAAGGAAATATGCGAAGGCAGACATACAAGGTTTTTCTTCTTCGGCATGACCATGTCTATTGGCAGTCAACTCAAAACTCTCTCCGATGGGCTGATGCATGTACAAGGAAAAGATACAACGCTGATATACAAAGAAAAGATGCAAGGAGAATGTACGCCAGTGTAATACATTTGCCATTGTATGTTCGCACATACAAAGGCGGACATATAAGGAGGAGGGTACAAAAGACACATCGGCAAGATACATGCCATCAGCGGCTCTTTCTGAGGTCTCCCCGACAACTGACAAAAGGTGATATGTAAAAGGCATATGCAAAGCTATATACAAGGATGAATGTATGCTAGGTTGTATATCGCAGATACAAAGGGTCATATGCAAAGGTAAGATACAAAAGGTGGGGGCCACCAATTGTATATTTATGCGATTGTATGTTTGCACATGCAATCAAAGATACAAAGGGAAGATGCAAGTCTATACACAAGCAGAAGAGATACAAAGCCTGGGGCCCACCGAGCACACATACAAAAGAAATATGCAAGTGCACATACAATGGACTAGGTACAAGTTCAAATGCAAGTTTGTATGCATGTTTTCCTTTGTATAGTTTGCATTGTATGTGCAAACATACAAAGGGTCATATACAAAGCGATATACCAAGATTACATGCATATGCCAAAGTAAAGTGTTTGTAATGTATAAGTGCTCGGCTTGCATGTTTTTCTTGTATATTCGCCTTGTATATGCAATATACAAGGCAAAGGTACAAAGGCAATATGCAAGGCAGACCCGACTAGAAGATCAAAAGCAGTTGATAGCCTCCTGAGGTCCATAGTTTGTATATAGAAGTGCATTGTATATGCGATATACAATTGCGATATGCAAGGCCAACATACAGGTGATTTCGGCATGACCCCTTGCATCGGCGACTCAGTTCATAGTCTTTCTGACTATCGATAGAAGATGCATTTTTTCAGCGATGGGTCCTAGCTTCAATGCGGTGGTGAATCAGGTGGTGCCACGTGTTGGGGGCGATACAAAGGATAACGGCTGCGTTTGCATGTTGGCATATACAAAGTGAATTGAATATGCAAAAGGCAAAAAGGAGGGAGATTGTATGAATGCATAAAGTGAACCCAAAGGTACAACTGCATTGTATATACAATGGAACATACAAAGGCATATACAAGTACATAGATGCAAATCGATATACACACACAATTGACCAAAACTTTGACTGACTATATCTCCTCCATCCTGGTGAATTTCTACATGTTGCAAAAGGCAAAAATGCTTGTTTTTGCCTCCCCTTTCATTTGGCGGGCTTTTGAGGGGAAATTTTTCACTTTCAATTTTGGATCTAGATTTGCATGTTTTGATGACTAGACGTTTCAGCGACCATTGTTTGGGCATGATGCAGATATTTGTTGCATTCATTGTTGCAGGAAGATGTTCATCAACTCGCATTGATGACCAGAAATATCTCTCAACCGCCTTGTTTCAGATATTTCATATATTCATTGTTGAAAATAGACGATGGAGCTGCTCGCATTTAATGCCTAAATATCTTCCATCTGCCCCAGTTCCAGATCTTTTACACCATAACTTCTTGCAGGTGGATGTCCTGTCAATGCAGATATTTCCTAATAGAGCCCATGCAGTGAATTTTGTAACCGACTTAGGTCGGATTGAAATGCTATATAAGCATAAGTTTAAGATGTAAATAAGGTTGTTGGAAATTTTTTGGCTTTCAGTCCTTCTGTTTCCAAATAGAGCTTTTTGGCACTGTAACTGAGCCTTCTTGTTAAATATATGCAAGATATTTTTACCTCTTTTATTGATTTTAGTTTTGTGTGAATCTGCATGTGATTGTCTGTGAACATTTTATTCCTCTCAATCATTAGGTTTCTCACCTTTGCTAGGATCATTTGAATCTGTGTATGCTTACTTGCTGTATCTAGTTATGTTGTGCATCTTGTCAGTACTATGAGGGTTCTTTTATTCAAATTGGTGAATCACCCCTTTATTTTCAATTTTTCCTATTTCATCCTTCATTTTTAAAAGCATTCTTTCTCCCTTTTCCTCTAAAAATTCAATAGTTTTAGGTGATAACCAGTTGAGGAAGCTGGCCTTCTCTAGAGGTCTGATCTCATTTCGCAAGGTCCCACACTTCGAGATCATTCCCATTGTGTCATTGGAATGCTTGGAATCTCTCCAAGAAGGGTGCAATTTCATGTGACAACAGTAACAACATAGATAGAGGGGCTAGAACAACTAGGTAAGCCACCAAGGAAAAACAAAACAACGAGCAAGCATGCACCCTCCTAATGAGAATACAACAGAGTGCAAAGGCACTTATTGAAAGCAAACACCTAACTTATTTAAAGATCTCACAACCATGCTAAAAGCAAGGATTGAGATGAATCCCATTGTCTGGGATTGGCATAACCTCTCCATTTAGCCTGGAAAGTTAGAATGCATTGACCTATTTGCAACTGGTAATGATATAAGGGCCACTCCACATGGCATCAAACTTTGAATGTCTTCCAACTTTGGCCCTATCTGCATTCCATTTCAACACTAAATCTCCTTCACTGAATGTTCTACTAGTAGATTTCCTGTCAAAGGTCCTCTTAACTTGATCTTGGTGAGCTTCAAGGGTCTTCATAGCAACATCTCTCTTCTCTGCAAGTTCTAATAGCTCTGCAAGTCTGACTGTCATGACATCATTTTTCATTACTTCCAGCTGCTGTGCCAACTGAAGAGAAGGCAATTCCAATGATAATAGAACCCTTTCTTCCCTTCCATATACTAACATGAAAGGGAAATTACCTATGGCTCTTTTGGGAGTGATTCTATCAACCCAAAGAGCAGTCTTTAACTTGGAGTGCCAAGTTCTTTGATTATCCTCCACTGTCTTCTTGATAATTTTGATCAAATTTTTGTTGGTGGACTCAGCCAAACCATTTCCTTGAGGATAGTAACTAGACGAGGTCTTCATGTACACTCCATAATTCAATTCCCATTCACTAACTTTTGTGCCTATAAACATTATCAGATATGATGGTGGATGGCACACCAAACCTTGTGGCTATACCCTCAAGGAAAGCACAATGGATGCCTCTGTAGCATCCTTCAATGCTACTGCCTCTATCCATCTGGTGAAATAATTAGTGGCTATGAGAATCCACTTATGGCCAACACTAGAAGGTGGATTTATTACTCTGATGAAGTCTAAACCCCATCGAGAAAAAGGCTAATCTGTTTGGATTGGATGAAGGGGAAGAGCTGCCAGTCTCTACTTTCCAGCAAATAATGCACATTCTTTACATTTTGTAATCCACTTATGTGTAGCACTAAATAGACTAGGCTAGTAATAACCAGCCCTCATGATTTTCATTCTAGTTGTCCTTGGAGAAAAATGGCCACCAATAGGACCATTGTGGAATTCTCCTAAGACACTAGAAGTCTAATCTTGTGCAATACATCTAAGAAGAACTCCATTGATGTCTCTTCTAAACAAGAGACCATCAACAATAACATAAGGGATGGATTAGAGTTTGAAATACCTTCCTTTAGCTTGATCTAATCCATTAGGACATCTACCTGACTATAGAAATGTGAACATGTCCTCATACCAGTCTGTTGGAGTATTGGGTTCAACTGGTTGTGTCTGCCCTTAAATGCATATGACCTCACTTCTATCTTTGACATTTGCCACCATTTATTCACACAGACCTTTACCATGAACCAGCCTAGCAATGTTGATGTTGATGTCATATTCCATTACCTTGGTGATCCACCCAGCCCTTTTCTCATTAATATCCTTGCTTAGGAGGAACTCTTTCACACCGAGGTGGTTCACCATCAACTGAATCTTGCTGTTTGAAATCATATGTCTAAATTTTTTTAAAGTTTTCACAACAATAAGTACCTATTTCTCTATAAAGTCATAATTCAATTCATATTCTTTAAGAGGCTAGCCGAAGAAAGCAATTGGTTGTTCCAATTTCTCCTCATTTTGTTGTGTTAGGACAACTGATATACTATCCTTGCCTCCAAGGGCATACAGAATGAAATCTTTCTCATAACTAGGGTTTATCAGTGTAGGAGCTTGCACAATAGCTTGTTTGACAGCTTCAAAACTGTCCCTATCTTCCTTGGACCAAATGTAAGTAGCATTCTTCTTTAACATAGTTGTGAGGGGTTTTGCTATTAAAGAAAAATTAGGTATGAACCTTCTCACAAAGTTGATCTTTCCTAGGAAGCTTTGCAGGCCTTTTTTATGGCTAGGAAGAGGAAGAGCCAAAATGGCACTTGTTATTTTTGGATCAATGGCCAATCCTTCCTTGGAAACCACATGCCCTAACAACTTGCCTTCTGGGACAACAAATACACACTTCTTTAGGTTCAACAATATCCCAAATTCTCTGCATATTTTCAAAGACTCTTTTTAAATGACCCAAGTGGTTAGCTACATGTTTAGAATATACAGTCAGATCATCAAGATATACTAAAATAATATCATTGATCAACCCTTTGAAGGCCAAATCCATTGCTCTTTGAAAAGTGGCTCCAACATTGTCAATCCAAAAGGCATCTTTTGATAAGCCAATGTACCCCACTTGGTGGTAAAGGCTATCTTATACTGGTTTGATTCTTTCACAAGAATCTAATTGTAGCCTAAGTAGCCATCTAGGAGTGAAAACCTTTTAGCACCTGCTACTATTTGTAAAATCTGCTCCATGGAAGGGAGTGGATAGTGGTCTTTAAGTGAGGCCTTATTCAAGTCTCTAAAGTCCACACATAATCTAATTTCCCCATTCTTCTTCCTAACCAGAACTAAGTTAGCTACCCAAGAGGAATGTTTGATGGGATAGATGATCTTAGCCTCTATGAGTTTGGATAGCTCTTTTCTAATTAATGGCTCAATTTTTGGATTGACAGGCCTTTGCTTTTGGTGGAGAGGCTTGGCATTAGGGTCTAGGTCAATAGTATGTTGGACTAAACCAGGATCAAAGCATTTTAAATCCCTATAATCCCAAGCAATTAGATCATCAAATTCATTACAAAGCTCAATGAAACCTTGTTTCTCAACTTGATCACATACCTTGCCATGCTTGAGAAATCTTCCTTGTGCAATCTCCACCTCTTCATAGTCATGTCTCTTGATTGTCATGTTCATTTTTTCTTTCTTTTGCTAATCATCAACACCAAATATGCTTTCTAGGGTGATAAGTCCTCTTGGCAACTTGTTGGTCTTTAGTTGGATAATCTGATCACCATATTGGTCTTGCAAATTTGACTAATTTTTGGTAGCAAACTCTGCCTCATCTTGCAAGAAATTCACAATTTGTTGGTTACTTTCAAACACTTGCCAACTTGTCACATTATTAGGCACAACAGGTCTGACAACAACCTTAACATGTTGATTTGAAATTTGTTTAACATTCAAAGGAATATCAAATTGGGCACCAACCGTAGCTAACCTATCAGCATCTCTGTTCTTTTGTCTGGGGACTACCTGAATGTTGAAGGCATCAAAGTCTTCAATCAGGTCCCAGACCTCGTGTTTGTATGACTTTAGCAAGTCATTCTTTGAAGCACTTAGTTGTTTGATTTGGTAGACAACCAGTTCATTGTCACCAAATACTTGTAAAATCTTTATTCCTCTTCTTTGAGCTAGCTATATGCCCTGAATCAAGGCTTCATACTCAAGTACATTGTTAGTACAACTAAACTACAGTTTGAATGAAGAGAAATAACTTTCCTTTTGGGGTGAAATCAGTACAACCCCAACGCTTGCTCCATTTTTGCTTCTAGAGCCATTAAAATACATCTGCCATATCCCACCTAGATTTGATTTTTCCTTTTCAAGATTAGGGATAGTTGCATCCTCCTCATGGATACAATAGGTACCCAGTCCTATTTATTCTATGTAATTAGTAGTATCAAACTGAAAACAATTAGCCTACTCATCTAACAATATATCATGTATTTCATCCATAGGTGTGGTAGCCTCATGTTTGCTATTATCTTTTTCCTCCAACTCATGTATTGTGCAATTCATGTTGTTAGGGTTTGGAGAGTAGGGTTCTATATGGTCATTTGCAATAGGTTCAACCCTAATAGTTACTTTGGTGCCATATTTGGTTCTAAATAGCACGTGGGACCAGCCAGAAGACAAATACCCACCTATCTTTGTAGTGAAATCCATAGACAAACAAATACCAAAGTATGCTGGGAGATCAATAACAGATATATATTGTGAAATAGAGCAACCAAGGCATGCATGCAAAGTGAGTTCTAAACCTTTAATAACACCTACTGTCTTGACAATAGTACCATCTAATTGCACTACACCCTTGCTCACAAGCTCATACCCTATACCTAACCTATCAACAATATTTTTAGGCATGACAGAGGTACTGCTCCTGAATCTATCATACAATTATGTAATAGTTTGTCACATATGACTAGGGAAACATAAAATGGAGGGGGCTTGTTAGTTTTGCTTGTACTTACTTCCTCCTTGGGTTGACATAGATTGATTTTGGCAGCAGTCCTTTCACTTACCAACTCCACACCAGAATGACTGAAATCAATTAGGGCTTTTTGGAGAAGGTTCCTTTGAGATGAAATCAATAATGCATCCCACGTACTCACACCTATATTTGTTTTCTTCATCTGTTGAGCCACTATGTTGAAAGGTGTTTGGCTTCCCTTTTGAAACATTTTAGTGATTGCAGAGTCACTTTTATTTTGATGTTCTTCACTTGGTTTGACTATTGGGATTGAACTAGCCTCACCAAAGTTGGATCTACTTTCTTTGAAGGGACATCAGGCACCTTCTCTTGGGTTGTAACTATTGGAGTTGCATTAGGGACATGTGCATGGTTGATTGCAGGGACTGGTGTGTCTCAACAACTCTTCTCTTTGATCTTGAATTGAATGCAACCGGTCTAGCTCTTTGATTAACACAACAATGCTCATCATGAGTCCAATTCATTAGGGTTTCATTATTTTGCATCTGTTCTTGACTTTCAACCACTCCTTGATTGATGTTAACCTATTGTTTTGAACTTGATGGCTACTCTTGTACTGTCAAAGCATGACTAAAATGTCTTCCTTGGCACAAATTTTGGTCATGTGGCTGATTGCAAGGGAAACACTAGTCACTATCTTGGGCTAGACTATTTTGTATTGGCACAAAAGGCCCTGAAGTACTAGTTGCATTAGGGTTAAAAATATTGAGTGGTTTGATGAAGATTGGCTGCCCTGGTCTTTGCACATTACCTTGGTATGGAGACCTAGTCTATTGATAGCCTTGGTTGTATGACTGGTAGGGTTGATGAGGCTGCTGATATGGCCTGTTAGGTTGTGTATTCTACCTCCTTGCCAATGTCAACTCATTACTCAACTTTCTAACCAGAGCATTACTCTCTTCTAATTGTTCGAGTATAGGTGAAGCTAGAGAAGGAATAGAGTTGATTGTAGTGGGAATTGGAGTAATGGCAGCAGGTTGTATGATAGGGGCTTCTATAAATAGAGGCATAGGTGCCCTTGGAGCAATCTTTCCTACTTGAATTAGATAATTTTTTTCTCTAATGGTTGTATCATAGGCATCAGGCAAGATAACCCCACCCATGGACTAAATCATGATAGCAATATCAGGATTTAAAGACCACAAATAGTATATAAATGCAGTGTTTGGAGAGGGATTCACCAGTAGAGGAATCCTATTAGATGTCTTCTAAAAATGTTAGTTGAAATCTACCATGTACTCATGTGGAGCTCTCTTGATTGAGGCCAACTGCTCCATAAGTGACAAATTATCACTTCTATCTTCAAAGTGTTGGCACAATTTAGTGCCCAAATCATCCTAGTTGTGTATTAAGTTAGCTTGAAGACCCCTATACCACTGTAAGGCCTTCCCTTTAAATGAAGAAGCTAGCAGTCTCACAGCCACATTATCAGCAGTGACATTGTGAATTGAACAAATGCTAGCAACATCTTGAATGTGCTCAGTAGGAGTAGTAGAGTCTTCACTAGTAAAGAATCGGATAGCCTTTAAGGCTAAAGTAGGAATGCCATCATACTGTGCTAGGTCTAGCAGACTACCTCCATTAAATGCAACAAATGGAAGGTTTCTATCCATGTTAGGTATATTCAGATTAATGACTATAGTTATATGTATGGTTCTAACTGAATGTTGAGACCTAACTTGAAAATTGATTGGAGGAGTAGACTGAGCTCTTGAATGGTATAAATTATTACTTCTACTTGTCCTCACATGGGATCTAGATAGTCTTGTCCTTCTTCTATCAACAAATGAGAGTTATGTGAATTGGAAGTTACCTCTAGAAGAAGACCTTGTCTACACTCCAGACATGAAATGTTGAGTTGTAATGAAGGAACTAGATCAACAGAGCCACCAGGTGCCTGTTGATGCTTTCATAGCAGCATGTAGACCAAGAGTGACACCAAATCCTCAGTCTAGCTCTCACTTAGAGTAGAGTAGTCCCACTGGGCATGCTGGGAACTATTGTCACATAGAATTGCACCTAGTTTGGCAAAAGTCCAAGCATTCTAATGACATAATGGGAATGATCTCAAGGTGTGGGACCTTGCAAATTGAGATTAGACCTCCAGAGAAGGCTGGTTCCTCATTCTAAGCCTAATCCTTAGAGAAAAACTATCTAAACCTAGTGCTACTACTTGCAGGGGAAAAGGGTTAGGAAGAAACTGAATTGAAAAGAGGTGATGCACCAGATTTAACGAGTAGTAGTAATCCTGGAAGAGACACAACAATGATCTCAATCATAATGAGAGTTCACACAGACTTATAGGGCTGATTGAGGCTTCGATATGAAGACCTAACCTATAGAGGAGCCATTTTACTCCTAGAATAGATTACAACTTCAAGTAAAACACAAAAATTAGAGCATAAGAGAAGTAAGATATTGTGCATATATTGATCATGAAGGCCAAAAACCATTACAATACAAAATAACCAGTAGTAGAAAGAGACACAATATAGTTAATTATAATCATTGGTGGATTATTCAGAAGACAATAGAGGCCAAATTATAGGCATAGTGAGTCACATTCCAATAATCTTGCAATTACACTAAGAGGTCTGACTACAAGAAATTTGGCAGCATAACAACCCAGAAATTACTCCCCCTTGAATAATGAGATTAGAATACATTTATAACAAGTCCAGGTGCTGAAGTAGGTGCATGGATCTGCGGCCACCAATGCCGTCATCAATGGATAGCCAGGAATAGACGGCAATGAGGACAGAGGCCATGCCTCTGGTAGATCTACAACCTTAGAAATGGTTGCTTGTACGCAAGATAGGACAGGGCATTGAAGATGGAAGCCCAAAAGTCATCATAGATCTAAGAAATATTTTCCACTGAGCCATGAGAGTCCCCTCACATTAAAGAATCATGCAAAACCTGAGAATTTTGTTTGCAGATCCCAATGATTGAGATAAATGCATTCAACGCCGTCAAAGTTTGAAAATCCTGAGTTTAAACTGGAGCTGTTGGATGGAGGAATGGTTAGAAGATCGACGGCCCCATGAGCTCCACAACATACACTTTACCTTTTACTTTATGCTGACACCTTAATATACGTGGCAAGATCTCACAGGCATGCAAAGGATCTACCCGGTAGGCAAGATTCATATATGACAGCGTGCGACTGTTGATTTACATTGGTCCTCTTCCTTGGTTATCTAATGACACTTGGCACACTCCACTTCATTTGACCAATTCATAGGCCATACTTTACACCTGTCATTTTTTCACAACCACATAGGAGGAGAGTGACATTAGCTTTGGATGTCTGCAGACCTACGACATCCTACCATGTGGCACTATGGGCCCTGAAAGACTTAGGACTTAAGGAAATGAAGTCGACGAGCAACAAAAGTAACCTTAGGATGTGGGGCCAGTCACTTCACGACATAAGAGGCTTAGGGTTATAACTTAAGTGATCGACAACCTAGGGTAGACAGTCAACGACGAATTATAACATAAGGTGAGTTATGACCATAAAACCTAGGGGTTTAAGGGTTTAGACTACTTGGCCTGCATACCAAAGAAGGAAAACACCAAAATTAAGGATTCGTTAGACTATTTGGTTGGGAAGGCAAAATAGGATAATAGTAACATCATCTCTCACATTTTCATTCACCTCATTATAATATTGCTCTCTAGTATTCTCTTGTTCATTAAGAGATGGTGAAACTTATAATGTCCTCACTTGATCTACTTCACTATACACATTGCCAAAATGTGACATTATTTTTTTGCATTTTGATGAGCCTCCCTTGTCACTTTCAATAATTATGCTCAACATCTCTCATGAATTGAAAACTATAAAAAAGAATAAATTTGACAAATAATTCATCTATAAATCACTATTATTAATAAGTTAAAATTTGATTAAAACACAAACCCAAGTAAATATAGATTGGATCATCAGACAAACCCAAAAATATTGTAAATTTATTTGTTTTACAAAACTTTAAGGTTATTGTACAAAATTTAAAACATTCAATATCATCACTAAAATGGAAATAAATAAATAAATTAGCAAAAAGAATTATAAATATAAAAATTCACTTGCCTATCATTGACTCACTAATGTCTATAGTGTGTTGCCTACGGTAGTTGGTTATAGGCTTGCCACATCATTGAAACTTTCAAATTAGATGAAAAGAATTGAGAGTTCAACTAAGTGTGTAAAATAATCATTTGAGAGTCTAAATGATATTTATATGAATTTAAATGTGGCAAATCCCACTAGATTTTATAATACTAGATGTAAATGTTAGACAATTATTTTGTCAAATACTTCATGTGCCTTGTCTATGCTTCCGCACTTTGCATACATGTCTCATAGGGTAGTTGCAACTACATCTGATGAAATTCCCATATCCTTTATACTTTGATGGATTTCCATACCTTGTTTTGAAGATCCCATTTGGGCACAGAAAAGGAGGATGTTGGCTAAGGTTGTGGAATTTGGATTTACACCCACCAATTGCATTTTCTTGAATGTTTCTAAAGCCTTATCAATAATAAATATATCATGACAACAACATAACAACAACTATAGTATAACAACAATAAATATATCATGATTTAGATTCATAGTTAATGATATAAGTTATATAACAATTAACACTAACAACAATAATTTGGATTTCTCATTTCATTGTTCAAAAAAGTCTCAAACTTCAAAATTTTTGATATGGTATTTGAGTCAATTATTATTTTTAGTTGCAAAAGAGGTTAAAGGTGCATTGGCCATGGTCTAGTACAGTGTGGTATTGTGTGAGAAGTGCAAACAAATAATTCATGCCAAATAGTCAAGAGACCTGGGAAATAAACTGAGGCCTTTAGTAGCATCCACCCACACACCTTGATGTGTTGGACCTGTTGGTTCTGCCCCATGAGGTGGGAAGAAGAAAATATGCTTGTTGGCACCTATTCACTACTCTCAAATGATGTATTTTATAAGAATGCATACGTTGTTGGTGTTGGTGTTCCCTAATTGATTGTTTGAGTTCCCTAAAAAGTAGCCATCTTTTATCCACAAGATCCTCAGGTCAGTGGCCAACGAACATGAGACTGACTCTCTGTCTCCTATGCACTTCAGGCTCTGCAAGACCTAGGGGGTATTCCCTTATTCAATACCCATACAATAAATCTTAACTTCAACTAGGTATTGATACTTAAGCAGATATGTTCTCTTTTATGCAGATCAAAATTGTATGATGATTATAAAGGGGCTACCTTTGGGCATTTTTTCATTTGTAGGTCAGAGAACAAGGTATCTAAAATCCTACTCCTAAAACCCTAAATTTTGAGATTATGAATAGATTTTGTTTTTATATATTTGGTTGCAAGATCAGGGTATGATTCATAAAATTAATCCAAACCTTTGATCAGTGCCTATCATAGGGTACAGAGTCAAACTCAAAACATGCAAATGATTTTCCACAAGCCAAGCAAATATACAGATTTCAGAGGGTTTATTTTGTCCATGCCTTGTAGACAACTCCCAAGATTGAGTATTTCTATTAACTCTACTTATACATATCCCTATTATCAAACATACCTCTCTATATTTGATCTAAAGTAGTTTAGTCTGTTCCTTAAACAAAAGCAAGAAATCAAACATGTAATGCAGCAAGTGTGCACCCAGAACTTAGAAACTTCTTAGTCACTTTGTTCAAAAGAAGAATGCAGATAACAATGGAGACAGTTAATAAAAACACATGCATTACAACATTATTCATATAATTCAACCTAAAACTGATACATAACTCATGAAAAAACACATTCAACACATTACTCAGAAACTTACAACACCATTGATAGGGCAACTAATCAAAATTTGTATTGCATTCACTCCTCAAAATCCTAATCTATCAACAACATTACAAAATGAGTCTACCAATTCTTTTATAGACACAAGAATGTGGTACTCAACATTCAATATCCTATGTCGGTTAGATGAATATTACATTGCAGGCCACCGCTCATAGGCGTTGGGAAATTAATTACATATTGAGTAAATAAAAGACAAAATATAATATTTGGAAGAAATACAGCTAACTAGGGAAGCCTTGCCTCATAAATAAAGAGAAGTTAGTTGCTCATTCATCTCAGGCACATTTATCCATACTTCTCCATCCAAGTTTCATATGACTTCTCTGATGGCCATTGAAAAGAAATCAACTTTGATATTTTCTCATTATGCCCTGTGTACCTTGCATCCATCAAAATCTTTGACTCCTTACATAACAACTCAAAATTTATTTCAAGCACATGCAACTTGTCCAATGTTGAGCTCAAAATCTTCATGCCTGGATCCCCATCAATACAACAGGAAGATATTAGTTGGCCAACAATGCCTTCAAAGTCAGCCTTCCACTTGTCAAGGCCCTTTACCTGTCCATCACCTTCCAATATGCTTGGCATTATTTTCTTATCTATTCTCTCAATAAACTATCTTTTCTCAACCAATACTTTGTCCAACTTTAATTGAAAAGCTATGACCTCCTCGAGTATCAGTAGCATGTCAAGGGTAAACTTTATCTCAAGTGGTGCCTCTGAATCAACCTTTAGCATCTATGAATGTCACTTCTCTAGTCCTTGGCAACCACACTTTGCACATAGTCTTGAGGTTTTCCTTATCCTGCTTATGCTTGTCTAGGGCCGTCCTCATACTTGAATATGATTTCCATGTTTCATCCACCCTAGCTTAAATTTTGGTCACTCTATGATTTATCAAAACTGTGACCATGTCCCTGACTAAATTCTTCTTTTCTTCTTTCAATCTTTTCACCTCTTCCTTTAATTCTCTTATTTCTATTAGCAAAGGCAATGTGTCAACTGGAAATGCCTCTGCAATTTAAATTATAGCTGGAGTACTTTATGCACTAGGTCCTAATAGTAGCTGCTCCTTATACCTATTTATCTCTGCAACAGCCTGCCCATACTTTAGCAACAAGTCATCATGATCCTTTTGTAGCTTGTTGGTTACTGCCTCTATAAATTGTGCTATTTGTACATTTAGGCTAGCAGCTTGGGAAGCAGGGGTACTTGATACTCTTTTGATTATGACATCCCTTGTTAATTCTCCCAATCCAATCCTAGGCTTATTATCATTTGGGGCCAATGCCTATATTGCTAAGGTTTCAAACCTAGGATTAAAAGTTGTGCCAGAGAGTGCCTTTTCTACTTGCTCATTTGTTACCTCTGAATCTTCTCTAGTTATTGTGTTAGATACAATGGCATCTGACCAGGTCCAATGTGGAAGAAGAAACATATTGCTTTTGGAAACTAGAGCCCTCCCTTCTTCTGGGGTCATCCCACTGATATCTTGATTCACCTCATTCAATACCTTTTGAGTGATGGCCTCGTACTGTGAGGGATTTGCCCCACTCTTTGCCTCTTCAATCCTCTTTTGGAACTCTTCACTTTTGACTTTTAATACATAACTCCTAAATTTAGAAGTGTTGATAAATTCATCATCTTCCATGAACTATGCACAAGCCAGCACCTTGACATCCTCTGTATCGACATACTAGCGAGTTATCGACCTAGCCAGTCTATTGTCTAGAGAAACATAAGGTATTATTCTATCAGGTGAATTCACATGATGGACAACTTCTTGTTCTTGTTCTTCCTTCTCCAAGTCTACTACTTCAATCTCTTGCTCACTTTCCATATCAATTATTTTTTGTTTCTTGGCAAGGGGAGAATCAGGTGATTCCCTTCTTTTAACATATCCTCCTCTTAAGCTGCTAGGCTAGTAGGTTGGTCTCTCCTCACCTGCTGGAGCACTACTAATCAGCTCATCAGAATGTCAAAAACCATTTGAATCCTTTATTTCTGCAAAGGCACCTGGGTAAGCAACATTCATATTCTTTCTCATCCTGTCTCCTGCCATAACTACTTCCCATTTGTTCCTTAAATTGTGGACATCATTCATAGTAAAATAGTTTCTAACTATGTCCTCATCATAAAAGACCTGATGAATGTAATGAGGTCTTTTCACACTTACCCTAACTTTGTCAATAAAGCCCTCAGGGTCAAATACCCTGGACTTCTCCACATTCATCCTATAACCTTGCATAATTGAATCAATCTGATCCAAGCCATCCTTGTTGACCATTATGAAATTATTGAATTTGATGGAAGTGGGAAAAAATGAGCCTTTCTTGTGTCTCCTCAAGTGTTCTCTATTTGACTCATTTAGTTGCTTGATTATCCCCAAGAAGGCAATTCTCTTGGGCACATATTTAGATAGAACATAAGGAGCAACCTCACATCCATAAATTCAAATGTAGGTGGTGTGGGTATGCAAGAACCGGTCACCCCAATTATGGTCTATCCCTAATTTAGGGGTCCTGTCCAAAGGCCTTAAGAAATCTAGCACATCTGCATGTAACATTTCCCCCTCTGGCTCTAGAAATCTAATTATTCTTCTTACAAAGTGCTCCTCAAAGATCACATAGTCAGAGTCAATACAATGCATGTCCAACATGCAGGTCCACATCTGAACTAGAAACATGTTTCCGTCTACATCACTCTCTTTAACATGTAAATTCTGGTGCCACATACCCAATATAGAAAACAAAATTATATGGCACATTAATGAGTACCATGTAAAATCCACATGAGCTTCCATAATATATAACTTGTTCTTGACCCTAATCATCTGCTTATGCATTTTATCTACTATGTAGGAGGCATAGTCATATGGCTATTTGGTGGATGGGTCCTGAATGTTCACTGGCATCGTCATCAAAGATATAGGCATCCTATCTAAAGCATCTCTCCCAAGTACCTGGCAGAGATTGTGGTAAGTTATAGCAAAGTAATGTATAAATTGGGAGCATTCAAAGGGATCCTCTTCCCCTATCAGATATCTTTATTAGTTTACCATCTACCCCCTTTGGTCTATGTTTGGGTAGGTTGAAGGCCCTATATCCAATTTTGACATTTTTGTATCCTTCCTTCAAGGAATTCAAGTCAATTTTCTTTGTAGCAGTAGGGTTTAAGTTGAAGACACTTGAGATATACTCCTTGGTGAATTTAATTATCATGGTGCCATTCCTAGGAGGATTAATCTTGTTTGAGGGTCATATCTCTACACAATTTCCCTTACTAGGTCTAGACTAGGGAACACATTAGGGAAAAGTAGCTTAACCAAGTCTAACCACCAAGCATTACAAACTAGGATCTTTAAGTCAATCCTATCATACCAGTGTTTGAAGAGAATCCAACCTGGCACAGGTAGTATGGCATCTCTGCAATTGTAGCAAATGTCCATAGTTTTGTCACTCAGCCTGCTAGGACCATGCACATTCAAAGATTGTCTAACAGACCCTGGGAGTTGGACCATGAGATTCTCATCTCATCTTTGTTTTGACATGGATGATTAATTGGCCTGACTCATTTCTTTAGAATAATTTCTATCAAACTAGGGTTTCCTTTTTCAACAATACTTTACCCTCTAGACAAGCAATCAATTTAGAATTCAAATGGGCATGATTGAATAGAGTAAACTTACTAGTTTTAATGCTTACAGATGTCTAAATTCTTTCTCTCATTTGTCTGAAATCTTGCTGTGTGCCAAGACTTTGTTCGTGCTTGTGAAAATAATGTAGAAAGCCCTAATCTTGCCCTTTAAGAAGCTTCATAGCATAGGTTCTGAGGCATTAATGGATGTAGCTTTGGCCTTAACTCAAATTCATGTCACATGGAACCTACAATGCTCATCATAAAAAAGTTTAAACCTGGGCCATTGATCTAATTTTTCCTTTGTGAAATCTTTAGCCATCATTCAGCTACCAACCTTGAAAATCTTGGTCTTCTTCATTGAAAAGTCTTTAGCAAATAGAAACAAGCCATGTCGGATGTACCTCCTCTGCCGACGACTTCTCTTTTTGTCTGTTGTGGACATGTGGCGCCATTTCGTAGCATCACAACCGGAAATGGCCCATGACCAACTTGCTCGGCGTGGGTGTGCTAAAGCCTCCATGCATCCCTCTTTAGATATACCTTCACTCCTTTCTCAAGAGGAGGCCATGTGTCACCATTTCGTGACATCACGGTGGATCTTTACTTTTGACAGGATCCTTCTGTGCACTTGCGCTACTGTCAGATTTTAACTTCTCTGCAGATCACTTCTTACCCTGACTCCTAACAACACATGGTTCATTGATTTAGAATCTTTGACTGAGGGGCTGTAAGCCTAAATTCTTTGATAGATCTCCCTATTTCATGGCCCTGTAGAAGGATGATGACGTAATCTTAGAGGCTCTACGACGCTATGAAATACTATCACATGACACTTTATAACCTTAATAAAGACTTAGGATTTAAAACTTAAGATTTTCACGGGCAACAAAGGGTAAAGCTAAGACTAAGGGCCAGTCATCTCATGATCTTAAAGACTTCAAGTTGTAACTTAAATGACCAAGAACCTACCACAAATGGTCAACATGAAATTAGAAGATAAAGCGCACGAGACCAAGGAACTTAGGTTTAAATGCATATAGGAATAAAGACTTGCAATTTCTTAGGCTCAAAACCCTAAACCTACATAGGTGCCACCAGTCGGAATGGTCAAACGGTCTAGATTTAACCAAAAATGAGACAAGGTATTGTAGAGGGACTCAACGTCCACCTGTAGGTCCAGATAGAACATTTGTAGGTGCCATAGATCGAGAGAAAAGGTAGGCAAAAATTTTTCAACTTTTTTCTCTTTGAGCTCTTTAGAGACTCCTTGTGCAATGTACACTGGAAAGATCGAGAGACCTAGGAAATGAACTGAGGCCTCAAGTAGCATTCGCCTACCCACCCTGATGTGTTGGTGCAGTCAGTTCAGCCCCACAAGGTGGGAAGAAGAAAATATGCCTGTTGGTACCTTTTCACTGCTCTCAAATGATGCATTTTGCAAGAATGCATACATTGTTGGCACGGTCAAATGGTCTAGAGTTGACCAAAACTAAGATAAGGTACTATAGAGGGACCCAACATCCACCTATAGGTCTATCCAAAACATTCATAGGTAGATTGAGAGAAAAGGTAGGTGAAAGTTTTTCAACTTTTTGCTCTTTGGGCTCTTCAAAGACTCCTGGTGCAATGTACCCTAGAAAGATTAGGTGACCTAGGAAATGAACTGAGGCCTCTAGTAGCATCCACCCACCCACCCCAACATGTTGGTGTATTCAGTTTTGCCCCACGAGGTGGGAAGAAGAAAATATGCCTATTGGCACCTTTTCAAAGCTCTCAAATGATACATTTTGTAAGAATGCATACATTGTTGGCACTATCAAATGGTCTGGAGTTGATGAAAACTATAGAGGGACCTAATGTCTACCTATAGGTCTAGACAGAACATTTGTAGGTATCATAGATTGAGAGAAAAGGTAGGCAAAAGTTTTTCAACTTTTTTCTCTTTGGGCTCTTCAGAGACTCCTGGTGTAATGTAGCCTAGAAGGATTGGGAGACTTGGGGAATGAACTAAGGCCTCCCCTAGAATTTACTTACCCACCTAGACATGTTGGCATAGTCAGTTTGACCCACAAGACAAAGAATGCAAAATATGGCTCCTAGCAAATTTTTGTTGAATGCTAATGATGCTTTTTGTAACATTTCATACATCATCGCCACGATCAAATGATTTGGATATAATAAAAATTGAGAGAGGTTATTGTGGAGGGACTCTAAATTCAGTTGTAGGTTTATATGGAATAGTCATAAGTGCCATGGATTTTGAGTACCAACCTATCATAGTTTGGCAATTTTTTGCACTTAGATCTCTTAAGAGACTTTGTTAGAATAATGTATCTCAGAAGGATTAGGAGACCTATGGAATGAAATGAGGCCTCCCCTAGCATTCACCTACTCACATGGATGTTTTGGTACTATTGGTTTGGACTCATGATACATGAAATGAAATTTATGCTCATCGATAACTTTTCATTGAACACAAATGACACTTTTTGCAACTTTTGAAAATTATTGCCATGACCAAATGGATTAAACATTTTAGAAAATGAGAGAGGTTATTGTTGCAAGGTGTGCACCCTTGGTCTCCTTGTGCTATGCAGTGTAGCACTTGGGTTCATGACAAGGCTTAACCACCTCTCATGGATTCATTAACTCTGGCAGTTGTAGTGGGCATTAACAGGTCAATCTTTTGGTGCAACAATAACCGTCTTTCTAACAATTGGTATCAGAGCCTGAGTCACAGGTTTGAACCCCTCACTTGTGCTGGGGGGATTTTTGCAAGGTTTGTGGTGCAAGAGCACCCCTTCAACAAGTCAATTATATGTCTTAGGGAGAAGATTAAAATCTTGATGTCTTAGGCATTTCTATATTTAATGTAATAGGGTCTATTTGACCAATATCTGTCATTGTAAGTTGCATCTAGGTTTCTGTGCAAGTCCCTAGGACACTTGTTAGTTTGTAATGACAAGGTTGTTAGTTAGTTAAGAGTTTGTTACTCAGTTGTATCTCCCAGTTGCTTGGAATTGTCTTCCAGCCACTGGGAAGCCAGTCAGTACTACTCACTATGAGTAGATAAATAGCTTAGCTCAGATCGATTTGAGAGAGATTGATTTTGATAGAGATAGATATAGATCAGAGAGGATAGGTTAGACAAAGGAGTGATTGTGAAGCTGTGTTGTAGAACTGTGAAATTAGATATCTGTATCAATTTCTGAAAGCAATAAGAAGATCTTGTTTGTGTTAATTTTTTGGTGTTCGATTTACTTGTGTAATCAATTTTCTGGTTTGCAGTTGAGATGGGTTCTTAACCCATTCCACCGGTTGGATTACTTCGTAATCGGTGGAATGGCTATACATATGTGTTTATGTTTTCATTTTGTTTTTTTGTTTGTTCAAATTCACATTTATAGGATTATTACAACATGCTTAGGTGAACCCTAGCATCCTCATGTGCTAGGTTGGCAAAGGTAGAAAAGTTTATATGTTTGTAGGAGAAATAGTTTGACGAAGTTGCGAAGGTTTCAGCAGACCAAATTAGCGACATTGGAGTGTTTATGTTGCCTAGTGGTTGAACCGATTTTCATTGGTTCAACAGAGTTTGAACTAAGCAATCGGCATGTCGATGTGAGATTCAATATCAGGTTCTGCCAATAGTCGAAGTCCAGGCAGAAAGCCTTTGGTTGAACCGATAGTCGAAGAGTTCAATAGGTTCAAAGTGGTTCGTCGGTGTAAGTGGTGCATTGGCTAAAGGAATTAAGTTGGCCAATAATAGAAAGCATTAGCAATAGTTGAACCAATGGTTGAACTGGTTCAACGGTTCAATGGTTCAATGGTTCGCCGGTTCAACAAGGCGTAGATGGAGTTCAAGTGGCCTAATGATTCAATTGAGAGTTGCCGATATCTTTTAAGTCAATGTGATAGGAGTATATTGAATTAATAGCTATTGTTCAATGGTTCACATGGTTCAAAGGTTCAACCACAGCTACAGTTCCGCAGTTTTAAACTGTTTCCACCATTTCGCTGCTCGCTCTGCATCATAGTGGTATCAGAGCAAAGGAGTATCTTTTGGGAAGAAGAAGCAGACAAGATGTCAGACGAAGAGGGATCATCAGAGTTCCCACCGAATATGACCAACACTGAGTTGGTTGTTCTAGTAAAGAAACAATTTGCAGAGAGCAAGGCAGTTAGAGCTCATAATTAGGCCTTGAAAGATGAGTTAGAAAGATTGAGGGACAAAGTAGGTTCTGGTAAAGAAGAAGACAGGGATGAAGAGCAGATCCCTAGGTGAGAAGAGATAGAGGTTCCTGCAGACCAGAGACCCTTACTGAATGCCCTCAAATCCATGGAGAGAAGGACCATGGATGTGAAACTGGACCTGCCAGTGTTGACAGGAAAGATGGATCCTGATTTAGTGATGGAGTGGATAGACTCCTTGAATAATTTCTTTGAAACAGAGGAAATACCAAATCATCGAAGGGTAAAGATGGCCCAGTCCAAAATGAAAAAGGTTGCATTAACTTGGTGGAATTTCATCCAAGATGACAGGGTGAAAGAAGGAAAGAACATAGTTGTTACTTGGAAAAAGATGGTGGCTTTAGTGAAGGAAGCCTATGTTCCATTGGATTACCGCATCAAATTACATAAGAGGAGACAAAATTTGAAGTAGAAAGAGTTAGATGTTAGTTCATACACTGAAGAGTTCATGAAACTATGTATCAAGACAAAGGTGAAGGAGAGTCAGGAAGAGAAGGTGGCAAGGTATCTCAATGGGTTGAGATTTGCCATCCAGGGAGATTTAAATCTGCATAATCCAGACACAGTTCAGAAGTGCTACCAATTGGCACTCAAAGTGGAAGAAAAATTAAAGAGAAGACAAGAGCAGAATAGTAGAGGAAGAGGAAGATAACAAAGAGAGGGAAGAAGTCCTTTCAGAGGCAGAGGAAATGGATTTGGACACCAAGGTGAATCCAATCAAGAGAACAACAAAGGAGACAACAGTCAAACTCAAGGAGGAAATTACAATAAAAAAGGAAACTTTAGGGGCAGACGGCCACCATTTAGAGGGAGATCTTAGGGTAGAGTACCTCTCAGATGTTACAATTGCAATCAAGAAGGCCACATAGCTAGTAGATGTCTAGAAAAAGCAACAAGTTCAATGGGAGAAAGAAGGACAAATCTGATCCAAGAATCTGACTGTCAAAGTGTGGCAAGCTCAAACACTTATCAAAGTGTAAAATCTCCTGATGGTTATGGATATCCTGAGATGGGAGAATCTTTGATGATTAGGAGAGCAATGACCACCATGAAGGTGCTTGATAGAGAACCCCCACAAAGAAAATCTCTTTTCAAAACTACTTGCAAGGCAGGAGGAAAGGTATGTAAAGTTCTGATTGACTCTGGATCTACTAAAAATTTTGTGTCTATTGAAATGGTAGAGAAGCTTAAGCTTAGAAGACTGCCACACCCTTGCCCAGACAAGATTTCTTGGCTCACTCAAGGTCAATAAACAGTTGTGGAAGATCAGGCTTGGTGGAGTTTCAAATTGGACCATACAAGGACAGATTATTGTTTGACATAGCTCAGATGGATGCTTGCCATCTCCTATTTGGAAGACCATGGCAATATGATTTGGGAGCACAAAATGATGGAGTTAGAAATACATATTCAATCACCAAGGATGGTAAGGTGATAGAGTTGCTACCATTGATGGAGAAGGAGGTAGAGTCAAAAGGGAAAGAAGTCAAGGTAATGATGGTAGAAGGTAAACAGTTCATGAAAAAGATAGTAGAAGAGGGTGCAGTTGCATATGCTCTAATCCCATACATGAAAGTGAACAAGGAACAACAACAAGAAGTCAAGGGAGAAAGGAGACAGAGGTTCATAGATCTTGTTGTCCAAGAGCTATTGAATAAGTACAAAGGCATCATCTCTGATGGAATGCCAAGGTCCCTACCACCTATAAGGGACATTAGCCATTACATAGATCTGATCCTAGGATCTACACTTCCAAACAAGGTAGCATACAAGCTTACCCCAGAGTAGAATGCAGAGGTAGCAAGGCAAATTGAGGAATTATTGGAAACAGGTCTAATTGGTAAAAGTTTAAGCCCATGTGCAGTACCGACTGTACTAGCACCAAAGAAGGAAGGCACTTGGAGGCTTTGTATTGATTCCAGGGCTATTAACAAGATAAAAATTAGGTATAGGTTCCCAATACCAAGGATAGAATATTTGCTTGATTGCTTGGGAGGTGCCAAATATTTCACAAAAATAGATTTAAAAAGTGGTTATCATTAGATCAGGATTAGGTCAGGAGATGAATGGAAAACTGCATTTAAGACCAATGAGGGGTTATATGAGTGGAAGGTCATACCTTTTGGTTTGTCCAATGCCCCCAGTACTTTTATGAGACTGATGAATGAGGTCTTGAGAGAATTTATAGGCAAATTTGTCATAGTATATCTGGATGACATCCTGATTTTTAGTAATACAAGGGAAGAGCATCTCAGACATATAGACCTGGTTCTCAAAAGGTTACATGAAGAGGAACTAATGATCAACTTGGAGAAGTGTTTGTTCATGCAAGAGGAGATTCCCTATTTGGGTTCTATCATTTCATAGGGCAAACAAAAAATGGATAAAGAGAAGGTAAGTGCCATATTGTCTTGGCCAACTCCTAGAACCATGAATGATGTCAGAAGTTTCCATGGGTTAGCAACCTTCTATAGGAAGTTTATAAGAGGGTTTAGTCATGTCTGTGCACCCATGCTTGACACTATAAAAGGAGGACAAAAGTGAAGATTTACTTGGACAAAGGAAGCAAATGATTCATTTGAGACATTGAAGAAGAAGGTGGCATAGCAGCCAGTCCTTGCATTGCCTGATTTCAACAAGATTTTTCAAGTAGAATGTGATGCTAGCCACATGGCAATTAGAGCAGTACTCAGTCATGAAGGTAGGCCTATTGCATTTTTTAGTGAGAAACTAAATGATGCTAAAAGAGATACTCATCCTATGATTTGGAGATGTATGCTCTAGTCCAGTCACTCAAAAAGTGGAGGCATTATTTGATGCCAAAAGAATTCATAGTGTTCACAGATAATCAGGCCCTTAGTTTCATAAATAGTCAACAGAAGATGAACTACAGGCATATGAAGTGGGTGGAGACTTTGCAAGCTTTCACCTTCACACTCAAGCACAAGAAAGGAATCAAGAACAAGGTAGTAGATGCTTTGAGTAGGACTCTGACTATCAATCAGATTCAATTGGAGAGTGTTGGTATTGATTCCTTAAAAACTATGTATGATGCTAATGAAGACTTTGGAGAGATCTACAAAGTATGTACTTCCTTTGGAGACAAATATCATGTTGAATATTCTAAATTTCTGATCCAAGATGGATTACTTTTCAAAGGTGGATAGTTGTGCATTCCACAGTGTTCTATGAGATTGAATATCATTAGGGAGAAACATTGCGGGGCCATGGCAGGACATTTTGGTCTAGATAAGACTCTTGATCTTGTTAGGAGACATTACTATTGGCCTAAGTTACAATCAGATGTAAGGAAATTTGTGGAGACATGTGTGATATGTCAGAAGGAAAAAGGGAGATCTACTAATGCATGTTTATATCAGCCACTACCCATTCCTTCTAGGCCATGGGAAAGCATAAGCATGGACTTTGTGTTGGGTTTACCTAGAACAAGGAAGGGATATGATAGTGTTTTTGTTGTAGTAGACAGATTCAGTAAAATGGCACACTTCTTGCCATGCAAAACCACTTGTGATGCTTCCTATGTTGCAGGTCTATTTTTCAAGGAAATAGTAAGGATACATGGATTGCCATTGAGCATAGTATCAGATAGAGATGTGAAATTTATTGGCCATTTTTGGAGGACTCTTTGGAAGAAGCTGGGTACCAATTTATCCTTCTCATCAGCTTATCATCCTCAAACAGATGGATAGACTAAAGTGGTTAACCATTCATTGGGAAATCTGCTAAGATGTTTGACAAGACAGCATGGAGAGAAGTGGGATAACATCCTACCACAAGCATAATTTTCTTATAATGACACTATCAATAGGAGCACAGGGAAATCACCTTTTCAAGTGGTATATGGTATTCATCCAAGAGGTATTTTGGAGTTAAGAGATCTACATGTAGGAGAATCTATTAGTGCATATGGAGAAGCTTTTGTAGTAGCCATCAAAGAGGTGCATGACCAAGTCAAGAACCAACTCCAGCAAACTACTTTGAAGTACAAAGCATATGCTGATTAAAAGAAGAGAGATGTACAACTTGATGTTGGAGATTTGGTATGGGTTAATCTGAAGAAGGAAAGGCTTCCAAAAGGAAAACATACCAAACTAATGCAAAGGAAGATTGGACCATGTCAGATTTTGAAAAAGTGTGGACACAATGCTTATGAGATCCAACTTCCTCCTGATCTTGGATTGTCACCTATTTTCAATGTATGTGATTTAACTCCATATAAGTATAATGCAGATGTAGAACAGGAACCATTGCAGGGTACAACAGATGATGATATCCCTAAACATGATCCACCACAGTTGAAGTAGATTTTAGACTCAAGAGTGGAAAAGAAGACTAGGAACAAAGAGTATATGGAATACTTGGTAGCTTGGCAAGGAAAACCTGATTTAGAGGTAGTTTGGACAGCTGAAGAGCAGATCATAAAATAGGGTACAGATCTTCAAACTCTCATCTCAAGTGGACTTGAGATTTCTTCTCTCGGGGAGTATGGTGTAGGAGCACCCCTTCAACAAGTCAATTATATGTCTAAGGGAGAAGATTAAAATCTCGATATGTCTTAGGCATTTCTATATTTAATGTAATAAGGTCTATTTAACCAATATCTGTCATTGTAAGTTGCATCTAGGTTTCTGTGCAAGTCCCTAGGACACTTGTTAGTCTGTAATGACAAGGTTGTTAGTTAGTTAAGAGTTTGTTACTCAGTTGTATCTCCTAGCCGCTTGGAATTGTCTCCCAGCCACTGGGAAGCCAGTCAGTACTACTCACTATGAGTAGATAAATAGCTTAGCTCAGATTGATTTGATAGAGATAGATATAGATCAAAGAGGATAGGTTAGACAGAGGAGTGATTGTGAAGCTGTGTTGTAGAACTGTGAAATCAAATATCTGTATCAATTTCTGAAAGCAATAAGAAGATCCTATTTGTGTTAATTTTCTGGTGTTCGATTTACTTGTGTAATCAATTTTCTAGTTTGCAGTCGAGATGGGTTCTTAACCCATTCCATCGGTTGGATTACTTCATAATTGGTGGAATGGCTGTACATATGTGTTTATGTTTTCGTTTTGTTTTTTTGTTTGTTCAAATTCACATTTACAGGATCATTTACATGATGCTTAGATGAACCCTAGCATCCTCATGTACTAGGTTGGCAAAGGTAGAAAAGTCCATATGTTTGTAGGAGAAATAGTTTGGCAAAGTCGTGAGGGTTTCAGCAAACCAAATCGGTGACATTAGAGTGTTTATGTTGCCCAGTGGTTGAACCGATTTTCATTGGTTCAACAGAGTTTGAACTAAGCAATCGACATGTTGATGTGAGATTCAATATCGGGTTCCCCCGATAGTTGAAGTTTAGGCGGAAAGCCTTTGGTTGAACTGATAGTCGAAGAGTTCAATAGGTTCAAAGTGGTTCATCGGTGTAAGTGGTGCATTGGCCAAAGGAATTAAGTTGGCCAATAATAGAAAGCATTAGCGATAGTTGAACCAAGGGTTGAACTGGTTCAATGGTTCAATGGTTCTATGGTTCAATGAGTTCAGCGGTTTAGCGAAGGTTCATTTGGTGTGCTAGTTCAACAAGGCATAGATGGAGTTCAAGTGGCCCAACGGTTCAACCGATAGTTGCTGATAGCTTTTAAGTCAAAGCGATAGGAGTATATTGAATTGATACCTGCGGTTCAATGGTTCACATGGCTCAAAGGTTCAACCACAGCTACAGTTCCATAGTTTTAAATTATTTCCACCATTTTGCTGCCTGCTCTGCATCAGTGTGCGCCCTTGGTCTCATTGTGCTATGTAGCGCAACGCTTGGGTTTGTGACAAGGCTTAACCACCTCCTGTAGATTCATTAACTCTAGTGGTTGTATCAAGCATTAACAGGTTGATCTTTTGGTGTAATGACAACCGTCTTACTAGTAGTTATTATGGAGGGATCCTACATGACCCTGTAGGTCTAGATGAAATGTTCCTAGGTGCCACAAATTCTGAGAAATAGTCTGTCAAAGTTTGGCACTTAGGGCTCTTAAGAGAAAGCGTCAGCAAAGTGCAGCTAGGAATGACTGGGATAGTTGAGGTGCAAAATAGGACATTGTCTAGAGTTCACCTACCCACCCAGATGTGTTGGTGCTATCATTTTGGCCCCATGATGCATGAAACAAAATTTATGCTTACTGACAACTTTTTGTTGAACACAAATGACACTTTTTGTAACTTTTGAAAAATTGTTGCCACAACCATATGGATTGAACATTTCAAAAATTAAGAGAGGTTATTTTGGAGGGACCCTACATGATCCTTTAGGTCTAGATGGAATGTTCCTAGGTGCCACAAATTTTGAGAAACAACCCATCAAAGTTTGGTAATTTTTAGCACTTAGGGCTCTTAAGAGAAAGCGTCAACACAGTGCAGCTGAGAATGATCAGGATAGTTGAGGTGCAAAATAGGACCTTTCCTAGCATTCACCCACCCACCCAGACATGTTGGCACTGTCAATTTGGCCCCATGACACATGAAATGAAATTTATGCTTGCTGACAACTTTTCATTGAACACAAAAGATGCTATTTACAACTTTTGAAAAATTGTCGCCATGACCAAATGGATTGAGCATTTCAAAAATTGAGAGAGGTTATTGTGGAGGGACCCTATGTGACCCTATAGGTCCAAATAAAATGTTCCTAGGTACCACAAATTCTAAGAAACAGTCCATCAAGTTTGGCAATTTTTGGTACTTAGGGCTCTTAAGAGAAAGCGTTGACATAGTACAGTCAGGAATGATCAGGATAGTTGAGGTGCGTAATAGGACCTTAGTGCAATATTTCATTTCTCTTTAATTGTCCTCTTTTCCTTCTTAACTTATTTGTATACTTTTTATCACATTAATTAGAATAGGATTAGATTAGGATTTTCAATTGGAATTTTGATTCATGGACACACTAGAGAACATCAATAGATCTAAAATTAGAGACATGATCATACACATATACAAATATAAATAAACTATACATATAAACAACATGAGAAAGCTAGTGTACATAATCATACACATAAACAAGAATATTGCCCATAAGTATCTCATAAGAGACATGATATTAGAGACATGATTGTAGAGAAGGAACAAAATTTTACTTATACAAATATACAAATCAGTTGTATATATTTACAAATGAACATGAAATTACAAATTTGTTTCATTTACAATCAATCCAATGAACCATTTGGATCTGCTCTACTCTTTATTGTGTTTAGTATTGCCTCGTGGTCAGACTCATGAACCTTCCACAAGGTCCTGTTCAATGGTCTACCCCCATATTTGATCAAATGAATGTTTGATTCCACAACAACATTAGAATAATGAAGAATCTTCCTATATGTGTCAAAGTCCTTGAACAACCACATAGCAGACTTCTTCATTGGGTACCTTCTAAGCCATGTTCCAGTAACAACCACTGATCTTGTAGGGTACTCAATGTTTTCTCCATCTATAATAGGGGCATCTAATTTCTTTTTTGCCTTAACATGACACAAATAATATTTTTCTTCTTCATTGTCTTCAGTTGCAATAACTGTATAAACATGTGCTACATTGATATGTGCATTCAGTTCAATGAATATAGTCAACAATACAAAGACACTACAGAATAAGATTGAATATGTAATTTATTAAATTTGAATGTTGATAATCCCTGGTTGAACTAGATCTAAAACATGGTCAAAGTCAACTGATGATTCAATCTCTATGAGTTGTAGTATTGTTCGGAGTCGATATGTGTTAAGCGGGCTTAGAATTCTTGTACACCATTCATCAACCCACTCCTTTGACTCACATTCATACCAAGCTTGATCTGTACATGAAGACAAAAAACATACCATCCACCGCATATGGATACTCCATGAACCTACATTAGAGATTCTAAAAGAGTGTAGCTCACTCGATCCTATCAATATACAACAATCCTCATATTTTTCAATTATAGTATCATCAATTGACCAAATAATCTGTGAACTATAGACTTACTTTCATTACCTAGACCCATTGTATAGTTACACCATTTGACAATAGATCTTGCATATGTCAACTTTGCATTGTCTTTATACTTTAACTCTTCTTGTGCTAATGCTCTTTTGATACATGCTCCTGCACCATCATGCTCCCCCTTTCCATGCCTGGCCTCAGAGAAATTCCACATATGTTGAACACCATTCATCCTATGCATCCTTCTTAACCAATAGAACATCCACAAGTTCTTGAATTGTGATGCACAATTATCTGAGCATATGATATGTTGACCAAATGATATGCTCCTGCTAGCCAAATCATGGTAGAACATATGAAAGCAAACTTGCACGAACTCTATAGAATGTGTGTGATCATCATTGATATAAAAATGATACTCCCTCAAGATCTTCCTATCATCCTCTATATTGTCATCTGCATGAATGAATTCTATATGTACAAATATAGCAACCCACATAGAGTTGTAATACTGCGATTGCACCTCATCCTGTGGCTGTAGTGTGTAGTTCTCTACAAATTCAACAACTAAAATGACAATATCAAGTGGAAACATATGTTTGCATAACTTGAATTACATGTCCAACCATCAAGTTCTATGGGTATGCCTTGCATACTCGTAAACTATATTCTCTCAAAAAATAGAGATAAACTGATACACTAGAATCTTTTCAATGACCAATTCACACCTTTTTGCTTCTTTACCATCTTTTAGACTATATGCCACTATCTTATATTTTCCAAAACTTACTAATTCATTTCCAACTCCATGTGTGTTCTCCATATGTTCACAAATTGGCAAATATTGTAACCCACCACAATGATCAAATGTGCCATCCAAGCATAAGTTCTTGTGGAATAGATGACCATCCACTCTTTGACATAAGATGCTCGATATGAAATCTCTTCAAGTTCTAGGGGGACAGTTTATATTACACTCCTGCAAAACATTGTTAGTATGCAAATTTACACATATATATCTATAAACATCATAATGATTAGAAAAATCAATATGTACTCTACAACAAAAAATTGTGCGTGTGTGATTTATTTTGATCTAAAAAGGCTAAGTTACCATTTCAAAATACCTTTGACTAATTTTGATTTTATGATACATCTCTTGAAATTTCTTAAAAAACTATGTTTGAGTCACATCCAAAAAATGCTTTGGATGTGGCTTATGGTTTCAACAACCAATTTCCTTCTTACAACATCTCTTGCATTAGGAGGTACCCTTGTGTTATTTTTCCAAAATTCTTCAATGAGGGATCTCAAGGATTCAACAACAACTTTATCTTTCCATGGGAGTCTCTGAGAGAATGCGCACAATTAATTTCTATTTGGGTCCTCAGCTCTATGACACCTTCCAATGGCTCTCATTAGAGTTTTTCTACTTATTTCTAATGCTTCACTTGTCTTTCTAATGAGGCGAGATTTCTTTGTTTGATGACTTACTATTGTTGGTCAATGTAATGACATATTGTGTGACATTACTATCCTTAGTACGTGAGGTGGAACCCACACTCTCATATGCAATCATTAGATTCTTTACAATTGATTTTTTACTTGAAGCATCTGATGTTCTTAGGCCAAGAATCTTCATAATGGGCCTAAAGTTTAGATTTCTCATCAATTCAACAAATAGTTGACATCTTCCGATTTCATTTAAGTTCTCAAAAAATAATTTCCATATCTTATTGGCATATATTCGGCAAGTATGCTTGGGAATCTTATCTTGCATGGGCTTCAAAACATTTTCATCAATATCAATTAGAAACTTAGGCTTTCTATGCAAAATTCTAGGAGAGATTTTCAATGGTAAAGTTGGCTCAACCTTAATAATTTCTTCAATATTTACTTGAGATAGGATAGATGGCATGCCTTCAATTGGAGATTGAAAAGATGAAAAGCCTTGAAGTTGAGATGGAGAAGATGGTGTACCTTCAACTTGATATGTGAATAATGGCATGCCTCCAACTTGAGAAGAGAATGGTGATGTACCTTCAACTTGACATGTGAATGATGGCATGCCTTCAACTTGAGAAGAGAATGATGATGTTCCTTCAACTTGACATGTGAATGATGGCATACCTTGAACTCGAAGAGAGAATAATGATATAACTTCAACTTGACCTGTGAAATATGGAGTGCCTCCAACTTGAGAAGAGAATGATGATGTATCTTCAACTTGAACTGTGAAAGATGGAGTGCCTCCAACTTTGAGATTCAATTTCCTCATTGAATGAAGGTTTTGCATTCATTTCCTTTGTGCCACCAATTCCATATCTCTCTTAGCTTGATTAGATGATTCATGTTCCTCTTGAATTGGCAATGGTGGTATGTCTTCTTCTATGGTTGATAATTTCCTACTTTTATGAAGTTGCCTCATTCCTTCTCTTTTCATCACATTCTTAGCTTCACACTCTTCTGGTGTTAGAATCTTTGCTCATTTCCTCGGCATGATGATGATTTCTATATGCACCATGAATAAGACAGATAAATTAGTCCATCTCAATACAATAGAGTAAAGTAATCTCATACACAAATCTCAATCATATAATTAAAGTGAGTAATTGATTATAAATCTAAAAATTTATAGTTTCCTAGGGTGATCCAACCCGAAACATAGAGATGTGGCATCATTAGGGCACAAACAATTTGGTAGATGAAGCAAATAGGAAGGTCATAGGTCTCCATCCAATAAATTATGATTATGAAATACATCCAATAAATGGATAAACTAGATGATGAAATACATCCAATAAAACTAACATATTTTTTTCCTAAATGATGAAATACATCCAACAAATGGATAAGCTAGATTTAATGTCATAGAGTTTAATGCATAGTTAATGTAATAGGTTTTTAATGCCTAGATCTTTAGTGATAAATTTCCAATAGGATCTTATTTTATGTTTTTGGGTGTGCCATAATAAGATCATTTTGTTGAAGCTCAAAACCACAAAGATCATCATTTTGTGTTAAGAAAACTTGCATTATTATCTTCACAATATATAGATGAATTTGGAGATAAATTAGGTGTCCACATATCATTGACATATTTAATAGGAGTTCATGCTAACACAATCATAAAGTGAAGTAAATGAATACATAAAGAACATACCTTAGATTTCGAGATTTGACTTGCCCAATTGCACAATTATTTCTACTTCATTTTTTTGGCTTCGAAATCCTAAAAAATTTGAGCTTTTTGGCAAGTTCCTTCGTATTCAATGTTGAATTCTATATAACTCTAATAGGATTAGTCAAATTTATGAAAAAAACAAATCCATATCATCAAATGCAATCTAAATACATGAAGATTAGCATTCAAACAATATGAAACATAAAAATATTAGTTCAAATAATCAAATTCTGTCTAAAAACATCCAATTTACTTCTCTACATTAAAGAACAAAAAAAAATGTGGTGGATTAAGTAAACAATGATTGTGTAAATGTCCACACCATGAAAAGCACTTTTTTGTCTGATAATGCACAAAAAGTAGAGAATAATAGAGCATGTGGGTCTAATTCACAGATTGCACATGCCTTTTGTCCATTTTTTGGTTCCACAAAACACACTCACATTATAACACGATCCCATTTTGTCATGCATAGAAAGTTATAATGTATTTTGCATCTAAAATTTATGCTTTTCTCAAAAAATTAAGTGTTTTCTAAATTCTAAAATGAATACTATGACAATATTTTTATTGTCCCTAAATTACTAAATACCCTATAACCAATACCATCAACCCTATGCCTTAAAGCCTATACGCTAGACCCCCAACCCTATACACTCAACCATAGAGAGAGGGAGAGGAGTAGGAGGTAGAGAGGGGAGGGAGGTAGATAGGTGAGAGAGAGAGGGGAGGGGATGGGAGGGAGGTAGAGAGGTGAGAGAAAGAGAGGGTAGGAGGGAGAGAGGGAGAGAGAGGGAAGGATCGATAGAGAGTGGGAGAGAGAGAGAAGGGAAGAGATGATTTTTCTTCACAATAATGCGAGCACGTTATAATGTGCTCGCGTTATTGTTTTCTTTGGTAATTTCCAATACTTTTCTTGAATTTGCCTTGGACTTCCAACCCAAAGGCTTGGACTAAGTTTTGAATGTCCAAAGACATGTTTTTGCAGATTGTAAAAAAAATTACATAATCTTGACCGTGCTCCCCATCAGGTTTGCACTTGTTTCAATGACAAGTCAAAAAAATACCATGATAATGTTAAGCTCTCTCTTAGCTTTCTAACCATATAATTTTTTTCATGTTTTGATGTTAAGGTTTTCATCTTTAATTTATTTTTTTAGTGTATCTATTTTTGTCAAAAATAGTGTGGTATTTTTGATTTTATGTTTTAACCATTCATTGAAATTTTAAATAAATTATATTTTTAGAAACTAGACTCCATTCTACATGTATTAAAAAAATTGGATTTTCGATTAGTTTTCAAAAAATTTAGGGGGGAGCACGCTCAATTTTCTATTTTTTAGGATGTGTCCACTTTGAAAATTAGTAAAAAAATCAAAATTTCATGAAAAAATTATCAGAAAAATTGAGGATAAACTACACGGTGTTAGCTAATTTCTCACTGAAGTGATATTTGAAATACTAAAAAAAAGTTAACATTTTAGGGGGGCCACACCAGATGCTATGTTATGTTTTTTTGAAAAAATAGGACCAATTTGTGTGGCCCCCTATTTGAAACCCTTAATCTCAACCATTTTAAAAAAAAATTAATAGTTTAGAAACAAGATTCAAAGCACTACAACTCTTGTTTTTGTTGCATCTTCAAATTTTTTGAGTGTAACTATCTTCAATCTCTCATCCAACATTAGCCTTTCTTGATTTTAGAAAAAAAAAAGTGGCCACTTAAGACCCCCTTTCAGTCCCCCCTTTCAGTCCCCCATCTTTGTGCACTTACCATGTTGGCCAATTGGACATCATATCATCAGTTTAAAACTCTTCTAGTTCAAAAAAAATCAACATATACCAAAATGTAGGCTCAATTTTTCATAAAGTGCATTTTGCAAATACTTGATATGAAACCAGACTTCATATTTACAATTGAAAACTCTTCATGTTTAGAATAATTCCACATAAAATGAACTCTAAACTGAATGCCTTTGTAAAAAGAAATTCACAAAAAAAATGTGTGTAACTACACATGCCATATTAATTTAAAATATCCTATAGTAAGAAAAGGTTCCACAAACAAATCATACACATTTCTAACCTTACGAAGAAAGACACTCACTCAAGTAGAATATGAAAAATGATGTGGAACTTCATGTAAAATGTTAACTAAAAAAATCTTGTAGCAAAAGAAACTTCCACAAACAAATCATGTTCACTTCTTACCATCATACACTTCTTTAAATAAAATGTGAGTTAGGGATAGGATATCAGATTTCATGTTTTCTATTGCCATATCTAGTTAAAAGTTTGCATCTTCATTCTTTCATGTTTTGTTCTTTCATTTCAACATTTTAAAACTTTATAGAAAAAAGATACAAGGCAGAAGGTAGAAAAGTTAGTCTCGAACATCCTCCTATTTAATGGAATTTTGCATAAAATAATTTCTATGCCAACTACCTTTGTAAAGTAGAATTTGTAGAAAAATGGCATAGGACTGCATATAAAACATTAATTGAACTAATCCTACAGCAAGAGAAACCTCCACAAATGAAAATCATATAGCAAGTGCAATACTTTTCAATAAAATTCAAGATTGAATAAGAGGACCAAATTTTTTAGTGATTCATTGTAATATCTAGTTCTTGAGTGAAAATATCCATTTTTCTTTTCTACATTTTGTACTTCCATTTCACTATTTTTAAGGTTTGTGAGAAAATGGGACAAGATGAGATATTAAAAGGTCGTCATGAAATATCCTCTTTTCAGTTGGAATTCTACAAAATCATTTCCTTCAAAAACTTTCATTTTGTTCTTTTAAACCAAATGCGGGAAAATGTAATAGGATAGGAAGTAAAAAGTTATTGTGAAATATCCTCCTATCTATTGAAGTGTTGAATTATTATTTCCTTCTAATTTTGTACTAAAATGCACCATTTCAAATTCTTTCTTTATAAACAAACAAGATATAAGAAAACTAATGAGTTCCAGATGTTATCTAAAAAAGTCAAGTTTCAATTCCAAATAGAAACCCTGCAACCTTCTAAATTTGACAAACATTTTTTTCATGGAAAAGATTGAGTGAACTAAACATGGATACATCATTTTAAATTCACTTCCACACCAAACTCCTACAACTAAATTTCCATTATTTTTGTTAAGTTTTTTAGTTTTGTGGGGATTTTCCATACTTCTGGATATAACTTTCTAAAGGCCAAGAACTCTAGTCCTAGACCAACTTTTTGCAACTTATAAACTTCTCTAGGATTTTTAATATTTTTTTCTATAAAGTCACTCAAACATGAACATGGGGAAAATAAAGAGAATAGGATGCCAAATTTAAATCTAAAAGTTCCAATCCTCTAAAGAAATCCTACAATTTCAACACAACTTCTAATTTCATAAGTCCTGCAAAAATTTGATCCAAGGCAAGACATAAAGGAATCCTGTAGGAAGGACAAGGGGAACTAGATTCATAAGACAATCTCGACACATCTTGAAGCAAAATGGAATTCTACAAACCAATTTGCAAAACACCCTCAACATTAAAGCAACGTCACAGAAAACATAAAAGGACATGATATAAAATAAGAAAAAAGATCCAAATCTGGTTCCCAGTTGGGATTTTACAAAACCTTCACATAATCCATTTTAACACTTATATCAATTAAATAAACCCTATTGAAAAACTGGTGGACAAGATAAGATGGTCATGAAACATGACATCTAGCAATAAGTCAAAAGTCTGCAATTTTATAAAAAGGCAAGAAGCTCAAAATTTTGCCAAGGAAAATGCACTCAACCTTTTGTAGACAACTAAAGCACTCAATGACTTAACCTATAACTATTCAAAACTCAAAATACACTTCACTCCAACAAAAAGGAAGGAAGAAACAAACTAATCAAAACCAAAAAGATAAGCAAAAACAAGAGAAAAGGGATCCCCACTTTGCAAAGCCAAGGAGGGGCGTGTATGCAAGGAAAAATAGAACATTGAACCTTTCATATATCCCTTTCCAACTAGCTTCCTAAAAGTCATCCCAAGAGTAAATCTCCTTGCCTTTACAACTGAATATCACTTAACATTGAAGAATCAATAATTTGATTCCTCTCACTTGGATTTGAACAAAGTAGAGTTACCACTTTCCAGTGGGATGAAAACATGCTTGTAAATGGTCTACATATACCTTAGATTCATATAGAATGGGGATATATCAAAGCTCACATAAATTCCCTTTATACAATAGAACATAGTTCTTATAATCTTTGAACAAATAATAAATAAGTGTGTAAATCATCACAAAGGAAAAATAGATATACTTAGGGAAAGTTTGCACTTTTTAGGATGCCTACAACTTTATAAACATTAATTTTCACAAATTGAAGGTGTAGAAAGAAAGAATAACATAAAGAGCATTGATCATAGGAAACATCCAAAATAATTAACCATTGTTGATGTAGTTTTTGACACACCAACTTACTTGCAAGTCGTGAAACCTACATGGTGGAATGACAAAGGTTCCCCTACTTAGAAGGTGGCTATCCTCAAGAATCTTTTGTACATTAATTGAGAGGTTTACTATAATTTCCTAGTTTGAGAGCACTTTGGTTGGTCTATTCAAGGGGCTACGTCAAATATATTAGGAATCATTCATGTGAAAATAGAATCACTTAGTGAAAGAAAACACTATTAACCAACACAAGTCTTCAATTTCATTTTAAATCATAATTTTAGGAAGATAAACAATCACATGCAAATTTATCAAATTATAATACCTTTTGAAATTTAAAATTTATCATTAAAATTCTCAACTAATACCAATATGAAAAAATGAGAAGAGAAAGGGGGAAGAAAAAGGTTAGTGAAAGAAATTGAATTCTAAACTTATCTTCTATCTTTTTATACACCATTCTTTAAATGGACAGAAACAACATAAAAACAACTTTGTTGGATCCTTTCTCCACAATCCCAATGCGAGATGATGTGATCTCAAAAGGAAAATGAATGTGCATGATTGTTGATGAATTCTTGTCAAAGAACAAATTAGTATTCATTTGACCATGCAAACACCTCACCATCGGTGAGGCATCAGTGTTTTAAACACACATTGCATCCATCAACATTTGTTAAACTAAATGCATACAAATATGAAGAGAAGACAAATATAGGATTAAAAACTAAAGGATGAAAACCTAAAAAGATTCAAACAAATTTGTGTATCTTGTATTAGTTTCATGTTCATGGGTTTCCACCAAAAATAACCCAAAAGTAAATAAAGAAAACATTATATCCTCAAACCCCAAAAGAGGATCCCAAAAGGAAGAATCTGTTACAATGTGCCTTTTACATGTGTATATCACTTTTTGAGACTTCGGGAAGACAAAGAGTCATCCCTCCAAGAGGTACCAAAGACAAAATACATGAGACTATGAAGAGTCATTTGACTACCCTTTCACATTTCTAATATTACATTAATTCACACAAAATATTGCACATTGCACGTTGTACACTTCAACGTGTTTCTTTTTGAGACTGCTTATGCTTGAATGCCTAGAATTTTCCAAGTGTTTCCATTACTAACCTAGTACTGGGGCCATCTAAGTTCATATATCAAACATCTACCTGAATGAAGTTTATCAAATATCAAGTCATGGGCTTACTTGTACTCTACACTCTTCTTCTCGAAATCTTTATAGGCAATCCAAACTCTCATCAACCTTGTGATGGATGAGGAATCAAAACTAACTCCACTCAAAGATTTTTCTTTCAACATATTATCAAAATTTGAATTTATAACGTACTAGGAAATAAGATTATTTTGTTCATCCTATAAATGACATCCAATATTATTTGTAAAATCATTAATCTCCTTCAAGATATGCTTTATGATGCCCAAAACCTATTTTTACATCCTTGCAATATCCCTTTCTAAATTTATAGGATTTAATCCATGTTTCATTCACAAATTTCAAAATGTTGGCATATGGTCAGCACTCCCTGTGGGATTTGTGACATGGTCTAACCACCTCCTGTGGTTTCATTGTCTCTCGCGATTGTATCAGAGATTAGCAGGTCAATCTTTTGGTCTAATGGAAATCGTGGTTCCAACAATTGGTAGCAGAGCCTTGGAGGGTTTGAATCCCTGTAGGTAACATTAGGGGAGTTTGTTGGCATATGGTTAGTGCTCCCCATGGGATTCATGACATGGTCTAACCACCTCTTGTGGATTCATTGTCTCTCACGGTTGTATTAGAGATTAACAAGTCAATCTTTTGGTCTAATGACAATCATGGTTCCAACACAAAATTCCCTCATCAAACAAAGCTTGAGAATTCACTTCTAGCAATTCCATTAGGTGGGGAAGATTTGCATCGATACCTCTTATCTCATAGTCAATATTATTCTCCATTATTTTATTGCATCTTATTATATTTATCCATCATTTTGTCAATTGTCTTATGGCCAAGTGCCAATAACTCATTTCTCTATGTTCTTGTAACTAGCAAAATGCTTTTCACTTCACAAATAGTGAGCATCTCCTTATACCTATTAAGGGGGCTACATCTAAGGTTGTTGAGTCATTTGTTCCAACCAAATCCTCAATATAGGAATTTAAATAACCTTATCTTTCAATACCTATTTGGTCACCTTATCATGATCCATTTTCTTGATCATACACTCCATACAAGGTTTTTCAATCTACTTTCCCTCTTCCATAGAAGGTTTCTTCAATAAAATTATAGTGACTATGAAGTCAGATGGTTGTAATTGAGTCTCTAAAACATCTTTCATTGGGATTACAATATGGGCCTGCTAGGCTCCTTGTGCATCAATTGTTATTGTAGACCTAACTCTGGATTTATTAAGAGGGGTGGTCTAGTGAACATAGATGGCAATTGAGCAAAGTCATCCATTGGTGGTTATAATACCCTATTCTTGATTTGAATGATTTTATTGAACCATTGAGGTGTATCATCCACATGTGCCTACTCTTGAGAAATTGTCTCATCTTGTCTCTCCTATTGAGTTTCTCTTTGTGTAATCTCTTCCTAATGACCCTCCTTTTCTTTATGTTGCTTGGTTTTCTTATTTGGTTTTTCTCTATATCCTACTTTTCTTATTGCTCAACTTGCTTCTTTTATTGAATGCACAAGACAACTGAGAGGGGGGTGAATCAGTTGTATCAAAAACTTTAAGCCTTCACAAACATAATCACATCCACATCAATTCACTTAAACCCTAATTCTATTATGAAGATTAAACATGAAAAATGGATAATAGAAACTTAATCACATCAACACCATGCATAAAAGAACACTAGATTTTTATGTGGAAAATCCTAAAATGGAAAAACTACGGTGAGGATTAGTTCACAATATATAGTAGTATTAATACCAAATTACAAAGAGGCTCACTGCCCAAAAGAATGCTCACTGCAATAGGCTCACTACCAAAAGGGCTCACTACCAAAAGGGGTGGCTCACTACCAAAAGGGCTCACTGCCAAAAGAGGTGGCTCACCGACATGAACTGATATGATAGCATCTACCACATGCCCGAGTTCAGTTCCAATGAAGCATAATACATATCACCTTTACTTCCTCACAATACAAACATCTTCATCTTCACATCTTCACGCTCCCACACCAACACATGAATCATTTTCACTTATTTATATCAATCATCAACCTTGGAATATACATCAAGGTTGGCAAGACATTCGACAACCTTTGGAATAGTCTCCAAGGTCGACACACATACACAATTCAAATTAGGTCTGGACCTAAAAAATCTTGCAAAATAAAGTGATTAAAGAAGATCATTCCATAGCTTAGTTCATATCTAAATACATCTTCACATGCTTCCACAATCCACGAAGCACCTCCACAAAGAATGTAAACAACTAGGTCAGCCAAAACTGGTGTTAACACTAGGATCTTTAGGCACATGCTTCCAAGAACATAACCATAACTTGAGGACCAAGAACAATGCTTCAACATGATCTAGAGACATCCACGAACAACCTTAAGTCACTTGAGAATCAACAAAATCATCTACAACACCTTTCACTTGAAGAAGGTTCACTGTCTGCTCACAAACAACATTGTCGAACTCTGCTACACAATAAATTGCTTTCGAAAACATCAAATAACAAATCCTTTGGAATGAATATAGCTAAGGACCTTATAAACATATGTCCAGAACTATACCACCTGAAACCACTCTATAGATAAATGCAAAGAAAAATACTTTCTCCCAGACATCTCTGCACAACCTAGAAACTTTGTCAATTACATTCTTCCAACTGGTGAACATAACTTCAACTGCACAACAATTTGGACCATCAAATTCTAGATTTAGCATCTTCAAACATTTCTCTAAAACATATCCAAATCTCACACTCTGGTCTTTAGCATAGAAGAAATGCAGAACAAAAACTCAAACAGTATCCTGCAAGCCAAAATACTCTGCAACACATTGTTTCCTCTGTAGAGCAAAGTTTCTCAAAAGAACTTGGAAACTCAGCAACAAGAGAAATATACAAACATCATTAGTACTTCTGTAAGGCATTCAAATCACTTTAACATGACAACTCAATCAAGCAACAATCAACAATATCAGAAGACACAGTTGACACCAATGACAACACAAACATGTTGACATCAATGACAACACCAGTTAGCACATACTTGCAATAATCTCCTCCTTTGTCATTCATGGCAACATATGATGTAAAAAACCATCATGACACAATCCTACACTTATCTCATTCTCCCCCTTTCTTTTATACATCTTACTCTCTCTTTGTTTTTCACATGAACTCTCTCCCCCTTTGACATCAATGACAAAGGATGATTCACCTTTCTCAAGATTTCTCCCCCTGAATATGATACTACACATAATTGCACTTGTTATTAATTGCCCTGAATACTTCCCTCTAACTGCAATACCTTTCAATGTCACTACCTTCTCCCCTTGAGAGGTAGCCTTCATCATTAGTCCAAAAAAGAATGACTCCTGAATCACACTGGACTGATGCACTTCCTTATGCATCTAGTTCAACAAAGGAGGGGCAATAACCCCTAACTTTTCCCAGAGATACTCAAATGCATCCTTAGGAAGAACCTTGGTGAATATGTCAATGATATGATCTTTTGTAGGCACATACTCAAGCTTCACTTCTTTCTCTGTAACCTTTTCTCTCAGAAAGTGATAATTGATAAAAATATGCTTTGTCCTTGAATGCATCATTAGGTTCTTTGAAATGTTCATGGCACTAGTATTATCACAGAAAATAGGAATTGGATCATCATACTCAATCTTGATATCCTTCAGAGTTTGTCTCATCCATAACACTTGTGTGCAACATGATGTTGCTACAATGTAATCTACCTCTTCAGTAGATAAGGATACTAAATCCCACTTCTTGCTTTGCCATGACACAACTCTGTCTCCAAGAAAGAACACACCACCACTTGTACTATTCCTGTCATCTACACATCCAACCCAATCTGCATCTGTGTAGGCACTTATGTTGAAGTCATTATTTTTAGGATACCACAAACCATGATCTAGAGTGCCCTTCAAATACCTGAATATTCTCTTTACTACCATGACATGTGACTCTCTAGGATCTACTTGAAATCTTGCCACAAGATAGAATGCATGCATGATATCTGGTCTGGTAGCAGTCCTCCAATCATTGATCTATATTTACTCTGATCAACCTTAGGAGATTCATCATTTTTGCTTATCTTGCAACTAGTTGTCATGGGAGTACAAACTAGTTTAGATTCTTCCATACCAAACTTCTTCAACAAATCCTTGACATACTTTGATTGTGAAATGAAAATGCCCTTATCTATCTGATTAATTTGCAGTTCGAGAAAGAAGTTAATCTCACCACACATTGACATCTCAAATTCTTTTTGCATCTCATCTGTAAAGTTCTTACACATACCTTCATTTCCACCAAAGATTATATCATCTACATAGACCTCTATAATCAAGATTTGATCTTTGCTTGCCTTGATATACAAATTACTATCTACAGACCCTTTACTAAATCTATGCTACAATAAATACCTATCTAGTCTGGCATACTAAGCTCTAGGAGCTTGCTTCAGTCCATACAATGCCTTCTTCAATCTGCATACCATGTTTAGTTTGTCTGATAACTAAAATCCATTTGGTTGCTCTATATATACTTCTTCTTCCAACTCACCATTTAGAAAAGCAGACTTTACATCCATTTGATATACCTTGAAATCTTTATGTGCCACATAGGCTAGAAACAACCTAATAAATTCTAGTCTTGCCACCAGAGTAAAAGTTTCTTCATACTCTATTCCTTCCACTTGTGAGTAGCCTTTGTGTACAAGTCTTTTTTTGTTTCTTACCACTTCTCCATTCTCATTCAACTTGTTCCTAAAAACCCACTTTGTTCCAATCACATTCTTATCTGCAGGCCTAGGGACAAGTTCCCAAGTCTTGTTCTTTTCAATTTTCATCAATTCTTCTTCCATTTCCTTGACCCAATGTTCATTTTTACATGCTTCAGAGACAGTCTTAGGTTCAACCTTTGAAATTAAATAGAGATTTACTTACTCTTCTACAACTCTTCTTCTTGTCAGAACTCCTTTGTTTTTGTCACCAATGATTTGATCCTCTGAGTGATTCCTTTGCACATACTTGGGGGTTTTAGTAACTCTTTCCATAGCTTATTCTTCATCAATCTGAACTTCCTTGTCTTTGACTTCTTCAACTACTTTTGTATTAGGAGACTCATCTAACTCATATCCATCAGGTTCTGAGTTTTTCTGAATATCTTCATCTACCTTTACATTCGCACTTTCAATAATCTTCCTCAACCTTTTGTTGTAGCACTGGTAGGCTTTGCTCTTAGTAGAGTACCCAAGGAATATGCCTTCATCACATCTAGCATCAAACTTTCCCAACTATTCATCTCTTCTAATATAGCATTTACTTTCAAAAACTTTGAAATACTTGACAGTAGGAGTTCTTCCATACCACAACTCATAAGGTGTCTTTGTTCCATTTGCCTTGACTTGCACTCTATTCTGAATGTAGACAACAATATGAATAGCTTCTTTCTGATATACTTTTGGATGTTCAGCTTCTTTGATCATTGTCCTAGCAGCTTCCTGAACTATTCTATTCTTCCTTTCAACTATTCCATTTTGTAGAGGAGTCCTAGGGGCAGACAATTATCTCTTTGTCCCATGTTCTTCACAAAAAACATTGAATTCATTTAAATTAAACTCACCACCTTTGTCAGACCTTAGACACTTGATTCTCAAATCCATTTCATTTTCAACCATTTCTTTAAATGCTTTGAACTTATCTATTGCTTCTAATTTTTCTCTAAGAAAAGTAACCCAAGTCATTCTTGAATAATCATCAATAAGTAGCATGAAGTACCTGTCATCTTGTAGACTTCTTATTCTTGTAGGAGCACATAAGTCTGTATGTAACAACTCTAATAGGCTAGTAGAGGTTTGTTCTTTGCTTTTGAAACTTGTCTTTGTTTTCTTCCCTAATTGACATTCTTTGCAAATGGCTTTAGCAGGTTTCACAATATTAAGCATTTCTCTTACAACTTGAACTGAGCTTATTCTCACCAGATTATCAAAGTTAATATGACACATTCTCCTATGCCATAACCAACTTTCATTTGTTTGAGCCAACAAACAATAATTGTCAGTACCTTTCAAATGATAAACATTACCATGAGTCTTCTTACTGGTAGCAATTATAGTTCTAGAGCTTTTCATTATCTCACATTCATTGTCCTTAAACATTAGATTGTATCCTTTGTTACACATCTGTCCAACACTTAGAAGATTATGCTTTAAGCCTTTGACATAAAGAAGATCATTTGTATTATGCTTTCCATCAAAAGTAGTTGACCCTTTTCCACAAATCTTACCAGCTGCATCATCACCAAATCTAACTAGTCCTCCATCATACTTTTCCAATTTGACAAACTTAGTCTTATCTCCTGTCATGTGATTTGAACAATCACTGTCAATGACCCATTCATACTTTTCCTTTCTGCCATGAAATGCAGACATTTCTTTCTCTTCTTCTAGACTTCCTTCCTTCACATAGCTTGCAAGGTTAGCAGAACTAAGTTCTTTTATAACAATAAATAAGCATTCACTAGCATTTCCATCTTCAAAATCAGATTCATCATCAGTTACACCTTCATCATCTTTAATATAGTAACTTTTCCTTACCATCTTACCTCTACCTTCTTTGTTCTTGATCTTCAAAGTTCTATCAAGACATCTTGAAGCATAATGGCCAATCTTACCACAACTAAAACATTTGAAAGGTAACTTACATCTAAACTTTCCAGTTCCCTTTTTCATTATGTTTACAAAGTTTGCCTCAATCTCATCAAGTCTTCCTCATCTGATTCTATAGTATACTTATATGATCCAACAGACTTTTCTGATTTGGCTTTAAAAGTAGTCTCAACTTTCATAGGACCCTCAGTAGTGTCAAATTCTCTCATCTCAAAAGCAGTTAGTTTTCCAAGCAATTGATCTTTTGAAAGCTTGCTCATATCTAGCAATTGTTCAATGGAAGACACTTTATGACTATAAGATTTAGGAAGTGTTCTAAGTATTTTATTCACAACTTCTTCATCAATTAGAGTTTCACCAAGACCTTTGATGCAGTTGACAACTTCATCAACCTTCTACATATAGCTTGTTATGTTCTCATCTTCAGACATCCACATAGTTTCATATCTGGACTTTAAGTTTTGCATCTTGGCTTTCTTAATAGATTCATCACCTTCATAGATACTCTTCAATTTTTCCCAGATCTCATGAGCAGTTTCCAGATCGAAAACTTTCACCATTTTGGTATTAGATATAGCATTCAGTAGAGTATTTCTAGCTTTGCCATTAGTCTCATAAGTCCTAATCTCCATTCTAGTCTTTGGACCATTATTAGGTATAGTGTATTTATCTTTAACTATTCTCCACACATTGTAACCAAGAGAAACAAGATAACTTTGCATTCGTACCTTCCAGAAGGCATAGTAAAGTCCATCAAACTGAGGAATGTCTTTCTTGTCCACCATCCTAGATCTACCTTAAGTTGTTAGGCTGTCTTCCAAGGAACCCTTACTTTGATACCAAATGTTGAATCCACAAGACAACTAAGAGAGGGGGGGTGAATCAGATGTATAAAAAACTTTAAGCCTTCACAAACATAATCACATCCAAATCAATTAACTTAAACCCTAATTCTATTATGAAGATTAAACATGAAAAGAAGATAACAAAAACTTAATCACATCAACACCATGCACAAGAGAACACCATATTTTTACATGGAAAACCCTAAAAGGGAAAAACCACGGTGAGGATTAGCTTACAATATATAGTAGTATCAATAACAAATTACAAAGAGGCTCACTACCAAAAGGGCTCACTTCCAAAAGGGGTGGCTCACTACCAAAAGGGATCACTACCAAAAGAGGTGGCTCACTGCCAAAAGAGGTGTCTCACTACCAAAAGAGGTGGTTCACTGCCATGAACTGATATGATAGCATCTACTACATGCCTGAGTTCAGTTCCAATGAAGCACAATACATATCGGCTTCACTGCCTCACAATACAAACATCTTCATCTTCGCATCTTCGCACTCCCACACCAACACACAAATCCTTTTTACTTATTTATATCAATCATCAACCTTGGAATATACACCAAGGTTGGCAACATATTCTACAACCTTTGGAATAGTCTCCAAGGTCGGCAAACATACAAAATTCAAATTAGGTCTGGACCTAAACAATCTTGCAAAGTAAAGGGATTAAAGAAGATCATTCCATATCTTAGTTCAGATCTAAATACATGCTTCCACAATCCACGAAGCACCTTCATAAAGAGTGTAAACAACCAGGTTGGCCAAAACTGGTGTTAACACTAGGATCTTTAGGCACACGCTTCTAAGAACATAACCATAACTTGTAGACCAAGCACAAGCCTTCAACATGATTTGGAGACATTCATGAACAACCTTAAGTCCCTTGAGAATGAACAAAATCATCTGCAACACCTTTCACTTGAAGAAGGTTCACTGTTTGCTCACAAACAACATTGTTGAACTCTGCTACACAATAACTTATTTTCTAGAGCATCAAATCACAAATACTTTTGAATGAAGATAGATAAGGAACTGATAAACATATTTCCAAAAACACACCACCCAAAACCACTTTGTAGAGAAATGCAGAGCAAAAAACTTTCTCCTAGACACCTCTGCTCAACCCATAAATTCTATCAATTACATTCTTCAAACTAGTGAACATAACTTCTATTGCACAGTGATCCAAACCATCAAATTCTATATTTAGCATCTTCAAACACTTCTCTAAAACATATCCACATCTCACACTCTAGTCTTCAACATAGAAGAAATGTGGAGCAAAAACTCAGATGGTATCCTACAAGCTAGAATACTCTGCAACACACTGTTTCCTCTGGAGAGCAAATTTTCTCAAAAGCACTTGGAAACTCAACAACAAGAGCAATATACCAACATCATTAGCACTTCTATAAGGCATTCAAATTAATTTAACATGACAACTCAATAAAGAAACAATAAGAAATATCAAAAGACACAGTTGACACCAATGACAACACAAACACGTTGACATCAATGACAACTCTAGTTAGCACATACTTGCAACATCTTTAAATTCTAATTAGGAAGAGGATTTAGACAATTAGGGGGTAAATGAGAGGGAATTCTCTCTAAAGAATAAGTGAATGATTCCCTTATAGGAGTAGGTGTTTTCTTGCGAGAAGGAGTGGGAGATTCTCTTTTAGTGATGGGGTCATTTCAATAGATGATATTATAATTACCTCTTCCTTATTGCACAATCTATTAGAAACTATCTTGAAATTTCCCTAGAGGAGGTGTTGGTAGAGGAGAATTATTAAGAGGAGACTTAGGAGGTATGGCTTTGTGTGGAGGAGACTAGGGTTTAGAGGAGGATGCTTTATCTAAATCATCTTTTATGAAACTAAGGGTCTTGATCTCTCCTATAGGTAATCCATGTTTTACTTTCATTTTATTTAACCATTTTTCTATCTTCTTAATTACCTTTCTGGTCCTCTACTCTATATCATTAACTTCTTTCTAACTCCAATCTATCCTAGGCAATGACATAGAGGCAATTTGTTCTTCCTCATATGCTACATCCAAAACATTTCCATCTTCTTTAATCACCTTTGGAACAACTTCTACATGGTATATTTTCAATTTAAGAGTATTAAGCCTTAGATAATATCTTCTTCTAGTCTCGTACTTATCATCAAAGTTAGCCCAAATTCTTCTAGTCCCTCCTTATGTTTTAAAATGTTTTTTAAGCACTCAATTGTAGTCTTCTGATTAAAGAAGGCTCTTGCTTCATAGAGTTTCAGATTCACTTGTACCATTTTAGTCTTTTCCCTCTTTGACGTCTAACTTGTCACATAAGTATATTTATTTATAATGATCAGAAATGAAGTTCCCTTTATTTTTTTCTTAGAATAAAACTTGTATACTTCTACCAACTATCTACATAATTCTAACAATACCAACCTATCACTAACATATCAGGGTAACTTGTATGAGGCTTTATCAAAACTTCCCACTCCGATGCATATGAAAGTGGGAAATTGAACATAACAACTACCCCATTTGTGGATTTTAGTCCTTGCTTCACCTAACATTGTCTTACCAAAATCCCCTTCTAATAGTCTAATTATATAAAATATAAATGAGTCCTTAAGTCATAAAATTCTAGGCCACCATTTTTGAAAGGAAGCAAGGTATGCGGAAGACGCTTCCTACACTGATCTAATGAGGAAAGACTTATGCAAATTTCTTTTACAGTTATAGATTAAGATGCACATTAACAGAAAATGATAACAATTTCCAGATGCAAACACAAAACTCACAACACAAGATATACGTGGGGAAAACCCTTACGGGTAAAAAACCCCACACTCCAAAGCCACCTAATATATTATTTAGAAATCATGAAGATTACAATATACTTGCAGAGTAAGCTTTTACAGGAGCATACCTAACCAAAGATCTAGGAGGTAATTCAAAATCTAAAAGATTCTACATACAACCTCCATCTCAAGTTCCTAATATATAGGAGATACAATACAACACACTGCCAACGGTAATTACAAAACCATGAGTTGAAACCACCCAAAAGTGACATCCAAATTATCTCTCAATCAAAGATGCCTTGTGATGTGCCAAACCACACACCACCACTTGTAACTCTCCCCTTTACAACTCTTTTATGTGTCCAACATGTTTTTACATTTTCCAAAACCGAAGGTCCAACTTCTGGAGGCCATAACTTTTGATCCAGGTGTCTGATTGACAAACTGTTTTATGTGTTAGAAAGCTCATGAAGTGCTCTATCACCTTGTAGCCCACTTTTCTAGTTATGAAAATTTTTGGGACATTTAGAGAAGATTTGATACCCAAAAATTGAGTTCAAAACTTTTTCGACAGTTTAAAAAAAATAGAAACTTTAATATCTCACAATCTAGATATGATCTTGAGTCGAAACTCACCCAAGATGTTTAGTTAGCTATTCCACACCTTCTAGAAAAACAATGAGGTCAATCCAAGCTCAAATGAAGAACTTACTAAAAATAGTAAGTCTCACTATTTTAAGCTTGTTTGGAAACTTTGAAAGTTCTAGACCAATATCCAAGATAAAGAGTACCCAGAAATACCAAAACTAGGAAGAATAGTAAGATTTCAAAGTTGCAAGGTTGAGACACATTTCTTAACATTCTCCCACTTGTCAAACACCTTGCAAGAGCAAAAGGAGTAACACCATGATTTAATTGCTAGGGGCTATGAGGCCCATAGACTCTGAACACCATCTAAATTTTTCTGTGCTCACAGGTTTTGTCAAGGAATCTGCAACATTCCTCAAAGTTTCAACTTTTTCCAAGTTTACCTTCCCATCCTCCACCATGTCATGAACAAAATGGTATTGGACATCAATATGCTTAGTCCTTTTGTGGAAAGTAGGATTCTTTACCAAACATATGGCACTTTGACTGTCACAACAAATAGTAATTTTCCCTGCATCAAACCCAACATCAGAACACAGTCTTTTAAGCCAAATAGCTTCTTTACAAGCATGAGTTGTGTTGATGGTGGTTTTAGCATGCAACAACACAGGTGTGATTGCTGGTTTCACACCTCTCTTGAAAAGTATCCTACCCTAGGTAAGACTACTCCAAGGACAATACAGCTAGGTCTTAGCTTGCATGGAATGACTCAGTGGTATGTCTAGTTGTGTTGACAAGGGGGTCTTACATAACATGCACGGTTTATGGAAAGATGGCAGCAATGCAAGTGCAGAAACCCTAAGTGGTTCAGACTGTGGAGTCTAAAATTTTAGCAGATGATCAATGTAATGCTGCTCAAATCCTAAATCTACCAAACTTTATGTAAAGAAAAAGTAAAAGGAAAGGGAGAGAGAAAGGGATGAGATATCCTATAGATAATTGCAGAAATGATCAATAACCAGATAGACATATTCGCAACAATAAACAAATCTTTGCTTAACCAAGCAGCCCACAATGCCACAGAGAATGTGCAATCTTCTAAGGAGATGTAATGATTTTCAAATTGTAGAGGATTCATCAAACACCCAATCCTTGGCGTAGCTCAATGAAATCATACAATCGAACTTATCTCATAAACTATGCCTAGGCTAACCATGCACAATGACACACAATCAACAAGCCATTAATGGTATGGATAGGAAATCCATCAAATATCTGAATAATTAATCACAAGTGCAACTAAATATCAACTAATTTCAGATTGACATGAACCATGAAGACCAAAATAAGACAACACATAATGACAAATTCCCAGCAACCTACAAAACATACTTTGTATTGACTATAGTTTGGTAGAGTCTTAGCAATTCATTATCTAATCTTACTTATCAATGAGAGAAAATGATGGCCCTTTTATAGACAAGGCACCATACTAAGTTTTTCAATGGACGGTGGAGATTAACCCAACACCAATGGTTTAGATTATATGATATTTAATGAGATACACTAGTTTGTTATATTTTTAGATTTACCTTTGTCTTGTAGGAAAAAGACAAAATACAACTTGCAAATACATTGAATCTGGACAAAATGGATACCCATTTGGTTATACATGATGAAAAGTCAATTTTCAAGGCCTAATAAAGCCAAAATAGAGTCACATGACACTTGAAAACTTGAGTTGATGTGGATTAATAGGATTCCAAGTGTTGAGTGGATCAACAGGAGTATGTGACACATTTTAATGGAGATATATCCATTTAGATGCTTTCTGGACCAACATTGCATGATTGGATGACTTGGACAGCTATGAACAAGTCTTGTGCAATGAATCATATCTGCACGAATGACATTGATGTAGGCATGATCTTTAGTGTCTCCCAGCTCCTATAGCTCATCTCCATCATCTCGAACATCATACTGACTTCCTTTTGCATGTACAACAACAATTTAGTTGATAGAATGTCAATTCTGTAACTCCGGGTCAGCGAGGTACCTCTGTGTGTTCATCCTTCCAAGATGGCTTCAATTGGCTCTTTTGTCCCCCAAGACCTGTAATTCACCATGCAAAGCACAATTTCATCATAAACAATCATTTTCCATCAATTTGGATCAAATCATGTCCAGTTGCAGTCATGGATCCATAAAAAACAACCCATTGTCAATGTTGCTTCCTTATAGACAACTTCATAAATCTAGTGATTTTTTGCATTTTTTACCATTTTCAAGTACCCATTTGGCCAATATATTGATCTAGGGATTTTTTGCAGTCATTAGGATCCATTTGTAGACTCTAATTTCATTTTTTTCTAGCCTTTTCTACAAAAAAGTGAGATTTTTGGGGGTCACGGACTTTTCATGTGCAGTGGCATTAATTGTCATAAAATGTGCCAAAAATCCACACAAACTTGAAAAAATGTTAATCATGATGCTACAACTAGTTGTGCAATTCAAATCTATCAAGAAAATCCCATTTGCACCTTGGAAAACTCAATTTTTGGGCCAAAATACCAAAAAGCGCGGGTTTTGGGTGTCACAGACTAAAAGTCGGTGGAGGTCAAATTTAGCGCAGGTCTGTGAGGTGCAATTCTAGTGCAAAATGGTTTTGGCACTGATTTGGGGTCTAACCAACCTTAGCGCAGATTTTAGGTCCGACCGACTAAAGTCAGTGAAGGCAGTTTTCAACGTAGGTTCGTGAGGCGTATTTTTAGTGCTAACTTCATTGGCGGGGATTTTCAATGCAACCGACATGTGCGAGTTTTAGCACTGATCGACCTGCGTGACTTAAGTCAGTGGAAGACCATTTCAGTACAAGTTCGTAGAGGGCAATTTTAGCACTTTTTTTCAAAATTTTCTTGGCAGGGATTTTTGGTCCGACTGACTTAGCGGTAGCTTGAAGGGAGGTCGGTTGGAGGGGAATTTAGTGCAAAAGTCGGTATAAGGCATTTTTCATGCTTTTTGCAGTAGGGAGTGTTTTTAGTGCCAGTTTTGGAAATGTCTAGGGTGAAAGTATATTTAAAAATATATTTAAGTATAAGTTTAGATATTTCTTATACTTTAAATATTTATAAATATACTTTCAGGATGTTTGAGATAGGTTCTAGATCCATAGGATTCAATATGCAGATTCTAGAATTTTGAGGTTCCACCAGATTTTAGACTTAGCCATTTTTTAGGATTTCAGACTTGGCCAAATTAGGGCTTCAGGACCATGTGACAAATGAAAGTACATGAACTCCTTAGTGACATCTAATGGAATTTGACACAATTTTGCAACTGTAAGATCTGGAAACTAAGAATTTCAACATGACACATCCTACAAAAGCAATCTCAAGGGCAATATCCAGTGATAGGGGATTTTGGAGCAAAATACAGTAACACCCAATTTTAGTGCAAAAAGTAACAAATGACAATCTTTTAAGCACAAGACCACTCAAGACACTTCTAAATCAATCATGAAAGACATCAACTGACTCCACACATGTGAAATACCTAAATCTGTAACAAATCATGCATTCTAAGCACAAATTCACCTTCTCGTCATCATAAGTAACAATGGTTGAGACTCCAAGCCAAAAAAAAAGAGGGGACCTCCATTTGGTAAAATGGGGCATGTGTGCAAGGCACAAAAAATGGTGACTCTAATGAGAAATTCTCTAGAGCATCTCAAAGATAAATGTCAATTTCAAACCCAGAATCTCTGTGTTTCCCACATGTTAGATGAGAAAGCATGATACCTTATCAAAGAATCAAAGACCACTAACCAGTGCAACCATCCATATCCTAAAAACCTAAGTGTGTGTAATTGCATTCATTCCCACCCTTTGGTAACTAAGTTCATCCAAGATCCTTCGTGCTAAGCTATGAAGTTGGGATCATTTTACCACCAGGAGGATGCTCAGATGCTAAGATGTGATAAGCCTTGATAGAAGCAAATGATGATTCTTCCAGTAACAACTCTTCTGCAATGATATTCTTTCTTAATAATGCCTTTGATGATCTCTGATGCTAATAATCTTTAGATAATAGTCTTCATGTGAGAGTCTTCAAATGATAATCTTCATATTGATACTTTGTAGTGGGTCTGGTGTTGAAAAACACCTTTTATCTTTACCCAATAGGCTAGTAGTACTTAGTACCATCTGCCACTCTCATTTGAATTTGCAGAATTGGAGATGGTGGTAAAATGGGAATCTAAACTTTTTCACTTAACACAAGATCACCCAGACTTACTTAGCTACTTCATGATTATTTTAAGTGTGAGAGATATAAGGTTAGAAAATACTTCAGGTGCACCAACTGATGACTCCTTTCCAATGAACATACATCATACTCCCTGATATAATAGCGGAACCCACAACAAGACCTAAGTGGAAACCTTGGCTTCTCAAAGAAATATTCCAAATTACTTACCCAACAAAGAAGCACTTGCAGGTTTGCACAGCAGCCATCACATTCAAAAAATGGAGAATCCAAGCAAAGCAAGCGCAGAAGTGAAAATCAAAGCAAACTACTCTAACCAAAGCAAACAGAAAATAGAAAGAACAACTAACAACTAGCAACTACCAATAGCTAACAACTAAGGAAAAACAGAAAGCAAAAACTAAACTAAAAAAACAAGAAACTAACTAAAACCTAACTAGAAACAAGCAAGACTAGGTACAAAGATCTTGGACAGTAGGTATTTACACTATCTTGTGACTTATTTCTCAGGACATGCAGAAGTAACAGGTGCAGGTCAGTGTCCTAAGTCTGGCAAATTCATCTTTGTACTCTGAAAAGTGAGGTATAGGCATGCTAGGTTCATGTTTAGAGTACCAATTATGTAGGATCAGCAATTGGGGCAGCTCATTAGAGCCATTGTTAATCCAGATGCAAGTTGTCTTACCCAAATCACCATAATCAAATTGATAACTTTCAAAACCAAGTGAGAAGAGGGAAGATACAACCTGATTTGTAGTTCCATCAGTTAGAGATGTAAGTTCATCACCTTGTTGCATTGTACCAAATACCTGCTCATCTTCAAGGGTTTTCAATTCGTGGAGGGTCATATCCTGTGCTTCAAATACCTCCTAGATCACTAAATGCTGTAGCAATCTCCTAAGCAAACATGAAGTCTGGACAACCTTCTTCAGAATGTGGATCATTTGGATGAACTCTGCATGAAGTGGCTAAAGCAAAATCTGACATATGCGGCGAATTCCCATGCAACAACATATCCTTGCTCATTCTTGACACCAACTCAATGATGTGATCAAGTGATTGAGATGAAAATGCTTCCAAGCCATCACTTTGCAGGACAGTTTGATTTTTATTCTTAGATTGCAGATTTCTACTTTTAGTTGTCATTAGTAGGTCAACATCAACCCCGTGGAGCTCTCCCTTTATGCAAGTATGAATAGGATCAATATGATGAACATATGAAATACTTAAATCCATTTCACCAAAATCAGTCATATGCTTCAAAGCAACTCCCTCTATAATGATCATCAATCCTTGTATTTCAGTCATTGGCTGATATGAAATTGAAAATTCATTGTCTGCAGCAGCAACATGGTATCCTTTTTCCTCTATAGATAGATTCTTGATGTCAATGTTGCTTTGAAGTGGTGTACTATCCTAATTTTGTTTATTTAACTCATCTAGAGGCCCTTCTGTAGCAATTACATCACCCTGATATGGCTGATCATGATGATTTACTGGGTTGATATAGTCAAGAACTTGATCACTTTTCTCTAAATAATTTGATTGTAGCTTAGATATGTCAACTGAAATGATTTTTTGCATTGCTGTCCATGACTTTCCTTCATCTGGAGGATTGATTTTCACATGTTCTTGCACACATCTGATCTGATCTAACCGCTGCTCCAACTCAGAATTATCATCCACCTGCAAGGGACTGCTGTTTTGTATCTCTGTAGCAGCAAATTCAATCTTAGGATCTGATGTCTGTGAAACATTTGATTGCTAATCTGCATCTTCAACATGACTATTCATCAAGTCTAATTTATCATCTACCTTATCCACATTCTTTGTAGCAGAAATCTAATCTTGTGCATTGGTCTGTTCACTGTCCTGTGACTGAAACTTAGATTTTTGCCATGCTAGGACAACATATTCTGTGATTGAATAGTTTGGATCAAGTGGTTGAAAACCAATCTTTATCCAGGTAGTGACCTCATCTTCATTAGTTGGGTGACCTGCAGACCACATGCATTGCCTGTTCTCATCAGCTGGATATGTGCTTTGATGAACAACTTGAGGGACTTCAATTTCTCCAATGTGTAGATTGCCCGTTGACCATGATCAATTCTGAATGGTGGATTTATAGCCTCTATAGCCTCCACTCTTTCGATGCATTCAACTGAGACATGATCATATGCATTGACATTAATTTGTGTTGTAGCTCTTCTATGTGTCATCTTGTTTTGAATATGTCTGTTAGACCTATATCGCACTTCAGGCTTGTAAATCTCAAAGATAGGGAGCAATCCTTTGAAGTGCAGATCCAATCTTTGGAGGAAGGTCAAACAATCAATCTTGTCATTCAATTCTCTAGGATGCACAGTGCAAACCTGAAGTGAGCTAAAATCAAGCAATGTGAATGGTGGATACTTCACCCTAATTTGCCTATCAAGCACTTCTTTGAAAAGTGGGATATTCAATTGGAAGTTCTCTTCATAATATGACTGCTGTGACAATGTTCTGAAGAACGAAGGAGTCTCATGATTGAAACCCTTCTAGGTACCCATTAGAACTAAATCTTTGAATAGTCAGTTCATTCCAGCATGTTCAATGAACCAACAAAATTGAAAGCCTGCATCATAGTCTTTGTTCCACCCTCCTTCTAGCGCCAATTCTGTTGATTGTTAGGAGGAGAAGGGCGAGCAACAAATGGAGCAATGTATTTGAATGGAGCAATATCTTTGTTCAGCCCTCCTTCTAGCACCAATTCTATTGAGCGTTAGGAGGAGAAGGGCATGCAACGAATGTAGCAATGTATTTGAATGGAGTAATATCTTTGTTTAGCCCTCCTTCTAGCACCAATTCTGTTGATGGTGGTTTTAGCATGTAGCAACACAGGTTTGATTGTTGGTTTCACATGTCTCTTGAAAAATATCCTACCCTAGGTAAGACTACTCCAAGGATAATACAACTAGGTCTTAGCTTGCATGGAATGACTCAGTGGTATGTCTAGTTGTGTCAACAAGGGGGTCTTACATAACATGCAGGGTTTATGAAAAGATGGCAGAAATGCAAGTGTAGAAACCCTAGGTGGTTTAGACTGTGAAGTCTGAAATTTCAGCAGATGATCAATGTAATGCTGCTCAAATCCTAAATCTACCAAACATTATCTAAAGAAAATGCAAAAAGAAAGGGAGAGAGAAAGGGATGAGAGATCCTATAGATAATTGCAGAAATGATCAATAACTAGATAGACAGATTCCTATCAATAAACAAATCTCTGCTTAACTAGACAGCCCACAATGCCATAGAGAATGTGCAATCTTGTAAGTATATGTAATGATTTTCAAATTGTAGAGGATTCATCAAACACCCAATCCTTGGTGTAGCTCAATGAAATCATACAATCAAACTTATCTCATAAACTATACCCAAACTAACCATGCACAATGACATACAATCAACAAGCCATTAATGGTATGGACAAGAAATCCATCGAATATCTAAATAATTAATCACAAGTGCAACTAAATATCAACTAATTTCAGATTGACATGAACCATGAAGACCAAAATAAGACAACACATAATCACAAATTCCCAGCAACCTACAAAACTTGCTTTGTATTGACTATATTTTGGCAGAGTCTCAGCAATTCATTATCTAATCTTACTTATCAATGAGAGAAAAGGATGGCCCTTTTATACACAACGCACCATACTGAGTTTTTCAATGGACGGTGGAGATTAACCCAACACCAATGGTCTAGATTACATGATATTTAATGAGATACTTTAGTTTGTTATATTTTCAGATTTGCCTTTGTCTTGTAGGAAAAAGACAAAATACAACTTGCAAATACATTGAATCTAGACAAAATGGATACCCATTTGGTTATGCATGATGAAAAGTCAATTTTCAAGGCCTAATAAAGCCAAAAGAGTCACATGACACTTGAAAACTTGAGCTGATGTAGATTCACATGATTCCAAGTGCTGAGTGGATCAAGAGGAGTATGTGACACATTTTAATGAAGATATATCCATCTAGATGCTTTCTAGACCAACATTGCATGACTGGATGACTTGGATAGTGTTGATGATGATGTTACTCATAAACAAACATAGAATAAAAGTTACACAACAACCTTTATTCATCTTGAAAGATACGATGAATTCAAAGAATTCATGATCCCAAGTCTCCGTTGATTAGTTCATAATCTACTGACGTTACTCAGTGGTTGATGTGTGTTGCTGTTAATCATTCAGGGGCCTTACATTTATTGATCAGTAAATTCTATTTCCTGTGAGATGCTACATAGAAAGGTTATTCTACACAATATATTTCTTCAAATGATGTGTCCGTACTTAGATTTTTGCGTGATATTTATCAATTTAACATGCTTTAACTCTAAATATGCTATGTATGTTCAATTATCTATGAGATGTCAGCATATTTCATGTTATTTGCTTCTAATCTTCTGTTATTTGCAATTGTGGTGATGAATTGTTATGAAATTTAAAGAAATTTAAAAGAATTCTTCAAATTTTGGTGAATCTTTAGCTATTGAACCACATACATACTAGATACTGTCATGAGGAGAAGAAATCAAACCATATTTTCACTAGGATGTTCCACAACTAGATACAGATGATGCTAACTTCAAAGGATAAGGAATGAAAACAACACATGCAAACTGAGAAGCACTCCAAGGGACGCAGTTGATCAAAGCATGTATCAAGAATTCAAACATAGATTACTTAGAATCTATGATAGTTTGTAATCAAAATGGTCTTCTCTTTCATTAAGTATGAAAAAACATGTATGTTTACAACTTTGAAATAGGTCCTGATATTTCAACAATCCAATTTCAATTAAGCTTCTAAATGTTCAAAATATGGCATCCCTGCACCTTTTATAGAATAAGGTGAGGGAGTGGTTACAAATGACCTACGGTCAGGATTTGTCAATTAAGATCAACGGTATACAATCACTTTTGACTTAGTCAACATCTTTCTCGTGGCACAGGTTGCCAGCTGGCAACCATCTAGGTGACTTATTTTCTTCTATGTACCTGAAGTATATGCCTCCGTTGTGGCGCATTTTCATTTATTCTTCAGGTTCTTCCTCTTCATCATCAGGATCATGCTCTTCATCACTTTTGGTATTATCATCACCTTGATGAATATCATCTTGTATATGGACCTTCATTATCGTCCTGATACTTTCATAGGCTTCCACTATTTTATCAACCTCCCCGCCATCCTGAGTTTTGGCTTTAGCAATGGAATGTTTGTGGCCTTGAAATTTATCTCTGAGGGCCTCTAACTTACCTTTCCTGTTACTTAATGTTTCATTATAATGTTCCACCCTGACTTTGATCCTCATGATCTTATTCATCGCCTCTTCTATCAGGTGAGTGAAAGGATCATCAACCATCAGCTGAAAGTTATCATGTAGAGCTTTTATGGCAAAGTCTGCATCTTGGTTTTCAATTTTTCCCTCAATTTTTCCCTCTAGGGCTTCCAGGACTTCTGCCTCATAAGACATCATGTTGTGCAGTTTTACAGTGATATCTCTTAGCTTACTACTGCACTTCTTCAGTATATCGCATTCAAACTTGATTTCTTCATACCAAACATTCACTAGCATGGCAACATTATTATTCAATACCTGATTATTTATTAGGACCCGAGGATTAATCCTCTTTATTTCACTTAGAACACCTAAGCCCTTCTCTAGCTTGCATGATCTTCTACCTGTTTCATTTTGCATTTTATCAACTTTCTTCTTTGAGGTACTCAAAGAATTCCATCTCCACAAAGAGGCTTTCACTACTTCCTTAGCTCCTATGAGTGCTGATAATATCCACTTCCTCATGACCACTAACTCATGCTTCATAAGGTCTAACTTATTAACCTCCTCTTGAGAGATGACAGTCAATGGGACTGCCTGATCAATTGATGTACTATCAGGGTTAATCAACCCTTTTATATATGAATGCAGCTGAGCAATGTGCTCTTTATGCTACTTATTCTTCTCCTTTCCTCTCTTTACCCTTTGGGTTAAAGAATCAATTTATCCTTCCCCTCTTGACATTCTTGGTCTTCATGAGCAAATCCCAAATCAACTGTGGTGATTTGGAATTCCTCCAGGGTGATCTTACCCTTCTCTTTTTCAACAGTAGGAAGTGCTACTTGGGCAGTCCTTCTGCCTGTAGTAAGATCTCTTCTTATAGCTAAGGTTAACCTGGCTTTCCTCTTGGGCTTCATGATCATCTTTGCAAACAAGGTAGAAACATCAACTTCTTGAATTTCAAATCCTTGTTATGTACCTATTTCTTTCTCAAGCCACTGAGGTACTTGATCTCCGGATCCTTGTTGTTTATCACCACCATCATGTCCACCCTAATCTCTGGTATCTGTCTCTATTCTCAGTGGAGAGGGTGATTTCCTTATTTCTTCCTCACGATGTTCCTCATGAGGGGGATCCTGTAACATTTCTTCTTCCTGAGGGGTCTCCTTCTATATGGGAGGATCCTGTGGAATGTCCACCTGATGATCTTGATAATGATCTTGTACTCCCTCCTTTTGTATTTCATCCACCTTGGGAATTTCTTCATCTTGATGCACATTTGTATCTGTGGATGCCATTGTGTTTAATCTTGGTGCATCACCCTGATCTTCGATCACATTCTGTTTAGCACCTGATGCACCTATCTCTTGTGTTTTAAGGTCCTCATGACCTGATGTATCCTTATCACCTGAGGTTTCTTGAGTCTGGGGGGCATCATCACCTGATGTGTCTTTATCATTTCTACCCTTTTGTTGGACTTCTACTATTTTGTGCTCACCTAGTATTTCCCATTGTTGCTGGCCTATATCCAGAGTATCACTTTCTACTCCTGTCTCTGCCTGCTTGGCTTCTTCAATATTCTCTGTGATATTAGGTGAACCTGCTTTATCTTTAGGATTTACATCCTCCCTATATGTTAGGTCTATCACTGTAGGGCTAGTTACCTGATCTACTAACTTATCAAGCCCGATTTGTTGGGCTACCCTTTATGGGCTATTTTCTTTCTCTTGCTCTATTTGCTCCAACTCTTCCAATGCCACCATCTGTGCTGATGGGGTCCCATGTGGGGTCATACGTGTGTTGGAAGCAAGGGTTTCCATCTGCTGAGAAGCGACATTTTGCACCACCTCATCATCTGATAGGTCTATAGTTTCTTCTAATGAGAAATGACCACCTTGACCTGATCTGGAGGCTTCTTTTGCTTGTTCTTTAGCTTTCTCAGTTTTAAACTTAATAATGGTGGGAAGTGGTATGTCATGCTACATTTCTTTTCTGAACACTTCACCACCAGCTCCCCTCAATACTATAGGGTCCACCCTGATCTCACCTCTCATTGATGTTCTTTGTTTTTTAGGTGGAGACATCACTGGAGGTGCCCTCCTCTTCCTAGTGAGCATCATAGGGTCCTCACTTGTAGGATCCTTATTTACTGGCTCTTCTTCTAGCGGGATATCTTCTTCTATATTTTGTTGTGGTGAGGCTTGGCCCTCACCTTGTACTTCAGTAGTTACTTCAACATGCCTCAGGATCCTTTTAGTTTTTGGTTTATCCATTAGAGGCGGTGCATATGAGACTGATGCCTGGCCTGACACAGATGCACCTTCGGCTGTTATTGCCATTGTCTCATTTATCACCCCCTTAGACTCTTCACCAGTCTCATTTCCTCGGGGGGGTCCTTTCTTTTGTTTCTGGGAAGGCAATCTCTCTCCATTAGATTTTCTTTTCTCACCAAGAAAGTCATCATATTCCTCATTAGGAATCTCTTGCCTTTTCTTCTTGTTATCTATTGTGATGGCTACACCCCTCTTCTTCAATGCATTTATCTGTTCTTCTACCCATGATTGGGTTAAATGCAGCACCCCACCTATAAACTGATCCAAGGAAATGTCTTCAGGCTATGTTAGGTCAGGGGCTGAGATGGTGTCATTATACACCTTATTATCCTCATATTCATTTGACATAGTCTTGCCATCATCTTTCCTCAGATGTGCTGGCACTTAGATGCAGTCAAATGTCCTTATCTGATTTAGAGTGAGCCTTTGATATTTCCTTCTTCTTACTTCAGCCTGATCCTCACAATCAGTCCAGAAATCTTCTAAGTGCTTCTGATGTATGGGCTTCCCCATTATCTTCTGCATTCTCCCATAGGGGTCATATGATCTAGCCAATGGAAATAGCTGTAGGCATATCAGGTTCATACTTCCCATGGCCTTCTTTATTCTATCTGAATTAGGGCATATGTACCAACCCACAGTTATTGGAAATAATACTGGAGGTATTTTATTGTTTGCTTTGTATGCATCCAGTATAGTAGATATCTGTCTCACAAATTCCATTAGGACTACCCCATCAGTAGGGTACCTAGGTAGCATATAAGGCTGATCTTCAAATCCTTCTATCCTGATGTATGAAAAAGTGGCAAACTGGATGAACCAGATGCCATGTCTGTATATTAGTTCTTGAGCTTCCATGCTCAATCTCTTGGTTCTATCCTCCTCCATAGTTCTTACCAGATGCATAGAAAATGCATCATTCACCAATTTGTAGTTAGGGAGATAGTTCTTTCTTTGTAACTAAGAATAATGATCCCATATATGGGCATCATCTATACCACTGCCAATCTTACCTACTATAGTTAAGGCATCAAATGTCCCCTTGTATGCACATGAATATACAACATATGAAGTCATGTAAAATGCACATTCTTGACCTCCCAGGGTCCTCATCTGTTCATCTAAAGCATCACTGATGACCTTAGCCCACAATGGCTTATTTTCTGTGTAAAGGATCATCTAGATGATTCCAAACATCCAATTCCTAAAGTTTCCAGCATGAGGCTGGCCTGTCATCCTGCTAAGCAGGGCAATCATATATTGATATACTTCATCAAAATCAAATTTGTAGAGGTGTACTAGCAACCTGGCAGAGGCAGTGTAGGTGTTGTTCTTAGACCTCCACTGGTACATCCTCTTCCTTGCATTATTTTTATTATTCTCATATTCTGTCTCCAGCTTTTGCAGATCCACACTGACTACCTTCTTTCCAATTGGCAAATTGAAAGTAGTTGTGATACCCTTAACTGAAAAGTCCGCATAAACCCTTCCATGTTTCTCAACCCGCCTGGTCTGAGGGTTATAATTTCTGGTGCATTCAATTACCAGTTCTGGGGTCTCCATAACATAGGGGAATCCTGCTGCATTCCACATTCCTGATGCATATACTGCATCCAAGAGGTCATTTTCTTCATTCTTATCCAATTTGGATGACCATATTGCTAACTCTGTATCTCCCTGATGAGTATCTGTAATGACACCATACTTGAACTGCACTCCCTCGGGTTGAACAAACATAGGCTTAATAAATTCTGACTCACACTTGTTCCGTCGAAGGTCCGCCATGGATTCCTGTAACAAAACATGCCTGGTCTTACCATTTGATATTCATATGCATTCACACGACATTATATGTTTACGGCATCATGCATATTACATTTATTAATCTCTATTTCATCATGATATGCATATTTATAGAGTCAAACCATAAGAAGAACATGCTACCTGGATATTACAGAAAATGACAACAGGAGGGTTTCTAATTACTTACCTGATCACACTTTTCTCCTGGGTTAGATGGATAATTATGGAAATGGGTCGCAAACACTGAGGATCACCTGATCTGTTGCATTGGAAGATCCTATCCGTACACTGGTAGCTTGTATGAGGGTTTGAGTGTTCTGTGCTCTGTAAATTCTTGTTTTATCACAAGGTAAAATAAAAATAACCTTAGAGACTTACCTTTAAATGCATTCATATGGCAAATTAGGGTAAAATCAGGTTAAATCAATCAACTCTATTGATCCTCTGCCATGAACCTATGGATGATGCCAAGTGTTTGAATTGCGTTCGCAATCGGCGGGAACTGACCTACCACATTTAAGTTCATTTAATGTCGGGAGACAAGGGAAGGGGGGTGATCTTTGGAAGATCAGGTGATATTACAAGTATGACCCCCTCGATGTAAAATGACCTTCCGCCTTCGAGCATCAAAACTAATGCAAAGGATCAGGTGATGTGGTCAAAGGTTGACCATGTGTATAATCGGGTCATGAATTTGAGATTAGGGGATGTTTAAAATGTGACCCCCCTCAACTAAAATGACCCCCTCTTGGAAAGATCGAGATGATGTCATCAGGTCAAGGACTTGGTTTTATCATTGTATTATCATGACGTCATCGTCATGATATTGGATGGGGTGATCGTTGGAAATATACCCCTGCAGGGTAAAAAGATGAATGACATCACCATCGGGTGATATCCTTTGTTCTTTAGATCTAGGTGACGTCATCGTCATATGGGCATGGGGTGATATTTTGCGACAGGGTGATATTTGTAAGATTGGGTGATATTTAAAATATGACCCCCGTGGCATATATGAAGTTGTTTGACGGGCAGATACCACTATCACATAAATTTGACGTTTGGATTTTGTGAACCCAATGATTATCAGGTGATAAACTGGTATCGGGGTGATCTTACCTAAGGTGACTGATGTTTAGAAATATGACCCCCTCTTTGGAATATTAGGTTTGACCATAACTTTGACTTGTCATAACTTTCTCCCCTTAAGGAATTTCGAGGTGATCCAAAAGGTAAACCTGCATGGAATTTTAAGTACTTTCTAACCATGAGGTTAATAATATGAAATACTGACTTTGACAAACTAATCTCATCATGATGATCTGTCTACCCCCTCTAGGGTTATCTGCATGACTTACTTTTACTAGACCGCCGGAAAGCAAAAAAACAACACCACAAGCCAAAGCAGCAAAAAGTTGGGTCCCTATTTTTTCAAGTCAAAATGGGGCATGTTGTGTAACCACACAACAAACAACTATGAACAAGTCTTGTGTAATGAATCAGATCCACATGAATGACAGTGATGTAGGCATGATCTTTAGTGTCTCCCAGCTCCTGTAGCTCATATCCATCATCTTGGACATCATACTGACTTCCTTTTGCATGTATAACAACAATTTGGTTGATAGAATGTCAATTCTGCAATCCAGGTCAGTGAGGTACCTCTGTGTGTTCATCCTTCCAAGATGGCTTCAATTGGCTCTTTTGTCCCCCAAGACCTACAATTCACCATGCAAAGCATCAATTTCATCATAAACAATCATTTTCCATCAATTTGGATCAAATCATGTCTAGTTGCAGTCATGGACTAGTAAAAAACAACCCATTGTCAATGTTGCTTCCTTATAGACAACTTCATAAATCTAGTGATTTTTCTATGATTTTCTATATTTTTTACCATTTTCAAGTACCCATTTGGCCAATATATTGATCTAGGGAGTTTTTGCAGTCATTAGGATCAATTTGTAGACTTTAATTTCATGTTTTCCTAGCCTTTTCTACAAAAAAAATAGGATATTTGGGGGTCACGGACTTTTCATGTGCAGTGGCATTAATTGTCATAAAATGTACCAAAAATCCACACAAACTTGATAAAATGTTCATCATGATGTTACAACTAGTTGTGCAATTCAAATCCATCAAGAAAATCCCATTTGCACCTTGAAAAACTCAAATTTTGGGCCAAAATACCAAAAAGTGCGGGTTTTGGGTGTCATGGACTAAAAGTCGGTGGAGGTCAAATTTAGCATAGGTCCGTGAGGTGCAATTCTAGCGCAAAATGGTTTTGGCACTGATTTGGGGTCCAACCGACCTTAGCGCAGATTTTAGGTTTGACCAACTAAAGTCAGTGAAGGCAGTTTTTAGCGCAGGTCCGTGAGACCTATTTTTAGCGCTAACTTCATTGGCGGGGATTTTCAATGCAACCGACTTGCGCGAGTTTTAGCACCGATCGACTCGTGCGACTTAAGTCAATGGAAGACCATTTTAGTGCAAGTCAGTAGAGGGCAATTTTATCGCTTTTCTTTGAAATTATCTTGGCAGGAATTTTTGGTTTGACTGACTTAGCGATAGCTTGGAGGGAGGTCGGTCAAAGGGGAATTTAGCGCAAAAGTCGATAGAAGACATTTTTAGCGCTTTTTGCAGTAGGGAGTGTTTTTAGTGCTAGTTTTGGAAATGTCTAGGGTGAAAGTATATTTAAAAATATATTTAAGTATATATTTCTTATATTTTAAATATACTTTCAGGATGTTTGAGATAGGTTCCAGATCCATAGGATTTCATATGTAGATTCTAGAATTTTGAGGTTCTACCAGATTTCAGACTTAGCCATTTTTCAAGATTTCAGACTTAGACAAATCAGGGCTTCAGGACCATGTGACAGATGAAATTACATGAACCCCTTAGTGAAATCTAATGGATTTTGACACAATTTTGCAACTGTAAGATCTGGAAACTAAGAATTTCAACATGACACATCTTGCAAAAGAAATCTCAAGGGCAATATCTAGTGACATGAGATTTTGGAGCAAAATATAATAACGCCCAATTTTAGTGCAAAAAATAACAAATGACAATCTTTTAAGCACAAGACCACTCAAGACACTTCCAAATCAATCGTGAAAGATATCAACTGACTCCACACATGTGAAATACTCAAATCTATAACAAATCATGCATTCTAAGGACAAATTCACCTTCTCATCCTCATAAGTAACAAAGGTTGAGACTCTAAGCCAAAGAAAAAGAGGGGGCCTCCATTTGGCAAAATGGGGTGTGTGTGCAAGGCACAACAAGTTGCTACCATGTACTCAGCTTTGGTAGTGGACAAAGCAACCACAGGTTACCGCTTACTCATCCAACTAATAGCACCACCAAACATAGTGAATACATAAGCATTGGTGGATCTCTGACTGTCAATGTCACCTACCTAATCTGAATCCACAAATCCATGAATACAAAGTGAATGCGGGGTCCTGTAGGATAACCATGATAACATAAGGAATACTCAGAAGTACCCTGTAAATATTTGAACACTCTCTTCACTGCATCCCAATGTACCCATCCAGGATTAGCTATAAATCAACTAAGGACTCCCACTACTTGGGCAATGTCTGGTCTTGTGTAGACCATCACATACATGAAACTGCTAATGACACTTGCATAAGGAACTCTACTCATATCCTCTATCTCAGAAGGAGACTTTGGACAATCTTCAATAGATAACTTTGTCCCCATTGTAACAGGGATAGTCAAAGGTCTGCAATCCATCATGTTGAATCTCTCCAACACAGTCTTAATATACTTACTTTGGCCTAACCAAAGTTTTCTATTTTCTCTATCTCTTCTAATTTCCATTCCTAGAATGCACTGAGCTGCCCCTAGATTTTTCATCTCAAACTGTGGTGACAACTAAGACTTCAAATAAGAAATCAAACTTTTACCATTCCCAATGAGTAACATATCATCAACATATAATGCAATAATTAGAATGCGATCATTGTCAACCTTGTAGTAAACACAATGATCTGATTTCGATCTCTAAAATCCAATACTCAACACAAAGGCATCAAACTTTTGGTACCACATCCTAGGAGACTGTTTCTTACCATACAAAGACTGTTTTAACTTGCAAACTAGATTTTCTTTACCTTTCACCACATAGTGCTTTAGCTGTGACATATAGATTTCCTCCTCCAATCACCATGAAGGAATGTTGTTTTTGTATCCATCTGTTCCACTTCTAGATCATATGTTGCTGCAAGAGATAACAAGAACCGAATAGATGACAGCTTTGCAACGAGAGAGAAAATCTCACCATAGTAAATTCCCTCCACTTGAGAATACCCCTTCACAACCAATCTAGCCTTATATTTCTCAACACTGCCATCTACACCGAATTTCTTTTTGAACACCCATTTGCATCCAACAGGTTTTCATCCTTCAGGTAAAGGAACCAAGTCCCAAGTATTATTCTTTTCCAAAGAAGCCATCTCCTCTTCCATGGCCTCCTTCTAGGAACCTGCATCTTTCATACCCATAGCCTCTTTCACAGTTCTAGGCTCATCAGTGTTAGAAATCAAATTAAAAATACAACTGGAATCATGCAATGAATATCCAAACCTATCAGGTTGCTGCCTTATCCACGTGGATCTCCTCAAAGGTTGAGGTTGAGGTTCTTCATCTTCTCTTAAACTTTCAGAGCTACTAGAGCTCTCCTCATTATCAAGTCCAACAGATGTTTTCGGTTCAACTTTCTCAGGGGTGGAAGGAAGCTGAACCACATCATCTTTCTTCTCTTCTTTCTCTGGCTGCAAGACAACAGGAGAAGGATTGAGCTCTCTGAAGCTCACACTTCTGCTATACAAAACTCTTTTGGTAACTAGATCCCAAAGCTTGTACCCTTTCACACCGATGCCATAACCGATGAAGATACATTTTACAGCCTTGTTCTCCAACTTAGACCTCTTCTCCTTAGGCACATGTGCATATGCCTCATAACCAAATACTCGAATGTGTCTTAATGAAAGATTTTTACCAAACCATACCTCCATAGGTGTCTTATTAATGAGCATTGATGTAGGAGACCTATTAACCAGGTAACAAGTGGTAGCAACAGCTTCAGCCCAAAACTTTTGTTCAAGACTAGCTCCACTTAGCATACTCCTTACCCTTTCCATAAATGTTCTATTCATCCTTTCTGCAACTCCATTTTGCTGAGGAGTATATAGAGTTGTCTTATACCTCTCAATCCCCTATTCTTTACAGAACTTGTCGAAATCTACTGAATAGTACTCACCATTGTTATTAGTCCTCAAACACTTAATCTTTCTATCCTTCTGATTCTCTACAAGAGCTTTGAACTCTTTGAATCTATTAAAGACTCCAGATTTACTTCTAAGGAAATACACCCATGTCCTACTATACTCGTCAATAAATGAAACAAAGTAAATGGATTTTGAAATCGAAGGAACATTAACAAGACCAAACACATCAGAATGAATCAAGTCCAACACCTCAGAAGATTTGTGAGAACTAGAATAAAACTGAACACAGTTTTGTTTTCCATAAATGTAATGTTCATAGAAATTGAACTCAAGGTTACAATCATTCATACCCTCAACAATATTGTTATTCTTTAGGGTCCTTAAACCCTTTTCACCAATGTGACTAAGCCTTTGGTGCCATAACATTGTCTTCTCAGCTAGAAGTTTCATCTCCATAGAATGAGCACCCTTAGGTACCCAAAAAGCACTACCATTAGAAGTTGATGCAACTGTCTTCTTCACTGTTGGTTCCAATGGTGAGGATGAAGACTTTGAATCTCTCTTCTTTGAAATAGAGGCACTATTGCACTATACTGCACATGCGTCAAGCTAAAATAGAGTGCCAATCCGAACACCCTTAGCTAACACCATAGATTCTCTAGTCATCTTGCATCCTCTATTCGAGAAAACAACCTGCACACCCACATCATTCAATTTACTTATAGAAAGAAGGTTTCATGTTAAACCAGGGATATGCAGAACACCATTGATTCCCTTTACTCATCCATTAGGGAATTGAATCAAGACTCTTCCATGGACAACAATATTTAGGTGAGAATAATCACCCAAGTACACCTTTCCACCATCGTATTCTTCATACTTTAAAAACCAGTCTTGATGCGCAGTCATGTGAAAAGATGCACCAGAGTCAATAAGCCACACATCCTCAGATGCATGCATTGCTAAGGTAGTGACAAATGGTTCTCCTTCATCTTGAGAGGACTTGTCAGAATTTGAATCATTATTCTTTTTCTTTATCTTTTTCACCTCCTTGCACTCCTTGTGGAAGTGACCAAGTTTGCCGCAGTTCCAACACATGGCCTTTGACTTTCCAGGAGATTTAGATCTCCCACAGGATTTGGATCTTCCTTTTTCTTCCTTCTTCTTATCCTTTTTCTTTCCCTTCTCTTTAGATCTACCACGAACCGCAAGAGCCTCCTTAGCCGATTTGGAAGTCTTTCTTCGTATCTCTTCACCAATGGCCATAACAAGGTGGTCCCATGAATCTAGTAAGGAACACAGTAATGTCATACATCGATCCTCTTCATCCATCTTTACACCAACATAAGTTAATTGGGCAATAAGCATATGAAAAGTATTCAGGTGATCAATGACATATCCTCCATCTTCCATCTTCAGAGAATACAATTTCTTTTGTAGGAATAGCTTGTTCACTAGGGATTTAGCCTGATGAACATCTCCAAGCTTCTTCCAAAGGTCCTTTGTAGTCTTCTCTTCATGGATATTCAGGAGCACTGAATTAGCCAAATAAAGTCTTATCAAACCCTTAGCTTTTTGATCTTTGAGATCCCAATCTTCTTGAGACATCACCACTAGGATATGGCTTCCCATAAATCCTGATCTATAAGCATGTCCTCCATTTTGAGTTTCCACAACTCAAAATTACTGCCGTTAAACTTCTCTATCTCAAACCTCCCAGATGTGCTCACCATCTCTTACCTACAACATAAAATCCTCTGCACAAGCTCCCACTCAAATGAAGATCAGCTCAAAAAACCATCTACCCAACAACTAGAACCAAAGGTGATCAGGCTCTGATACCAACTGAAAGGAAGCAAGGTATGCGAAATATACTTCTTACACTGATCTAATGAGGAAAGACTTATGCAAATTTCTTTTACAGTTACAGATTAAGATGCACATTAACAGAAAATGATAACAATTTTGAAATGCAAACACAAAACTCACAACACAAGATATACATGGGGAAAACCCTTACAGGTAAAAAAACCCACACTCCAAAGCCGCCTAATATATTATTCAGAAATCACAAAGATTAAAATATACTTGCAGAGCAAGATTTTATAGGAGTATACCTAACCAGAGATCCCAGAGGTAATTCAACATCTAAAATATTCTACATACAACCTCCATCTCAAGTTCCTGATATATAGGAGATACAATACAACACACCGCCAATGGTAATTACAAAAGCATGAGCTAAAACCACCCAAAAGTGGTGCCCAAATTATCTCCCAATCAAAGATGCTTCATGATGTGCCAAACCACACACCACCACATGTAACTCTCCCCTTTACAGCTCTTTTATGTGTCCAACACATTTTTACATTTCCCAAAACCGAAGGTCCAACTTCTAGAGGCCATAACTTTTGATCCGGGAGTCAGATTGATGAACTGTTTTATGCGTTAGAAATCTTGTGAAGTGCTCTATCACCCTATAACCATCTTTCCTAGTTATGACAATTTTTTAGGACGTTTAGAGAAGGTTTGATACCAAAAAATTAAGTTTGAAACTTTTCCGGCAGTTTAAAAAACACAGAAACTTTAATATCTCACAATCCAGCTATGATCTTGAGTCGAAACTCACCCGAGATGTTCACTTAGCTATTTTGCACCTTCTAGGATAACTTTGAGGTCAATCCGAGCTCAAACAAAGAACTTACTAAAAATAGTAAGTCTCACTATTTTAAGCTCATTTAGAAACTTTTGGAAACTTTGAAAGTTCTAGACCAATATCCAAGATAAAAGGTATCTAGAAAGACCAAAACTGGGAAGAATAGTAAGATTTCACAGTTGCAAGGTTAAGACACCTTTCCTAACAATTTTATATTCTAAATTTGAGGGTAGTATTCAAACACCTTTTGTTGTCTTGGCCTTGTGACACCTTCCATTTGTAGCCCTAAAAATTGTTGCCCCCTTTCAAGAGCATATACTAAATGTGATGTCATATAGAATCTTTCTAATTGTATAACATTAGTCAATTGTTTGTGTAATGTATCAATATCATTGTGGCTAAATCAATAAAAAAATTCTAGATAGAATCTCAACAATGTACCTATACATTCAGGTTTACAACTCCTTGACATTTTCTTGCCTAGTGACTCTGCTCAATAGGTTTATATAGTCATTTACTTCCTCAATAAAATCATTTCTAAATAACTTCTTAGGCAATCTTGAGATAGTACCTTTGTGTTTTAGGAGCCACTCTTTGTTGATAGTGTCCAGACATTTTCCCAATTTCTTCTTATAGTATTTCTGGGCTAAATCCATAGAGATGTTTATACATGAATTTTTGGTTGGCAGACCAAATATTTCCTCAATATACTATGGTTGAATTAGCAACACTACTTTACCTTCTATAGTTTAGATTTCCCGCTAGTTGGGGTTATAATATTGTGCACATATCTTATTAAATATTCAAATTATAATGTGATGGGAAATTCTATAACTTTTAGTTTTTCTTGTCATTTATTCCTCATTTGTAGCCATCCTTGTGTGAAATTCATCTTGGCCCACATGTCCTAGGTTTGTGTCTATTATATTTACTAGGTATGACATGAACTTCAAGCTGGTATGACCCCTTTGTATTCGTATTTAGTTTTAGCTAGAGAGATTATATCCAATAAAATAATCCTAGAAATGTTTAAATTAAGTTAATTAGCAATTTGGTATATTTGTTAATGTCATTAAAATTTGATCAATCAAATCTGTAATGAATTTAATCAATGTTCAGTTATATCATTTTCAACATTTGCAATGCTTAATATATTCAAATTACTAGAACCCATATGTTAAAACATTTAAAACATATAGTTTATTATTCTTCTACATTTCGGGATTAGGGCCTAGTGTTCACATTACAATCTAGGATTTAGGATTAGCGAGCATTTTACAATTGAGTTATAAATTGTAAGATAAAAACAAAGTGTGAGTGTTGGTTGGAGTTTGGGTGTGGGATGTTGTTGGCAGTGAGTTGCAACAGGTAAAATATTTTGTGAGTTTGAGGTCTAAATAGAGTCTAAAGTTGGCTTACATTATGTAAAAAGTTCCAAATTGTAAATGACTTGTGGGTGCTAGTCAGAGTTTGGATGTGATTTACATCTTGTATGTTTTTACAAACTACAAAAACTTTTGGAAGTTTGATGTCAGGTTTTAGAGTTACCACAAAGTTTGCAAAACTAAGAAAAAATTTAATTATGAAAAGATTTATGAATATGAAGTCATATTTTGGAGTTAGTTTGCATTTTACATGAAGTTTTAAATTACAAAGAGTCTTGGAAATTTGAAAAAAATGAAAATGAAACTTGTTTCTGAAGAGGGTCTAAAACATGAATTTAACTAAGTTTTAAAACACTTAAAATCTTCCATTAAGACTAGGGCACTCTAAACTTAGGTTTTTAACATTAAAATTCTTAAAACATCAAAGAGACTACAATTTTAATGGAAGCCCTAAAACTAGGGCATGAGAAGAATAATAGTTGAGGGCCAAGGACTAAAAACCCTAATTAAACTTTTATTCTAAACATTCTAAGCAACTAAAATCATTAATCACTAGTGCAACAACAATCATAGCAATGATAGAGGATTTTATGAGCAAAATCTTGAATAAAATGAAACTCTACCATTGTAACCACGATTGAAGACCAAACAAACAAAAAACCTAACAAAAAAACCAAAGAATACAAAGATAAAAACTAGAAATTTGCCCAAATCTACCTTCAAATAACCTAAAATTTTAGGAAGAACGACCACAAGATCAATCACCAGAGGAAGATGGAGAGTTGTAGGGAGCTAGAGCACCATAAATCACAAGGAATATGAAAAGTTATGGAAATTGGAGTGTTTAATGGTTTTGTTCATCGCTCACAAAAGTCCCATTAATGGCATATCCATGAGGTTTGGGATTCATGGGTGGTTTGCAACAAAACAACCTTCATGTTTTATAGAATCGCAACAAATTGCAAAGGCATTCTAAAGGGGGGTCCAAGGAATTGAGGCGATTTGCACTTAACATAAATTAAACCTTAGACTTAGGAAAATTAAAATAAAATCAATCCCCAATATCAAAATACCCCTTATGATAATAAATAGAAATACCTAGGACACTTACAACTTCAACAATGCAATTTAACGAAAACATAAATGACTATTTAAAATGAAGGCAACTTGAAACATAATTATTAAAGCTTTGTGAAAAATGTAATTTTTTAGAATTCAAGAAGTAGGGTCCCCAAAGTTAAAATTCTAAGGGTGTGCTGTGAAGGGTCACAACAAATGCCCCCTGCCTCACCAAAGAACAAAATGAATTATTTCAAAATAGGGTTTGGGATTTGGATCGAGGTGGATCAAAAAAATTCTTTGTTAATTAAGGATGATGATAATTTATGTAATAGATCATTTACTTAATTTCTATCAATGTAATCACAATTAACCCAATCCTAATGAATTCAGGAAGGAAAATTATTAGGAAAATAAAGCTTACCAATCAATACTATCAAATATGTAGTTTATGTTGGGCTAGATGAATTTTACAATAACATCTTCATGCTCTCTTCACCCAAATGTGTGCACATGATTTTATTGAACACTTGAAATATCGAGAGGGGGGTGAATCAATATTCTTTAAAACCATTCAAACATTAATATCCAATCCATTTAGTAGATTCAATTGTAGAAAAGGAAATAATACATAAAACTTGTAACAACCACACATAACACATTAACACTAGGATTTTTACATGGAAAACCCAAACGAGAAAAACCACAGTGAGGATTAGCTCACAATATATTATAATAAAGCAACCAGTTAAGGTTGATGAAATTGGTGGACTCATTGTCCAAGAATGCTCACTGCAGGTGGCTCACCGCCAAAGGACTCATTGTCCTAAAAGAAAGAGAAAGAAGAAGAGTTGTGGCTCACTACCATAATTGAACTGTTACAATTGCATCAACTCATGCATGAAATATAGTTTCAATGAAGTTCAAATTACATAATCAAAACTCTTCACACTAATATGAATTATCACACTTCTATGCCTTGCATTTGCTCAATTCGCATTCACAAGTACTTGTCACATCACTCAGATCACACATATTTCATACTTCCTCTTGAAACACTGAAAACAATCTTCTTTAAATATCTGTTTCACCCACAACATCAGTTAGGTTGGCCTAATTGGATGTAACATGCAAAATATGCAATATAGGATTTGTCGGCTCCAAATCTTCACACACATGCTTCGCACCAAGATTAAAACTTTGAAACAAATTGAAATAGGTTAGCATGGACCTAAAATAGCTCCCACACAATGGATCAAAACATATTCATCTTCTGCAAATCACTCAACTGATTGGGTTTGCACCGATGAAGAACTAATTAAAAAATTTGCCAACTGTACATTCACATCATGACATGCAGACCTCCACAAATAATGAAAACTAGAATATGCCATTTATTAACACCTATGAACATCTCTTTTGAACCTTAAAGAAAGACACTTATCCTCAGAGGAATGCAAACTCATTTTCTCACATGCTTTGTATTGGAAACAACTGTAAACTATTAGGCTGAACTTCTGTCATTCACAACTTTCACACCAGAGATCACAAAGAGATAAAATTCTAGAATTAGATACTGCTAACAACCAACAAACACATATTAGAACCACAGAGCCAGATCTTCAATAGTGGATCAATGCAGACCAAATTACCAGAGCTCTGTAACTCAGAAATGCCAAAACTGTCACTTAGCCAAACTTCATCATAGGTTTCTCTACCAGATCAAACCTTCTTGCAAATTAGTCTTCTATAGAGGATCAAACCCTCTTGCAAAATTATCAAGTATCCAAAATGATCTGCACCTTACCAAAATGCAATGTGAAATAATGTTGACATCAATGACAACACTGCAATGTATGACTGTATGCTCATGTTGCCAACATCAACATCAATGACAACACTGCAATGTATGACTGTATGCTCATGTTGCCAACATCAACATCAATGACATCTCCTCATTCTTCCAACAGATTCATTATCCTTCTCTAATATACCAGTGTAGCTATGATAGTTTTAAATATAAAGTATTTATAACTTTAATATTTACCAAGCAAAGTTTATGTTTGGATATGAAAATGTGTATCATAAGGCCTTGCCTCTATTGATTACCAAATCCCATTCAAGGCATAGCTCTACTACCAATAGGGAGTTTATAGCCCCAATAGAGTTACCTGAGTCACCTAGAAAGAATGACGTGTTTTAATTTTTATTATTAGGCAAAGGCCATCTTTGGATATGAAAGTGCATAACATCAGACCCAACTTTTTCTTTTTTCTCTTTCTTTTCTTATTTTTTTCTTTTTCTTCTCTATTTTTTCCTTTTTTTTCATCCTCATCCTATAGACATTGAAGTTTGCCTCTAGGTTTGGGTTCACTTTGGTAATCAATTTTATTGTTTTATAATAAAATTTCCCTTGATATTTTGACCACGGTCACCTTGCCAAATAGACTTAAAAATACTTAATGTGTGTAGAGTGAGGGATTAAAAGATATGCTAGATATATCTTCAATTTTCCTATACCTTCTTAAGCATGAAAATTACTCTACATATCTAGACAAAAGATTTTTGAAAATTTACATCCTAAAAATCCATCCATCATGAATGCAAGAGGATGAGATTGCTTGAGAAAGCATATAGGAATCTCATTTTGATCTTTCACACGTCTTGTGTGACTTTGTCAATTAATAAAGAGTAGGATTTAGAAATAGATTGACACTAGAAAAGGATGGAAACATAGTTCAAGGATACACAAGATACCAAGGCTCAGGAAAACATAGAAAGAAAAAGAAAACCAAAAATAAAAAGAAGAATCAAAACAAGAAAATAAAACACACTAAAAATGAAAAGAAAACCAAAATTTCCTAATCTGTCTACCCATTAACATTGGCTTGAAGGTTTAGGAATTTGGGTAGCATATGCCACATGTCTCACCTTTTTGACATTATCAATCAATAATGTCTTAGTAGTTGCAATCTTGAAAATTGTAGGTTTGTCTTTAAATTCTATCAAGGGAAAGTTTGGCCACTAAAGCTCATGGCCAAAATTTTCTTGAGGAAGAAACAAAAGCTAAGAAAGATCATCCCCCTCATGTTTGATCCAAATACATGTTCTAACACTTGGATCTCCATATTCAAAAAAGTAAGAAGGGTTTGTTCTTCTACTTGTTCTAAGGTGGTCATACAAAATTTTCTGATCAACCATTATACCATAAAAATGAAGATTACCATATTTTAACTAATTTTCAAAATTTGTTCTAATGGTAATAGATTCAAAATTTTCATTTTTATTTTCATTGAAACATAAAAATAAAATGAATGATAAGTAAGAGAAGGTTTAAAAACTCATATTTTGCAACATCATCCATTAGGGAGATGTGTTTGTCATTACATATGTTGTGCACCTTAATATACATTCATTGATCCAAATTGGTAGGTTCATTAGGTACATGCACATCATTAAAAAGAAGTTTAGTCAATATTGTATCATACAAATCTTACTCAATAAAACATTCTTCAAAAAAATTGCACTTTTCATCTAAAACAACTTGATGACTTATAGAAGACATAAACATTTCTTTTCTCTCAAAATCGATATGAAAAACAATATTATCAAGTTTCATTTCTCTAATTGAATCTTTAGAATCATTCCTTATGTTATCAACCTTAGAAGTAACATCTGCTTTCTTAGAATCATCACTCTATTCAAACCAAAAAATGTCACAAGTTTTAAAGTTTTCTAAGGAATGATTATCAAGTCAATATCACCAGACATTTTACTACTTTCTTCCTTAGTGCATTAGGGAGTATCAAAAATATTAAATCCAATAGTGTTGGATTAGTCATTTTTCCCATCCAAAGCTTCTTGTATATTTCTTGTTCAAGTTTGTTGTTGAGGTCATCCAATTGAATGATTGAAATTTCATCCTTAAGACAAAGAAAATTAGCTTCATAAATTTACAATTCCAATGGATCTTTCTTTTCTAGATCTACCATCATTTCCACATAATGTGTATTATTTTTAATTGACTCAATAGGAGTTTGATATCCTTGCTACATAGGAACCAACAAATTTGCAATCTCTTTATTTTGTTTGTTGTTACAAGGATCACACGACTCTCCATTTAGATGAATGCTTACATGCTAATATCCTTGATTGCTATGTAATCATATCCTAGTTTTTGAAGTAATCTCATTGATTGCATATTTCTTTATTCACAAACATTTATTTCATCTACTTTTAAATTTCTAACATTGTTTTCATGAAACTTGTCATCACAGCCTTTAAAATCTCTTATTATACTTTCATTTTCACATTTGTCCTCAAATATACTAGCATTATTAGTTTTTATTTCTTTAAATTTGAGTACCTTTAGATTTTCTACCAAATTCAAGGAACCTTGGTACTCATGATTTTCTTCCATTTTGCTAGTTGAAATATGGTCATAAAATTCTTCACTTGATGCATTAAAATCATGTCCTTGTTTCTAAATATCTAATTTTGGATTTACCAATTATTCTTCCCTTTTAATTTAGCATTTATCATCTCCTTAAGAGTCTTATCTAATCCTACAATTACCTTTGGACATGTAATTTCACCATGCTTAGTTGTATTATGTAAGTGGCATTCATCATGCAAGCTTATTTTCTCAAAAGTACTTGGAAATCCAAGAGCTCACATATCTTGGTTTAACTTTTCATTTTCCTTTAGAATGTCCAATTCAAATTTGGACATAGCTTGTTGGCATGGTTCAAGTGTAGAATAGATGTGTTGATGGCCTTCTTCATATTCAATTGTTGAAATCTTTTTAGTTACAATCTTCACATCATTATGTTGTTAATTTGTTATAACATATGTTCTTGTGTTTGTTACTCCATTTTGTTGACTTGTCATGTTGATATGGTCCTCCAAAATTTAGGTTGTTCTTTACATAGTGACAACTTCATTAGTAGTTTGGGAAATTTCATTTTTAGAGTTATTATTAGGGTCAAGTGGGTCGATTATTTCCTTTTCTTCCAAGATGATTGGAGAAACTTTCTAATCTTGTAAATTATTCATGTCTATTGATGAAGTAAAAGAATAACAAATTTGTTGATTAGCTTTGAAATGGTAATGAACTTCTTCAATTGATTTGACCACTGAGGTTTGTTTAGATCCAATATTACTTGTGGTTGCAAGTAATGATTCAATTGATTATTAAGAGTTATCATGTCTTATTGTTTGTCACTTAATTTAGTTGAGTCATCAAATTTGGCTATAGATAATTGCTCATCATATTTAATGTTACTCCATACACAATTAGTTGATAAATCATTTGTCTTTGATATGAGGTATAGTGAGATAGATTTGCATTCCTTTTGGATGATAATATCCTAATTGGATCAAAGTTATATCTCTTTGAAAAGTGCCTTCCACCATGATTACTCCCTATGTAACCTTTATCAATACAACAAATTCAAGATCTAATCCCCATAAGTAATTTATCAATAGCTCAATTTGGTGGGGCCTATATATGATGTCAATTATTCCCAAATCTTGGTAAAATCATTGATTATATTGGTCAATAGGCTCACCCAATTGTCTCCTTGCTGTGAATTGTATGAAAGGTTCTGGTGGATCTGTATTTTTGCCAAATTATCTTAGAAATGCATTCTCCAATTCTATCCATGAATGTATGGAATTTTGTGGAAGAAAAGCAAACCATTGAGATGTTGCATCATGAACAGAGTTAACAAATAATTGGAAAGTAGTAACTTTATGATTTTTTTGACATTTAGTTATCAAATCTCTATAGATTCTGATGTGCTCATAAGCATTCTACCCAAGATTAGGAGAAATAGTAGGAAACAAATTACTTGTGTTTGTAAGAGATTTGAAGAAACCCCTATAAATACACATAAAACTTTCCATTAGGAAACAATACCCCTAAATTTTATGAAAAACACTTCAAAAGATAGAAAAACAAACATTTATTTGATTCAAATTTTTTATTATATTGATTTTAAAAGATTTTATGATTTTTTAGTTTTTTGAGAATGATAAATTTTAACAATAGAGAACAAAAAAATCATTAAAACAAACATAATGAATTATCTTTATATTCAAAGATGACCCTCCTTCTAGCACCATATAAATTGATGCAGTTTTTGACACACCAACTTACCTGCAAGTCATGAAACCTACATGGTAGAATGATAAATGTTCCCCTACTTAGAAGTCGGCTAGCCTCAAGAGTCTTTCATACATTAATTAAGAGGTTTAACAACATTTCTCAGTTGGAGAGCACTTTGGTTAATCCATTCAAGGGGCTACGACAAATATTAGGAATCATTCATATGAAAAGAGACCCACTTAGTGAAAACAAACACTATTATCCTATGCAATTTTTCAATTTCATTTAAAATCATAATTTTATAAAGATGAACAGTCATATGCAAATTTATCAAATTTTATTACCTTTTGAGATTTCAAATTTATCATTAAAATTCTAAACTAACCCCGATATGAAAAAATGAAAATAAAAGGGGGAAGAAAAAGGTTAGAGGAAAAAAATTGAATTCTAAACTTATCTTTTATCTATTATAGACCATTATTTAAATGCACAAAAATAACTTAAAAAATCTTCCCTAGATCCTTCCCTACAATCCCAACATGAGATAATGTGATCAAAGTACAATAAATGTACCTGATTGTTGTTGAAATTTTGCAAAGGACAAATTGGTGTTCATTCAACCATGCAAAACAACTTGCCATCAACTAGGCATAAATAGTTTAAACACATGTTTCATCCATCAAAATTTGGTAAATTATATGCATACAAATATAGAGAGAAGATAAATTTAAGATTCAAAACTAAAACACAAAAACTCACAAAGATTTGATTAAATATGTGTATCTTGTATTCATTTCATGTTCATGGGTTTCCACCAAAAAGAACCCAAAAGTAAATAAAGAAAATATTTTTTCTTTATACTCCAAAGTAGGAGACCAAAAGGAAGAATCCCTTATAGTGAGCCTTTTACATGTATGTATAACACTTTTTGATACTTACGGAAGACAAAGAGTCATATCTCCAAGAGATATAAAAGAAAAAATACATGAGAATGTGAAGATGTGATGTAGGAGCATCCCAGGTTGTAGAACAATCTTGCATCAACCAAAAACACTTGCATTCCATTTATTTTTTCTTTCATTTTCCAGTTCAGTTCAGTTAGTAGCAGTTTCAACATTTTGTACCACATTTTGATACATTTTCATTTTAGAGCTCATGGAGTAGGACTTAGCACCTAGACATCATCAACTATATCATATCTAAAATTTAGGTCATTTGGACTTGTCTGCTAAAAGTTATTGCTATCAGAAGATCACCTATTTTCACAGAGTAGAGCATACAAACAGTCAACTGAAGGAGAAGGTTTTTGGAGCAGTTTCATGACTTGCGGAGCTAAATTAAGCATATCACATGGTACATAAGAATTATATAGACCTGCCTTGAGGTTCTCAACTTGTTTCATTCATTTGCGAAGGAGTGCCAACTATTTAAGGCCGACCTATTTGTTTCTACACATTACACTCTTCATTGGAGGTTCTAACCTTTCTTGGCTAATGCAGAGGATCTATTGAGCTTGGAGATGATATATATAGATCTCTAGGATATATTAGGAAGTTAGTTAATGATTATTATAGATTAGAATAGGTATTTTGTTTCAGAAGGTGTTTCATTGCCATATTTTGCATATTTGTTGTAACTAAAAATTGGGCATGTGAGCCCTAGTTTGTAAGCCTGCATGTTACCACTATATAAGCATTTGAATATATGATATTTTGAGCATTTGAATCATTCTTTGCATTCTATATTTGAGTTGTTTCTATTATGTTTACTCTTGCTGGATGGCTTGTACAATTCATTCTATGAACCCTCTGATCGTTACTGCACCACGTGGTATCAGAGTGAAGTTTGAATCCTTTGGTACAAAGTTTTGAATCCTCTGGGAGTGAAGTTGTGAAGGCATTCTATAAGATCTCATGGTGAACATATTGCCAACCTAAGGCAGTCTACTTATGTTTGTCAACTGATTGTTTATTGTAAGGCAGTTGATACCTTGTAGTCAGATCACCGAGTTTGAGGCAATTGCACCTAGATCCTAAGAAGAAGAAGAAGAAGAAGAAGAATCATATCAAGTGAAGATGTTGAGAGCTATTTCAAAGATTGGAAATAAACCTAGAGTGGAAGTACTAAATTACACTAGAAATTTGAATCTGGAGGAATTGACTGACTGGATAAATGACTTGGAGGAATATTTTGAATATGAAGAAATTGAAGATCTAGAGAAGGTGAGATTTAAAAAGACTAAGCTAAAAGGACATGCTTCTATTTGGTGGAAAGAAGTTTAATTGGATTAGAATAGGAGAGGAAAAGAAAAAATCACAAAATGGGATAGAATGGTGACAAAGTTGAAAAATCAATTTATACCTGTTGGCTATGAGTTGAATTGTTGAAGAGATTGCAAAAGCTAAAACAAAAGGAGAAATTTGTGAGGGAGTATATTGAAGAATTTCATAAGATGATCATAAGGACTAGACATAGTGAAGCAAGCAAGGAGAAAGTGGCAAGATACATCAATGGATTGAGATTGAACATTCAAGAAGAACTAAGTTTGGTAAGGATGGCAACAATAGAAGAAGCATATCCGTTTGCCCTGAAAGTTGAAGAAAAGTTGAATAAGAAGAATGAGTAGAGACTGTTGTTCTCAAAATCAGCTACGCTCATTTTTGTGGACAACCCCACGAAACTTGTCCGTTTCGTGAATCTACACTCTAAGATCGCAAATCGAGAAAATATTTTCTTGTTCTCGTGCGAGGTCATTTGACATTTTAAAACTTGTTTGCGACGTTTCCTTGAATTGATTTCTCAATATTTGCGAAGGACATTCAAGTCGTAAATTGGTTAAGATGTTAATTTAGGTCATTTTTAAGTGTTGGTAGATTTTGACTCTCGATATGCAAGAGCGGCAAAAAATGCCGCTCTTACATATTATTTTTAAGTTTGTTTTTGTTCGATGTAATGACGGCATTTTTTGCTGCTATTACATCTTTTTAGGTTCAATGTGCAGGAGCAGTTAAATTCACCACCATCGCATATGTCTTCCGTCAAAGTTTCACCGACATGCAGTGACGGCCTTTTTCGTCGACGTTACACATTTGTCGATTGAAGTGTCGTAGCGGCTGAAATCGCCACTCGAGCGAGATCTTCAGGATTTTGATGTTGAGTGCCATTAATGGCCACTCGTGCCAGGCATTTAAAACTCAATCTCAACCTTTTAAATGTGTTATCACTCCCATTGTTGTCATTTCTTATGCTAAAGCCATTTAGTTGATTCGCCGACGTTCTCCTCGACCGCTTGATCGTATACTTCCGAGTTGTGACAGATCTCGCGCTGTAGGTTGGACCTAGGGTTTCAAGTGTTAACGGGTAAGTTTCTTTCATTTTTCTTCCACCGTTGTTACTCATTAACTGCTTGTTAGTTTATAAGGTTTTTGTTAGGTTTTTTCTATGGTTTAAGTTTCATTTTTGGATTAGGGTTTTTGTTTTCGTTTTAGAGACTTTGTGTCTCTCATTAGTCGGACCTTCACCATTGTACCAAAACTCCTGTCGTGTGCAACAATGGCCACATTCACCGCTAAACCCTCACCAAAACTCCCAAACTCCCGTTGTGTGCAAAGACGGCGGTTTTTTTCCACCCCGACACCAAATTTTGTTATCACTCCCATTTGCATAAGCGGCAATTCATGCCGTTCGAACATGTGTTAAACATTTTCCCCTTTAACCTGCAATGGCATTTGTTTCTGCCGCCCTGGCATCAAAAACCCTTGAAGTTACTTATTTGCATGAGTAGCCTTTTGACCGCTCGAACATGTTAATTGAGGAATCTCCCAGATGCATGAGCGGTGTTTCCACCCGCCCTTACACCAAAACCCGAAATCGCTCCCAACTTGCGAGAGCGGCCAAATTCCCCGCCCAAGCATATTTTCGCCAAGTTACATGTAGAAGCGGTGATTTTGACCGCCCAACCATGATAAATCAAATCTTCCAAAGTTGCATGTCGAAGCGGCCTTTTTCACCGCTTTTACACCTAGAGGTCCTTCTAACTTGCGAGAGCGGCCAATTCACCCGCCCAAGCACATTTCCCTGATTTTTTCCCTAACACTGGAAAATTCACTTTTCAAAGCCAAAAGCCCGCATTCACCCTCGCCTCGATTTGCGCGCTCAAGCCCTTTTAACGCATGCTTTCCCATCCATGATCATCAAAATGCAGTTGACCCAGTTTATCCAATTTTCCCCTAACTGCAAGATCATGGCCTTTTGTAGTTCTCAGTCAACGTTCGTGGTGGTGTTTGAGTTCACAGTTTTCTCCAGGGCTCATGTCAGAATCATCTCCTTCAAAGTCCAGAGCCATGAAGTACAAGTACCAGGGTGTTTTTCTAGTAACAGCAGTTTAGTCGAATGTTGATGAAATCAGAGACACTGAGATTGGACACGTAGATATGGCTGAATTCGTAGATAGAACTAAACAAGAAAACCCCTCCCGGCATATGCAAAAAATCATTGACAGCAACATCCATTTGGTAGCGTCCTTTCCTGTCAGTGCTCATAATCCTGAATTTGTTCTACAAGTGGCCAACCACTACAATAGGGACACTAGAGCCGTGACAGACTCACAGGGGAATGTTATCATGAGATTGGATGCAGAGTTCATGGACAAAATCTTCATGTGTCCACCACTTGAAAATGTCGGGCAGATTGATTTTGCTCAGGGTCAACAAGACTACGACAATGATTTGGAAGCTGCTAGAAGACACATAAACAACAAATGGTTGAAAATTCCTAGGGCAACTTTGACCAGATGGCCAAAAGACCTTCACAGGAGTGATTTTGTGGAGGAAGTGTGTGATTTGATTACTCTGTTGAGTCGCATCAGAGGACTTCCTTCTGCCTTCAAATTCCAAGAATGGATGTACACTTACATCAAGGTGATTCTACGGGGAAATCAGAAGATATTCTGGGGTGAACAGATCAGTAATGCTTTGCATGAGCAACTGGTAAGGGTCAATACTACCTTCAAATTTTACATGACCTCTTACCTTGTATATGCTGCTGCAAGTATGAGGAACTTTCCAGGTTTGACCCAAGTAGGGGACAGGAAATTGGTCCCAGTATATGAATACTACCCTCAAATCACTCTGAAGGGATCGATTCACCATTTCAGAAGAGTCAATGATGCTTTCTTCTTAGTTTTCATGTGCTTGTGGAATGGTGAACTGGTTCAGAGAAGAGTTTCTGATGAAGCATGACAGGTTGTAAATTCTTTTGGTTGTCTGTTCCTACAATTCCCCACCTTCACGTATCTTCGGGTAGGATACTATCCTGGTTACCCTTACATGCTGCCACGGTATCCCAGTGATTGCATTGTTCTTATGGAGCTTTGCAGACAACTGATTATGGTTCATAACAAACAGATGGAGCTTAAGAAGTCAGGAATAAAGTTTCCTATTGAAATTGGGAGGTATTCAGTTCAGTCTGCCAACAAAGCTAAAATAATTGACTCCGAGTTGCAGTTAGTCACCATGAAGACCTACAAGAAGAGAAATCATTTCGACTTCAGAAGGGTCCAAGACAAGATCAAGAGGAAGTCAAATTTTCATGAGCCGATGGTGGAAGACATATGGGCAGATCTCGGGACCCAAAATGAGATCAGAAAACTAGATTTCTGTAGGCTTCATCTGAGCCAAATTGAAGAACTAGGGCTAGCTGATATTCCAGATGGAATGGAGGATGATGGAGATGTCCTAGATCATGAATATGAGGCAAAGAATGTTGAAGCTTCACCTCTCCCAGAGGTGAAATGGTCAATCAAAAAAAAGACATCCATCAGGAAAAGATTCCAACCTATATTAGCAAACACCAACTTGTGGTTGGAAAGTAAAGGGATCAAGTTGAAAGAGTTCCTTACAGGGTCTGAAGAGGGGACACAGGAGCAAACAGGTAAGAAGGTTGAGAACCGAACCAAGAACAAGAATGATACCCCTTCTTCCTCCAAGGTACACAAACCAAAGATCAAATTTGTATCCAAGGGAGGAAAGAAGAAAGAAACCATAGAGGCTTCTGATGCCACTAAGTCAGATGTTGAAGACATCAATGATGATCATATGGAAGTTGAGGATTTTAAGACCGAAGAACAAGATGTTCAAAGGTCTAAAACAAAGGTATCTATAGAAGCTGAACAAGGTGAAGATGAAGATACAGAGGTAGAGTGACTTGATGGTTCCCCACAGACTCCTGTGAAAGACCTTCCATCTAATACACAAGTTCTTACACCTCCTCCTCATGTTTCATTTTCTGATGGTTTGCCAGTGATTTCTAATGTTCCTTTTTCTCCCATTTTTGTTGTTTCTTCTGACAATACTCCTCAATCCATGAGGGCTAGTCTTGGGACCGTTTTTTATTCTTTTGGTTCCATTCCAAGTTTATCTTCCCCTTCTTTTGATATTGGGGAACAGATTGTTTTGGAGAACCTTCTTGATGCTTCACAAAAGGTGGTTGATACAGGTGTTGTGTTTACCAACACAAGTCCAATTGTCACCATCACGGGTATAAGCACGGAGCCAACCAAGCAAGTAGTGGATCCCCCTCCAGCTGTCGATATATCTATACTTCCTCCATGGCTATCTGCCTATACTCCAAAGAGGAAGAAACAAGCCATCTCACCTGATGAGATTGACATTGAAAAGCTATTGCCCGTGAAAGCCAAGAATCAAAAGAAGAAGCCTAAGACTGTTTCTAGGCTGGTCACTGAAAAAGGAATCAGATATGCCGAAATTGCCAAACCTCCTGAAGATGCCACAGTTGATACTTTTGATGTGAGCAGTTATGTCATTTCAAGGGTTGAACTTGGTAAAGTGACTCATGAAGGGGTCAAAGCAGATTTCCAAAACACTGCCACTACTCTACTGGAAAAGTATGATGAAGCCAAAAGGGAAAAAGAGCAATACAAAGCAAAAGCAGAACAACTGGCTGCTGTCCTTCAGAAAATAGTAAAGTCATCAGAGATAGTGGAACCAATGGCAGTGACAATGGAAGATCCTCTGATACAGAAGGTTGAAAAAGCCCAAGCTAGAGGCAAAATAGTGGGGGATGTAGTGGAGCGGTTGTTGGCCCAAGGACGAGTTCTGTTGAAAACCGTTGTGGAAAGAAAGGAGAAAATGGACAAGGCCAAAGCTGAGCTGGATAATCTGGTGGATCTACTTTCACAAGAGCTGCAAGATCAAGAAGAGAGTCTAGAAGAGTGGACAGATATGAAGAAGATCAAGATAAAGAATTTGATCACCATAGGGGTCATCACCAATAGGGAATCATATCTCAAGACTAAGGAGACTCTAGCTCATTGTATTTTCATAATAAAGAGTCTACTTGAAGATCTATGCCAAGCTCGAGAAGCCAGCGAAGATAGTGATGTCACACTCCTACATCGGCTGGAAGAACTTCCTTGCACCTTGACAAGGGAAGATCATAGCTTCCTCACGACACAGGAAATGATAAGTTCTTTTGAAGAAATGGTACAGAAGAAATTTGAAGAGGAAGCTCCCTCTGTGCTCTCAATGGATAACCTATATGATCAACATTAGACTCTGGAGAACCTGAAGGATAATTTAGAAAAGCATGAAAAGGCAATACAGGCAGTGAAAGATTCAATCCTCCGAGCTCGCACCATCTCTAAAAACACAGCAAAACCAGATACATGCGAGATGTCAGTTGTTCAAACCATGTATCAGAACTTCCTAAGGAACAAGGATGGAGGAAGCTAATGCCTTAGCTTATTTTTCTTATGTAAATGGAATTTTGTTTTGGACATCTTCACATGTAATTTTCCAAAATGTAATTACATGTGAAACAAGAGAAGTCATAAGTCAAATAGGACTCTCTTGTTGAATAAGTCAAATTAGTTGTAGATTTCCTAGATTTTCTCAAGGTCTTTCCTTATAAATAAAGGGGACCTCTTTTGTAAATACTCTCTTTTGTCTATTGCAAGAAAACTCTGGCGAATTGAGAAGCAAATCAAGACTTTGTGCTTTTTGTGAAAATCAATATTCAAATATTTATCAATACAAGAAAGTAAGTTCAATTCCAATCTTTGTCTTGGAATTATTTGTGTTGTGATAGTTTTGTTCTTACGTCTTGCTATCATAATCTTATTTGATAATAATTGAAGTGTGGAGTTTGTTTCAAGTGATTGGAGAGCGCTCTTAATTTGATTCTGATAAACTTTGTGTTATCAAATCAGTTGTGGGTTATATGTTCATATTTGTGAGAATAGAATAGTATGGAGACTTTGTGCTGCAAGTTGTTCTATTTGATTTACTTTTATCATCTTGAAGAGGAGTGAAGACTTTGGGCTGCACTCTACTTCAAATAGTTCTGTTTACAAGTAGTAAGTGAGGTAACAGAAAACTTTGTGTTTCTATGATATTGTGATAATTTACAAGTCTTATATCAAGAGTTTGAAATATAAACATCTATTCTGAAAAAAGAGAATGAGATGAGATGGAACCACCACAAACATAGTTTTTAGTGTACATAAGTTTGATAAGTTATTTGATTTATAAAAGTTAAGTAATTAGAGGGAACCTCCCCATGCTGAGAGGAGAGACTTTGTCTCATCATAGCTGTGGCTGATATACCCATTTTGCAGTTAGCGAGTTAATGACAAAATATTCACCCAACAGAGACATAGAGGATGAGGAGGTAAATTTTAAAGAGTTAGAACATATTCTAGAGGAGATAGATCATATGTGGATTAGAACAAACAAGATAGCCCATTCAAGAAGGAAGATAGAGATATCAATTCATATTGGAGAGATGATAGAACTTTCTACTATAGAGGGAATCATAATTCTTACCGAAGTGAAGGATACATGAGAGATGAAAAAGGATTGGATAAGAGAACATTCAGAGAGACTTGTTTTAAGTGTGGAGCTGAAGGACACAGAGCATTTGAATGTCATCAGGGATGTACAAGCAAGAAGACAAAGAACAATGTAAGAAGAACTTATGTAGAAGAACTTGTTGGATCACCTAATTCAGTTGGAAAACTAGAAAAAGGAGAATCACTAGTCATGAGGAGAGCACTATTTCAAGCAGAGACAACTGAGGAACCACCGCAGAGGAAAAGTTTGTTCCGAACCAGATGCAAATTAGGAGGTAAATGTTGTAAGGTTATCATTGATAGTGGTAATACTGATAATTTGGTTTCAAAGGAGATGGTGACTAAGCTGAACTTGGAGATATTGAAACACCCTAAGCCCTACAAGATAGCATTGATTTAGGATGAACACAAGGTATTGGTGAGTGAACAATGTTTTTTAGTAAAATTTCATATTGGATCTTATCATGATGAACTATTGTGTGATATTATGCTAATGGATGTATGTCATATATTGTTGGGTAGACCATGGCAGTATGATAGAAAAGCTATACAAGTGTTGGCAAGAGACACTGCTTCACATTGATAGGTGTTGTCATTGATGGAAACTAAGATCATCCCATTCATCTACATAACACAATTTGTTCACACTGGAAGTCAGAATCAAAATTTGTCTAAGTCCAAGCAGTTAGGAACAAAGCAGGTGACAGGGTCTGGTATCTTGGTCCGGATCTCTTCGATGGAAAGACATGGTTTGCTGTGGATCTAAGGTAGTTGTAAGAATTGTCAAGACACTCTAAATCTAGAGTTTTGTCCTTCGATGATGGACTCAAAAGATATTAGCTTCTAAGTATTAGGTTTCAGTTTGACAAAATAGACAGAAGAAGAATAGGCTGACCTTGTGAATGATCTTAATTCTGGATATATAGAAGTTGTAGCTAACATGATTGATGATTTGCAAGTTCAAGTTTTGGTCCCCATCTCGTATTATGAATGGATCTAGTCGACAGAGCAAAGTACTCAACAAAGTTCTAAATGTTCTTGAAGCTGATTGGTAAAATGATTGTAGATCATGTTGAAGATATATATAGATGATGCAATTGGATGATTTTTGTGTGTGTATGTGTGTGAATAAGGTGTAAATGTGAGAAGAGCAGAAATCTAAGGTGTGAATGAAGGTAGAGCAGTAAGAAGAGTAGAATAAAGATGAAATGTGTAAGATCATTTTTTGTACTTAACCGGAACTGAAACTCTTGCATGGGTAGATGCTATTTATCAGTTCAAAATCTTTGTTATTCTCTTGTAATTTTTCTATAGGTAGTGAGCCTCCATTTGAGCAATGAGCTCTAGGTAGTGAGCCTGAATGCATGTGCATTCCCATTTGTAAAAATACTTTTAACATGGTATTAATTTTTGTGGGTTAACCCCCACCATGGTTTTTCCCTTAACCAGGTTTCCACGTTCAAAATCTTGGTGTCAAGTGTGTTATTGTGTTTCTGCTCTTACACTTATGATTGTTATTTTCATGGTTAAGTTATTGAATTGTTATTAAGTGGTAAAAGAAAGAATTAACTACAGAAAGTTCCAAAGTTTTGAGACAACTAATTCACCCCCTCTTAGTTGTATGTCCTATTTCCAACAATTGGTATCAAAGTGAGGTTCCTTTGAGAAGCCCAACAGCTTAAGGTAAGATCTTGGAAGGAGTTTTAATGGGTTCACTAAAAGATCAACTTCAGTTGGCCCTAGAAGAACTTGTTTAGTCTAAAGCAGAAATTAGTAATCTAAGAGGAGAACTTAAAGATGCTAATGATACCATTGAAATGTTAAAAGATAAATTAAAGAAATCCATGGGAAGGAAAAAGGAGCTACTTCTATAGTTACCCAGTTTAACTAAAGAAAATGGCATGAATGAAGCTTTGGAAGAAAAGACAAAGGAATGTGAGAAGCTGTCAAAAGAAGTTGCTATTCTAAAAATTGAGATGGACTCTGGGGTAATGAGGCAAACTAAAAAAGTTGAAGATAGGAAGAAAATTGAAGATCTGAATCAAAAACTAAAAAGAAGAACTGAAGAATGCTATAAATTGGATAGAATAGTTGGCCATCTAGAGACTGATCTACAAGAAAGCAGAGACAATGAGAGAAAACTTGAAAGGCAAATTGTCATTCTTAGACATGACCTAGAAGTTTCAAATGAATACAAAGAAAAGTTCAAGATAAGCTCAGCTAAACTTGAAGCACTACTTGAAGGACAGAAAAAGGCTGATGACAAGCATGGTATTGGATATGAAAAAGGTGAAAGATTTGGATCTGGACAAAGAAATTTTCAACCAAGGAATGGGAAAAATAGACCTAGAAAACCTCCAGTAAGACAACCTAATGCTCAAAGATATCCATCATTCAATGGAAATTGTTTTAATTGCAATATATTTGGTCACAAAGCTACTCAGTACAGAAACATAAATCCATCCTTCTCTAGTCAATTCTTCAAGTGTAAGAGGTATGGTCATAGATCAAATGAATGCAAAAGTATGATAATGAATAATGCTAACAATAGAAGAATTGGCAATTCCTTCAATGGTTACTATTTTACTTGCAATGGGTTTGGACACATGGCTAATCACTGCATATCAAGAGGAAATCAAGTTTATAATAAAGGAAATGTTGTGTGCTTTAATTGCAATAAATCTGGTCATATTGTAAGATTCTACAAAAGTAGGAACAATGGAAGAAGAGGTCTTGTAAATAGAAAATTGGATGAGCAGAGACAAGACAAAGGCAAAGAAAAAATTGATGCAAATGAGACTCAGAATGAAATAAACAAAACATGGGTCAAGAGAACAATTATGGATGATAGTAATGGATCTACATCAGAATCTGATGCTAAAAATTCCTCTGGGAATTGATTTGGGAGCCTTGGCTCAGGGGGAGCAGCATTGTAAATCAAATTCCCCTAGCTAGTAAGTGAGTGCCTAGATCTAGCACAATGAGAAAAGGTAACTTAGATTGATTCAGAACATTTGGAAGGATTTCTAGAAGAAAGGAAGTGATTATGGCAAATTACAGAGTGATTCATGAGAGACTACTAAAAAATAGAGCAACCAAATGTGCTAGGGTAGAGCATTTATTACAAAGGCAAATTAAGTGTTGTGGAGCTTAAAAATGTCATTCATTCCTCATTTGGAACACTTTGCATTAGGAGAAAACAAGAAGAAAGAAGTGGACGAGCTTAGAGATGAGAATTCTCAAGATTTGGACGCGAGAAAAGGATTTCCAAGCAAAAATCCTAATTTGCGTAATAAGGTATTTTCTATTTTCTACGAAATCTCTTGAGTTCTCAATTTTTGTAAATGGCTACACCTCTATTTGTTGATGTAACTGAAAGGCCCCAACCAATACTTAAGAAGCATCTATACAAATCAATTGAAGTTGGATTGTTAGGTGCATTCTCTGCAGTTCCACATGGCGTACTGCATGTTGAGGATATTAGGGTATACGTCCATTATAACATGGATGAATTTGGAAACCTAAAACTATTGGATTTGCTTAACAACTACTTAATAGATGATAGCCAAAAATTGAAACTAGAATACAAAGCCCTATAAAGAAAACATTTTCTGCAAGTCATTAGGTTTCTGATATTTGATGAAAATGAATGGGTTTGATACATCTTAAGGTGAATACATGATGAGTTCATATGGCTATTGAAACCATTTAAGATTACAAAGGATGTTATCAAGATAGTAACTGGGTTAAATTCCTCTGACGGATTACCCATGCTGAAAGTCGTGAAAAACTAGATAGTGATTGATGCTACCGATGCCAAGTTTGACAAAAGGGCAATGACCATCAATGATATCATAGAACCAGATGTTAAATTAGCCTCCATGGTGATTGGGTACAAGATATACCACTCTAACAGAGAAAATTATGTCTCTGGAACTGCAATATATGCAGCCTATCAAATGTTAAAGGAGAATGCTGATTATGATCTTTGTGAACTACTACAAAATTAGTTGATTGAGAATCTGATTAAAATAAAGAAAGATAAGAAAAATACCTTCAAATATGGTTACTTGATTATATGCTTGTTCTTCTATTTTATGAATGAAGTACCTGGAATTCAAGGTGTGCATTAGACAACTGACATGCTAGTAGCATGGAAAAATAAGAGATCACCTTCTCAACCTTGGTGACTCCCAAGCCCAAAAGACTGCCATTTGGAGTTACTTCAAAAACGTCTAGAGTTTAATGCATGAAAGGAAGAGAATCCCAAAATTAATTGTGGAGAAGTATAAAAATGACATATGTTTCATGGTTGACATAGATTAGTGCTTGATGGAAGTTGTAGAACCAAGGAAAGTTTGGATAATGCTTATGGGTTATGAGGTGGATGGAAGAGTTCTGGATATGTATGCTTAGCATCTTCTGAGCACACCTAAAGATACCTCTATGGAAAGGTTTGGAACTTATAAGGAACTAAGTCTAAAATTACATGTGGAGCTCAGACATCTAGAGACCAAGAGGAAAGTGCAGAGGCAAGTTGAAAGGTATGTTGAGAGCATTGACCTAACCAAGGAGGCAGTGAAGCAGAATAGAGAAAGAAATGAGAAGGATGAAAAAGAAAAATAAGACAAGAAACAAGAAGATGCTCTAGTGGAACCATCCTCCACTTCAAGAACTACTAGAAGCTCTACTGTTGCTTCTATTCCCCCTAAACCTGCAAAACCAGAAGACAGACCATCTGGTGAAGCAAGTAAGAGAAAGAAAACAAAATCCACAAGAACACATGTATGCATAAAAGATGATGAAGAGACAGAGACATATGAAGAAGTTGAAGAGATGAGACTTAAGAAGGCCAAGACGTCAAAAGCCTCTGAGAACCAACCCTCAGGAAGCAAAAAGGGAAGTAAAAGGCAAGAGACTGGTAAAGTTGCTATGACTGTTGATCAAATTGTAAAATATATTATGATAGCTTTGATGAGGCAAACAAGAAAATCTTAGAAGATGCCACCATCCTGTACTTGAATAAATTCAACAAAGCTCTACTAGAAATTTTGCAAGAAATTCCCAAAAGTTTAAGGAAAATACTAGAAATGAGGAAGGAAGCTGCTAAGGACAAAGACATAGAACTCAGAGAATATGTTCTCTCCACCCTATGTCCAGTAATGACCAGAAGAGAAGCTGACAAAATCCTCAAGGAAGTCAAGGAGAAATTCAAAAGCAAGATCCAGATGAACAAGTTAATGCTTGGTGAAACTAAGAAAGTTGTAAAGGAAATGGAAGAAATTTTGAGAAAAGCCCTTGACAAAGATAAATACTATATAGTTTTAGAGGAACAAGTTGAGGAAGTCAATCCTTTAGTTTTGGAACAAGAAGCTCCAGAAGAAGAGGTTGAAAAAGGAAGTGATGACAAAGGTATTATTCTAGATCCTCTGGAGTTAACCTATGAGGAGGCTAATGTTTGATTTGATTCATCAAATCTAAATGTTGGAGAAGTTCAGGAAGAGGAACAAGTCAATCAAGAGGACATATAAATGATAGACAAAATAGTTGATGCAGGAGTAACTCCTCCACTTGATCATTCTGGAAAAGAAGAGGATAATGCTACTACATAGAGGCCTTTGGATCAAGTAGTGAGTGGTGAAGATAGAGAAAAGAATTCACCTGCAAGTGATAAAAAAATGATAAAGTAGAGGAAGAGAAGGAAGAGAACTAAGAAGACAAAGCAGAAGAAGATGGTGCAAATGTTGAAGCACCTAAAATAGATATTGAGATATCTGATGTACAAAAGGATGGTTCAGAAAATGTTGCAAGAGACACTACAGATGTAGTGAAATGTCTTCTTGAAAAAGAAGTGGTTGATCTTGATGGTCCTAAACTACTCCAAGGTCTAACCAATCTAGATGCTCTCTCTCCAATTCAATTGATGAAAATAGCATCATTCACCCAAGTAAAGTCTAGAGAAAAAATGTTAAAGTCCCACATGGAGGACAATGAGCTACTGGGGCTTGCAACCAGAATTTTAGAAAAGTCAATGCCTTCCTTCTAGAAGAGTCCATCAGATTCCCCCTCTAGACATCTGAAAAATCTTGTAAGTTTTGTAAATACTCATTTTGAATCCTTTGAGAAATCTGCAGAGGCAAAGCTTCAGAAAGAGTTTTTGGATAAGAAATTCAATCAAGCTAAAAGCCTAATAGGATATGATAAAGTGATACTAGGAATTAGCATAAAAAACATTCAAAATGCCCTAAGTGATGGAGGAGATATATACAAATTTTTTCTATCATGGTCTAAAGTCAATGAAGATATTGAGAAAAACATAAAGGAGCAAGACAAGAAATTATCAGATCTTTCTCAAAATTTTGATCCTTTAACAGTCTCTCCCATAAGTGAGGAATGTCAAGTAATTAGCTTGACAAATGAAATAAAGAGGCTTATTAAAGAAAAAGAGAACATCATGAAGAGAATGTGTGAGCTCCAGGGATTGATTGCCCCCAAGCTAGAGATAATGTATAATGCTTTATCAGAAGCTCTAAATGCAGTACAGACTAGTGATCCATCAGATTTATCAAAGGCAGAAGCTTATGAATTTGTACTGAATTGGCACATATCAATTTTGGACGGCATGAAGAGTACTTGGGCTTTTGAACTTGAGAAACTAAAAACCAGCTTTACAGACATTCTCAAGTTTATGTAAATAGAACTTAATGATTAGTTGTACATATGTAGCAGCATATATAGAATTTTTGGAGAATTTTAGCTTGAGACCCCACCCTTTTCCATTGATGTCAAAGGGGGAGTCAAGAGCAGTGAAAAATGAGGAATCCAACAAAGGGGGAGCTTTAGAACTAATAGAGAAGCACAAGTGTACATAGTAAGGGGGAGCTACATTAGACACATAGTTATTTTTCACTAAGTGTTTCGATCAATGCCAAAGGGGGAGATTGTTGGCAAGAGACACTACTTCACATTGATATGTGTTGTCATTTATGGCAACTAAGATCATCCCATTCATCCACATAACATAATTTGTTCACACCGGAAGTCAGAATCAAAATTTGTCTAAGTCCGAGCAGTTAGGAATAGAGTAGGTGACAGGGTCCGGTATCTTGGTCCAGATCTCTCTGGTGGAAAGGTATGGTTTTCTATGGATCTAAGGTATTTGTAAGCATTGTCAAGACACTCTAAATCTAGATTTTTGTCCTCCGGTGATGAAGGACTCAAAAGATATTAGCTTCTGAGTATCGGGTTTCAGTTTGACAGAATAGACGGAAGAAGAATAAGATGACCTCGTGAATGATATTAATTTCAGATATATAGAAGTTGTAGCCAACATGATTGCTAATTTGCAAGTGTAAGTTTTGGTCCACATCTCATATTATGTATGGATCTAGCTGACAGAGCAAAGTACTTAACAAAGTTCTAAATGTTCTTGAAGCTGACTGGTAAAATGATTGTAGATCATGTTGTAGATATATATAGCAGATGGAATTGGATGATTTTGGTGTGTGTGTGTGAGAATAAGGTGTAAATGTGAGAAGAGTAGAAATCTAAGGTGCGAATGAAGGTAGAGTAGTAAGAAGAGCAGAATAAAGATGAAATGTGTAGGATCAATTTTTGTACTTAACTGGAACTGAAACTCTTGCATGGGTAGATGCTATTTATTAGTTCAAAATCTCTATTATTCTCTTGTAATCTTTCTGTAGGCAGTGACCCTCCATTTGAGCAGTGAGCCTAAATGCATGTGCATTCGCATTTGTAAAAATACTTTTAACATGGTATTAATTTTTGTGGGTTAACCCCCACCGTGGTTTTTCCCTTAACAGGGTTTCCACGTTAAAAATCTTGTTGTCAATTGTGTTATTGTGTTGCTACTCTTACACTTATGATTTTTATTTTCATGGTTAAGTTATTGAATTGTTATTAAGTGGTAAAAGAAAGAATTAACTGTAGAAAGTTCTAAAGTTTTGAGACAACTGATTCACCCCCCTCTTAGTTGTCTGTCCTATTTCCAATAACATGATGGGAGAAAGAATACTTATACTATAGTATCTAATGGAAAGAAAATCACCTTGATTCCTTTGGAAGATGAGCCTAAGAGTGAAGTATGTGGAAATTCTAGAATCTATTTGGTAGATGGAAGGAAATTTCTTGATGGTTTGAGACATGAGAATATGTGTTATGCTTTGATTGCTAACAAGCCTAGAACCCTAAGTATAGAGAATAAAGAATCACAACCAGAGGAGATAACTAAATTGTTGACAGAGTATGAAGACATCATATCAGATAATGTACCTAAAGGATTACTACCAATTAGAAGTATCAGTCATCCCATGGATCTTATACCTGGAGCTAGTTTGCGTAACAAAGTAGCATAGAGAATGACACCAACAGAGAATGTAGAGATGAATAGATGGATACATGAATTGTTAAGGAAAGGATTGATCAGAGAAAGTTTGAGCCCTTGTGCAATACTTGCAATGCTAGCACCAAAGAAAGATGGAGAATGGAGAATGTGTACAAACTCTAGAGCAATCAACAAGATCACAGTTAAGTATAGATTTTCATTGCCTAGGATGGATGACATTATGGATTGTTTGAGTGGAGCAAAATATTTTACAAATATAGACTTGAAGAGTGGATACCATCATACCACAATCAGAGAAGGAGATGAATGGAAGACTACATTTAAGACAAATGAAGGATTGTATGAATGTAAGACAAAGGAAGAACATTTGTGGCACCTGAGACAAGTATTGCAGCGACTGAGAGAAGAGAAATTATTAATTTAAACATCAAGAAATGTAGCTTCATGAAGGAAGAATTGGTATACTTGGGATTTGTGATTTCTATGGAAGGATTGAAGATGGACCCTGAGAAAGTTAGAGCAATTGTTGAGTGACCAACACCTGAGAGCATTGGAGAAGTTAGATCATTTCATGGATTAGCTAGTTTCTACCAGAAGTTCATTAGAAATTTCAGTTCAGTATGCACACCAATGATAGAGACAATGAGAGGTGACAAAGGACTTTAAGTGGACATCAGGAGAAAATAAAAGTTTTGAATTATTGAAGTAGAAAGTGACAGAACAACCAATGTTATCATTACTAGATTTCAATAAAGTATTTCAAGTAGATTGCGATGCAAGTGGAAATGCAATAGGAGTAGTGTTAAGTCAAGAAGGTAGACCAGTAGCATATTTTAGTGAGAAGTGAATGATGCAAGAAGAAGATATTCAATTTATGATCAGGAGTTCTATGCCATATTTCAATCTTTGAAGAAGTGGAGATATTATTTGTTTCCTAAGGAGTTTGTGTTGTATACAAATCATGAAGCTTTACAATATCTGAATAGTCAAGGAAAATTGAATCAGAGACATATGAGATGGGTAGAGTTCATGCAGAGTTACACCTTTGTATTGAAACATAGGAGTGGGAAGTCAAACAAAGTTGCAGATGCATTGAGTAGAAGAAGGAACTTGTTGATAGAGATGAGAGTTGAAGTATTAGGTTTTGAAGAGCTGAAACACATGTATGAGGAAGATCTTGATTTTGTGGAACCATGGGAAGCATGTAAGGAACTTGTTGTGACAAATAGAAGTAAGTGGTTGGATTATTTCATTTAGGAGGATATGTTGTTCAAAGGAAATCAGTTGTGTATACCTAGTAGTTCAATGAGAGACAATTTGATCAAGGAGAAACATAGTGGTGGATTGGTAGGACATTTTGGAATTAACAAGATAGTGGCTTTGGTAAGTGAACATTACTTTTGGCCTTAGATATATAAGAATGCAAGGAAGTTTGTGTAGAGTTATAGAGTATGTCAAGTTGCAAAAGGGAGTAGTCAGAATATTGGTTTATACAAATCTTTGATAGCACCGAAGAGACCTTGGGAAGACATAAGCATGGATTTCATATTGGGATTGCCGAAGACATAGAGAGGACAAGATTCTATATTTATAGTGGTGGATAGATTTTCAAACATGGCACATTTCATACCTTATAAGGAGATAACTGATGTAGTGCATGTGGTTGACCTATTTTCAAGGAGATTGTGAGATTGCATGAATTACCTAAGAGTATAATTTCAGACAAGGATACAAGATTCATTGGATATTTTTGGGGGACATTGTAGAAGAAGATAAAGATAGACCTAAATTTTAGTTCAACATTTCATCCATAAACAGATGGATAGACTGAAGTGGTAAATATGAGTTTTGAAAACTTGTTGAGATGTTTGGTAGGAGAAAAGGTAGGAAGTTGGGATCTAATTCTACCACAAGAAAAGTTTGCATACAATAATTTAGTGAACAGGAGTATAGGGAAGACACCTTTTGAGATTGTAATTGGACTAAACCCTAAAGGAGTAGCTAAATTGAGAGATATCAACATGGAGAATAAGAGAAGTGTAGAGGCAGAAGAATTTGTAGGATATATGGAGGCAATGCATAATCAGGTTAAGAAGCATTTGGAAGAGATGAATAGTAAGTATAAGGAGCAAGCCGATGAGAAGAGGAGACATAGAGAATTTTTAGTTGGTGATGAAGTGATGGTGTATCTAAGAAAAGAGAGACTTCCAATAGGCACATATAACAAATTAAAGATGAAGAAGTTTGGACCATGTAGGATACTCGGGAAGTTTGATTCAGGAAATGCATATGAAGTGGAGCTACCAAAGACATTGGGTATATCACCTATATTCAACATTGCAAACTTGTATCAATATTATGAAGGAGAATCCAGTGACAACATTGAAGATGATTTGAAGAAGCAGTTATCACAACAAGAATCAGAGTAGATATAATACATCTTGGACAACAGTGTTGGTTGCAATACTAGAGGCAAGAAATACAAAGAATATTTGGTAAAGTGGAAAGACAAACCATAAGAAGATTCATCTTGGATTTATCAGGGTGAGGTGGACCATCTTGGTTTCCCTCAAGCCCCAACAAAGTGAGGGACTCATTTTTTTAACAAACCTAGGTGTTTGATGTGTTGATCATAAATAATATTTAGAGGGGGGGTGAATCAGTATTCTGTAAAACCTTTCTTTCACATACTTATTAATCCATTTACTAAATTCAATAACATGAAAGCAAAACAAACATAAGAAGAACAGCCACAAAGTCATAACACATAGACACCAAGATTTTTATGTGGAAAACCCAAAAAGGGAAAAACCATGATGAGTGTTAGCTCATAATATATTACGATATCAAAACCGAATTACATGAAGGCTCACTACCCAAGGAATCACTGTCCAAAGAAGTGCTCACTGCAATAGGCTCACTGCCAAGAAAATAGAAGAGAACAAGGAAGAAGGATTGGCTCACTGCCAAGAGATGACTGCTACAAATGCATCTACAGAATTCTAAAGTGGAGTTCCATTAATAGCTCAATATACAGACTCAAAAGTCTTCATTATATCTGCCTTGCTTTTCTACTCTACTTTACATATACTCTGTTCTTCTGCCCTTACTGCTTCTTTCTTAGCACTAAATTGCCTTGGATTGCATACACATTGAATTCACACTATATTCGCATTACTATACCATTCCAATACTAAAATCTATTGAGTATATATATCCGTAATAGGATTAATCTCATAACTAGGTCAACAAGCCTAATATGAAATGTATACACAAATATTGTACCTTGTTGGCTTGATCTTAGGCACAAATAGTAATGCAAACCCCAAAAAACATTTAGGAATCTTCATATAGGTTAGAACCTATAGTAGAGCCACTTAGAATGACAATTTAATCATTATGTCTTCACCACATATTGATTTCACATGAGTGTCGACTTCAAATCTAAGTGCATACTCAGCTAGCTTAACTATCATACCGTAACTTTCAGTTTGAATCATATCAGACTCTATGATTCATACCTAACATTCACTTCTTATCATACCTTTAAAACTGTAGAGCATAATATTCTTTCATAGAAAAATGTAGATCTCAGAACTGTTTTGTCACAGAGAAATACAATCAATCTAAAAGTTGATACTGGAGAACTTGTAGAATGTGATCCGATGAACTTCAAGCTCTACAACTCTAGATTTAGATGCTTATGCCATGTATCTACATTGCCTCAAAACCACAAATCAAAATATTCACCAGTGGAGGAATGTAGACCAATTTACTCATATACTCTGCACTGTTTTTGACTCATCTCTGTTCACCTAGACTTAGACAAATCATAGTATGACTTCCAGAGGAAGCCAGTACTTGAACACTGGAACATAACATCATCAGATAGCTATGAATAACATACCAGAACTGCATGCAATGATCTTCAACTATGGAGGAATACCATCTTGATCTTTATTACTTTGTAGCCTATCCATACTTAGTCATTCCGACTAAGTTATTCTTCTGGGCTAAAAGTCCCTTTACTTGTCTTGACTCAAGAGTAGACTTAACAGCTTCCATAAGATTCCTATTTGTTATCAATCCTTATTACCATCAATGACAACATCAAATCTCCAATATATCAACAGTGTCTCTTAACTATGTTTCCAACATGATGTAGGAGCATCCTAGGTTGCATAGCAATCTTGCATCGACCAAAAACATTTGCATTCCATTTATTTTTTCTTTCATTTTTCAGTTTAGTTCAGTTTAGTTCAGTCAGTAGCAATTTCAACATTTTGTACTAAATTTTACCACATTTTCATTTTAGAGCTCACAAAGTAGGACTGAGCATCTAGATATCATCAGCTACATCATATCCAAAATTCAAGTCATTTGGACTTGTCTGCTAAAAGTTATCACTATTAGAAGATCACCTATTTTCACACAACAAAGCATACAGATAATTAGCTGAAGGAGAAAGTTTTTAGAGCACTCCCATGACTTGCAAAGCTAAATTAAGCATATCACATGTCACATAAGGATCAAACAGACCTTCCTTGAGGTCCGCATCTTGTTTCATTCATTTACAGAGGAGTACCAGTGGTTTAAGGATGACCTATTTGTTTCTACACATTACACTCTCCATTGGAGGTTGTAACCTTTCTTGGCCGACGTGAAGGATCTCTTAAGCTTGGAGATGATATATATAGATCTCTAGGATGTATTAAGAAGTCAGTTAATGATTATGATAGATTAGAATAGGTATTTTGTTTCGAAAGGTGCTTCATTGCCATATCTTGCATATCTGTTGTAACTGGAATTCAGGCTTGTGAGCCCTAGTTTGTAAGCCTGCATGTTATCGACATATAAGCTTTTGAATCTATGATATTTTGAGGATTTGAATCATTATTTGCATTCTATATTTGAGTTGTCTTTGTTGTGTTTACTCTTGCTCCATGCCTTAGACAGTTCATTCTATGAACCCTCCAATCGTGACTACACCAAGATGTTATGTCATAAAATGTCCACTAAGACTTTTTACCTCCTAGTTTAGCTCCTAGGTCCCCTTAGTATAATCATGCATGTGTAAAGCTTGTCCTAGAGCAATTCCTTTGAAACTCCATGACAAATGGGGCTTAGGGGCCCAACCTAAATGATAAATGTTGTCATGAAGGATTGTGTCCTGAATGCTAAGCTTTAAAACTTGGCAATCCTATGCAACATGGGAACATTCTCAAACTATGGGTTGTTTATGGCAAGAATGAACCTTTGGAAGAGCCAGCTCCCTTTAAATGCCCCTTGGATCTGATGTGCTTTCATCAGAAAAGAGATAGAAGAATGATTAAATAAGCTGAAACTTATCCTAAGGGTGATGTACTAATGATTGAATCTTAACTTACAATTTGATTCACAGCTACTTCTCAATACATCTGTTCTTACAACTCAAACTAAACAATCTTATCACAAAAATGTTTCAAAGAAAGGCATGAAAACAATCCAATTTTTCTGAAGGAAAACCAAAGTTTTTCACAACTTTAAAAGTAAATAATCACCTGCACAATCTGTAACCTATGGTAAAATATGCACTGTTGTATACTTTCTCTAATAGAATGAGACAAAAAACTTAAAGGTTTCATTTTAAAAAATAGTAAATATTTATCAAATCATTCATAAGATAACAAGACATCTAAATCTGAATAGAAGAACACCTAATTTTATTGATAATAGAAGGAAAACTCTACAATACCTATGAAACTATTGAAAATAAACTATTGCTACTATATAAAACCTGTAAAAAGCTAAGTTACAATACTCAATATCTCTCTCTACAATGTACAAACACAAGAAGAAAGCAAGAACTGAGAAAAAATCATAAGCTTTTTTCCCTATAATACAAAAATCTATCTCCAAAAGCTAAGGGGAACTCAATTCCAATCTAACTGGACTCCGAATGATGCATGAATAGGCTAAAAAAGCAACTTCTAGTTGTTGGGTGAGCAAGAGAGAAAAGCCTAAAAAATAGGACCTATGACTACTCCAAATTAAGCTATTTTAGCTCATGACTCCTCCTCTCAAGGTGTTTGACCAAAAAACTACCATGTAATGTCCCCATTTTCATGAGCATCAGAGTTTAGAGGATTAGCCTATTATCATTGGTTCCCCATAGACTAATGTGGTGATTAGGGGGCCCTTTGAGGGTGATTTAGGGTTATTCAGCTAACCCTTTGGGTGTATTTTTTAGTACTCTCCTTCTCAGTTCATCAGTTTATTTGTGGTTTGCCTTCTCGAGGTCTTTTAGGCTCATTTTATACACACTTACTATTTTTATTAAGTCACTTGGACGTTTGGGTCCATACTATTTATGGAAAGTCATCTGGATGGTCAGAAGGCACCACGGTTATATTCGGGAAGTTGGCAGGATCAGTTGTTGGTTTGATAGTTGGCATTTAATGGAGTTTAATGATTTAATTTAATTAATTAAGTCTAGTCTACCATTGACTTTGATATAATTAATTAAATTAAATATCTTTATGATTAAAGGGCATATAAGGGGTCAAGTGTGCATTTAATATATTAATGTCATAAAGTATTTAATTATTATGCCAAATGACAAGGGTCATTGGTCCTCGGCATTTAATCATCTTTTAATGTGTCAAATCCAGGGATGTGCCCTGGCTGTCTACAATTAGGAATCCTATAGTTGCCAGTTCATTTAACTAACTCTAATGATCTCTACTGATTGAAGAAACTAATGCTACTGATCTATTTTCTATGAAAATGAATTCTAGGAATATTGAAGACAAAGCTGAAATAATGAATTGCTAATGTAGATCTATACTATTCCATACAATTGAGACATACATTTATCAATTAGAAAATAGTAATTATCTCCTTAAATAGAATCTGAAATAGAATAACAAAACAAATAATACTAGCATTCTGCCTTGGTGGTGGGAGTGGGTCCTTGCTCCACACCCTTAGGGATGAAGACTAAAGAAATGAATCAGTACAAGAACATAATATCACAATTCGCTTTTAGTCCAATTCCATCAGTACCATTTTGTATTAAAAAAAATGTCTATATTAAAATGAGATTACAATAATAATAAATCATCTGCTATCTATCTTCTACTGCTATTTTGTAAATTTATATCTAATCCAGTGATGAGATATCACTTACCCTAACTACTAGTTCATCTATGAGATAGTACCAATCTCTTATTCTACTAACTGTTTAACTACAGAGTAAAAAGTCATGCAATTAAAATAGATTTAGTGGAACAACAGTCTCCCTAAATCTAAGTCTTAGTTTCAAATACAACTGGGCAGTGAAGCCCTGAAATATAGGTACTTAATCAGTTTGTTGAGAACTCATGCAAAATTAAAAAGAGAAATAAAACTTCTAGCAGTTAACTAGGGTCTTCATTTGATTACTTAGGCGCAGATTGAGTAATATCTGGAGCACCCCAATTACCATTGAAAGTGTTGACTGGCAGCGGCGCTAGAAATTTGCATTTGTATTGAGGAGGCTCCGGAGGTGTGTGTTTCTATCTGCAGCTCTAGAGATATGCTTTATGGATTTCTATTCAGCTTCAGAGATATGCTCATGACTTCAGTCCAGCTCTGGAGATGATTCATCCCCTTATCTCAAAATCTCTCCAATCATATTGGAAAATATTGGAGACTGGTGCGGTATACTTATGTCAGCTCCAGAGATTATTAGGACCACCTTCGGAGACGACCAAAATTGTCTTTGCTTGAACATTTGCACTTGTAGATTCAAAAAGAGAGAATTTCTACATATTTCCATTAATTCAATGCACATTAATCCCTCAATCAGAAATCATGATTTTAAGTAATTCATCTATTATTAATCATAATTAGAACAATCTTGTTAATCTACTTTGGTGCACTCATCAAGACAATGGAATAAGAAGGAAGAAAAAGAGGGGTAAAGAGGTGTATTATCATGGGTGCTACCTGGCACTCATCATCCCCCCATACTTAAAGGTTAGCAGGTCCTCCTACTTTTCACAATCTAGACTTATTCAGGTGGAATATTCTATCAGTCAAGTTGTAGTCGTTTGTATAAGTAGACCAAGTGGTGCAGTCTGTATTACCATTTCCTCTGAACTAATCAACATGCTACATCCATTCTTGAAATCTGCCATCTTCCATTTGTTCAGCCCAGATAGATAGTGGCTCAATGATGAGAGGAGGTCTAAAACGTCCACCTATCCACTCCGATTGGTATTTATCCATCATTTTGGACACTATCCTAGCCTTCCTCATAAACAACCGTAGGTTGGCAGGGGACACCACTTCTCTCATCTTCTATTCTGTAGTTAAAGGGTTCCACCTTTTTTTGCCAGTGGAAGCATTTGATTAGATAAACTATTTATGAGGAGGCCAAAATCAATGGAACATTCCTATAGATGTTTTAGATATAAAGGCAAAATCTTGGTCTTACCGTTTGGGGATTAAATGTGTGCCCTAAAATGGATCTTAAAAGCATTGGGATTTGGACATTCTCTTCTGATAAAAAGGCTTGTTTCTACATCCTTCTGTATATAAGCCTCCATCCTTTCATTCCAAATCTGATGATTTCTCATCAGTAACATGAATGCCCTGAGTTGGCATTCTCCTACAAAATAGTTGATCATCGATACAGAAACCATGCAAATATAACTCACACAGAAAATCTTTATCCTCATCAGAACTTCTCATGTATGCCTCCATGAACCCTATCCCTGTCTCTATGTCCTCAGTCAAATCAGACAGAACCAAAGATATTTTTTTCTGTAGGATTCTTTCTTGTAGAAATAGAGAATAACTTCCACTAGGGGGTATGCAAGATAGGATCTCATATGAAATGGAAGCTATTTGAAGGACCTTTTCTTCCAAAGTTTGTACCCTTTGTGACATGGAAGTTACTGCCCTTTGTAATTGCAACATGGGTTTAGAAGCCTCATATTCCCTACATCTTCTTTCCCAATGGAACAGGGCTTTAAGAATATCTATTAGAATTGGGCCTAAGTATGGATATATTTTCACTCCCTATTCCATGGTTGCCACTGGGCCAATCAATTTCTAAATGTACTGTTCTTGATCATCTATCTTATTGTTGGCCCATGTTAATTGTTTGGCTTGACTTTGTACTTTCTACAAGTGCTGCAATTATTGTGAGACTATTGTCTTGAGCCTTTGTAAGATCAGAAATATTTTGTGCTGCCTCTGCCTCCTTTTCCTTGATGCTTTGGGCTAAATTATTTCCTGTTTATTCTGGAGCTCTACTTGTAGTCCCTCAATCATCTGTTTTTGTTCCATTTCTTTTTCTTTCATGACCTTCTTGAGGTTAGTAATAATTAAGCTTTTCCCCCATAATCCAGATTATCTATTTCCTCAAGCAGCAGCTATTCTTTTGAAATCTCAACATCCTCTTGATCAGAGGGGTGAGAATAAGTCCCTCTTTCTTCTTCTGTTTGTTCCACTTTAGGGTTTTCCACAGTTCTTTGCCCTTCATTGTCAATTGCATCCACTTGCCCTTTTTCAACTTTTCCTACAATCTCCTTGTCCTAAGCTTCCTCTTGATTTCTCTGTACAATTATTGGTACTGATGAAGGCCCAACCTCATCTATAGAAGTCCTGAAACCCAAGAGAACTTCAGCCAGGAGAGACATATCTTTTTCAACTTGGGTAAGTTGCCTTTTTGTCTTGCTTCTCTGTAGCACAGGTGGAGTAGGTGCCTCTATAGCAGGTATAGTATCCTCAGAGTATGAGGAAATAGTAAAAGTGTCTCTCTGTTCTATCTCTAGAGCAGGGGAATATTGTGAAGTTGGACTATGGGAACCTGGATGAACGGATGACTCTGGGGAAACCTCTCTTTGTTTCTTCTTTGTAACTAGAGGAATTTCATCTGAATCATGAGATGCTTCGTCAACCCAGTAGTGTATGTTGGAATCAGTTTTCTTTGAAGTTCTTTTTGTTTTCTGATCCTACCTTGTCTTTTTCTTTTGCTTCTTGGGGTCAGAAGTCTGGGTGGAGGTCTGCTCTATAACAACTATTTCCCCTATTTGTTTAATTAGAATAGAATCCTTAGCCAAGGTCATCTTCTATTTTGCTAAGCGAGTCATATAGAGGGTTTGTTCTATAACAGGTTCCTTTAGCTATGCTGAGGCAGCTGAAGCTTCATCCATAACTTCCTTCCCTTTCCTCTTTTTTTCCAGTAACAAGGGCAGTAGATGAAGTTGCCTCTAGTGAGGGCTTTTGACCTTTATCTTTCTTAGTAGCTAGAGAGGAAGTTGAAGGCTTTGCCTCCTCTTCTTGTTGGGTAGAGGAAGCCTCATCTGTTCTCTGTGCCCTCTCTGGTGTTCTGTCATGTGGTTTATTGTCTAAAAATGTCTGCCATAAAGCTTCTCCATCAGCTTGAGACATAAAGTGATGTTTCACAATTAGAAAAATGAGGCCATGGTTTTTCATAGGACCTTTCACTTGTTGATACTTGTCTATAGATGCTTTAATGGTAGAACACAAAAAGTTTGGAATGTTTATGCTAAATTTTGGGTGAGCATTTCTATGCCTCAGAAAAATTAACATTTTCATTATTAGTCCTAAAACTATAGAAAATTGGCCATCACATGTAAAGTATTTCATCAACCATAATGCTACAGACTGCCATCGGTGTGGAAGTGAAGACCTAACAATTCTTTTAACCTCATTTTTTCTTAAATGTAATTGTATTGCAGGTTCACCTTCTTCAAAGAATTTTTTAATTAAATCAGCATATAGGGCTTTCAAATGGTAAAACCTCTTACCTTGTTTTGGTAATCCTGAGATATGACTGATGATGGTGGAAGATTTATTGACCTAAACCCCTCTCACAATTGTTTGATTATCTTTCAAGTTACATAGGAAATCATCAACAATATCCTCCTGAAAACCTTCAAATTTCTCCAAGAACTCTAACCACCATGCATTCCTTAGAATGTCTGCTATAGCTGGATCCTACAGAAGGCCTGTTATATTCTCTAGCTTTGACTTCTTTTTAACTCCCATTTCCCTGTCCTATTCCATCTCCTATGGCTAAAATTCTTCCTGCTTCTCTTTGTGGTCTATTTTTTCTCTTTTCACTCCAGAGGATTGTGTCAGCAAACTTGAATTTTACACTCAAAGATTTTTAGAGAAATCTGCAATCTTGAATGATGGTTGATATGTCATTTTGTTTTACTGCTTAGATTAAGGGAAAGAAGCTTGAGACTGGTTTAGCATGTTTATGAAGTCATAATTGTAGGAGAGTGATGGGACACTCCGTAGATAGGTCGACAATGTGGCAAATATGGCAGCATGCATGAGTTAAGAAGGAAAATAATGGCAGGGAGATGTGTCACAATAATGGCACCTAAAAATAGAATTGACAAGACAGTTACTAATTAAGTTAATTAAAAAGAATTACCCGAATCAATCTTAATGATGATAGTCTGATGTACTTGGCTGCAATGCTGCAGCTTTGTTGAGACTTGATGTGACCTGGCACATGAGCAGCTCCTGCACTGTTTTGAACTAGTGTCAGCATCCTTGTTGTCACATATTATGCAATTATTCCTACTGAGTGGTCTAGGAATGATATGTTGTTAGGTGATGTCAATACAATAATTCGTGATGACTTTCGCATGCGAGAGTGATGGCTTTTTCGATTGCTGATGATATGCATGCTGACTTCATCATTATTTTTGTCATAGAGTGGAAGATGAGTCATGCTGACCTCATTGAATGATATCTCCACTTTACTACTTGGAGAGGTTGGTCCCCTCCTTATTTTTCTATATTTTAAAATGAATCTTTATTGGTGGAGCACCAAAGGTGCTCCTAGTTTTTGAGCTCCGGAGTTGCTCCAAGTTTGTGAAGTGCTGGAGGTGCTCCTAGTTTGTTATAGAGATGTGTTTTAGTAACTCTTGGCACTTGATTACTTCTGTAGCTTGATTATTCCAATCCGGCAAGAACAGAACCACCATTTACTAGTTTTCAATCCCCTTGGTGGAGAAAGACAACCATTTATTGGTTTTCCATCTTTCTCTTTTTTTTCTTTTTTCTTTTTTTTTTCAAGAAGGCCACCATTTGCTGGTTTTCAACCTTCCCTTTTTTTTTCTTTTTTTTTTTCAAGGAGGCCGCCATTTGCTGGTTTTTAACTTCCCTTTTCTTTAGTCCAAATCTATGATAGAGGATGTGTCCCCTATAACCAAGCACAAATCCTTGATAAATTCCTCCTTAGTTGATGGCCTTTTATAGAGTTGAATTCTGTGGCCATTCACTAAGAATGTATATGTGATTCCATCAATGGGTTCTAGCAAAACTGTTCCATTCTCAAAAACTTCCTTTATCTGATAAGGACCCATCCAATGAGTCTGTAGCTTTCCCTTGAACTCCTTGAACTTAGAATCATATAGGAGAACCCAATCACCCTGCTGAAATGTCATCCTTTTGATGTGTTGGTCATGCCATTGTTTCCTTTGATATTGAACAAGTTCTGTTTGCTGTATGGCTTCTGTACATATTTCATCCAACTCATTGAGCTGAAGGATCCTATTCTATTGTGTTATAGACAATGGTAGACTGATATCTAATGAAGTTTTGAGTGTTTACATTTCAAATTCTATAGATAGAATGGGTTTCTTTCTTTAAACCAATTCATATGGTGTGAATTTGGTTGTAGACTTCCAAATGGTATTGTAAGCCTAAACTACTTCAGGTAATCTGTTAGCCCAATCCTTTCTATTCATGGCCATTGTCATTGTCAGGATATTCTCCAGTTCTGTCTTAGTCACCTCTACTTGCCCATTGGCTTGGGGATGGTAAGGTGAAGATTTCCTGTGCTTAACTTGATATAAGTTTGTGAATGCTCTAATTACCTAGGAGGTAAATTGAGGTCCTATGTCTAAAACTATTGATCTTGGGGCTCCAAACCTCAAGAAAATTTTGTTATAAAGGAAATCAACAACTTTCTCTTCTCTTGCAAATTGAAATGCTTGAACTTTAGCCCATTTAATCACATAGTCTATGCATACCAGAATGTACTCTTTGCCTGATGATGGTGGATAAATTGGTCCCACAAAGTCTAGACCCCATTGCTCAAATGGTTCCATCATTACTTGAGGATGAAGGGACATTTCCTGGGTGAAAGTTGGCTATCCCATCCTTTGGCATTGATCACACTGCTGTGCATACTTCTTGGTATCCTTATGAATAGAGGTCTAGTAGTAACTAGCTCCTAGAATCTTCTAGATGGTTCTATGTGAAGAATAATGCCCACCAAATGGTTCATCATGACATGCCCTTAAGACATCAAAAATTTTATTAGCTTTTAGACACCTGCATAAAATGAAATTAGGACCACATTTAAACAGTAAACCATTTAGCCATTTGTAAGATAAGCTTTCCTTTAGTAAGCGTTTCTTTTATTTTGAGGTAAAATGGGATGGAAACAAGCCTGTAGCTAAGAGATTAGCTATGTCTACAAACCAAGGTGTAGTAGAGGAGATAGAAAAAAGATGCTCATCTGGAAATCTATCCTCCACTGGCTGGTTCTCTCCACTTGTATGCAATCTTAACAGAAAGTTAGCAACCAAATTAAATTTTCCTGGATTATCAACTATGGTAATGTCAAATTCCTGCAATAGCAATAACCACCTAATTATCCTTGCACCCACTACTAGCTTATTCATTAAGTATCTGATGGCTGCATGATCAGTATGTACAAATATTTTATATCCAGTGATATAATGCCTAAATTTGTTTATAGCATATATGGCTGCCAAGAATTCTTTTTCAGTTGTGGTGTAGTTTTTTTCTGCAAAGGTAAGGTTTTTACTAATGTAGTAGATGGCATGCATACCTTCTCCCTCCTCTTTCTATCCTAAGACTACTCCAATGGACTCATTTGAAGCATTAGTTTGTATGTGAAATGGTAGAGTCTAATTGGGTCCTCTTAAAACAAGTGTGACAGTAAGTTTTTCCTCAAGAGTTTCAAATGCTGATTGACAATCCTCTGTCTATAAGAATTATGTGTCTTTGTTAAGCAGAGTAAACAGAGGAGCAACTATTCTACTGAAATTTTCTATAAATCTCCTATAGTAGCCTACATGACCTAGAAAACTTCTAACATCTGTCTGATTTTTAGGTTAAGGTAACTGTTTGATCACTTCTATTTTATTTTGGTCCACTTTGATCCCATTTGCTGAAATGTGGTGTCCCAATACAATTCGTTCCATCATGAAGCACTTTTCATGGCTCAGGGATAGTCAATTTTTTTCACAGCATTTTAGTACTTTCTCTAGGTTTATGAGAGCTTCTTCAAAGTTGTCCCCATACACAGTAAAGTCATCCATATAGACTTCCATGCACTCATTAGCTAGTTCAGCAAAAATGGCTAAAACAAGCCTTTGAAATGTAGCTGGAGCATTACATAGTCCAAATGGAAGAACTTTTTAGGCAAAAGTTCCCCAAGAACAAGTGAAAGTGGTTTTATCCTGATCTTCAGGTGCTAGTTGGATTTGGTTATATCCATTGAACCCATCTAGGAAAGAAAAATACTTCCTCGCTGTAAGGTTGTCCAGCACTTGGTCAATGAATGGTAAGAGAAAGTAGTCCTTCTTTGTAGCTTTGTTTAGCTCTCTATAGTCAATACACACTCTCCACTTCCTATTCTTTTTAGGCACTATGACTAAGGGTGAGACCCATTGACTGTTTGAGATTGGATATATAAACCCTGCTTGCAGCAATTTTTTTATTTCAATCTTAACAATGTCTTTTAAAGCATGATTTAATCTTCTCTGGGGTTGTCTGACATGTTTGGCATCTTCAATGTATATATGATGAGTACAGATCTCAGGAGGGATGCCCTCCATATCTTGGTATTCCCAAGAAAAAGTTGTTGAATGGGAAATTAGGAGTTTGATAAGTTCTTCTTCCTGTTTTTCTGCTAACTGGGTGTTGATATTCAGTGTTTTCCCAAGTAAAATCATGACCTGTTTTGTGATATGATCCATAGATGTAGTCAATCCATATCCTAGAGTCATGGCATTAAGGGGGCAAGAATATGGAAGCAACATGTGGAATGTGGCTAAGTCTCTATAAAAGGTCTCTCCACAAGGAATGATATTTGCTAGGGTACAATGAGCAGAAGTTAGAAATTCTCTCCTTGAATATTGGGCTAGTTCCATTATATCCTCATTAATAAGAATGTGGGTGATATCTTTTGTTGTATCATAGTGGATTTCTTCTTCTAACTCACCCAAATGTTCTTTGATGGTAACCATAGCTATTGAGGCACTGTTTCCCATATCATCTGGCTCATCTACCCATACTCTTTTTGAATAATGTATTGATGGTTTAGCTGGAGGATACAAAGATATCTTCTTCAAATATATTCCATTAAAAATGACCATATCCTTGGTTTGACAATTAATAGATGCTGCTGCTGTAGCCAGCCATGGTCTTCCCAATATCAATGGATATGTATTTCGTTGGTTTCTAGGCTCTACTATCAGGAAGTCTACTGGGAATTCCCATGATTCTATCACAACTAGAACATCTGTAGTCACCCCTTTTGGAATAGCTACCGATTGGTCAGGAAGTTGAAGGATTGTGGATGTGGATTGGATACCTGTTAGGGCTAATTTGTCCATTGTATGAATTGTCATTATATTTATTACTACTCCCAAATTGACCAAAACATTAGATATTTCTACCCCTAAGATGTAAATAGTTATGATAGGATTCTCAGGATCTCCATATTTTGGGAGGAGCATTTCTCCCATTAGGAGGTCTACTACTTTTCCTTCCTCCTGGATGGTGGAAGGAAAGTTTTTCTTCCTACCCTGGGTCTTAACACAATGTTGTTTGATGAATTGGTTCAGTTTAGGCACATCCCTAATTGCTTGTAGGAGCAGAATTTCAATGTTTAATTGTCTAATTTCTTGTAAAAGTTCTGATTCCAGGGTAGATTGGACTTGTTTTTGTAAGACCTTTTTTGGGGAACATGTTGTTTGAGTCATTCTAGATATGGTGCTAGTTTTTCTATCTCCAGAGCATCTCCGGAGTTCTTATCAGAAATGTTTCCAGGGGTGTTCTCCAGAGTCATTCTTTTATGAGGAACTCCAGAATTATCTAAGGATGATTCTTTTAGCACTATTTCGATAGTAATCTCCTCTGGAAGCTAAGCGGATGGATTTTTAGGTTCCTCATCATTGGTTACTTCAACTATAGTTGGAGGAGATGGTCTTAGAAATGCTTTCCCAAAACGTAGCTAGAGGTTATTGGAATATATGGCATTAATACCAGCTATATTTTCTTGTTCTATCATGTAAACAACTGCTCCTTGCTTATTCTGTGGGTTTGGTATAGGTTGAACTGGTAAGGGTGGTTGGCTAACTAGTTCATTTTGTGACTACCCTTGTGTGTTGGGGGGTCTAGTTAGCAATGCTTGTTATTGAGGTTGGAAACATCGAGGTTGTCCCTAGTATTGTTGATTATATCCCTGTTGAGGACCCTAATGAGGTTGCATGTTTTGTGATCCAAACTTTTGTGGCCATTGTTGATTCCCCCAGGGCTGATTTTGCCAATGTTGGTTCTTCCATTGTTGGTTTGACCAATCTTGTGGACCCCAAGGAGGATTATTCTAAGGCCCATGCTAAGTTGGATTCCATTGACTATTTCCCCAATTAGAAGGACCCCTATAAGAAGCCTGGTTTGGATACTGATTATAAGGGAAATTGCCATCTTGTTTTTGTCCTACATAGTTCAACTCCTCCTCTATAATGTTATTCTTTTTACTTAGCCTTTTTAAGGTTGGGAGTTGATCACACTGACTGGTAAGATGTTCCCTGTCATAGATCTAATAGATCTCTAATTTATCGAAAGGGCATCCCCTCAACAGATGTTTGTTTCTACACCTAGGACAATAGATGGAGAGTGGTTCAATTGTTTTGTCTTGATCATTTGTTCTAGTTTTTGCCTGAATCCCATCTAATGTGGTGTTCAGTTGGACTAGAATATCTATTTTAAGATTTGCAATTTCCTCCATTAACTGTCCTATTTCCTTCTTCCCTTTGAAAGATTTGGGTGTTCTCACTCCATCTTGGGTTCTGGAATAGTTCTTGCAGAGTTCTTCTATAGTAGGCATATCCATTTTATTGATATTCCCTTTTCCCATTAGATCCAGTGCCTATTTTGATTCTTTGTCTAATCCTTTTACAACTAGGGTTCTGGCCAAAAAGTGATTTACAGGGTTGCCATACCTTCTCAAAGCAAAGTTGAACCTATCCACATAATCCTCTAAGGTCTCTTCCTCTCTCTATTTAATTTTGAATAATTCCTCATTTTTATCACTGACTGTCTCCATCTGATCCCAGGAATGGATGGATTTTTGGGGCAAACCCATGAACCATCTCATTATAGAATCTTTCAGAGTTGAGGGGAACAATTGAGTTTTTGATTATCTGATCCATAATCATAAGTCTAGCATACCACTTTGAATTCAAACAAAAACTGATTTGGATCCTCAAAAGCAAGACCCCTAAAATTTGGCAAGTGTGCAAGTGAAATATTTTTCATAGGGGTGTTATCTCCAGTAGCTAGAATAATGGGATATGACAAGGTTCTTAGAGCTTGATTATCCTCCTCTTCCTCCTCTTCATGATTATCATGATTATCATCCATGTCTGATATTGGTTCTTCTCCTTGAGATTCAGTGTGAGGTTCTAAAGAATTAATTTCTAAGGAATTAGTTTTTGTCAAAGGATCTACCTAGAATTTCTGTTGCAATTCTTGGATATAGTCAGCGAGTGGAGGACTTGGAGGATTTAAGGGATTATTGAATTGAGGTGCAGTTTCCAATGTAGGTTCTAGGTGTCTCTCTTCAACAAGATCTTGTGCCACCCCACTGCTTTCTCCTATAGTTTGTTGATGGGGTGTCTATTTTATGTATATTCCTTTTCAATCCCTGGCTCTAACCATACAAATTCAATCTATCCTAAAATTGTTTAACTAAATTTTCTTCATTAACATAGAGTCCCTTGTAACGGTGCCAAAAATGACAAGGGTCCTTGGTCCTTGGTATTTAATCATCTTTTCATGTGTCAAATCCAGGGTTGTGTCCTTGGCTATCTACAATTAGGAATCCTATAGTTGCCAATTCAATTAACTAACTCTAATGATCTCTACTATTGAAGAAACTAATGCTACTGATCTATCTGCTATGAAAATGAATTCTAGGAATATTAAAAAAAAAGCTGGAACAATGAATTGCTAATGTAGATCTATACTATTCCATACAATTGAAACATACATTTATCTATGAGAAAACAATAACTATCTCCTTAAATAGAATCTAAAATAGAATAATAAAACAAACAATACTAGCCTTCTGCCTTGGTGGTGGGAGTGGGCCCTTGCTGCACACCCTTAGGGCTGAAGAATAAAGCAATGAATTAGCACAAGAAGATAATATCACAATTTGCTTTCAGTCTAATTCCATCAGTACCATTTTCTATTCAAAAAAATGTCTATATCAAAATGAGATTACAATAATAATAAATCATTTGCTGTCTATCTTCTGCTGCTACTTTTGTAAATTTATATCTAATCCAGTGATAAGATATTACTTACCCTAACTACTAGTTCATCTATGCGATAGTACCAATCTCTTATTCTACTAACTGTTTAACTACAAAGTAAAAAGTCATGTAATTAAAATAGATTTAGTGGAACAACAGTCTCACTAAATCTGAGTCTTAGTTTCAAATACAACTGGGCAACGAGGCCCTGAAATATAGGTACTTAATCAGTTTGTCGAGAACACATGCAAAATCAAAAAGATTAATAAAACTTCTAGCAGTTAACTAGGGTCTTCATTCGATTACTCAAGTGCTGATTGAGTAATATCTAGAGCACCCCAATTACCACTAGAAGTGTTGACTGGCAATGGTGCTGGAAATCTACATTTGTGTTGACAAGGCTCCAGAGGTGTGTGCTTCTATTTACAGCTCTAGAGATATGCTTTATGGATTTCTGTTCAGCTTCGGAGATATGCTCATGACTTCAGTCTAGCTCCAGAGATGATTCACCCCCTTATCTCAAAATCTCTCCAATCATATTGGAAAATATTAGAGACTGGTGCAGTATCCTTATGTTAGCTCTAGAGATTATTAGGACCACCTCTAGAGATGACCAAAATTGTCTTTGCTCAAACATCTGCACTTGTAGATTCAAAAAGAGAGAATTTCTACATATTTCCATTAATTCAATGCACATTACTCCCTCAATCAGAAATCATGATTTTAAGTAATTCATCTCTTATTAATCATAATTAGAACAATCTTGTTAATCCACTTTGGTGCAGTCATCAGGACAATGGAATAAGAAGGAAGAAAAAGCGGGGTAAAAAGGTGTATTATCATGGGTGCTACCTGACACTCATCACCAAATGGGGTGCCAACATATGGAGGTATAAGGATATTAAGTGACTTTATAATTATGTCAATGACAAATTATAAAGTAAGGTCAATTTTGAGGGGAAAAGTAAATTAAAAGAGGAATAAAATAAAGTATTACTTTTGAAAGGGAAAAGAAATATAAAAGGAGGAAAAAATGCAATGAGGATTCATTCTTGATATGTTATTTTGAAAGAAACTTTTCCTTGAGAGCTTGAGAGCTTTGGCTTGTAGGTTTAGTAAACCCTAGGATGAAAACCCTAGAGGTTTTGGCTATTTGGATGAAAACCTAGATCAACCCACTTGGTGAATTCATCTCAGGATTCACAATTGCATTAAATTGTTTAGTATTTGTAGAGATTTAGAGCCATATCTTTGCAGATTCGTCATAGAGCTTCAAAGATTGAGTCTGATGTTGCAAGGGTTTAAAATGTTCAATTTGCAAGTTTATGACAATGAGGTTTTATTGGAGATTTTTGGATTGCATGTTGGAATTTTGGTGTGCATGTTTGAGGAGTAATGGATTTTGGTGTTGAGATGCAAATAATCCATCTGGGTATTGGAGATTTAGCTTGCATGTTAGTATTTTGGTGTGCATGTTTGAGGAGTGATGGAGTTTGATGTTGTGATGCAAATAATCCATCTGGGTAGTTGAGTTTTGCAGATTTGAGCTATTGGGTGTTGCTGCAATTTTTAGTTCCAGCTAGGGTTTTAGTTGGGTGCTCACAAAAATTAGTTTTAGCATATGGGTATTGATGCAAAATGGCTGCCATGAGGTTAGAATAACATATGCACTTCTGGGTATTCTTCATTTCAGTGTATGATTCCAAAAATGATCGATCTTCCTCTCTTGTATCTCAAAATTTGTAGCAGCGAACTCATAAATGGAAAAAGATGCAAAATATGCATTTGGGTATGTGTTTCCAAGTTTGCAATGTGTTCATTTTTATTTCTATTTGATTGTTCATCAATTATTTCATGTTTTTATGGCAATCTCTCTCTAAAAAACACACATGCAATTCCAAAACTGAAACATCTTCTGTTTAGTTTGAAAGATCACATTAATAAAAAATACAAAAAACACACTAAAAAGATAAAAAATTACAACAGAATAGGTCAGCATATTACAGTAGTATCAGAGCCAAAAATCTTGCTAGCCTTGGGTTATGCAACCTACAGAAATTGGTTCACACAAGTACTATACTAGAAAATTAGCTAGACAACAAAAAGAAATTTTGGAATTAGGTACAGGTGCACAAAAAGAAATGTCAAGAGAAGGTGGTAGCAGTCCTAAGAAACATGGGGATTTTGATATTCGTGAATTCATGCAGAGTTTTGGGGAGCAGATGAGAATTTTCAAAGATGAACTGGTTCACTCCATTGCTGATTTGAGACATGATCATCCAAGGTCAAGGAGATCTAGAAGTGAAAGTAGACATAGTGGTACATCGTCACATGCTAGTAGAGATCATTTAGTTCTTGGTAAACATGACATGCATGTGGGTAGACATGATGCTCAGAGACATGAAAAACATAGAGAACCCACTCCTACATCTACAAGTAGAGCCACAGTGACTGCTGATGATAGACCATTTTGCCCAAAATTTGAAACTATCAAAGAGGAATCATCATCATCATCATCAGAAGAAGAGGAGGAAGTCAATCTTACAGATGATATCATGATGGCACATGATGAATATAGATTGTTACCCACTGAAGTTAGGACGACTCTTAACTTCAACTCTTTCATGAACCAAAGAAGAGAGAGGAACAAGAGTATCAAAGAACTTAAACAAAAAGGAAATAAAATAAAGAACACAAAGAATATAAGGAAGCATTAAACAAAGTTCCACTTCCCAAATTTGATGGCAGCAAAATCAAAGTGTTAGAGCTTGGGTTCACAAACTGGATACTTTTCTTTCACTTAAACCTATAAGGGAAGCAAAAGCCATTTGGTTTTCAACCATGCACTTAGAGGGGACAAATTACGATTGGTGGCATCATGGTTTGGTCTCACAAAACCATGGGATGATCACCTCTTATGATGAGTTTACTCGTAAACTCATATCTAGGTTTGATAGGAAGAACATGGGCATCTATTATAGAGATTTAGCTTAGCTGAAATAGGTGGGCAGATTGGATGCTTATATAAATGAATTTCAAAAGATTGTTGTCATGGTTCTAGAGATGCCAGAAAGTAGAGTGGTTATGCTTTTTGTTGAGGGATTGAGTGACATGATGCGTGGCTTGGTGAAAGTACACAAGCCCAAGACTTTGGATGAGGCTATTGAGCTTGCTATGGGCTTGGACACCACTCCTGCACCAACTCAATTTCAGAAAAAAACTTTCAAAGGTGGGAGTTTAAATCAGAACTCTTTTAATAAGGATCAACCCAAGGATACTAATCCTAAGATGAATCAGGAGACACCAAATGATTTGAGGAAGAGGAATCTTTTATTTTTCTACACAAAACCTTGGGTGCCTAGACATAGGTGCATGGGTAAAGGTCAGGTACATCTCATTGAGGTTATTTTAGATGAGGAGTGTGAGGACAACAGTATCAAGAATAGCATACATTCACATGAGGAGCATGATGAGGGGGTTGATGATACACATGATGAGGCTCATGGCATTATTGCTTTCCTTTCAGTAGTTCCTAGATATCAACCCTTTATGTTGCAAGGAATTATTGTGGGACATCAAGTTTTATGCATGGTTGATAGTGGGGCTACCCATAGCTTCATTGATTAAGGATTTGTAGTCATGAAGGGGTTGCAAGTTGAGGTGTTTGATGGTTTTTGTGTCATGTTAGTGGATGGCTTGAAGGTGAATTGCACAAGGAGATTACCACAGCTATCTATCTCATTAGATAACTATGCCTTTAAGGATGATTACTATGTTGTTGCTATTGGTGGAGGAATGGAAGTGGTACTTGGGATACAATGGTTGAAGTCACTTGGGAGGTTTGTCAAAGATTTCAACAAGATGCTATTAGAGTTTAAGAATATGGGTAAACACATTGTGCTCAAGGCACTAAAGAATGAGATGACGGATGGGACAACCAAGAGCATGTTTGTTTGCTCTACCATTGATGACTTCAAAGGTATGAATAAGGATGTAGAAGTTAGTCCTGATTTTCTAAACTTTAATAGTAGTGATACATCTCCATTTTCCCATGACATTGAGCCTTCTAATCATTGTGATATGAGTACTAATTATTCTACTTCGATTGGTACACAAGTTGCATGCATTGGTCATGATAATTCAATTGATGCAACTAACTATAGGATTGATTTTAGACACTTTGGGCAGCTGATATAAAATAGTCCCAAAAGATGATTGATGGTTGGTTAGAGAGAGAAAAACAAGCCAAGTTGAGGGCTCAAAAGGCCAAACTTCATCTACAACACATTCATGACATTCACCATTCTCTAGATGACGATGAGCAAATGTTGCCTAATTTAGAAAGTTTAGTTGTTGGTCATTTTCTTGTGTTGAATATCAGGAACACTGAGAAGGGGGGTGAATTGGTGTTCTAAAAATCTTTTCATGCACTTTAACTTTCAACCATTTCCCAAAATTAATTAAACAAAGGTACAACATACACATGAACAACAACCATAAAAACATGACACATGGACACTAAGATTTTTACGTGGAAAACCCAAAATGGGAAAAACCACAAAGAGGATTAGCTCTCAAATACATATTGCAATCTTTACAAATAATGATGTTCAGGCTTGGTCACTCCACAGGGCTAGAACATGCTGGCTCACTGCCATGAAAAACAACTAGGTCTAGCAGGCTCATTGCCTCAACCCTAAACCTAGAAAGATTACAATAAGAGATGTTAAACCCTAATGGCGGCTCATTGCCAAACTCATTGTCTTGATGAAAAAGGCTCATTGCCAAGTGCAAAACAAATTGCACATGGAAACTGAATACTACATAAGCATCTATCACTATGCCAGGGTGCAGTAATCTATCGACCAAATTCTGAATCCCAAGTCTTCATCGTTGCTGATCTTCTAACTTTGCTATGCTATTCACATTTGGGAAAAGTTTTGGGTCTACATAATATATAATGCATTGGATTAAGGCGACAAGCCACATCTTTCTATGTACACGTTTCATTTCTTGGATGCCGACTTGATTGTGGATCAAAACATGATGCGGATATATAAAGGCAATGAGTTTTAGTTGTGACGTGTGTGAGGGTGTGCATATGATGTGAGTGTTCATATAGGTCAGCTCTAATCATTCAATCACTTAGATAGATCCTTCAAACATTATCTCTTCTTCCCACAATGATTTATCATACTAGTCGGCCTATTCCTCAAGAGAATGCTTAACAGGTTCATTTGCTAACTTACAACTTTTACTGTGGATCTCAAAGCCCTCCAAAATCATATCAAGGATTCTTCATACATTCCCAAACTTACCCTCAGAGCTAAAAGGTATGATATCATCCTGCGGAGAAATGCGGACCATCAGAACTCAGACTCTATCAAGCACTGTACCGATACTCAACAGCTTTTAACTATCCTTCTGGTGGATTTCAGATCTCGCAACTCTGGAATTAGACAATTCATATAAGTGTTTGCAACACCTCAAGACCTTATAAAAAAATTCTCAATTGCGTAGGAATGTGGACCACTGCACTATACCCTGTTCACTGTTCCTGCTATACCTTTGCTTACCTAGACTTAGACATTTCTTCAAGGTGACTTCTACAGGAAGTCAGGACTTAATCTTTGAAGCATAACACTATCAAACAATTAAGAACATTATATCTGAACCGCATTACTGGATCATCATCTCTAGAGGCATACTATCCAACTTATTGTCTACTCTGTGCACATCCATACTTAGCCATTTCTTCCAACGGAACCTAAAATTTGATGTGGTCTTCTAGAGTTGTATCTCCCTATCATGTCGATGAGATCTCTGAGCCTTGTTTCCATCAATGACAACATACAAGTCCATACCAGAGCAGTGTCTCTTGCCAACATCTTGATGGTGATGATGATGTTGTTGATGATGCTCTTAGTGGACCAGCCACTCAAGAGTTATCTTTGGTGAGTAATGACGACATCTACACTACACATTTGGGTTTATCACCAACTCCTTATGATGTGGCAGTAGTTTATTTATTGATTGGTGACTTCATATTGTTGGATTCATCATGGGTTAGGGACTGCCCTAGTTGGATTCATATTACACTTCTGGTTTTCCCTTGGTCTACTTCAGCTATTCAGTTGCTTGGAAGTGTGTGAAGTCATGTTCATGGGTTGGACATGGAATGTGAGATGGATTCCTTAGGTTTGTATTGGTTTGATGATATCCTTTATATCACCTACATTGCTGGTATGAGTTATGACAACGAGATTTGGCGACCATTCGTGTGGGTTGTTTGGCACGTGGGAGTCCATGACTACATAGTCTTCTGATCTACTTAAATGGATGGATTCTTCATGGTGATAGGATGAGATATCTCTTCTTTGTCTCCTACACCATGCTCTATATTTTTGTATGGGATCCAGGTATTGATTTGATTGGTGCATTATTTCAAATGGTTTTCATTGAGGTTGCTTCATGTCTTGTGGTACAATATTGGTTACATCAGAGTGGAGCAGTGGGTATGTTGGTAGGATGGACACATTTTTAAGATGATATCTTTTGTCATTTTTTCATTTATATTGTGTTGTTGACATATGTGACCACTTGGGTTATGATTGGATGGAGACTCTTATCATTGGGCAATAATTTTTAGTATGCAGATTTGTTATTGCTTAAGGGCAAGCAATGCCGGAAAGGGAGGACTGTAATGTCCCCATTTTCATGAGCATCAGAGTTCAAAGGATTAGCCTATTATCATTGGTTCCCCATAGGCTAATGTGGTGATTAGGGGGCCCTTTGAGGGTGATTTAAGGTTATTCAACTGATCCTTTGGGTGTATTTTTTAGTACTCTCCTTCTCAGTGCATCAATTTATTTGTGGTTTGCCTTTTAGAGGTCTTTCAAGCTCATTTAATACACACTTACCATTTTTAGTAAGTCGCTTGGACATTTGGGTCCATACTATTTATGGAAAGTCATCTAGATGGTTAGAAGGCACCATAGTTATATCTGAGAAGTTGGCAGGATCAGTTGTTGGTTTGATATTTGGCATTTAATGGAGTTTAATGATTTAATTTAATTAATTAAGTCTAGTTTAGCATTGACTTTGATATAATTAATTAAATTAAATATCTTTATGATTAAAGGGGATATAAGTGGTCAAGTGTGCATTTAATATATTAATGTCATAAAGTATTTAATTATTATGCCAAATGGGGTGCCAACATATGGAGGTATAAGGATATTAAGTGAATTTATAATGATGTCAATGACAAATTATAAAGTAAGGTCACTTTTGAAGGGAAAAGTAAATTAAAAGAGGAATAAAATAAAGTATTACTTTTGAAAGGTAAAAGAAATATAAAAGAAGGAAAAAGTGCAATGAGGATTCATTCTTGATATGTTATTTTGAAAGAAACTTTTCCTTAAGAGCTTGAGAGATTTGGATTGCAAGTTCAATAAACCCTAGGACGAAAACCCTAGAGGTTTTAGCTATTTGGACGAAAACCTAGATCAACCCAGTTTTTGAATTCATCTCAAGATTCACAGTTGCATTAAATTATTTAGTATTTGTGGAGATTTAGAGCCATATCTTTGCATATTTCATCATAGAGCTTCAAAGATTGAGTTTGATGTTGCTAGGGTTTGAAATGTTCAATTTGCACGTTTATGATAGTGAGATTTTATTGGAGATTTTTGGCTTGCATGTTGGTATTTTGGTGTGCATGTTTGAGGAGTGATGGATTTTGATGTTGTGATGTAAATAATCCATCTGGGTATTGGATACTTAGCTTGCATGTTGGTATTTTGGTGTGAATGTTTGAGGAGTGATGGATTTTGATGTTGTGATGCAAAGAATCCATCTGGGTAGTTGAGTTTTGCAGATTTGAGCTATTGGGTGTTGTTGCAATTTATAGTTCTAGCTAGGGTTTGACTTGGGTGCTCACAGAAAATAGTTTTAGCATATGGGTATCGATGCAAATTAGCTGCCATGAGGTTGGAATAACATATGCATTTATGGGTATTCTTCATTTCACTGTATGATTCTAGAAATTATCGATCTTCCTTTCTTATCAACTCAAAATTTGTAGTAGAGAACTCAAAAATGGAAAAAGATGCAAAATATGCATTTGGGTATGTGTTTCCAAGTTTGAAATGTGTTCATTTTTATTTCTAGTTGATTGTTCATCAATTATTTCATGTTCTTATGGTAATCTCTCTCTCAAAAACACATGCAATTCCAAAACTGAAACCCCTTTTGCATCTTCTATCTAGTCTGAAAGATCACATTAATAAAAAATATAAAAACACACTAAAAAGAAAAAAAAATACAGCAGAACATGTTAACATATTACATACCAAAAATAGATCAGTTTGACTCCAAGTCAAAATAGAAAAAGATACTCCCTCTGCATGAGTTTACAAGCTCAGTTCAACTCCTGTTTCTTTTTTTGCATGATTTGATGGCAAAAATACTTTATTTGAACAAGTATTGAGGGCAATTCTTTTTGCATGATTTACCTTAATAAGTGTTTTACAATTTATCTTCTTAGTTTTTGTGAAACAAATATTAGGGTAATTTATAAAACATTCCCCTTAATATTTGTTTAAGATACAATATTTGTCTTCAACATATGCAAAAAGAAAAAGGGGTTCATAACTTTGTCAATTTTGACTTTAACCACCTTAAAAAATGAGCTAAGAGCTTATGATAATTTTTCTTTCTTTCTTTAATCTTTCACCCTTAAAACATATTTTAAGATTTGATCTCCTTGTCCTATCAGCTGAAAAAGACCCTCTTTGAAAGGTCACTTGCCTTCTCATCATTCATTTGTCTTGGATTTACCTTAAAACCCCACAGCCTCATGATATTTCCTAGCCATTCTCACTTCAAAAAGTGTTGACCCACAGGCTTATTTTGTTATTCAAATGATTATCTTAAAATCAAGTAAAAAAAAAACCTCAAACTCATCAGTTAGGGCTTTGAGAGAAAAAGATCCCTAAACCCTAAAAGGTCTTCATTTTGCAATCTTCATTCTCTTTACTTTGGTTTCTCTATTGTGGGGTTTGGAATGCTGCCATGGTGCTATTATCATAGCTTCTTCTCCCCCTGCAAGTCATTTGCTCATCATTTGGTAGGTATTCTCTTCTATCTTGCTATTGCTTCTTTCTCTCTTTGAGAACATTGTGACAGATGCAATGGACTGAAACTATTTTGTTATGGAAACCTTAGTTTGCTATTCTTTGGCCTATGCCTTTTCTGCCTTTCACAATATTCATTGCAGACATGATCTCCTCCAAATGTCAGTATTTCACTAATCAACTAATAGAGAATAGAATTTAAGGGCGGTCTGCAACTTTGCACAAGGAATGCCTCTGTAAAAGAGTTACCTTTTCTTTACATGCAATTGGCCTATTGGAAAAATGATGAAAAATGACCTTTTTGTTGTTATTCTGAAAGGAATACTTTAGAATCCATTTTCTAATCTTTTCTATGTATGAAAAATGATGAAAACCTGCTTTATCTATGCACTTCGTCTACACTAGGGTTTTCTTATGTTGGAGTTCATAAAAAATGCCTTTTGTTTTTAGGAAGATCTGCCTCTCATCATACTTTTTATGTAGTTTCCTTAAAGATGTAAATAGGTGGTTGTTCCTCCGTGTATGAGTAATGGAAACCCTATTGTTACTTTGAAAACTGTCTCTGTATACTACTTTGAAAACCCTTATGTGTATCATGAAACTCTCCTACTAGGGTTTGTTGTTCTGGTTTGAATGAAACTCTACACTCTATGTAAGAATGACAGAATTCTGAAATAAGATAGATATTTTTCTCTTTGTAAGTTCTATTTACTTTGTTCCTCAAAATGTTCAATTGAATTGATACTTTGAACAACAGACACTACTAGTTTATGCATGTTTATCTCATGTTCTTTTACTGTCTTCACTCCATGAAAAAGTTCCTTCTTGTCATTTGTTTGACTATAACCCTTGTTCACTATTTACGTAAGCATAACTTCACACTCCCTGTGCTCATTTCTGTCCAAAGATTGCTAACTCTTTTATGTTCATATCAACTGCATTTAGCTTATTTTTGAGATCTTCTATCTCAATTTTGAGTTTCTTTCTTCAATACAGTCCTATATCAGTCAAGTTGCCTTGAAGAAAAATGGTGAAAAGATTTATTTACTACAACCATACCATTCCTATTTATGTCTCATTCTTGTAGGCCTCATGAGTCTCAAACAGTCATTTGAAACTGTCTTTTGGACTGTCCTTTGTATTTATATCAACCATTTAGTGCCTATTTTTCTTATTATCTTGGGTGATAGTTTGATCTCTCTTTGTCCTTTCTAGGCCTGTATACTATCATGCCATCAGTCATATTAGTCTTCTAATCTGAGTTTACTCTGAACTGTGGTAAAGGATCTCTTCAACATGTCTAAAGACTGCTCTCTTACCATTGCTTGATAGTGATTCAATTCCTAATCTCTTTGACTATTGAACTTCAAACTTTGGACTCAAAAGTTTGTTAAACTTCCTAACATCTCTATCCAACCCCCACAAATTGTGCTTATATCAAGGATCAAGCTCTGTATATCAAAAGAAGACTTTCAAAATTTGCAATACTTGATGGGTAATACCACCTTACCTGTAATAGGTCATTATCCACTATGACCCATGCATGAGAATCCACAATTTTTTTTTGTATACCTCATATACCTTTTTTATATCACTATTTCTAACTTTGCAATCTCTTACATTTTCTACTTTTTTGACTAGCATTGACTGCCACACCTATTTGACTATCCCAGATTCTTGGTATTACTATTGCAGCTATCCTTTTGGTGATTGTGAGAATTATCAAGACACTTCCTTCTAACCTAAAACTGCACCTTCTTCTAACTTGGATAAAGAATATGCTTATGCTGATCATATAATCATTAGAACAACCATGATGTTGACTACTTCTAGGTGGTTAGAGGTTGTTCCACTTTAATATCATCCATCTCAGTAGCCAAACATTCACTTGGTAATCTCACACCTCATTCACAACAAAAAGTGGTAAATATTTGTCCTATTTTATTTGCCCATATAAGCTCTTGACTGTTGGAGTGGATGACATTTAAGAATGGCTAGTCGAAACAATCATCACCTTCTTCATTGGTTATTGTTTTCCTTTAGATTTCCTTACTTTGACTATCTTGGCTGATTGCTCTTTGCTTAGTAATGTCACAAATTGTGGTCCTTAATGTCATGACTATGAAACAATTACATTAGTCTACTACTCCTTATCATGATAGTCTTGAATGACTATTCTTCTTTGCACTACTTGTTCATGATTACCTTATTCAGAGTCATACAGATGATTTCTCTTTGATTCCTTTTCAGCTATGTCATGATCACTGCTGTTTTGTCTGAACTGGTAGGTCATTTATCTATAGTCATCTGAAGGTGATTGATCTCTATTTTATTCTAGGCTTTCTGCTAGCTTAAAGTACTTGTTGTTTTATTACCATCCTTGATTGCTCTTTACTATTTTGTCACCTGATTAGTATCTTTGTAGACCATTGATAGAATATATCACTATCCATGGTTTTTGTTCTTCATTAATGTTTAGATAGTGCTCTCCATCATATCATAAGCTAGATAGCCTCTTGCCTTTTGTGTCCTCATTATTCATTAATAATTGCTTATTCTTGATAAGTGTTGGCTGACTCTCATCTTCTTCCATTATGATTGTCCTATACCTCATGGACTGAGATGACTATATGTTCATACCTTTATCTCTACATTGTACATTATGCCTCATGATAGTCATTTGTTTTAATTATGGCTACTGTGTTCAAATGTCATTAATGACTGATCTTCATGAACATATATCTGCACAATCAACAAACAAGTTAGAGAAGACATGGAGGATTAGTAGCCTCATCTTGATTTGTCTAATCTTTACTTTTGCATTCTCTTTATAGGTTTATGGCTACATCCTTGAGTTACTAATCTCTTTTATCTTCTTGATTAGATGTTTATGTCAAATAACAAGTACATTTTGATGTTACTACATATAGAAGTGGAAAAGACCCTGAGCTCTAACACTCTCTTCATCTCCTCTTGCAAGTCTTCTTGGAGATATCAATGGGACAAACTGAAGGTGATGATGCAGATGTCAACGGGATTCATCATTCAGGCAATGATGGGTCCGTTTTTTCTTTTATATGTTTCCTTTTACTTCAAATGTACTTGTTATCATTCATTGCATCATATACAGTTAATCCCACGGCTTGTGTGGGATCATATAAACACTTTTCTTTATGAATATAAATAATTATTTCATGCAATGACTTGTGTATCATTTCCCTTTTTTGTAAATCAATTGCATAAAAATAAACTAAACATTATTGCATGGTATAGGTGTTTATAATCATGAGTAGACTTAGCAAGATTTTATGTACCTTTTTGGAATGTATCAAACTATAATGAATGAACAATGACAACAACTGCAACACAACTTGTAATACATAGATTAGCCATCATTTCTCCTGTTAGTCCTAGGATATCTCTTACTTTGCTGGAGTATCCTTTCATCTTATCTGGCTCATGTAGCAACTCTTATTGAGCTACTACCTGATCTTGGTAATATGATCACTGGAATGGTCCTCTATCAGGACAGTAGGCCTTCTAGGTTGACTGATAATTTGAACATCCTTTTCCTTTCCCCCTAAACTTATCTGCTTCTTCAAAGCAGCAAATATAACTATTGTTATAGCCTAGCCTAATTGGGTTGGAAAGCACAATTAGGTAACATTTTTGGTGACCTCTAAGCCATTTTTCCATGCTAAAACTCTCATGGCCAGTTGCCTAGTATATCCGTTGGGCAATAGAGTCTTTTCTTAGCCTTTACAACTCATAAAATTTATTGAAACCTAGCTGCGAGAAAACAACAACAAAACAAAACTGAAAACAAAACCAGAGTGGCTCAAAATAAGGCCAACCAACTGTGCATCAACACTTCTTGGAAAAGAAAAATAAACTGAAACTACTAGCCTACCTACCTAATCTAAACAAAAGAAAAGGCTTGCTAAACAAAACCATTAACTGGCTCTACAAAATAGCTTCCTTTTCTGATAAACTTGGGGTGTTTTTCATGCCTCTGAGCAACCAAAAGAATGTAGAAAGATGACAAATTCATGATCAAGTACTGCAATATCTCATGGAGAGTGAAAACAAGTCCACTTACCTCATCATAATGATCACACATGTTGATGCTTTGAGGTATATAGGTAGGATGAAACTGTTGTTCTTCAGTTGCAACTTCATGTTTAGGTGCATGCATGACCTGTGATACTCTGTTGTACTTGATCTAAGATAGATGTCTAATAGGACATCCTCCCAAAAGGACAAAAGGTAAGATCTCCTTGCTAGTTTCTTGCTCATGCACTGTTGTCTTGTAACCTTGCTGATTTGGAACCTCTAAAAAATGGTAATTTCCTATTGCTGCTCTTGCTGTTTATGAACCTCCTCTTCTTGAGGTGCTAGTCTGAGATCTAAATTTGCACAAAAATCATCTATCTCATACCAAAATAGGTCATCTTCCTATTATTATTTACTTTTTTGTATAAGAAGACTGATTTCAACTTTATAACCACTCTTTTGAAGCATGGGTTTTGTTTTGGTTACTTGTTCAACCTAGTAGTCAGTTTTATATTAATGCAAAAAAAGCTTGTTAGCCTCCAAAATAGGACTATCCTTTTACTCTTCTAGCTGAATTGAGGCCTCATCTTCAATCTTGTCTTCATGAACCGGCAATCTATCATATTCTCTCATGTCTTCTGGCTGCTGCAAATCCGTTGGTAAGATGAGTCTTTATATGCTCTCTTCATCACTGTTAACACAACTAGGTAGCTAATCAAACAAAGAAACTAAATTTTCCTCCTCATGTGGTTCCTTCTTGATTGGAACTTGGGCATTCTATTTTGCAACTGAAGACTTTCACCTTGTAACCTCTGTACTCTACTTTTATTCATTTCATAAACAACATTAGAAAACTTTTCAAATGAATCAAAATGCAAATGATTCATTATCAAACATGAACCAACCTCCTCTACGCATGCATGAGGAAGAATGGGCTTTTGAGTGGGCTATTCTTGATAGATGATAAACTAATTTTGTACCTGTAATGGCTTTTGCAAAAGGATTGAATCTCTAAAACTTGCAATCTTAACACGAGGAGACTTACTTCCTGATTCAGAAAAATTTTCATGATTGAAACTCGGGATTTTGAACCTTAAAACATCCTCTTGCAGCAAGTCTAGTTTTTCCTCATGAGAAGATAGAATGACAACATTCATTGCCTCCCTAATCTCACATTTTGCTTCCTTTTGGCTCTTTGATCTTTCACTTGCTTGCCACACAATAGGTCTGCCTGGGAAGAGGGAAAATCTCTATCTTATTTCAAAATTCTGACATTCTTACATAGAGTGTAGAGTTTCACTGAAACCAAAATAGCAAACCCTAGTAGGAGGGTTTTGTGATACATAGAAGGGTTTTCAAAGTAGCATACAGAGACAATTTTCACAGGAACAATAGGGTTTCCATTACTCATATATAGAGGAACAACCACCTTTTTACATCTTCAAGGAAACTACATAAAAAATGGGATGAGAGGCAGATCTTCCTTAAAACAAAAGGCATTTTTCATGAACTCCAACATAAGAAAATCCTAGTGTATAGGAAGTGCAGAGATAAAGTAGGTTTTCATCATTTTTCGTACATGAAAAAGAGTAGAAAATAGAGTCTAAAGTATTCCTTTTAGAATAATAGTTAAAAGGTCATTTTTCATCATTTTTCTAATAGGGTAGTTGCATGTAAAGAAAAAGTAACTCTTGTACACAGTCATTCCTTGTGCAAAGTTGCAGATCGCCCTTAAATGCTATTCTTTGTCAGTTGATCAGTGAAATACTGATATTTGGAGGAGATCATGTTTGTCATGAATAGTGTGAAAGGTAGAAAAGGCATAGGCCAAAGAACAACAAACTAAGGTTTCCATAACAAATAGTTTCAGTCCATTGCATTTGTCACAATATTCTCAAAGAGAGAAAGAAGCAACGACAAGATAAAAGAGAATACCTACCAAATGATGAGAGAATGACTTGCAGGTGGAGAAGAAGTTGTGATAACAACACCATGGTGGCATTCCAAACCCCACAGTAGAGAAACCAAATTAAAGAGAATGAAGAGTGCATAATGAAGAGCTTTTAGGGTTCATGGATCTTTTTCTCTCAAAGCCCTAGTCGATGAGTTTGAGGTTTTTTTTGACTTGTTTTAAAAGATAATCATTTGAATAACAAAATAAGCCTGTGGGTCAACACTTTTTGAAGTGAGAATGGCTAGGAAACATCATGAAGCCATGGGGTTTTAAGGTAAATCCAATACAAATGAATGATGAGAAGGCAAGTGACCTTTCAAAGAGGGTCTTTTTTAGACGATAGGTCAGGGAGATCAAATCTTAAAATATGTTTTAAGGGTGAAAGGTTAAAGAAAGAAAAAAACATTATCATAAGCTCTTAGCTCATTTTCAAAGGTGGTTAAATTCAAAATCAACAAAGTTATGAACCTCTTTTTCTTTTTGCATAAGTTGAAGACAAATATTGTATATTAAACAAATATTAAGGGGAATGTTTTATAAATTACGCTAATATTTGTTACATAAAAACCAAGAAGATAAACTGTAGAACACTCATTAAGGTAAATCATGCAAAAATAATTGCCCTTAATACTTGTTCAAATAAAGTATTTTTTTCCTCAAATCATGCGAAAAAAGAAAGAGGAGTTGAACTAAGCTTGCAAACTCATACAGAGGGAGTATCTTTTTCTATTTTTAACTTGGAGTTAAATAGAGCTATTTTTGGGAGTTTTTTGGTCAAACACCTTCAGAGGAGGAGTCATGAGCTGAAATAGCTCAATTTGAAGTAGCTACAAGCCCTAATTTATAGGATTTTCTCTCTTGTAGGCCCAACAACTAGGAGTTGCTTTTTCAGACTTTTCATGCATCAGTTGGAGTGTAGTTTGATAGGAGTTGAGTTCCCCTTGGCTTTTGGAGATAGATTTTTGTATTATAGAGAAAAAGATTATGCTTTTTTTCTTAGTTCTTACTTTCTTCTTGCCTTTATACATTGTAGAGAGAGATATTGAGTATTGTAACTAAGTTTTTTACAAGTTTTATATAGTAGCAACAATTTATTTTCAGCAGTTTCATAGTTATTGTAGAGTTTTCCTTCTATTATCAATAAAATTAGGTGTTCTTCTATTTATATTTAGGTGTCTTGTTATCTTATGAATGACTTGATAAAGATTTACTGTGTTTTAAAATGAAACCTTTATGTTTTCTGTCTCATTCTATTAAAGCAAGTATATAACAATGCATATTTTACTAGAGGTTACAGATTGTGCAGGTGATTCTTTACTTTTAAAGTTGTGAAAAACTTTGGTTTTCCTTCATAAAAAGTGGACTATTTTCATGCCCTTTTGTAAAAGATTTTTGTGATAAGATTGTTCAATTTCAGTTGTAAGAACATATGTATTGAGAAGTAGTTGTGAATCAGATTGCAAGTTAAGATTCAATCATTGGTGCATCACCCCTTAGGATAAGTTTCTATTTATTTAATCATTCTTCTATCTCTTTTCTCATGAAAGCACATCAGATCCAAGGGGTATTTAAAGGGAGCTGGCTCTTCCAAAGGTTCATAAAGAGAGTGTTCATATGTCCCCACACAAGATGTGGGATTGACTATACAAGGATGTAATGAAAGAAAGCAAGTACATCTAAAATAAGAAAAAAAACATATAGAAAGGAGAAGGGATCTATCATTTCCTGAATGACGAATCCCGCTGGCATCTGCACCATTGATATCTCCAAGGGGACCTACAAGAGAGAATGAGGGAGAATGTTAGAGCTCAGGGTCCTTTTTTCACTTCTATATGTAGTAATATCAAATGTACTTGCTATTCTACACAAACATCTAATCAAAGAGGATTAAAGAGATCAACAACTCTAGAGTCAGTCATACAAGCACCAAAAAGAAGCACATGATGAAAATTAGATAAAGGAGGCTCTTAGCCTCTTTATTTTTCTAACTAGTTTGTTGAGTGTGCAGATATAGGTATTTCAATGCATCATGTCTCATCAAATATTCTTTGCTAGTTGTCATAGAAATCATCATGAAGGAGCATCCAAATCAATAGAGGAAGGACAATAAAGTATCAGAAGAATAGTCATTCAAGGTACATAAATATCATAAAAGGAACTACAACATAACAACCATGTGAAGCCTTGATTGAAATGGAAGTGTTGGAGCATTGAGGAAGTAAACAAAATTCAAGGATCTATAGACACTGCCAAGACAATAGGAAAATTTTCTAGATACACAAGATAATTATCCATACCATCTTGAATGTCTAGATTCTAATCTCACTATCCTTTTCTTTTAATGTAATCTTTCAACCATGTTAAGCATAGGTTAGCTAGTCCAAATGGCATGATTTAGGAGGTTCTAGGGCATCTCAAAGCAATAAGGAGGTAAGAGGTAGTCATAAAGAAACAATCTTTTGCCATTATAACAAGCATGTGTTTATAATGAGAGTAGCTCTATCAAAGGGGGTTCAAGGAGATAACAACCATTAATCATCAGGTAGCAACCACACTTTCCTAAAGGAATGCAATTTAGAGCAAAGGAACAGTGGAAGTAAAAAAGTTCTCACCATAACTACTGAACAAAGCTAGAGAAGGGTCTCCAAAGCTTTCATGAAGGGTGGTTCTATTCAAGTGAGTGAGTTGTAAAGGATAAGCAATAAAAGTATCTGCAGTTTTCATGAAGATTGAAATATGCCAAGGAGATTTCATTTCAGCAGAAGTGGAGGAATTAATTGACTTTGAAATGAAGGCAACAACATGCAGAGATCACAAAAAGAGAACTAAACAAAGATCCTTGTCAAAGTTTTAGGTGTGCTTCAGACCTTCAAATCTCTCCAAGGCATCTCCAACATGTTTCACTAAAGAACAAGGGTAAAGAGCTCATAAAAACTCATACATCCCCTTGAGGTTGGCTTTTACTCCATGCAGGTTGATGCATGTATAAATAATATTCATAAGATTGGAGAGTTGGGTGATTGTGGATTCATAGACCTACAAAGAGTTTTAGAGGACTTGGTTGCAAGGAAATGGTGTAGACAAAGGTTATAGAAGTCCCAGAGGTCTGCATGGAAAATGATAGGACATTTGTTTTACACATTGTGAATGTAGAGGTGAGTAAAGTTTTAAGATTTTCATAGTTTTTTTTAAAGAATAATGATCTGCCTTAGACCATTTCACCTTTGAGAAGAATATAGCCTACATAAGAGACAACAGATACATAATAAGTGTGTGGATGAGACTGCTAATAGAATAGGCAATAGAAGGTATGTAGCAGGTTTCTAGGACAGTCACAAGGAAAGCCTTAACAGTGAACTAAAAGCAAGTAGAGAAAGGGAACAACAGATACAATGTTTAGAGAGAAGATTAGTAAAGGGACAATAATGATTGAAGGGACAGTAGGAGCTTGAGGACAACAATAGAAAAGCAAAGAATAGTCACGTTAAAAAGGGGGACAACAAAGACCTTGATAGAGAACAACCACTAACAAATGAAAGGACAATCTAGGCAACTGTGGATAGTTGAGGAACATTAAATGACTGCTAAAAAAGAGGTCAAAAATAGTATTTTTGAGTGACTATCCTAGTAGTCATAGCAATCACAATATGACTATCAAAAGGCATAATAAAATCCTAAAAGATACTACTAGCCATAGAGACAGTCAAAAGACACAATGAGGACAAAAGAAAAGCAGTCATTAGCAAGTATAAAAACCAATCCTAAAATAAGACATAGAAAGACAACTCAAACAAATAAATGCTATAATTTTGTAATCATATAGAAAGCTTTTACATGATAGTTTAAGGCCAGTCAATAATGTGTGAATACATTCACTAAAATGGGTAAAAATAGTCATCAAATCTATGATGTTGAATAAAAATTAGGAGCAGTCAAGAATGAAATAAATCAAGTTAATAATAGTTGAAGTTAGTCATAAGAATGATTGTCCCAGTAGATTGTAAACAACAATTTTGAGTGACTGTCTCAACAGTCTATGAACAATCATATGATGAGCATTAAAGGCTACAAAGTAAGGTTGTCACAACACAATGGAAAAGTAGTAATGCTATAGGTCTTAGGCCTACACAAAGGGTGTTAAGACAAAGGCGAAGACTGAGATCTATGGGACTGACACAAAGACATCAACAAGGAGTCTAAGAAGAGCATGGAAGTCAACAATTTAATGCAAAGAAGACATGCTTTGATGATAAAGAACAACAATGAAGAACAAAGAGGTAGCAGATAAGTAGCTTCCCATCATTTTCATCATAAAGGAATAACATTTAATGATCATAAAGTGCAATCTCAATATGAAAGGAAGCATTTAGTGACAAATAAGAACAAGCTCTCACCATCTAAGGCCATAACTTTTTCTTCAAAGCAAAGGTAGCTAAAAGCTCAAGTAGAGAATAAGGGGAAATACCAGTCCTTGATGTTTCTCACCATTTTCAAAGAGAAAGAGGCAGCTTTAAAGAGTCAATGGAGCCTGTAACAATAAGTCTATCAAATAGAGAAAGCAATGATGCAAGTATGTGGGTTCCCAAAATCATCATGAAGGAAGAAGTCTTATTTTGTAGAGATAACAAAGAGTTACTTTCCCATCATCCTACAACAAAACAAAGGTTTTTCTTTATTTTTGCAGCATAGAGAACCATAGTATATTAGTTTTGAATCATTTTCTACAGAGGACACTAAGTTTTCTTTATTGATTATTCAAATACAGGATCATATAATAGAGTAAAGAGCAGAAAAATAAGATTTCTTACTACTTTGATTAGTGAGGAAAGCTAGAGAGCTTCATAGTAGTATTCACAGGTCAAACCCTAGCTGGATTACAAATGAAACAACATAATTTTTACCATATTCCTCATAATGAGAGCAACATACAGAGACAAAAAAGGTATGAAGGAAATATCATGAGATCTGCCAGATGCAAAGATGTCTACTAGCAAAAAGGAAGAGCTTTCCCATTATTTTTCACAGCAAGGAGCAACTTTCTTCACAATTGTCAAGCATAAAGAATATCATAGAAAAAAAGATAGATTACTTTATCATTTTCATTCTCAAATAAGAGCAGAAAGAGACTTCTTCACATGTTTCCCTCAAACAAAGAAAGCAAAACTAGAGTTTTTTCCACTTTTTCCTTTTACTCATAGAAGATATAATAGAATATTGCTTACTAGTTTGCATGTTTAGCTAAGTAAAAGCACATAGAAGAGCTACAACAACTCTCCAAACCCTCATGGTGGTGCAAGAATAGCATGAAGCCACAAAATACAAAAATGAATAAAGCAAATGAGCTCAGGAGATAGGGTTTTAGGATATTTAGCTCACAAGGAGTTGCCCTAGCCGATGGATTTGGAGTCTCTTTGACTTTTGATTTTAAGAAATCATTGAAAATAATTAAATAAGGTTTGTGGTCACATCTTCTAAGTATGAATTCCTAGTAAAAGCATTAGGAGCCTGTGAGTAGAGGGCCTTTTGAAAGGGTGATCATTAGAAATTCTGACCTTTTTTAAGGTTTTTTTTCATTTAACCTATGAATCAAAGGGAGATATAAGGTGATAATGATGTATTTTGACCTTTTTAAAAAAAGTTTCTTTTCTAAATCTCAAACACCTCAAAGCACATCAATGGAGGTTAAGGGAAAAAACAACAGACTATGATACCTTTCTAGGTTAGCCTTTGACATCATGTGATTTTTGCATCATGGAGAATATCTTGGAGCTTTTTATACGCCTTGTGATTTTTTTGATAAAGGTTGGAGAGGAAAAACAAGTGTAATTGTAACATGATCATGTAACCCCCTTCCTTTTTCATGAGATGGAGACAAAAAAACATTGTACTTAACAAATATTAAGGGGGATGTTTTATAAATTACCCTAATATTTGTTTCACAAAAACCAAGAAGATAAATTGTAAAACACTTATTAAGGTAAAGCATACACATGATTTACCCTTAATATTTGTCAAAATAATATATTTTTACCCTCAAATCATGCAAGGGAGTGAGGTGGAGACAAACTGAACTGTCAAACTCTTGCAAAGGGAGTTTCTTTTTCTATTTTTTGACTTGGTGTCAAACTGAGCTATTTTTGGCATTTTTTGGGTCAAACACCTTGGTAGGAGGAGTCATGAGCTAAAATAGCTCAATTTGGAGCAGTTATAGGTCCTATTTTTGAGGCATTTTCCTCTTGCTCGCCCAACAACTAGGATTTTCTTTTTCAGCCTATTCATGCATCATTTGGAGTCTAATTAGACTGGAATTGAGTTCCCTTTAGCTTTTGGAGACAAATTTTTGTATTATAGGGAAAAATACTTATGCTTTTTTCTTAGTTCTTTCTTTCTTCTTGCCTTTCCACATTACAGAGAGAGATATTGAGCATTGTAACTCAGCTTTTTATAGGTTTTATATAGTAGCAGCAATTTATTTTCAACAGTTTCATAGTTATTGCAGAGTTTTCCTTCTATTACTAATAAAATTAGGTGTTATTCTATTCACATTTAGGTGTCTTTTTATCTTATAAATGACTTTATAAAGATTTACTATGTTTTAAAATGAAACCTTTAAGTTTTTTGTCTCATTCTATTAAAGCAAGTATACAACAGTGCATATTTTACCACAGGTTACAGATTGTGCAAGTGATTCTTTACTTTTAAAGTTGTGAAAAACTTTGGTTTTCCTTTAGAAAAAGTGGACTATTTCATGCCTTTCTGTGAAACATTTTTGTGATAAGATTGTTTAGTTTGAGTTGTAAGAATAGATGTATTGAGAAGTAGCTATGAATCAGATTGTAAGTTAAGATTCAATCATTGGTGTATCACCCCTTAGGATAAGTTTCAGTTTATTTAATCATTCTTCTATCTCTTTTCTCATGAAAGTACAACAGATCCAAGGGGAATTTAAAGGGAGCTAGCTCTTTTGGAGGTTCATTCTTGCCATAGACAACCCATAGTCTGAGAATGTTCCCATGTTGCACATGATTGCCAAGTTTTAAAGCTTAGCATTCAAGGTACAATCCTTCATGACAACAATAAACATGACTAATAATAGGTCATTGTACTTGGGCACCCACCCCTTAGTCTAAACCTATTTTACTGGGACCTATATTTAAAAGTGTTGGTTAATGGCTGTTAAAAGGTTTCCCTTTGTCAACCTTTTCAATTTGAATTACGAATGTTAGCGAGAATGCATATATAAACATGTTTAAGACTTCATTTTAAACCCAGATGGATAATGCAAACTTGATATATTGAGCTAAGGGATTCTAAAGCATTCATTGTGTTGTAGAGAAGACTCATGTTGTTATTGTGCTTGTTTTTTGTAGATTTGGCTTCATCAATCCATCCCCTCATGGCATGAAAGAGCTTCATTCTTCCATGAAGGCTTCATCTCTGAGATGACATCTATTTTTGTTTCAATCAATCAATCTTATCATTTGATTTTGCCTCTATCCACCAAGAATACACACTCTAAATACAACAATGTTGGAAGGCTTGAATGCCATTCCGGGGCTTGACTGAGGCAAGCTCCTAAACACCACAACCCCCAACCCCTCTCTTGTGATTGCAGGTTACTGTTGGATCTAGGGCATACAACTGAGAGGGGGGGGGTGAATCAGTTGTATAGAACTTGTTCTCTTTCAAACACTTAATTCTCTGTTGTTAGTTAGCAGCATATCAAATAATCATTCATGGAAGCACAATACATAAACACAAGAGCAGATAAGCATCAACACATTGAACACCAAGATTTTGACGTGGAAAACTCGGTTAAGGGAAAAACCACGGGGTGATTAACCCAAGAATTATTCTCTGTTAGAAGAATAAGGAAAAATGAATGGCACATGCCAATAAGGGCTCACTGCCCGAGCACACTGCTCACAAAGAGGCCCACTGCCTACAAGGAGACACACTGTCTACAGAGTGATAAAAATCACAGTCTTGAACTGGAGAATGACATCTCTACCATGTCCGGATCAGTTCCAATTAAGCCCAACAATCTCTGCTCTGCCTTTCGCACCTTTCTTCGCTACACCATGCTCATCCACATGCCACCACTTGAAATGAATTCACAAATCATTATTTATACAAGACATCGACTTAGGAACAAGCATCTAAGTCGGCAAACAACCATAGGAGTATCCGCAAGATGAATAACACATCCGGTCGGCTATTACAAGAACATTCGCAGGATGAACAACTCATCCGGTCGGCTAAACAGAGCAATAACTTCATCCGGAAGAATAACTTCAATTCCGGGCTCTACCATCAATGCGGACCAACAACACAACCTAATCATGATTCAAGAACCTTCACAAGTCTGTCTGAGTGTCCGGATACATCCGCACTTCCTCTGCTTACTGGGATCTCTTGTCTTCCTCATCTGGAACTTCAAGAACACAGTCTGTCGCCACTGTCATAATGCAAGAGGTACTTCCGGACCTCCAAATCACACACAAATCAGGATGCCACATCACAAGGACATCTCAAACACTCCTTCCAATCCGCAGATTATGATAATACAATTCCGGACCTCACCGGACCTTTTTGTGATCCTCTGTCACCTCCGGATACTTGCCGGACCCGGTTCTATACCGGCAGCCATAACTCCTTCAGATCTTCATGCGGACCTCTGAAATCTTAACTGTAGCATCTCAAGACTCATATCTACTAACCCTTTAATCCGCATCCTCCGGTTCTCATCCTATACAGTATATTTACCTTCTTCTCATCACTGTTCTTCACTGTTCCTGACTGAGGCTAATTTTCTCAATATCCTCAGCACAAAGCTCATCAAATCCTTCTTGTCAATGCAGTATGAGTATGTTGACATCAATGACAACAATGGCTCACCTCATACTTGCAACAATCTCCCCCTTTGTCATTGATGGCAACATATGATGTGAAAAACCATCAAGACAAGAACTTCTCTTCACAGCTCCCCCTATCAACAACAACTCTTCACATGTCTTCCTTTGCTGCTCCCCCTTTGATCATCAACCACTTGTTTTTCACATGTCTTCTCTCCCCCTTTGACATCAATGGCAAAGGGCTCATACTTGCAACTCTTATGCATCAGAATAATACCAGCTGCTCCCCCTTAGTTGCAGCTCCCCATTAGTCCGGATCACAAGATATGACTGTGATTGCCACCGGACTGATGCACATCAGTGCATCTTAGTTCATCACCGGAGGGGCCATGACCCCTAACTTCTCCCGGAGATATTCAAAAGAGTCCTTGGGAAGAGGTTTTGTAAAGATATCTACAATCTGATCCTTGGAGGGAACATACTCCAATCTGACTTCTTCCTTGTTTACTTGTTCTCTCAAAAAGTGAAATTTGATAGATATGTGCTTAGTCTTAGAATGCAATACCGGATTCTTGGAAATATTAATTGCACTTGAATTATCACAGAAAATTGTAATAGGCTCCTCATATTCAACTTTGATGTCTCTTAGCATCTGCTTCATCCACAAGATTTGAGTGCAACTACCTGCTGCTGCAATGTATTCTGCTTCAGTTGTAGACAGAGATATTGCATCTTGTTTCTTGCTTAGCCAAGAAACCAATCTCTTCCCCAAAAAGAATGCTCCACCACTAGTGCTCTTCCGGTCATCCACATCTCCTGCCCAATCTGCATCTGTGTAAGCATGAAGAGAAAAATCTGGATCTCTAGGATACCATAGACCATGCTCAACTGTCCCTTTCAAGTATCTAAAAATTCTTTTGATTGCCATAACATGAGATTCTCTAGGATCAGCCTGGAATCTTGCCACAAGACCAACAGCTTGCATTATATTTGGTCTAGTTTGAGTGAGATACAACAATCCACCAATCATTGATCTATACTTTGTCTGATCTGCCTTTGGAGAATCATCATCTTTGCTTAACTTACATCCGGTTGCCATAGGAGTGTTCATAGGCTTTGAGTCTTCCATACCAAATTTCTTTAACAATTCTTTCACATATTTGGTCTGAGAAATGAAGATCCCTTCTTTTGTTTGAGTAATTTGCAGACCCAAGAAGAAATTCATTTCACCAAGCATAGACATTTCAAACTCACTTTTCATCTGATTTGCAAAAGTTTTACACATACTATCTCTTCCTCCAAAAATGATATCATCCACAAACACTTCAACAATCAGAATGTTTTCATGATCAATTTTGAAATATAAGTTGCTGTCAGCAGTACCTTTGTTGAATCCAATCTGCACAAGATGCTTATCCAACCTTTCATACCATGCTCTTGGGGCTTGCTTCAATCCATACAAAGCTTTCTTCAACTTGCAGACCATATCATTATTATCAGACAATTGAAATCCATCCGGTTGTTCAATGTAGACTTCTTCTTCCAGATCACCATTTAGGAAGACAGACTTGACATCCATCTGATATACCTTGAAATCTTTGAAGGCAGCAAATGCAAGAAGTAATCTGACTGCTTCAATTCTTGCTACCGGAGCAAAAGTCTCTTCAAAGTCAATTCCTTCTATTTGAGAGTAGCCTTTGCAGACCAATCTAGCTTTGTTTCTGATTACTTCACCAGCTTCATTTAGTTTGTTCCGGAAGACCCACTTGGTTCCAATTACATTCCTGTCTCTAGGTCTGGGAACAAGATCCCAAGTATGATTTTTCTCAATTTGCATCAGTTCATCTTCCATCGCTTTGGTCCAATTTTCATCATTGCAGGCTTCATTCATTGTTTTAGGTTCAATCTTTGAAATCAGACAACATTCATTCTGATCTTGAGCAATATTCCTTCTAGTTTGTACACCTTTGCTTCTGTCACCTATGATCTGATCTTCAGAGTGATTCAGTTTTACATACCTTGGAATTTTGGGAGTATCTAGTACTGCTGTTTCTTGATCAGGCTCATTCAAACCTAACTCTTCTTCCTGATTTACCGGATCAGGCTGACTCTGTTTCACCGGAGAGGATTGAGTTCCTTGAACACTATCTTGGTCATCTTCATCAAATTCATAAAATCTTGAAGGCTTCTCAATTCCTTCATCAACCTTTACATTGGTGCTTTCTATCATCTTCCTCAATCTCTTATTGTAACACCGATATGCTTTGCTTTGAGTGGAGTAGCCCAAGAAAATTCCTTCATCACTTCTAGCATCAAACTTTCCTAGATCTTCATCTCTTTTAATATAACACTTGCTACCAAATACCCTGAAATATTTCACAGTAGGAGTGATGCCAAACCAAAGTTCATAGGGGGTCTTACCGGTGTTGTTTCTGATTTGAACTCGATTGAGAGTGTAGACTGCAGTGCTGATAGCTTCTTTCCAAAACATTTGAGGAACATTTGCTTCCAACATCATTGTCCTAGCAGCTTCCTGGATGGTCCGGTTCTTTCTCTCAACTACTCCATTCTGCTGTGGAGTCTTAGGAGCAGACAACTGTCTCCTTATACCCTGTTTCTCACAAAAGTCAATGAATTCACCAGATGTAAATTCACCACCTCTATCAGACCTTAGACACTTTAGTTTCAATCCGGTTTGATTCTCCACCATAGCTTTGAAGATTTTGAACTTCTCAAAAGCTTCTGATTTTTCTTTTAGAAAGGTAACCCACATCATCCGGGAATGATCATCAATTAACAACATGAAATATCTATCACCTTGCAGACTCTTGATTCTTGTCGGACCACATAGATCAGTATGTACTAATTCCAACAATCCGGTAGAAGACTGATCTTTGCTTTTAAAAGAGACTCTGCTTTGTTTGCCTAACTGACATTCTTTACACACACTGTTTGTAGGTTTTATCAACTTTGGAAGATCTCTCACAGCCTGAGTATTGCTTATTTTGATGATGTTGTCAAAATTTACATGACACATTCTTCTATGCCATAACCAACTCTGATCAATTTGAACAAACAAACAACTTTTATTTGAACCAACCAGATGAAAGATGTTACCTCTTGTCTGAGTACCGGATGCAATTTCAGTTCCGGAGCTTGTAAAGATTCTGCATTTTCCATTCTTGAACCGGAGATCATAGCCTTTGTCCACTAACTGACCAACACTGAGAAGATTGTGCTTCAATCCTTCAACATATAGTACATTACCTGTTTTGCTCTTACCATCAAAGGAAATAGTTCCCCTACCTCTGATTCTGCCAGCAGAATTGTCACCAAACTTTACCATTCCTCCTTCATATCTTTCCAAGTCTAAGAACTTATTCTTGTCACCAGTCATATGGTGAGAGCATCCACTGTCAATAACCCAATCATCCTTTTCTTCCACTTGAGCAGCCAAGGCTTTTTCAACAACTTTGTGATTGACAGATTCAGAGAGCAAGGAATCTTCTTCCTTGATGGCTATAAACACCCACTCATTTCCGGATTTGCTTCCTGGATCTGATTCATCATCTGTTACTCCTTCATTGTCATCTTCTTCATGAACATAATAGCAATTCTTTTGAAACCTTTGTCTGTGAGTATTAGATCTTGCAGATCTCTCCGGACATCTTGAGGCAAAATGACCAATCTTATTGCAGTTAAAACACTTAAAGGGTAGTTTTCCTTCATACTTACCGGATCCTCTTGGCAGTCTCTTTGCAATGAGGGCTTCAAGTTGAGCTGTTTCTGCTTCTTCTTCTTCCATGTCTCTTCTTGCTTGATCATACCATGACATTTTCCTTGATGAGTTTTCACCCGGATCAAATCTCTGTTTGCCTTTCACATAGGCACTGGCTTTAAAAGCAGACTCAGTCTTGGGTGGATCATCTCCAAACTCGGTCATTTCAAATGCAGCTAGTTTGCCAGCCAATTGTTCTCTTGTGACAGTTGTGTGGGCTCTGAATTCATCAATGGCAGCAACTTTGATTTTGTAGGCAGCAGGAAGGGATCTTAGGATTTTGCAGACAATCTCATTTTCATCTAGAGTTCCACCAGCATTTCTGATTCCACATACCAGCTCATTTACTCTTGGCATAAAGGTAGTAATGTTTTCATCATCTCTCATTTTCAATCTTTCAAATTTCCCTTTCAGACTTTGCAACCTTGCACTTTTGACAAACTCATCTCCTTCATACAGAAGTTCCAGTTTAGTTAGGATCTCATATGCAGTTGGTAGGTCAATGACATTCGAGAGATCTGAGTCATTCAATGCGCTTAGAAGAGCTTCCTTGGTCCGCAGATTGTTTTCAGCTTCTGTGGTTTCATCAGGAGTTGTCGGACCACCTTGTGGGGGTATATATGGTTTTGAAATCATAGCCAAGTATGCTTTTCCCATACATTCCAAATGACACTTCATGCGACCTTTCCAGAGAGTGAAGTTGGTTCCATCGAACTTCGGACTATCCTTCTTGTATGACGACATCCTGGATCACCTCAAGCGGTTAAGCTCCTATCAGAGGAACTCAGCTCTGATACCAATTGTTGGATCTAGGGCATACAACTGAGAGGGGGGGGGTGAATCAGTTGTATAGAACTTGTTCTCTTTCAAACACTTAATTCTCTGTTGTTAGTTAGCAGCATATCAAATAATCATTCATGGAAGCACAATACATAAACACAAGAGCAGATAAGCATCAACACATTGAACACCAAGATTTTGACGTGGAAAACCCGGTTAAGGGAAAAACCACGGGGTGATTAACCCAAGAATTATTCTCTGTTAGAAGAATAAGGAAAAATGAATGGCACATGCCAATAAGGGCTCACTGCCCGAGCACACTACTCACAAAGAGGCCCACTGCCTACAAGGAGACACACTGTCTACAGAGTGATAAAAATCACAGTCTTGAACTGGAGAATGACATCTCTACCATGTCCGGATCAGTTCCAATTAAGCCCAACAATCTCTGCTCTGCCTTTCGCACCTTTCTTCGCTACACCATGCTCATCCACATGCCACCACTTGAAATGAATTCACAAATCATTATTTATACAAGACATCGACTTAGGAACAAGCATCTAAGTCGGCAAACAACCATAGGAGTATCCGCAAGATGAATAACACATCCGGTCGGCTATTACAAGAACATTCGCAGGATGAACAACTCATCCGGTCGGCTAAACAGAGCAATAACTTCATCCGGAAGAATAACTTCAATTCCGGGCTCTACCATCAATGCGGACCAACAACACAACCTAATCATGATTCAAGAACCTTCACAAGTCTGTCTGAGTGTCCGGATACATCCGCACTTCCTCTGCTTACTGGGATCTCTTGTCTTCCTCATCCGGAACTTCAAGAACACAGTCTGTCGCCACTGTCATAATGCAAGAGGTACTTCCGGACCTCCAAATCACACACAAATCAGGATGCCACATCACAAGGACATCTCAAACACTCCTTCCAATCCGCAGATTATGATAATACAATTCCGGACCTCACCGGACCTTTTTGTGATCCTCTGTCACCTCCGGATACTTGCCGGACCCGGTTCTATACCGGCAGCCATAACTCCTTCAGATCTTCATGCGGACCTCTGAAATCTTAACTGTAGCATCTCAAGACTCATATCTACTAACCCTTTAATCCGCATCCTCCGGTTCTCATCCTATACAGTATATTTACCTTCTTCTCATCACTGTTCTTCACTGTTCCTGACTGAGGCTAATTTTCTCAATATCCTCAGCACAAAGCTCATCAAATCCTTCTTGTCAATGCAGTATGAGTATGTTGACATCAATGACAACAATGGCTCACCTCATACTTGCAACAGTTACACGTGTAGGATCTTTTAGAGAGGAGTTGCAGGAGATTAGAGCAGAGGATAAAGATTCAAGATTTGAAGAAAAGAGCAGAGAATAGCCCTTCCTCGACTAGGGCGCCCGCCCTAGTGTCCTCCTAATTGTTAGTGTCAAAAACTTTGATACAAGTTGTTGTCTACATCACCTCACTTTTCCAGATCTACAGAAAAAGTGGTCTATTGGACTAGGGAGCCCGCCAGAGTGTCCTTGAAGCTTCTTCTTTTTAGAATCTAAATCTTGGTTTGTTTCTAATCTACATTTAGTGCAGTCCTATGCGATCATTTGTCGTGTTTTGTTTGTCTATATCCAGAATCATATAATTAGGGTTTAAGGCTTAATTGAACTAGGGTTTGACATATTTAGCAATCTAATCTATCTTTCCATTTTATTCCTAAGTGACATCAACCTGTAGCTAAATCCTCTCCATCTGCAGTGATTCGGCTCGATTGTTGTCCTTGAATGCTATTATTGAAAGGTGGATTTGATTAAATTTACCTTAACTACACTTCAGCCTCATCCCCCTTTTTTAACTTCACAAAAGATTCATTTGACTACCCCTTCACATTTCTAATATTACATTAATTTACACAAAATATTGCACATTCCACATTGTACACTTCAACTTGTTCCTTCTTGAGATTACCTATGCTTGAATGGCTAGAGTTTTCCAAGTGCTTCCTTCACCAACCAGGTACTAGAGCCATCTGAGTGCACATATCAAAAATCTTCCTAAATGAAGTTATCCAAAACTTAGTCATGGGTTTACTTGTATTTTTTACTCTTCTTCTCAAAATATTCACAAGAAATCTAAACTCTCATCAACCTTGTGATGGATGAGGAATCAAAATTACCCCCACTCAAAGATTGTTCTTTCAACATATTATCAAATTGTGAATTTACAACCAACATAGAATTGAGATCATTTTGTTATTCATATAAATAACCTCCAATTGCATTTGTAAAATTGTTAATTTCTTAAAAATGTGCTTTATGAGATTGTATGATACACAAAAATTATTTTTACATCCCTTCAATATACCCTTTGTAAAATTATAGGATTCAATCCATGTTTTATGCAAAAATTCATTCTTTCCTTTCAAAATTCCCTTGTCAAACAAAACTTTAGAATCCACTTTTTCCAATTCCATCAGGTGGGGAAGATGTACATCAATATCTCTTATCTCTTGGTCAATATTATTCTCCATTATTTTCATTGCATCTTCTCTTATCATAAACTTATTATATTCATCCATCATTTTGTCAATTTTCCTATGGCCAAGTATCAATAACTCATTGCTCCATAATCTTGTAGCTACCAAAATGATTTTCACTTAAATAATATTGAGCATCTCCTTATATGTTCCTATTGAGGGGGTTACAACTAAGGCTAGTGAGTCAATTGTTCCAACCAAATTCTAAATATAGGAATTTAAATAAGCAACCTTGTCTTTCAATTCCTATTTGGTCACCTTATGGTGCTCCATTTTCTCGATCATTCACTCCACAAATGATTTTGCAATTTTTTCTTCCCCTTTTCCCTTAAAGGTTTCCCCAATGAAATGATAGTGAATATGAAATCAAATGGTTGTAATTAAGTATCCAAAACATCTTCCATTGTGGTTATAATATAGCTTTATTAGGCTCCTTGTGCATTAGTTGTTATTATGGACTTAACTTTGGCTTTCTTAGGGGGGATGGTCTGGTGATAGTAGATGGAAATTGATAAAAGTCATCCATTGATGGTTTCAATGCCCTCTTCTTGGTCTAAATGATTTTATTGAACTATTGAGGTGTATCTTCCAAATGTGCCTACTCTTGATAAATTGTTTCATATTGTGTCTCATGTTGATTTTCCCTTTGTGTAATCTCTTCCTAATAACCCTCCTCCTTTTCTATATGTTTCTTGGTTTTTTTCTTTGTTTGTTGCTCTATATCTTGTTTTCCTTATTTCTCAACCCACTTCTATAAATTTTGATCAGGAGGATTTGGAGAATGAGAGGGAATTTTCTTTAAAGAAAAATTGAATGATTCCCTTTCTCCAGTAGGTGTTTTCTTGGGAGAAGGAATGAAATATTTTTTTGGAGATGGCATTATTTTAGGAGATGATATTATAATTGCCTCTTCCTTATCTTGAACAATCTAGGAGGAACTGGCTTGCAAGTTCCCTAGAGGAGGTGGTAGTGGAGCATTGTGAAGAGGAGACTTAGGAGGAATGCCTTTGTGTGGATGATATTTGGGTGTAGAGTAGGTTGATTTCTCTATATCATCTTTTATGAAATTGAGCACCTTGAGCTCTCATGTAGGTAATCCATGCTTTAATTTCATGTTATTTAACCATTCTTCTATCCTCTTCATTACCTTTTTGGTCCTCTATTCTATATCATTAAATTCTTTTTGACTCCAATCTATATTGGGAAAGGGCTTAGGGGAAATTTATTCTTACTTATAGGATGGATCCAAAATATTTCCATCCTCTTTGATCACCTTTGGAACAATTGCTATATGGTATATTTTCATTTGGAGAGTACTAAGCCTCATATGCTCTTTTCTTCTAACCTCATACTCATCATCATAGTTAGCCCACAAGTCTTCTAGTATATCCTTGTGTTTGCAAATATTTTCCAAGCCCTCAATTGTAGTCTTTGGATTAAAGAAGGCTCTTTCTTCATATATTTTCAAATTCACTTGGGCCATTTTAGTCTCTACATTCTTCAAAACCTTAATTGTCACACAAGTATATTTAATTATAGTGATGGGAAATGAAGGTCCCTTGATCTTTTCTTAGAACACAACATGTGTATTTCTGCTAGTTGTTTACATAATTCTAACATTACCAACTTGTCACTAACATATCGAGACAACTTGTATGGCATTTATCAAAACCTCCCAGTCTGATGCATGTGAAAGTGGGAAACTGAATATACCACTACCCCATTTGTTAATTTTAGTCATTGATTTAGTTGACATTCTCTTACCAAAATCCCCTTTTAACAATCTAATTATATAAAATACAAATGCATCATTAATTTCATAAAATTCTAGGCTATCATTTTATATTCTAACTGAGGGTAGTATTCAAACACCTTTTTTGTCTTGGCCTCATGACACCTTCCATTTGTAGCCCTGGAAATTGTTGCCTCCTTGCAAGAGCATATACTAAATGTTGGCAAGAAATGGGAAGAAACCAGTCCAGATATATGGTCCTCAGTCAGATCTCTAAAGTTAGTTTATACCCCAGTCATACAGTGAGAGAATTCTTGATAAAAAATGAGGGATAATAACTTGCGGTATACATAAGTCACATACAAGCATTCATAGGATAAACACAAACATATTAGAACCCTTATATCTCCTTTGGATATATTTATATTCACTAGGTAATTATACATTCATATTGGTGGGTCTTAGTCTATGCCCTTTTACATTTTCTAAGACTCTCTTATTACATTCTTACACTTGCTCTCTATTACTTCTTATTGCATGTACATCCTATATCCTATCTATATATTACATAGAGGTCTGTCTTTTCCCAAAATACCTCTTTGTATGTCAGCTCTATCCTCTACATTACATTTGTGGTAAATTGTGGTAGGGTCTATTGCTTGCCCTATCTTCCACCAACATCATTCCCCCTTTTAAAATTATGTCTTGTCCTCAAGACATGCTCTGTTCAACTTGAAGGTAGGATATTCTTATAGATGAATTTGAGCTGAGCTAGAGTTTTGTCACATTACTTCTTGGTTGATGTCCAAATTTGAGTTTGGTACTCTATCTGTATATATGTATCTTTTGCATCTCCTAGTGTAGTGGGAATTTGAATCTTCTGGGTTGTCTGCTTAGGCTCTATGAAAATGCTAGTCAAGGATGCTAGTCTCAAGCTTACTACTTCTCTTAGTTTCTTGCTTTGTGCCTTTATTTGTTCCCTTTTGTCTTGGAACTACTAGATCTGAGTGTGTAATGACTCTACTTGTGCCCTTATTTCTCTATTAGTATCTTTTATAGGATCATATGTTGTGGCTACTTGTGTTATTTATGCTTCTAGTGCATCTATTTGATCCTTAATATTTTTATTAGTGGTAGTCCATTGTAGATAAAACTGATACAATATCTTTGCTTCATCCATGCCCTATTAGATGCTTCTTATTTGTGTTTTCAATTTAGTATGTGTCTTCGTACATTTATTTGATATGCTTCTACTAATCTTTTCTTATTCATTTGCTCAGTTATGCATTGTTCTACCTTATTCTCTAGGTAGCTAGAATGGGCCTTGAAGCTCTACATTAACTATCTCAATTGTTGTGTGAGAGGTAGGGTTGTGTCCTTTTGTGCCTTTGACATCTCATTTTAAATTAAATTTACTGCCTCCTGAAGTAGTTTGCTACCTTCAATATGTTGCAAAATTTCTTCCCTCACTGTGGAGTGGAATATGTCACCAAGCTGTAGCTTTTGGATAGCTAAGATCCTAGATAAATTTACCTATCCTCTTGCTAATGGTAATTGTAGTAGCTAAGGTGTTACCATAGGCTAAATTTGTTTCTGTTGCACTAAGAAAGCTTTTATAGATTGAATGGGAGATGCAAAGGAGGATGCATATTGGCTATCTGATCTTTGTAACTCTTCCTCTTTCTAATTATCATTTGTAGTTTGTGCATCCTCTCTAATTTCCTTTGCTTCTTCTTGTGTATTTATGTCGTGAGGAGGAGATACCCTTTTTTGTTCTTCTTGTGCATTGTGTGGAGAGGATATCTCTTATTGTTTTGCATTTTTGTCACCCTCCTTTACAATATCATACAAGTTCTTTGTTATCTGTTATGTTTCTTGTTGAGTTTTGTCCCTATCTTCTTTTTCAATATTCATCAGGGTATCAACCCTTTGCTTTGTCCTCAATTACTTTGCTTATAATTGGGTTATCTTATCTTTCTCCTCTATGGATATAGAGGTACCTAGCCCATCAATAGCTTGTTGTCTCAATTCATATTCTAGCTGTAAGGCTTTCTCCCTCCTTTGTCTCAAGGCTTCTACTAGGTCCTCCAATAACCTTTCTAAGATTTCATCCATTGTCTTATTTGTTTTAATCATATATATTATTATTTCCCTTTCTATTATTTTCTTATTTTCAGCGGAGACTTCATTGTGTAATGTTGTTGTTTCCTACAATAAACCATGGCATTCTATTCCTTTTACTATTGCATCAATGTTCAATGGTTCTTGGGGGGCTTCTTCTTTTGTTTTCTTCTTTTTCTTTCTCTTTTGTACTTGTGTGACTTCTTCTTCCCCTTCTTCCTCTTCAATTTCTTCTACAGAAGTTTGATTTTTCTTCCTTTTGGCTTGTTGTTTTTTCTAGGTGCTTTCTTTTTCTCTGCACTTAATTGTACAAGGGTTTGTAATGCTACCCTTCTCCTTGTTGAAACCATTTGTGTTGAAGATGTAGGTTGTGGTGCAATTTTTACACTGGTTGTTTCAAATGTACTTCTCCTTAATCTACTTGGATTTTGTGGTGAAGTAGCAACTTATGGAGCTGATGAAGTGGGTTGTGAAGCCTCCACAGTGGTTTGTGATGCTGATGATGAAGGATGTGTACAAATGTGCCTGTGTTGGGTGGTATCTCCCATTGTTTATGAAGTTTTCCCTTGTTTTTCTCCAATTGCTCCTCTACATTCTTTTTATGTTGTTTCTCTATTACCTCCTTGTATATCCCAAATCTCTTTGTAGAAGTATCCTTGGACTTATTGTTATATAGGAAAATGTGGAAATAGGGTTGATTTGATGATATGCCTAGATCCTCCTTTCACTACATACCATTCAAGGACATTTAGCTGAGTTGAATCACAACTTTTGCATGAGGATTCATCTATAGGTTGGTTGTCACTTGTAATGATAGAGAAATTTGGAATTTACTGATTAATGTATTAAATATAATGCCTGATTATGCTCAAAACCTTAATTATGCAAAATCATAAATAAAAAGATGAATCCCGACAAATGCTCACACACAAAGATATCAAATGACAATTAGATACATACCAAATTTCAAGATTCAAGATGCGGAAAAGTCAGGAGCTAAAGAGCAGGCACCCAAGCCCAAGGTGGCAACTTCATCAGAGATTTTCAGAAGATGTCTACGCTACTCTTCACCATTGTCTTAGAGACTTTTAGGTCTACAAATTCAGAGGGCTTTGAAGTGGGCGCCCAATCCCTTGTATTACTTTTTCCTTCAAATACGAGATATCCACACTCTATCACAGCCTCCTGCAACTCCACTTCCATAGAATACAACACCTATTATCTGCAATCACAAACAAGGGGGTTGGGGGTTGTGGTGTTTAGGAGCTTGCCTTAATCAAGCCCTGAGATGACATTCACACCTTCCAACACCATTGTTTGATAAAGAGTGTGTATCCCTATGGGATAGACGCAAAAACAAATTGATAAATGATTGATTTAAAACAAATAGATATTACCTCGGAGCTTTAGCTCGCATGTAGATGAAAATCCTTCAACACATGAGAAGATGAATCTAAATCTGCATAACAAACACAATAACAAGATGAATATGCTCTTCCACAATGAATTTTTTGAATGCTCTAAAATCATAAGTACACTAAAAGTTCATAAATCATCTTCTAGTTTACAAACGAAACCCTAAACATGCTTATATATGCATTCCCTCTACTATTGTTATTGTTAGATTCAGGGCAGACAACTAAGAGGGGGGGTGAATCAGTTGTCCAAAACTTCCCTCAAATTAAACACTTAAATCCACTTTGTTACAGCATAACAATAAATCAATCATGAAACATAATGCATTAAATCAAGAGTAGAAACATATCAACACATGAGACACCAAGATTTTAATGTGGAAAACCTAGTTAAGGGAAAAACCATGGGGTGACTAACCCAAGATTGCATTCTCTGTTAGAAGAATAGAAAGAACAAAATGGCACATGCCAATTAGGGCTCACTGCCTGAGCACACTACTTACAAGAGGCTCACTGCCTATAAGAGACTCACTATCTACAAGGTATAAAGAAAGTAACCAGGTGATTGAACTGATGAGAAGCATCCACACATGTTGAGGTTTAGTTCCGGTTAGGCTCAATACACTGATCTATTGCACTTCATTCTTCCTCTTCTTTTGTTCTGCTGTTCTGTCACATACCGGACCTGTATTATTGCTTCCACACTGCTCTCTACTTTTCTTTGCAACATATAACACACCACACACTTCTTTGCATCCAAATCCATCTGGTATATATATCCACACCAATGATTTCAACACCTTTCTAGTCAGCATCCAGAGTAGTCAATATTTTCCCAAACTCTGATCTGTCAGCTAAATCCTTGATTGTCAAGTGATGCGTATCAAGGAGATTCTTATAGAAGTCATCAATCATGTTGGCCAATCATGAATGATACCTCAAGAAACTTGATCACCACCAATATCTCATCCAGATTAAGGTCTGATGCTCTGCCGGTCAGGTCTTCCTCAATCTACTCTGCCAATCAGGAACCCAACACTAAGGTGATCATATCTTTTCACTCTTACATCATCAGAGGCTCAATCTTTGGAATATATTAGTCAAGGTACTCCACTTGACTTCCCCAAGTCCGTGCCTTACTGAGATACTTCCTCTGAGATATCCAGACCTAACTGTTGGACCTTGCTACATACTCTGTTCTTGCTTACCAGACCAAGATACACTTCAGTCTGTCTTCCAGTATGGTCATATCATGTCCTGCGGATGTGTGGGATAGACTTTGTTACCATCAATGACAACACTCATGAATCCATATAGTTTCTCTTGTCAACAATATCCCCCTTTGGCATTGATGGCAACACTTAGTGAAAAATGACTAAGTGTCACACTATACTCCCCCTTGGCTGATGCTCTGTTCTTATGTACATTTTTTGAAGCTCCCCCTTAGCTGGATTCTTCATTTTTCACTGTTCCTCACTCCTCCTTTGACATCAATGGTAAAGGGTGGGATCCGCACACCAAAATTTGTAAAAATCAATCTGTGCTTAGCTGCATAAGTATATAAATAGGTTATACTTACATATACTTAAGTATATCTGCAAAAGTATTTTTCAACTATACAATTTCTGTCGCCCAACTCAGCTTCATCCTATCCAAAATTGAGATGTGACCACTCAACAGGAATGTAAAAGCTTCTGCCCTCTTCAGATCTATCAGATCACTAGTCTGAGCTGTGGTTTGAGCATCAGTTAGGGCCTCATGCATGGCCTCTAACTTAGGGATAATTATCCCTCTAAGTTCACTTAACCTGCTTACTCTATTTTTCTTCTCCTTCTTAAGCTTCTTTATTTCATTTATGACTACAATGGTCTGACACTCTTGATTTATTATGGAAGAAGTGAGAGGATCAAAATTTTGAGATAAATTTGAATGTTTATCCTCTTGCTCTTTCACTTTCTTATCAATATCCTTTGTCACTTTTGACCATAGACAAAATTTATATATGTCTCTGCCATCTTTGAGAGCATTTTCTAAGCTCTTTATCCCAATATCCATATTTCTCCTATCATTTCTTATTAGCCCTTGTACCTTGGAGAATCTCTTTGCCAAAAACTCCTTCCGGACCTTATCTTCTACTAACTTCTCTAAAGAATCAAAATGTGTGCTAACAATATTAACAAGAGATTTGAGATTACCAGATGAAGACGCTGAAGGATCCTTCTAAAATGATGGCATGATCTTCTCAAATACATCAGATGCAATTTCTATTATCTCACAGTCTTCCATGTGAGACTTTAGAAGTTTTTCTTTTGCCTTTGCTTGGGCAAAGGATGCTATCTTCATTGTTTGAACCAGGGAGAGAGAATCAAAATTGAATGGTCCTTGTAGTAGTTTCGGTTCATCAATTTCCATCATCTCTTAGGTTAAGAAATCTATGACAGTTTCTGTAGTGTCTTTTGCCAGAGATAGAGTCTTCTTCCCTTCTGCAGTCTGAGAACTGTCTAGGGTCTTCTTTGTTTGGTCTTTTTCTTTTTCCTTTACTTCTTCTTCTTGACTAGTTTTCTCCTCTATTCTTTCTTCTCCTTTAGTTCCAGAGTCTACAGGGGAGACCGGAGGAGAGATGTTTGCTTGTTCATGAACTTCCTCTTCTAGAGCAGAGGAATCTAAGTCCTTAGCTTGCTCCTCACCTTCTTTTGTCTCTTCTGCCACTGTCTCAGTAGATTCTCCTTTGTCATCCATGGCAGAGGGTTCATTACCTAAGTCCTCTATAATAGAAAGATTAAATCTTTTAAAAGCATTCCATAGAATATCTTTTGTTTCTTTTGCCACTTTGTCAGTTTCACCAAGCATAAGATGATTCATTCTAGCTTTGCTCTGGAACTCGTCCTTGCAGTCCTTGAAGATAATATTCATTTGTTTAGGGGTAATGGACGGATAGAGCTTAATAGCAATCTGCTCCCATATTTCTAGATCCTTTGCTTGGGCATTGTTCTTCCTTATTTCAAGTTCCTTCTCTAAGCTTTTGGGAATCAGAGATATAATTTCAATGAAAGCTTTGTTGTAGATGTTTAAATACCTGACCATGGCATCTTGCAATATTTTTTGATTAGTTTCATTATATTCACCATAAAATTCAACCATTGGTTGTAAGTTCCCATCCACAGTAACTGATTTGATGATATCATCAATGCGAAGAGTAGGTTTTTCAACAAATTCCTCTGCCTTTTCTTCTTTGTCTTGACCAGTAGAGGGTTCACCGGTTGTTTTCTTCTTTTTCTTCATTTTCTTTACTTCCTCATTTGTCTCTATCTCTTCATCATCCTTGAGGCTTGTGTATGATCTTGTAGCCTTTGTCTTTGTTCTCTTTTCTCCTTTACCGGATGATTTTGCTTCCGGTTTTGATGCCTTTGAGCTCTTAGTAGTGGTAGGTGCATATCTCTTAGAGGATCTGGTCCGGGAGGGGGCTTCGATTGGAGCACTTTCTTTTTCTGCTTCTTCCTTTTCTTTCTGTGCCCTTTCCATCTTCTCTTTGTTTGTATCAAGTGCCCCTTTTGATATTCCATGCCTCTTGGCAAATTCTTCTACTTCCCTCCTCACCTTTCTTTTTATTTCCGGTTGTCTTAGCTCCACATGAATCTTTACACTCAACTCTTCAAAGGTTCCAAACCTTTCTTCCTTAGGATCCTTGGGTTGACTAAGTATGTGTTGAACATGTAGCTCTACAATTTTCTCATCTACTTCATACCCCATTGGCATGATCCAGACTATCCTTGGCTCTACTGCCTCCATTAGGCACTGATCAGTTTCTACCATAAAGCATACTGTATCCTTATACTTTTCAATCAACGATTTGGGGATTCTTTCTTTGGCTGGCATCATACTTTGAAAGTTCTTGAAATAGCCCCAGAGTGATGTATTCTGTACCTCGGCATCACCAAGCCCATGTATATAATCTCTGATTTGAATGGCTACTAGTCTATCATTTTGCCATACCAATCCACTGGATCTAGGAAGCTCTTTCATAAAGTAAAAGAATAAACATAATATCAACCCACCATACTTGAATGAGTTCCTCTTGTCCTTCTTGATCTTTGGTAGGTTCTCCAACAGTTGGCTTAGAAGAAGTTCATAAAGATCATAGTCTACATTCTGTCTTAACATTTGATAAGCAACATAAATAGCAATTTTAGATACAAAGTTCTCCCTGCTGGAGTGATATATCTTATAGCCAATTATCATAGATGCAAACTTGATATCCAGATCAGTGATATCTTCAATTGTCATTGCTCTCTTATCAAATTTTGATCTGATTGCCTCACTCACTGTTTGATTCTTAACTGATTTGAGAGCAGGTAGTCCACCGGATGAGTGTAATTTGGTAACCACCCTAATAACATCTTTTGTGATTTTGAATGGCTTTAATAACCACATAAAGTTATCATGCACTCTGCTCAGAACATACCAGACCCATTCATCTTCAGCAAAATAGGGGAAATGGATGCAATGTCCAAAATGTTTTTCCTGAATAGCCTTGTACTGAGGTTTGAGTTCAAAAGAATCATCTATTAACTAGTTGTGGTAGATATCCATCATCTTGGATTCCCCAAATTCTTCAATGTTCACATGAATGTATGCCCTAACATCTTCAACATGTAAAACCCCATGTGGAATGCTGGAAAAGGTGCCTAAAGGATCAACTTCTAGAGATTTGTAGGGATGTTTCTTGAATTTAGGATGCGGCCTATCAAAGATCTTCACAACATTCAGAGTAGCCATCTTTAAATGTTTTGTAGAGAGATATTCAAGAATGGAAAATACTTTTTGCGCTTCTAGGATTCATAGAATGAGTTGGATCAAATTGTTGGATGAATCGACTTCAGCAGTTGATCTTTGAGAGGTTTGAGATAATTTGTTGCAGAGCTCCTTCTTCCTTTTTCTCGAATGCAAATGTGCAAATGATGAACAAAAGAACCCTTTTATTTCTACACAAACCCTAATTGCTTGTTGCAATAAATGCACAGTTTAAGTCATTCCGGTTGCTTTGTTTTTCCTTGTTCTGAGAGAGATATTTCTAGATCACTGAGATGCACTTAGAATGATTCTTGGTGGAACATGACAATCTATCTTCCTTTCTCCAATTACTCCATCTAACCACAGATCCAAATATTTCAATTATGAATCATATCGGATCTAACTATAAGAAACCTACTTTTGCCAGATGATTGTCAAACTGGATTAATCTTGGATGATTGATCTTTTCAAACTCATTGCGGAGCCTTCAAATCTTTACCATGGGTCATTTAGATGTTTCTCTGAGAGCCCTTTTAATCTGCAACTTTCCATGTGCCAATTTTAGGCACCAATTGATTGGCTGGGGGAATTTAATTTCCTTTGAGACTCCCCTTGAGTCAAATCTCAACTTTTTAATTTCTGGAAGGAATATCAGCACCAAATTCTAGTGCGGATCTATTTCCAACATTTTTTGTACTTCTCTTTACCCAAATCTTATTCATCTCCCTTTGAATTTCATCCGCATTCACTTTTTTTTTTTTCCTTTGTCTTGGTTTTGATTGTGATGCATTGGACCCTTTTTGTCTTGATTCTTACTTTTGCAGAATTTGGCAATATGTCCGGATCTATTGTAGTTGTATCAAACAACATTTCTTTGTAGATTTGACTGATATCCTCTTGATCTACATTGATTAGCCATATGTCCCATTCTATTGCACACAAAGCATTTACCATTGAATGAATTGTTTATTTGTAAATTTCTACATTCATAAGATTTGTCACCATACCTTTTGTAATTGAAGCATTGTCTAGAGAAGGATGAATTAGTCTAATTCATTCTTCTTCTGCACTGATTAGCTTTATGACCAAAGTTATTGCAATTGAAGCAGTATCCATTGAAGGATGGATATCTTTGAGCATTTGGTTGCCTTACTGGAGGTCTTCTAGGCTTGTTCCTTGGATTTCTTGATCCAGAGTTCTTTTGACTAGATCCGGAGCTTTCTCCTTCCTCATTCCCCAAGCCTTGCTTGTCATCTACCCTCTTTTGGTTTGCAAGAAGAACTTCAAGTTGAGAAGAGCTTATCTTGAATTTCTCTTTATATTCATTTGTTGTTTGAAGATCCCTTTTAAGAGTGTCAATCTGATTCTCAAGTTGTTCTTCATTGTCTCTAGCTTCTTCAAGATCAGATTCTAGATGTCTGATTATTCTGCCCATATTGTGGCAGTCTTCTGACTTCTCCTTGAGAGATTGTCTTAGATTATCTTCAATTTTCCTTTTCTCTTCAATTTCTTGGGTGAATTTCATAACCCCTAATTCCATTTCATGTCTTACCATAATGACCTCTTTGGATAGCTTCTCACATAACTTGTTCTTCTCATTTAGATCTTCATCAATGTTATTGGCTTCACTTTGACTTGCTAATTGTTGAAGTAGTTCCTTTCTCTTTTTCATAGAGATAATTAGTTTCTCTTTTAGTTCATATATGAAATCATCAGCTTGTTTGAGTCTTTCTTTTAAGTCATGGACTTCAGAATGAGACTGCTCAAGATCATCTAAGGCAGACTGAAGCTGTTCCCTCATACCATATATATCCATTGAGATTCCCAGATCTTCCTCGAGCTGTTAGGCTCTATTTGGAGGAACTTGGCTCTGATACCAATTGTTAGATTTAGGGCAGACAACTGAGAGGGGGGGTGAATCAGTTGTCCAAAACTTTCCTCAAATTAAACACTTAAATCCACTTTTTTACTTAGCACCATAACAATAAATCAATCATGAAACATAATGCATTAAATCAAGAGAAAAAACATATCAACACATGAGACACCAAGATTTTAATGTGGAAAACCCTGTTAAGGAAAAAACCATAGGGTGACTAACCCAAGATTGTATTCTCTATTAGAAGAATAGAAAGAACAAAATGGCACATGCCAATTAGGGCTCACTGCCCAAGCACACTGCTCACAAGAGGCTCACTGCCTATAAGAGACTCACAGTCTACAAGGTATAAAGAAAGTAACTAGGTGATTGAACTAATGAGAAGCATCCACACATGCTGAGGTTCAGTTCTGGTTAGGCTCAATACACTGATCTACTGCACTTCATTCTTCCTCTTCTTTTGTGCTGTTGCCCTGTCACATACCAGACCTGTATTACTGCTTCCAAACTACTCTCTACTTTTCTTCACAACACACAACACACCACACACTTCTTTGCATCCAAATCCATCTTGTATATATATGTGCACCAATGATTTCAACACCTTTCTAGTCGGCATCTGGAGTAGTCAATATTTTCCCAAACTCTAATCTGTCAGCTGAATCCTTGCTTGTCAAGTGATGCGTATCAAAGAGATTCTTATAGAAGTCATCAATCATGTCGGCCAATCATGAATGATACCTCAAGAAACTTGATCACCACCAATATCTCATCTGGATTAAGGTCTGATGCTTTGCTGGTCAGGGCTTCCTCAGTCTACTCTGCCAATCAAGAACCCAACACTAAGGTGATCATATCTTTTCACTCTTACATCATCGGAGGCTCAATCTTTAGAATATATTCATCAAGGTACTCCACTTGACTTCCCCAAGTCCGTGCCTTACTGAGATACTTCCTCTGAGATATCCAGACCTAATTGTCGGACCTTGCTACATACTTTATTCTTGCTTACCAGACCAAGATACACTTCAGTCTGTCTTCCAGTATGGTCATATCATGTCCTACGGATGTGTGGGATAGACTTTGTTGCCATCAATAAAAACACTCATGAAGCCATATAGTGTGGTGCAGGAGCACCTACCTGACAGCTGGCCCTCATAAGGCAGTTAGTTAGTTTGAGTCTTGTTTATGTTTCCAAGAAGGTCTGATAAGACCAAATGCATGTAATAAGGTCATGCTGATCATGATAAGATCATGCTGACCATGCTTTTCTATTTTTAGTTAGTTTGTTAGAACAGCTGTCGTGCTGTAGGACCAGTTGGATCTCCCAGCCGCCTGGAGATTTCCCAGCCACTTGGAGTCGGGTCAGTAGTACTCACGGGAAAATCTATTTAAGCATGACGATTGGTTGGTATTGCATATCATCGATCAGACTTTGCGAGAGTGAGACAGAGAGAGAAACTGATCATTGTAATTGCATCTTTTGAAATCGAATAAGAGATCCTGTTTTGTTCATTTTCTGCTTTGGTCTCCACTGTGTGATCATTTTGCTGGTTTGGGTGGTTTCATGGATTCACTGATCCATTCCACCGGTTGATTCGTCTGATCGGTGGAATGGTTATGTACAGTAGGTTAGGAGTTAGTTTGTTTGTTTGCATGCAGGTGTGCAGGATCACCGTCGAGAGGTGTTGAAGACCCTAGCATGGGCATGTGCTAGGTCGAGCTAATAAAGTGTGGAAGATCACCCTGAGAGTGGATCGGGTCATCCCAGGAGGTTCGGCGGATCAGAACAGTGAAAATCCGCTAAGGTTGAAAATTCGTTAAAACGACATCATCAGGATATTTCTGCTTATATCCTGCAGTCGCTTTGGGCATCATCATCCGAGTAAGAGGAGATCGGCATGATGCGGTTAGTTGCATAAAGTGAAGGTGCGTCGGGGTGATCATCATCAGGAGTGCCGAGGAGGAGCGTATCGGCATCAGGTAGAAGATCGGGTTGATCGCGGGCCGAAAAAGCTAAGTTTGGCCAACAGCAGGATATGACGTCATCATCATCAGGATATACGTCATCAGGATATTTCAGAGCAGCAGGATATTGAGGAGCTGCAGGTGACGTCATCGTCATTAGGATATACGTCATCAGGATATCGGGTGACGTAAGCATCGGAAGGGACGGTGCGAGGAGTTAAGGTTTGTCATCATCAGGATAAATGGGAGGAACCGGATGTTCTTTATCCTGCTGATTAACATGATGTTGAATATCATGATGCTGAAGATAGCAAAGAAAGAAGTTGTCGTTGAAGTGAACAGTGGACGTCAGGAGGATGTTCGCGCTGGTCGAACATGATGATGCTGTCGATAATCGAATAAGGTGATGCTGTTGACATGCGAAAGGGCGAAGGCTTGTCATCAGGAGGATATCAGTCGGCACAGTAAATATGATGATGCTGACAGTGTTAAGTCAAAGATGATGATGATGATGATGATGGGCTTCGGACATCCATGCTGTATGGTAAGGTTATAGTGTGACGTTGCCTCTGCATCATAGTGGTATCAGAGCTCAGCAAAAGGTCTGGGCTGTTGTGTGTTGATTCTGTCACCGAAAGGGCAGAGGTAGAGTTGATTGTGTGTTGTGTGTTGATTGAGAGGTTGATAAAATGCCTCCAAAAGGTAGTGGTACTGCAAGGGAATTGCAGGAGATGAAGGAGAAACATGCTAGAGAGATGAGGAAGATGAAGGAGCTTGCTGAAGCACTTCAAGCCAGGCTTGCAGTCCTGGAAAAGAACAAAAAGAGGGAAGTGGCAGACAGTGAGTCTGAAGAGGATGAAGATGCTGTAGAAGAGTATGAAGAGGTAGCTGAAGATCTGGATGCTGAAGACCAGAGACTGGCAAAACTGTTAAAGGCAGTACAGAGTGATAAACCTAAGGTAAAGGTTGATGTTTCCAAGTATACTGGAAGTTTGAATGAAGATGAGTTGCTGGATTGGATTGCTGCACTGGATAATCACTTTGAATGTGAAGATGTTGCTGAGGATCAGAAGGTAAAGATTGCAAAGACCAAGTTAGGAGGTCATGCTTTGGTATGGTGGGATTATGTACAATCTGAGAGAAGGAAACAAGGGAAGTCCAAGATCACTTCATGGGATAAAATGGTAGCAAGGATAAAAGGTAAATTCTTGCCAAGGGATTATGAAATCCAGATGTTTAAGAAGCTGCAATTTTTAAGGCAGAAGGAAAGGGATGTGAAGACATATACTGAGGAGTTTTATAAGTTGAGTATGAGATCTGGTCATCATGAGAATGAGGTAGAAAAGGTGGCTAGGTACTTGGCTGGTTTGAGATTGAACATACAGGATGAGTTAGTTTTAGCTAACCCTAAGAATGTGGAGGATTGTTATCAAATGGCAATCAGAATTGAAGAAAAGATGAATAGAGGACATGATAAGTCCATGAGAGGAAGAGGAAACAATATGAGGGGAAGAGGAGCAGCCCCTACACAAAAGCAAACCAATGAGGGTCAAGAAGACACTGGTAAAGGATAGGGACAGTCTGATTTCAGAGGTGGATGGAAAGGTAATAGAGGTAGATTTGGAGGTGGTAGAGGTTCTACTACATTTTCAGGAAAATGTTACACCTGTGGAGAGTTTGGTCATCCATCTTTCAAATGTCCAGAAAACAAAGGTTCATCATCCAGAAATGATAGAACTAGTGACAAGAGGGTACAACTTGTACAAGAAGAGAAAGTAGAACAAAGTGTGCAGAGTTCAAACACTTATCAAAAGGATAAGGAGCCTGATAATTATGCATACCCAGAGAGTGGAGAGTCTCTGATGATGAGAAGAACAGTGACTACCATGAAGGTCCCTGACAAAGAATCCCCACAAAGAAGAGCTCTTTTCAAGACCCTATGCAAGAGCAAAGGTAAAGTATGTAAGGTTGTCATTGACACTGGTTCAACAGACAACATGGTATCTCAGGAGATGGTGGATAAACTGAATTTGGAAAGGATTCCACATCAGCACCCTTACAAGGCATCTTGGGTGAGTGATAGTCAATCACTTTTTGTCTCTGAACAAGCATATGTGGATTTTCAGATTGGAGCATATCAGGATAGAATTTTGTGTGATATTTTGCCCATGGAATGTTGTCACCTACTGTTGGGTAGACCATGGCAATTTGATAGAAGGGTACTGTATGATGGGTATGCTAATACCTACACCATCAAGAAGGATGGGAAGACTATGAAGTTGATGCCATTGCAGGCAGATGCTGCAGCACAGGGGGCAGCCAAAATCATTTTAATGGGAAAGAAGGAATTTGTGCAGATGCCTAGGGGAGCAGGCATAAAGGCAGTTGAGGATACTGCAGGGAAAGGAGTTGTTCAGGACAACAGATTGAAGAAAGTTTTAGTTTTGATTGATAGAGGTCAGAGCAGGTGCAGAAACAGGTTTGCAAACAGCAACCAGTTGAGAGGAATGACAAGGATGTTGTCATAGTTGGGACTATTGCTTGTCCTATAAAGATTGACAGGAAGACAGGATTGAACATTTCAGAAGTTCAAGAGGCAGTTCAGACAGAGGTTCTGGTCAGACAACCTGCCAAACACAGGGTATGTGAGAGAAAGGCCTACATTGACAGGCATGAGGATTTACTTGCCAGAAAGCAAGTTACAGTTCAGCAGTCTTGGAGCAGCCAAGAGCCAGCAGAGGATACAGCTGGAACAAGTCAGAATATTGCAAAGGCAAAGTGTAAAGGTGGAAGACTTCCACAATCCAAACTCATGGGACATGAGTTCTTTTCTGTTGGGGAGTATGGTGCAGGAGCACCTACCTGACAGCTGGCCCTCATAAGGCAGTTAGTTAGTTTGAGTCTTGTTTATGTTTCCAAGAAGGTCTGATAAGACCAAATGCATGTAATAAGGTCATGCTGATCATGATAAGATCTTGCTGACCATGCTTTTCTATTTTTAGTTAGTTTGTTAGAACAGCTGTCGTGCTGTAGGACCGGTTGGATCTCCCAGCCGCCTGGAGATTTCCCAGCCGCTTGGAGTCGGGTCAGTAGTACTCGCAGGAAAATCTATTTAAGCATGAGGATCGGTTGGTATTGCATATCATCGATCAGACTTTGCGAGAGTGAGACAGAGAGAGAAACTGATCATTGTAATTGCATCTTTTGAAATCGAATAAGAGATCCTGTTTTGTTCATTTTCTGCTTTGGTCTCCACTGTGTGATCGTTTTGCTGGTTTGGGTGGTTTCATGGATTCACTGATCCATTCCACCGGTTGATTTGTCTGATCGGTGGAATGGTTATGTACAGTAGGTTAGGAGTTAGTTTGTTTGTTTGCATGCAGGTGTGCAGGATCACCGTCGAGAGGTGTTGAAGACCCTAGCATGGGCATGTGCTAGGTCGAGCTGATAAAGTGTGGAAGATCACCCTGAGAGTGGATCGGGTCATCCCAGGAGGTTCGGCGGATCAGAACAGTGAAAATCCGCTAAGGTTGAAAATTCGTTAAAACGGCATCATCAGGATATTTCTGCTTATATCCTGCAGTCGCTTCGGGCATCATCATCCGAGTAAGAGGAGATCGGCATGATGCGGTTAGTTGCATAAAGTGAAGGTGCGTCGGGGTGATCATCATCAGGAGTGCCGAGGAGGAGCGTATCGGCATCAGGTAGAAGATCGGGTTGATCGCGGGCCGAAAAAGCTAAGTTTGGCCAATAGCAGGATATGACGTCATCATCATCAGGATATACGTCATCAGGATATTTCGAAGCAGCAGGATATTGAGGAGCTGCAGGTGACGTCATCGTCATCAGGATATACGTCATCAGGATATCAGGTGACGTAAGCATCGGAAGGGACGGTGCGAGGAGTTAAGGTTTGTCATCATCAGGATAAATGGGAGGAACCAGATGTTCTTTATCCTGCTGATTAACATGATTTTGAATATCATGATGCTGAAGATAGCGAAGAAAGAAGTTGTCGCTGAAGTGAACAGTGGACGTCAGGAGGATGTTCGCACTGGTCGAACATGATGATGCTGTCGATAATTGAATAAGGTGATGCTGTTGACATGCGAAAGGGTGAAGGCTTGTCATCAGGAGGATATCGGTCGGCACAGTAAATATGATGATGCTGACAGTGTTAAGTCAAAGATGATGATGATGATGATGATGGGCTGCGGACATCCATGCTGTATGGTAAGGTTATAGTGTGATGTTGCCTCTGCATCATAGTGTCTCTTGCCAATAGTTATATGGAGCCTAATCAGACTCAGAGGTTAAATTTACCATAATTGATAGTTCTGCCCATTGAATTTATCTACCTTCAATTTACTCTCATCTGCCATTGCTCCCACTCAACTGTGAGACTCTCACTCAACTATGAGACCTTCCTATAGATGATAATTGAACACAACCTGCTTTGATACCACTTATTAGAGTTAGGGTAGATCGGAGCAATAAACACTAACAATTAAATGTAAATAAAGATTAAATAGAGGAATGAAAATACACAGAAATGATAACAATGGTAGACAAGTTTTAACATGGTTCACCCAAACTTGGGCTACTTCCACCAACAAAGAGTCCAATATTATTATCTAGTAAATCAAACCGATTACAACCAACAATCCTTGCAACTCAATACCACTACAAAATGATACAATACATCAGCAGAAACCCTAACCCTTAGCCTCTTTTATTAAGCCTTATATTGTTTACAAAAATGGGGTTTTTTATGTCAGCCAATAGAAAAATAACTCCCGACGCCTTAATAAAATAATAAAAAATTGTTGGAGGTTTTAGGGGCATTACTCCTCAATGTCGCCCTGTATCATGACAAGGAGCACGAAAGGGGTGCTATCCATGAACTTTGCATGGGGCACTGCCCCTTGTCCCAGTTAAATAATTTTGGGGGAAACTACACCGATAAAAGTGGGGTAAATTTAACCTCTGAGTCTGATTAGGCTCCATATAACAACAATCTCCTACTTGGAGATTTATCAGACTCGACACCATATCATCTCCCACTTGGAGATTGATCATAACACTGCTAACCTTGTAGTTCCCACTAGAAATAAGCATCCTAGACTCTGCTATTCTAATTTTTTTTATTTTTAGGCTTGAAGGCCAACCGAATCTAAAGAGGAGCTCAACTTCTGCCTTGTCACTACCTTCATAAACATATCTATTAGATTTTCATCTGTATGTATCTTTTCTAGTCTTAACTGTCCATCATCTAATATCGATCGAATGAAGTGATACCTCAACTATATGTGTTTGGTCTTTGAATGCAAGGCAAAATTCTTTGTAAGATGTATGGCACTTTGGCTATCCATAAACAAATAATTGTTATCCTGTTGTGTGCCTAATTCTTCCATAAAAGATTGCAGCCATATCATCTCCTTGCTTGCCTTTATTGTAGCTACATACTCCACCTCCGTGGTGGATAGGGCAACCACCTTTTACAACCTAGAGATCCAACTCACCGCTGTCCCACCTATAGTAAAGACATAACCTGTAGTACTCTACCTGGTATCAATATCTCTTACTAAATATGAGTCTACATAACTTGCTAAATTAGTATTAGAGCTCCCAAAACATAAATGTTTATTGGATGTACCTCTCAAATATTTGAGAATCTATTTTACCGCATTCCAATGCTCTGATCCTGGATGACTCATATACTTGCTTACGACTCCTACAACATGTGCAATATCTAGTCTTGTGCATACCATGGCATACATTAAACTTCCTACAGCTGAAGCATACGGTACCTTGGATATTTTTTCTTCCCCCTCTTGTGTCGTAGGACACATCTCCTTAGTCAATTTCAAATGACTAGGCAAAGGCATGTTGATATCTTTTGCATTCTCCATTGGAATCTCTACAACACCTTTTCAACATAATTAGCCTAAGATAGAGTCAATTTTCTATTCTTCCTATCTCTGCAAATTTTCATACCAAGGATTTGTTTTGCTACCCCCAAATCCTTCATAGCAAATGATTGTGCTAATTGTTGTTTTAACTTTCTTATGTGATCTATGTTAGACCCTACTACAAGCATGTCATCAACATATAACACATAAAATAATTTAGCTATGACTATCCAACCTCTTAAAATAAACACAATGGTTAGAATTACACTGACTATAGCCTTGCTCAACCATAAAACTATCAAATTTCAAATACCATGGCTGAGGTGCTTGTTTCAAGCCATATAAACTCTTCTTCAATTTGCATATTAGGTTCTCCTTACAATTGACCTCAAATCCCTATGGTTGTTCCATATAGATCTCCTCCTCCAAATCACCATGGAGAAAGGTAGTTTTCACATCTAGCTATTCCAAATGCAAATCTTTAGCAGCCACAATACTTAAAATAATATGAATAGAAGTCATCTTGACAACCAGAGAAAATATCTCATCAAAATCAATACCTTTTTATATGCAAATCCTTTTACAACTAACCTAGCTTTAAATCATTTCTTACCTCCATCTTCCTCTTTCAACCTATAAACCTATTTGTTTGGTAAATCCTTTTTACCTGCAAGCAACTTGCATAATTCCCAAGTCTAATTTTTCAACAAGGAGTCCATTTCTTCTTTTATTGCAAGCTCCTACTAAACCTTTGTATCCACCTGCATAGCTTCATCATACCCTTTAGGTTCACTAGCATCTATTAAAAAAATAGAATACAAAGAGGGAGAAAACTGTTTAGGAGGTCTACTTAGCCTTGTTGACCGTCTAACATTCACTGGAGTTTGTGGGATTTCTTGTTGCTATTGTGGAGCATTAGGAACCACTGGAACATCACTATCTAGAGTATCATCCAGGACCACATAATCCTTTTCTTTCTTCTCATGCTGCTGCAACTAATCTTTGTACAACACCTTCTCATTAAATACAACATGCCTACTTCTCACAATTTTCTTATTTTCAAAATCCTAAAGCCTATAACTAAATTCATCAATGCCATATCCAACAAAGGTACATTTTTTGATTTTGCATCTAGCTTGGTTCTATTTTTAGAATCTACATGTGCAAATGCTTCACATCCAAAGGTTTTGAGAAAAGAATAACTAACCTTCTTACCTATCCATGCTTCCTCTGGAATACCACAACCCAAAGGAATCGAAGGACCTCTATTAATTAAATATACAGTGGTGTTGGAAGCCTCTGGCCACATGTTTAAAGGTAGTCCAACATGCAATCTCATGGTCCTTGCACACTCCATTACTGTCCTATTCATGTGTTCAGCCACTCCATTCTCCTATGGAGTCCCTGGAACTATTTTTTGCCTATGAATTCCATTAAAGGAACTATAATCCTAAAATTCTTTGCTGCAATACTCACCACCATTATCAGATCTGAGACATTTTAATCTTTTACCTGTCTCATTCTCAACCAAGCTTCTCCATTTCTTAAATGTTTCAAATACATCAGATTTCTACCTAAGGAAATAAATCCAAACCTTCCTAGTTGCATCATCTATGAATGTAACATGATATAGAGAGCCACTGAGAGAAGATACCTAAGCTAGTCCCCATACATCTGTATGTACAAGCTCCAACTTTTCATCTTTCTTTTGCTTCCCATCCTTGAGAAAACTAACTCTCTTTTGTTTTCCATACACACAACTTTCATAGAAATCCATATTAATACATTTTAGACTTGGTAAAAATTTCTTAGAGTGAAGTACCTTCATACCTTTTTCACTCATATGGCCAAGTCTGTTATACCACAGTGTTGTCTCAGAACCTACAACAACTGTTTCAGTTTCTTCCTGCGAACCTGCAGCAATTGTTCTTGAACCTGTTTGTTTTTTCTCTATAACAGCTAAAGTAGAAGGAACAATATGACCTGTACAAAGATATTAGGTGCCTACTTTCACACCTTTTTCTACTATTAAGTCACCTCTTGGAACCTTCCAATTTTTATCAATAAATGTAACAATGCAACCTTCATCAGCTAGCTGCCCTGCTGAAATTAAATTCGTACTTAGCCTTGGAACATGCCTTACCTCTTGTAGTAGCCAATGATTCCCATTCTGTAACTTAATCTTGATTCTTCCCTTTCCAACAATCTGACAAGGTTCATTATCTCCCAAATAAACCAACCCAAAATCCCCTTAGACATAATCAAGAAAATAACTTCTATGGGGCGTAGCATGAAATGAGGCCCCTGAATCTAAAACCCATGAATCATTAACATTATCTAGGGAAAGAATCAAAGCATTGTCTTCAGATTTATTACTTACCACATTTGCCTCCTTATTGCCTTCTTGTTTGTCTCCTTTATTCTTATGAGACCAATAATCTTTCTTCAGATGACTTGGCTTCCCATAGTACCAGCAATCCTTCTATCCTCTGGATTGGGATCTCTTGTCCTTTTATTTTCCTCGTGACTTCCTATGACCTCCAAAACCTTTTCCTCTCTCCTTTGATCTGCCCCTGATTTCTCCATTCAAAACACTACCTAATGTGGACCCTCATGAGCTTTTCTATCGCATTTCCTCACTAAGGATAACACCAACAACATCATCAAATTTGAAAGTGTTTGAATCAGAGATAGAGTTACTTACAGCCATTACCAAGCTATTCTAGCTTTCTGGCAAAGAACATAATATCAAGAGAGCCCTCACCTCTTCATCAAAACTTAGTTTATAGAAGTTAACCAACTGATAATCATATTATACTCATTTTGAATGATCTGTCACAGATCCACCTGTAATCATTTTTAGATTAAATAAATGCTTCATGAGAAATACCTTATTTGAGGCTGAGGGTTTTTCATATAATTTAGCCAAAGCTTTCATTAGACCATCTGTTGTCTTCACTTCCATTATATTGAATGCCACTGATGGTGCCACGCACAACCAAATGGTTCCCAGTGCCTTTCTATCCAGAAGATTCTGATCCTCATCGGTCATTATTGTCGGTTTCTTGGCTATTCCTTCCGACGACCTCTATAAATCCTTCTAATAGAGATAATCCTCCATCTGCATCTTCCATAACTGATAGTTCTACCCATTGAATTTATCTACCTTCAATTTACCCTCATCCAACATTTCTCCCACTCAACCGTGAGACTCCCACTCAACCATGAGACCTTCCTGTAGATGACAATTGAACACAACTACAAATTTTGTAATTCAAACTTAAGAATCAGCAACAAAACCTTTTAATATTAGTCACATAACTAACATTTAAAATTTAGGTCCCGACACAATAGGGTAGGGATAGGGCATGAGCACCAAAGCCCTAGACCCCATTTTCAAGGTAGGATCAAGTTCAACAATGTTCCCTTAGCCCCATTTGACATGGGTTTTCAGGGATTTTGCATCGGGAGTTAAAATGAACATGAAATATAAAAAACAAGGGATCCAGGAGCTAAACTTAGGAGGTAAAAGTCCTAAGGGGACATTTTACAACATAACATTTAGCCCCCACTTTAATGTATGTATGATCTTACAACCCATACATGCATTAAAGTATGGTCAAAACACAACAAACACGCTAGACACTTGAAGGTAATGCATATGCAAAGATTGAGGAACTATTTCTAGCCCCTAGTCTTAGGTAGACATTAGAGAAAACACACCACAAACATGCCAAACATAGTGAAGATAGTAACAACCACACAAAACATAGAGAAGACAATAATAGGCACGCAAGACCTAGAGAAGATAGTATTGAAGACACACAAAACATGATGAATATAGTGAATGCAATGAATATTTCTTTTTCTTTTTCATATATATGAATGCAGATACATGGAAAGTAATAAAATGCAACACATAACCCCAAAATGTAGGAGGGGCATTTTGCCACACCCTTGAGACTACATATGGGGGAAGAAGACACACCATACAAATCCCAAAGTATAGGAGGGGCATTTCGCCACACCCTTGAGACTACACTTGAGACTATGCTTGGGAGAAAACACACCATACAAATCTTGAGTGTAGGAGGGGCATTTCGCCACACCCTTGAGACTACATAGGGGGAAAACACATGGAAGACACATGAAAAACATGATCGCCGTATAGTATGCCAAAGACATACTATATGTCTAAAACATGACTAATAAGGCGATGAAAGGAACTTATTGCTAAGCCCCCAACATATCAAACATGCTATAGGAACACCTAATGGTTGGGCATATGCCACAACAACCACCAAAGACATGCTTAAGGGAGGATACATTGACCCCATCTACTTGGAGGACTTTTGAATAAAAAGGATGTGCACTAGCTCAAGAGATACACCATCCCCGCCTCTACAGAGGGCTTTGAATAAAAAGGATATGCATGATATCCCACCTTTGCATAGGGCTTATTGATTGTAATATAGAATAAAGATGTGCACTCATGCCAGAGATACAACATCCCACCTATGCAAAGGGATTACAAACATGATTTGTTAGTACCAAAATCATCAGACAACTTACCTTTATATGCCCCCACCTTAAGGTGGTTGATATCATGTACCGATATCAAGCATGCTAAGGTAGAGAGAAAACACACAAAGGAACAAGAGCTTTCACAAAGCCAATGCCCCCAAAGGTGACATGTACTTTATGATAACTAAAAGTTCTCACAAACACACACTTCTTAATCTAAGCAATGCATGAAAACAAAGAAACCAAGGCTACACAAATGGGTTCAATTCTAAGTATAGCCATGGGGCTTATACTGCAGGCATCTCAAAACTTAGTGTAACAACATCAAAGTGAGACACCCAAAATAATCAAAGTGCATAGAGCAGATGTATTGTTATGATTTGTTAGCAAAGATAAGACAACATCAAATATCACACTGAGTGATTCTACTAGTCAAGTGTTGGCTACAGATCAACCCTATCTTCATATATGGACTAGGTCCATTTTTGCTTTGCTTGCTGAAGGGACACATGGTCCATATCAGTATATGTTTGTTTTTCATCATCCACCGACTAGGTAGAATCACTAGAAGAAGCTAAACAATAAAATGAGAGGAGAGCAAGTGTCTCAGGAACAATCACATAGGAGGATGCCCCGAGGTCATCAACTGCAATGCTATGCCCCTATGACACAACACATAACAATGAAAATAGAGGAGAGACAAGATAGAAGAATGATGATACAAATAGAAGATTGGTCACATTAGAGGTGGTCTGTTGGTATCCTTGACCTTACAAGAGTATCAATGGTCACCCAAGGAGGCCTAAACAACACATAACACATCATGGGGGGGAACACAACATAAGATGGGAGGTCACATAAATGAGAAAATAATGCTATGACATAGGTGACCACCAGGGTTAGAAATATTTACTTGTTCCACAACTGCACTAGCAGTTGTCAATAAGCAAATCATCATCTTCCCAATCTTGAAAGTTAGCAAAGAGAGGTACATAAGGTATAATATCCCAACATTTGTCATTATCCTTATTCTCCTTTTCTTTAAGTTTTTATTTGTTTGGTTCAATGTTAGGTGGAATGTTTTCTTGTTGAGGTGCATTTCATTGGGCAAAGGCTTGCATTTTCTTCCTCCTTTGTCTTGCTTGTCTATTCCTTCTTGTCTTATTGCTTATATCTTCAAAAGTACTCTCATGTTTTTCCATAGGTTTTCTTATTTCAGTGGAGGAAGCTTGTTCATGATGAAATACTTTGTTTTCCATGAGTCACTCCCAATCCTTGTAAGGATGACAAAGGAGGAACCTCAACATAGAGTCCTTTACCTTTATCTCTAGGAAGTTCTTCTAATGCGGGTTGTTCTTCTCTTGTTGCTTGTTGAATAGAAGGTTTGGCCACTTTGGATAAATTTTTTGCTTTGTATCATCTATATGTTGAGAAATATTGGTCTCTTCATGGCTCAGAGTCTCTATCAGGTCATGGCCAAAAGTAATCAAGAGTAAAGTTCTTTTCCATAACCATGGGTTGCCATGTATTACGACGAATAGTATGCACTTGTCCATGTAAACAAAATTTTATGCATTTGTGAATTGTTGAGGGTACAATCTTCATAGATTTGGGCCATGGGTGTCCTAATTTTATACAGAATAGGTCAGATAAAGTGATGACATCAAATACTTGATCGACTACTTTATCATAAACCATAACCAATAAAGTTATCTTCCCAAAAGTAGGCATGAAAGCTCCAGTATGTGTCTTAATCCTTAAATCTGAAGGTTCATACGAATCTTGTATCAAGTCATGTGAGAGAAGGAACTCTTCCATTACCACATTAGCCATGCAATTAGGATCTATAAGTGTACCATGCACTTGTATTTTCATTACACTCATTGTGATGTAGAGAGGCCCTTCAATATCACTCATTGTCTTATCATGAAGTGTAAATGTAATTGTGGGTTCAAGAGTTTTTCTTTTCAAATTAAGCTAAGGAGGGAACCTAGCATTATTTTTATGATTATAAGCCATGTATATATGTTTTCAAATGGATACCATACGAATTTAAAAGAATTTGATATATATGCAAGAAAATAAATGCAACACTATGTATGTTTATGACCTAAAAATGCTTGATTTTTCACCTTTTTCAATGCAAATATATAAAAGATAATGTTGTGTAAGGAAATTTATGAGGGGCAGAGAATAATAACCTTATTATTAGTCCAATAATGTAAATCTAGATAGATGAAAAGGCAAAATCTAGTGAAAATGCAAGGTTTTCAAACCCTAATTGTGAAATTAAGATATGAATATATGAAAAATGATGTATGAATGTTTTCTAATCAGATTTATGATGCAAAACAAATCAGCTCAGATCTGAAAATGATGTCACAAGTTCTACAATGCTCAATGCAAGTGCAATTTCAAGGAAAAATGAGTGAATATGCTAGTTTTTGTTGAAATTGACTATGTGTAAATACAAAATTTAAGATGTAAATGCAAAGACACACAATAATGAAAAAATACAATCAGAAATCAATTCTAGAAGAGTGTTTAAAAGAGTAGTAAAATCTGAAACAAGATTTTAACCACAAACCCTATCTTTTGGAAAAACTAGGTTATATGAAAAATGCACAATTTCAAGAAAAATCTAACCACTAGTAGAATTTTGGCAAATAAATGACTACATGACTAAAAATTTTAGTCATGACAACTAAAAATGACTAAATTCTACTAATTTTTTGCAACACAGCTATAAATGACTAATTTGATTGTCACACAAATAAATTTAGTCACACAAATAATTGACTAAATAAATTATTTAGTCACACAAATAAAAATGACTAAATAATTAGTCACAATATGATATTAAAGTGGGTAAGTTTTGATTTTTGAGACATTTTTTGTGGAGAGAAAATGGACAAAACATAAGGTTTTGATTTGCCTTGCATTTTTCATGGAGGGAATATGGGCAAAACCTAAATTCCTATTTTGTTTTTTTTTGCAGACAAGAATGTGTCTTTGCATGTTGGGATACATATGTGGCAAACATTTCTCTTCATGGAGGCATCAAAATAGGGTGAAATGGCTACCGGGACAAAGAAGAGGGTTTAAATAACTTATTTTCAAATGGCATTGACATTCTTTCCTACAGATCGTAGTCTATCTAAGCATCGTGTCACAGATTTGAACACGTAATGGTTTAAAATAATGTTTCATCAGTGCGTTTGCCCTTTATTCGTCACTGTATTTTTCATTGTACATTCTACATTTTGTATGTTTTGTTGTTTGTTAGGGCACTTTCAATGCATGCAAAGAACTAAATATGGTTTGCATTGACAGATTCCTATGCCGCTTGTCGATTCACAACCATTATGAGGATGATTTCTCTAATAATTTGCTTGTCGATTCACAGAGAAAAGTCATGTTCACACACTCTTGGACCCCTATTACCCAGAGCATGAAATTGTTTGGACTTTTCTCTTTTCTCTATTAGGGGATCGCTTTTCATAAATGGAAATGCCTAAAAGATTTGAGAAGGAAGGGGTTTTGATTCCATTCATTCGTTTTGCTCTATTTTTCTCTCTTCTTCTTCTTTGTGAATATGAATACTTCCATGGGAGGATTAGATGGTGATAATAGTGGTAGGTAGCTAGGTATCTAGGTTGAAGGAATCATGAGGAATGATTGGAGACTCAGGTAAGTGAATTTAATCTAAATTTCTTGGTATTGTATAATTTTTAGATGGTAATGTTTCCAATGGTTCTTTGGATATGTCATATCTCTAGTTAAGAATTTATTTACTATATTATTCTGGGAGCTATTTTGCATAGAACCAAATCTCTCTACCATCCACTCATTAATTTGCCTTTGCATGACAATGGCTTCAAATCTGTACTTTTAATTCCTTTGCATGTCAATGGTATTATACCATAATCTTTTTACACCTACTAGGCGTGGATCTTCTCTGTATGTTCTTTATATTTTATTCCATAACTTTGAAATCTCTTAAAATTACAAAATTACTAAGTTAAAATCTTTTATAATTATAGAATGTTAGTTTATAATATTTTAAATAAGAAATTTTATAATGGTTGTTGAAGTAGATAAACATCATCACACTCCTGGACCCCTGTTACCTAGAGCATGAAGTTGTTTTAGGTATCCTATTGTGTCGCTTATCACACCATTTTACAGTCTTTAAGGAAGGTACCATGGTTATACTAAGTCATTTCACAGTCCACATCAAATGACATTATGATCATTTTCAATGATATTGAGCCAGGGACAATCATATAATAGTCCTAACTGAGTCTTTTAAACCATTTTTCAAGAGACTTTGTTATCATTTGGTGCCATGAAGTATGATAGAACTCATAAAATTATAGAGTGCTTATGGAATAAAGGGACAATCCACATGTAAAGACAACCATGTTATGACTGTCAAAAGAATGATAGTCCTTCAAAGAAATGAAAGATCAGATAACAATAAGTGGAAGGGTAAGAGGTTAGTATAATAGTTGGGTAGTTAGTAGAATGGAAGAGGGTTTGGCAATGCATGACAATAGTTCTCAAGACATTAATATGTTCCCTATAGAAACTCCACATATTGACACATGCAAGTTGAGGCCATGAGCTTCATTTATGTATTGATTTTGTAAAAATAATAAGATTATATTGTCTACAACATATCCTATGAACAAAAGATTGATTCACTTATGTTACTGTCAAGTATAACCTACATGGTGCTTGGAGCTTTTGAATTTTCACATCTTTCTTTGTGCAGTTAAGACAATCATCTATAGATCAATAATTTTTTTTTATCATTATTTAATTACTTTAATTATTGGACACAACAATTGTGTAAATACCTTGGCAAGTATGATCACAGTTTTAAGATAGTATCTTTTTCATTCATTAGATACTCCTAGAGATTAATATTCTTATTTGATAAGTGAAATATGTCATTGGAATCACAATTTATTCTTGTCATTTGAGCTCTAAGTTTGCATGGAATTTGATTTGTAGGCTTGTCCAAGGCTGATAGAAAGGTTCAAAGAGTGAGAGGAAAATGTTAAAGTATTAATATTTTTCTTATATTTAAGTTTTAGATGAATGATGCCATTTTCTTGTATTTTATTATATCAACTTCTTGTTAATTCTATTGCATATGGATGTGTTTAATGCCTTTATTGAGTTGATATGCCATACTTTGCACTTGAACAAATTATCTTGTCTTATCATATTGGGAACTTGAATAAATTACCTTATCAATTTTTGAACTCTCATTTTTTTTATTAAGAATAAGGTGTCATCTCTTTTATATGGAGTTAAACCAACCAAGTATTTTGTGTCAAGAAATTAGTGAGCTGAACTTTCAACATCATGTCAAGAATATTGTTCATTTTTGGATAAAATCATACTCATAACCTTAAAGGTTAAATCACATTCTCATATTTTCTATAGCATTCCCATATATAAATGTGTGGAAAAATATGATTCACTTTGATGTGTAGACAATGTTAATGTGAATCCATTCATTTTCAGTATTTCGAAACAGAATTGAGGTTAATGAGGGAAGGTATTGCATATTGTTTTAATTTTATTAGGACAAGAGTTCTAAGAATAAAATTGCATAGTATCTAGGTCATATTCCATTTTGACAAAGAGAGTGTTGTGTAATGTTGTCTACACAAGAGGGGGTTATATTACTAGCAAAGATTGATAAAATAGGGACAAAGGCATCCATGCAAAAAAATTCAATCTGTAGATTCCCAAGTGAGAGTGTTATGAACTAAAGATGTGATTTTGTTCTTCTAAAGCAAGAGAACCATGGAATTTGAAGAAACCTAATTTGATTGAGGGAATATGACCTTATGGAATTGGCTTTCTATTGCCAAGCTGTACCATTGCATGCAAAATAGGAGAGGTAATGGTGAATATGTTGAAAGGTCAAATCTAAAGTGGGTTTTGTTTCAAGGTTTGCTCATCTAGTGTTTTCTTTGTTGCATTGTTCTACCACACATAAGTTTGATAGTAAACTCTTCTGAGTCACAGGTTAAGGTGGTTTACTCTATATGAGGTAAATTTTTTATGCTTTTGAATCTTTGATGTATCGGGATCATGACTAAATTTTTTTGACATGTTTTCAGGTATGAAAAAGGCCTTTAAACAAAAAGGAGTTGGCTTGAAAAGAAGATGACATAGTTACAATTGATTCAAAGGCATGCTCATTAACTATTCATGAGACTAAGTTAAAGGTATCATTTTCTTACTCAAAAAGAATTGTTGTAAGATTATTGGAAATTGTTATTTGTCTATTTGTTTTGGATATAGTTTATATGTTAAAGTGCTTTTAGGACAACATTAAAGTGAATATAGACATGATATTTCTACAGTCCATGATATGTAAGAGTGTGTAGAGGTTTTGGAAGAAATTGTCTCTTCCAAAAGAAGCAACACACAATCTCTTCCAGAAGCTCTACACATTCTTACATTAAAGTGAATAGTTAAACATCTCATACTAGTAGTGATCGGTGAACAAACTGATAGGATAAAACTGACCAAAGAATCCTTGAGTTGGGATTATCTCATGCATAGCTTATGATTGGGACTTCTACGTGTTTTGTGCATAAGACACTTGGTTCATTATTAATTAGATGTATTTAGAAGTGTTGTAAGTAAGGGTTTTCTTATTTCTAAGCATTTGTTGGCAAGATTACTTGGCATTCACCATATTAGACTTTAGTTTTACTCTATGGTTAATTAAGTGTTAAGTCAATAAGCAAATTTCAGGATATGACTCTTGTCAGGAAGAAAAATAAAGAGTTTTTAAATTGACATGTTCAACAATGAGTTTTTAAATGTTTTAAATTTTGACTTATAGGGGTTACCAACTATTCTTGTCTTGTAGGTGGATTTGACAGCATATGTGGAGAAAAGTGAATTTGCATTTGACTTTGTTTTAGATGAGTATGTCACCAACAAGGAGGTACATGCTTATAATGTCACAATTGATCATGTTTCCTTTTAAAATCACCTATAATTTCAAGTTTTAAGCATTAAAGACTTATCAAAATCAAACTTTTTTGTGGAATTGATCATAACTTAGGCATGTCTTATGAATGAGAAATCTTTTATGTTGTCTATAAGTGATAACTACTCACTTTTAGTGAAGAGGAGCAGTGTGCACTTCATAAATTTCTAATTGATTTTACCCATGTCAACTTATTGTTGGAAATGTGTATGCATTTTGATAGAATTATGAATAATTACTACAGCCATATAGCCATGTTCTGTTAGGAATGTGAAATGTTTAATGTATAGTATTTTCTAAGAAAATTTGTGCTATGGAATGTGTTTGATGACTGCTTAAAATAATAGCCAAATTCAACTATTCCAAAGCTTCCATTTTAACACAGGTAGGGAGGATGCTAGCAAAGGTTGTGGAATTTGGCTTTACACCAGCGAATTGCATTTGCTTTAAAATTTCTAAAGCCTTTTCAACAAATCCATTTTGTACATATCTTGCAATCATTGCAGTCTATGAGACCACATTTCTTTGAGGCATTCTATCAAACAGTTCACATGCCTTGTCTATGCTTCCACATTTTGCATACATGTCTAACAGGGTAGTTGCAACTACAACATCTGACAAAATTCCTCTATCCTTTATGTTTTGATGGATGTCCATACCCTATTCCATAGCTCCCATTTTGACATAGGCAGGGAGGATGCTGGCAAAGGTTGTGGAATTTGGCTTTACACCAACCAATTGCATTTGCTTTAAAATTTCTAAAGCCTTTTCAACAAATCCATTTTGTGCATATCCTGCAATCATTGTATTCCAAGAGATGACATCTCTTTGAGCCATTCCATCGAATAGTTCACGTGCCTTATCTATATTTCCACATTTTGCATACATGTCTACTAGAGCATTTCTAACTATAATATCTGACAAAAATCCCCCTTCCATTATGTTATGATAGATGCCCATACCCTGTTCCAAAGCTCCCATTTTGGCACAGGCAGGGAGGATGCTGGAAAAGGTTATCAAATTTGGATTTACACCTACTAATTGCATTTGCTTGAAAGTTTCTAAAGCCTTTTCAAAAACTCCATTTTGTGCATATCCCGTAATCATTGTACTCCATGAGATGACATCTCTCTGAGGCATTCTGCCAAATAGTTCACATGCCTTGTCAATGCTTCCACATTTTGCATTACCTTCTCTCCCATGGGGACTTCAAGTCATGCCTGCGGTGATGTGAGGCTTTTCCCGCATCATTGTAGGAATGACTTGAAGTTCCTGTGAGAGAGTGGGTCATGCAAAATGTGGAAGCATTAACATTCCAAATCTCCCATTTTGACATAGGTAGGGAGGATGCGGGCAAATATTATGGAATTTAGCTTTACACCAGCCAATTACATTTGCTTTAAAATTTCTAAATCCTTTTCAAAAAATCCATTTTGTGCATATCTTGCATTCATTGTAGTCCACGAGACCACATTTCTTTAAGGCATTCTGTCAAACAGTTCACGTGCCTTGTCTATGCTTCCACATTTTGAAGTATGGAGGGAATAGCCTTTTCCAATGTTAAGAATATTGAGGACAAGGAATGCCCCATATCATCTATAGGTGAATGTGTCTAGGTTAACAACTGTCAGAATTATTTTGGTAAAAATATTATATAGAGAATTTAAGGGCTACTTTTAAAAATAGAAGTTTTTCTTGTCAAAAGAAAGGCCTCGTTTGTCCCCTTTCTGCAATATTCTCTCTAGATCTTCAAGAGTCTTCATGGAGTGATAATTTAACTAATGCATTATAAAAGTGTAAAAATAATTCTTATGGAAAGCATAGCAATTTATGTTCTAAGAGAAGCATAATATAAATTGAATAGTTTTGTAAGTAGGATGTGAAGAAAAAGAGCATTTGAGGGGTCTGCTAGATACTAAATATATTAATTTAGACTAGTGTACCTGATTAAGTTGTATATTGGCTTTTGGATGCAGTCTAGTTACTATTGTGATGCTCACAACACGCCCCATTTTACTCCTTAGCAAAATGAGGACCCCTACTGATGCTGGTTTGCTTTGCTTATTGGTGTGGTTTGCTTGGTGGTAAAGGGAAAGAGGAACTAAAAAATTCAAACCTTGTTAGAAATAGTGGAAAATTTGCATTTGAGTACCCGGTCAGAGTGCAGGTGAATTCCTTGTTGAAAATAAATAGGGGTTGCTTTTTGAATTTTTCTGAAATTCACTGTATTTTGCAAGTTATTGTTGTTTTGGTAAATGTACAATTAGAGGGTTTGTGCCTTGTATAAACAAAGTTCTTTTGTATATGCAAGGTCATTTCATATACAAATATGTTTGTATATTGTGCTTTTGTGGAGGTCATCAGGTTTTCTCTTTTTGTTGCTTTTTCCTTGTATGCATTTAAGAAATGTTTTATACATACATACAAGGTGGACCCGAAAGAAGTTAGGTTAAAGTGTATACACGTTGAAATCTACTGTGTATATTTTGGTTTGTATATTTGGAAAATGGAAGACATACAAGTAAATATACAAGGGATTGTATACATCACGGAATTAGAAAGGTATTAAAGTTGGTATAATCGATGTATGTTTGGCACTTGTATATTTGGCGGATGCGAAATATACAATCATGAGATACAAAGAATAATATACATCACGGAATTGAAATGTTATTAAAAATGCAAGTATGTTTGTTTATCGGGTTTTGTGTTAGTCGTAAAACGGTAAGGTAATCGGGTCTTATATAATGTTATACTTATATACATCCTATGATAATGCTTTTTCTACATACATACAGGTCGGACCCAAAAAAGTTAAGGTTGAGATGAATAAATGATTGAAATCCGCTATGTATATTTTGGTTTGTATATTCAACAAATAAAAAATGTACAAGGTAAATATACAACAAGACATACATAGCGCGGAACTGAGAAAGGTGTTAAAGTTGGCATATTTGTTGTTTATTTCGCGCAATGTATATGTATGTTTGGTTATATACATTGTCATTTATATACAAAGTGGAATTGAAAGTAAATTGAAATACGGTATAAATGATGCATTCAGACTTAAAGTATATTTCATGATGCATCGATTTATACAAAGCACGGACATGAAAAGTTATCAAAGATAATGAAGTTAATGTATATGGCGTGTTGTACATTCCTTCTATACAACTCCGATATACATTGCACTTTATACAAACTAGAACTGAAGGGTTTATAAAATGAGCTTAAATTGTTGCATATTTTCCACTTGTTTGTATGTTCAAAATGTACATCACTTTTCACATACAAAGCCGGAACTCAAAGAGATTAAAATATAGTTAATTCAATGCATTACATCCGAATTGTATATGAAGGGATACATTGAGTTATATACATCACGGACTTGAGAGGTAAATTGAGTTAGAGTTATGAGAGGGTTGAGGTCTGAACGCAATGTGAAAGTTATATACATTGCGGGGATGCATAAGTTTGAAAGGTAAAGGGGGCCCCACCAGTTGTATGTTAGTTTTGTATGTTTACAATGTATATCTGATATATAGACTAATATGCATGATCCGGATGTCAAAAAGAATTAAATAATAGAAAGTCTTTGTATATTTGGCATTTGTACATTTAAATGTACCATACCGATATACAAAGGATCATACACACCCCAGAGGAGAAAAGGTAAGGAAATAAATGTATAGGGTGTTTGTATATGTGCTTATACAACGAAATATACAAATGAGTTGTACAAACCAAAAGATATAAAGAGGTACGGAAAGTGGAAAAGGTAAAAGCGTTAGTTGGTTCTTTGCACAAAATGGTTGTATGTTTGAAGATACAATGAAAAGATACAAGGAAAACATATAACGAGATATACAAAAGGAAAATGCATGTTTAAATAAGCTAACGGTCAAAATTTTAAAAAACTCAAACACTAAAAAAGGAAAGCCAAAGGTCGCAACACATTAATTACTATAATTAAAGCGAGTTCAATACTCAATCAAGTGAAATTTAACAAGGGTTAGGGCAGAATTGTTGTTATTTTGCTGTCGAGATATATTGTTAACATTGAAATTTGTAGAGAAGGTGCTGTCATAGTAAAACTGAACAGAATTTACCGGATTAACGAAGTTACAGTTGCTGGGTGAAAGTGAAAGGTAAAGTAAGTCAACATCAAGGGTTGAAATGTCACGAAAATAGGTATTTATCTTAGGACCCCATTTAATTTTCAAATGGTAAAACGCAACTGTTAGTTACAGTAATTTCACTTTCAAAATACATGCATTTGTTAAAATTACTATTTTAACTATTAATTAGCTAGACAGAGCTTAGTCCATTTAAGGGTAGAATAGCACAAAGGAACAAATAGGTTAGGGTAAATGGGGGAAAATAGATATTCACAGTAAAACCCTAGATATGAAGTGGAAATGAAAATTGAGACATGTATACTCCTACACGATGGCCCCTAAACAGAAGAAATACTCTAGGGACAAAGTAAAGAAAGAGAGAAAACCAAGGAAGGAAGTAGAAAAAGAGGAATTGCTGATATACAGAGGTTGTCCAACCCTGATTGGTACAAGCGGAATGGGTACTGATACAAACATAGGAACTTATGATGCAGAAGAGAGCAGATCTAAAATTGAACAATTGACTGAAATTGACAGAAGGGAAAAGGAATTGATAAACGAAGGGGCACTCAGTGTCACATTAGCGAATCAAGTGCCAAAGACAATTTTGGAGCTCAAATTTGAAGAGGATAACCTCAAAAGAAATGTAGTAGTCATGCAGGAACTGGTAAAAGGAGTAGGAGAAATGATAAAAATGCATAAGAGAATTATAGAAAGGCTCTTGCAACATGAATGTGCAGAGGTACCGGCCTATGATTTAGACAGAGCCTTGATAGAGTTCAGGGCCATATTCACACCATGTACAAAAAATCCTGATGCAATCCTTAGCAAGCAAATGATGGATACACTGATGGAAGAAGGAGCCAAAATGAAGAAGTACAAGAAAAGAACAGAGGGTTCAAAGGACAAGGAAAAAGAATTGAAAGAAGAGGTGATGATGCAAGAGTATATTTTCGCAAAAAGTCCAGGAGGGGACCGCACCTTTGTGGAGGGTGTAAATGGCAACTTCAGGAAATATTTGAAAAGGTGAAAAAGCAGTCAGGAACAAAGAATTTTGAGAAGAAATCAAACGAGGAGCTTCGGCGGGAAGAGGTCACATAAAATGGGAATCTTATTGGTGAAAGATTCTAAAAGCCCCTTTGAGAAGAGAAGATGCCAAGTAGTGGATTGGCACACGGTTATGAAATGAAGGCACACCATTGGCCAATAATAAAAGGACCTTAACCATGGAGTGGGGGTTGTAACCGTGGAATGGAAGTTGTGACCACAGCATGGGAGGAAATTCAAATTCTATATAAGGAGTGTGCTGCTTGTATATTATTTTACACAGGGATTTATAGAAAATAGCATAGCAATTGTAATTGGCTTGAAATTTTGAATAGAAGAAGTATTTTAGCTTAGAAGAGGCCGCCTGTGTCTACATTGAGGAATGCATGGAAACATCCAGCTTTCTTACTGTATCTGTAAAGCATTGTGAGTTTTTGTGAATTTTGATTAATTAAGCTAGGAGTCATACATACATTGTAAACCCTATATGGCTATGTGTTTTGAACATAAATGAATCTAGAAGTCTGCGTCTATTTTCTGAGTGTCTTCTAGCTCTTCGTTATTTTTGAAAGAGTTTCTCTTAAAGCTTGCAATCTTGAATGCTTGTTTGTGAAAATATTCAAAACATTTGCATTTAATGATTTGATCTGCTGAGTTAATTAAATTCACTGTATTTCTTATTGTGTGCATAACAGAACATTTAGATCATGTAGTGAATGATGGTAGATTTAAATTTCTCTAACTTTTTCCAACAATTCTAAAATACTTAGCTTAAATGTTGAAATCCAAAGGAGATTATCTAACATTTGAGGAAGTTTAAGAGCAATAAGTTGATATTTGATAATCTTCCTAAATAGTTGAAAAGAAAAGCACGTTTGAATATAAATCATATAAAGCTTTGAAGTACAGTAACGATTTTATGTGAATGAATGATTAGAAAGTTGATATTTGTATTAGTTTGCATAAAAGGAGTCCATTAAGTCACAAACCCAATTTAAATCACGTAAGGCCCCTTGCATATTACAACTTCATAATAACCTACTGAACGGTCCAACAGGTCAAGACCTGACTAATAAGGAAACTTGGGATCAAGTAATCTTAGTTGATTTCTTCGTATCTTTCAAGATAGTTAGGTTCATTTATGAATTTTAACTTTTGTTATGAGTGTGTAAAAACAATCATCAACAGTTACTTGGGGGTGTTTGGGGATTTTAGACTAGAGTACTATTATAGAAACAAGGAGAATGTGAAATAGAAGAAATGCACAATTGATCTTTATACTATAGTGTAGGAATAACATGAAAATCAAATTTGTAGGTTGAGCTAATTTTGTTTTGTCCACATTAACATAGATGGAGATTATTTTTTATTATATGGTGGCCGGATGCTTTAATACAACTATTGATTTTATAGCTATTTAATGTGCAATTTCATTGCTTTCATCTAGTTTCCTTCTACATCTATAATGGATGTTTATGATACATTAAGGCTTTTCCTCTGTCATTGTATTACTAGTTAGAAATAAATGTACTTTCAAAAATAACTAGATTGTCAGATCTAAAAAAATGATAGCTAGAATATCAAGTTTATTTGTCTATTCTCTATTGGAAGCTTACAAAATTAATGTTGTAATGTAGGTGTTGACATGGATACTTCCATGTGGTGAACAATGATTACACCCACTAGGATATGTACACCATTAGGAGGAGTACAAACCCCACCATTAACAACCAAGGCAACAGATTCTTTGCCCCTGACAATCAATTCAAAAAGGAGGTAAAAGGCCTATATAACTCATCTATTACTTATCTCTTTGGTTTACAATGGACGTAGAATAGTTATGATGAGTATGAGTAATGTGCAGGTGACAAAGCATGAAGATGCATTAGAAAGTACATGGAGGAATTGGAATTGGCAATCAGTGGGAGATCTAATATTAAATGGGGCATTCTTCAGAGCATCAAGGGTTGAAGCATCCTACAGCTATGCCAAAGCTTCGAGTATGGAGGCAAGGCCTTCCTCTATTGTGGGCTCTATTACTGCAACTTCAGGTGTTCTCACCTACATAAAAGGTTCCCACTATTAGACCAAAATACATGTATTATGCACAAATTGTTTGGAATCCTTTAACTCTGTCATTTCTGTGCATTGTAACTCAGATTTTCAGTCTTGTGACTGGAAATAAACATTGTAATACTCTATTTCTAAGCATTTTTCAAGCAAGATAGATATTTCAGACTTGTACAAGCTATAAGAACACCTTTCTTTTAATAAAGTTCAGCAATTTTGCCTTCTAAATGGCTGTCTTATTGTGTGCAATTGATGATTGATGTGTATTTCTATGTTTTATGTTTAAATCCTCAAATATCAGACTAAATATACTACCAATTGACAAAAATCAATGAATAAATATACTATCAATTGACACAAATTTGGTCACGTTATAAATTTGGTCATGTGACAAAATAAATGACTGGCAATAAACTACTAATGGTTAGGTGACCAAACTCAGTGAATAAATATGATTAAATATATGACTAAAATGACTAAATCAATGACTAAATATACTACCAAATTGATCAATCAAAACAACCAATAAATGACTAAAAATGGTTTAGTCATCAATATGGTCATGTTATAAATGACTGGCAATAAACTACTAATGGTCATGTGACCATGTTTGGTCATTTATAAGTAGTTTTTAGTAGTTTTTTTAGTAATATATTACTCTTTTTGTACTAGTGAACAAATTAAGCATGAAAATGTAATGCAAATGATTATAGAATGATGTAACGCTATAATTTATATCAGATCTTATGTAAAAATTAGATATTAGATGAAATGCAATGAAATTAATACAAACTATGCAAAAATACAAGCCTAGGATGCCAATTTTTTCCAAATTTTTTAATTTTTTTTTTGTAAATTTTTAAATGCAATAAGATAAAAATGAAATGAATGAATGTAAATCTAAAGTAAAACACTCAACAAGGTGCAAAATTCAATAAAAACATGGGTTCACCAAAATGTTATGTATGAAAAAAGAGGAAATAGGGTTGATTTGATGATATGCCTAGATCCTCCTTTCACTACATACCATTCAAGGACATTTAACCAAGTTGATCACAAATTTTGCAAAAGGATTTATCTACAGGTTGGTTGTCACTTGTAATGATAGAGAAATTTGGAATTTACTGATTAATGTATTATATTAATGCCCAATTATGGTTAAAACCCTAATTATGTAAAATCATGAATGAACAGACGAATCTTGACAAATGCTCACACATAGAGATATCGAATGACAATTAGATACATACCAAATTTTGAGATTCGAGATGTAAAAAATTTAGGGGCTAAAGAGTAGGCACCCAAGCCCAAGGTGGCAACTTCTTCAAAGATTTCCAGAAGATATCTTCTACTCTTCACTACTGTCTTAGAGACTTTCAGGTTTGTAAATCTAAAGGGCTTTGAGGCGGGTGCCCAAGCCCTTGCATTAATTTTTCCTTCAAATACGGGAACTCCACACTCTGTCATAGCTTCCTGCATCTCCATTTCCATAGAATACAACACCTTTTATCTACAATAACAAAAGAGGGGGTTGGGGGTTGTGGTGTTTAGGAGCTTGCCTTAGTCAAGCCCTGGAATGACATTCAAGCCTTCCAACACTATTGTTTGATAAAGAGTGCGTATCCCTATGAGATAGAGACAAAAACAAATTGATAAATGATTGATTCAACACAAATAGATATCACATCGGAGGTGTAGCTCGCATGCAGATGAAAATCCTTCAACACATGAGAAGATGAAGCCAAATCTACATAACAAACACAATAACAAGACAAGTCTTCTCTGCCACAATGAATGTTTTGAATGTTCTAAAATCATAAGTGTGCCAAAAGTTCATAAATCATCTTCTAGTTTACAAATGAAACCCTAAACATGCTTATATATGCATTCCCACTACAAATTTTGTAATTCAAACTTAAGATGTCGGCAATAGAACCTTTTAAGGGTCACAAAATTGACATTTAAAATTTAGGTCCCAATCAAATAGGGCTAGCATAGGGCATGAGCTCCCAAGCCCTAGGCCCCATTTTCAAGGCAGGATCAATCTCAACAATGTCCCCTTAGCCCCATTGGACATGGGTTTCCAGTGATTTTGCATCGGGAGTTAAAATGAACATGCAATATGAAAAATAAGTGACCTAAGAGCTAAACTTAGGAGGTAAAAGTCCTAGGGGGACATTTTACGACATAACACTTACTTAACAAAGTTTTTGCATGAGCTTGTATTTCTACCTCATTGATCTCATATGATAGCCTAGGAATCCAAAATGTCTGAGGGTCCACTGCTTCCATATATGTATAGTCTTTATCAACCATGAATGTTATGTGATTTATATATTGTTTGACTAATTCATAAGAGATTCTTTCCTAGCCGCATCTCTATTTGGAGGGATTTGAACAAACCCCAATACATGGTACTAAATGATTTTGTATCACTGAATTGTCTTATATGTTGTTAATTTAATTGGTGCCACTACTATTAGATGTTATTGCCATACTTTCCCCTTAAACCTTGGTAGCTCATTTAAAAAGTAAAATACTAATCAAATGATTAGGGTTCCATACCAAAATTTATAATTGAACTCCTTAGTTCTCTTCAAATTCCCCAGCAATTGCTCTCACATTACTTCACAAAGGTCAAAGTCTTTTCCTTCTTTTACCATCTGATAAGTAGTGTGGATTACGGTAGCGGTGGCAGATCCCTCTCTATTTGTATAGTAGATTTTGTAGGCTATCCCCATTGTTGTGTACTTTGCCCATGGATCTATTTTGTCTTTGATGCTTAGGCTACGACCATCTGGTTTTTCACTCATGAGCTCTATTTTTCATTACTGACACTGGTCCAGTTGAGCTAATCCTTGTTACTACCCTAATTGCCTCATTTGTGATCTGGTAGGGTTTTTCCAAGTATATGAATTCATCATGGATTCTGATGAGCATAATTCTAACCCATTCATGTGTGTCATTAAGTTTGGGCAGTCTTTCCAAATATCCAACTTCTTACTTGCAATATTCTGATATTTTGGTGAATACCCTGTGTCATCTAGCAATGTGTCTCTAAATTCTTTGAATTTCATGTGATCTATCTCAGAGATTGTAGCATGAATGTATTTCCTCACATCTTCTGTATATAATAAATCCACTGGGTACTCCAGAGAATGCTCCTTCTTTATTGAGTTCCATTGCCGTGTAGGAGTATTTCTTGTATTTAGGCCTTTGCAACATCAATGATTATTGGTGTGACCATTTTTGTTTTTTTCACAGCTTGACAACTTGGGTTTAATCACTTTAGAGCTCAAATTCCTCAAAGTATTTGGATGCAAATGAGGAGTGGATTGAAGGTTTAGGGTTTATATAGCCCTAATAGTAACTTTATGCATTTATTGCATCTATCTATTTTTCTTTTTGCAAGTTTTTGTAGCCATTAAGTGTTGTTAAGCTGCTAATAGTATGATACATGCTATGCTTTCTCCATATTACTCCTTATTATACCAAAGATTGATGATATTGTTTTAGTCTAGCTCCATTGACGTAACTAGCTATTAATTTTCCTTCCATGTCCCTTAGTTTTATAACAAGGGTCATTGTACCTTGGCATTTAATCATGTTTAATGTGTTAAATCTAGGGTTGTGTCCATGGTTGTTTACAATAGAAACCTAATAATCAATAATCCTTAACTAATCTACTGAATTGAACTTCCCTAATTAAGCAAACTAATGCTTCTAATTATTTGGTTGAAAGGAAAACATGATCTAAGAACTAAAATAGTAATTTGCTGAAATGATCTATCTAATTCACACAAAAGCTTAAACATGCATTGAACATAAACAAATTTTCTTTAACAATAATTGATCTATCTTATGAAAACATGAAAACTAGAATTATTAAAAATACAATAACATAATAAAGTAGTAAATACTATCCTCATATCTATTGGTGGGAGTGGGCCCCTACCCCACACCTTCAAAACTGAAGGCTAAACAAAGAACTTAGAGCAAAAGTATAACAGTATTTCTTTCCTTAATCTATTCTATCTAAAGTATATTGTATTCAAAAATATATGTTTTTGTTGAAGAATGAAATTACATAAACATCCGCTACAAAATCTAATTATTTTATTTTGTTGTTCACATCCGTATATCAGTCTGAGTGACATAACATTTCTTGAGTTAACTACCTTTCCTATTACTTCAACTTGAGATATAATAGATCTCTTATTCTTATAACTAAAACATGCAACTATCTATCAAAAGTATAATCATGCAAATCTTAAAAAGGACTTAAGTGATATTGAAGGTGTCATTAAATCTAGAGTTTGACTTATAACAATAACAGGTTGTGACGTCCTAATAAAAAGGAACTTAACTTCTCAAAACAACAAACTAAGAGAAATCCTCTAATCTCATGCAAAAATAAATAAAAGCGCATTGTGCCCACTTGGACCACTAGAGTCATCTTTGTGGACACCCAGGCCTAGATATGTGGGTCTCCAAAGCTCCTCAAAAGCTCTAGAGATTCTAGTAATCAGCGACACTAAAGACTTTGTGCAGCTCCAGAGACTCTCTCTTGTTGCCAACAGCTCTAGAGATGCTTTCAAAACCTGATAAGACATAGCTCTGGAGGTCTTCTTAATCATCATCTTCTCTATCCTTCTGCATTACTCTGGAGATCCTCCAAAAAACACTAGAAAACATTAGAGTGTTGTGTGGTGTCCTTCCTGCTCAGCTTTAGAGATAATTAAGATCATCTTTAGAGTTCCTCAAAATTGTCTTCCACCTGAGAAATGGATACCTATGAAACTAAAAAGAGATAATTCTACACAATTATGTCAATTTCACTTCAACATAAGTCTTCTCATCATAACAATAATCTTAAACATTTCATCTCTTATTAGCATAATTAAAAGAAGACTTCATAGTTCCTATAGTGCAATTACTAGGACATGCAGTGTATAAAGATGAGAAAAAGGGAGTAAAAAGGCATGTTTAGACGAGTGCTACCTGATAGTCATCATTCCCCCTAATATTAAGGATTTACAGGTCCTCCTGCACTGCTCATAACCTAGATTTGTTGAGCTTGTACAACATATCTGTGAGGTTGTACTCCTTTTCAAAGATTGTCCAAGTTGTGATGTTTGTGTTGCCATTCCCCCTAAAATGATGAACCTGCTTCACCCATTATTGGAATCTAGTATCTTCCATCTGTTCAACCCACATGGAGAAGGGCCCAATGATCAGGTGTGGCCTATAGCATCCTCCTACCCACTCTTAATTATATTTATCCATCAATTTGGATATAGCCCTTGCCTTTCTCATAAACCACTTAAGGTTGGATAGAGATATTATATCTCTTATTTTCCAGTTCTGGGTGAGGGTATTCCACCTCTTCTTACAAATGGCCATAATTTAATCAGATGAATTATGTATGAACAACCCAAATTCAATGGCACACTCTTGTAGATGCTACTGGTATAGGGGCAAATTTTTTATTTTTCCTACTAGGCAATAGATTGCCACCCTAAAATGGATTTCAAAGGCCATTTGGTTTGAGTAGTCTCTTCTAAGGAATAGTCATGTACCTGTTTCCTTCTCTATGTGAGCCTCCATTCTCTCATTCCATATTTGATGGTTCCTCATCAATGTTATAAATGCCCTTAGTTTGCACTCTCCTACAAAAAGGTTGATGAAGAATGTGTGGTCTTCAATGAAGAAGTTATGCAAATATAGTTCACACAGAAAATTCTTTTCTTCATCTATACTTTGCATATATACCCTAAGGAAGTCATTCCCACCTTGTATATTCTCACTCAAGTTAGAGAGAACCAATGACAATTTCCTTTGGAGGACCCTTTCTTGTAGGAACATTGCATAGTTGCCATTGAGGGGTCTACATGCAAGGATTTCTGATGAGAGGGTGGCCATTGTCAAAGCTTTTTCTTCTAGAGTCTTTAATTTTTCAGTCATGATAGTGACTACCCTCTGCAATTGCACCATAATAGTTGTTCCTTCCAATTCCCTACATCTTCTTTCCCAATTGAACATGGCCTTTGGGATATCCAGCTAGAGTGTCCCCAAATAGGCATTTGTTTGTGTACACTGTTCAGTAGTAGAAATTGGAACAACTAATTCCACGATTAGATCTATCTGATCATTGATTTTATTATTGGCCTTTATCAATTCCTAGGCTTGACTCTACAATTTTTCAATCATGGTTGACATTAGAATGATGTTGTTATCTCTGGCCTTGATAACATCAAAAGTGTGGATATCCTTCTATGTCATCTCTACATCCTTTGTCTTGACCCTAGTCTCTTTTGTCTCAATGACCTTTTGTTTTTCCTCCACTTGCTTTTTCAAGTCATTAATTTGCTAGTCTTTAGTTGATTCCTTTTCATGCATGACCTTTTTAAGGTCTGTGATGATTAGTTGTTTGCCCTATAACAATCTCTTAGATTTTCAATCTCTTCCATAAATTGTTTCTCTCTTGGTATTTCAATGTCCTCTTGGTTAAAGGGATGTGAATAGCTTCTTGTCTTTAATCCCTCTGCTATATCTACATCTAGGACCACTATATCCTCCTATTCTCCAACATCAACCTGCTCCTCCTACTCTTTTGCCCTCTCCATTTGTGCCTCTTCTTGTTCCTCTATTTCTTTGTCTATTGTAGACTCTTGGGCATGTGATGGGCCAACCTACTCCTAAGGAGGGGTCATGCAAGTTCTAAAACCAACAAGAACCTATGACTCTGATGTTGGTGCAACCTCTTCTAAATCTGAAGAGATGGTTTAGGGCTCACTATATGTCACCTCTAGAGCTAGGGTATCTTGAGGAATAGAGAGCTCCTGAGTGCTCTCCTTAGTCACCTTTCCCCTTTTGCTTCTCCTTAACAAGGGAGGAGTGTCAGTAGTAGTAGATTCCTTCTTTTTGGCTTTGTGTGATTCAGAAGTTTCTAGAGACTCCTCTATTGCTTCTTTCTCACACACCTTCTTCTTGTGTTTTTGAAGCTTGAGAGTTTTGGTAGACTCCTGTACTTCTTTTTCCTCCATAGTGACAACACCTCTCATTTTTCTTATTGTGGTGGATTCCTTAGCCAAGGTTAAGTTCATTTTTATTGTGTGAGGTGTCCTATGGTGTTGTTCTTCATGTGTGGCTTCTACCTGCTGAGGTGCAGTAGATGATTCTCCCAGAATCTCCTTCCCCATTTTCCTCTTCTTAGTAGCTGGGGAAGAGCTAGAGGGAGCTGGTCTCTCTTCTTCTATCTCTTGAGTGGAGGAAGGTGCCTCTTCTGCTATTTTCTTGCCCTTTTTCTTAGGCTTATGTGTGTTATCAAGAAATACCTTCCATAAGGCCTCTCCCCCTCTTTTGGAGATAAAGTGGTATTTTATAATTAACTGTATGAGGCCATGATGCTTCATAAGACCCTTCCCCTACTGATATTTTTCTGCTAAGGCTACAATTTCAGAATATGTGAAATTTTGCAAATTTATGTTGTATTCAGGATGTGCATGCCCATGCCTCAGAAAAATCAACATTTTCATGATGGGCCCTAGTACCAATGAAAATTGCCCATCATAGGGAAAGTACTTCATCAGCCACATGGCCAAGGATTGCCATAGCCGAGGAAGGGTGGTCCTAATTATCCGCTTGACTTATTCCTTATTTAAATGTGTCTAAATTTCAAGATCATTATCTACTGAGAAATTTTTTATCAATTTAGAATATAGGGTTTTTAGATGGTAAAACCTCTCACATTCTTCTGGGAGGCTAGATATGTTGCTGATGATGGTGGTTGAGACAAAAATAGTCACCCCTTGTACCTACATCTAGTTGTTCTTTAGATTTGAGAGAAATTCATCCATGATGTCCTCCTGGTGGCCCTCAAATTTCTCTAAGAACTCAAACCATCCAGCAATTCTCAAAACATTAGTTGAGAATTGGTCCTAAAGAAACCCTTCTGATGTCTCAGGCTTAGATTTCTTTTTGATACCCATTCAATACTTTGACATTGATTTACCCTTCTTTCATTCATTCTTTTGCTTCCAAAACCCTCAATTTTAACTACCTTCCTCTGAGTAGCTTCCACCAGAATGATCTTCCCTCTAGAGCTCTCTCTCTCTGCTATTATAGAATAACCCTATCTTTGGAGCTCCTCTATTTTTGTAGAATGAATTTACCTCCAGAGTTCTATTTGTCTCTAAACTCTGGAGTTGGAAAACTTCTTTTGTCTATTTGTGGCTGATAAGTACTACTTAGCTTAGGAGGAAGTGTTGCTTGTAATTTCAAAAATGAGGGTCAATCATGAATGAAGGATGGTTATGCCACTCTAGAGTGGATGTGTCAGGTGGGTAATTAAGGCAACATGCATTGGATGGAGGTAGGAATAATGGCAGTGTACAAGTGTCTAGGTAAATTGCACAAAAATAGAAAATGAAAATACCTATTATAATTAACTAATGCAAGAGAAATACTTGGATTACCATTTGTAATGCTTAGATGGTATGTTTGGGGTTTCACACTTCCACCTTTATGAGATGTGATGTTACCTCACCTCTGTGTGCAACTTTGCTAGTCACTTGCAATGATGTCTGCAAAGCATGGATTGTCAGGTCTCTTCAATGATGGATGTGACTACTTTGCATCACTAGATGATGTCATTGAATGATGTAGAGATAAGGCTTAGTCAATGGCTGGGTGTAATGAATGCTTGATGTGGCCTCCTTTTTTGAAAATGGGCTGTGAGTCATGATGACCTTATCACCTTTTTGATGCCCCCACTTTGACTTTTGGAAAGGTAGGCCCTAGAGGTTAGAATTCTCTCTATCTATTGAAGCATTGGAGGTGCTCTTAGTTGGCTTTGAAGATGCACCTAGTTGGCTCTAGAGATATGCTTGATGGATTCTTGCATGTGAAAGAGAATCACCATTTGCTAGTTTTAAATTCCCTAGGTGAGAAAGACCACCATTTGATTGGTTTTCAATCTTTCTCTTTTATTTTTTATTTTAGTTTTTTTGAGAAGGGCCACCATTTACTGGTTTTCAACCCTTCTTTTATTTTCATTTTTTTATTGTCCTTTGAATCTTTTCACTTTGTGGTAGAGGATGTAACCTCTATCACCAAGCACAAGTCCTTGGTAAACTCCTCTTTTGTAGCTGGTCGCTGGTAGAGTCAAATTCTATGACCATTCACTAAGAATGTGTTTTCTCCTCCATCAATGGGTGTCAGGAGGATTGTCCCATTTTCATAAACTTCCCTGATTTGGTAAGGTTCCATCCAATGAGTTTGTAGTTTTCCCTTGAACTCCTTGAACTTAGAATCATATAGGAGAACCTAGTATCCTTGCTGAAATGTCCTCTTCTTGATGTGCTAGTCATGCCACTATTTTCTCTAATGTTGAATGAGTTATGCCTGCTATATGGCCTCCATTATGATTTCATCCAACTCATTGAGTTGAAGAATCCTATCATGTTGTGATACAGATAATGGCAGTCCAATGTCCAGTGATGTCCTTAGTGTCTGTAACTCAAACTCTATTGACAGTATTGGTTTCTTCCCATAGACAAGTTCATAAGGTGAGAACTTGGTTGTTGACTTCCATGTGGTATTGTAAGCCCAAATTGCTTTAGGTAACCTACTGCTCCAGTCTTTCCTATTCATGGCCACTGTCCTTGTCAATATATTCTTTAGCTCTCTATTTGTCACCTCCACCTGCCCATTTCCTTGGGGATGATAGAGGGAAGACTTTTGGTGCTTGATTTGGTACAAATATGTGAAATCTTGTATCACTTGAGAATTAAACTACAGACCTCTGTCTAAAACTATTGCTCTTGGGTTTCCAAACCTTAAGAAGATTTTTTTATATAGGAAATCAACAATTTTTTCTTTTCTTGCAAATTGTAGTGCTTGAACTTTTGCCCATTTGGTTACATAATCTTTGCATACCAAGACATATTCCTTTCCTGAAGATGTTGGAAGAATAGGCCCCACAAAATCCAAGTCCCATTGCTCAAATGGTTCTAAAACCACTTGGGGTTGAAGTGACATTTTTGGGTGAAAGTTGGTCGACCCATCCTTTAACGTTGATCACACTGCTTCACATACCTCTTGACATCCTTGTGGAGAGATGGCCAATAATAACCAGATCGAAGGATCTTGTGGATTGTCCTTTGTGAGGATTAATGTCCACCTAAGGTTTCATCATGACATGCCCTCATCATATCAAATAATTCATTAGCTCTCAAGCACCTATGTAGCACAAAGTTGGGACAACATTTAAATAACAAACCATTCAACCATTTGTAAGATAAACTTTCCTTTACCAATCTCTTTTTCTATTTACAAGTGAAATGAGAAGGAAACAAGCATGTAGCCAAGAAATTTGCTATGTCAGCAAACCAAGGTGTAATGGAAGAAACAACAAAAAGGTGTTCATCTGGGAACCTGTCTTCCACTAGTTGGTTTTCTCCACATGTATGTAACCTTGACAAAAATTCAACAACCAAATTGAACTTTCTTGGGTTATCTATGATGATAATATCAAATTCTTGCAATAGTAACAACCACCTAATAATTCTTCCACCTACCACTAGTTTGTTCATTAAATATTTATTGGCTACATGATTAGTGTGTACAAAGATTTTATATCCTATGATATAGTGTCTGAATTTGTTAATAGCATAGATGACTACCAGGAATTCATTTTTAGTTGTGTAGTTCTTCTCAGCAGGGGTAAGGTTTTACTTATATAGTAGATTCCATGCAAGTCTTCCCTTCTTCTTTTTGTCCTAAGACCACCCCTATTGATTCATTTGATGCATCTGTTTGGATGTGAAAGAGGAGATTCCAATTAGGTCCCCTCAAAACAGGTGTGACTATAAGTTTTTATTTGATGGTTTCAAATGTTGTTTGGTAGTCTTCTGTCCACTAAAATTTAGTGTCCTTTGTCAGCAGAGAAAACATAGGGGCAGCTATCTTGCTGAAATTTTCTATGAATCTCCTATAATATATTACATGACCTAAGAAAATTCTAACATCAGTTTGGTTTTTAGGTGGGGGCAATTTTTTAATCACTTCTACCTTGTTTTGATCTACTTTGATTCCTTCTACTGATATGTGATGCCCAAGGACAATTCCTTCTTCTACCATCAAAAAACAATTCTCATGGCTTAAGGACAATTGATTCTTCTCACAACATTGTAACACTTTTTCTAGATTCTTGAGGGCTTCTTCAAAAGTGTTGTCATACACAATAAAGTCATCCATGTATACCTCCATACACTCATTGGCTAGTTTAGAAAAAATGGCTAAAACAACCCTCTGAAAGGTAGGTGGAGCTTTGCACAGGCCAAATGGAAGGACTTTATATACAAAGGTTCCCCATGAACATGTGAAGGTAGTTTTATCTTTGTGTTCTGGTGTTACTTGGATATGGTTGTATCCACTAAACCCATCTAGGAATGAAAAGTACTTTTTCCCTACTAGGTTATCTAGTACTTTGTCAATGAATGGCAAGGGAAAATAATCTTTCTTTGTGGCTTTGTTTAGCTCCCTATAATCAATGCATACTCTCCATTTCACATTCTTCTTGGGCACTATAACCAAGGGTGAAACCCACTGGCTATCTAAGATAGGATAAATGAATCCATCTTATAGCAGCTTTTCTATCTTAGCTTTGAAAATGTCTTTAAGTGTAGGGTTTAACCTTCTTTGGGGCTATCTAACAGGCTTGACATCTTCTGTATATATGTGATGGGTATAGATCTTAGGAGGGATACCTTTCATGTCTTTATATTCCCAAGAAAAAGCTTTTGAATAGGAAGTAAGAAGATCAAGAAGTACTCCTTGTTGTGTTGTTAACTGAGTGTTGATGTTCAATGTTTTCCCAGGTAAGACCATGACTTGTTTTGTAGTCTGTTCCATAGATGTCCCTAACCCATATTCTAGACTCATAGTGTTAAGAGGGCTAGAATGTGGAAGCAGCATATGAAAAGTTGCTAGGTCTCTGTAGAAGGTTTCCCCACAAGGAATAATATTAGCAAGGGTACAATGGGCATCAATCAAAAGTTCTTTCCTTAAGTCTTGAGTTAAGTCCATTGTGTCTTTCCCAATGAGAATGTGAGTTATATATTCAGGTGTGTCATAGTTTATTTCTTCTTCCAACTCTCCCAAATGCTCTATGACAGTAACCATGGCCAAGGAGGCATTGTTTTATATGTTGTTAGGCTCATCTATCCACATTTTTCCTAAATAATGTATGGATGGTTTAGCTGGAGGCTACAAGGAGATTTTCTTCATGTCCAAGCCATTTGATATGACCATGTCCCCAGTTCTACATTCAATGGATGCTACTGTAGTAGCCATCCATGGCCTACCTAAAATCAGAGGATAATAATTCCTTTGATTTCTTGGCTCTAAGATTAGAAGAAGTATTGGAAATTCCCATGATTCTACAACAACTGGGATATTAGTCAACACCCCTTTTGGAATGGTTATTGATTGATTAGCCAACTATAAAATTGTGGAAGTGGCCTGAATGCCTGTAAGGCCCAATTTATCTAGGGTGTAAACTGTCATAACATGTATTGCTACTCCTAAGTCAACTAAAACATTGGATATTTCAATTCCTAAGATGTGGACTATTATGATAGGGTTCCTAGGATCCCCATACTTTGGGAGAAGCATTTCTCCCACTAGAAGATCCACTACTTTTCCTTCTACCTAAATGGTGGTAGGAAAGTTTTTCTTCCTACCCCGAGTCTTAACACAATGTTTAATGAATTGATTCAATTCAAGAACATCCTTAATTACTTGGAGGAGTAGAATTTCAATGTTTAGTTGTCTGATTTCTTGCAACAGTTTTGATTCAATGGTGGGTTGGACTTGTTTTTGTAGGACTATTTTTTGAGGGACATTTTGTTTGAGCCATTCTGGGTATGGTTCCTACTTTTTAGTCTCTAGAATAGCTCCAGAGGTGATCTCCAAAGCTGTTCCTTTAGGAGGAACTCCAAGGTTACCCAAGGGTTGTTTTTGTGGCACTTTTTCTATAGTAATCTCCTCCTGGGGTTGAGTAGATGGATTTTCAGGTTCCATGTCATATGTTACTTCAACTATGAGCAGAGGAGATGATCTTAGATGTGCTTTCCCAGGACATAGCTATAGATTATTTAGATAAATAGCATTTACACTAGCCATGTTTTCTTTCTCACTCATGTAAATAGTTTCTTCTTTTTTATTTCATGGGTTTGCTATAGGTTGAGCTAATAAGGGTGGTTGGCTAACTGGCTTATTTTGAGACTATCCTATTGTGTTTGTTGGTCCAGTTAGGAGAGCTTGTTGTTGGGGTTGGAAATGTCTAGGTTGTCCCTAGAACTATTTATTGTAACCTTGTTGAGGACCCCACTGAGGCTGCATGTTTTGTGGTCCATATTGTGATGGGAATTTTTGTGGCCACTATTGATTACTCTAAAGCTGGTTTTGCCATTGCTAGTTTTTCTATTGTTGGCTTGACCAGTTTTGTGGTATCCATGGAGGAATGTTTTGAGGTCCATGTCAGGTTGGATTCCATTGTATATTTCCCTAGTTTTAAGGGCCCCTATAAGAAGCCTAATTTGGGTACTAGTTATATGGGAAATGACTGATTTGTTTCTACCCTACATAGTTCAACTCCTCTTCTATTATGGCATTCTTTTTAGTTAGTCTTTTTAAGGCTAAGAGTTGATCACACTGACTAGTAGGGTGTTCTTTGTCACAGATCTGGAAAATCTTAGATTTATCTAATGGGCAATCTCTTAAAAGATGTTTGTTTCTAGATCTAGAACAATAAATGGAGAGGGGTTCAGTTGTTCTATTCTATTTAGTTGTTCTAGTTTTTTCTTGAATCCCATCTAAGGTGCTATTTAGCTAAACTAAGATATCTAATTTTAAGTTTGCAAACTCCTCCATTATCAACCCTATATCATCTTTACCTTTTAGAGACCTTAGTGTCCTTTCTCCATCTTGTGTTCTGGAGAAGTTTTGTAGATTTCCTCAATTGTAGGCATGTCCATTTTGTTGATATTCCCTCTTCCCATAAGATCTAGTGCTTGCTTTGACTCTTTATCCAACCCTTTTATAAATAAAGTTTTGGACAAGCTATGAGCTATAGGGCTATCATACCTTCTAAGGCAAAAATTGAATCTATTTAGGTAGTCCTCTAAGATTTTATCCTTTTCTATTTAGTTCTAAACAACTCTTCCTTTCTATCATTGATTCTGCAATAGTCTTGGTATTTATCTAGGAACTCATTTTCCATTTGTTCCCATGAGTGGATAGAATCTAAGACTAAGCCCATGAACCACCTCATGGAAAAGTCTTTCAATGTAGATGGGCAAAGTTTGAGTTTTTGATTATCATATCCATAGTCATATGTTTGACATAAGACTTTAAACTCAAAATGAAACTAATCTGGATCCTCAGAAGCAAGTCCCCTAACTGTTGGAAGGTTTGTAGGTGAAATGTTCTTCATAGGGGCATTTTCCTGAGGGGAAAGTACAATGGGTTATGTAAAGGTTCTTGCATTCTTCTGTAGAACATATGTTGGGTTATGATTGTTATGATTGTCACCCATGTCTGATGGCTCTTCTTATGATGCTTCTTCCTTCCAAGATTCAGTTTGAGTTTCTAGTAAAGTGGATCCTCTTAATAGATCTATCTGGTGTTTCTCCTATAGGTCTTGGATGTACTCAGAGTGAAAGGTTTTTAGGGCTTGTGGCGATATCTAATTATAGTGTGTTTTCCAAGGTAGGTCCTAAATGTTCTTCTTTCATTTCAACAAGGTCTTGTCTTACCCTACTTCTTTCACCTGTAGTCTACTGCTTGGGTGTATGTGTGATGTATCTACCTTTTGGATCCCTAGGTCTAACCATGCAGAATTGACCTGATCCTAATTGGGTCTGCTAACTAGGGTTACTATTAACACACTATCCTCGACAATAGCATAAAAAATGGCAAGGGTCATTGTACCTTGCATTTAATCACATTTTATGAGTCAAATCCAGGGTTGTGTCCATGGTTGTTTACAATAGAAACTTGATAATCAATAGTCCTTAACTAATCTACTGAATTGAACTTCCCTAATTAATCAAACTAATGCTTCTAATTATTTGCTTGAAAGGAAAACCTGATCTAAGAACTAAAACAATAATTTATTGAAATGATCTATCTGATTCACACAAAAGATTAAACATGCAGTAAATAGAAACAAACTTTCTTTAATAGTAATTGATCTATCTTATGAAAGTATGAAAATTATAATTAAGAAAATTGCACTAACATAATAAAGCAGAAAATACTAGCCTCCTATCTATTGGTGGGAGTGGGCCATTGCTCCACACCTTTAGAACTAAAGGCTAAACAAAGAACTCTAAGCAAAAGTATAACAATACTTCTTTCCTTAATCTAGTCTATCTGAAGTATATTGTATTAAAAAATATATGTTTCTGCTGAAGAATGAAATTACATAAACATCTGCTACAAAATCTAATTATTTTATTCTATTGTTCACATCTATATATATATCAATTTGAGTGACATAATGCTTCTAGAGTTAACTACCTTCCCTATTAGTTCAACTTGAGATATAATAGATCTCTTATTCTTAGAACTAAAACATGCAACTATTTATCAAAAGTATAATCATGCAAATCTTAAAAAGGACTTAAGTGACACTGAAGGTGTCACTAAATCCAGAGTTTCACTTATAACAATAACAAGCTACAAGGTCTTGATAAAAAGGAACTTAACTTCTCAAAACAACGAACTAAGAGAAATTCTCTAATCTCATGCAAAAACAAATAAAAGTGCATTGTGTCCCTTTGGACCACTAGAGTCATCTTCGTGGACACCCAGACCTAGATATGTGGGACTCCGTAGCTCCTCAGAAGATTTGGAGATTTGGTAGTCAGTGGTGTCAGAGACTCTGTGCAGCTCTGAAGACTCTGTGTTTTTGCTAGCAACTCTGGAGACACTTTCAAAACTTGTTAAGACACAGCTCCAGAGGTCTTCATGATCACCATATTCTTTTTTCCTATTGCATTACTCTAGAGATCCTCCAACAAAGTTGGAAAACATTGGAGTGTTGTGTGGTGTCCTTCTTGCTCAACTCTAGAGATAATTAGGATCATCTCCAAAGTTCCTCAAAATTGTCTTCCGCTTGAGTGATGGATGCCTGTGAAACCAAACAGAGATAATTTTGCACAATTCTCTGAGTTTCACTTCAACATAGATCTTCTAATCATAACAATAATCTTCAACATTTCATCTCTTATTAGCATAATTAAAACAAGACTTCACAGTTCCTATAGTGCAATTACCAGGACATGTAGTGTATAAAGATGAGAAAAAGGGAGAAAAAGGGCATGTTTAGATGAGTGCTACCTGATACTCATCATCTTACTACTCCAGATCTTGCAATTTCATCTATATAGTATGGTCCTAACAATCTTACCTTTAATTTTCCCTATTTTTTGAATTTGCTATCGTATAATAGTACCAAATCACCTTCTTTGAAAATTTTCTGACTCAATTTTCTATCATGCCATGCTTTCTAGTGCTTCCTCTCCAAATTCATATTATATACTACCATTAATCCATTTTCATCCATTTTTTCTAATTCTTCAATCCTCCGTATTAGGGATTCCTCCTCATTTAGCCTCAAAGTCAATGCGGTAAGAAAATTTGGTAGTATGAAGTGTATCAGTATTGTGGCATCCATTCCATATACTAGCTTATATGGTGTGTAGTTTAAAGTCCTTTTATAGGTTGTGCAGTAGGCCCAAAGTACCACATTTAATTTTAGGTCCCAGTCTATTCTATTCCCATTGCACATCTTTGTTGATGTTTTTCCAATGATCTTATTCAAAGCTTCACTTGCACCATTTTCTTATGGACCTGATAATGTGAACTTTTGTTATGTACTATCATGAAGTTCTGTAATAGCTCTGCAATCATGTTATTCACAAAGTGATTCCCATGGTCACTAGTTATCCTTAGTGGGTGACCAAATCTAGTTGTTATATTTTCATATAAGAATTTTGTTGTGGTTTTGGTAGTACAACCTTTAGTTGGTTGAGCCTCTTCCCACTTGGTAAGGTATTCCACTCCTATTATTATATATCTTGTTTTTGACTGCTTAGCAGGGAGATTTATAGGCCCAATGAAGTCAATTGCCCATTTTTCAAATGGGAGTTGTGCTAGTATTGGTCTATGTGGCATTTCATCCTTTTATAGTAGGTCTTCCTATCCATTGACATATATCACAATGATTTACATACCATTTTGCATCTTGAAATAATGTTGGCCACCATAAGCCTACTAATTTTATCTTCCTTGTGGTAAGTTCTTCAGAGTTGTGGCCTCCTGCTACTCCTTCATGTGCCTCCCTTAATATTGTCTCTCTTTCATGTTCATAGACCACTCTCCTTATTATATCATCTCTTCCTCTGATATGCAGTTCCTCTTCTATTAGTGTGTATGGAAAAGCCTTCCGCATTAGGGGTTTGCTTATCTTGCGGAGACATATCTGTTAGAAATTCTCCTATATATAGTAGGTAGGCTGTCTTTTAACTCTTCTAGTACCATAGTAACCCTTAAAAATTCTATACCAGAGAGTTCTTCTTCATGACTTTCTAGCTCATCTCTTGTTTCAATTCTAGACAAGTAATTAGGTCCCTAATTATGCTTAACCGATTTTTGCCATTATGGTGAAGTCAAATTCTTGGAATAATAACAACCAACAATAGATTCTTCCTTGGATAACTAGTTTATTCAATAGGTATTTTAGTGGCCCATGACCAGTATAGAAAATGAAAGGTGTAGATAGAAGGTAATGTCTGATCTTTTGTAATGCATACACCATTGCTAGGGCTTCACTTTCTGTTGTATAATTCTTTTCAACCTTGGATAGTTTCCTACTAGAAAATCCTATAGGATGATCTTTTGTTCCCTTCGGTTGGGCTAGTACCACATCTACTACTATTCCTGATGCATCCACATGAACATGAAATGGAATGTTCCAATCAGGAAATATTAGAATAGGAGCCTCTGCAATTTTCTATTTTAATATGTCAAATGAATCCTAACATTGATCAGTCCACTCAATATTTTTCTATTTTTCTTCTTTAATAGTTCCTCAAGAGGTTCTATTGGAGCATATCCTCTAATAAATTTCTGGTGATATCCAATGTATCCCAAAAAAGTTTTCACCTCTGCAGTAGTTTTTGGTGCTAGTAATGTAAGGATCAAGGTTAACTTTAAGGGGTCTACCATCAAACCTTCTTTACACATGATGTGGCCTAACAAGGTCCCAAATGATACCACAAAAGTACATTTCTTTAATTTTAATGATATTTGTAGGCTTATATACTTATTCAACATCATACTTAGGGTTTGTGTATGGTATTTTACCAATCCATATACTATCCAATTATCTAAGTAAAGCTCTAAGAAATCATGTATAAATTCCTTGAATGCATTTAACATGATTATGCTAAATATTGTAAGTGCATTCTTTAATCCAAAGGGCATCACTGTATACATGTATGATCCAAGTTCTAAGGAAATTTTTTTTTTGGTTGATCCTCCTTTCTAATTTTCACTTGATGGTAACCAAAGAACACATCTGTGAATGAATAGATTTCTCTCCTAGCTACTAATTCTAGGATCTCTTCTGTAAATGGTGTTGGAAATGGATCATGAATACAAGAATTGTTTAGTTCCCTATAATCTCCACATATCCTTATTTATCCTGAATTATTATTATAGACCACCATTGGACTAATCCAATCTACTTCTTCCACTGGTTTTATAATTCTTGCTACTGGCATTTTATCAATCTCCACTTTGACTCTCTTCTTCATATTTGGGTTTAGCCTATATGGCCTTTTCCTTATTGGTTTGATTCCTTCTTTTAATTGAATTTTCATCATACCTGCCTCTTCCTTGATTCCCTTCATTTCAATGAATGTTCTTGGAAATAAATCCTCAAATTCAGAAAGAATTTTAGTTACTTGCACCACTACTTTATCATCCCAATAATTCCCTAATTTTGCTAGCTTAGGGTCTCCCTCTTTTGCAATATTTTATTCTCTAAGTTTGATAGGATTATTGTAGTAGTTCTCCTTAGGTTCAGTTGGTAGTTCCAATTCCCTCTCTCCTTCTTAAATATTTATTTCTAGGTCATCTATACTTTCATTATCTTTCTGTGTAGTCTTATAGCAATTCTAACTAGTGTGGTTTGATTCTTTATCGATCCATTCTATGAGTTTCCATATACCTTATGTTCTAGGAGGTGGTATAATTTGTTCTAGTTCTTCTCTGTCTTCTTCTATAATTTGTTGGAAGATTATCTCCTTCATTTTTCAAGAGTGTGGTATGTATATATTTTTTTGGGACTGTAAAAGGAAAATGTGTGTACAAAACCATCTTGTATCTCATCCCAATTTATGGTTTCTTTTCTCCTTTCTTGGTTTATGTACCAATTTTGTGCTATCAGTGACAATGTCTAATAGGATAGATGGGGGTATAGTATATTGTTATACTCATTACTACTTTTCCATACAATTATATAGATAGTTAAGTGCTCCTGCGGTGGAATCTATCCCTCATATTTGGGTATGATTTATATTCTCCTTTTGATGTAGGAGCATCCCAAGTTGTAGAGCAATCTTGTATCAAACAAATACATTTTTCTTTCTTTCTTTTGCTTCATTTCAGTTCAGTTTAGTCATTTGTAGTTTTAGAATTTTCTACTACATTTTGCCACGTCTTTATATTAGAACTTGTAGAGTAGAACCTAGTATCTACATAGTGTCATCTACATCATATTCAAATTTTGAGTTATTTGGATTTGATTCCTGAGAGTTATCAATATTAAAGGATCATCAGTTTTCACATAGTAGAGCATTTAGACGATCGGTTGAAGGAGAAGGTTTGTGAAGCACTTATGTGATGTACGGAGCCTAATGGAACATAATACATGACACATAAGGATTAGATAGACCTACCTTGAGGTCTGCACCAAGTTTCATTCATTTGCAGAACAATACCATGTGTTGTAGGCTGAGCTACATGTTGCTACACATTACATCTTTTATTGGAGTTTGTAACCTCTTGTGGCCAACGTAGAGGATTCTATTAGCTAGGAGATGATACATAAAGATCTCTTAGATGCATTAGGAACTCAATCTTCATGTTAAGTAGTTTTAGAAGATAGATTCTTTTTGGGAAGCGCTTCAATGCTATAACTTCCATTCTTGTTGTAACCCATAAAGCAAGCTTGTACGCCCTTTGATTGTAGCCCACATGTTGCTAGCATATAAGCATTTTGGTTATCTGATATATCAAGTATATGAACCTTCCATTGCATTCCATATTTGCGTTGTTTCTATTGTGTTAACTCTCGCTGCATGGTTTGGACAGTTCATTCTTTGACCCTCCTGCCATGACTGCACCAAGTGGTATCAGAAAAAAGTTTTGAATCCATTGGGAAGTGAAGGCATTCCATAAGATCTTCTGGTGAACAAAGTGCCAACTTGAGTTAGTCTACTTGTGTTTTTCAACAGAGCACCAATCATGAGGTAGTTGCACCGGATCCTAGGAAGAGATGCCACTAAGGAGGATGCTTGTTATGGCCAATGTTGCTGGGAGAATGGAAGAAATGATAGAGATGATGAGGAGAATGAAATTTTGATTGGATTTTGTAGAAGAAGATAGAAGAAGAGGGCTAAACCCTAGACATGAAGATGAAAGTGATGATGAAGAATTTCAATCAGTCAACCAAAATGAAGAAGCCCTAGAAGAAGAAGAATCAGCTTAGGTGAAGATGTTGAAAGGTATTTCTAATATGGGTAAGAGATCTAGAGTGGAAGTATTGAACCATACTCAAAATTTGAATCATGAGGAATTGATTGACTGGATGAATGACTTGGAAGAATACTTTGAATATGAAGAAATTGAAGATTCAGAGAGAGTGATATTTGAAAAAACTAAGTTGAAACTATTGAACACCTAGAATACTAAGAGGGGGGGTGAATCAATATTCTATTAAACCATTTATTCATTAAACCATTAATTCAATTACCATATTCAATAATAGTAAAGCAAATCAAGCATAGAAAATGCAACCACAAGCCATAAAACATGAACACTAGGATTTTTACGTGGAAAACCCAAAAAGGGAAAAACCATAGTGAGTGTTAGCTCACAATAAATTATGATAGAAAAACTAGATTACAAAAGGCTCACTGCCCAAAAGAATGCTCATTGCAATGGGCTCACTGCAATTAGGCTCACAGCCAAAAGAAGATAGAATTGATAGAATAGGTGGCTCACTGCCAAGAAAGAACTGCTACAATTGCATCTACAAATGCATGAGGTACAATTCCAATTAGGCTCAAATACTATCTCTAATGTCTTCATCCTGAACTGCTCTGTCACACTGCTTTGCTCTGCATGAAAATCAAATCTCTCTTCTCAAACACTTGCTGCACTTCCTGGATCACAAAATTTCTTTCATGTCACATTCACTCATTCATCTTCACATCAAACACTAAAATGAATCACACACACACATGTATCTGCAAAACATAGCATCTTCAAAATAGGTCAGCTTGCAAGTATGAAACATGTAGTTATGCAAAGTGTAACTTGTCAACCTTAATGCATTCACTAAAAGATTTTGCAGACCAAACCAACACCTCAAACACATTCTCTTAGGTTAGCACAAACTATAGAACTACTTAGGATAAGATTCTAATCATTAGATTCCTTCGTACAAAGAATATCAAACCAGGTTAGTTTTCCAAACTGACTAACATAAGCTCAGACCATCTGTCAAAGCTCAACTTGAAGTGCAGACCTCCAAACTTACTAAAAATCATATCCAAGACTCCTTAGGTATCCAAAACCTTAACTCTAGAACCACAGAACAAAATGGTAACATGCGATGAAATGTAAGTTGTACTCTATAGCTGTCAAATACAATCAATGAAATAGAGATACTTAGCCAATCACAACTACCTTTTCGAAACACTTCACAATCTCAAATATTGGATTTGGATACTTGAGACATATCCCAATCATCCCTTAAAACTATAGAATAGGATATTTCTTACCGGAGAAATATAGACCAAAATAAGTTTGTTTTTCGCATTGATTCAAATGAGTACTGTTATGCCAAACTTAGAACCAATTTGACTCTATGCTTTTGGAACTCATCTAAATCTAAAACTTTGGAATTAGATTTTTCTAAGTATCAACAACCTTCTATCAGAGCCATAGAATATGATCATCAAACTTGGAACAATGAGGACCATAATACTATCACTCTGTAGTCATCTCTGTAGTCTTCCAACACTTAGCCAAAAAGTTTAAGTTTCCTTGTCAGACGAGAACTCTTTGTACACATGAATTTATGAGGACTATAACCTCACAACCCTTATTGTCATAGTCTTGAATCCTTGCTGCATCCTTGTTGCTTGTTTCCATTAATGACAACACCATTTAAACATCAAACTTAGTCAATCTAAGTCATACCTGTAGTGTCTTCATCAATGATGTTTGCCAAGTTGCCAATAGAAAGGACATGCTTCTATTTGGTGGAAAGAAGTTCAATTGGATAGGAATAGTAGAGGAAAAGAAAAGATCATAAAATGGGATAGAATGGTGACAAAGTTGAAAAATTAATTTATACCTGTTGACTATGAGTTCGAATTGTTGAAGAGATTGCAAAACCTAAGGCAAAAGGAGAAATATGTGGAGTATACTAAATAATTTCATAAGATGATCATAAGGATTGGACATATTGAAGCATGCAAGGAGAAAGTGGCAAGATATATAAATGGATTGAGGATGAATATTTAAGAAGAACTAAGTTTGGTGAGAATGACAACAATAGAAGAAGCATATCAGTTTGCATTAAAAGTTGAAGACAAGTTGAATAGGAAGCATGAGAAAAGATAGAGAGGTGGAGGAGGTAAATTTCAAAGAGGTAGAACATATTCTGGAGGAGAAAGACATTATGCAGAGAAGAACAAAGAAAGTAGCCCATATTGGAAGGAAGAAAAGGACAATAATTCATACTATAGAGGGAGAGATGACAGAAGTTTCTACCACAATAGCAGAGGGAATCATAATTCTTACCACAATGAAGGATACATGAGAGATGAAAGATGGTTTAATAAAGGATCATTCAAAGGGACTTGTTTTAAGTGTGGAGGTGAAGGACATAGAGCATTTGAATGTGATCACGGAAGTACAAGCAATAGGACAAAGAACAGTGCAAGGGAAACTTATGCGGAGGAAGAACCTATTGGATCACTTAATTCCATTGGAAAACCAGAGAAACAAGAATTATTAGTCATGAGGAGAGCATTATTTCAAGTAGAGACAATTGAGGAACCACTGCAAAGGAAAAGTTTGTTTCAGACAAGATGCAAATCAGGAGGTAAATGTTGTAAGGTTATCATTGATAGTGGTAGTACTGATAATTTGGTTTCAGAGGAGATGGTGACTAAGCTAAACTTGGAGAGGTTGAAACATCCTAAGCCATAGAAGATAGCATAGATTCAATATGAACACAAGGTACTGGTGAGTGAACAATGTTTGGTGAAATTTGATATAGGATCTTATAATGATGAAGTATTGTGTGATATTATGCTAATTGATGTGTGTCATATATTGTTGGGGAGACCATGGCAGTATGATAGGAAAGATATACATGATGAAAGAAAGAATACTTGTACTATAACATCTAATGGGAAGAAACATATCTTGATACCTTTGGAAGATTAACCTAAGAGTGAAGTGTGTGGAACTACTAGAATCTATTTGGTTGATGGAAGGAAATTTCTGGATGGATTAAGACATGAGAATATGTGTTTTTCTTTGATTCCTAATAAGTGAGAAGCCCTAAGTGTAGAGGTTGTTACCAGAAAAGAAGAATAACCACAACCAGAGAAGATAACTAAATTGTTGACAGAGTACCAAGATATCATATCAGATAATGTTCCTGAAGGATTGCCTCTATCTAGAGTATCAGTCATCATATAGACCTTATACCTAGAGCTAGTTTGCCTAACAAAGAAGCACATGTAATGGCAGCAACAGAGAATGGAGAGATGAATAGACAAATACAGAAGCTATTGAGGAAAGGATTGATCAAAGAAAGTTTAATCCCATGTGTCATACTTGTAGTACTAGCACCGAAGAAAGATGGAGAATAGAGGATGTGTATAGACTCTAGAGCAATCAATAAGATCATAGTTAAGTATATATTTCCAATGCCAAGGATGGATGACATCATGGACTGTTTGAGCAGAGCAAAGTATTTCACAAAGATAGACTTAAAGAGTTCATACCATAAGATCAGGATCAGAGAAGGGGATGAGTGGAAGATTGCAAATGAGGGATTGTATGAATGGTTAGCGATGCCTTTTGGATTGAATAATGTACCAAGTACTTTCATGAGGTTTATTAATGAGGTTTTGAAGAAATTCTTGGGTAAGTTTGTTATTGTATACTTGGATGATATTTTGATTTTTAGTAAGACAAAAGAAGAACATTTATGGCATATTAGACAAGTATTGCAGAGGTTGATGGAAGAGAAATTGTTGATAAACATCAAGAAATGTAGTTTCATGAAGGAAGAGTTGGTATATTTGGGATTTGTGATTTTTGCAGAGGGATTGTAGATGGATCCTAAGAAAGTTAGAGCAATTGTTAAGTGGCCAATAGCTATGAACATTGGACAAGTAAGATCATTTCATGGGTTAGCAAGTTTCTATTAAAAGTTCATAAAATATTTTAGTACGTTATGAACACCAATGATAGAGACAATAAGGGGTGACAGAAAAGATTTTAAGTGGACATCAGGAGCTAATAAGAATTTTAAATTGTTGAAGTAGAAGGTGATAGAGCAACCAGTGTTAGCATTACTAGATTTTAACAAAGTATTTCAAGTAGATTGTGATGCTAGTGGAAGTGCAATAGGAGCAGTGTTAAGTCAAGAAGGGAGACCAGTAGCATATTTAGTGAGAAGTTGAATGATGCAAGGAGAAGATATTTAGTTTATGATTAGGAGTTCTATGCCATAATTCAATCCTTGAAGAAGTGGATACATTAATTATTTCCTAAGGAATTTGTGTTGCACACTAACCATCAATCTTTGCAGTATTTGAATAGTCAAGGAAAGTTGAATCAGAGACATATGAGATGAGTAGAGTTCATGTAGAGTTACACATTTGTATTGAAGCATAGGAGTGGGAAGTCAAATAAAGTTTCAGATGCATTAAGCAAAAGAAGGAATTTGGTGACAAAGATGAGAGTAGAAGTATTAGGATTTGAAGAACTAAAGCACATGTATGAAGAGGATCTTGATTTTGCAGAAGCATGGAGAGCATGTAAGGAACGTATTGTGATAGATAGAAGTAAGTGGTTAGAATATTTCATTCAGGAAGATATGTTGTTCAAAGGAAATTAGGTTTGTATACCTAAGAGTTTAATGAGAGATAATTTCATCAAGGAGAAACATAGTGGTGGATTGACAAGATAGTAGCTTTGGTAAGTGAACATTACTTTTGGCCTCAGATATATAAGGATGTAAGGAAATTTTTTTAGAGTTGTAGAATATGTCAAGTTACAAAAGGGAGTAGTCAGAATACTAGTTTGTATAAATCTTTGACAGTACCAGAGAGACCTTGCAAAGATATAAGCATGGATTTCATATTAGGTTTGCCAAGAACACAGAGGGGATATGATTCTATATTTGTAGTAGTTGACAAATTTTCAAAGATGTCATATTTCATTCCTTGTAAGAAGACAAATGATGCAGTACATGTTGCTGATCTATTTTTCAAGGAGATTGTGAGATTGTATGGAATACCTAAGAGTATAGTTTCAAACAAGGATACAAGATTCATTGGATATTTTTGGAGGACATTGTGGAAGAAGATGTAGTCAGGCCTAAAGTTTAGTTCATCATTTCACCCATAGACAGTTGGACAAATAGAAGTGGTAAATAGGAGTTTGGGTAACTTGTTGATATGTTTAGTAGGAGACAAAGCAGGAAATTGGGATCTAATTCTACTGCAAGAAAAGCTTGCATACAATAATATAGTGAATAAGAGTATAGGGAAGACACCATTTGAGATTGTGACAGGAGCTAAACCTAGATGAGTTGTGGAGTTAAGAGACATTAGTATAGAGAATAAGAGAAGTACAAAGGTAGAAGAATTTGTAGGATACATGGAGACACTACATAATCAAGTCAAGAAGCATTTGGAGGAGATGAATAGTAAGTATAAGGAGCAAGTAGATGAGAAGAGGAGACAAAGAATTTTTAGTAGGAGATGAAGTTATGGTACATATAAGAAAGGAGAGATTTCCAATAGGGACATACAACAAGTTGAAGATGAAGAAGTTTTGACCATTTAAGATCCTTAGGAAGTTTGATTTAGGGAATGCATATGAAGTGGAGCTACCAGAGACATTTGGTATATCACCTATATTCAACATTGTAGACCTATACTAGTAGACCTATACTAGTATCATGAAGAAGAATCAAGTGATAGCATTGGAGATAAATTGAAGATTCAATTACCACAACAACAACTAGAGAAGATAGAGCAAATCTTGGATAGTAGAGTTGGACATAGTACTAGAGGCACGTAGTACAAAGAATATTTGGTAAAGTGGAAAGGAAGACCAGAAGAAGACTCATCATGGATATCTCAGGTTGAGGTAGACTGCCTTGGTTATCCTCTAGCCCCAACAAAGTGGGGCACTCACTTTTTCAACAATCTTAGGTGTTTGATGCAGGAGCATCCTAGGTTGCAAAGCAATCTTGCATCAACCAAAAACATTTTTCTTTCTTTCTTTTCTTTCATTTTAGTTCAATTCAATCATTTGTAGTTTCAAAATTTTCTACCGCACTTTGCCGCAGCTTCATATCAAAACTCACAGAGTAGGACCTAGCATCTACATAGTGTCATCTACATCATATTTAGATTTCAAGTGATTTGGATTTGTTTCCTAAGAGTTATCACTATTAGAGGATCATCATCTTTCATAGAGCAGAGCATTCAAACAATCGATTGAAGGAGAAGGTTTGCGGACCACTTCCATGATGTGTGTGGCCTAATGGAACATCATACATGGCACATAAGGATTTGATAGACCTATCTTGAGGTCTGCACCAAGTTTCATTCATTTTCAGAACAATACCATGTGTTGTAGGGCAACCTACATGTTTCTACACATTACATCTTTCATTGGTGTTTGTAACCTCTTATGGCTGACGCGAAGGATTCTATGAGCTAGGAGATGATATTTAAAGATCTCTTAGATGCATTAGGAAGTCAGTTCTCAAGTTAAGTAGTTTTATAAGATAGATTCTTTTTAGGAGGCACTTCAATGCCATATCTTTCATTTCTGTTGTAACCTGGAAAGTAGACTTGTGAGCCCTTTGATTGTAGCCTGCATGTTGTCGACATATAAACATTTTGGTTATCTAATATATTGAGTATATGAACCTTCCATTGTATTCTATACTTGTATTGTTTCTATTGTGTTAACTCTCACTGCATGGTTTGAAAAGTTCATTCTTTGGACCCTCTTGCCATGACTGCACCACCTTCCTTTGGTAGATATCTTGTCTTGATAAAAATCTTAAATACCAACCGGTGTTTAATTGTATCCTTATGGGTTGTCCACCAACTTGTCGCATTGCATACTAATGTATGTTGTACTACTTGTAGTCTCATGTGTTCATCTGTAAAAATTTTCTCATCTCTGTCAAGTATATTTGTAGGTCTTTTACTTCTGAAAACTTAGGTAGCTTGATGTGTGAAATGCCTCACAAAATATGATTTATTTTTTGAGATATCTGAGAATTGTTTGTATTTTGCTCTTCATAGATAGTGCATGTGTTTTGTGGTGGATTCTCATCTAATGTGGAGGTTTTCTATAGTTTTCCCTATTGGTTCAAAGCATAAATATCCTCCTAAATCAGGTCATTCTTTGAGTTCTTAGCTCTGATTCATTTCTTATCCATGCCTCTAGTATTTCCTCACCATTAGTACTATAATTATCATCTTCTTCTTTGATCTCTCCCTCTAAATTAGGTTCCTCTACCTTCCGTATAGTTAGATTCTTTAATGTATGCTTCTTCCATGGTTGCTCCCAAAGGTATGTATACAATTTTATTGTTATATGCAAAAGATAATTCCTCTTTGCGAGACTCAACAATACCATTTGCATCAACAAACCATCTTAACCCTAGTAATGCATTGGATGAATCATCTTGTTCTTTCATTGCTACAACAACAAAGTCTATGACTTGTTTTACCTCCATTAGGTTTACTTCCACTTGTTTCCAAGTTCCAAGTGTTCCCATACTAGATCCATCTACCAAAGTGATGTTATAAGGAGTTTAAATCAACCTAGGTTTTCCTAGTTGTTCCCATAGCCTATTAGTAATCATGTTCACATCTGCACCCAGGTCTATCAAAACATGTTTGACCTTTTTATTGTTTATATGGACATCTACCAATAGTGGTTTTTTTTTCTATGGTCTATTTGTTCTTCCCATTTGCCTTTTAGTTTTTAGGTAACTACTACTTGTTCTAGTATTTGGAAAATTTCTTCAATTTCTCAATAAGATTGTGTTATTGCATTGGCTCTCTCAGCTTTTTTAATACTACCACCTCTCCTTCTATAAAGAATTAATTATATTGTTTATGTTTATTTTGTTCTTGAGTTACAATCTACTTTATTTTCTATGCCACCTCATCATGTTGCTTTTTATCAGGGAAGAATGTATCTTCCTTCTCACTTTATTCTTCATTTGTTTCACTAGTAAGATGTCCTATGGTATCTGTACCTTTCCTTGTTACTACCACAACCTTTTCTTTCCCTTTATTTCTGTTCTTTTTAGATTGATGATACTTGAATTCCTTACACTGGTTCTCTTTTACTGAAGATTCAGTTGAAGATGTATTTGTCTGACCATCATTGTTTCTCTAGTAGGTTCTTGCTACCTGGCCTTGTTCTTTGGAGACTCTCCTAATTATGTAGGTGATGCAGAGGCATCCACACTAAAACCTTGACATACAGCATGTATGTCTAGAACCCATCATCATCATCATATTTTCTCTTGCCGACCGATATCCTCCTGCAGACAAACCTTCGACCCTTCGTCTGTCAGCAGCATCATCATATCTGGCTATCGGCAGCATCATCACATTCGGCAAGCGCAAACATCCTCCTGATGTTCACTGTTCATCTTACCGCCAACCACTATCTGCAGCATCATGATGTTCAACATCATGTTCATCAGCAGGATATAACATATCCGGTTCTCTCCATATATCCTGATGACGACAACTTCATGCACCTTTCCTTCGATGCTTACGTCACCCCGATATCCTGATGACGATTATCCTGATGACGATGACGTCACATGCAGTTCCTTCAATATCCTGCTGTCGGCCAAACATAACATTATCGGCCCGCGATGGTTTTATCAACCCGATCTTCTACCTTATGTCGATACGCTCCTCCTCGGCAACACCTGATGATGATCACCCCAATGCACATTCACCTTATGCAATCTACTGCATCATGCTCACCTCCATCTACTCAGATGACACCTGAAGTAACTGCAGGATATACACAGAAATATCCTGATGATGCACTTGCGATGGATTTTCCAAACTTAGCAAATTTTCAATCCGTCGAACCTCCTGAGGTGACCCGATCCGCTTCCTGGACAACTTTCCAGACTCAAACTACCAGCACGACCTAGCACATACCCATGCTAGGGTTCTCAACACCTCTCGACTACGATCCTGCAAACATGCATGCAAACAAACACAAAATGCAGACTAAATCCTAAACTACTGTACATAGCCATTCCACCGATTCGACGAATCAACCGGTGGAATGGATCAGCGAATCCATGCAACCACCAGAACAGCAAATTGATCACACAATGGAATCCAAACAGAGAATTGACACAATAGGATCTCTTTATTGATTTCAAAAGATGCAAATACAATACTCAGTCTCTCCCTCTGTCTCACTCTCTGCAAAGTCTGATCGATGATCTGCAATACTATGTATAAAACCAACCGATCCTCATGCATAAATAGGATCTCCTGCGAGTACTACCACTCGATTCCCAGTGGCTGGGAGCTTCCAAGCGGCTGGGAGGATCCAACCGAACATACAGCATAACAACTGTCATAACAACCTAGCTAAAAATAGTAAAGTATGGTCAACATGACCTTATTACATGCATTGGTCTTATCATACCTTCTTGGAAACATTAACAAGACCTATAACAAACTAACTGCCTCATGGAGGCCAGCTGTCAGGTAGGTGCTCCTGCACCATACTCCCCAATAGAAAAGAACTCATGTCCCATGAGTTAGGATGTGGAAGTCCTCCACCTTTACACTTTGTCATGTCAGTGTTCTGACCTATTCCAGCTTTATCCTCTGCTATCTCTTGGCTGCTCCAAGATCTCAGAACTGTAACTTGCTTTCTTGCAAGTAAACCCTCATGCCTGTCAATGTAGGCCCTTCTCTCACATACCTTGTGTTTGTCAGGTTGTCTGACCAGAACCTCTGTCTGAACTGCCTCTTGAACTTCTGCAATGTTCAACTCTGTCTTTCTTTCAACCTTTATAGGACAAACAATAGTCCCAACTATGACAACATCCTTGTCATTCCTCTCAACTGGTTGCTATTTGCAAACCTGTTTCTAAACCTACTGCTGACCTCTGTCAGTCACAACTGAAACTTTCTTCAACCTATTGTCCTTAACAACTTCTTTCCCTGTAGTGTCCTCAACTGCCTTTATGCCTGCTCCTATAGGCATCTGCACAAACTCCTTCTTTCCCACTAAAATGATTTGGGCTGCCCCCTGTGCTGCGGCATTTGCCTGCAATGGCATCAACATAATAGTTTTCCCATCTTTCTTGATGGTGTAGGTATTAGCATACCCATCATATAGTACCCTTCTATCAAATTGCCATGGTCTACCCAACAGTAGGTGACAACATTCCATGGGTAAAATGTCACACAAAACTCTATCATGATATGCTCCAATCTGAAAATCAACATATGCCTGTTCATAGACAAAAAGTGATTGACTATCACTCACCCAAGATGCCTTGTAAGGGTGATGGTGTGGAATCCTTTCCAAATTCAGTTTATCCACCATTTCCTGAGATACCATGTTGTCTGTTGAACCAGTATCAATGACAACCTTACATACTTTACCTTTGCTCTTGCATGTGGTCTTGAAAAGAGCTCTTCTTTGCATCATATCCTTTGATGCCTGCAAACTAGTTCTCCTTAGCATCAATGCTTCTCCCTCCTCAGGATATCCATAACTGTCAAGAACTCTATCTCCTTGATAAGTGTTTGAACTCTGCACACTATGCTCTACTTTCTCTTCTTGCACAAGTTGTGCTCTCTTGTCATTCGTTCTATCATCTCTGGATGATGAACCTTGGCTTTCTGGACATTTGAAAAATGGATGACCAAACTCACCACAAGTGTAACACTTTCCTGAAAATGTAGTAGAACCTCTACCACCTCCAAATCTGCCTCTATTACCTTTCCATCCACCTCTGAAATCAGACTGTCCCTGTCCTTTACCAGTGTCTTCTTGACCCTCATTGGTTTGCCTTGTTGTAGGGGCTGCTCCTCTTCCCCTCATATTGCTGCCTCTTCCTCTCATGGACTTATCTTGTCTCCTATTCATCTTTTCTTCAATCCTAATTGCCATTTGGTAACAATCCTCCATATTCTTAGGGTTAGCTAAAACTAACTCATCCTGTATGTTCAATCTCAAACCAGCCAAGTACCTAGCCACCTTTTCTACCTCATTCTCATGATGACCAGATCTCATACTCAACTTATAAAACTCCTCAGTATATGCCTTCACATCCATTTCCTTCTGCCTTAAAAATTGCAGCTTCTTAAACATCTGAATTTCATAATCCTTGGGCAAGAATTTACCTTTGATCCTTGCTACCATCTTATCCCATGAAGTGATCTTTGACTTTCCTTGTTTCCTTCTCTCGGATTGTACATAATCCCACCATACCAAAGCATGACCTCCTAACTTGGTCTTTGCAATCTTTACCTTCTGATCCTCAGCAACATCTTCACATTCAAAGTGATTATCAAGTGCAGCAATCCAATCCAGTAACTCATCTTCATTCAAACTTCCATTATACTTGGAAACATCAACCTTTACCTTAGGTTTATCACTCTACACTGCCTTTAACAGTTTTGCAAATCTCTGGTCTTCAGCATCCAGATCTTCAGCTACCTCTTCATACTCTTCAACAGCATCTTCATCTTCTTCTGATTCATTGTCTTCCACTTCCCTCTTTTTGTTCTTTTCCAGGGCTACAAGCCTGGCTTGAAGTGCTTCAGCAAGCTCCTTCATCTTCCTCATCTCTCTGGCATGTTTTTCCTTCATCTCTTGCAATTCCCTTGCAGTACCAGTACCTTTCGGAGGCATTTTGTCAACCTCTCACTTCTCTACCTCTGTCCTTTCAGTGACAGAATCAACTCTACCTCTGCCCTTTCGGTGACAAAATCAACACACAACAGCCCAGACCTTTTGCTGAGCTCTGATACCACTATGATGCAGAGGCATCCACACTAAAACCTTGACATACAGCATGTATGTCTAGAACTCATCATCATCATCATATTTTCTCTTGCCGACCGATATCCTCCTGCACAACAGCCCAGACCTTTTGCTGAGTTTTGATACCACTATGATGTAGAGGCATCCACACTAAAACCTTGACATACAGCATGTATGTCTAGAACCCATCATCATCATCATATTTTCTCTTACCGACCAATATCCTCCTGCAGACAAACCTTCGACCCTTCATCTGTCAGCAGCATCATCATATCCGGCTATCGGCAGCATCATCACATTCGGCAAGCGCAAACATCCTCCTGATGTTCACTGTTCATCTTACCGCCAACCACTATCTGCAGCATCATGATGTTCAACATCATGTTCATCAGCAGGATATAACATATCCGGTTCCCTCCATATATCCTGATGACGACAACTTCATGCACCTTTCCTTCGATGCTTACGTCACCCCGATATCCTGATGACGATTATCCTGATGACGATGACGTCACATGCAGTTCCTTCAATATCCTGCTGTCGGCCAAACATAACATTATCGGCCTGTGATGGTTTTATCAACCCGATCTTCTACCTTATGTCGATACGCTCCTCCTCGGCAACACCTGATGATGATCACCCCAATGCACATTCACCTTATGCAATCTACTGCATCATGCTCACCTCCATCTACTTGGATGACACCTGAAGTAATTGCAGGATATACACAAAAATATCCTGATGATGCACTTGCGATGGATTTTCCAAACTTAGTGAATTTTCAATCCGCCGAACCTCCTGAGGTGACCCGATCCGCTTCCTGGACAACTTTCCAGACTCGAACTACCAGCACGACCTAGCACATACCCATGCTAGGGTTCTCAACACCTCTCGACTACGATCCTGCAAACATGCATGCAAACAAACACAAAATGCAGACTAAATCCTAAACTACTGTACATAGCCATTCCACCGATTCGACGAATCAACCGGTGGAATGGATCAGCGAATCCATGCAACCACCAGAACAGCAAATCGATCACACAATAGAATCCAAACAGAGAATTGACACAACAGGATCTCTTTATTGATTTCAAAAGATGCAAATACAATACTCAGTCTCTCCCTCTGTCTCACTCTCTGCAAAGTCTGATCGATGATCTGCAATACTATGTATAAAACCAACCGATCCTCATGCATAAATAGGATCTCCTGCGAGTACTACCACTCGATTCCCAGCGGCTGGGAGCTTCCAAGCGGCTGGGAGGATCCAACCGAACATACAGCATAACAGCTGTCATAACAACCTAGCTAAAATAGTAAAGTATGGTCAACATGACCTTATTACATGCATTGGTCTTATCAGACCTTCTTGGAAACATTAACAAGACCTATAACAAACTAACTGCCTCATGGAGGCCAGCTGTCAGGTAGGTGCTCTTGCACCAGTAGGCTTCTTTTTGTGAAAAAATTGTGATTCATCACCTTTTGATTTTTGCAGCATGTTTTGGAAGTATTGTTGTGCTTTGTCACATGAAAATAGGTCATGTTCTGTACGATTATAGAATGTGCACTATTTTCTTTGCTCTTCCCAACATTCATTGGCAAAATGTCCCAGTTTACTACACTTATAACATGTTGTTGCAAATATGTATCTAATCAGTGTTGTCATTGATGTCAACATATCCTTGTTGTCATTAGTGTCAACTATATCTTATTCTATTACTTTTTTAGAAGATTTGTATGTTGAGGATATTGAGAAAATTAGCCTCTCCAGAAGAAACAATTGAGTTACAAAGAAGTGCAGTATAGACAATGAGTTGTATACTAAAGAATAGTCTGATAAACTACTCCGTATTTTCTTCTGCTTGAAGATCATGGTCTGTGGATTGGCATTAAGTTAGAGGTATGTCTAAGGATGCTACATCCTAGGTTTGAGCCATTTGCATGAAGATTTGAGTGAGTTGTGTTCATCATAGTGAAACTTGCTTTTTTTGTAAGTTTAGTTGGGTAGGAAGAAAGTATTCTGCTCCGTATTCCTCCACAATAAAGTATTTGGCTTTGTGGTTCTAGAGGAAATTTTGGGATGATGATGAGTGCCTACAATTGCAATGGTTCATGGTTTGGTGGTCTACAAGCTATGTTTCTTTTATGACAATTGAAGACAGTGAAGTTCATGTGTTCCAGTGAGAAGATTCCTATGGATAAAGTGGTTGAGGTTTGCACGATTACTCTTGATGATTGTAGCATGCTTGTGGATGTCTCCTAATCATGTTCCTATCTATACTTTGGTCCACATTAAGAAATTGAGATGGTGTGTGAAGATTGTTCCCAGATAATGTAGCTTGTAACCAGTCTTGGCCGACCTAGTTGATCCCAGTGATTGTAGAGGTCTCTGGAAGATTGTGGAAGCGTGTTGTGGTGTGGAAGATCATTTTTGAGTCCCAGCTAAGGCATGGCATGATCTACATTTTGTTTCCCTTGCACATTTTTGAAATAGGTCAGGACCTATTTTGTAAAAGTGTGTGATATTGACCTTGGAGATTGTTCCAATGGTTGATGATTGTGTTGCCGACCTTGATGATCATTCCAAGGTTGATGTAGTGTATAAATACTTGTAGCTGAGTTGTGGAAATGTGTCCTTGAGTGAAAATGAGAATATATTAAGAAAGGTACAAAAGGTAGAGTAGAGAAGAGGCAGAGTAGAGAAGAGGTAGAGGAAAGAAGAGGAAGAGCAGAGCAGAGGAAGAGCAGAGCAAGGGAATCATTATACTTCAGTTGCAATTATAGAAAGGTGTTGATCATGGCAGTAAGTTTGGAAATAAGCCACCAGTAGGGTTTAACAACCCTTATTGTAATCTTGCTAGGTTTAGGGTTGAGGCAGTGAGCCTACTAGACCTAGTTGTTCTTCATGGATGTAAGCCAGTATGTTTAGGCCCGTGGAGTGACCAAGCCTGAACATCATTATTTCAAGATTGCAATATACATTGAGAGTTAATCCTCTCTGTGGTTTTTCCCCACCTTGGGGTTTTCCACGTAAATCTGGTGTCTCCTATGTTTGATGTTGCATCTATGGTTAAGTTTCTAATTTCATGCATTTGTGGATAAGTGATGAATGTTTAATTTATAGAAATTGTTTAAGTTTTTGTGACAACTAATTCACCCCCCCTTCAGTTGTTCGACACATATCAACAATTGGTATAAGAGCCAAGTTCCTTTGAAGAAATTTTAATAGCTTGAGGAAGATCCAAAATGTCTTACAAGAAGGAAGCACCACATTTTGATGGAATGAATTATGTTCTTTGGAAGGCTCAGATGAAAAGCCATCTTCGTTCTCTTGGTTACAAGGTTTGGAAAGCTACAAAAATAGAATACACCATACCTCAAAATGGTTTGACAACTGAAGATGAAATCAAAGAATATGAGATAGATATCAAGGCAAGGGATGCTTTGCTAAGCTCTTTAACCGACTCAATATTGACAAAAGTGGTGGATCTTGAAATTGCAAATAAGGTATGGGAAAAGTTGAAAAATCTATATGAAGGAGATGATTCTGTGAAGGAAGACAAGTTACAAAGTTTGAAAGTGAAATATGAAGGCTTGAAGATGAATAATTATGAAAACATATAAGATTTTATGTAAAGAGTTGATGAACTTGTTTAGGGATAAAAGCCATAGGTGAAACTCTCGAAGAAAAGGAAATTGTTATGAAAATTCTTAGATCTCTACCCAAGTCCTATTGTCACAAGGTAGCTATGATTGAAGAATTCATGCAAGTAAAAACTGTTAGCAGTGATCAGTTGCTTGGTAAGCTTACTACTTTTTAAATGAGGGAGTTAGATGATGCTCTATCGAAAGTTGAAATGACCTTCAAAGTCGGTACTCCTAGAAGTACTTCCAGATCATAAAAGTACAAGGTGGAATCTGATGATGAGTTAGATGAAGTTGAAGCCAACTTTATGGATAGACTGCAAAGAGGATCTGGTAAGTATAAAGGGAAATTACCTTTCAAATGTTTTTTCCTATGGTAAAGTAGGTCATTTTACTTCGAGATGTCCTGAAAGAATTGAAAGAAATAGAAGAAGATATGAGAATAGGCCTAGGACCCAAAAGAAGTGTTAGTATGTTGAAGATTTTGATGATGATGGAGTATTAGATAATGGTGAACCAGATAATGCTAGTCCCTTTGTAAATGAATGCATGTTCATTGTTATTAAGGAAGATCTTGTGTCTACTAATTCTTCTAGCTGTATGAAGGAAGAAAAACCAGTGGAAAGTGCTTTGGCTACTCAGGTCATTAAGGACAAGGATGAATGTGTTATTGATAGTGGTTGCTCTCACCACATGACTGGTGACAAAAGTAAGTTTGTAAGTTTGGAAAATTATGATGGTGGACTGGTTAGGTTTGGAGATGATACAGCTAGTAGGATTTGTGGGAAAGGATCTATTTCTTTTGATGGAAAGCATAATACTGAAGATGTCTTGTATGTGAAAGGATTAAAGCATAATATTTTAAGTGTGGGTCAGATGTGTGACAAGGGCTATGGCTTAAGCTTCAAGGACAATGGATGCAAGATTAGGGAAATCTCAAGAACAGTCATTGCAACTATGGCTTAATCTTCAAGGACAATGGATGCATGATTAGGGAAAGCTCTAGAATAGTCATTGCAACTGGTAAGAAGACCAGAGGTAATATCTATCACTTGAAAGGAACTGAGAACTATTCTTGTTGACTCAAATTGATGAAAGTTGGTTATGGCATAGAAGGTTGTGTCACATAAATTTTGATAATATTATGAAGATAAGCACTGCACAAATTGTTAGAGATTTTCCTAAGCTTGTGAAGCTTGCTAATCCAGTTTGCAAGGAGTGTCAATTTGGGAAACAAACAGGAACAAGTTTCAAAAGCAAGAATCAATCAGTTGGAGGACTACTTGAGCTAGTGCATACAAATTTGTGCGGACCTACTAGAGTAAGAAGTCTGCAAGGAGACATGTATTTCATGTTGCTCATTGATGATTATTCTAGAATGACTTGGGTCACTTTTTTGAAAGAGAAAGTTGGAGCTCTAGACAAATTCAAGGAATTTAAGGCAATGGTTGAAAATGAGATGGATTTGTAAATCAAATGCTTAAGGTCTGATAGAGGAGGAGAGTTCACATGAAATGAATTCAATTTCTTTTGTGAAGAGCATGGAATAAAGAGATAGCTATCTGTGCCCAGAACTCCACAACAAAATGGAGTTGTTGAAAGGAAAAATAGAATAGTTCAAGAAGCTGATAGAACCATGATGAAGGAAGCTCATCTTCTGGAAGCATATTGGAGAGAGGCAATTCACACCGTAGTATATATCCTAAATAGAGTTCAAGTAAAAGGTAACAGATCAAAAACTTCCTATGAATTGTGGTATGGTAGAGTTCCTACTGTGAAATATTTCAAAGTTTTTGGTAGCAGATGTTATATCAAAAGAGAAAAAGATTTAGGCAAGTTTGATGCTATATGTGATGAAGGAATCTTCCTTAGTTGCTCCACCAAGAGTAAGGTCTATCGATGCTATAATAAGAGGTTGAATAAGATCATTGAAAGTGCAAATGTTAAAGTTGATGAATGTAAGGAAAGGTCTTTAGAGTTAAGTGGATATGAGTCAGATGATCTAGATGTTTCAGAAGTGGTGCAACATGAAGACAACATAGATGAAGAAGAACAAGCTCCAGTAAGTGCTGCTAAAACTCCAAGATATGTAAGAATCAGTCATTCTAAAAATCAAATCATGGGAGATAAGAGCAAAGGGATCTTAACCAGAAGAAAAGATGCAGAGGAACAAGTAAATTTTTTTATAATTTCTAAGATTAAACCTAAAACTATGGATGAGGCTTGCAAATATGAGAATTGGATAAAGGCTATGGAAGAAGAATTGATGCAGATAGAGAAGAATTAGACTTGGGATCTTGTTCCCAGACCAACAGACATAAATGTAATTGGTACAAAGTGGGTCTTTAGAAAAAAAATGAATGAGAATGGTGAAGTGGTAAGAAATAAAGTGAGGTTGGTATGCAAAGGATACACTCAAGTTGAAGGAATAGACTTTGAAGAAACTTTTGCTCCAATGGAAAGGATTGAAGCAATAAGGATGTTTCTGTCTTTTACAGCATATAAAGATTTCAAGGTTTATCAAATGGATGTGAAGTCTACCTTCTTAAATGGAGATTTGGAAGAGGAAGTCTACATTGAACAACTTGAAGGATTTTAATCATCAAAATAAGGGGACATGGTATGCAGATTGAAGAAAGCATTGTATGGATTGAAACAGGCTCCTAGGGCATGGTATGCATGGTTGGATAGGTACCTGATATAGATAGGGTTTAGTAAAGGCACTATAGATAGTAATCTCTACTTCAAGATCAATGATGAACAAACCCTGATTATTGTAGTTTTTGTTGATGATATTATTTTTGGAGGTAATGAAGGTATATGCTCAGTTTTTGCTGGAAAAATGCAAAGTGAATTTGAAATGTCTATGTTTGGAGAGATGAACTCCTTTTTAGGTATGCAAATAAGTCAATCAGATAAGGGTATCTTCATTTCTTGGTCTAAGTATGTGAAAGAGTTGTTGAATAAATTTGGGATGGAAGACTCTAAACCAGCATGCACACCTATGATTACTGGTTGTAAGTTGAGAAAAGATGATAACTCACCCATGACAGAATAGAGAAAGTATAGATCTATTATTGGAGGATTACTTTATCTAACTCAAACTAGACCTGACATAATACATGCAGTGTGTCTTGTGGCAAGATTCAGGTAGAACCCAAGGAATCACATGCGATGGTAGTCAAAAGAATTCTGAGATATTTGAAAGGCACAATAGATTATGGTTTGTGGTACCCTAAGGACTGTGACTTTACCCTCAGTGCATATACTAATGTTGATTGGGCTGGAGATGTGGATGATAGAAAAAGTACAAGTGGACGTGCATTCTTCTTGGGAAAAAGATTAGTATCTTGGTTGAGAAAGAAACAAGATTCAATATCCCTGTCTACTATAGAGGTAGGATACATTGCAGCAGCATGCAGTTGCACTCAAGTGTTAGGGATGAAGCAGACTTTGAAAGACATCAAAGTTGTGTATGAAGATCCCTTTGCAATCTTTTGTGATAACACAAGTGCCATTAACATATCAAAGAATCTAGGGATGTATTCAAAGAAAAAGCACATATCCATTAGGTATCATTTCTTGAGAGAAAAGGTGACAGAGAATGAAGTCAAGTTGGAATATGTTTCTACCAAGTATTAGATTGCAAACATTTTTGCTAAACCTCTACCAAAGGATACTTTTGAGTATCTCAAAGAAAAGTTAGGGGTTATCACCCCTCCTGCTCTAAACTAGGATGCACAGTAGTGCATTAGTCTGGAGGTGCTTAGAGGTCTAGATTGATGCTTTTTAGGGCTACTTCAAAGGGGGAGTAGTCAGAGAGTTCAGAAGAGAGATTTGATCAGAGTAGATGAGTGCAAGTATGTGCCCTTTTCCATTGATGTCAAAGGGGGAGAGAAGTCATGTGAAAAACTTAGAGTGCAGATGTATAAGAGAAAGGGGGAGAATTTTGGAGAAAGAAAGAGTGTAGGTGTATAAAGAGAAAGGGGAGAATCTTGTCTTGATGGTTGTTACAGTTTTTTACATCATATGTTGCCATCAATCATAAAGGGGGATATTGTTGCAAGTATGTGCCTAATTGGTGTTGTCATTGATGTCAACATATCCTTTTTGTCATTAGTGTCAACTGTATCTTATTCTATTACTTTTTTAGAAGACTTGTATGTTGAGGATATTGAGAAAATTAGCCTCTCTAGAAGAAACAAGTGATTTACAGAGAAGTGCAATACAGACAGTAAGTTGTATGCTGAAGAACAATCTGGTAAACTACTCCACATTTACTTTTGCTTGAAGATCATGGTCTATAGATTGGAATTAAGTTAGAGGTATGTTTTTGTTGATAACTGAGAGGGGGGGTGAATCAGTTATCCTAATTATTTCCCTTATTGAACTTTCCTTTTAATTGATGCAGCATAAAATCAAACATAAAAAACATTAACCATGAAATAAGAAACACATGACATAGTATTTTTGACGTGGAAACCCTGTTAAGGGAGAAAACCACGGGGTGATTAACCCAAGAATTATTCTCTGTTAGAAGAATAGGAAGTTACAAAAATGGCACTTGCCAATTAGGGCTCACTGCCCGAGCACACTGCTCACAAGAGGCCCACTGCCTACAAGAAGACACACTGTCTACAAAGTGATGAGAATCACAGTCTTGAACTGATTGGAAGCATCTACATATGCTGGAGTTCAGTTCCGGTTAGGCTCAGTACACTGATCTGCTGCACTTCATCTTTCCTCTGTTCTTTATTCTGCTATCTTTCACATACCGGATCCTTTTTGCTACCTCTGCTCTTATCTGGACTTATTCGCATATGTCTCCACATCAACACCACACTTCACAACTAAATCCATCCTCTATATATATCCGCACAAGTAATTTCATCACCTTTCTAGTCGGCATCCGGAACAGTCTAGTTTCTTATAAACTCTCATTCTGTCGGCTGAATCCTTCCTCACCAAGCGATGCGGATCAAGCATATACTTGTAGATATCATTAATCATGTCGGCCAAACATGATTCATGCCTTCACAACCTCTGTCATCAACAGTAACCCATCCGGAAAGCAGTCTGATACTCTGCCAGTCAGTTCTTCCTCTGTTATCATTGTCTCTCAGGAATCCGGTACTCAACCAATCATATCTTTTTCCTTGTCCATCACCGGAGGCTAAATCCTTGGAATATACCACTCAAGGTAGTCCTCTTGACTTCCCCCAATCCGCACTGCACCAAGACACTTCCTCTGAGAGATCCGGACCAATCTATCGGACCTTGCCACATGCTCTGTTCTTCTTCACCGGACCACAACATTCTTTATTCTGACTTCCGGTAGAGACACATTATGACTTGCGGATATGTGGGATGACCTTTGTTGCCATCAATGACAACAACCATGAATCCATATAGTGTCTCTTGCCAACAATCTCCCCCTTTGGCATTGATGGCAACACTTAGTGAAAAATGACTAAGTGTTTTCACTATGCTCCCCCTTTGCTGATGCTCTGTCTTTATATACAATTTCCAGAACTCCCCCTTAGTTGGATTCCTCATTTTTCACTGCTCCTCACTCCCCCTTTGACATCAATGGCAAAGGGTGGGGTCCGCACACCAAAATTTTCAAAAATTTTCTATACATAGCCGCATATTTACATACTCACATATACTGAAGAATGTCTGCAAAGGATGTCTGCAATTGAATCATTTCTGTAGCCCAACTTTGCTTCATTCTGTCCAAAATTGAAATGTGACCACTTAACAAAAATGCAAACGCTTCTGCCCGCTTGAGATCTGTCGGATCTTTTGTTTGGGCGGTGGTCTGAGCATCACTGATGGCCTCATGCATAGTTTCCAACTTAGGGATTATAATCCTTCTAAGTTCTCCCATCCGGTTAGTGATGTTCTTTCTTTCCTTCTCAAGATTCTTTATTTCATTCAAGACTGCAATAGTCTGACATTCTTGATTTATTATAGAGGAAGAGAGAGGATCAAAACTTTGAGATAAGCTTTGTAGCTTATCCTGTTCCTCTTTTATTTTCTTGTCAAATGCTGCTGTTGCCTTTGACCAGGATATACAAAATTTATAGATGTCACCGCCATCCTTAAGAGCATTCTCTAAGCTCTTTATTCCAATGCTTACAATCTTCCTATCCTTAGAGATTAATTCTAATATTTCTGAAAATCTTTTATCCAAAAATTCCTTCCGGACCTTTTCTTCAGCTGATTTTTCTAGAGAATCAAAATGTGTATCAACACTGCTGACTAAGGTTTTTAGATTACCGGAAGAGGAGGCTGTCGGATCTATCTGGATTGATGGCATGATTTTTACAAGTACTCCGGAAGCAGCTTCTATCAACTCACAGTCTTCCATATGAGACTTCAGGAGCTTTTCATTTGCCTTGGCATTTGCAAATGAAGCTATCTTCATTGTTTGTACCGGAGAGAGAGAGTCAAAATCAAATGGGCCTTTTAGAAGCTCCGGTTCATCAATCTCTAGAGTTTCTTTGCTCAAAAATTGTTGAACAGTTTGTGTAGTGTCTCTTGCCGGAGACAGATGTTTCTTTTCTTCTGCAGTCTTAGAACTGTCAACCTCTTTGTCTTTCACCACTGCTTCCTTCTCCTGTAATTGCTCTTCTTCTTTGGATCCGGAGACTGTAGGGGAAACCGGAGGAGAGATGCTAGCTTGTTCATGGGCCACTTCTTCTGGAGCAGAGGGTCCCAAGTCCTCAGTTGTTTCTGTACCTAAATCCTCTACAACAGGAAGATTGAACCTTTTGAAGGCCTTCCAGAGGATCTCTTCTGTTTCTTGGGCCACTTTGTCAGTCTCACCAAGCATGAGTTGATTCATCCTGGCTTTGCTTCTGAACTCATCTTTGCAGTCCTTGAAGATAATGTTCATTGTCTTGGGATCAATTTGAGGATATAGCTGAATAGCTATCTGCTCCCGGATCTCAAGATCTTTAGCATGAGCATTATTCTTTCTTACTTCCATTTCCTTCTCTAGGCTTTTAGGAATGAGAGATATGATCTCAATGAAAGCCTTATTGTATATGTTCAGATATTTAACTGTGGCTTCCTGCAGAGTCTTTTGGTCAGCCTCACTGAAGTCATCATAGGATTCAGTCATTGGTTGAAGGTTTCCATCCACCGTTACCGACTTGATTATGCTCTCTAGAGACAGAGTGGGCTTCTCAACAGATACCTCTGCCATTTCATCCTTGTCTTGGCCTGTGGAGGGCTTACCGGATCCTTTCTTCTTCTGTTTCTTTACTTCTCTTACTCCCTCATCTGATTCTGTTTCCTCTTCATCCTTTTGGCTTCCATAAGCCCTTGTGGCTTTTGTCTTGGATCTCTTACCGGATGCCTGAACTTCCAGTTTTGAACTTTTGGTTGTGGGAGGTGCAGGTCTCTTTGATGATTTGGTCCGGGTGGGAGCTTCAACCGGAGCACTTTCTTTGCTTTTCTCTTCTTCCTCGGCCTTCCTCCTCTTTTCCCGGCTGGCATCAAGTGCCTCCTTTGAGATACCTAGGCCTTGAGCAATGTGCTCTACTTCTTTTCTTACCTTTCTTTTAATCTCAGGTTCCCTGAGTTCTACATGTATTTTTACACTCAGCTCCTCAAAGGTTCCAAACCTTTCTGCCTTAGGATCTTTGGGCTGACTCAGCATGTGTTGAACATGCAGCTCCACTATCTGTTCATCCACTTCATACCCCATGGGCATGATCCAGACAGTCCTTGGCTCTACTGCCTCCATTAGGCACTGATCAGTGTCAACCATAAAGCACACTGAGTCTTTGTATTTTTCAACAAGAGACTGGGGAATTCTCTCTCTTGCTTGCATCATGCTCTGAAAGTTTTTGAAGTATCCCCATAGAGCTGAATTTCTCGCTTTTGCATCCCCAAGTCCATGCAAGTAGTCTCTTATCTGGACTGCAACAGGTTTGTCATTCTGCCATACCCATCCACTTGTTCTGGGTAGCTCATTCATGAAGTAGAAGAATAGACATACAATAAGAGTACCATACTTAAAGGAATTCTTCTTATCCTTCTTGATTTTCTGTATGTTTTCCATTAATTGGCTTAGCAGTAGTTCGCAGAGATCATATTCTGCATTCTTTCTTAGCATTTCATAGGCAGTGTATACTGCAGTTCCGGATACAGAATTCTCCCTGCTGGAGTGATAGATCTTGTATCCTATTATCATTGATGCATATTTGATATCCGGATCCGAAATATCTTCAATGGTCATTGCCCTCTTGTCAAATTTTGATCCGGTGGCCTCAGTTACAATGTTGTTCTTGACAGATTTGAGGATAGGTACCCCTCCGGAAGAGTATAGACCAGTTACTGCTCTAATTGCCTCTTTTGTGATCTTGCAGGGTCTATCTAGCCATAGAAAGTTGTCATGCATCCTGCTCAGTACATACCGGACCCATTCATCTTCTTCAAAGCAGGGGAAATGAATAAATTGCTCAAATTGTTTCTTCTGGATATCCTTATACTCTGGTTTAAGCTCAAAAGCATTGTCTATCAGTTGCTTGTGATAGAGGTCTCTTAATTTGAATTCCCCAAATTCCTCAATGTTTGCATGTATGTAAACCCTAATGTCTTCGGTATGTAAAACTCCGTGAGGAACACTAGAGAAGGCTCCTAGTGGATCTACCTCCAATGATTTGTAAGGATGTTTCTTGAATGAGGGGCGAGGTCTATCAGAGATCTTAACTATGTTTGGAGTAGCCATTCTTCAAAGATTTGCAGTGAGGTAATGAAAAACGGAGAATACCTTATGCGCCTTCGGTTTGCACGGAGTGGTTGGATTGATTTCTTTATGCAATAGCTTCGGCAGGAGATCCTTGGTGTGCTTGATGAACCTTGTTGCAGAGCTCCACTTTTCGCTTCTTCTCGAGTGCAGAATGAGCAAATGACCTTTGAGAAATCCCTTAAATTGCTCCGCGAACCCTAATATCTGTCTGCAATAAATGCTTCACCTACATCATTCCGGTTTGCCTTGTCTGGATAGTTTGGAGTATCCCGGATTAGTCCTGATCTGTGGATATCATCCGGATCTTTCAATCATGAATGAATCGAGGTAACATATTGCAAGAACATCCCAAACACTCTGTCCAATCCACAGAACAAGATAGTGCATTTCCGGATCTTTCCGGACCTTTTTGTAATCCTTTATCATACCGAAGCATCTCCCTGAACAGGTCTTATTTGATCGATCACAGCTTCTTCATAACTCCATGCGGACCTCTGAAAACTTGACTGAAGTATCTCAAGACTCATATCTACAAACCCTTTGATCCGCATCTTGTGCCACATCCGGCACCACTTGTTTGGCTGGGGGAACAAGATTTTCTTTGAGTCTCCCCCTGAGCCTGAGCTCACTTTTTAATTTCTGGAAGAAATATCAGCACCAGAGTCTGGTGCGGATCCAACCTCTACATTTTCTGAACTTTTCTTCACCCAAATCTTGCTCATCTGATTCCTAACCTCATCCGCATTCATCTTTTGTTTACCCTTGTCTTGATTCTGATTATACACCGGACCTCTTTTGTCCTGATTCTTGTTTCTGCAGACTTTAGCATTATGACCGGACCTATTGCAGATTTGGCAAATAACATTTCTTTGCATATTTGACTGATATCCTCTTGATCTGCATTGATTAGCCCTATGACCTATTCTATTGCATGTGAAGCATCTACCTTTGAATGATTTGTTTACTTGCATAATTCTGCATTCATGGGATTTGTGTCCATACCTTTTGCAGTTGAAGCACTGTCCGGAGAAGGATGAATTAATCTGATTCATTCTCATTCTGCACTGATCAGCTTTGTGACCAAAGTGGTTGCAGCTGTGGCAGTATCCATTGAAGGATGGATATCTTTGAGCATTTGGCTATCTTACCGGAGGTCTTCTAGGCCTGTTCCTTGGATTTTCTGATCCAAGATTCTTCTGACCGGATCCGGAGCTTTCTCCTTTCTCATATCCCAAACCATACTTGTCATCTGTCCTCTTTTGACTTCCAAGAAGAACTTCAAGTTGAGCAGAACTTATCTTGAATTTCTCTTTATATTCATTTGCTGTTTGAAGGTCTCTTTTGAGAGAGGCAATTTGATCCTCAAGTTTTCCTTCATTATCTTTGGCATCTTCAAGATCAGATTCAAGATGTCTGATAATCCTGTCCATCTGGTGGCATTCTTCTGATTTTTCTTTAAGAGATTGTCTTAGATTGTCTTCAGCCTTTCTTTTTTCTTCAATCTCTTGAGTAAACTTTATAGTTCCTGATTCCATTTCATGTCTTAACATAATGACTTCTTTTGATAACTTTTCACATAACTTGGTTTGCTCAGTCAATTCTTCATTTGTATTGCTTTCTTCACTTTGTCTTGCCAACTGTTGAAGCAGCTCCTTTCTCTTTTTCATAGAGAGACTTAATTTGTCTTTTAATTCTCTCATGAATTCATCAGCCTATTTGAGTCTTTCCTTTAATTCACTGACTTCAGAATTTGACTGTTCAAGATCATCAAGAGCAGTCTTGAGTTGCTCCCTTAAACCATATGCATCCATTTGAAATCCCAGATCTTCCTCAAGCTGTTAGGCTCTATTAGGAGGAACCTCGCTCTGATACCAATTGTTGATAACTGAGAGGGGGGGGGTGAATCAGTTATCCTAATTATTTCCCTTATTGAACTTTCCTTTTAATTGATGCAGCATAAAATCAAACATAAAAACATTAACCATGAAATAAGAAACACATGACACAGTATTTTTGACGTGGAAACCCTGTTAAGGGAGAAAACCACGGGGTGATTAACCCAAGAATTATTCTCTGTTAGAAGAATAGGAAGTTACAAAAATGGCACTTGCCAATTAGGGCTCACTGCCCGAGCACACTGCTCACAAGAGGCCCACTGCCTACAAGAAGACACACTGTCTACAAAGTGATGAGAATCACAGTCTTGAACTGATTGGAAGCATCTGCATATGCTGGAGTTCAGTTCCGGTTAGGCTCAGTACACTGATCTGCTGCACTTCATCTTTCCTCTGTTCTTTATTCTGCTATCTTTCACATACCGGATCCTTTTTGCTACCTCTGCTCTTATCTGGACTTATTCGCATATGTCTCCACATCAACACCACACTTCACAACTAAATCCATCCTCTATATATATCCGCACAAGTAATTTCATCACCTTTCTAGTCGGCATCCGGAACAGTCTAGTTTCTTATAAACTCTCATTCTGTCAGCTGAATCCTTCCTCACCAAGCGATGCGGATCAAGCATATACTTGTAGATATCATTAATCATGTCGGCCAAACATGATTCATGCCTTCACAACCTCTGTCATCAACAGTAACCCATCCGGAAAGCAGTCTGATACTCTGCCAGTCAGTTCTTCCTCTGTTATCATTGTCTCTCAGGAATCCGGTACTCAACCAATCATATCTTTTTCCTTGTCCATCACCGGAGGCTAAATCCTTGGAATATACCACTCAAGGTAGTCCTCTTGACTTCCCCAAATCCGCACTGCACCAAGACACTTCCTCTGAGAGATCCGGACCAATCTGTCGGACCTTGCCACATGCTCTGTTCTTCTTCACCGGACCACAACATTCTTTATTCTGACTTCCGGTAGAGACACATTATGACTTGCGGATATGTGGGATGACCTTTGTTGCCATCAATGACAACAACCATGAATCCATATAGTGTCTCTTGCCAACAGTTTTAGGATGCGACATTCTAGGTTTGAGCCATCCACATGAAGATTTGAGTTGATTTTTGTTCATCAGAGTGAAACCTATTTTTTCTATAAGTTTAGTTGGGACATGAAGAAAGTATTTGCTCCGCATTCCTCCATAATAAAGTATTTGGCTTTGTGGTTCTAGAGGGAAGTCTGGGATGATGATGAGTGCCTATAGTTGCAATGGTTCATGGTTTGGTGGTCCACAAGCTATCTTTCTTTTATGACAGTTGAAGATAGTGAAGTTCATGTGTTCTGGTGAGAAGATTCCTATGGATAAAGTGGTTGAAGTTTGTGCAGTTTCTCCTAATGATTATAGTGTGCTTGTGGATGTCTCCTAATCATATTCCTATCTAGACTTTGGTTTGCATTAAGAAATTAAGATTCTGTGTGAAGATTGTTCCCAGATAATGTAGTGTGTAACTAGTCTTAGCTGACCTGGTTGATCCCAGTGATTGCAAAGATCTTTGGAAGATTGTGGAAGTGTGTTGTGGTGTGGAAGATCATGTTTGAGTCCCAGCTAAGGCATGGCATGATCTACATTTCATTTCCCTTGCGCATTGTTGAAATAGGTTAGGACCTATTTTGTAGAAGTTTGTAATACTGACCTTGGAGATTGTTTTAATGGTTGATGATTGTGTTGCCGACCTTGATGATCATTCCAAAGTTGATGTAGTGTATAAATACTTGTAGCTGAGTTGTGGAAATGTGTCCTTGAGTGAAAATGAGAATATATTAAGAAAGGTCCAAAAAGGTAGAGAAGAGAAGAGGTAGAGCAGAGAAGAGGCAAAGGAAAGAAGAGGAAGAGCCGAGCATAGGAAGAGCAGAGCAGAGCAAGGGAATAATTATACTTCAGTTACAATTATAGAAAGGTGTTGATCATGGTAGTAAGTCTAGCAGTAAGCCACCAGTAGGGTTTAACAACCCTTATTGTAATCTTGCTAGGTTTAGGGTTGAGGTAGTGAACCTGCTAGACCTAGTTGTTCTTCATGGTTGTAAGCTAGTATGTTTAGGCCCATGGAGTGACCAAACTTGAACATCATTATTTCAAGATTACAATATATATTGAGAGTTAATCCTCTCCATGTTTTTTCCCCACCTTGGGGTTTTTCATGTAAATTTGGTGTCTCATGTTTGATGTTGCATCTATGGTTAAGTTTCTAATTTCATGCATTTGTGGATAAGTGATGAATGTTTAATCTGTAGAAAGTGTTTAAGTTTTTGTGACAACTAATTCACCCCCCTCCCTCTCAGTTGTCCAACGCATATCAATAGTTGCATCATCTATCCTTCTTCTACCTCTACCACAACCTCAGCCTCCTCTATATGCTCCAAATTTCTCTCTTTCATCATTGTTGTAGTTATTTCCATATGGTACACTATTGAGGTTCAAATTTTGCACAATGTTCATATTCCTTTGGTTTCTCTAGCTAGGTTGTTTGTATCCCTGATCCCTAAAAATATAAGGGCCTTTCTTCCAAGCCTTTTGCATATGCCATAGTATTGTTTTGTGCCTTATTATTGTGGTGTGTGTTACACCATGACTCATGTTCATCATCATCTTCCCTTACTCTGAATAATTGTGAAGGGAAATCTGGTGTCTCATGGTCATCCCACTCATTGCATAATCCACAATATAATGTATTATTTCTTGTAGGTACTACTTTTATGTCTACCTTCATGGTGGTAGCCTATCTTTCACCTTTCATCATCAAACATTTATTTCTTATGTGTCCTTCCTTAGTACAATAGGAGCACCATATATTCGACCTTCGTTTATGCAAATTTTCCTCCTATTTTGCTAGAATTTCTTGTTTTAGCTTTAGTTGTTCCAATTCTATCTTCATTTTCTCTAATTCTAGGTCTTCTTTATTTTTTTCTTGCTTGCACCGCATTTGTGATTCTATGTGGCAAGACAATGTAACTTCTTCTATATAGGTTTTAAATACCCTACCATCCAAAGATGTTCCAACATCTAGGCTTATTTCAGATATGAACCATTCAATCTTTTGTTTCTCAATTAGTGGCTCCTCTAACTTGTAGGTTGTTCCTTTGAATCTTTTATCAAATTATTTTATTGTTTCTCCTTCCTTCTATACTAACTCCCTCATTTTACTCACTCCCTCTATAGGGATCTTCAGAGTTTCAAAATTTTCCAAAAATTCCTTCTTGACTTCTTCCCAAGTTTTATCATGCTTAGGACATGCCTTCCTATACCATTTCAAGGCATATTCCACAATGTTCCAATAAAGTCAAATATCTTAGTTTCATCCCTTGTTATGTCATTTCTATTCCAAATAGATTCTAGAACAAAGATATGCTTTGTTGCTTCCGTGGTGTCCTTTTAGAATACTTGTATTTTAATTGGTAAATCTGTTGGTCCTTTCTTCTATCTTTCCGATACTTCCAATGACTTCTGGTGGTTTTCTTCCTTACCTTTCTACTTAGGTTTTCACTTTTGTATTAGGGTTTTGTTTTCCCTTCCCTTATCTCTTTGTAATTTGATCTCAAAATAGTCCTTTCCCAATATTTCTTCGAAATCTTTCTTAACTTCTTCTTCTATATTTTCCTGATTGTCAACTTGATCTTCTACTAGAATTTTTCTTGTTTTATAGGACACCTCAAGTGACTCTTGGTCGAGGGGGTGTGTCTCTTCAAAGAGCCTTCTTATTTTCAGGGATACCTTTTCATTTGTTAATGACATCATGTCTTTTGTAGGTGACTTTTCACTAAATTGTCTTATACTTCCGGAACTAATTTCATCATATACCACATCTTCTTCTCTTTCTCTAATCTTCATTACTCTTCAATTCACTAGATGGTCTAGGTAATCCACATCCAAGTTCAAGGGCTGGAGGTTGCGTATAGGATTTAATAATTCTTCCCATTGTTTTTCAACTCTAATTTGAATATTAGCAAAATTAGGTTGAAACATAGGGGTTTTACTTATTTGTGGTAGGGCTAGGGTTTGATTATATTCTTCCCTCCACATCCTTCTTAATTGGTCATAGGCATCAATACTTCCTCCTATACTTTTGATAATTTATGTAGCCCTATCAATATGCATTGTTATTGTCTCGAGATTGTCTATATCCCTTTGTATTAAATTTGTGGCGGCCCCTATAGCGCACTTATCCATTCTCTCTTTTCCTTTTATGTTCTTCTCTCTAGCAACACCCACCTTGGTGTGCTCAATAGCAGCCTCATTGGTGCGCTCATCCAACTTTTTCTTTTCCTCCGCAACTTCTCTTGTGCATTTTTTGCTTATCTCTCTTTCCTTCTCCATCCTTTTGTGGTACCTTTCTTGGCATTCATGAGTCTATTTTTGTCTCTCTTCCCTTCTCATTTCCATTCCAATTAGTATAATCTCACCGATTTCTCTTAATCTTTTGTTATCCCCTTTTTCCATGGGTGTTTTTGATTTGGTATTACATTAATCCTTATATATCCCATGGTTGGCTTATCTTGAAAAGTTACATATTTTCAAGGATCCTTTTAGGTCCTCCCCCTTTTCCATTTGTCATCCCCTTAAGTGCCTACCCTGTCTCACAAGGGTAGGAACCTAAGAGAAATCGGTCTTCTCTACAGATCATAAAACTTTTATGTCAGTTTAGTTTTCTTTCTTTCCACTACTCGGCACTTCCCTTTTTATTGTTTTATCCTCTTTATTCTTCACTATCTTTTTCTAGGGTCCTCACAACAAAACCAAATTTTAGCAAGAAATGGGAGGGTATCAGTCCAGAGGTCTAGTCCTTAGTTAGATCTCTAAATTTAGTTTATACCCATCATACAATGAGAGAATTCTAGATAAACATTAAGGGATAATAACTTGCAGTACACATAAGTCACATATAAGCATTCATAAGCTGCACATAAACATATTAGAACTATTATATCCCCTTTGGATGTATTTATATTCAATGTTAATTGTACATTCATACTGACATGTCTTATTCTCTGCCCTTTTGCATATTCTTACTCTCTTATTACATTCTTACACTTGCTCTCTATTACTTCCTCTTGCATGTACATCCTATATATTGTCTATATATTACATAGAGGTGTGTCTTTTCCCAAAATACCTCTTTGTATGTCAGTTCTATCCTCCACATATCATCTGTGATGACCTACAGTAATCTATAGTAGGATCTGCTACTTACCTTATCATCTGCCAACACTAAATATGATGTCATAAAATATCTTTTTGATTGTGCAACATTATTCAACTATTCATGTAATTTATTGCTAATCATTGTGGCCCAATCAATTAATTCTTTTCAAGCTAGAATCTTAACAACATATCTATACATCCACGTTTGTAACTCCCTAGCATTCTCTTGCCCAATGACTTTTCTTAATAGGGTTATTTGGTTATTTACTTCATTAATGAAATCACTTTTGAATAACTTCTTAGGCAATATTGAGATAGTGTCTTTGGGTTTTAGGAGCCACTCATTGTTGAGAGTGTCAAGATATTTTCCCAAATTTTCCTTCTAGTATTTCTTAGCTAAATCAATAGAAATGTTTATACCTTGCTTGGATGAAGGGCATGATTAATCATGATTAGGAAAGGGGTCTTGGTATATCCTTGTTTTCTTTCTAGGTGATGATGATGTGTTCTCCTCTATTTTAATGTCTCCTTGATTGATCAGGTATTGGATGTTGTTCTTTAATTTCATGCGCTTACTTGTAGGATGGCCCCTGATCTTATGATAATCATGATATTCATACTCTTTGAACCATGTGGTTTTAGGTTTGCCTTCATCAAAGGGTTTAGTGAGGGGGAATTTTACCATGTTGGCTTTAAAATTTTTGTGAAACACTACCTCCAAGGGTTCTCGCAAAGGCATTTATTGGCACTTTTTGGTTTCTTATCTTGGTTGTCTAGGAGGGATGGTTACATTGGGAGGGTGTTGCACATTTTCAACATTCTTTGAACCTGTTATCCCATCACTAACTACTTTTTTTGCTAAAGAATTTAGGTTTCTTCATTTGATTTTGATCTTTAGAAAATATTTTTACTAATTCATTTAGCTACAAGTTCTTTTTTGTTTGTACTCCTTTCTTAATAATTTTGTTAAAATACATCACACAATGGACTTGTAAGTGAAATACCATTTCCTAGTTTAAATTGGTGACAAAGATGTGAACTAGCTATTTTTTAGGAATGGGCCATGGGATTCACCTTGCTAGACTTTGCAACCATTGTAGGAAGGATGATAAATATTTCCCATTTTGTTGTTTTTCATTTCAAAGCTCCATCATCATTAACTCATATTATATGTATTATAGGAGAAATGTTTCACAAACTTCTCAACCAATTATATGAATGTGGTGATGGGTCCTTTGGGAAGGTGTAAGAACCACTTGAGTGCTTGTCCTCCCAAACTTCAAATAAATAGTTTAAGCAATTAGATGTCATTATATGTGACCTCTTGGTATGCCACATAAAATTCCTTCACATGGTCTTTTGGATCTCCCTTTCCTTTGTACTTGTCAAATTTAGGTATCTCAAAGTAGGGAGGAAAGAGTATTTGTAAAATGGCTTGATTGAAGGGTAGGGACATAGTTCTTCAAATTTATGTCTTATGTTGATTTTGTGTCCCTACTTGTAATCCCTTAACTTCATCCTTCATGGCCTACCACTCTTGGTTGAATGGGGTGTTGAGAGGTGGTGGTGATGGTGGGATGAAGTTAGATTTTTGTGGTTGAAACATTTGAGTGATCAGATTGGGTTGATTTTATTGGTGGGGATTGAAATGATTGTTTAAAGTGTTTTTATTTTTATAATTTGGATTGGGTTGATAAGGTGTGTTACTTGGAGGGATTAGATAATTTGGATGGATTGGGTTGTTTGGAAAGTTTGGGTTTGTTTGATAAGTTTGACTTCTTTATTTTGATTATTGTTGTTATTGTTTGGATTGTTTGGATTAGGTTGATTTTATTGATGATTGGGATCTCTTGATCTATTTTGATTAGCTTGGTTTGATTGATAAGGATGCCACAAGAGTTTGGGTGAAGAGGGTTGTGTCTTGTTTTGGATTTGAGGATCATGTGATAAGGCTTTATTTTTAATGACAAAAGCCCTTTTTACATTGTCATCATTGTGGGTTGTAGGTTCTTTATCTATGGTGTTTTCATGATTTTGGTTTGATGGTTCAAGATACATAATGTTGTTAAGGTTTTTAAGGTTATAGTTTGAGGGTAATTCAGCCCTTGATTCAATTATGTGTCTAACATATCAGCTTTACTTTATTGCATGAACCTATCTAACATGGCATGTCCTTGTTCAAAACTAAAAAAATTGTGATAGTCATGGGAATATTTATTTGGTTGAGAAGGCTCTCATTATCACTATCACTATCATGTACCCTTTGGAAATAGGGCTCTCCAATATAAGGATCTTAAAAAAGTGGTTGTCCTAGGAGAAAGGGAATTTCCTAATTAAACTCCATGTTCAATTTAGCTTGGCATCTTGTGGTGGGTGACATGAAAATGTGTTAGGGTCTTGGTTTGGAATTTGACTTTGGGATTTGGTTTTAGACTTTGACTTTAAGATGTGACTTTAGGATGTTGATTTTAATATGTTTGTTTTTGATGTGTTTGGTCTTGAGGTTTTGGGTTTCAACACGGGTTTAAAGCACAAGGATGAAGACAAAGAAGACACACAAACACCCTATGCTAGTCAAATAGGATCATTTGGCTTGTGAGATCACAAGTATACTTGACTTGGTCATAAATAGTATCAGGCCGATATCTTAGAGAACTAAGTATAGAGGATTAGGACCATACCCATAGCCTACTATTATGGTTCCAAAAGTATGGTGTTTGTAACTTCTAAGGGTTAATTCCTTACCAATGAATTATAAGTTACAAAAAACTAAAGGCTTCTTATGCTAGGCTTAATAAGGCTTGATAGGGAGTCCTTGATATACCCAAAGGCATGTGAGGCCCAAGCCCATAAAATTAGGGAGTTTGTCTAAGGTTTGTTATTGGGGTCAAATCCCTTCTCACTTCACTTTGTCTTGTGGAACTAGAGCTGCACCAAGAATGACAATTCCAACCCTAAGGGTTATTATCTAGGGCCTAGGTATTGGTGAATGAAACTACCTCACTTCATAACATTCTTAAAACACACAACCACTTAGCCAAGAATGAAAATTCCTCCCTCAAATTTATATACCCCATTAGAACATAGGGTTTGGCTAGTGCTTTGTGATCAAATCCAAGTCACTAAGCCTTTGAGAAAATGAAAAATAAAAAGTAACACTTAATTTTTATTTCCAAGATCACTTTAAAGTGCAAGGAAAGAGAATATGCAAAGTCCTCAAGACCACCTTGTAGTGTAAGAGGAGAGCATGCATAACCAAGTCACAAACACAAAGATAAGACAAGTAAGAGGGTTGATTTTTATCCTGAAGATCATCCTAGGATGTGAGAGGAGAGCATACACAACCAAGTTGCACACAAACATGAAAAACAAGGTTAATTCCCTCTCATTAATCAAAATATGAGTGAAATTGATTTAAAAGTTTGGTCTTCAACAAACAAACCTACAACACCAGAAGTTAGCAATTGACAAGATTTTGGGTCTTGGACTAATGAACCTATAAGAAACAAAGTTAGAATGGTAGAAATGACACAACACAACAAAAAAGGATTAAGGGTTAGTGGATTGAAATTAGTAAAAAAATAAAAAATAGTAGAAATAGGATACAAATGCTAAAACATAGGTTGATAACATTCAAGATTAAATATAATCACTTCTACATAGAACAAAAACATTGATCTACAATATAGATAGTTAGAATAAATTAAAATGCTTTTGATTAAATAGAAACATAAAAATATGGATAGAAACACTACAACTAATAGCAGAAATGTCAACCTAGAAAATAAAAGGTTAACACAAACAAAAGTGTCAGACAAGAAAGTAGAAATGTTGCAAATGATTTAAAAATGCTTTTAACTAGTGCAAAAATTTCAATCACTTGGGAAAACTAGAATGAATGGAAAAACACAAGAAAAATCCTACAAGAACCAAGTTAGAAAACCACTTGTATCAACTCGTTAGAAAGGAAACCCTGCAAAAAACTAGTTATTGAGTAGCTTATGTAAAAATAATGACTATAAGGAACGAATACTCTCAAAACCTAGATAAAAATGCACCTAGATGGCCCTAATAAACAACCAATTCCTGTAGGGGTCAATATTAGCACAAGTAACCTTGTAAATGACTACCTAATGAAGAAAATCCTAAAAAATACTAAGCTAAAAACCCCTTGTAAACTCAGAAATTGGTAACATTGAGTGAGTTGGTAGAAACATTGAAGCCTAGGTGAAAACACATTAAACTAGAGTGGAGACATTATTCCTACAAAACATAGAAAATAACAAGCCTAAAGTAGAAACGCTAGAGATTGAGTGGAAATTCCTAAGATTGGATGAAAATGTCATTACATAGGGAAGAAACACTCTTCTAAAGAACATATCTATAAATGAAAAAAATCCATACATAAAAACACTCTAAAATGGCCTACAAAAGAAAATATTAGCTTGGGACAAGTCTCACTAGCCGTACTAGAATGTAATAGAAAAAATCTAGTGGAAATGAGGGATAAATGCAAGGAACACAACTCTTACTCTGAACCTAGCTACTACCTTTGATAGAGCCAAAATAATGTAAGTAAACACAAAAATTCTCAAATGAAACCAATGCTATACCTCCTTGATGTGTAGATTTGCTCCTTAGATGTTGAAGTTGGATTGTTGAGTTGCAATGTTGATTTCCCTTGAGAGAAATTTCTAAATTTTACATATACTTGTCATTTCTTCTTATTGTATATGTCCTTCAAATGAAAGAGTTTTTATAGGTTTATTGGTACAAATGTGAATAGTTTATATTTGATCTCGGATTTGGAGGGTTGAGATTGACTCATGAGATTAAATGGCTAATATTTTTAGCTTGTAGGACAAGCTAATTGTGGAGGGTTGCGATTGATGCAAATGGAGGGATAAGATGCACATAGTTGGAGGCTTGGGGTGAGCAATTGATTGAGAGGGCTTGAATCTTTCACAGAAGTGGAGGCTTGGCATGAGTGCAAGTGGATGGGTAGGATTGAATTGAATGAATTTTAGTGTAGAGTGGAGATGAAAATGGTAATTTTTTTGGATTTTAGTGGTGAGATGAAAATGGATTTTATTTTATTTTTAAATGGGGTGAGAGAGGAAATGTGCATTAGTCTAATTAATTAAATCTAGGTTTGATTTATTTAATTAATTAGTGATGAGAGAAGATTAGTCTAATTAATTTATTTAATTAAATAGTGAAAGAGGATTAGCCTAGTTAATTAAATAAATATAATTTATTTAATTATATAGTAAGGAGAGATTATTCTAATTATTAATCACTTTATTTAATTAACTAGTGTTACACATATGGTTCTTAGGGTTGTCATTGATGTGAACACTGTCATGGTGGTGTGATGGTGTTCATGGTTGGATGCCATGCCCCATCTAGCAAGAGAAGAAGAGTAAGAGAAGAAGATACAATGAGAAGAAGAGCAAGAGAAGAAGATATAGCTTATGGTTGGATGTCATGTCCCATCCAACAAGAGAAGGAAGAAGATATAGTTCATATTAAGATGGGAATTAGAAGCACAAAGATGATCAAATATGTTGTTGATGCTATTGATGGCATGTAGTATGTTTGTTCCAAGTTCCATGATGATTGCATTACTGGAAGAGTGTTTTTGTTAGAAATGAAAGCACAACTACTTATGGAAATCTAATTTCTAATATGTTTAATGATATTTTCTCAGTTCATTATCAATGGAGATTGTAACATATAAAAGAAACTATGCAACACAAAAATAACAAATCAGAAAATTAAACACACAACACAATGTTTACATGGAGAAAAACCTTTCAGGTAAAAATATCCACAGGAACCCAAGTTTATATTAATCTAAAAATGATTGTACAATACAACAACTCCACCAATCTTCCCTTCAATCTTCAACCTGACAGCATTCTAGTAGCACCTGAGTACCTGTAAATCTATATTACAACAACAAATACAATGAAAAATACTTATAGGAGTATTTTCCCTCCAGTCTAGGTATCCACTTTCTCTCTCCTTAGATTCCTCACATACAAACATTAAATGTCATCATACATGCAAACTCCATGTGTCAAAAGATGCCCATGCAAATTTAGGCACCCAAGGTCAAGAATGGAATCTTAGAACATCTTATGACACATCATAACCATCATAGATACCACCAAAGTGTATCTTCCCAAGATGGGCACTTGGGGCTAAACATAGAAACTTACAACTTAATGAATATCCATCATATGCGTCATAGTGTCATAGAATCTTATAACAACTTACAACTATCATAGATTCTTTACATGCACCCACCAAACATTATGATGTGTGTCATAAATGCTAAAAATAGTAGATTCTCCCAAGGTGGTGCCTATACTCATTTACACATGAGTTTTGCAATTGCCAACCGTAAATATCACTTATTAATTACCTTCGATGACTCTGGAATTACCACTGTAGGTGAAAAAAATTCATCAGAGATAACAATTGGGAACAAGTTTTTTTTTGTCTCTACATATTTTTGAGATTGGCCACCATTGTCTCTCTAGGTTCATACCGCACTCTAGGCGTAGGAAGTATAGCCTTTTTTCTATAGTACGCCTCATTTATTGTGACTTTTTGGCCATTTAAATACCTCTTCCCACTTCTAACCCAACATTTATTTCTGGTGTTGGTGGTTTTTTGGCTCTGAACAATGGCTTCTCCACTGACCAAGCATCCCCAGAAGTTTGTTTCGAAGGTGTTCTACGAGGTAAGCCCTCCAACCTTTCGCTTATGTGATCTTACCATCACAGGAATTTGATACTGCTTGTTTATGGTTAGAGCAACATACTCTCATTGGTTATTTTGTAGGGAGAACTCTCCCTGAATCTATGCTCAAAGAATGGGTCCAAAAGGCTTGGGTCCCTCATGGGGTCCACCTTGATATGGTCCATAATCTGACCAAAGGCTTTTTCCTTTTTCGCTTTGCGGAAGTTAGCCATGTTCAAGCAATTTTGAACCATGGCCCTTGGTATGTTCGGTCTTCCCTATTGGTCTTCCAATAGTGGACATGAGATTTTGTGGCCTCTAATGATACCAAACATAGAGTTCTTGTGTGGATTGAATTCCCTGGTTTGCCTTTGCCCTGTCTGCACTTCCTACATGACATTGCCTCTTCTTTAGGAAGAGTTATTTGTGTTGAACCTGATAGGTTCTTTCAAGCACACCCTCAAAAGCGTGTCTGTGTTGAGGTAGATCTTTCGAAAGACCTCAAGGAATTTATTGACATTTAAATTGGCCCCCTTTGGCACACCCAGAAAGTCACATACTTCAATTTGCCCAATACTTGCTATCGCTATCAGTCAGCAGAGCATAAAATTAGGGATTGTCCTCTTGCTGTGCCTAGAACCCAGGCTCCTCTTAGGGAGACTGTACATCCACGCCCTATAGAAAACCATGTAGCAACTATGCCCAAGGAGGTAGTTTCTAAACTAATGGACACTTGGGCTACTGTTACCAATTGTAAACATAGAGTGAAACCCTCTGCGGATGTTCTTAAACCCTCTAAATCAGTTAAAGAGGTTTCAAAGCTTTCTGCGATTGGTGGGAAGGACAACAATAAGAGTCCTCTTGTGCTGCCTTCACAACAAGCATCACCACCAAGGGCAAGAGCCCGTGTCAATTCTTTTGTGACGCCTCACAGGCACTCTCATAGCCATGAGCTTTCTAAGGAGGTAGAAATTGTTCAGGAGCTTAAAAAACATCAAATCCCTCCTCTTCAATTTGGGTCAAACCCCACCGACTTTCTTCAGAATAGTTTTGCTTCATTTGGAAGCCTGGATTCTAGGTAGATGGTGGAGGATTTTAAATGAATTTTCTCTCTTGGAATGTTAGAAGTCTCACTGACCTCTCTAGGAAGTACTCTGTTCATGATGCTCTCCATAATTGTGTTTCTCTTGATGTTCTATGCCTGCAAGAAGTTAAAGTTATAGGCTTTCTTTTATCTTCGGCTTGCTGTTGTATTTGGCCAGCCAATAAACTATTTCCACCGCCCATGAGGCTGGCAAAGGTGGTGTAACTACTATTTTGTCCCCTCAGTGGCATGATTCAGTGGTGGATCATGGGGTGGATCCCACCAATCAGTTAGTCTGTATGCTTCTTAATATTAATAATCACTCTTTTGGGATTATTAATGTCTATGCTTCAAATGATGCATTAGAAAGATCTACTTTGTGGCAGTGGATTGCAGATTCATTGCCTGTGGCCACGTGGCTTATTTGTGGAGATTTTAATATGGTTGAAATAGCTATTGACAAGGATGGTGTTCTGCCTTTTCGGTGGCTAGCTGGCAAAAGAGAGGCATGGTTCCATATGTGTAATAAATTGGGATTTTTTGATCCCAATGTTGGCCACCATCACTCCAGTCCTTTATGGCATACTTGGTGCAATTTTTGGGTTGGAAGTGACAGGGTCTTTAAACACCTTGATCATGCTATAATTTCTACACAATCTTTTTTTAACTTCTCCATGTCATCCACCCTTCCTTTGCAGCCGTTAGTGGATGTGACGTTGTCAGATCACTTTCCAATTTACTTTTCCATTGAGTGGTAGCTCACTCAACCATGCACCATGAAATCTCAGTTTTTTCTAAACACTTCCTTGCTTGTTCATCAACCCACCTTGGCACAAATTTCAATTATTTGGAATTTAGAATGCTGGTCATTGCATGCTACTGGCTGGATTAAGTGGTGGAATGATGCTATTACCTATACAGTGAGGTTTCTTCACACCTATGGCCATCAACTAGCCAATTTCAGGAGAAGGGCTTATGAAGCTACTGCCACTACTTTGAAATTTGCTTCTGAGACCTTGGTTGCTAAGCCTTTTTCTCCTTCTAAGCAAGTCCTTATTACCAATTTACAGCATCAAAAACAAATGGCTAACTACCATGCTACCAGAGGAGCACAACTTAAAGCTAGAATGCATTTTTTTAAAAATTGGGGACCGTGTTTCTAAGGAGTTCTTTCTTGCTCTTCGAGCCAAACATTCCTCATATGGTATTAAGCAAATAAAAGAGGACAATGCTATTCATACAGGTCTGCCAGACATTCTCCAAGCTTTTGTAAGACATTATGAAAAAGTTTTCACTGTTGAAGATTAAAGTCCTGAGTGACAAACTACTTTGCATGATTATCTTGTTGTTGTTCCAAACAGGCTGTCCTCTACCTAGACTCACTTCTGTGATCAACTTTTGACCATTGAAGACCTTAAAGAAGCTGTCCACTCTATGGCAGATGGGAAGGCGCCTGGAATTGATGGATTTCCTTGTGAGTTCTACAAATCCCTTTGGGATTGTTTAGGAAAAGATTTACACAATGTCTACCTTGAAGAATTTCATTCCAATTCTTTAGGAAATATTATAAATCATGGAAACATTAAGTTCATACCTAAAGCTGGTGATCCAAAGGATATCTACAATTGGAGGCCCATTACCCTCCTCAATGTCTCCTACAAAATCATTACTAAAGCCCTTTTGCTCAAACTCCGCAACTAGTTTCCTTTGATTGTCCGTCCTGAACAAACAGGCTTCATTGAGTCGAGATATATATTAGATAAAATCATTGCTATTTGGGAGGCAATGGAATGGGGCTGAAAATCAAACCAAAAAGTAATTTTTTAAAAAATAGATTTTTCTAAGGCTTATGATCGCATTGAATGGTGCTTTATCCTTACAATGCTTGCAGCATTAGGGTTTGGGGACCCTCTTTTATACAATCAGTCAAAATGCTCTTTTCAGATGCTTCTGCTTGTATCACTATCAATGGCTAGTAGTCTCATACTTTTGGCCTTTTTAGATCAATCCACCAAGGATACCCTCTTGCCCCAAGTCTATATGTTCTTACAGCATAAGGTTTTGGTTATCTTTTTGCTCATTCAGTTTCCAATAGGCTTGTTCATGGTATTTCTTTACCAAATTGTTCCAGCCAGCTAGTTAATGGTCATTTTGTTGATGACTCCTTTTTAACCTTACTGGAAGAAGAAAATTTAGTTAAGAATGCTCTTGGTTTTCTGGAGACCTTTTGTTTGGCCTCAGGTTCTTCCATTCAGTGGCACAAGATGTTATGCTACAGACAATCTATACTTCCCACTCCTCATTGGCTTTAGCAATATGGCTAGTGCTAGGTTGGCCATGGTGAAATTTTTAGATTCCTGGGTATTCCTTTTGCATTCTAGGGCACTTCTGCCACCCTATGGCAAGTTGTTCTTACCCATGTAGAGAAAAAACTTGCTGTTTGGATTACTAATCCTCTTTCACTGGCTGGTAAATTTCAGGTTTGTTCTAAGATATTAGCTGCAACCCATGTTTATTATTCTTCTTGTCGGGCTCCTTCAAAAAGCTCTTATGCCAAACTGGAAAAACTCTTGCAGGATTTCCTATGGACCTCTTCTGATACTCACCATGGTTTTCATTGTGTTGCATGGGAATTTTGCTGCCTTCTTAGAGATTTTGGAGGACTTGGTAATCTTTCTACTCACCACCAAGGAACTACCTTGGCGGTCAAATGGATTGCTTGTGCACTCACTGGTTGTGAGGCATGGAAGGTTTTACTTTGGCATAACATTGAAATGGGTCATCCTATGCACAAACTGACTTGGAAAGGAATTGGTTTTTCTACTCTCCTTGTCATGAGAAAACCAATTCAAATCTCGGGCACATTTGTGGTTAAGAGTATTTGGAAAGCTTGGGAAAAAATTAAACCATGGTTATGCTGGGCTGGTGATGGTTTTCGTGCTGGTATTTCATTCAATCACCTTAATATTTGGTGGTCACCTCTCCTAGCTTCTGTAACTCAACCTTTGGCTAAATTGTAAGGTTTAAAGGCTCTCAAATTTCACAAAAAAGGTGTTCAGACCCTTCAGGACTTCTTTCACAGACCCACTATGAGCCTTTTGGCTTGGGAAACATTTCATGTAAAATTTTCTCTATCAAAAGTTGATAAGCCTACTTATGATAGAATCATCATGGCTATTCCACCTGAAATGTTACACAAGGTTGGAATTTAGTCCAACAAGCCATGGTGGAAGGACTAGAAATGGTATCTAGACACACCTTTACATCATTTCAAGCCACGGATGGCTTACAGGTGGCTTTCACCTTATTTACCCATGGCTGCCACTCTTAATAAGCACTAACTTATTCATAGCTCTTTAAGTCTTTCGTATTCCAGGTTTAAAATTGTTTGGTCTGCCATTCTTGAGCCAAAACTTGCTCATTTTTCCTGGTGCATTGTCTTTCAAGGCTTGCTTGTTGGTACTAGGTTGTTTCACCTTGGGGTCCAAGATCCTCATTGCCCTTTTTGTGGACAGGTTGAAATGATTCAGTATCTCTTTTGGTATTGCACTAGAGCTCAGTAATTCTAGATATGGATTCATGATTTTTTTTGATCTTTCAGACCTAAGCCATTAACCTGGCAAATCATCTTGCTGGGTGATTCACCTAGGTTTCCTAAAAAATTTACTCAAATCTGGCATATTTTGAGGGTGGAGATTTTATTTGCATTATGGAAAGATCGTAACTCTTGTATATTTTTAGAAAGCAAAATTGGAACTAATGTTTCTCTGTACATTAAAACTATTATCTATTCTAATGTTCTCCTACAAATTCAAGTGCAAGCTAACAAAGTTGCCTTGGAAGTGGCTCACTTACAAGAGTTATTGGATGATTGGGGGAATGCTCCCTACACTGTGGCTCGTGTTCCTCCCTCACCATCCTCTATCAGAGCTTGCTCTCCTAATAGACGTAGAAGTGGTTTGGCCAGAGATTCTTAGCCTCGCTCCTAGCCTACTCCACATCATGGTGCTCACCAGCGTAGGTGCTCGGCCTCTCCATGTCTGTGTGAATGGACCTCTAGCTGTGCTGCTAGTGCAGCTAAGGATAACACGAGGTGGCCCATTATGGATAATGCAGGTAATGCTGGTTGGCCTGCAATGGACAATGTAGGATGGAATGCTCCTGGTTCTTCACATCCACCATCTATAGGGTGGGATAATACTAAGGTTTTCCCTTGGTTAAATTTGGCTATCTCACCTTAGCATGAGGAGCTAAATGTTCAGAAAGAAGAATAGAAAAATGAAGATGGTTGGGCTATGCCTAATGTCATCCCGGACCCTGTGGACATTTGGGGGAAACCGAATGACAGGGATCCGCCATCTGCAGGAATGACATTGGCTACTTAATTCTATTTTTTCTTTATTTTTATATGGGTCTTGTACCCTTTGATGCTTTGTTCTAGATATTTGTGGGCTTAGCCCATGTGACTCTTGGGGTGTGCCTTTTAACCATCTGTTATTTTTTTGTGAAGTGTTATTTTATTTAAATAGATAAATTGTATTTTCATAAAAAAATTAACTCATGCCCTTATGGGTAATTACAAATTATAAATAATAAATAGAATAAAAACAATATTGGAGTTTACAAGGTTAATGGCACCTTATTCCAACATTCTCCCACTTGACATTATACATTATAAATCAACCCATAGGAAATCAAATGAAATAATCAAGTACTAGAAACAAGGCCCATGGCCTCTCTGCACCACATGAACTTCTGTGTGCTCATAGTTTGGTCAATGAATCTGTAAAATTCTCCTGATTGTCTATCTTCTTCAGTTTAATCTATCTATTTGCAACCAACTCTCAAACAAAGTGATACTGAACATGAACATTCTTAGTCTGAGCATGATACATAGGATTCTTGGCCAAACAAATAGCACTCTGGCTATCACAACCAATCTGAATGATCCTCCAATCACATCCAATACCTATACACAATCTCCTCAACCAAACAACCTCCTTAGAGACATGAGTAGCATCCATATACTCATCTTCTATGGTGGACAAAGCAACTATGGTCTACCTCTTACTCATCCAACTCACTGCTCCTCCAAACAAAGTAAACACATAGCCACTAGTGGACCTTCATCTATCCAAGTCATTTGCCCAATCTGAATCAACAAATCCCTGTATGTCTAAAGATTTATTAGCACTATCAGTACCAAAATAAACTAACCAATGATTAGGTGTACCTACAAGATATTTAAACACTGTCTTCGCATAATTCCAATGTTGTCTACCAGGGTTAGACATAAATCTTCTCAAAACTCCCATTGCTTAGGCAATATCTAGTCTAGTGCAAACCATTGCATACATCAAACTCCCTACAACACTAGCATATGACACATTAGACATATCCTTAAAATCATCCTCATTCTTTGGACACATATCTAATGAAAGATTAGTACCAATGGGTAAAGGAACTCTAACTGGGTTACAGTCTTGCAAACTAAATCTCTGCAAAATAGTATTCACATACTTACTCTGTGAGAACTAAAGCTTTTTGTTACCTCTATCCCTCTTGATCTCCATTCCTAGAATATACCTGGCAGCTCCAAGATCCTTCATATAAAATATCATCTAAAAGTTGAGCTTTTAGCTCACTAATCATACCCTTAGTATTGCTGAAAAATAACATGTCATCAATATACAAAGCAATGATCAATATAGAATCACCAATATAATGAATGTAAATATAGTGATCCTCCTCACTCCTCACAAAACCCAATTTCAATACAAATGAATCAAACTTTTGATACCACATTTTGGGGGATTGTTTCAAACCATAGAGAGACCTCTTTAACTTACAAACCCAATGTTCTTTTCCTTTTACCTCAAAACCTGTAGGTTGTTGCATATAAATTTCTTCCTCAAGACCTTCATGCAAGAACACAATCTTAACATCCATTTTCTCAATCTCCCAATCAAAGGCTGCAACATTGGATAAAAATAAATCTAATAGAAGTCAATTTAGCAACAGGAGAGAAAATCTCACCAAAATCAATTCCCTCTCTCCGGGAGTAGCCCTTGGCTACCAATCTAGCCTTGTACTTCTCTAATGAACCATCTACTCCAAACTTCTTCTTGAAGACCCACTTACAACCTATGGCCTTTCTTCCTTTGGGAAAACAAACAAGATCCCAAGTGTTACAAGAGTCTAAATCCATCATCTCCTCTTGCATGGCTAACTGCCAAGATTCACTATCATAAGAAAGAATAGTTTCCCTATAGGATCTAGGCTCATCGTCGGTACTCAATAAAGCAAATATACAATAGAAATCTAGTGGTCTATACCTATCAATTAGATTCCATTGTCTTGTGGATCTCCTTAAGGGTGGAGTAAGAGTCTCAACTCATTCTTTTGCATGATCATCTATACCAACTTCTTTTGTAACAATAGATTCATCTTCATCAGAACTACTCGAATCTTCTTCTTCTTCTTCACCCTCCAATCCATCATTTTGTTCTTCCTAGGGTGCATCTTGCTGCTCTAAATCAAAGTGAACTCTCTTTACCTTTTCATCTTTTTCTTTTAGTTGCTCAAGTTTAGAAATAACTCTAAGTTCCTTAAAAATAACATCTCTAGAAAAGATAATCTTATGGGTTAGTGGATTCCAAAGCTTATAACCTTTGACATTATCACCATTTCCAATGAATGTACACTTTTTAGCTTTTGGATCCAACTTAGATTGTTTTTCCTTAGGCACATGAACAAAAGCCTCATAGCCAAAAACTCTTAAATGTGAAACAAAGGGTTTCTTACCTATCCACACTTCATAAGGTGTCGAATCAAAAGCCTTACAAGGAGATCTATTAATCAAGTAGCAAGCAATACACACAACCTCTACCCAAAAACATTTATCCAACTGTGCATCACTCAACATACTTCTAGTTCTTTCCATAATTGTTCAGTTCATCCTTTCTACAACACCATTCTGCTGTGGTGTATATGGAGTTGTCTTTTGTTTGATAATACTTGCATGCTTGCAAAACTCATCAAATCCCTTAGAGCAATATTCCCCTCCATTGTCAGATCTTAATATTTTTATCCTTAATCCTGATTGGTTTTTGACTCTGACTTTAAAATCCTTAAACTTAGTGACAACTTCAGATTTGTGTTTCATAAAATAAATTCAAGTAAATTTGGATTCGTCATCAATGAAGGTAACAAAATAATAAGATTTTCTAATAGAACCATTATCCACAGGTCCAAACACATCCATATGAATAATCTTTAACTTCTCTTTTTCTCTATTGCTTCCTGAAGGAAATGATTTTCTATTTTGTTTACCAAACACACAATGCTCACATAAATCAAAGTGTTCATCAGAATAAGAAAAATTGCCCAACAAATCTTTATGCTTAATAGTTTTCAAAACACTATTTCTTGTGTGGCCCAATCTACGGTGCCACAACATACATGTATTTTCAGTACTAGCTTCAAATACATAAGAGGCATTACAAACTATAGTGGCTTTGAGCTTAAACAAGTTGCCCAATCTCTTTACCTTATCTACCACCAAGTTCCCTCTCACCAATCTGTAGCCATGCTTGTCAAATGTTACATGCATTCACAAATCATTCAACTTCAAAACTAAAATCAGATTTCTAGCTAATCCAAAAACATGCAAAACACCAAAGAGGGTTTTAATCCTCCCATCATTGAAACACAACAATACCTTGCCTTTCCCAACTATCAGATATGTAGAGTTGTCTCCAAGGTAGATATTACCTCCATCATACTCTTCGTATGTGGAAAACCATTCCTTATGTGGGGTCATATGAAATGAGCATCTTGAGTCAACCAACTGATGATCATTAGCAACAACATTAAAAGAAGAAAGTAAAACATCTTCACCTGCATTCAAGGACTTATCAGAAGCATTCTCCCACTATTTATTTGAGTTTCTACTCTCCTTCTTCACATGTCCCCTTTTACTACAATTCTAACACTTAACTTTGTTCTTCTTTCCAAGAGTCTTAGATCGACCCTTAGACTTGTCCTTAGCCCCTTTCTGATCTCCTTTCAATCCTTTTTCTTTAGGCCTTCCCCTAACACTGAGAGCATCCCCTAAACTATCCAAACTCTTCTTCCTTAATTCCTGTGACAACATAACTGAAACAAGTGCATCTAACTTCGGATCTGTGAGGTTAGCAGTGATAGCTAGTATGACTTTCTCCCAAGATTCAGGTAAAGAACAAAGAAGTAAGATACATTTATCTTTCTCATTATAAACATCAACATCTACGGATGTAAGCTAACTCAACAAAAATTTAAAAGAATTTAAATTCTCTACAACTGAATCACCCTCTCTCATTTTCATGGAAAACAATTTTTATTTTAAATAAAGTTTATTTACCATACTCTTGGCTTGGTAGATCTCACCCAACTATTTCCACAAACTATGTGCAGTCTCTTCCTTTGCAACATTCAACAAGATAGAATATGCAAGACACAAATGAATGGTTCCTTGTGCCTTTTTATCAAACCTTGCCCATTCATTCAGAGAGACATCATTGGGTTTCTTCTCATTTTGAACAACCAACCACTGTTTTCTTTCTTCCAACAAGTCTTCCATTTTCAGCTTCCACAACTCATACCCCATTCTATTGAACTTCTCAATTCCAATCAAGAGGTTGATGCAACAGTGGATGCAACCATAATATCAACTCAAGATTTGCAAAACAAATGCAACCAAATCTCCCATTGCAGCTACAGCTTCCACACTACCACCCAAGAGTCAAAGTTGGCCAAGTTCTGATACCAAATGTTAGAAATGAAAGCACAACTACTTAACAAAAATCTGATTTCTAATACGTTTAATGATATTTTCTTAGTGCATTATCAATGGAGATTGTAACATATAAAAGAAACTATGCAACATAGAAATAACAAATCAGAAAACTAAACACACAACACAGTGTTTACGTGGAGAAAACCCTTTCGAGTAAAAAGCTCCACATAGGAAAGAGGCTAAAGTTTGTATTAATCTAAAAATGATTGTACAATACAACTCCACCAATATTCCCTTCAGTCTTCAACCTGATAGCATTTCAACAACACTTGAGTACCTATAAATCTATGTTATAGTAACAAATACAATGGAAAATACTTATATAAGCATTTTCCCTCCAATCTAGGCATCCACTTTCTCTCTCCTAAGATTCTCTACATGCAAACATTAAATGTCATCATACATGCAATCTCTATGTGTCAAAAGATGCCCATGCAAAGTTGGGCACCCAAGGTCAAGAATAGCATCTTACAACATCTTATGACACATCATAGCCATTATAGATACCACCAAAGTGTATCTTCCCAAGATGGGTGCCTGGGGCTAAACATAGCAACTTACAACTTAATGAATATTTGCCATATGTGTCATAGTGTCATAGAATCTTATGACAACTTACAGTTGTCATAGATTCTTTACATGCACCCACCAAACATTATGACATGTGTCGTATATTCTAAAAATAGTAGATTCTCCCAAGGTGGTGCCTATACTCATTTACACATGAGTTTTACAATTGCCAACCGTAAATGTCACTTATTAATTACCTCTGGTGACTCTGGAATTACCACTGTAGGTGAAACTAACTAATTCCCTTATGGGTAATTAAAAATTACAAATAATAAATGGAATAAATATAATATTGGAATTTACAAGGTTAATGGTACCTTATTCCAATAATTTTGTTGATTGATTGTTTGAAGACAGTGTCACTTCTGTGAAAATGTTCTGTGCAGGACAATAGACTACTCCACGTTCCTCCACATTTTTAGATATGGCCATGTGGTTTTGGAATTGTGTTTAGGCTGTAGTGAAGGTGATAATTCCAAGTTTTTAGATTGTTTGTCCTTCTGCTATGAAATTTATGCATGATAGAGTACCAGCATGTGTTCTGGCAGACCAAGCTAGTGATGAAGGCCTGATGGAATGCTCCGCATTCCTCCCCAAATGAATGTTTACCCTTGCAATTTTGAGGACATGTTTATAGATGTGTATTACATGATTCCTTACAATTTCAGGGTTCTTGGAGGTCCACAGCTTAGTTTTTCAAATGACAACATGTTGCAGTATGTTTCGGATGACATATTATTCTCAGAGTTAATGATTGAAGTTGTGTAGAATAATTCTTTGATGTGTGGTGGAAAAGATATGTTTGTGAATGTTTTATGATTCATGTGGACTCATCTAGAAATGTTTCATGAAGATATTTCTTGTTTCAAGTATCACATAAGGTTTTCAAGTTGATGTGGTCGTTATACTTCAAGTATTCATGTGTTTTCCTTAAAGCTATCCTATTTCCAAATGAGCAGAGTGTGCGGACGTAATTCCTTGGTGATTGAAGTTGTGAAGGATGTTTTGGACCTAGTTAAGTAAGTGTTGGTGTCCACATGGCTTGAATCTTCTACTGGTGTAACGTGTGGTTTCACTTAGGACCTATCTTCTACACATTTCATATTGTGTGTTGTTTGGCTAACTTGTAAATGTAATTTTTCATGTTGTATATGGCCAACAAATAATATAATCAATGTAATATCATGTATAAATAGTGAGTCAAAGTGAGTGAGGTCACTACAACAAAACATGCAATTAGCGCCCAAAATAGCACTGAAATTTAGTGCATTTGAGTTCATGAATTGGACACTTTTGCTGGCACAAAACTCGTCGCTAAACTGCATGTTCCCTTCGGCACCATTTTTTGCACCAAATTTTGCATCAGAAAAGTAGTGCAAGCAATATCACCTCCTTTAGCACCTAGAATAGTGTTGGGAATAGTGCTGAGAAACATGGCCAATTTAATATCAGAAATAGCACCTAAATTAGTGCCCAATTTGGCATCTAGTTTTGCTTCCATGTTTGCTCCCATTTTTGCTTCTAGTTTTGCTCCCAATCGTGCTTCCTATTTTTCTTCTGGTATGGCATCGAAAATAGCTATTTTGGCTTCCTAATTGATGCCAAGATTTGCTTCCATTATGACATTCTTTATTGCTTCCTGTTTTGCTTCCATTATGACATCCTTTGTTTCTTCCAATTTGGCTTCTGGTTTTGCTTCTTGTGTTGCTTCCAAGTTTGCTTCCAGTTTTGCTTCCGGTTTTGCTTCCAGGTTTGCTTCCAAGTTTGCTTCTAGTTTTGCTTCCATTTTTTCTTCTAGTTTTGCTTCTAGATTTGCTTCCAATTTTGCGTCTTTGTTCCAAAAAAGGTGAGTGGGCCAATCTTGCTTTCTAACCACCCCATCTTTCACCTTATAGCCTAGCTTAACTTGATACTCCCCAGTTTTTTGAGTAGCTCCATCTTATTCTATCCTCTTTGCGAGACAAGCTCACATGCCTATTTGACAAAATACTCTCTAACTCATTGATCTGTGCTCCATCCACCTAAAGACCCTTGAAGCATTTGAAATATTTTATAGGATAACATTTATAAAGAATTTTTAGGGAAATGGACTTCCATACAAATTAACATCATTATACTTATTAAATCTCCATAAAAATAAAATCTACAACAATATCCAATATATATAAAATAACAAGATAATTATTATAACATGATCATCATCTATAATTAAAACAAGTGAGTCAAATATCTATAATTTAATTGAATTTGACAACATCCATCATGAGCAGTAAATTAAAAGCAGCATACGTAATAAATATCCATCCAAAAATCATCGAACACTTTCAATATATATAAATTGACAAGTCAATACTAATAAGATCATCATCATATATAACTAAAACAAGTGAAAGTCAAATATGCCAGTAGATCAATAACATGTCAAAATGATACATGTCCAATAGTCGACATAAGTCAAAATGATACATGTACAAATGATAAAAGTAAAAATGATAAATTATGTAACTCAAAATGATACAAGTCAAGATGATACATGTCCAAATAATATAAGTCAAAATGATACATGTAAAAATGATACAACTCAATAATATGGTACTATAGGCCATGAAAATGATACATATGATAGTAACCATGAAAAGAGGCATTATAATGATATATCAGCAATGATCCATGATGCAATCTATATGACCATGTATGTCACTGGCTACTACCAACAACTGCCTCATCATCATCATCACCATCATGATCATCATCATCGTCATCATCATCATCTTCATCATCGGCCTCCGTGTCTTCTGTATATGCATCATCATCATCCTCTGCCATGTGATCTATACCAGAACAAACATATTCTAGATCTATATCACGAGGATCATCTTGATCTTCTAGAAGACCTGACCCGTGTTCTACAAAAAAAAAACATTTAAAATGAAAAGTTATTATTTATTTCATGCAATAATTTATTTTTCTGTTATATATCTAATATTACAACATATGAAACGAAACCATAATCATATTACATCATATCAAAGTTCACATACCATAATAAAATTTCAAAAAAGTTACAACTAATATGTCATTCTAATAATGTAAAACATGCAACAATTCTAATAAATGTTAGTAAAGATCATAAAAAATTTGTTATATAATTTAACTATCAACTGTAAATTCTATTACATAACCTTAAGTACTAACCCTCTACATTTTTTTCTATATATGATTATGTTTTCCTCAAAGATCCTTTGAGAGTTAACTGGTCTATATATGTTCTCCTATATCTCATACGATGAACATATTGAACATGATGAAAGGCTAGAGTCACTATTGGCTCACACATGTTCGTTCATCACTTTTTGACATAGATCAACCTTCTCATCACCACACGTGGGAGATGAAGGGCCACTCCACAAGTGTGGGGTTGATCTAGCATTTGGGCACACATTTTCATGCATGAGAGGACTATTTTATGGTTTTTTGGTGCTTGGAGTCTAGTGCCATCCCCTCTCTCTATAGTACCTAGCCTATTCCAAGCCATTCCACCAAATTTGAAGATTGGTATCAGAGTATAGGTTGGTCTGCAAGAAGGAAAGTGTTAAGTAAAGAGAGAATAAGATGCCTCCAAAAGGCAACCCTATGGCTAGGGAAATGAGTGAAATCAAAGAGAAGATTGCAAAAGAAATTAGGAAATTGAAAGAGTTGCAAGATATGATGGTAGGCAGGCTTGAGGCTGTTGAAACCAGTCAGAGGAGAGGTATGGTCACAAGTGATGTGAGTGACCAAGAGGAAGAGGGTGAGAATGAGAGCCCTCTAGGAGGATCCCAAGAAGAAGAGTTAGATCCTGATGAATAGAAAATGACCTAGCTACTAAAGGCGGTCAAGGGAGATAGTCACAAGGTTAGTATGGAATTACCCATGTATGGAGGGAACTTGAATGATGAAGAGCTTTTGGATTGGATTGCAGCACTTGACAACTATTTTGAATATGAAGAAATTCTAGAGGAATGAAGGGTAAAGTTGGCAAAAAAAAATTGAAGGGCCATGCCCTACTTTGGTGGGATTATGAACAAACTAGGAGGAAAGGTAAGTTAAAAATTATCTCTTGGGATAGAATTGTGGCCAAGATTAAGGGTAAGTTTCTACCAAGTGATTATGTAATTCAATTGTACAAGAAACTTCAAAATTTGAAACAACGAGATATGGATGTCAAAGCCTATACTGAGGAGTTTTATAAACTGAGTATAAGAGCAGGTCACATGGAGGATGATGTGGAGAAAGTGGCTAGATATCTTAATGGGTTAAGATTTAACCTCCAAGATGAGTAGGTAGAAAGGAGTTTATAAAGGTAGAAGAAGAGAAGCACATGGACCTTGCAACCACTCCTAAACCTAGAGATATTATGATAACAGACATGAAGAATGACTTGATTTTGGAAATCCAAGATTGGCTTAAGGAGTATGTTGCTATGATGATAGAAGGGGTGTTCCACTCATTGTATTCAAAGGGGGATATTGGTCATCCCATTTCTCTCATGATAGAGGTTAATATGCCTAATCAAGCAACATTTATAGGGGCACCGCAACAAATGGAAGAGATGAGAAGCAAAGGTGTAGAGGTCAAGGGTAAACTACAAGGGAATGCAGACAAGTCCAAGCACACAATTGAAGTGAAGAAGAAGGAAGCTAATTACAAGGAAGGAGGAGATGTGGTTGTAGGTGATGATGCATATTTAACAACATTCTCAGATGAGGAAGGAGTCAATGATCATCCATCAAGTAGGCCTCTGAAGTTGGAGCATATCCTAGGTGCCAAGGAACTCAAAAAGGTAAGGGACAATGCCTATTTCTAGTATTTAGTCCATATGAAGGGTTTACCAAATGAGGATGTCACTTGGGGGTTATAGAATGACATGATCAAGCATGAATCTACTATTGCAACACTGTCCTCAATGGGACTTAAGTTCATTTTGCCTTGGGAGTATGGTATAGGAGCACCCATGTGATTTTGGTTTATCATTGTTTTTGGTTTTGTGTCTCTCTTATACAATAAGGTACTTTTGGATCATCTTCATGTTTTTAAGGGTCTAGATGAGATCTTAGGAGGATAGGTGTGGTCAAGTTGTCAAAAGTGTAAAAGTTGCTATATGGGGTAAAAGTTGTCAATATTGTCAAAAAGTTGCAAATTTTGGAATTTGAAAAGTCATATGATGTAAATGAAGAAATAAAATGGTTGAAGTTTGAAAGTTAGTTAGAATCTATTGGGACATGTTGAAATAACCTTAGAATGGTCGAGGCAAGGTTTAGTTGTTGAGTTTTGGTGTTAAGAAATAAAAATACTCTGTCTTTCTACAATTTTTCAAGATTGTTTTTGCTGCTACATAGTTGGGTACGGCCCTGTACAACCTGGAAATGATCTAAAATCCATTGGAACTATTAATGTACTAAATCTATTATTTTTTGCACTTTGTTTTATCTGAATTCATCAAATTTTGAGTGAGTTAGAGCATTTTTTCTATAAAACGTTTGAAACCCTAGTTTAGGTTTGGTTTTGAGCAAATAAGATGAGTTTCTAGCCATTCTACCGATGGAAAATCTTCAAATTTAGTGGAATGGATTGGAATAGGCTAGGTTTTGGTTTCTCCAAGTTACAAGGGTAGAGAAAAAGGTTGGCACGTGCTAGTAGGATTTAGAGGTCTGGCATCTTCATGAATTAGACTAAAAAGACATCAAAGAAGTGGCTATTTATAGTAAGAGGATGGAAAAGTGCAAAGTTGGAAATTGGAACATGTTGGTAGATGTATAAGGACCCTTCCAAAGAAAGGAGTGAGTTTAGGAATCTCAAAAGGTGATTTAGGACTAATTTGTCAATGGGACAGTCAATTTTAGAGCTTTGTGTTACAAAACAACCATACCTAATTTCTTGATATGTTGAGTAGTGTCCAAAAGGGTACTAAAAATTGTGCTTACCTTGTGGAGATCAAACCTTCCTGGAAGGTTGTGCCAAGGTTTATCAATTTGAAGTACTACTAGGAGATGTGACTATTTGTGAAGTATAGGAAGAATGGAGAACCTGAGTTTGTAGAGATCATCCTTGGCCCAGACATGTCATTCTCAATGTACCTAGGGTGTTCCTTAGGTTGTGTGAAGAGTTTTTTACATTAATACATGATTGGTGCCTTGTAGCCTTGTTGGGTACATGTGTTGTGTGGAAGAAACCTTGAGTTTGAAGAAAAGTGATTCTAGAATATTGTTGAGAGTCATTTTGTCTGCCTTGTCTTTGCATCACTTTTACACCAAACACTCTCCCTATAAAACCTATGTGGTGGTTCAAGGCCTTGAGCCACATCATCCATGGGCCTTAGAAGTGGATGTTACAACAAAAGTGCCTAGTTTTCAACCCTAAAACATAGCTGTGATGTCAAAAAATGTCCCCTTGGGGGATTTTCCCTCTTTAGGTTTAGCTCCTGAGTCTTAAGTGTGCATTTAGGACATTTTACATCATATTTCTGTTGGCAAGAGACACTATATGGATTCATGGTTGTTGTCATTGATGGCAACAAAGGTCATCCCACATATCCGCAAGTCATGATGTGTCTCTACCGGAAGTCAGAATAAAGAAAGTTGTGGTCCGGTAAAGAAGAACAGAGCATGTGGCAAGGTCCGACAGATTGGTCCGGACCTCTCAGAGGAAGTGTCTTGGTGCAGTGCGGATTTGGGGAAGTCAAGAGGACTACCTTGAGTGGTATATTCCAAGGATTTAGCCTCCGGTGATGGACAAAGAAAAAGATATGAATGGTTGAGTACCGGATTCCTGAGAGACAGTGAAAACAGAGGAAGAACTGACTGGCAGAGTATCAGACTACTTTCCGGATGGGTTACTGTTGATGACAGAGGTTGTGAAGGCATGAATCATGTTTGGCCGACATGATTAATGATATCTACAAGTATATGCTTGATCCGCATTGCTTGGTGAGGAAGGATTCAGCCGACAGAATGAGAGTTTGTAAGAAACTAAGACTGTTCCGGATGCCGACTAGAAAGGTGATGAAACTACTTGTGCGGATATATATAGAGGATGGATTTAGTTGTGAAGTGTGTGTGGATGTAGTGAGATATGCGAATAAGTCCAGAGAAAGTGCAGAGGTAGCAAAAAGGATCCGGTATGTGAAAGATAGCAGAACAAAGAACAGAGGAAAGATGAAGTGCAGCAGATCAGTGTACTGAGCCTAACCGGAACTGAACTCCAGCATATGCAGATGCTTCCAATCAGTTCAAGACTGTGATTATCATCACTTTGTAGACAGTGTGTCTTCTTGTAGGCAGTGGGCCTCTTGTGAGCAGTGTGCTCGGGCAGTGAGCCCTAATTGGCAAGTGCCATTTTTGTAGTTTCCTATTCTTCTAACAGAGAATAATTCTTGGGTTAATCACCCCGTGGTTTTCTCCCTTAACAGGGTTTCCACGTCAAAAATACTGTGTCATGTGTTTCTTACTTCATGGTTAATGTTTTGTGTTTGATTTTATGCTGCTTCAATTAAAAGGAAAGTTCAATAAGGGAAATAATTAGGATAACTGATTCACCCCCCCCTCTCAGTTATCAACAATTTCAACATCTTGATGAGAAAACCCCTAAGTGTCTTGGAAAATAGGACCTAGGGGGTCTACTTGAGATGACCCCTACCCAAAATAAGGGGGAGAACTTGGGTTCTTGTGCCCTAGTCCTACCCTATTTTGGATCTAGGGCATACAACTGAGAGGGGGGGTGAATTAGTTGTATAAAAACCTGCTCTTCTTTAAACACTTGATTCTTCTTTGTTAGTTAACAGCATATCAATTAATCATCCATGAAAGCATAATGCACAAACACAAGAGCAGATAAACATCAACACATTGAACACCAAGATTTTGACGTGGAAAACCTGGTTAAGGGAAAAACCACGGGGTGATTAACCCAAGGATTATTCTCTGTTAGAAGAATAAGAAAAAGAATGGCACTTGCCAATCAGGGCTCACTGCCCGAGCACACTGCTCACAAGAGGCCCACTGCCTACAAGGAGACACATTGTCTACAAAGTGATAAGAATCACAATCTTGAACTGGAAAATGACATCTCTACCATGTCCAGATCAGTTTCATTTAAGCCCAAGAACCCTTGCTCTGTCTTTCGCACTTCTCTCTGCTATGCCACACACATCTCCACAATCCACACTTCGGAATGAACTCACAAACCTTTATTTATACAAGACATTGACTTAGGAACAATCATCTAAGTCAGCAATCAACCATAAGAATATCCGTAAGATAAATAACACATCTGGTCGGCCACCACAAGAACATTTGTAGGATGAACAACTCATCCGGTCAGCTTAGTCAGAGCAAGAACTTCATCCGGAAGAATATCTTCAATTCTGGGCTCTACCATCAATGCGGATCAACAACACAACCTCAACATGATCCAAGGACCTTCACAGGCCTGCCTAAATGACCAGTTACATCTGCACTTCCTCTACTTACTGGAATCTCTTCTCTTCCTTATCCAGAACTTCAAGAACACAGTCTGTTGCCACTGTCACAATGCAAAAGGTACTTCCAGACATCCAAATCATACACAACTCAAGATGACATATCTCAAGGATATCACAAACATTCCTTCCAATCTGTAGATTAAGATTATACAATTCCAGACCTCACCGGACCTTTTTGTGATCCTCTGTCACCTCTGAACACTTGCCAGAACTGGTTCCACACTGACAGCCATAGCTCCTTCAGATCTTCATGCGGACCTCTGAAATCTTAACTAAAGCATCTCAAGACTCATATCTACAAACCCTTTAATTCGTATCCTCCGGTTCACATCCTATACAGTACATTTGCCTTCTTCTCATCACTGTTCTTCACTGTTCCTGACTAAGGCTAATTTTCTCAATATCCTCAGCACACTGCTCATCCAATCCTTGTTGTTAATGCAATATGAGTATGTTGACATCAATGACAACACTGGTTCACCTCATACTTGCAACAATCTCCCCCTTTGTCATTGATGGCAACATATGATGTGAAAAACCATCAAGACAAGAACTTCTCCTTTCTGTCACAGCTCCCCCTATCAGTAACATGTCTTCTCCTCATTTACTGCTCCCCCTTTGATCATCAGCCACTTGTTTTTCACATGTCTTCTCTCCCCCTTTGACATCAATGGCAAAGGGCTCATACTTGCAATTCTAACACATCAGAATCATACCAGTTGCTCCCCCTTAGTAGCAGCTCCCCATCATCAATCCAGATCACAAAATATGACTGTGATATCCTCCGGACTGATGCACATCAGTGCATCCTAGTTCATCACCGGAGGGGCCATGACCCCTAACTTTCCCCGGAGATATTCAAAAGAGTCCTTGGGAAGAGGTTTTGTAAAGATATCTGCAATTTGATCCTTGGAAGGAACATACTCCAATCTGACTTCTTCCTTGTTCACTTGTTCTCTCAAAAAGTGAAACTTGATAGATATGTGCTTAGTCTTAGAATGCAATATCGGATTCTTAGAAATATTAATTGCACTTGAATTATCACAGAAAATTGTGATAGGCTCCTCATATTCAACTTTAATGTCTCTTAGGATCTACTTCATCCATAAGATTTGAGTGCAACTACCTGCTGCTGCAATGTATTCTGCTTTAGTTGTAGACAGAGATATTGCATCTTGTTTCTTGCTTAGCCAAGAAACCAATCTCTTCCCCAAAAAGAATGCTCCACCACTAGTGCTTTTCCGGTCATCCACATCTCCTGCCCAATCTGCATCTGTGTAAGCATGAAGAGAGAAATCTGGATCTCTAGGGTACCATAGACCATACTCAGCTGTTCCTTTCAAGTACTTGAAAATTCTTTTGATTACCATAGCATGAGATTCTTTAGGATCAGCCTGGAATCTTGCTTCAAGACCAACAGCCTGCATTATATCTAGTGTAGTCTGAGTAAGATACAGCAATCCACCAATCATTGATCTATACTTTGTCTAATCTGCCTTTGGGGAGTCATCATCTTTGCTCAACTTGCATCCGGTTGCCATGGGAGTGTTCATTGGCTTTGAATCTTCCATACCAAATTTCCTCAACAATTCTTTCACATATTTGGTCTGAGAAGTGAAGATCCCTTTCTTTGTTTGAGTAATTTGCAAACCCAAGAAGAAATTCATTTCACCAAGCATAGACATTTCAAACTCACTTTTCATCTTATTTGCAAAAGTTTTGTACATACTATCTCTTCCTCCAAAAATGATATCATCCACAAACACTTCAACAATCAAAAAGTTTTCATGATCAATTTTGAAATATAAGTTACTGTTAGCAGTACCTTTGTTGAATCCAATTTGTACAAGATGCTTATCCAACCTTTCATACCATGCTCTTGGGGCTTGCTTTAATCCATACAATGCTTTCTTCAACTTGCAGACCATATCATCATTATCCGACAATTGAAATCCATCCGGTTGTTCAATGTAAACTTCTTCTTCCAGATCACCATTTAGGAAGGCAGACTTGACATCCATCTGATATACCTTGAAGTCTTTAAAGGTAGCAAATGCAAGAAATAATCTGACTGCTTCAATTCTTACCACAGGAGCAAAGGTCTCTTCAAAATCAATTCCTTCTATTTGAGAGTAGCCTTTGCAGACAAATCTAGCTTTGTTTCTGATTACTTCACCAGCTTCATTTAGTTTGTTCCGGAAGACCCATTTGGTTCCAATTACATTCCTGTCTCTAGGTCTGGGAACAAGATCCCAAGTATGATTTTTCTCAATTTGCATCAATTCATCTTTCATTGCTTTGGTCTAGTTTTCATCATTGCAAGCTTCATTTATTGTTTTAGGTTCAATCTTTGAAATCAGACAATATTCATCCTGATTTTGAGCAACATTCCTTCTAGTTTGCACACATTTGCTTCTGTCACCTATGATCTGATCTTTAGAGTGGTTCAGTCTTACATACCTAGGAATTTTGGGAGTGTCCTGCACTGCTGCTTCTTGATCAGGCTCATTCAAACCTATCACTTCTTCCTGATTTACCAGATCAGGCTGACTCTGACTTACCGGAGAGGATTGAGTTCCTTGAGCCTGAACATCATCTTGGTCATCTTCATCAAACTCATAAAATCTTGAGGGCTTTTCAATTCCTTCATCAACTTTCACATTAGTACTTTCTATCATCTTCCTCAGTCTCTTATTATAACACTGGTATGCTTTGCTTTGAGTGGAGTAACCCAAGAAAATTCCTTCATCACTTCTAGCATCAAACTTTCCTAGATCTTCATCTCTTTTAATATAACACTTGCTACCAAATACTTTGAAATATTTCACAGTAGGAGTGATGCCAAACCAGAGTTCATAGGGGGTCTTACTGGTATTGTTTCTGATTTGAACTCGATTGAGAGTGTAGACTGCAGTGCTGATAGCTTCTTTCCAGAACATCTGAGGAACATTAGCTTCCAACATCATTGTCCTGGCAACTTCCTGGATGGTCCGGTTCTTTCTCTCAACTACTCCATTCTGCTGTGGAGTCCTAGGAGTAGACAACTGTCTCCTTATACCCTGCTTCTCACAAAAGTCAATGAACTCACCAGATGTAAATTCACTACCTCTATCAGACCTTAGACACTTCAGTTTCAATCCGGTTTGATTCTCTACCATAGCTTTGAAGATTTTGAACTTCTCAAGGGCTTCTGATTTCTCTTTTAGGAAGGTAACCCACATCATCCAGGAATGATCATCAATTAGCAACATGAAATATCTATCACCTTGTAGACTCTTGATTCTTGTTGGACCACAGAGATGAGTATGTACTAATTCCAACAATCCGGTAGATGACTGATCTTTGCTTTTGAAAGAGACTCTGCTCTATTTACCTAGCTGACATTCTTTGCACAAACTATTTGTAGGTTTCATCAATTTTCGAAGATCTCTTACAGCCTGAATATTGCTTATCTTGATGATGTTATCAAAATTTACATGACACATTCTTCTATGCCATAACCAACTCTGATCAACTTGAACAAATAGACAACTTTTGTTTGAACCAACCAGATGAAAGATATTACCTTTTGTTTGAGTACCGGATGCAATTTCAGTTTTGGAGCTTGTAAAGATTCTGCATTTTCCATTCTTGAACCGAAGATCATAGCCTTTGTCCACTAACTGACCAACACTGAGAAGATTGTGCTTCAATCCTTCAACATATAGTACATTACCTGTTTTGCTCTTTCCATCAAAGGAAATAGTTCCCCTACCTCTGATTCTGCTAGCAGAATTGTCACCAAACTTTACCATTCCTCCTTCATAGCTTTCCAAATCCAAGAACTTATTCTTGTCACCAGTCATATGGTGAGAACATCCACTGTCAATAACCCAATCATCCTTTTCTTCCACTTGAGCAGCCAAAGCTCTTTCCACAACCTTGTGATTGACAGATTCAGAGGATATTGAATCTTCTTCCTTGATGGCAATAAACACCCATTCATTTCTGGATTTGCTTCCTAGTTCTGATTCATCATCTGTTACTCCTTCATTGTCATCTTCTTCATGAACATAATAGTAGTTCTTTTGAAACCTTTGTCTGTTAGTATTAGACCTTGTAGATCTTTCCGGACATCTTGAAGAAAAATGACCAATCTTATTGCAGTTGAAGCACTTAAAGGGTAGTTTTCCTTCATACTTACCGGATCCTCTTGGCAGTCTCTTTGCAATGAGGGCTTCAAGTTGAGCTATTTCTGCTTCTTCTTCTTCCATGTCTCTTCTTGCTTGATCATACCATGACATCTTCCTTGAAGAGTTTTCACCCGGATCAAATCTCTGTTTGCCTTTCACATAGGCACTGGCTTTGAAAGCAGATTCAGTCTTGGGAGGATCATCTCCAAACTTGGTCATTTCAAATGCAGCTAGTTTGCCAGCCAATTATTCTCTTGTGACAGTTGTGTGAGCTCTGAATTCATCAATGGCAGCAACCTTGATTTTGTAGGTAGCAGGAAGGGATCTGAGAATTTTGCAAACAATCTCATTTTCATCCAGAGGTCCACCAGCATTTCTAATTCCACACACTAGCTCATTCACTCGTGGCATAAAAGTAGTGATGTTTTCATCATCTCTCATCTTCAATCTTTCAAATTTCCCTTTTAGACTTTGTAACCTTGCACTCTTGACAAACTCATCTCCTTCATATAGAAGTTCCAGTTTAGTTAGGATCTCATATGCAGTTGGTAGGTCAATAACATTTGAGAGATCTGCGTCATTCAATGCGCTTAGAAGAGCTTCCTTGGTCCACAGATTGTTTTCAGCATCTGTGATTTCATTCAAAGTTGTCAGACCACCCTGTGGAGGTACATATGGTTTTGAGACCATGGCCAAGTATGCTTTTCCCATACATTCCAAGTGACATTTCATGCGACCTTTCTAGAGAGTGAAGTTGGTTCCCTCGAACTTCGGACTATCCTTCTTGTATGACGACATCCTGGATCTCCTCAAGTGGTTAAGCTCCTTTCAGAGGAACTTGGCTCTGATACCAATTGTTGGATCTAGGGCATACAACTAAGAGGGGGGGTGAATCAGTTGTATAAAAACCTGCTCTTCTTTAAACACTTGATTCTTCTTTGTTAGTTAACAGCATATCAATTAATCATCCATGAAAGCATAATGCACAAACACAAGAGCAGATAAACATCAACACATTGAACACCAAGATTTTGACGTGGAAAACCTGGTTAAGGGAAAAACCACGGGGTGATTAACCCAAGGATTATTCTCTGTTAGAAGAATATGAAAAAGAATGGCACTTGCCAATTAGGGCTCACTACCTGAGCACACTGCTCACAAGAGGCCCACTGCCTACAAGGAGACACATTGTCTACAAAGTGATAAGAATCACAATCTTGAACTGGAAAATGACATCTCTACCATGTCCGGATCAGTTCCATTTAAGCCCAAGAACCCCTGCTCTGTCTTTCGCACTTCTCTCTACTATGCCACACACATCTCCACAATCCACACTTCGGAATGAACTCACAAACCTTTATTTATACAAGACATCGACTTAGGACCAATCATCTAAGTCGGCAATCAACCATAAGAATATCCGCAAGACAAATAACACATCCGGTCGGCCACCACAAGAACATTTGTAGGATGAACAACTCATCCGGTCAACTTAGTTAGAGCAAGAACTTCATCTGGAAGAATATCTTCAATTTCAGGCTCTACCATCAATGTGGATCAACAACACAACCTCAACATGATCCAAGGACCTTCACAGGCCTGCCTGAATGACCAGGTACATCCGCACTTCCTCTACTTACTGGAATCTCTTCTCTTCCTTATCCGAAACTTCAAGAACACAGTCTGTCGCCACTGTCACAATGCAAAAGGTACTTCCGGACATCCAAATCATACACAACTCAAGATGACATATCTCAAGGATATCACAAACATTCCTTCCAATCCGCAGATTAAGATTATACAATTCTGGACCTCACCAGACCTTTCTGTGATCCTCTATCACCTCTGAACACTTGTCAGAACTGGTTCCACACTGACAGCCACAACTCCTTCAGATCTTCATGTGGACCTCTGAAATCTTAACTGAAGCATCTCAAGACTCATATCTACAAACCCTTTAATCCGCATCCTCCGGTTCACATCCTATACAGTACATTTGCCTTCTTCTCATCACTGTTCTTCACTGTTCCTGACTGAGGTTAATTTTCTCAATATCCTTAGCACACTGCTCATCCAATCCTTCTTGTTAATGCAATATGAGTATGTTGACATCAATGACAACACTGGTTCACCTCATACTTGCAACAAGAAAATGTCCCCTTGGGGGATTTTCCCTCTTTAGGTTTAGCTCCTGAGTCTTAAGTGTGCATTTAGGACATTTTACATCATATTTCAACATCCTGATGAGAAAACCCCTAATTGTCTTGAAAAATAGGACCTAGGGGGTCTACTTGAGATGACCCCTACCCAAAATAAGGGGGGAGAACTTGGGTTCTTGTGCCCTAGTCCTACCCTATTTTGGGGTAGTCCCAATTTTTGGGTGTCAGCTCGTGACTGTTATTTGGGTCCTATGCTGACATGATAAGTTTGAATTATGAAATTCTTAGTGGGAGTGTTTGTAGTTGCATATAAAAGCATGTTTGGGCATTCATTTGTAAACTAGATGACAACTAGATGATTACTAGCAAGCTATTGTGTTCTCAAGGTGATTCAAGGCTTTCATTGTGTTGCAAGAGCAAAATTGTGTGGTTTATGTGTTTGTGTTTGCAGCTTTGAGAATCCATTTCCTCATGGAGTGAAGAGCTTCTTCCTCTCGTTAGATATTCACTACAAGGTGACATTTATTAATTTGGTTTTTTCCTCTACCTCCCAAGGCGTGCACTGTCTATCTGACAAAGGTGTTTGGAAGACTTAAGTGTCCTTCCAAGGCTTGACTGAGGCAAGCTCCTAAACACCATAACCCCCTCCCAAAGTTTTATGATTTTAGGTTATAGGTTGATGATGCAGACAAAGTGAAGTTGCAAGAGGGCATATTAGAGTGTCAGCATTACAGATCAGTGAAAGAAATAGCTACCTAGACTTGGGCACCCGCTCATTAGTCTTCGAAGTTTTGTGACAGAAAAACCTTCGGTGCAGCAAGAACAGGTTGTAGATCTTATCTGTAGATCCTAAAAAAGGTAGAGCACTAGACTTAGGTACCCGTTGTTTTGTCCCTGACTTTTCTGCCTTAAAACCCCAAAAATAGGTGCACAGTCATTTGTAATTTTACAGCTTTCTATAGAGGCATTTCCCATTATTCATCAATTTACTTCCGTATTTGCATAATTAGGGTTTTGATGGGTAATTGAGCATAAGAGAAGGAAAATTGATAATCAAACAACCTAATCCAAGCTTCCCTACATTTATAAGTGACCAAGGACCTAATAGTGCTCTGTCACTCGATCTGAGGTTCCTTGAATGTAAAGGGTGAAAGGAGGATTTAAACACTAAACTAAATAATCCAAATTTTATCTTAAACATTTTGGTGAACCTGTGTTTTTGGACTTAATTGCAACTTTTCGAGTGTTTGTCTTTAGATTTGGGTTGATTTCATTCATTCATATAGTCATTCATCTTATTGCATTGAGAAAAATTCAAAAAAAAAAATTTAAAAAATTTTAAAAAAATTGCATTTTAGGGTTACTAATTTGCATCAATCCACTCTAATTTTTCCTAATTCATGATTTTTTCATCAAATATGATATAAACTACAAAAAATACAATAATTTGCATTGCATTTTCATCATATAATTGCTAGGGTTTTGTAGAAATTTTGACAATTTTCATTAAACCTAGTAATTCCAAAATCTAGGGTTAGTAGGCAAAATCTTCTTTCAGATCTTTCTACTGATTTTAGAGACTCATTAAAACTTTTATTTGTCTGTAGTCTTCCATTGTAGTGTAAAATTTCATTTAGATTTCAAATATTTGCCTTTTTGCATAGAAATTTTCAACAAAAAACTACCAATTTTCATGCATTTTCATTAAATTTGTACTTGCATTTTGCATCTTAGAGCTTGAAATTCATTTTCAGATCTGAGTACATTTCATTTTTATCATAAATCAGACTTCAAAACATTCATATAGCATTTTGTGTCAAGATCTCAAACCTAGGGCTTCAAAAACATCGATTTTCACTAGATTTGGTCTTATTGACTCTCAAAATTTGCACCATAGGTGTGTTGTGAAGGGTATTTTTGCACTAATTTTCTTTTATCAGGATAATTATTTTCTTCTAATCCTAAAAATCATCACAACACCTGTTTATCAAGCTCTTGTATTGAAAATTGGATGAAAAATTGCCTATTTTTGCTATTTTTGCCCTAGGGTTTGGCCTAGTTTGCACTCCAAGTGTGTTGTGACAAATTTTATGGATTGAGGTGACTAATATAATTGAATTTATTTTTTGTACCTCCTAAAATTCATTACAACACCCCTTTTTCTAGGTCTTGGAGTTGAAAAACCGTGAAAGTTTGCCTATTTTAGCTACATTTTTACTAGGGTTTGACCTTAAGTGGTACAAAAAGTGAGTTGTGACAAATTTTATGACATTAAGTGGCTGTTATTACTGATATAATTTTATGTCCATCATCATTTTCCTCACAACACCCTTTTTCATGCTCTTTTGCATTGAAATTTGGTGAAAAAATTGCATATTTTGACATATTTTCAATATATTTTGACTTATTGTCATCTTAGATTTGAATCATGAGTGTGTTGTGAAGGATATTATTTATGTTTTGGACTGATATAATACATTTAATTTTCTTCCCTTGATCAAAATCCTTACAACAACTTTCTTCCATTCATTTGCATTGAAAAAGTACAAAAAAAAAAGCATTTTTGGCCCTCAATCATATCCTTCTCTTAGGGTTTGTTCTCTCAGTTTATGCATTGTGTGTTTTATGATTTTTTATAAGATTTATGACATACTGTCCTAAAAACAATATCCCTTTGAGAAGAAGTAAAAGGTTAAATGGATCTAGTGCTCTTGAAGAAAACAACATTCATACTTCTAATAATCCTTTGAACACCTTCTTTACAAAGGGAGAAACTCAAATTGTGCAAGAGATTATACATCCTTCAACCACTATGGAAGATCAAATATTTCATGATGTTGAGGATACTATTTAGATAGTAGGGCACGTACCTACGGAACAAGTCAATAAGCTTGATAAAGACCTTGCCGAATTTCAAGAATATGTGCAAACTGAGAGGATAACTGAAGAGGCCTTACCTGTGATTCACCATGTAAGAGAATTGATAAAAGAAGGACAAGATGGAATTAATGTTGTTCTTGGTTTAATGCATATTGTGCAAAATAATTTAATGCCAGTGAGTGAATGTGAAAAAGTTATCAACAACATGTCATCACCATCGCATACTCAAGTTTCGACACCTATACCGACTACAGGAATATCTACTTTCACATCAACGATCTTAACAACTGATGTAAATGCTTGTAGTAATGCTACCACTGGTATTGGAGTATCTAATGGTACCAGTTACAAAGATGTGGGATTTGATTATTAGAACTTGGTCCATAATGTGACTGTTCCTATGAATAATTATTCTCAACCTCCCATCACACATAGTTATTCCCAACCATCTTCCACCTACCAATATGTCCAACTACCATTGACATATTCTCAGCCTCCACCTATCATATCTCAAGCTCATTCACCTCTTCACTTTGGTTCCAATTCCTCGCAACAAACCACATCTCCAAATGATGCCATCCTAAACCAACTTTTACAGGGCATGACTGCTTTACAACAAAAGGTAACAAACTTGACAAATTCTTTGCAGCCTAATATACCAACATATCATGCCCGTAATCCCCTTTCCTATGAAATCTTGAGAACTCCTATGCCTGAGAGGTTTGAGACTCCCTTCTTTGAAAAATATGGTAGAAAAGGTGATCCTAATATTCATGTGGCAGCATTTATAGCTATGTGTATTGATTTCTATTTTGAGGAGGATTTGTTGGCAAAACTTTTCCCATGATCTCTCAAAGATACTGCTTTAGAATGGTTTTGATCTTTGCTTCTGAATTCAATACACTCCTTTTCAAAGTTGATTGATCAATTTTTACAACATTTTGAAGCAAATATCAGACCCCAAGTCACTCTTATTAACTTAGTTCAATGCAAACAAGGTCTGAAAGAGAAGTTGACTGAATTCATTAGTCGGTATCAAGGGATTTATGCATAGATTTAGTATTAGATGAAAGATGATGATGTTTAGAAGATATTTATTACAAATCTACAACCTAATATTTGTGATAAGATCCTCTTGATGAAGTATAACTCCTTTCAACATTTATGCATTGCCCTTCATGATTATCAACTTTCGTCTAGTCAGTATGAAAACCAAAACTCATCAGCTCAAGTTGGTCAATCCATGGGTGGATCATCACAAAACAACTTTAAGAGAAATAATAATAAAAGGAGCTTCATTAAGTTTAATGGACTGAATATAAACAACTTTTTGAATGTTTCAACTATCACCAATCTGAAGAAAGCATCATATCAACCAAGAAAATTTACTTCGATATCTAATTCTTATCATTCCATCATGAACCAAGATGTGAGTAATAACATTTTGAAGCTTCCCCCAATCAAGCCTATTGATCCTAGTAAATAAGGACCTTACTTCGATGCTAATTCCTTTTGTCATTATCATCGAATGCAAGGACATGACACTGAACGATGTATGTGTCTTAAACATGAGATACAAGACATTATTGATTCAAATGTTATCTAGGTATCGGGTGTGAATGATAACGGAAACAAGTCAGTTGCTCCATCGAATCAGAACTTACAAATCTTCACTAATCCTTTCCCTAAGCATACCAAAACTAATATGTTGGAATGGGGTTTAGTGGAAATAGACGAGGATGATTACTTAGACTATGATAACATCGTGGGAATGATTGAAGTGGATAAGAAACAAGTGGACAATCCACCTCCTCCATGAAGGAATGGAATTTTTGCTGAGGTTCCTCCTCCATTATCCTTATATGGATTGGGAGATAATCAAAATGCATCAGAAAAGCAAGAACAACAATTGATATAGACAAGTAAGATGGTACAAGATGATTCCTGTTACCATGCTAGAAAGATTCAACAACAAAAACTAGATAAAATCAGAAAAGAGTTAGACAACCATCAGTAGTCAGAGGAAAAAGTGGTTCTCCCCCTTATAAGCAACAAAAAGTCTCATTTAAACAAGAATTTGAGAAATAAACATCATATTATAATAAACAATACTTTCATAAGAACCACTCAAATTTTGCATTAAACATGATCAAGTACCTCTCCAAGAGGTTCGCAAGTTCCACAATCTGATACAAAGATCCTATAGGTAAGTATCTCTAACCCTTTTATCTCTCTCATGATGTGTTTCCCCTGTGATGTGTTATGCATTGTTTAGGCCTCCTGGGATGATCCCTAATTCTCCCATAAGGTCTGGGATACCAGGAGACCGCCTCTATTGTGACCTTCTATTTGTATCATCATTCTTCTATATTGCCTCTCTCTGATTTCATTGTTGTGTGTTGTGTCTTACGGACATAGCATTGCGGTTGGTGACCTGGGGGTACCCTCCTATGTGATTGTCCCTAAGACACTTGTTTCTCCTCTCTTATTTATTGTTTCACTTCCTCTAGTGTTTCTATCTAGCAGGTGGATAATGAAAAACATTTATACCGATGCGTCCTAGTGTCTCTTTCAAGAGCAATCAAAAAATGGACTTAGTTCCTAATATGATGATGGGGTTGTATATCTTACTGGATTCTTGGCTAGTGGAAGCACTTGTACTTTCCACGTAGTGAATTTGATGATGTTTTTATCTCATTTACAAACCTTAACAATACTACTGCTCTACACACCTTTGTTTGTCTTTAAATCTAGCCTTGGTGGTACTTGATTTAGAGAGCTTCATGTTATAGTGCCATGGTTATCCTCGAACTCTGAATTCATTATATAACCTTGGCTCTTTGTGCGGTTAATCATATGCATTGATGTTGTAGACACTAACATGTTTCTTGTAGGGATGTGTTTGTGGGAACATTTGGCGATTGTAAAGTACACGTCACCTCCAGGGGGTATGGGCTTTGTGAGAGTATGTGTTCCCTTGTGTGTTTTCTTCCTACCTTAATGTGCTTGATATTGATACCTGACATCAACCAACTTAAGGTGGGGGAATATATAAGGTAAGATGTCTATTGCAGATGTTAGCTATGTGCTCGTCCTTAGATGTGGTTTAAAGACTAGCTCCATGAGTGCTTCCTGCATCCTGAGTTTGTTTCCAATCAATCAATCAATCATGTAAGCCCTCTACGGAGGTGGGATATCAAGCATATCCTTTTTCTTAAGCCCTCTATAGAGGTGGGGATGGTGTATTTCTCGAAGCAGATTGCATCATCCTGTCATTTTCAAAAGTCCTTTGTGGAGGTAGGGAGCAGTTCTGTGACTAACTCAACCCTTAAGCATGTCTTCAACGATTGTTGTGGTAAAGCCTAATCATTGGTGTGTGCCTGTAATGTGCCTGAGATGGTGTTGGATCTAGAAATAGGAAAACTCCATCATTTGTCTGTTGTGTTTTCTCTGTGTCTTCAAGTGTGTGTGTTTGGTATGCTTGCTTTGTTTGGTGTGTCTGTTGTCCCATATGCAGTCTAAAGACTAGCTCAATGAGTGCTTCCTACATTTTGGGAGGTTTTGCATGTCTTGTGTGTGTGTTTTCCCATATATGTAGTTTAAAGACTAGTGCGATGAGTGCTTCCTACATTATGGGAGGTTTGTTTACTTTCTAATAGTTGCATCTACATTTCATATATATGAGAAAAAGAAAAGAAATGAAAGCATGCCTGTCTTCCATGCATTAATGTGTCTTTTATGCATTTTCTATCTTCTCCGTGTTCTATGTGACTGTAACTATCTTCTCCATGTTTTGCATGTCTATTACTATTTTCTATGTGATTGGCCTGTCTTCTCTATGCTTGGTGTGTTTGCTATGTTTGCAACCATACTTTAATACACATATTGGCCTTGCGTTTATACATACATTAAAGTGGGACCTAAATGTAACATCAGAAAATGTCCCCTTGGGGGCTTTTCCCTCTTTAGGTTTAGCTCCCAGGTCTTAAGTGTGCATTTAGGACATTTTACATCATATTTCAACATCCCGATGAGAAAACCCCTAAGTGTCTTGGAAAATAGGACCTAGGGGGTCTACTTGAGGTGACCCCTACCCAAAATAAGGGGGGAGGACTTGGGTACCCGCACCCTAGTCCTGCCCTATTTTGGGGTAGTCCTAATTTTTTGGGTGTCGGTTTGTGACTATTATTTGGGTCCTATGCCGACACGGTAAGTTTGAATTATGAAATTCTTGGTGGGAGTGTATGTAGTTGCATATAAAAGCATGTTTAGGCATTCATTTGAAAACTAGATGACAACTAGATGATTACTAGCAAGCTATTGTGTTCTCAAGGTGATTTAAGGCTTTCATTGTGTTGTAAGAGAAAAATTGTGTGGTTTATGTGTTTGTGTTTGTAGATTTGAGAATCCATTTCCTCATGGATTGAAGAGCTTCTTTGTCTCGTTAGATATTCACTACAAGGTGACATTTATTGTGTTTGTGATCATTTATTTAATTGGTTTTTGCCTCTGCCTCCCAAGGCACGCACTCTCTATCTGACAAAGGTGTTTGGAAGACTTAAGTGTCCTTCCAGGGCTTGACTGAGGCAAGCTCCTAAACACCACAACCCCCTCCAAAAGTTTTATGATTTTAGGTTACAGGTTGATGATGTAGACAAAGTGAAGTTGCAAGAGGGCATATTGGAGTGTCAGTATTATAGATCAGTGAAAGAAAAAACTACATAGACTTGGGCGCCCACTCATTTGTCTTTGAAGTTTCATGACAGAAAAACCTTTGGTATAGTAGGAACAAGTTGCAAATCTTGTCCGCAGATCCTAAAAAAAGTAGGGCACTGGACTTGGGTGCCCGTTCTTTTGTCCCTAACTTTTTCACCTTGAAACCCCGAAGATAGGTGCACAGTCATTTGTAATTTTACAACTTTCTATAGAGGCATTTCCTGTTATTCATCAATTTACTTCCGTATTTGCATAATTAGGGTTTTGATGGGTAATTGAGCATAAGAGAAGGAAAATTGATAATCAAACACCCTAATCCAAGCTTCCCTTCATTTATAAGTGACCAAGGACCTGATAGTGCTCTGTCACTCGATCTGAGGGTCCTTGAATGTAAATGGTGAAAGGAGGATTTAAACACTAAACTAAACAATCCAAATTTTACCCTAAACAATAGCCTAAACCTCAAGAGGAGGAGTTAGATAATTAACTTCTAGGAACACTAAATGGTACCCTTCCATCAGCCTCAAGGGTTCAGTAAAAAACAGTGGCCCTAGTTAGCAGGTTGTTTGGGGAGAAGGATGATTCTCATTTTCAAGAGTCCTATGTCTCATTGCTACATATGTTGCTTAAAGAAGGGCTAATTTTAAACTAAATATTTGTTTTGTCACTCACTTTGTGCAATGAAATAATGAGAGTCGAGTCTCCTCCAGTGGGCACAAAGCCAAAATTCTATACAACCTCTTACTTGTGTTATATTATTTGTGCAGCTAATAAATTCTTTGGGGGTGAATTGGACATGGAGCATCCCATATCATTTTGTCCATGTTTATTTTCTAGGACCGTTGGGAGCACAAATATTCATGGAGAATGGAGAATTGTGCTAAGATACAATAGTTGAATATGGTGTGGAGGCACATCATTGATATCTTTATCAAAGGCACTATTGACAACTATATCCTTTAGTTTGTGGTGCCCACTTATAGTTCTGCTGAAGATGCACTCCATCATTTTCTAACCCCAATTTAACACAAGATGTTGAAGTAGATTTCTATTGGGGTTAAAACATTATTGAAAGAACTACACATTGCAACCCTCACCATGGAGTAGTCCCTACCACACATTAGGGTCTGTGGTGAAGGGTGAAGCCAATTTGGACCTAGACATTGATAGAATATTATAATAAAGGTAAGGAGTTCCAAGGTAATGCATAGAGAAACATATACTTAAAGGCGTGAGGTTGCTATTGTTGCATTTAACGTAGAAAGATCTAGGAAGGCATGACACATGCAAAGGAGGTGGCACATTGGAGGAAATAATGATGAACATCACACAAATGTGTTGGATGGATGTTATATGGTTGACCATGATTGGAGGCAAATTGGTGTTTTTCAAAATGGATGACATATTTCAAAGCCTACTTAAGTATCACATGTATGTTTAGATGGGGATGAGTTGAACTTTATCTTATACCTATCACCCCACAAGGATTCATTTTTAAGGAAAACACCTTCAAGTGACAATGAGCAGTCACAAGGATTAGATAAGCATACTTTGACCAAATAGTCAAGGAGGAAGAAAGGTACAATAGAATAAACATATTTTGGGAGGCAAAAAGATATTACATTTGATAAAATAGTAGATCAATTTAGAATCTTTTCCTATTTAATGAGAGCATACTATCAGTAACTAGATAGAGAATCATGGGCAAAAAGATATAAGAGTAGCAGATATGGTTCAGAATCAAGTCACAATATATGAACCGGCACTAATGTTGGTAAAGATGTTTGCCAAAGATGAGGATGTTGCATACCAATAGAAATCATATGAGATAGCATGGTACACACAAAATGTTGTGGATAATGACCACACAATTAGGTTAATTGCAACCACTTTTTGTAAGCAAGCATAAGACTAGTATACTCATTATGATCCTAATGGCACCAAGAATGATCTTGGTAAACTGCTAAGAGATTTCCTTCCCAATTTCAATTGCCCTAAGATGGTGCATCATAATATTGTGGCATTAAAGGAAATAAGGCAACAATTGGGAGAGATTGTGTGTAGGTATGATCAACACTCTAAGGAATTGGTGTTAAAGATTGACCCAACTATAAAATGTTAAAATTTAGAAGGAATGATTTATTGGTAGGCTAATTGCACATATCCAACATGAACTAGTTTAGCTCACTCTCCCTAATTAAAAAGTTGCCTTAAAAGTTGTGTTGAGATTATAATAATTAGGGGAACCTCTAACATATGATTCTACTACAAGCCTAAAAGAACAAATGGAAAAATGGTCATGCAAATAGCACAACTTGCAAGTGAAACTCTTAATCAATGTGGTTTATGTTTACCAAAGTACCACACTAAGGGGTATACAACTACAAACTATCTAGTGGTGGGAGCTCAAACTATTAATGCCACATAGTTCCCTCTTGCTCAACACATACCTAATTGCACCATATGTCATGAGACTCATGAAATTGTCCACTACTGCAAAAGTGAAAGGTTGTTCCTATAAATTACTAGTGCAAGGTTTGTCACACATCCACCCATGACACTACCACCTACAAAGTAGTACAAGTCCTCCACAAGGCAAGAGGAAAACAAAATTAAACACAACCATGCAACCCCAGTCTAAACCACAATAGATGGTGTTGTGCTATTAGGAGCCATAATATATGGAGCATGGAGGAAATCAAGGAGGCCATGGTAGAGTATGAAATAAAGGAATCTATTGCTACTAGTGTTGAGAACCTGGGAATACCTCACATATTTGCACAAAGTTTCCAATGTATACTTACTATGATGTTGATCACAAGATAGAGGATTGCCCTACATTGTTGCAACTATTGGAATCTCATAAGAAGCCAGCATAAATGATCTGGAAATGGAAGAAATTATTTTCTTAGGTTCCACCAACTTTAAGCTTGTTCAGATACTAACTAGGAGTGGCACCAACATATATTGAGAGAATAGCCACCAAAATTCTAGATGAAACAATTAGTGGGGTTGGACCAACTAACAACAAAAGACTAGATTTAGAGAAAGCAATGTGACAACTCCACCATGACCATCTTTATGGTTGGACATGTTGCTCAAAGCATCTAACCAAATGGTACTAATCATTGTCTAAAGAAAAAGTTGGTAATTTCAACTCCTTATTGTTGCAAATATGTGCCTAAGTGGTGTTGTCATTAATGTCAACATATCTTTGTTGTCATTAGTGTCAGCTGTATCTTATTGCTGTCTGTACAAAATTTTGGATTGTTGAGGATATTGAGAAAGTTATAGACAATCAACACATACGGACCATACAGCTATGTAGAGGATTGTTAGAGGTTGCTCCAGTTGAGATTTGAGAGGTTCACATGAAGATTTGGAGAAGTTATGGACTTCTGAGTAGAACAAGCTTTTGCAATTGTTTAGTATTGACAAAATGGCAAGAAGTAGGTCCAGATTGGTCTAATATTAGCACTCTATGATCTATGGATCTAGAGGCATGTCTCGGATGTTGGTGTGTTCCCTTAGCTCGAGTGGTTTGTGGTTTCTAAAAGTAATTTTCTAGTTTGACAGTCATGACAGATAGTGTTCTTGAGGTTCTGGATGAAGGTATAAGAGATTTTGGTGATGTAGAGGAGTGCGGATGTTTCTATTGAATTCATTGTGCTTGTGGAGGTCTCAGGATCATGTAGCTACTGTGTTGGGGTCCACATTGAAGTTTGAGCTTGTTGGAGAAGATTTCTTTCTTGGTGTCGTTGTTCTTCCCAGTCCTGGTTGATCAAATGATTTAAGCACGTTGCGGATGTTCTAAAAGCAATTTTTTGGAGTGTGGCATGTTGATTCAAGTCTCAATTGTATTTGGCCGATAGTGTGAAGATCCGCGTTGAGCCTAGCTGACCTTATTGATCATTCCAAGGTTGATGGAGGCTATATATACTTGTTGAAGAGTGGTGGAAAGTCATCCTTGAACAAAATGAGTTAAATCCAAAGAAAGGATCAAAAGCAAAGTAGAGTAGAAAAGGACCGAAGGAAGTATAAAGTGAAGAGTCAGTGAAGAAGAATTTGAAGATAGAAGTAGAAGTTTTTGAACCTTCAAAGGAATTGATTCAGGCATGAATGTAGATGCTATCTCTCAGTTCATTATCTTTGTGTAATTCATAATTTCTTATAGGCAGTGAGCCTTTTCTTGAGTAGTGAGCTTTGGGCAGTGTGCCCGAAGGCATGTGCCTTCTATTTTTTTAAGTACTTTAACAGGATATACATTTTTCTGGGTTAACTGCCACCATGGTTTTTCCCTTAACCGGGTTTTCCACGTTAAAATTTTGGTGTTATGTGTTCTTATTATTTCTGCTCATGTGTTGATTAATGCTTTAATGTTATCATCATTAATCTAATTGTAAAGGAGACCTTAAAAGTTAAAGTTTAGGGACAATTGATTCACACTCCCCTCTTAGTTTTCTAGATTGTTTCCAACAATTGGTATCAGAGCCAAGTTCCTCTAAGCAGAGTTTAACTGCTCGAGGAGATCTAGGATGTCAACTTACAAAAAGGATAGTCCAAGATTCGATGGAACAAATTACTCTGTTTGGAAGAGTCGCATGGAATGCCATTTGCAATGTATGGGTGATGTTTACTAGTTAATAACCAAAGACAAGTATGAACCTCCAGAGAAAGGCCCTATAACTCCAGATGAACTCAAGGATGCTAAAAACAATCTTTGAGCTAATGAAGCCTTTGTTGAGTGCCCTGACTAATTTAGAAATGACAAATATTTTTAGACTGAAAATGGCTCATAGAATTTGGAAGAAGTTGGAGAATCTGTATGAAGGAGATAAATATGTCAAATGTGCCAAACTACAAAGTCTAAGAAGAAGGTTTTAAAATCTAAGGATGAGTGAAGATGAAAACATCACAATCTACATGCAAAAGATAAATGAACTTGTGTGTGGGATTAGGAATGCTGGCGGAATTTTGGAAGAATCAGAGATTATGTCAAAAGTGCTTAGATCTCTACCTAATTCATACAAACATAAGGTTGCTACTATAGAGGAGATCAGGACTGTCTCAGATGTTACAAGAGATCACCTAGTTGGAAAAATTTCAGCTTTGAATTAAGTGAATTTGGTGATTCTCTTCCTAAGTCTGAATTGGCATTCAAATCCAGTGTGCATTGAAAGCAAAGATATGATCTGGGTGAAGGTTCTTTAGGAAAAACAAGTAGATTTATCAAAACAAGGAAGGATCTTGAAGATGATGAAAATGAGACTACAGATCTTGAAGCTCTCATTGCCAAACGAATGCCAAGAGGATCCAGTAAGTATGAAGGAAAGTTGCCACTCAAATGTTTTGCTTGTAATAAGATTGGTCATTTTGCTTCAAGGTGTCCAGAGAGGTTTGCAAAACCAAACCCTAAAAATATAGAAATTAGAAGAACTACTACCATGTCCAAGAAGCTGGAGAAGGAGTCATAGATGATGAATCTGATCATGGTGAAAGTGATTGGGTGTTCATTGCTATTAAAGAAGAAGATCCAACATCTACTAAATCTACTAGCTAAATGTGTAAAGTGCCTTGGCTGCTCAGGTTGTTGAAAAGGATGAATGGGTAATTGATAGTGGATGCTCTCATCATATGACTGGTGACAAGAGTAAGTTTGTGAGTTTTGAAAATTATGAAGGACTTGTGAAATTTGGAGACAACTCAGCTGGTAGAATTCATGGTAGAGGATCCATCTCTTTTGATGGAAAGAGCAACACTAATGATGTTTTGTATGTGGAAGGACTAAAACACAATCTTCTCATTGTTGGATAGTTGGTTGACAAGGGTTATGATCTTTGGTTTAAGGATGGAAAATGCAGAATCTTGGAAAGTTCTGGAACTAAAATTGCATCCGGTACCCAAACTAGAGGTAACATCTTTCACTTAAGTAGTTCAAGGGAAAAGTTGTTTGATTGCTCAATCAGATCAAAGTTGTTTATGGCATAAGAGGATGTGTCATGTGAATTTTGATAACATTGTCAAAATAAGTTCCACTCAAGTTGTAAGAGATCTTCCAAGACTTGTAAAACCGGATAGCATATGTAGAGAATGTCAATTGGGTAAACAAAACAAAATCTCATTCAAAAGCAAGGAAAAAAGTTCAAGTGAGAGATTGGAATTAGTACATACTGATCTCTATTGTCCTGTTAGAATTAGGAGTGTACAAGGAGACAGATACTTCATGTTGTTGATTGATGACTACTCCCGGATGATGTGGGTAACCTTCCTAAAAGAAAAATCAGTAGCTCTTGATAAGTTTAAAGTGTTCAAGATGATGGTTGAGAATGAGATTGGTGGGAAATTGAAGTGTTTGAGATCTGATAGAGGTGGAGAATTCACTTCTGGTGAGTTTGATGCTTTCTGTGAAAAGCATGGAATAAAAAGATAGTTATTTGCTCCTAGTACTCCTCAGCAAAATGGAGTCATGGAAAGAAAGAACCAGATCCAAGAAGCTGCTAGGACCATGATGATGGAAACAAATGTTCCTCAAGTTTATTGGAGGGAAGCTGTGAGTACTACTATCTACACTCTCAACTGGGTGTAGATCAAGGGAAATTCTGGTAAACTCCTTATCAACTATGGTTTGGTCATCCTCCTACTATGAGATATTTTAGAGTTTTTGGTAGTAAATGCTATATCAAAAGAGATGAGGATTTTGGAAAGTTTGAGGCAAGAAGTGATGAAGGAATACTTTTGGGTTACTCAACTCAAAGTAAAGCTCACCGATGCTTCAACAAAAGATTGAAAAAGATTGTTGAAAGTGCTAATGTTAAAGTTGATGAAAGCAAAGGACACTCTAGGTATTGCAGATATAATTTAGATGATCAAGACGAAAGTCAAAGTCAAGGAAGACAAGTTCAAATCTAGACCTAGATTCAGATTGACTTGGTAACACCAGTAACTCAAGAGATTAGTGTAGAAGATAAGGAACAAGTTCAAGAAACAGAAGTTCAAACAATTCCCAAAACTCCCAGGTATGTAAGAATGAATCATCTTGAAGATCAAATTATAGGAGATAAAAATAGAGGTGTTCGAACTAGGAGAAAAGTTACTGAAGATCAAGAAGAGATTTGTTTGATTTCAAAGATTAAACCTAAATTAGTATATGAAGCTTGCAATGATGAAAACTAGGTTAAGGCAATGGAAGAAGAATTGATGCAAATTGAAAAGAATCACACTTGGGATCTTGTTCCTAGACCTGATGACAAAAATGTGATTGGAACCAAATGGGTTTTTCGAAATAAACTAAATGAAGATGGTGAGGTTGTAAGAAACAAGGAAAAATTGGTATGTAAAGGAAATTCTTAAGTGGGAGGAATTGATTTTGAAGAAACTTTTGCTCCAGTGGCAAGGATAGAGGCAGTCAGATTATTTCTTGTTTTTGCTACTTTCAAAGATTTTAAATTTTATCAAATGGATGTCAAATCAACATTTCTAAATGAAGATTTGGAGGAAGAAGTCTACATTGAACAATCAGAAGGGTTTCAATTGTCTGATTAGGGAGATATGGTTTGTAGACTGATAAAAGCCTTGTATGGACTCAAGAAAGCTCCAAGAGCCTGGTATGCCAGATTGGATAAGCATCTGCTTAAGCTAGGATTTAGCAAAGGTACTGCTGATAGTAATATGTACTTCAAGATAAATCATGAGGACATTCTGATTGTTGAGGTCTTTGTCAATGATATCATCTTTGGTGAAAATGATTGCATGTGCAAAACATTTGTTGATCAGATGAAAAGTGAGTTTGAGATGTCAATGTTTGGTGAGATGAATTTCTTCCTAGGTCTGCAAATTGTTCAAATAGATAAAGGTATCTTCATATCTCAGTCCAAGTATGTGAAAGAATTGTTGAAGAAGTTTGGAATGGAAGACTCAAAGCCAGTAGGTACTTCTATGGCAATCGGATGTAAGTTAAGCAAAGATGATGACTCCCCCAAAGCAAATCAGAAAAGGTACAGATCAATGATTGGAGGATTGCTTTATCTAAATCAAACCAGACCTAACATCATGAATGCAGTTGGACTTGTTGTCAGATTTCAAGCTAATCCAAAAGAATCCCATGTTGTGGCAGTCAAAAGAATTTTTAGGTATCTCAAGGGGACAATTGATTATGAATTGTGGTATCCAAAGGACAATGAATTCACTCTTCATGCATATACAAATGTTGATTGGGCAGGAGATGTTGATGATAGGAAAAGTACTAGTGGTGGTGCATTCTTCTTGGGAAGAAGATTGGTATCTTGGATGAGTAAAAAGAAAGAGGCAATTTCTTTGTCTACTGCAGAGGCAGAGTACATAGCAGTAGCAAATAATTGTTCTCAAGTTCTATGGATGAAGCAAATGCTGAAGGACATCAGAGTTGTGTTTGAGGAGCCAATCACAATTTTCTGTGACAATTCAGGTGCTATAAGTATCTCAAAGAATCTGGGGTTGCATTCAAAGACAAAGCATATATCCATCAAGTTTCATTTCTTGAGAGAGAAGGTAAATGAGAATGAAGTTAAGTTGGAGTTTGTGTCTTCAAAGGATCAGATTGTAGATATTTTCACCAAGCCTCTTCCCAAGGATACTTTTGAGTATCTCAGAGATAAGTTAGGGGTTATTACCCCTCCTGATCAAAACTAAGATGCACTAAAGTGCATTAGTCTGGTGGAATTCACATTCATATCTTGTGATATGGATTGATGTTAAGGAGGTACTCCTCAAAGGGGGAGTAATCAGTATGCAAATTTTGGGATAAGTTTGAAATAAAAAGGGAGAAAAGATAGCAAATATGTGCCCTTTGCCATTGATGTCAAAGTGGGAGAGAAATCATGTGAAAAACTTGGAAGTGAATAGTTGTTGGTGAAAGGGGGAGCAGTAAAGAAAATGGTTGCAGGTGTGATAAGAGAAAGGGGGAGAAGTTTTTGTCTTGATGGTTGAATTCAATTTTTCACATCATATGTTGCCATCAATGGAAAAGGGGGAGATTGTTGCAAATATGTACCTAAGTGGTGTTGTCATTGATGTCAACATATCTTTGTTGTCATTAGTGTCAACTATATCTTACTGTTGTCTATACAAAAGTTTGGATTGTTGAGGATATTGAGAAAATTATAGATAATCAACACATGCAGACCATACAGCTGTGTAGAGGATTGTCAGAGGTTGCTCTAGTTGAGATTTGAGAGGTTCACATGAAGATTTGGAGAAGTTATGGACTTCTGAGTAGAACAACCTTTTGCAGTTGTTCAGTATTGACAGAGTGGTAAGAAGCAGGTTCAAATTGGTCTGGTATTAGCACTCTATAATCTATGGATCTAGAGGCATGTTTGGGATGTTGGTGTGTTCCCTCAGCTCAAGTGGTTCATGGTTTAGAGATCCGCAAGCAATTTTTCTAGTTGACAGTGATGACAAATAGTGTTCTTGAGGTTCCAGATAAAGGTATAAGAGATTTTGGTGATGTGGAGGAGTGTGGATGTTTCTATTGAATTTATTGTGCTTGTAGAGGTCTCTGGATCATGTAGCTACTGTGATATGATGCAGAGGCATCCACACTATAACCTTGACATACAGCATGGATGTCCGCAACCCTTCATCATCATCATCATATTTCCCTTAACACTGTCAGCATCATCATATTTACTCTGCCGACCGATATCCTCCTGCAGACAAACCTTCGCCCTTTCGCCTGTCAACAGCATCATCATATCTGACTATCGGCAGCATCATCATATTCGGCAAGCGCAAACATCCTCCTGATGTTCACTGTTCCTCTTACCGCCGAATGCTATCTTCATCATCATGATGTTCAACATCATGTTCATCAGCAGGATATAGAACATCTGGTTCCTCCCATATATCCTGATGACGACAACCTCATGCACCCTTCCTTCGATGCTTACGTCACCCCGATATCCTGATGACGATTATCCTGATGACGATGACGTCACATGTAGTTCCTTCAATATCCTGCTGCCCGATATCCTGATGACGAATATCCTGATGACGATGACATCACATGCAGCTCCTTCAATATCCTGCTGTCTGCCAAACTTAACATTATCAGCCCGCGATGACTTTATCAACCCGATCTTCTACCTTATGCCGATGCGCTCCTCCTCGACAACACCTGATGATGATCACCCCAATGCACATTCACTTTATGCAATCGACTGCATCATGCTCATCTCCTCTTACTCGGATGACGCCCGAAGTAACTGTAGGATATACGCAGAAATATCCTGATGATGCCGTTGCGAAGGATTTTCCAACCTTAGCGAAATTCGATCCGCCGAACCTCCTGGGATGACCCGATCCACTTTCAGGGTGATCTTCCAGACTTTAACAACTAACACGACCTAGCACATACCCATGCTAGGGTCCTCAACACCTTTCGATGATGATCCTGCACACCTACATGCAAACAAACACAAAACGTAGACTAACCCTAAACTACTGTACATGGCCATTCCACCGATTCGACGAATCAACCGGTGGAATGGATCAGTGAATCCATGAAACCACCAAAATAGCAAATCGATCACACCAAGGAATCCAAACAGAGAATTGACACAACAGGATCTCTTTATTGATTTCAAAAGATGCAAATACAATATCCAGTCTCTCTTTGCAATCTAACTCCTCTGCTCAATGCAATACTATACTATATCTAAAACCAACTGATCCTCATGCATATATATACGATCTCCTGCGGGTACTACCACTCGACTCCAAGCGGCTGGGAAATCTCTCCAGGTGGCTGGGAGATCCAACCGGACCTACAGCATAACAGCTGTCTAACAAACTAGCTAAAAATAGTAAAGCATGGTCAACATGACCTTATTACATGCATTGGTCTTATCAGACCTTCTTGGAAACATTAACAAGACTCAAAACAAACTAACTGCCTCATGGAGGCCAGTTGTCAGGTAGGTGCTCCTACACCAACAACCTTTTGCAGTTGTTCAGTATTGACAGAGTAGTAAGAAGCAGGTTCAAATTGGTCTGGTATTAGCACTCTATAATCTATGGATCTAGAGGCATGTCTGGGATGTTGGTGTGTTCCCTCAGCTCAAGTGGTTCATGGTTTAGAGATCCGCAAGCAATTTTTCTAGTTGACAGTGATGACAAATAGTGTTCTTGAGGTTCCAGATAAAGGTATAAGAGATTCTGGTGATGTGGAGGAGTGTGGATGTTTCTATTGAATTTATTGTGCTTGTAGAGGTCTCTGGATCATGTAGCTACTGTGTTGGAGGTCTGCATTGAAGTTTGAGCTTGTTGGAAAAGATTTCTTTCTTGGTGTCACTGTTCTTCCCAGTCCTAGCCGACTAGATGATTCAAGCGTGTTGTGGATGTTCTAAAAGCAATTCTTTGGAGTGTGGTGTGTTGATTCAAGTCTCAATTGTATTTGGCCGATAATGTGAAGATCCACATTGAGCCTAGCTGATCTTGTTGATCATTGCAAGGTTGATGGAGGGTATATATACTTGTTGAAGAGTGGTGGAAAATCATCCTTGAACAAAATGAGTTAAATCCGAAGAAAGGGTCAAAAGCAAAGCAAAGCAAAAGAGGAGTAAAGGAAGTATAGAGTGAAGAGTCAGTGAAGAAGAATTTGAAGATAGGAGCAGAAGTTTTTGAACCTTCAAAGGAACTGATTTAGGCATGAATGTAGATTCTATTTCTCAGTTCATTATCTCTATGTAATTCATAACTTCTTATAGGTAGTGAGCTTTGGACAGTGTGCCCGAAGGCATGTGCCTTCTATTTTCTTAAGTACTTTTAACAGGGTATGCATTTTTGTGGGTTAACCCCCACTGTGGTTTTTGCCTTAACGAGGTTTTCCATGTCAAAATTCTGGTGTTATGTGTTCTTATTGTTTCTTCTCATGTGTTGATTAATGCTTTCATGCTATCATCATTAATCTGATTGTAAAGGAGACCTTAAAAGTTAAAGTTTAGGGACAACTGATTCACCTGCCCTCTTAGTTGTCCAAACTATTTCCAACACATGTAGGCGTAAAACATCATTTCCTTGGAAAGTATGATAGTTGGACCTAACCATGCATTTGTGGGCAAGGTCAATTAGGTTATGCATAGACTCATGGAATGATGTCAAGGTTCATGTTTTCTTCATCTATCCCATCAATGGCAACATAATTGTTGATCAAAAAATTTATTTTTTGTTTATAGTGCATAAATTCACCCATATGAAGTGGAGAACACTTTTTTTAACAAACACCCCTCTACTAGTGGCAATAAAGGGTGTTGTGAAAGTGGTGTACATTATTATTTCTTGTAGAAAAAAAGTAGTAGGAAACTAGTCATAAAACCTCACCATTGTTGCCACAAAGGTTGTGATGGTTTATGAGACTATCACCACCTCCTAACAGTTGGTAAAGATATTAGTTTCTTGAGGAGTACTTGAAGGCAAGGGTTATATTTTGACCTAGGAATCAGAAGGACCATATGGTTACTTGGTCATGGTGGTCATTCATGTGTACTTAAAAACCAACCTGATGGAATTGTTCCAACCTTCATATTATTGGTTGGCCTTTTTACTAGTAATCATAATCCAATTATTTATGCTGGTCACATTTGCTTTACTAGACTCTATTATAGGCTTGGATGTAGGCTTAAGACAAGTGTTATTTGAAAGGGGATAATCATGAACCTTATACTCAAAAAATTGACATCAAAAGAATTGTTGAGCAAGTTGGTATACAAGACACATTACATAAAACACTTATCCCCTAATGGTTTCTTTAAGGTCTGAGGAAAGATCATCTTCAAAGTAAATGTGTTTTGGGGCACAAGAATAATAGTTGTTATGATCATGATAGATAAATGATCTAAAGGCTTAAATAAGCCAATTTACAAATTCCTAGAATAGTAACAACAAACCACGAAACTTAATCCATACTAGGATTTTGAGTTTGGCCTTACTAGAAACAACAAAATCTTTTATCCAAAGGAAAACACAAGGGTATTTCTAATAAACCGTGGCCCATTTTTTATAATGGTTGCATAGTTTTTGGGATTATAAAACCTAAAGACAAAGAAACCCTTAGTCATATTTTGTGTGACCTCAAGTTTGACATCATGAGGCTTACAAGTGGATTGAATCCATCTACTAAGTACACCTTTTGAGGGAATTCAACCAACAAAATATGAGAGGATGTGTGTGTGTCTCAATATCTACACAAGACAATTGCAAGGTGAAACATATACCTTAGGGCTACCTGTATCTCTCTTTTGTTATAGATGCTTGCAGAAGGGATGCCACCTTGGGGAACCAAGCTATCATTCAAACGTGTGCTAGCAATAGCAAATGCCCTAAAGTTTACCAATGGACCACTGACCTCAATGTAGTGTTGCTTGTACCTTAGCTGATGATGGTCAATGTCCTTTCATCCTTTAAAAAACACCAATAGTAACCTTACCTTATTATTGATATGACTGACCAAGGATGTTGATGTTAGACTAGTTTAGACTCATGGGCATTGATACACTTGGGGTCTTGGCTGACCCTTCATGAACACATATATGAACTAGAACAAATCAAAGATGTCCTCATCTTGATAATAGTTGATCTAGGGCCAACAGAGAAGCACTTTAGAACTCATCCTACGCATCAATAAACAACTCAACACAAGAAATGCAAATTGACATATTAACACAACAATATCCAACTAAGTTATTGAAAGTCAACTATTGATACCTTATTCTCCATCTAGATTACAAAATTAGTCCACTTTTTTCTTTGTAACATTTCCTTTTCAAATTGCATTGGATGCTGACCATATTTCTCCTCCTGTCAAAACATAGCACATGGAATAGTTAAACTAATTAATATGCAATCATTTACTTTTTCCTAGGAAATAAAAAAATATCTATCATTTAACATATTAAATATACTTACAAATGTATAGATCAAGGTCTGTAAACCTTTCTGGCCACTGTGATGCATGGCACAAAGTTTGTCAAGCCTAGCCTTGGAGGCCTTGTCTTGAAACATATACTAATTCAATTTAACTATGCATAAATAAAATTTAAAAATTGTTTAATAAATTTGATATAATCTTATGAGAAAATTCAAATACCTACGTACTCTCTTCATTGGACTTCCTCCATGCATCAGACTTCTCATATTATTTTACAAGCTCTTTCCATACTTTCACTCTTACATCAATTGGCCTTTTTTGAGCCTAGCTCAGGAGGGAGTTTTTTTATCTTCTTTGTTTGGTTGCGCCAAAATCTCTTGCAGTTTTGAGACATTCATAGCTTTATCTTCTTTACAGATCAACCTATGCCAAATTCAATCTCCATGTCACGGATAACTACTTTTTGTAGGTGCATGGGTATCTTTGAGAATGGAAAATGTAGATGGTCTTTGAACCATTTAAGACATGATTCCTTCAACCTATTCACAAATGTTTTTCTAGCATCTGTCATTCAGTCTTCCCTTGAAACCACATCATATTCTATCTTGGTATCATAGCTACCAACATGCAAGATGCAAAACATGGGTGTGGTGGAAGAAGTCTGTGTCCCAGGAGTAACTGGGACATTGGAAGTCTCTACTCCTTATTCCACATTCTTAGAGTTTATTGTTATTGATTTCCTCTTGGACCTTTTGCTCGATCTAGGATTGGTTGGGGAATCAATTGATTCTCTTTGACACAATTGGTTTGGTTGCAATGTTTCAGGGGCTTTACTAGATCATTTTTCTATGTATCTGGCAAGCATTGTCAAGTCCACACCATCTAATTTGTTCACTGCCTCTACCCCCAATATGGAAGCCAATATCTCTTTATCTTTGTCAGTCTCATGTCCCTATATATAAAAATAAATTTCTTCTTTTAAATTTAGAAATAAAAAACTAAAAACTAAAAATCAAAGAAATAATGGAATATTTACAAATCTATAAATTGACAATGAATTACCTCATTGTGGCTAGAGTCTGCTCCCTTTGCTCCCTTCCCTCTATTGCTTGACATTTTGAGGTGACCTAGGGAAAATTATTTTTGTCTAGTCTGTGGAGGAAAATGAAGTACACACTACTAGGTATGAAAGTTTTCATCCATTTTTTCTGTATCAATGCCAAAAATAAAGGGATTAAAGTAACAAAATCAACATTTCTACTTGGTAGTTAAGTAGTGGTGCTATTAGGGCAGCCACCAAGGTTTAAACCCTTGCCAGTCTAGTGGACTTGCTGGATACATGCCCCTGCTTAGTTTAACTATGTTCCCATTAGGAATAGGGGCCACCGTTTGTGCCCCTGTGGACTGGGCCACTCATCTTTGACATATATATATTATTTATATATATAACAGCCTCTTTGTAATGTTAATTCAAAACAGGCATACTGATCTTAAGAAGAGAAAAGCTAAACTAATATCTCTGCAGAATAGTACATAGAATTATAGACAAGATTTTGGATTACCTTGTTAATTAGAGATCGAATAAGAACCTCAAGCATACTGGAGCAAAAAAATTGCAACTTTGAACCTTTACATTTTCATTTAATCATAAAAATTCTAAGCTCTGTGATGTCTTATGCCCTTCGCACCTAACTGCACTTAGATTACAAGATAACAATAACATTAACAACAGGATCAGAGATCATTCTGCACCTCTCTAGTTAAGGATCGCCAAACCCTTACATCCTAAGAAGGTGCTCCTATTTAATATTCAAAAAAGTAAAGCTTGAACTCTCTAATGCCTATTTAATATTCAAAAAATTAAAGCTTGTACTCTCTAATGTTTTAACGCAGGTGAGAATTTTTAATTTCGTGTATTTGATTCATTAGTAGGTGCTATAATCGGCGTAGTTAACGCTGACTTTAGCGTTGACTTTTAGTACTAAATGTAATCTCTTTGGGGTACCAAAGGCAGTGCAGAGTGCGCCTAATTTAGTGCCTAGCTGTGCCGAACCAAAATGTTCCTCATATTGTTGTGTATTACACGATCCAGAGGAGGCCATTGAGAGAGGACATGGATAGTGTAGAACTACTAAATTGCAGAGAGGAAAGTGGGTGGAAATAGATATGACAACTGAATTTGTAGATACAATAGAGGTAAGAAAAGAAAGCAACCTCAACCAAAGGAGGAAGGTGTTTATGAATTCACAAATGCTACAACATAGAGGAGATAAAGTCATTTTTTTGTCCATGATGCCTCTGAGGTCAAGCTTATTGGTTGAAAATGCACATGAATGGTGATTAAATGTGATTCTATGATCAAGGGGAAAGTTTAAAAATTAGTATGGCCAAATCATGATATCAATATGTCAAATATATTACTAAAGTGAGGTTTTGTGTTGGATAGCATATTCATTGAAATGATATAATTGGTGTACTAAATATTATTTACTATGTTGTATATTATAGGGGCCAGATGAGGCCATGACAACAGATCGTGTCATATCAAACGAGGACACAATGGATGAAGTGGTACATCAGGTACTCAAATTTTGACTTAGGAAAAAATGATCTGATGGTATTTTATGATACGTCCATCTTTTTTCATAGTATTATTGAAATTTATAATGTATTATCCAATCTTGACACAAATTAATGCATGTTGTTGATTATTTTAGATGGAGATTGGAGCAAATGCAAAGTCTGAGTGTTCAACTAGCAAAAGAACAAGATATGTACGTGGACGTGGACCTAAAACTGTAAAATCATGTAGAGGACAGTGGGTGGAAGAGGATATGACAATGGATCTTGCAAACACAACAAATGATTGCACTAAACAAGAGGTTGGTTAGGACTATAGTACATGGGATGAATACTTTGAGAAAATTGTTGTTTGTGGATGTTTTGTATGTCGTGGAAAGAAACAATTCAAATGAGTGATTGTACAAAGACATTACATATATGATGAGCTTCCAGTCAGTAGTATGCCTCCTACAATCAATTCAAATCCAATAGGAATTGTGGTAAGGAATTTTCCAATTTGATATAAATAACATGTATACTTCGTTTAAACATTGTTTTATATTATTTAAATAACTAATTTTTTTCTTAATAGATACTTGTAGGATAAAGTTCTTGGTTTAAAGTTTCCTGGATCACCGACTTCCAGCCTAGAGGGCAATGATCATTTATTAGATGATACATCTAACAAAAATATGTGCCAATATACCATCTCGGAAGATAAGGAATTGATGAAGACAAGTAAAAGAACAAGAACTGGTTTAAAGATGCATAATTTACTTAAAGACAAGGGGAAGGTGGACTACATACCCTATGAGAATGAATGTGATGGAGATGATGACTTGCCCCTAAGTTTGAGATCAATTTACAAAGAGACATTTGATCGTCAACTATATTGCGCTTGGCCTAGTGATCAACAACTACCTAGAGTGTATGAGGTATTTCAATTTTGGGGATATAGCTACATGATACGACCCTCCAATATTCATGGAGTGAATCTAGGCCTCTTTATTATCCAAAATGTACATGTGGGATCTAAACATAGAAACAATTTAGAACAAACCACTAGGAGATTAATGCCATATTATGGTCCATCATATTAGAATGGTGAATGGAGAAGGCTAGCAGAATATAAGCCTAGGATGTCAGCATATGGTCTAAATTTGAATATGTATACACATCATCTCTCATTGGAAAGTGGAAAAGAAATGAACAGAGGTCATCTTATGTATATAGATGGATGTGCATACACACACAAAATATTGTAGGATTTATAAATAGTAGTAAGGGAAGGGACCCTATTATAAGACTAAATTGTTAATTTGTTGAGGTTATAAATGATAAAGATGGAGATACAGAAAGAGGGGTTGATAGGATGATAATGGTTGAGGCTATTACAAACCTTACCATTGGGGATGAGTTATTGATTGATTACCCCTTCTTAAAATGCACTCCTGCATGAAAGAAAAGGGAAGGACAAGGTCTCCCTAAGGATGTTCTTAAGGGTAGAAAACCAAAGAATAATAAATGAGTGTGGACTAATGTTTTATAAACTATGTTGTCAAAATTGTGGTTTATTTAAATTATTGTATAAAAAATGTAGTCTATAAAATAATGTTCCATTATTCAATTGATGTATATATGTTCATAAAATTTATATTTATATTTTTTAAGCCATATTTGATTATATTTCTTTGAAAATAAAACATTTATGATTTATCCAATTGTTGCTAAACATTAAATAATGCTTGCATTTATTGATAGGTAAAAGATGTTGATGAAAAGCATACTAATACCCAAGATCCAATTGGGTTATTAAGATTTGGATGGGATGATCCAAACCATCCTTTAAACAATACCAGGGTGAAAAGAGCAACATTGAAGAGAATGCTACCAGCTAAAAAATTTTAAGGGCTGATGAGATCCACATACATTGATGACATGCCACCTAGCGTTAATGATGATGATCATGATAGTGAAAGTACAGTGCATGAAGAAGGATTGAATGAAATCTTTACTATTTCTTTGGGCATGGAAACAATGATGAAAATAATGATCATATGGTTGATAGTAACGATGATAGCAGGGGTAATTACCACCAACGTAATGTTGGTGATAACAACCTGAAAGACTCCATCAAGCAAGCAACGAAGACACCCGTGTTCAAATCGGGTGCAAGTAGAACCTCAAAACTGGCATGCACATTAATATTATTAGAAATCAAGTCACTATTTGGTTGGTTAGACAAAGGATTCACTACGCTACTGAAGTGAGTTGAAATCTATTTCTTACTTTGCATTGTTTTTGATTACAACAGGTGGAAAAAACAAGGGGCCGAACCCTTAACAGAGATTACATAAGAAAAAGCACAATCTCAGGAAACAAAAAGAGCTTGGAACCAAAACCCAAGAAACACCGGCTTACAAACGACAGAAAGTAAGCAACAACAAAAAACCAACAAACAGACAGTAGAAGGCACACTAGGACATAGAGTCCTCCCAATCTTTAGCAAGAACTTCAAAAACTTTGTCTAGCTTCTGAGTTCTGTCATTGTCGGCTCCTTGGGAGAAAAGTTGAATATCCTGCAAAAGGGTTAAGTTGATCATGGAAGACCTGCACAGCATGCAGGTAATGAACTTATAAAGAGTAGACAACTTGAGTTGCAGAGCCACCATCTTGTCCTTTAACTAAGTCACTTCAGTAAAAAGAGAGTTGCTGTCCTTGCCCTCATTCACATTGCCATCCTCAGCAGTAGCCCTGACATCATCATCTTGAATCTCTTCAAGGACAGACTGACTGTTCACTTCCACCTCTTCAGCACCGGTAGGATTTTGCTCATTCATGTTCCCCTCTCCACCGCCAGTATCATACTGGGCCTCCATAGGGCTCTGATGGTTAAACTCATCTTTATCACTACCAGTACCAATCACATTCTCAGGGCTATCCCTATAATCATTCTACAAAGAGTCATGACCATCAAACTGCTCCCCATAAACAAGATTTTCCATGCAAATTTCCTTCAAATCATCACTATCGGCCTCCTCACCATGAGAAGAAGCCTCAGAGTTACTTTCTGAGTAGTCTATAAGTTTAACCTTGGGGGCTGGCTTCCCAGCAATTCTGGTAGAGCATCTAACACCAAGGGATATGCTTTTCCCTTTGCCCTTTCTAGCCTTCTTAGCAGGATTCTCAGCAGACATGTTTTTACTTTTAGGGGTCTTATGACTATCTTTGAGGGAGCTAAGAATAGCCGCTTCCTCAGCCAGCTCAGAGAGGCGATGAAGCCGCTTCCTAGACTTAACAGAGTCCTTCATCTTAGAGGTAGTGGTAGACCCAAGAGTGGGGGTATTAGTTTCCACAGAAGCCGAAGTCGGGCCATCATGACTATTTTTCATAAGAGTGTGAAGGGAATCACATTTGATAGAAGCCGACGAAGTATTGGGGGAGGGTTCCACAACCGGGTGATGAAGAGTGGCAGGGGGCATCAGGGCCAAGTGAAACTGGTAAAGTCTATGAATGAGGCCTTGGTGAAGGGGCACAGGCTTCTCTAAAGGCCTAGAGGTTAAATTCTTATAAACCATTTTAACCGAGTGTTCTAAAGAAGAAAGCAGGTAGTAAGGGAAACAAACAGCCAAGTTTCTACGAAAATGATTGAGCAGGGGAAGATGGTAGTAATAGAACCTGGCATAATGACCTTCCAAGGTGAAGTACTTCATGATTAAAAAGCACATGTCTGCCCATGGCTGAGGAAGCTTTGCCCTTTCGAACCCTCCCTGGTAGGGTACCAGCTCTTCGCCGTCACCCAAGAAAAGCTTTTGGTTCTACGCGTTGAAAACCCTCGACTTTCTCAGAAACTTAATGCCTTTAAGGGATAAGCCCGTCGCCTCAGCAATACTTTTCTCTGAGATCTCAAAGCTGATACTGCCAATGGTGACCCGTCTGTCAACCCACGAAGAAGCACACTAGATGGATAACGACTCATCATGCTCGTTAAGGCATTCCAGGAATAGAATTATGCCCCCCTCCTTGCAGTAATGCCAGACAATGGCATTCTCTTTGAATTCATTACAGGTGTTTGGTTCAGTACGAATTCTTTCACCACCCATAATGATAGCCCATGCCGCAATACCCAGTAGGAGAAGACAAATAAATTGTAGAATACCCTTCTGAGGAATCCACCAAGCGATATTCATGTGAATAAAAACTAGCCGACACCAATAATGATACTTTAAGTTCCAAAATGCAACCCAATTAATGAGTATTAAGTTTGCATGAAGGGAGTACAGACGCCGCTGCCAATTCGCACGGGGATTGTGCATAAGCCTAGACAGGGTGGAAAAACACGCCACCTCATCACTCGACACTTGAGTAGACATCATGTAATAATAGAATTCTTCTCCTTATGAATAAGCATTCCAATGTGACCAGGAATGCTGCTAATTTGGCGCCAAACCTGCCAGAATTGAAATTCTTGACCAAAGTTGGCAAGACCATCAGCAACCGAGTTGCCTTCCCTATAAGTATGGGAGAAAGAGACATTCAGGATGCCATGGAGAATGGTTTGTATATCAGATATAATGTCACTCAACTTCCACCCACAAGTAGAGAGACCGGTAACTGCATCCAGAATGATTTTAGAATCACCTTGTATGTGGAGATGGCTAATCCCCAATGAGATCACCACTTTGAGACCCCATAGGAGGGCCATTGCCTCAGCAATGTTAGAATGCTTTCCAAGTCCTCTGGTATAAGCCGCAACAAGATCACCATGTTCATCCCTTATTATACCTCCTCCACTGGTGCAACCATCAACTTTAGCAGCACCATCAAAATTAATTTTCAACCACCCCAGCTCAGGCGGGGCCCAAATAGTATTAAGTCTTTTCTGAAGTTTCGTATCATCAAAAGCTAGGATTTGGTTTAGCAAACCCTAGTTAGAAGCCACCCAAGATTCTTGTTTGGTCAAAGGTTGATCTTCAGGTTTAATGTTAGCATTAGAAACATTTTCAACAATAGCCTTAAATAAAGAGATCCAAACTTGCATTGGAGACCAATGAGTGTCCCGAAAAATCCTATTGTTTCTTTCTTTCCACAGGGCCCACCCAAGTGAAGGAAGGGTCTGCTTCCACAATTCCCGCAACCAAGGGTGTTTAAGGGGAACATTCCAACTGGTGATACAATCACAAATCTCTCTGTTAAAAACCCATTGTATACCAAATTTTTCCAGAATTCTACTCCAAACTTCATGAGCATAATCACAATGAATGAGGAGATGTGCCACAGTTTCTTCTTGATTACAACAAAGAACACATCTGTTGACAAGTTGCAACCCTCTACGTTGGAGGTTATCTTGAGTCAAAATTTTATTATGGGTGGCAGTCCACCAAAAGAACTTAATTTTAGGAAGACTTTTACAATTCCAGACTTTCTCCCATATCTCATCTTTGTTGACATCCTCCACCAACAGAAGGTAAGCAGATTTTACCGAGAACCTCCCTTTTTTGTCAGCATACCACAAGAGTTCATCCTTCTGAGGGAATAAAGGAAGTCTGATATCCATCAATAATTGTTGAACCATATTTAGTTTTTGATGAAACTCAGGGTTATTCATGGTGCATTGTAACAGATTCTTCCACCTTTTAAGCCCATGGTCTTGGGTAAGGTAATTACTAAATTTAGAGCCAAAAAATTGCTTGGCCAAGGCAACAATATCTTTATTATCAATTTGGGTTGAGAGAGCCTGATTAGTTAACTAGGGGTCTTCCCAGAAGTTGATGAGAGAACCGTCCCCTAATTTCCATCTCATTCCTTTTCTAATGATGCTCCTAGATTTAAGCATTTTATTCCAAATGGCAGAACCTGGTGGAATACCTTCTTGTAGAAGTACCGTGTAGCTATCAGAATCTTTGAGATATGTAGCCTTCATTATATCTCCCCAATCTTTATTTTTGTTGATGAAGTTCCACATTACCTTGGACAACAGAGCTTTATTCATACTTTGGACAGTCCTGATGTTAAGACCCCCATGAGATTTAGGACAGCAGACCTGCTCCCACTTGACCAAAGAAATCCTTTTCTTTTCCTCCATTCCAGTCCATAAAAAATTCCTTTGTATCTGTTCCAGTTTTTCAGCTAGGTATCTAGGCATCTTAAAAAGAGATAGGAAGTACATGGGAATGCCTTGAAGGGAAGCTCATAAAAGTTGAAGTTTCCCAGCATTGCTGAGAAGTTTACCTTTCCAGCCCATGAGCTTTCTCTGAGTTCTTTCAATAATGCTATGCCAAAAGGCAGGAATGACATCTTTAATAGTGAGGGGTAGGCCCAAATAAATAGAAGGGAGGTTAGCAGTAGAACAACCAAGAATCTTAACAATTTTTCTTTGAAGATCATCGGGAGTATTGAAGAAAAAAACATTGCTCTTCTGAAAATTACTATGTTGCCCAGAAGCCTTAGCATACTCATTCAGTAACCTTTTCCAAGCAGAAGCCTCCACCATGGAAGAAATGCCAAATAGAATAGTATCATCCACAAACTATTGGATCATCAAAGGAGTAAGGGAGGTGGTTGGTTTAATCCCAGTGATAACTTTAGAAGAGACTTTGTTTAAAAATGATCTACCCAGCGCCTCAGCAATCATAATAAAAAGGTAGGGAGAGAGAGGGTCTCACATTCGAATCCCCATAGAAGGGGAGAAAAACCCTCTTGGGATACCATTCACAAGAACCAAATATTTTGTAGTAGTAACAACTTCCTTGACAAGAAAGAGGAGTTTATCATTAAAACCAAATTTGTAAAGAATTTTGAATAGAAACTGCCAAGAAACCCAGTCGTAAGCTTTAGAGATGTCGAGTTTGAGAGCCATGCTAGGTATCTGACTTTTTTCCATGGAATGAATAGTCTCATGAGTAGCAAGAACAACATCCAAAATCTACCTGCCAGGGACAAAACCTTTTTGCATGGGAGAAATGATCTTATCCAGATAAGGTTGCAATCTGAAAACCAATAACTTAGTGCATATTTTATAAAAGGTGTTACAGAGGCTTATAGGCCGGAAATCCTTGAACATATCAGGGTTGGGCTTTTTAGGAATCAAAGCAATATAGGTGTTATTAAATTGTCTAAGGAGCTTACTAGTCCTAAAAAAGTCTTTAACAACAGCAGTGACATCAAACCCAATGATTTCCCAGAATTCTTGAAAAAACACTGGAGGAAATCCATCGGGACTAGGAGCTTTATAAGGGCCCATAGAAAAGACAACAGCCTTGACTTCTTCCTCAGTAATAGTTTTCAAAATGTCAGCATTATCTTCCACAGTCAAAACAGAAGGTATCTCTTCCAACAGCTGAGAAACAGACAGTGAATTGTCAGCAATTGGCCCAGACTCCGAAAGCAGGTTGTGAAAGAACCTAATAGCATTATCTCCAATCTCCTCATCTTCAGTAATAAGACTACCATCTTCCAATTTAATAGAAGATAAAGTGTTGGATTTTCTATGTTTAAGGGCGGATTTATGAAACAAGGCCGTGTTCTGATCCCCTTCTTTGAGCCATTGGATGCGGGACTCTTCTTTCCAAAAAATTTCTTCCTTGTACATGATATCCTTCCAATCCTTAATGAGGTTGTCTTCAAAAGTAGCCAAAGACACAGACCTATCCCCTTGGGCAATCCTAAGTTGTATGTCCTCAAGATTATCAGAGATGAACTTCTTCTTAGAAAAAATATTACCAAAGCTGTACCTAATCCAGCCATAAACCTAATGTCTGATGTGGAGGAGTTTCTTGTGAAGGCGGAACATAGGAGTACCTACCACCTTGATCTGCCACCAGCCAGATAGGAGATTTCTGAAGTTAGGGTGCTTGATCCACATTGCTTCAAATCTAAAAGGAAAAGGTCCTTTTCTTCTATCATCAGCCCACTCCAAAACAATGGGGTTATGATTTGAAACCGTTCTGGTGCTTGATCCACTTTGCATTGTTAATTGGTGTACATAATTCGTAAATATTCATCAACTTTGTTTATATTTCTTTAAGGGGATTTTAAAACCATATATTGTATATAAATAGTCCTAGTATAGATTGCCATATCAAACATGTTCATCATAAGTCAAACATTCAATTGATTTAATCTCTAGCAATCTTACAGGGCACTAAAAACTAAAATATTCCTTGAAGAGAATGTATTGCCATCAACTTGCAGAGAGGCGCGTCTGTTGTTGGTTGAGTTGGGGATTGAATATAAGCCAATTCATTCATGTAAAAATGATCACATTTTATATAGAGATGAATATCAAAACAAGGTAGAATGCCCTGTATGCAAAGAGAAGAGATATCATATAGATGTACAAGGTCCTACAGTTCCAAAGAAGGTTTTACGTCACATGCCAATTATACTTAGACACTTGTACAATTGATGGACTGGCATGCAAAGAACATGAGTAAAGATGGATTCATGTGAATTTCGGCTGACTCCAAAGCAATGAAACACGTAGAGGAAAAATGGCCAAGAAAATTCAAAGATGAACCCCGTAGTATCAAGTTTGGTCTTGCAATTGATGGAGTGTGCCCATTCTCTTTCTTGAGCTCAAATTATAGTGTTTGGCCAGTCAGATTGATAGTATACAATATTCCCCCATGGATGAGTGTTAGAAAGGAGCACCTTATGCTGACTCTCATTGTTCCAGGAAAACATCAAGTTAAAAACATGGATGTTTACCTTGCACTTTTTATTGATGAGATGCAACTGCTATGGAAAGGCAAAAGAATGTATGACATATCATGTCCTCCATCAAATAAGTCCTTCATGTTGTATGGTTTTCTATGTTGGACTATTCATGATTTCCCAAGACTTGGTGTTTGTTCTGGTAAGATAAAATATTTACGTATTTACACTCATAATTTATTTTCATCCCAACTTTCATACTTAGTTTTATACTATTCTTTTGATGTTATTAACATTACTTATTGAATTGCAGGGCTTCAAACAAAGGGGATATTTGCATGTCCAAGATGTGCAGAACAATTTCAAGGGTGGTATTCTAAAGATCTACATAAATTTATTTATGCAAACAACAAGGTTTTTCTACCACTAGATCATAAGTTTAGAAATCACCTGAAGAATCAATTTGATGGGAAAGTTGAAAATAGAGGCCCTCCCATGATTATGGGTCCAAGTGATTGGCTAAAGAAGTATGAGATGTTGAATTGAAAGCTTGGGATGATTTTTTTTATTGGGGTGATTCAATTGAAGAACCAGAACAAGTTGTAGTTAATATGCTAGAAGGAATGAAAAGGAAATCCATATTTTATGAGCTCCCTTACTACAAGGATCTATTAATATCTCACCTATTAGATCCTACGCACATCTTCAAAAATGTCCCAAATTCTATATTTCAACATATATCAGGCAGAGAGAAGGACACCTTGTCTTTGAGGAGAGATATTGCTCTTTCGTGTACCAAAATTGATAGAAAACATTTGTGGCCAAATAGGGAAAATGAAACATATGTAGAAGATCCATGGATTTTTTTTTAAAAAAGAGCTAGACCAACTAAAAAATGTCATCCATTCAATAAGGACACCTACTGGCTATGATTCATCATTAGCTAAAGCTTTTACAGTTGATGGTCATATCACAGGATTTAAAACACATGATTTTCATAATTTTATGAAGGTATTATATATCATCATTTAACATTTATTGGTAACATTGATTAAGTACTAAATATATTTTGATATTTTATTGTGTGAGAAAAAATTAATAATGACCTTTTCATAAATGTGTTTGATAGCATATCATGCCATTGGAAATTAGGGGGGATTCCTGCCTTACAGTTGACTTAAGGAATGCCATAAGTTGATTGTCAACATTTACAAGATATTTGGTTATATGAAATGTTCATGTGTGAGATACATAGAGGTATTATATTGCATTTTAATTTTTGACTAAAGGTTCATACTATTTTACTATTCTTATATTAAGTGGGTGACCTCCAAGGAGATACACGAATGTGAAGTGCCAAAATAGAAGAAGAAAATTGCAGAAATTGTATGTGTATTTGAGAAGGAGCTCCCTACAAGTTTCATGGACCTACAAGTCCATTTACTTATACACCTAGTCGATGACATTGAATTGGCGGGTGTCGTATCAACAAGGTGGATGTTTTTCTTTGAGAGGTATATGAAAACTCTAAAAAGATAATGTCCAACAAAAGGCACATCCAGAGGGTTGCATGGTTGAAGGGCATGTATTGAATGAAGCATTTTTCTTCCTATGTGAATTCCTTGGTAAGGATTTTGAAGATGGGCCATGCTTCTGGGATGAAGAATGAGCATCAGATATTATTTATGGAGAAAAACCACAATCTAATGGTGTTCAAGTAGAAATTAGTAAGTAAATTCATGTTCAGTGTGGTTGTTTTTCTCGCAATCATTAATCTACTCTGTAATTTATTTGTCAAATTAACAACATGACATTTGGAGTTTGAAATAAACATGTTGACATGTAATAGGTGTGGACAAAAGTGCTATACTTGACAAGTTCATTCTGTACCACATGGACTTTATGAACAATTGGATTGATCTGTATGATAAAAAGAGAGAAGAAGTGTTAGAAGCAAGGATACAGTTTAAGAGATCGAACCCAAGGAATACTCCACTTCCCACTGATCTGCTCAGAGAATGGGGCAAAGATTGCACTCTAGAATGGGTTACTATACAAATTCAAAGTCAAAGAGAAGATGTAGGTATAGATTCAAACATAATAGAAGATGAAATCAACATGTCTAGAGGATGTGAAAGAAAGGTACAGTTGAAATTTTACAAAATTTTGTTTCCTTAGTGTTTTGACACTATTAACTATTTTAATATTCATCATTATATTTGTTTTCACTAAAATAAATGGTCTTTTATAGGTGAGGAAATATCCAGCAATGTGGGCATATGGTCAACATTATTGTGTAGAAAGTGTAGATGTAAAGAGATGATCCTTTGATTGTGGCATCATGGTTGACTTCAAGCAATCCAGTTGATCAAGCTCAAAAGATAAGAATATAATTGAAGGGAATCTACAATATGTTGGGAAAATACAGGAAATTATTGAGTTGGATTACCACTCTTTTAAATGTTGTATTTTTAAATGTAGATGGTATGAAGCATTTGAGAGGACACGAAGACATGATACCCATAGTGGATTGTTTTCTATAGATTCCTAATGGTTCCTACTGGAGGATAAGGAGCCTTATGTTCTACCAATTCATTGTGATCATGTATTTCTTTAACTCAAACAAGAAGCGATAATGATCATTAATCTATTAATTCATAGTTTATTGCAAATATATATATGTGTTTATTAATCAATAAAATTGTTATAACATACGTCTAATATATATATGTTGTTCATGTGCAGGTATTTTTCTATGAAGATATTTTGGACCTGAAATGGATATTTGTCATTCATTATGATCCAAGATTAAGCCATGTATTTGATGATGCATTAGTGGATACTGAGAAAAACAATGATGGCTAACAAAATGAGAGAGAGAGGGATTAGAGAACAATGAAGAAATTGACATCCATGATGATGTTGAAGATGGTTATGTTCAGGCACAAGAAGACAACAATGTAGAGTTAGATGATGTTATGGAAGACAAAAATATGGATGGTATAGAAAATGATGATCCAAATACATTCAGTAACAATATAGATGGTCTATAGTCAAATTTCAGTGGTGATGAAGATGATGTAGGTCAAGATGAGGATGATGATAATATTAAATACTTGAAAGAACATATGAATATTGACAATGATACACTGGATGAAATTGTAGCAGACAATACTATTAATGACCAAGACTTCTAAATTTTTAGAATTATTTACAATCCATGTTTAAAAAAGGATGATTCTTATGGCCTAAACTTTGAAATGCTTCAGTAATATTATTTGTGTCGATACAATTACCTATTGCAATATCCTTAAATTGTTCAATCTTTGGTATGAATTGTTGGTAGAAAAAATTAGGATTACTTGGATGCTTCTTCCATTCATTTTGTATCAACATATGTTCATGAAGACACAAAAGTTAATAAAATATTAATGCACGTAACTCACAATCATTTAAATAAGCAACTTTGTTAACTTTATTATTTTTAAAAAGTTTCCATTTTTATGTTGAACATAATTTTGAACATGTAACTGAAAACATCCATAGTAAATGCTTTATTGTATCATCATATTCATTCACATAAGCATAATATTGAGGCTCGATAACTAATATTCATTCAAATATAAGAAGAAATAAGTATGGCAAACATAAGAAAAATACAGAATGATAACACAGTCATGGAGAATCTCTGATAATAAGATGTTCTATTTCATTCATAAGCTCAAAAGTTACACTAGTAGAGTTTTGGTACACCCTTCCACTCATACCTTTATTATTTTTTTATCAAAGTTTATATAGAGATTACATAATATCAACCACAATCCCTAAGCCATTAACCATTAAACTACCTAACCCCTAAGACCCAAATCCCTTATCTTTTGACCTATTAGGTCACAAAAATGTAGGTTGTTAACCCTAAGAGGTTGTCAGGCTCTCTTGACTTTTGGCTAACGACACAGGGTAGATATGGATAAAACCCCCTTCACTTCAGGTTTTGCCAGACCTAGGTGGGTGTACCTTAATAATTAGTGTAGACTTGATTGACCTTCACAATGACAAATTAGTGTGAAGTAGATGAAAGGCTTTGAGAATGCTTCTAAGACTAGGTTTTGCAATCTAAAAGTATGCTAATGAGTGAGATAAGTGCTTTATCTATTGGGCAATAGGGTCAAGAGTTAGTGATGTATGAATCTTTATGTTGGCTTAACTCAAATTGCTAGGCACTTATATAAATCTATACCTTGTATATATGTGCAAGGATGTCAGGTTATAGGGTTCTTCTTAATTATGCTAATGATGTTTCCCTAAATTACTATGAGCAACTGAAAGGATTTTTAATTCTAGTGAGAAGGAAACTTGACCAAGATTGTGTTTTTTAAAGGGTTTTAACTCTTGGTAGAGACCAATGAACTTGAACAATTTGGGAGGAATTAAATCAACTTCTTGCAGAAACTAATCAAATTGATCACATAGAATAGCAAATGTGCACTGATAAACTAATCATATCCTTGATATACTAGTTTAAATAATTTAGAAAACCATTTTGGAGACAGCCATGTAGCCCATAAAATGAAATATAACATAGCAATTGAACGTCAAATATTTTTTATTCACCAAATAACTCTGCTCCTTTGCATTAATTTAGAAATTCAAATTTATATGGAAACATAGACAAGTATAGATGAATATTTGAAATATTTGTTTTAGTATTGTATAAATAAAATTTATTGCTTCTATAAATAAGAGATTCTTCCTTTTTTTTTCAAATGGCTTTGGTATCCTATTAATAGGATGCAAACAAGCTTCAGGCCCTAAACATTGCATCTTTTCATAATTTCATCTATTAGTAACTAATGCATAAGTAGGAAACATAAAGAAAGATAGAAGCACATGCAGCAATTAGATTCTAGCTCCATTAATCACTATAGAGTGATTCATGACCCGAAGGTCTGGCAAGGTTGTCCTCATCTCCTTAATACATATTGATACACCTGCATTGCTTGGCAAAATTGTACTGCACCTACTTCATCATAATGCTCTAGTTATAAACAGATTTATTCAACCAACATGGTCGATGTTGTTGCAAGTATGGGTTGAACTAGTGTTGTCATTGATGTCAACATACTCATGTTGCATTAATGGGAAGGATTGGATGAGCTGTGTGCTGAGGATATTGAGGAAATTAGTCTCACTCAGGAACAGTGAAGAATAATGATGATAACAAGGTAAAAGTCCAAGATAGGTTGAGGATCAGAGGATGCGGTTTAAAGGGTTTGTAGATATAAGTCTTGAGATGCTGCAGTCAAGTTTTCAAGGATCCACATGAAGATTTGAAGAAGTTATGGTCGCTCAAGTAGAACCAGTTCCGACAAGTGCTCAGTGGTGATAGAGTGAGATAGATAGGTCTGGTAAGGTCCAGTAATGCATTATCCCACTCTACAGATTTGAGGAAGTGTTTAGGACATCCTTGTGAAGTGTCCAGTATATCGGTTTGTGGTTTGAAGGTCCAGAAAAACCTATTCCTTTGTGACAGTGATGATAGACTGTGTTCTTGAGGTTCTGGATGTAGGAGAGAAGGATTTCAGTAAGTAGAGGAAGTGCAGATGTTCCTGGTGATTCAGGAAAGCTTGTGAAGGTCCTTGGATTATGTTCAATTCATGTTGATGGTCCGCATTATAACTAGAGCCCAGAATTGAAGAAATACTTCCAGATGAAGGTGTTCTTTCTGTGACTGGCCGATCGGATGAATTATACACCTTGCGAATGTTCTTGTGGTTGCTTGCCGACTTAGATGTTTGTTCCTAAGTTGATGTCATGTATAAATAAAGGTTTGCGAAGTCATTTCAAGTGTGTATTCATGTAGATGAGTGTGTGGTAGCGAGGAGAAGAGCGAAAGGAAGAGCAGAAGGATTTGGGCTTTAATGGAACTGATTCAAGCATGGTGACGATGCTATTTACCAGTTCAAGTATGTAATACTTATTTATTGTAGACAGTGTGTCTCTTGTAGGTAGTGAGCCTCTTGTGAGCAGTGTGCTCAGGCAGTGAGACCTAATTGGCATGTGCCATCTTATTCTTTCTATTCTTCTAACAAAGAATAATATCTTGGGTTAGTCACCCCGTGGTTTTTTCCCTTAACCAGGTTTTCCATGTCAAAATCTTGGTGTCTCATGTGTAGATGTGTTTCTGCTCTTGGTTAATTACATTAAGTTTTCATGATTGATTTATTGTTAATGCTAAGTGAATGCAAGTGTTGAAAGAAGAAATTTTTTGGACAACTGATTCACCCCCCCCTCAGTTGTCTGCCCTAAATCTAACAATTGGTATCAGAGCCAAGTTCCTCTGAAAGGAGCTTAACCGCTTGAGGAGATCCAGGATGTCATCCTACAAGAAGGTTAGTTTGAAGTTTGATGGAACTAACTTTGCTCTTTGGAAAGGTCACATGGATTGTCACTTGCAATGCATGGGGTTTGCATATTGGTCCATGGTCACAAAGTCTTATGTACCTCCACAGGGTGGTCTGACAACCCTAAATGAAATCACAGATGCTGAAAACAATCTGTGGACCAAAGAGGCTCTTTTAAGCGCATTATCCAACTCAGAACTCTCGAATGTTATTGATCTACCAACTGCCTTTGAGATTTGGAAGAAATTGGAACTTTTGCATGAAGGAGACCAGTTTGTTAAATGTGCAAGATTACTGAGTCTAAAAGGGAAATTTGAAAGACTGAAAATGAGAAATGATGAAAATATTACCTCTTTTATGCCAAGGGTGAATGAGCTAGTTTGTGGAATCAGAAATGCAGGTGGAACCCTAAGTGAAGACGAGATCGTTGGCAAAGTTCTTAGATCCCTTCCTGAGTCTTATAAAATCAAAGCTTTTGCAATCAAAGAATTTAGAGCTCACACAACAGTCACAAGGGATCAATTGGTTGGTAAGCTAGCTGCTTTTGAAATGGCCAAGTTTGGAGATGATCCTCCAAAGACTGAATCTGCATTCAAAGCAAGTGCCTTGGTAAAAGGAAAACAAAGGTTTGATCCAAGAGAAAACTCTTCAAGGAAATCATCATGGTATGAAAATGCAAGAAAAGACTTGGAAGAAGAAGAAGCTAAAACTGGTCATCTTGAAGCTCTTATTGCAAAAAGACTACCAAGAGGATCCGGTAAGTATGAGGGAAAATTGCCTTTTAAGTGTTTTAACTGCAATAAGATTGGTCATTTTGCATCAAGGTGTCCGGAAAGATTTTCTAGGCCAAACAGTAATAAACCAAGATTCCAGAAGAATTGATACTATGCTCATGAAGGAGATGATGAAGGAGCAACAGATGATGAATCAGAGAAAGAAGACAAATCTGGAAGTGACTGGGTGTTCATTGCCATCAAGGAAGAAGATCCAATACCCTCTGAATCCATAAATCATAAAGCCCTAGCTGCCCAAGTTGAAGAAAAGGATGATTGGGTCATTGATAGTGGCTGCTCTCACCACATGATAGGTGACAAAAACAAGTTCATAGATTTGGAAAGGTATGAAGGAGGAGTGGTAAAGTTTGGTGATAACTCTGCAGGTAGAATCAGAGGTAGAGGAACTATTTCTTTTGATGGAAAGAACAAAATCGGTAATGTGTTATATGTTGAAGGATTGAAACACAATCTTCTCAGTGTGGGATAGTTGGTGGACAAAGGCTATGATCTTAGATTCAAGAATGGAAAGTGCAAAATCTTTGAAATTTCTGGAATAGAGATTGCATCAAGTACCCAAACAAAAGGTAACATCTTTCACGTAGCTAGTACTGGTAAAAGTTTCTTATTTGTTCAAATTGATCAGAGTTGGTTATGGCATAGAAGAATGTGTCATGTGAACTTTGATAATATCATCAAGATAAGTAATACTCAGGCTATAAGAGATCTTCCAAGATTGGTAAAACCTACAAATAGTTTGTGCAAAGAATGTCAGTTGGGAAAACAAAGCAGAATCTCATTCAAAAGCAAGGAACAATCTCCTACTGGATTATTAGACTTGGTTCACACTGACTTATGTGGTCCGGCAAGAATTAGGAGTGTGCAAGGTGATAGATACTTCATGTTGCTAATTGATGACTATTCCCGGATGATGTGGGTAACCTTTCTGAAAGAGAAATCAGAAGCTCTTGAGAAATTCAAAATATTCAAGGCTATGGTGGAAAATAAGACTGGATTAAAATTGAAGCGTCTGAGGTCTGATAGAGGTGGAGAATTCACATCCGATGAGTTCATAAACTTTTGTGAGAAACATGGAATAGAGAGACAGTTGTCTGCCCCTAGAACTCCATGGCAGAATGGAGTTGTTGAGAGAAAGAACCAGACTGTTGACATTCCTTCTGAATCAGCATTAGGGTTTGCCACTTCTAATGCACAGGCAGATTCAGGCCAACTGAATACAGGAGGTTGCGTGAGCTCCTCCCCTTCACTTCTGGTTCTGCCGCACCAAGGGGGGTATCCCTATAACTTAAGATATAACCTTGACTAGCTCAAAGATAGAAAGATCTAACTTGACAACAACAGGCAGAATACTCTCATGTGTGGACCAAGATCTGCATGATAGATCACAAGGCTGGCAACATTCTTGGACATGATGTCTGGTTGGGTATGAGAGTATGCAGGGGGTTCCTAATCCTACTCCTACAACTAACAGGTGGAGGTATGAAGTGTTTTGATATGAATTTGGATGCAAAGCTGGACATGGTGTATAACACAAGAACACAGCATGACTGGTGCCTATCCAGGGCTTGGAGTCGGTAGACATACACCTGTGAATGATCAGCATAAATAGCTAAAACTGGATTTCAGGGGGATACACATGATATCTGCCTTACAGATATCTCCCAATATAGAGTGTTGAGCTATCTCTACTTATGGCATCCCTACTGCAGTATACCCTTCCCAATGTTCAACCTGAAAACAGTTTAATCTGCCCCTTGAGCAGAGGTTAAAAGATCAGACATTCAACATAGGAATTCTATGCTCTAGAATCTAAACATAAGCAAACATCCAGATCCAGAAGAAGGATACATGCAATACTGGAGACAGAATTAACACAACACATGCTAAACAGCATTACTCATATAAGATCAACCACGAAACCAGTGGATTCATGCCAAGTCCTACAACAGGAGATACATAAACTCACAAGAAAAACTGTACAGAGCAACCAGATCAGCTGGTTTTGGATTACAGAGCCAAAAATCTACAACTTTCAACAACCTCAAAAGAATAACACCATCTGCATTATATAGCAGGAGGGTGTCTTCAGCATCAACTACCAGGTTGACCAAAATTCCCGCCAGATATACAGTACCATAGAAATGGCGCTCAAACTTGAATGCAGCAGGTAGGGGAGGAGACAGGAAGATTTTTCGAGCCTTGCGCCGCCGCCTAGGGATTCAGATCTTCAATCAGGTACAACATTCGTCCACGCCATCGCCCATACCTCTGCAACAATCGCCATTGATGGCGCACCAACCCGCGGCCTCGGGAAGAACATCAAACAGACAGTCGCAACCGCTTCCCGCCGAGATTCATCATCATGATGTTTCGAATATGCAGGGTAACATTATCCCACATGCACCCCGCAGCAACCTCCTTTGCACTTTATATACTAGGTCATGAGCATATATCATGTCGGCGCTTTTGCTCCTGACGACACTAGTATAGACTTCATCATCATCATCTTCCAGCAGCATGATATCCTGTTGTTCGAAAAATCACCCTGACGTCATCATGATATTTGAAATATAACCTTCATGATAATCGGCACAACCTGATCCTTCGGAGGAACATCCTCCTGCTGAGCTTATAACAAAAGTCTGGCCGATGAACATCCTGATGACGTCATCATCATATCCTGCTGACGTCATCATCATATCTGCCTACTGCGCACCTCCTCATATCCGGATGGCGTCATCATCATGTTTGTAAATATCAGGAGGTCTCTTCAAGATGATCAGTGTTAGAAATATGACCCCCGCGGACCTTGATGACGTCATCATCATATTTACATCATCATGATATTCGGAAGACAATCAGATATTTGGAAATATCCTCCTGATGTTCAAATATCAGGTTGCACTGTAGCTCCTCTGTAAGATCGGGGTGAAAACTGAATATGATGATGCTGCTTGAAAAGATCACCCCCAGTAGATAATGCACGAAGCTAGCAGGCGGATATCTCCTTAATATTAGCATCATCATGATGCTCGAACAAACATATATCCGGGTGATATGAAAATATCACCCCCTCCTTCGCGAATATCATGATGCAGATAGGCAGAAAGAAAAATATCACCCTGATATACGGATGACGTCAGCATCATCAGGATGAGAAACAAAGAACAAGAAGTGATACAACATCATCAGGATGATATTGACTAAGATCATCCTGACGTTCCAAAATATGATGACCCTAGTGAATATCGGGTCGCACTTAAAACTCTTCAACATCATCATCAGGATGATCATAACCAAGATCACCCGATGATAGAAATATCACCCCGGCGAAATATCATGAAGGCAGAAAAATATGATGACCTCGGCAAGCAGCAGGATGACAACTGAAAAATGATGATGATGACGACCCTTAGGATAAAACAAGTTAGGTCGAGCAACTCAAAGAATAAGCAACATCATCATCATGCCTGCGCAAGGTGATAAATGGAAGATCACCGGAGACTTTGAAACATCACCCTCGCAAGCAGATGAGGGCGCACTGTAGCTCATCAGCATCATCATGATAAAACCCGAACATCACCCGACAGCGAAATATGATGATGACGATGAGAAACCGGTCGAAGGAGAACATGATGATGCTGACCTTCATGGAAACAAACATGATGATGATGACCTCCTCTTCAAGAAAATATGATGATGCAGCTGAAAAATACTGAGGAGGTCCGTTACTTAGAGCATTTTTTGGATACTTAGGGAGAGTGCCTGAATGAAAATTTTTCAAAAAACTACCAGTCAATTCAGGCGTCAACACCAGACCATCCTGGAAGCATCCAGGACCATGATGATGGAAGCAAATGTTCCTCAGATCTATTGGAGAGAAGCTGCCAGCACTGCAGTCTACACTCTCAACTGAGTTTAAATTAGAAACTATATCGGTAAGACTCCTTATGAACTCTGGTTTGGCATTACTCCCACTGTGAGATACTTCAGATTCTTTGGTAGCAGATGTTACATTAAAAGGGATGAAGATCTAGGAAAGTTTGATGCTAGAAGTGATGAAGGAATATTCTTGGGTTATTCTACTCAAAGCAAAGCATACCAGTGTTACAACAAGAGACTGAGAAAGATTGTAGAAAGTATAAATGTGAAGGTTGATGAAGAAACTGAAAGACCCTCAAGAATTCTTGAACATTATGAAGATGATCAGAATGGTGTTTAGATTCAAGGTATCCAAGTCTCTTCTGAGAAACAAAGTTAAGTTGATCCGGTAAGACAGGAAGAAGAGATAAGTCTCAATGAGATTGATCAAGAGTTAGAAGTGCAAGAGACTCCCAAAATTCCAAGGTATGTAACTTTAAACCACTCTGAAGATCAGATCATAGGTGACAAAAGCAAAGGGGTGCAAACAAGGAGGAGAATTGCTCAAAATTCAGATGAGTATTGTCTAATTTCAAATATTGAACCTAAGACAGTAAATGAAGCCTGCAATGATGAAAACTAGACTATGGCAATGGAGGAAGAACTGATGCAAATTGAGAAGAATCACACTTGGGATCTTGTTCCCAGACCAAGAAACAAAAAATGTGATTGGAACCAAATGGGTCTTCTAGAACAAATTGAATGAAGCCAGTGAAGTAATCAGAAACAAGGCCAGATTAGTTTGCAAAGGTTACTCTCAAATAGGAGTTGATTTTGAAGAAACTTTTGCTCTGGTGGCAAGAATTGAAGCAGTTAGATTATTTCTTGCATTTGCTGCCTTCAAGGATTTCAAGGTGTATCAGATGGATGTCAAATCTGCCTTCCTAAATGGTGATTTGGAAGAAGAAGTGTATATTGAGCAACCAGATGGATTTCAATTATCCGATCATAGTGACATGGTCTGTAAATTAAAAAAGGCACAAGCCCCAAGAGCTTGGTATGAAAGATTGGACAAGCATCTCTTGAAGATTGGTTTTAATAAAGGTACTGCTGACAGTAATTTGTATTTCAAAATTGATCATGAAAATATCTTAATTGTTGAAGTATTTGTTGATGATATCATTTTTGGAGGAAGAGATAGTCTGTGTAAACTGTCAATGCTTGGAGAAATGAATTTCTTTTTGGGTCTACAAATTACTCAAACAAAGAAAGGAATCTTCATCTCTCAGTCAAAATATGTGAAATAATTGTTGAGGAAATTTGGGATGGAAGACTCAAAGCCATTGAACACTCCAATGGCAACCGGATGCAAGTTGAGCAAAGATGGTGACTCTCCCAAGGTTGATTAGACAAAATATAAGTCAATGATTAGAGGACTATTGTATCTCACTCAAACTAGACTAGATATTATGCAGGCTATTGGTCTTGTTGCTAGATTCCAAGCTGATCCTAGAGAATCTCATGTTATGGCAATCAAGAGGATTTTTAGATATCAAAAGGGGACAGTTAAGTATGGTCTATGGTATCCTAGAGATCATGATTTCTCTCTTCATGCATATACAGATGCAGATTGGGCAGAAGATGTGGATGACCGGAAGAGTACCAGTGGTGGAGTATTCTTTTTGGGAAAAAGATTAGTTTCTTGGCTAAGCAAGAAACAAGAGGCAATATCTCTGTCTACAACTGAAGCAGAATACATTGCAGCAGCAGGTAGTTGCACTCAAATCTTATGGATGAAGTAGATGCTAAGAGACATTAAAGTAGAATATGAGGAGCCTATCACAATTTTCTATGATAATTCAAGTGCAATAAATATTTCTAAGAATCCGGTGTTGCATTCTAAGACCAAGCACATATCTATCAAGTTTCACTTTCTGAGAGAGCAAGTGAACAAGGATGAAGTCAGATTGGAGTATGTGCCCTCCAAGGATCAGATTGCAGATATCTTTACTAAACCTCTTCCCAAGGACTCTTTTGAGTATCTCAGGGAGAAGTTAGGGGTTATTCCCCCTCCAATGATGAACTAGGATGCACTAATATGCATCAGTCCAGTGGATATCATAGTCATATCTTGTGGTCCGGATTGGTGTTGGGGAGCTGCTACTCAGGGGGAGCAACAGGTGTGATTATAAAGTTGCAAGTATGGGCCCTTTACCATTGATGTCAAAGGGGGAGAGAAGACATGTGAAAAACAAGTGGTTGATGATCAAAGGGGGAGCAGTACATGAAGAGAAGACATGTGAATAGTTGTTGTTGATAGGGGGAGCTATGACAGTAGGGAGAAGTTCTTGTCTTGATGGTTTTTCACATAATATGTTGCCATCAATGACAAAGGGGGAGATTATTGCAAGTATGGGTTGAACTGGTGTTGTCATTGATGTCAACATACTCATGTTGCATTAATGAGAAGGATTGGATGAGCTGTGTGCTGAGGATATTGAGAAAATTAGTCTCAATCAGGAATAGTGAAGAACAGTGATGATAACAAGGTAAAAGTCCAAGATAGGTTGAGGATCAGAGGATACGGTTTAAAGGGTTTGTAGATATAAGTCTTGAGATGCTGCAGTCAAGTTTTTAGGGATCCACATGATGATCTAAAGAAGTTATGGTCGCTCAAGTAGAACTTGTTTTGAGAAGTGCTCAGTGGTGACAGAGTGAGACAGATAGGTCCGGTAAGGTCCTGTAATGTATTATCCCACTCTGCAGATTTGAGGAAGTGTTTAGGATGTCCTTGTGAAGTGTCAAGTAGATCAGTTTGTGGTCTAAAGGTCTGGAAGAACCTATTCCTTTGTGACAGTGATGACAGACTATGTTCTTGAGGTTGCAGATGTAGGAGAGAAGGATTTCAGTGAGTAGAGGAAGTGCAGATGTTCCTGGTGATTCAGGAAAGCTTGTGAAGGTCCTTGGATTATGTTCAGTTTGTGTTGATGGTTCGCATTAGAATTGGTGCCCGAAATTGAAGAAATACTTCTGGATGAAGGTGTTCTTTCTGTGACTGGCCGATCGGATGAATTATACACCTTGTGAATGTTCTTGTGGTTGCTTGCCGACTTAGATGTTTGTTCCTAAGTTGATGTTGTGTATAAATAAAGGTTTGCAAAGTCATTTCAAGTGTGTATTCATGGAGATGAGTGTGTGGTAGCGAGGAGAATAGCAAAAGGAAGAGCAGAAGGATTTGGGCCTTAATGGAACTGATTCAAGCATGGTGACGATGTGATTTACCAGTTCAAGTATGTAATACTTATTTATTGTAGATAGTGTGTCTCTTGTAGGCAGTGAGCCTCTTATGAGCAGTGTACTTGGGCAGTGGTTTTTTCCCTTAACCAGGTTTTCCATGTCAAAATCTTGGTGTCTCATGTGTAGATGTGTTTCTGCTCTTGGTTAATTACATTAAGTTTTCTTGATTGATTTATTGTTAATGCTAAGTGAATGCAAGTGTTGAAAGAAGAAAGTTTTTGGACAACTGATTCACCCCCCCTCTTAGTTGTTTGCCCTAAATCTAACATATGTATTCCTGATCAGCACATGGATCTGTGTCAACTAAATTGATCATTGTTGACTCCCGAGAAAATATCTTTCCCAGGCATGCATTAATATTTTCCATCACCTTTTCCTCATTGTTTATATTTTTGAGTAGTGGTGGTAGTAACTGATCCATTTCATTCTTCCAGGTGTCCTTATCTTTTAGGTTACCTTCATCATTGAAAAAGTTAGGAAGTGCCAGATGAAGATGCTAGTCAAAGTTCTTCAAATCCTTTATTAGCACATCATTAAATCTCTCATGCTCTCCAATCAATTCATTATACTGCTTGAGCATTTGTTCCTCAGTGCTAGCTTTGGCATTCAACCCTTCTTTTGTCTCCAACATCCTTAGATGTAGCCTTTTATGTTCCTAATATAGTTGATGTGTTCTCTTTTACAAATCCCACACCTTATCACTATTTTTCATCATTTTGCTAAACCTTCTTCAGATTAATTCAGAAGCCATATTATATTTGATAGTTTTTTATTTAGTTTCTAACTGCTCACTTCTCTTTTGAAAATTTTCTATTTTAAGCTTACAGTAGTTAGCATCTGCCATGGATTCTAGGTATGGTGAATAACCGCTAGATGAAGGCAACTTATCTCTGTGAGTAGCAATCTCTTGTCTCAACATGGCATTCTCTTTCTTGCATATATCATTATCCTTAATCAATTTTTCAATTTGTGCCTTGCTAAACCTTGTAACATTAACATTTAAATCAGCAATTTCTATAGGATCAGTATCCTCAATCCTTTGTATCAAAAGGTGACCGAACACCTTATTTGGATCATCAATGATATGTGGTCTTTTATTAGGAGGATACAATGCCCATATAAGCAATGCTCTTCTGTTAGGGTCATACCCTAATCCTGTTCTGATATCATCCAAGGCTTCTATGTTGAGTTTTATCTTCTAGTCTTGATTTCTATTGAAAGTATCAAATACAATGGCCAAGGCCATATCCCATCCAGGAATCAAAATTATACCTACTTCTTGTAATAGTGTCCTCCCCCTTTCTGGAGTCATTATCTCCAATTCTTTGTCAATTTCCTTCTAAATCTCTAATAGCACCTCATCCTGTATTTCAAGAGTGGTATCTTTCATTTTCTCCCTAGACTATTTGCCCTTGTATTCATACAAAAAGGCTTTAAACTCAAGTGTTTTAATGCAATCATCATCTGAAATGAATTTATTGTTGGCTAGGAGTCTTATGTCTCTTGTTAATTCATTTGGTGCTTCCATAGTGACAACTTCCCTATCTTCAGGAGGTTCATACCCCTCAATGGTTGGGTCATAGTTTTGTACTCCTTCCTCAGATTCTTCTTCTCCTTCTGCAATGTTAGTATCTGCGGAGAAACTTATGTCTAGAGTTGGCTGAGGTGACAAGTGACCCAAGAGAATCTCATACTCAGCCTATCCTTCCTTAAGTTGTCTTCCTTTTCTATCAAATATATAGGGGGGGGACATTTATTATCAATTCTAATGCATGTGTAATCATAGTATCCAAGCTTTCAATAGGATCATCAATATCCTGAAAGGCTCTTGTGTAAGTGGGGTTTTTGGCTACCCTCTAAGCCTTTGCTAACATAGTTTTACTTCCCCTTTCTATTGCTATGTTTTCATCACAATTTCTGATTAAATCCTCATAAACAAAAAGGACATGATGATATCCTTTTAACTTTTGTTTTGTTTTTATGTACTGTTGATAAAGTGTTCAGGACCAAAATTTTCTCTTGCATTTCCAAAAGGTAATATGAATTGCTCTAGTTTCTTGTCAATCAATTGATAACCTTTATAAAAAAGAATGGTGAAATCTCTAAAGCATAGAGTTCTAGGCAAAAATGACTATTTGTTGTGGTTCTTAAGGTGCATGAAATTTGAAGAAGCCAATTGCTTGATAATTTCTAAATATGCAACCCTATCTGGGCAAGTTTTTGGTAGCAGGAAGGGTGGTCCTTCATTTCCAAACACTCTTATCATGGTGCACTTACTAAAAACATACCAATCACCCCAATTATTGTTGAACTTTCCCTCCTCATGTTTATCTTTTGGCCTCAAAAACTTTTGTATTTCTAGTGAAAATTTGTAATTGCAAGGATGATCAAACAGTTTATATATAGGTTTCACAAAAAACTCCTTAAAATATAAATAATGTGATCTGTCACATCTTCTATCCCAGATAGTAGTCCACATTTGCATGGGTTTTATATCACCATTATTGTCTAAATCTTTTACCCTGAGATTATTATCCCACAAGCACATACTTTGTCCTTCATATAACACCATATGCATAAACAAAGAATAATGTCTGAATTTACTTCCTCCATTCTTAAGAGATATTATATCATTTTGCAAGTTATGTGCCAGGTACTCATCAGAATTGAAGTATCGTGCATCATGACTATATGTTTGCAGCTAGAACCATGGGTGCAATTTCCATGAACATGGAGGCTTCTATACCCAACACTTGGCAGATAGAGTAGTATGTGTTTTTGAAGTAATCCTCAAACAATTCAACTGAATATGGTGGATCCTCAAATTTAGAAAATACCTTGAGTTTATTGTTTTCATCGCGAGGCTTGTGTAGGAGTAGTTTCCATCTCTTGTAATTGTTACTCATATTACGATATTCAACCAACAAGTCCTTGATCCTGAATTTTTTATCTAAACTTGTGTCCAATTGAAACACTGTGGAAATATAATCTCTAGTAATGGGAAAGAAAGTAGTCCCATCATCCAATTCAATATAGAAAGTCTTAGGGTTATATTTTTCTACAAGGAGTCTTAGAAACTGGACATTCACGAACACATTTGGGACTACTAATTTACCCAAATTTAGCCACCAGGGATTTGAAATGGGTTTATGTCTCTACATCTTCTTATAAGGGAAGATAAAAAGATCATACCCTCTAACCGGTGTCCATATGTCCCCTATTTGTTTGTATAAATCTTCTAACTTTTTGGCATGTGGGTTCAGGTGGACATTTCTTCTGGACTTTTGTCTCGACCCAAGGCACTAATCTAGTAAATCCTAGTTTTAAATGCCTATCTCGCATTTTTTGCTTCTTACTCTTAGGGTTTTGCATTACTTCCTCCATGTTCTATAAATTATGAATGCAACCTAATATATATGAGCCGATCAAAAGTACTTACTTGGCAAATCACTTTGGTTATGAATTACAATCCAATTGCTCCCTACGATCGCTCCTTGCAATGCCCTTCAAAATTCACATTCAATCAACTTAAATCTATGAAATTAATGGCATCTCACTTGTGTATCTCATATCATTGAAGGGAAATTAATTTTTAGAATACAGGCATTGGATCACTGCCATCATGTCTTGTCATTTTATTTCAGGGTGATATACTTTGAGATCTCATTTATTTCAGTTTTATGCTTGTTCAAGATTTTGGTGTGACCCTAGATGGTGTCTCCCTGATAACATAAGTCTCTTCGAACATGGAGTTAACCTTCTGATGTTTTTATTTCATCACCTTTTTGAAGAGACTAGAAAGACCTTCTCTTTGATATAGTAGAGTCATTCTGAAATACCTCTTACATTGTTCTTTTATCGGTGAGACTCCTTTTATCGGTGGGACTCCAAACCTTATCACCTCGACATCCCAAACTCCCTTTGTGAACATTTTTGATGATATCATTTGATCAGCGTGACACATTTTGGTATCACACCAAAATGCCTTGTCCATTCAATGTTTGAAGTATTGATAAGACTACTGAGTGACTCTTGTCGATATCCCTTGTCTCTTCAATTTTGTATAACTTTACTTTTTTTCTTTTATGCCTTCAGGTCATTGAAGAGACTGGATGTTGAGTCTCCTCAATGTGGTATTATCTCACCGATATTGTTTATAACCTTGAAAGGGTAATGATTTTGATCAAATATTTTACGATGGAGGTAAGGAATTTTAGGGTTAATGATGGAACAGTGGTATTTTTAAGTTTGAGTGAAATAACTTAGTAGGAATTATGGTGGGAAATGGAAAAATTTTAAGGTTTGAAATTTTGATCCAACATGATCCTTAATCCCTTAAACCCTAACCCCTAATCCCTTTGTTGCAAGTATGAGGTGAGCCATTGTTGTCATTGATGTCAACATACTCACACTGCATTGACAAGAAGGATTTGATGAGCTTTGTGCTGAGGATATTGAGAAAATTAGCCTCAGTCAGGAACAGTGAAGAACAGTGATGAGAAGAAGGTAAATATACTGTATAGGATGAGAACCGGAGGATGCGGATTAAAGGGTTAGTAGATATGAGTCTTAAGATGCTACAGTTAAGATTTCAGAGGTCCGCATGAAGATCTGAAGGAGTTATGGCTGCCGGTATAGAACCGGGTCCGGCAAGTATCCGGAGGTGACAGAGGATCACAAAAAGGTCCGGTGAGGTCCGGAATTGTATTATCATAATCTGCGGATTGGAAGGAGTGTTTTATATGTCCTTGTGATGTTTCATCCTGATTTGTGTGTAATTTGGAGGTCCGGATGTACCTCCTGCATTATGACAGTGGCGACAGACTGTGTTCTTGAAGTTCCGGATGAGGAAGACAAGAGATCCCAGTAAGCAGAGAAAGTGCGGATGTATCCGGACATTCAGACAGACTTGTGAAGGTTCTTGAATCATGTTTAAGTTGTGTTGTTGGTCCGCATTGATGGCAGAGCCCGGAATTGAAGTTATTCTTCCGGATGAAGTTATTGCTCTGTTTAGCCGACCGGATGAGTTGTTCATCCTGCGAATGTTCTTGTGATAGCCGACCGGATGTGTTATTCATCTTGCGGATACTCCTATGGTTGTTTGCCGACTTAGATGCTTGTTCCTAAGTCGATGTCTTGTATAAATAATGATTTGTGAATTCATTTCAGTGATGAAGGATGTGGATGAGTATGGAGTAGCGAAGAAAGGTGCGAAAGGCAGAGCAGAGATTGTTGGGCTTAATTGGAACTGATCCGGACATGGTAGAGATGTCATTCTCCAGTTCAAGACTGTGATTTTTATCACTCTGTAGACAGTGTGTCTCCTTGTAGGCAGTGGGCCTCTTTGTGAGCAGTGTGCTCGGGCAGTGAGCCCCTATTGGCATGTGCCATTTATTTTTCCTTATTCTTCTAACAGAGAATAATTCATGGGTTAATCACCCCGTGGTTTTTCCCTTAACCGGGTTTTCCACGTCAAAATCTTGGTGTTCAATGTGTTGATGCTTATCTGCTCTTGTGTTTATGTATTGTGCTTCCATGAATGATTATTTGATATGCTGCTAACTAACAACAGAGAATTAAGTGTTTGAAAGAGAACAAGTTCTATACAACTGATTCACCCCCCCCCTCTCAGTTGTATGCCCTAGATCCAACAATTGGTATCAGAGCTGAGTTCCTCTGATAGGAGCTTAACCGCTTGAGGTGATCCAGGATGTCGTCATACAAGAAGGATAGTCCGAAGTTCGATGGAACCAACTTCACTCTCTGGAAAGGTCGCATGAAGTGTCATTTGGAATGTATGGGAAAAGCATACTTGGCTATGATTTCAAAACCATATATACCCCCACAAGGTGGTCCGACAACTCCTGATGAAACCACAGAAGCTGAAAACAATCTGCGGACCAAGGAAGCTCTTCTAAGCGCATTGAATGACTCAGATCTCTCGAATGTCATTGACCTACCAACTGCATATGAGATCCTAACTAAACTGGAACTTCTGTATGAAGGAGATGAGTTTGTCAAAAGTGCAAGGTTGCAAAGTCTGAAAGGGAAATTTGAAAGATTGAAAATGAGAGATGATGAAAACATTACTACCTTTATGCCAAGAGTAAATGAGCTGGTATGTGGAATCAGAAATGCTGGTGGAACTCTAGATGAAAATGAGATTGTCTGCAAAATCCTAAGATCCCTTCCTGCTGTCTACAAAATCAAAGTTGCTGCCATTGATGAATTCAGAGCCCACACAACTGTCACAAGAGAACAATTGGCTGGCAAACTAGCTGCATTTGAAATGACCGAGTTTGGAGATGATCCACCCAAGACTGAGTCTGCTTTTAAAGCCAGTGCCTATGTGAAAGGCAAACAGAGATTTGATCCGGGTGAAAACTCATCAAGGAAAATGTCATGGTATGATCAAGCAAGAAGAGACATGGAAGAAGAAGAAGCAGAAACAGCTCAACTTGAAGCCCTCATTGCAAAGAGACTGCCAAGAGGATCCGGTAAGTATGAAGGAAAACTACCCTTTAAGTGTTTTAACTGCAATAAGATTGGTCATTTTGCCTCAAGATGTCCGGAGAGATCTGCAAGATCTAATACTCACAGACAAAGGTTTCAAAAGAATTGCTATTATGTTCATGAAGAAGATGACAATGAAGGAGTAACAGATGATGAATCAGATCCAGGAAGCAAATCCGGAAATGAGTGGGTGTTTATAGCCATCAAGGAAGAAGATTCCTTGCTCTCTGAATCTGTCAATCACAAAGTTGTTGAAAAAGCCTTGGCTGCTCAAGTGGAAGAAAAGGATGATTGGGTTATTGACAGTGGATGCTCTCACCATATGACTGGTGACAAGAATAAGTTCTTAGATTTGGAAAGATATGAAGGAGGAATGGTAAAGTTTGGTGACAATTCTGCTGGCAGAATCAGAGGTAGGGGAACTATTTCCTTTGATGGTAAGAGCAAAACAGGTAATGTACTATATGTTGAAGGATTGAAGCACAATCTTCTCAGTGTTGGTCAGTTAGTGGACAAAGGCTATGATCTCCGGTTCAAGAATGGAAAATGCAGAATCTTTACAAGCTCCGGAACTGAAATTGCATCCGGTACTCAGACAAGAGGTAACATCTTTCATCTGGTTGGTTCAAATAAAAGTTGTTTGTTTGTTCAAATTGATCAGAGTTGGTTATGGCATAGAAGAATGTGTCATGTAAATTTTGATAACATCATCAAAATTAGCAATACTCAGGCTGTGAGAGATCTTCCAAAGTTGATAAAACCTACAAACAGTGTGTGTAAAGAATGTCAGTTAGGCAAACAAAGCAGAGTCTCTTTTAAAAGCAAAGATCAGTCTTCTACCGGATTGTTGGAATTAGTACATACTGATCTATGTGGTCCGACAAGAATCAAGAGTCTGCAAGGTGATAGATATTTCATGTTGTTAATTGATGATCATTCCCGGATGATGTGGGTTACCTTTCTGAAAGAAAAATCAGAAGCTTTTGAGAAGTTCAAAATCTTCAAAGCTATGGTGGAGAATCAAACCGGATTGAAACTAAAGTGTCTAAGGTCTGATAGAGGTGGTGAATTTACATCTGGTGAATTCATTGACTTTTGTGAGAAACAGGGTATAAGGAGACAATTGTCTGCTCCTAGGACTCCACAGCAGAATGGGGTAGTTGAGAGAAAGAACCGGACCATCCAGGAAGCTGCTAGGACAATGATGTTGGAAGCAAATGTTCCTCAAATGTTTTGGAAAGAAGCTATCAGCACTGCAGTCTACACTCTCAATCGAGTTCAAATCAGAAACAACACCGGTAAGACCCCCTATGAACTTTGGTTTGGCATCACTCCTACTGTGAAATATTTCAGGGTATTTGGTAGCAAGTGTTATATTAAAAGAGATGAAGATCTAGGAAAGTTTGATGCTAGAAGTGATGAAGGAATTTTCTTGGGCTACTCCACTCAAAGCAAAGCATATCGGTGTTACAATAAGAGATTGAGGAAGATGATAGAAAGTACCAATGTAAAGGTTGATGAAGGAATTGAGAAGCCTTCAAGATTTTATGAATTTGATGAAGATGACCAAGATAGTGTTCAAGGAACTCAATCCTCTCCGGTGAAACAGAGTCAGCCTGATCCGGTAAATCAGGAAGAAGAGTTAGGTTTAAATGAGCCTGATCAAGAAACAGCAGTACTGGATACTCCCAAAATTCCAAGGTATGTAAAACTGAATCACTCTGAAGATCAGATCATAGGTGACAGAAGCAAAGGTGTACAAACTAGAAGGAATATTGCTCAAGATCAGAATGAATGTTGTCTGATTTCAAGGATTGAACCTAAAACAATAAATGAAGCCTGCAATGATGAAAATTGGACCAAAGCAATGGAAGATGAACTGATGCAAATTGAGAAAAATCATACTTGGGATCTTGTTCCCAGACCTAGAGACAGGAATGTAATTGGAACCAAATGGGTCTTCCGGAACAAACTAAATGAAGCTGGTGAAGTAATCAGAAACAAAGCTAGATTGGTCTGCAAAGGCTACTCTCAAATAGAAGGAATTGACTTTGAAGAGACTTTTGCTCCGGTAGCAAGAATTGAAGCAGTCAGATTACTTCTTGCATTTGCTGCCTTCAAAGATTTCAAGGTATATCAGATGGATGTCAAGTCTGCCTTCCTAAATGGTGATCTGGAAGAAGAAGTCTACATTGAACAACCGGATGGATTTCAATTGTCTGATAATAATGATATGGTCTGCAAGTTGAAGAAAGCTTTGTATGGATTGAAGCAAGCCCCAAGAGCATGGTATGAAAGGTTGGATAAGCATCTTGTGCAGATTGGATTCAACAAAGGTACTGCTGACAGCAACTTATATTTCAAAATTGATCATGAAAACATTCTGATTGTTGAAGTGTTTGTGGATGATATCATTTTTGGAGGAAGAGATAGTATGTGTAAAACTTTTGCAAATCAGATGAAAAGTGAGTTTGAAATGTCTATGCTTGGTGAAATGAATTTCTTCTTGGGTCTGCAAATTACTCAAACAAAAGAAGGGATCTTCATTTCTCAGACCAAATATGTGAAAGAATTGTTAAAGAAATTTGGTATGGAAGACTCAAAGCCTATGAACACTCCTATGGCAACCGGATGTAAGTTAAGCAAAGATGATGATTCTCCAAAGGCAGATCAGACAAAGTATAGATCAATGATTGGTGGATTGTTGTATCTCACTCAAACTAGACCAGATATAATGCAAGCTGTTGGTCTTGTGGCAAGATTCCAGGCTGATCCTAGAGAATCTCATGTTATGGCAATCAAAAGAATTTTTAGATACTTGAAAGGGACAGTTGAGTATGGTCTATGGTATCCTAGAGATCCGGATTTTTCTCTTCATGCTTACACAGATGCAGATTGGGCAGGAGATGTGGATGACCGGAAGAGCACTAGTGGTGGAGCATTCTTTTTGGGGAAGAGATTGGTTTCTTGGCTAAGCAAGAAACAAGATGCAATATCTCTGTCTACAACTGAAGCAGAATACATTGCAGCAGCAGGTAGTTGCACTCAAATCTTGTGGATGAAGCAGATGCTAAGAGACATCAAAGTTGAATATGAGGAGCCTATCACAATTTTCTGTGATAATTCAAGTGCAATTAATATTTCCAAGAATCCGGTATTGCATTCTAAGACTAAGCACATATCTATCAAATTTCACTTTTTGAGAGAACAAGTAAACAAGGAAGAAGTCAGATTGGAGTATGTTCCCTCCAAGGATCAGATTGCAGATATCTTTACAAAACCTCTTCCCAAGGACTCTTTTGAATATCTCCGGGAGAAGTTAGGGGTCATGGCCCCTCCGCTGATGAACTAAGATGCACTGATGTGCATCAGTCCGGTGGCTATCACAGTCATATCTTGTGATCCGGACTAATGGGGAGCTGCAACTAAGGGGGAGCAGCTGGTATTATTCTGATGCATGAGAGTTGCAAGTATGAGCCCTTTGCCATTGATGTCAAAGGGGGAGAGAAGACATGTGAAAAACAAGTGGTTGATGATCAAAGGGGGAGCAGCAAAGGAAGACATGTGAGGAGTTGTTGTTGATAGGGGGAGCTGTGACAGAAAAGAGAAGTTCTTGTCTTGATGGTTTTTCACATCATATGTTGCCATCAATGACAAAGGGGGAGATTGTTGCAAGTATGAGGTGAGCCATTGTTGTCATTGATGTCAACATACTCACACTGCATTGACAAGAAGGATTTGATGAGCTTTGTGCTGAGGATATTGAGAAAATTAGCCTCAGTCAGGAACAGTGAAGAACAGTGATGAGAAGAAGGTAAATATACTGTATAGGATGAGAACCGGAGGATGCGGATTAAAGGGTTAGTAGATATGAGTCTTAAGATGCTACAGTTAAGATTTCAGAGGTCCGCATGAAGATCTGAAGGAGTTATGGCTGCCGGTATAGAACCGGGTCCGGCAAGTATCCGGAGGTGACAGAGGATCACAAAAAGGTCCGGTGAGGTCCGGAATTGTATTATCATAATCTGCGGATTGGAAGGAGTGTTTTATATGTCCTTGTGATGTTTCATCCTGATTTGTGTGTAATTTGGAGGTCCGGATGTACCTCCTGCATTATGACAGTGGCGACAGACTGTGTTCTTGAAGTTCCGGATGAGGAAGACAAGAGATCCCAGTAAGCAGAGAAAGTGCGGATGTATCCGGACATTCAGACAGACTTGTGAAGGTTCTTGAATCATGTTTAAGTTGTGTTGTTGGTCCGCATTGATGGCAGAGCCCGGAATTGAAGTTATTCTTCCGGATGAAGTTATTGCTCTGTTTAGCCGACCGGATGAGTTGTTCATCCTGCGAATGTTCTTGTGATAGCCGACCGGATGTGTTATTCATCTTGCGGATACTCCTATGGTTGTTTGCCGACTTAGATGCTTGTTCCTAAGTCGATGTCTTGTATAAATAATGATTTGTGAATTCATTTCAGTGATGAAGGATGTGGATGAGTATGGAGTAGCGAAGAAAGGTGCGAAAGGCAGAGCAGAGATTGTTGGGCTTAATTGGAACTGATCCGGACATGGTAGAGATGTCATTCTCCAGTTCAAGACTGTGATTTTTATCACTCTGTAGACAGTGTGTCTCCTTGTAGGCAGTGGGCCTCTTTGTGAGCAGTGTGCTCGGGCAGTGAGCCCCTATTGGCATGTGCCATTTATTTTTCCTTATTCTTCTAACAGAGAATAATTCATGGGTTAATCACCTCGTGGTTTTTCCCTTAACCGGGTTTTCCACGTCAAAATCTTGGTGTTCAATGTGTTGATGCTTATCTGCTCTTGTGTTTATGTATTGTGCTTCCATGAATGATTATTTGATATGCTGCTAACTAACAACAGAGAATTAAGTGTTTGAAAGAGAACAAGTTCTATACAACTGATTCACCCCCCCCCTCTCAGTTGTATGCCCTAGATCCAACACCCTTAACCCTTAATCCCTGCTAGATCAGAACAATTAGGCGCTCTAAATTAGATGTTAAATTAGGCACCAATCTAGGCACTAATCTGGGCGCTAATTTAGGCACTAATTTAGGTGCTAATTTGTGCCTAATTTAGCACCAACTTGTTCTAATTGATGCAAAAAAATGCCAAAAATAGAGCCATCCAGATAAATAGCACTGACTTTTTCAAAAAATTGGAGAAAAATACATTAAAACAGTGGGTGGAAGCAAAAAATGGAGAAAAAAAGGGAGCTAATCACAGGGATTGGTTGTAGTGGGTGAAGTGTGATTGCAATGTGATTAGAAAGTTCACAAGCAGATAAAAGGTAGAATAAATGCATTGTTGATGTGTGATTGAAGGAGAAAGAGTAGAGGTTGTTGATGTTGTTTGGATTCATCTTGAAGACATATTTGTGATAGTGATCAAGAATAGAGTGTGCCTAACTAATCCAATCCTCAAAAGGAAGTGTGTAGAGGTAGAAGTGCAATCATCAAAAGTGTGAGTTTCAATGTCAATTTTTAGACAGTAGAAAGATTGTCATATTGTAATCTTTTGTAAGTGTGTTTTCATTTCAAGTAGTAGCTTCCTTAGGAGATACCCTAAAATGAAGTCATCAGGGAGTAGAATCTTCCTTGGGAGTGACCCTAAATCAAAGTTACTTAGGGAGTAGCAACTCCCTTGGGTTAAAGCCCCTAAAACAAAGTTATTGTTTGAGCTTCATATATTGTGAGTTAATCCTCACCGTGCTTTTTTCCTTCTAGGGTTTTCCATGTATATCTAATGTTGTATGTTGATGTGCATTGTTTTAATCTTTTATATTCATGTTTATGTTGTGATAATTATGTTTTTATCTACTCAGATAAGTTAAAGTTGTTAAAAGAGAAAATTGTTTAGATACTGATTCACCCCCTCTTAGTACCCTAGTGTGTTTAATAATTGGTATTAGCTCCAAGTTCCTTTGAGCAATGATTAACAGCTTGAGGAAGGTTCAAGATGGCACAAAATGGATCTAGCAAGATACCTAGGTTTGATGGGACAAATTATGTCTTTTGGAAGCTAAGGATGGAAGCTTGTAAATCCCTCAATTTCAACACAAAAGTAAATGAAGTAAATAATCCACTTAAATACAACATCACAATATCCAAATTAAAAAGATGTAATTAATTTACTTAATTACAATATAAAAGATAAAAAGGGTGTAATTAATCTATTTAACTACAATATCACAAGTAAAATGAACAATCTCATCAATATAAATCAAAAATGTCATTGAATCTTACATAAATCATGTGCTTAATCTAGGTAAAAGAACTATAAATAATATACAAAATCCATAGTCATTCATTCCATAATACATACAATTTCAAGTACAATCATCTTGTACAACAAGAATAAATAAATCAATACACTCATCAATCGCATGAACCAAGTGGTTCACCACATGCGAGCCGAGAGATGGGAACATGGCCCAGCTACTCTTCCACCCAACCATGAAGTAATTACACTTCCTCGGATCCCTTCATGAAAAAAAGGAAACCCAACCCTACATGAAATGTCTAGCTACCTGGAAACAACTAGCAAGAGGGAACACCTGATGCAACCCTGATGTCTGAATGTACAATTCTAAATAATGAAAAGTAGATTGTCTCACACCAGGATGTGGCAGAGATATATATAAATAAGTTTTGATAGATAAATAAACATCTATTTCAATATCATCTTGATTAGATCTAATACTTAAAATAGTAACCTGGTTCAATTCCTGAAATGAGGAAAAGCTATCTCTGAAAATCCACATTCGACATCCTAGCCCAGAAAGTAACCCAATACATTCCTAGATAAATAAAAAAAACTACTTCTTTCCTCAAGAAGCAATCAAATAATGATAAAAAAACTAAAACAATCAAAGTTCATCAATAAATCAATCAAATCCCTTTTCCTAAAACTTCAATCAAGGAAAATACACTTCCAATCATTAATCCATCTTTTTCTTCATACATATTAATGCATAAGGTTATCAAATTTATATAATTCCTAATCCATTTTCAGTCATAAATCACTGTATAAAAGTCATTCTTAGTTTTATTCAAACCTACTATTAGATCTGTGACAGGAACTACTTAGTTTATTCAACAAGTTCATATGAAGCATTTAGTAACCTTCCTGTCATTTTTGTGACAGGAACTGTGGAAGAATTAAAAATAAATAAAGAATAGAGTTTGTAATCTGATTTCTGTCATTCAAGATAAGGGTTCCAAATAGTGTTTTTAATCAACAAAAAATAAGGAATATGCCTACAAGAATACAATAGTTTTATCAATTTTAAGAGTTCAAATTTCACCCATAGAAAGGTCAATTTATATCATGATCTAATCCAAAACAACATACAAAAAAATACAGTCACATATGTCTATCAGAAAAATGAATTTATTAACATTTGTCATTTGTAACAACTCAGACTATGGTTTAAGTCAACGGATTAGAACAAGGCCGATCTAAACAGGTAAACAAGAAACAAGAACAATAGTAAGGGAAGTTGATTTCTTAGCAATTAGCGACAGGGCAAAATAAAGGTGGGCCAATCTGCTCAGCCAAAAAAGAAAACAAATTGGCTAGGAAGTTTGACGGCTAGAATAATACATAGGTGGCCAAGAGATATGGGTCGATGCCAAAAGAGAGAAAGAATTAATAGCAATGAAACAAGTATCTAGTGGCTAGCAAAAACATGAGGCAGGTCATTCTAATCCAACGCCATGGTCTTCCTTTTTCTATTGGTTATAGATAAAATTTCAAGAGAGAGGGAGTATAAAATAATAAAATAGCACACAAGTCCATTCTATCACTAAGCGGCCAGGAGGAGTTACAACGATCAGTTTAAGCAGGCCAAATTGCAGTCAAAGCAGGCTAGAAAAGCATACATGCCTAGGCCAATTTCTATAAGTTCTCTTGTCATTTTAATTAGTCTTTTAATCAATGTAAAACATAAGATAAATACCTAGATTGATTGCCAAAGAGAAGAATCAATCTGATTGTAGTTGCTAGCAAGTTATTCATGTCACTGTCTAACCAAAACCACATCCTCTCTGCTGCTCAGGAAACGTCTTTCTCTACTCTAATCTTCGGGTGGTCTCCTCTATTCCAGATCTCTTCTTTTTCATTAAAACTATCTCCCTAATTTTGGCGATCTCTTTTAGGTTTTTGAACTAAAGTTTTTTTAATTTCAGTTTGCATGAGAAAAACCATAGTTAAAAGCTTTAATTTTCTTATTTATATTAAAATAATATTGTTTTATTTAGCTTACTATCACATGAATGATAGTAAGTATATTTTAATTCTTTTATTCTCTTCCTAAATATAGTAATGCTATTTTTAATATATTTCAACTTTTTTAATAAACACAATTACTTTAAATAATTCAAGAAGTGAAATAATAAAATTATACATACAAATACATATATTTATATATATCCATTATAACTTAATATAATTATTTAAATCTATTTTACATATTGTCTTCCAAACATCTATAGAAAGACATTATTTATTTATTTATTAATAATATAAGCACACACACACAAATTTAAATATAATTCAAAAGAACATTAATATTTTTGACTAATTCATACATTTGAAAAGGATTTCAAAACAATTAAAACACAATAATTTCTAGGTATCAAACCATTAATCACACTTATTATCTGCACATTGATGCATAAAATAATCTATTTAAAAATGCATATGAAACTACGTGAGTGTGTGATTGCATCAAGGTTAACCATCCCATCAGTTCTTGCCAAGTGGCTAGAACACCTCTACCTCAACCATATTCTCATCTTCAATGAGTACCTGCATTCATTCACACTCAACTCGATGTCAATAGGTTAGTGTCTCCAAAAACATAGCCAAAGAAAATCATTGTAATCACATCGATAATATTTAACATTTAAATCAATTTTCCAATTTTTGCACATCTAATTCCATGCTAATTATCTTCACACATATAAAATTACTTAAAGTAAAAGTTAATCATAGTAATTGTTCTCTAATATAGATTATTAATATAGTCCATAAAAATGAGACGTGACATCCTTCCCCACTTGGAAGAGACATCGTCTTGATGTCTTATTACACATCAAAACAATAAGGTATCAATCAACCACCAATAAAGTATCAAGTATCATAAAACAATAACATCAACTCAAGTATCTCAAAACAATAATCAAACTCATAGTATCATAATTCATGCATGAATAAGAAATCTAAGTCATCCTCAAATGAGGAAAAGATCTATCAATCTCCTCCGCATCCTCCCATGTGGCACTATCCTTTGAATATTGATCCCATTAGACTCTATATTGCACCACATCTCTACTTCACAACTTAATGTTGCACTTCCCCAAAATTTGAGTGGGCTCCACTAGCAACACTCCTAGTCCTCAACTTGTAAAGCATGCCAATCAAGAATATGGGATGCACCAAGATGATAAAGCTTAACTAAGGACACATGAAAAACATTATGGATTCTGGTAAGTGTAGGTAGAAGAGCAAGTCTATAAGCTATAGGATTAATCACTTCTAGAACTTCAAACGGTCCTACAAAACGAGGAGCAAGTTTGAACACTTTGCTAAATGAAACTAAACTCTTATGAGGTTTGACCCTCAAAAAGACTTTTGTCACCCACTAAGAACTGTCTAGGTATTCTCTTCCTATTTACATAACTCTTTTGATGATCTGAAGGTTGCTTCAACTTCTCCTTGATCAACTTCATCTATTCATCCATTTCTCTTAACATTTTAGGACCAATCACTATTCTATTCTCCACCTTATCCCAACTAATAGGTGTTCGACACTTATGCCCATAAAGAGCTTGAAATGGTGCCATTCCCAATGATGCATGGTATGAATTGTTGTATGCAAACTCTACCAATGGAAGATACTCCTCCCATTTATACTATTGATCCATACAGTACATTCTGAGAAGGTCTTCTACAACTTGATTAACTCTTTATGTCAAACCATCCATTTGAGGATGATAGGCCAAACTAAAATTTAACTTTGTCCCCAAATATGTATTAAGAGTTGTCCAAAATCTAGATGTCATGTGAATGTCTTAATCTGAAATGATCATCGTAGGCACTCCATGTAATCAAAAAATCTTTTAAACAAACTTCTTAGCTAAAACCATAGAACCATCTTAAAGATTCCTCGGAATGAAATGTGCTACCTTTGTCAACTTGTCTATAACCACTAAGATGACATCATGCCTTGTCTTAGACATGGGTAATCCTTGAATAGAATCCATAGTTATTAATTGCCACTTATGCTCAGGAATACTATGTAGGTACAACAATCCTGTTGGATGCACATGCTCAGCCTTGACTCGCTAGCATTCCAAACATTGAGCCACAAATTCTGTCACATCCTTCTTAAGTCTAGGCCAAAAGTATAAAGGTCTTAAACCTTTGACCATCTTGGTCACTCCAAGATGCCCCGAATATGGTGCATTGTGGATCTCCTCAAGCACTAACTTCCTCAACTCTCATGAGTTAGGAATATACATTCTTCCCTAAAATCTCAAAAGTCCATCTGATTCAATCACATAACCATCAAACATGTGATCTAAGGGGTCTACTTCCAAACTTTGCTTTACTCTTTCATAATGTTCATCCCTTTGAAGATACTAAATTACTTTCTGCTTCAAATTGGATCTCATTGTAACCATGGTAGCCAAATGTCTTCTTCTACTAAGAGAATCTACTACCCTATTCTCTTTTCCTTTTATATATTCAATTCCAAAGTCATACTCTTTAAGGAATTCTAACCACCTTCTTTGTTGTACATTAAGGTTAGGCTGAGTAAATATATACTTGAGCCCTAGATGATCAGTCTTTAACTCAAAGGGCTTACCTAGAAGATAATAACTCCAGATCTAAAGTGCCTGAACTATGGCAGCTAACTCAAGATCATGCAGTGCATAGTTGAACTCGTGTTGCTTTGACTTTCTTGACTCATAAGCAACCACTTGCTCATTCTGCATCAACACTCCTCCTACTCCTTCTCCCAAAGCATCTGTTTTAACTATAAAGTGACCATTAGGGTCTAGTATGGTCAAGATAGGAGCAGTTGTGAGCTTCTCCTTTAGCACTTGGAAAGCTTGCTCACACCTTTCAGTCCATTCAAACTTCTTACCCATCTTTTGTAGCAAGGTAATCGGTGCTGCTATTGTTGAGAAACCTTCCACAAACTTTCTGTAGTAACTTGCAAGTCCCATAAAACTTCTGACTTCTGTCACACTTTGTGGTGTAGGCCATTCCATTATTGCTTTTATCTTCTCAGGATCAACTATAATCCCTTCTACCCAGATCACATGACCAAGATAGTGCACTTTATCCTGAAAGAATGTACACTTAGATAATTTACCATAAATCTTTCTCTCTCAAATGCTGCAAAACTATCCTCAAATGCCTTTCATGCTCTTCCACTGATTTAGAGTATATTAATATGTCATCAAGGAAGATCAACACAAAATCATCTAAACAATCTCTAAAAATGCTATTCATCAAATTCATGAAAGCTATTGAAGCATTAGTCAACCCAAATGGTACCACTGTAAACTTGTAGTGACAATATTGAGTTCTAAAAGTTGTTTTAGAGATGTCCTCATCCTTAATCCGTAATTGGTGATAGTTGGATCTAAGGTCTATTTTTTAAAACACTGTTGCTCCTTTCATCTAATCAAAGAGCTCATCTATCCTTAGGAGTGGGTACTTATTCTTTATAGTAGCTTTGTTAAGCATCCTATAATCAATGCATAATCTCAATGTACCATCCTTCTTCTTCACAAAGATGACACACCCCATGGTGACACACTAGGTCTAGTGAACCCTTGATTTAGTAACTCCTACAATTGTGCTTTAAGCTCATACAATTTTGTAGTAGTCATCCTGTAGGGTGCCTTAGATTGAGGCTCAGCCCTGGTAGCAAATCAATTAAGAAGTCAAACTCTCACTTTGGTTGTAACTTTGTTAGCTCTATAAGGAATATATCTCTAAAATCTCTAAGGATTGGGTAGTCATTGAATACTAGTTCTTCCTTGTCAAGGTCCTTTACTTAGACAATATAAATTGCACACCCTTTCCTCTTGGTTTTCTTCAATTGCATAGTTGAGATTTGCCTAAGCTCTAAAGGTCTCTTAGATCCATTGATTTCCACTTGATTTCGTAGGTCATCCAAACATTTAATCACTTTGTCTTCATAGTTTACTAGAGAATTATGTTCAACTAACCAGTTGATTCCCAAAATCACATCATAAGAGCCTAAAGGTGCTACATACAAATTAACTTACATCTGAAAACTAGAAAGCTCTAACTCACTACATGCTAGACATGAGTCTACTCTCTTTTCTGCTCTATTGCCATATTGTACCATCCAAGAGTTATCCATATGTCCAAGTCTAATAGATAGCTTAGATACTACTCTAGGATCTACAAAACATTCTATAGCACCAGTATCAATTAAAATAGAAACAAGTAGTCCATAGAGCTTACCTTGAAATTGAATAGGTGCTGCTTGAAAACCTGCTTGCCAGTTGTCCACTGCGGCATGAATTTGATGTTGTGGTGCTCCTTGTTGATTCTTGTTTCTCTTTTTATGTGGACATGCATTTGCATAATGCTCTACTCCACAATTATAGCATCCACCCTTAGGTGCTCTTGGTCCTTTAGCTCTTTCCCTCTGATTTTTGTTTCTATTGTTATAGCCACCTCTTTTGTTTCCTCCATACTAGTTTCAACCAATTCCATCCTGAGAATTATTACCTCTCTTTAGATTTTTGATTTGCCTAGTATTGCATTGGTTGTTACTCTATTGATTATTCTGAGGTTTCTTATTAGCAAATTTAGCATCCCTTCTCTTATGGTAACTGGGTTCTTGTTGCAACTTCTGCTCTTGTTTAATTGTCTTCTAAAAAATTACATCCATAGTGAGTGGATTATGAATGTCTACCTTTGCTCCAATCTGAGGCCTTAACCCCAAAATGAACTTCCTGATCTAAAATCTCTCATCTATCTGATACTATGGAACATACTTAAGTAGATGAGAAAACCTTTCCCAATAACTAGTTATGGACATAGCTCCTTGAACCAAATTTTGAAACGCTGTCATCTTCTTGTTGAAGAATAACTATGGTAACCATCTTTTTCTAAATAGTTGTAGAAAAATCTCCCAAATTATTTCACTAGATAACAACTTCTTATCTACTTTCTCATTGTCCCACCATGTTGATGGTCCACTAGCCAACTGGTAAGATCCCCACATTGCCTTTGTGTGATCTAAAAGGTTTCAGAGATCAAAGTATTTCTCCATTTCTATTATCCAAGCTTCAACTCCATCTCCAATTGTCTTTCCATCAAATTTTGGTGGTGATACTTTCTTGAGATCTTTCCCCAATTCTTCTACTATCTTTGCTTTATTATTAGCATTAGCTCCAACTTCATGAACTTAAACTTCTATCCTTGGATTCTCATTTTGCACCTCAACCCTTAGGTTTTCATTAGCATTCTTCCCTCTAGGATTTCCTTTGATCTCCTGCTCAAGAGCATTCATCTTCATGTCCTGTTGGGTCAAGAGAGAAAGAATATAGTCCAATCTTCCATCTTGATCATTACTGGCATCTCCACGATCCCTAACATTTTGACCACCATTAGTACCTCCACGTGCATCTCCATAGTTTCCTCTATTTTAACCAAATCCTAATCCTTCACCTTGATCAGTGTTTCTAGCATTCATGATGGATAATCTATATCAAATTCATAACTTAGCAAATAGTCCCAAAAGAAAATAGAGGCCCTAGTGTTCAACCTAGAGCTCTGATACCTAAATTTAAAGCCCTCAATTTCAACACAAAAGTAAATGAAGTAAACAATCCACTTAAATACAACATCACAATATCCAAATTAAAAAGATGTAATTAATCCACTTAATTAGAATATAAAAGATAAAAAGGGTGTAATTAATTCGCTTTACAGTATCACAAGTAAAATGAACAATCTCATCAATATAAATGAAAAATGTCATTAAATCTTACATAAATCGCGTGCTCTATCCAGGTAAAAGCACTATAAATAATATATAAAATCCATGGGCATTCATGCCATAATACATCCAATTTCAAGTACAATCATCTTGTACAACAAGAATAAATAAATCAATATGCTTATTAGTCACACGGACCAAGTGGTCCGCCACCTATGAGCCGAGAGATGGGAACATGGTCTAGGTGCTTTTCCACCCAACCATGAAGTAATTACACTTCCCCAAATCCCTTCATGAAAAGAAGGAAACCCAGCCCTGCATGAAATATCTAGCTACTTGGAAACAACTGGTAGGAGGGAACACCCGATGCAACCCTGATGTTTGAATGTACAATTCTAAATAATGAAAAGTAGATTGTCTCACAATAGGATGTGGTAGAGATATATATAAATAAGTTTTTCTAGGAAAATAAACATCTATTTCAATGTCATCTTGATTAGATCTATCCTTAAAATAGTAACCTGGTTCAATTCTTGAAAAGAGAAAAACCCATCTTTGAAAATCCACATTTGGCATCCTAGCCTAGAAAGTAACCCAATACATTCCTAGATAAATTAAAAAAAATACTTCTTTCTGCAAGAAGCAATCAAATAATGATAAAGTAAAAGAATCAAAGTTCATCAATAAATCAATCAAATCCCTTTTCCCAAAACTTCAATCAAGGAAAATACGCTTCCAATCATTAATCCATCTTTTTCTTCATACACATGCATGATAAGGTTATCAAATTTATATAATTCATAATCCATTTTTAGTCATAATTCACTGTATAAAAGTCATTCTTAGTTTTATTCAAACCTACTATCATATCTATGATAGAAACTACTCAGTTTATTCAACAAGTTCATATGAAGCATTCAGTAACCTTCCTGTCATTTTTGTGAGAGGAACTGTGGCAGAATTGAAAATAAATAAAGAACAGAGTTTGTAATCTGATTTCTCTCATTCAAGATAAGGGTTCCAAATAGTGTTTTTAATCAATAGACAATAAGGAATATGCCTACATGAATACAATAGTTTTTGTCAATTTTAAGAGTTCAAATTTCACCCATAGAAAGGTTAATTTATATCATGAACTAATCCAAAACAACATATAGAAAAATACAGTCGTATATGTCTATTAGAAAAATGAATTTATTAGCATTTGTGGTTTATAACGACTCAGACTATGGTTTAAGTCAATGGCTAGAACAAGGCCAATCTAAATAGGTAAACAAGAAACAAGAACCATAGTAAGGGAAGTCAATTTCTTAGTAATTGGTGATATGGCATAATAAAGGTGGGTCGATCTGCTCAGCCAAACAAGAAAACAAATTGCCCAGGAAGTCTAATGGCTAGAATAAAACATAGGTGGCCAGGAGATATGGGTCGATGCCAAAAGAGTTAATAGCAACGAAACAAGTATCTGGTGGCTGGAAAAAATATGAGGTAGGTCATTCTAATCCAAGACCATGGCCTTCCTTTTTCTACTGGTTAGAGATAAAATTTCAAGAGAGAGAGGGAGTATTTAAAACAATAAAACAACACACAGGTTCATTCTGTCATTAAGCGACTAAGAGGAGGAGTTATAAGGATCAGTTTAAGCAGGCCAGAAAAGCATACATGCCCAGGCCGATTTCTCTAAGTTCTCTTATCATTTTAATTTCTCTTATCATTTTAATCAGTCTTTTAATCAATGTAAAACATAAGATAAATACCTAGATTTATTGCCAAAGAGAAGAGTCAATCTGATTATAGTCACTAGCAACTTCTTCTTGTCGTTGACTAACCAAAATTATATCCTCTCTGCTACTCAGGAAATGCCTCTCTACTCTAATCTTTGGGTGGTCTCCTCTGTTCCAGATCTCTTCTTTTAATTAAAACTATCTACCTAATTTTTGTGATCTCTTTTAGGTTTTTGAGTTTTTTAATTTCAGTTTACATGAGAAAAACCATAGTTAAAATCTTTAATTTTCTTATTTATATTAAAATAATATTGTTTTATTTAGCTTACTATCGCATGAATGACAATAAGTATATTTTAATTCTTTTATTCTCTTCCTAAATATAATAATGCTATTTTTAATATATTTCAACTATTTTTTTTATGAAAATGCCAATCTATCTATTAAAGTTAAATAAAAACGTCTTCACAAAAAATAAGCAAGTGGTATAAAGGCACACCCCGAATGTCAAATGGACCAAGCCCAGAAACTTATAGATTATCAAAGTATCAAAGGGTACACACCCATAAAAGCATAACATAAATGAAACATAATAGAAAGAAGAATTATGCTGCCAAAGCCACACCTGCAGATGGCAGATCCTTGTCATCCAAGTTCCCCCATATTGTTGCAGGGTCCGAGTAGACATCTGGTGGTGCCCAACCATCATCATTCTCCTAGTTTTCATTCTACGTATTTGGCTCCTCATGCTGAGGTGAGATAGCCAAATTCAACCTTAGAAAAACCTTAGTATTATCCCAACTAGTGTTGGTTGGATTAGAAGGACCATGAGCATTCCAACCTGCATTATCAACTATAGACCAACCAGCATTATCTCTAGTGGGCCAACCCACATTATCCCCTATAGCACTGGTAGGATGGCTAGAGGTCCATCCACAATTACGTGGAGAGGCTGAGCATTTGCAATGGTGAGGTCCACGATGCTGAGCAGGTTGGGAGTAGGGTCAAGAGTCTCTGGCTGATCCACTTCTTCATCTGTGACCTTGGGAAGGTGAACGGGCTCTGATAGAGGAAGGAGAGGGAGGAACCTGTGCCACAGTACAAGGGGCATTCCCCCAATGATCCAGTAATTCTTGTAAGTGAGACACTTTCAAGGACACCTTATTTGCTTGAACTTGTATCTACAGAAAAACATTAGAACAGATAATCATTTTAATGTAAAGAGAAATAGATGTTCCAATGTGACTGTCTGAAAATACACAAGAATTACGATCTTTCCATAATGTAGAAAGAATCTCCACCCTGAAAATATGCCAAATCTGAGTAAATCATTTAGGAAACCTGGGAGAATCACCCAGAAGGATAGTTTTCCATGATAAAGGCTTTGGTCTAAAAGGGTGAAAGAAATCATGAATCCATAGCCAAAATTGCTAGGCTGTGGTGCAATACTAGAAGAGATGTTGAATCGTCTTAGGTTGCCCACAAAAAGGACATCAGGGATCCTAAACCCCAAGATGAAACAACCTAGCTCCAACTAGTATCCCTTGAAAAAGTATGCACCAGGAAAAATGAGCTAACTTAAGCTCAAGAATGGCAGACCATATAGTTTTAAATCGGTTATGCCAAAGAGCCATTGAACTATGAATGAGCCATCACTTATTAAGAGTGTCTACCATTGGCAAATGGGGTGAGAGCCACCTATAAGCCAGCCTTGGCTTGTAATAATACATTGGTGTTTTTGGATACCATTTCCAGTCCTTCCATCAAGGCTTGTTGGATTGAATTCCAAGTTTGTGAAGCATTTCCGCTGGAATTGCTGTGATAACTCTATCATATGTAGCTTGATTAGCTCTTTGAAGGCAAAATTTGACTTGATGTGGCTCCCATGCCATGAGGCTCACTGTGGGCCAATGAAACATATCCTATAAGGTTTGAATATCTTTTTTATGAAATCTAAGAGCCTTTAAGCTAGGCAATTTGGCCAAAGGCTGGCCTGTAGTGGATAAGAGAGGTGACCTCCAGATATTAAGGTGATTGAAGGAAAAACCAGCATGAAACCCATCACCAAACTAGCATAGCCAAGGTTTAACTTTCTCCCAGGCTTTCCAAATGCTTTTAACCACAAACATGCCTGAGATCTTAATTGGCTCTCTCATGACAAGGAGAGTTGAAAAGCCAATCCCTTTCCAAGTAGGCTTGTGTAAAGGATGTCCCATTTCAATGTTGTGCTAGAGTAAAACTTTCCATGCCTCATTGCATATGAGAGCACAAATGATCCACTTAATAGCCAAGGCAATACCTTGGCATTGAGTAGAAAGAATACCAAGACCTCTAGAATCTCTGGGTAAATAGCAAAACTCCCATGCAACATGGTGAAAGCCATGGCGAGTCTCAGAAGAGGTCTAGAGAAAATCCCTCAAAAGTTTTTCTAGTTTGGCATATGAAGCATTTGAAGGATACCAACAAGAAGAGTAATAAACATGGGTTATAGCCAAGACTTTAGAACAAACCTAAAATTTACCAGCCAGATAAAGTGGCTTAGTAATCTAGACTGTAAGCTTCTATTCCACACAGGTAAGAATAGCTTGCTAAAGATTAGTAGAAGTGCCCTGGAAGACAAAAGGAATACTGAGGAATTTGAAAATTTCACCATGGGCAACCCAGCACCAGCCATATTGCTAGAGCCATTAAGGAATGGGAAGAATTGACTACCTGTAACATAAAGTTTTGTGCCACTGGATGGAAGAACCAGAGGCTAGGCAGAAGGCCTCCAGATAGCCAAGAGCATTTTTTACTATATTTTCTTCTTCCAGTAATGTTAAAAAGGAATCATTAGTAAAATGACCATTAAACAACTGACTAGAAGAATTGGGCAATGAAATTCCATGAACAAGCTCATTGGATAGAAAATGAGCAAGAAGGTATCCAAAGCCTTCTACTGCTAGAACATACAGGGCTGGAGCAAGATGACAACCTTGCCAGATAGAGTGAAAAAGGCCAAATGAATGAGACTGTTGGCCATTGATAGTGATACATGCAGAAGCATCTAAGAAGAGCATGTTGACAAATTGAATAAAAGAAGGTCCAAACCCTAATGCTGCAAGCATTGCAAGAATAAAGCACCATTCAATGCGATCATATGCTTTGGCAAAATCAATCTTTAGGAAAATGGCCTTTTGATTTGATTTTCTTGCCCATTCCATTCCCCCCCAGACTGCAATGATATTATCTAAAATATATCTAGATTTAATAAAACCGGTCTATTCAGGGCAGACCATCAAAGGAAAGAGGTTGCAGAGTTTGAGCAAAAGGGCTTTAGCAATGATCTTGTAGGAGACATTGAGAAGCGTAATGGGTCGCTAGTTGTAAATATCCTTTGGATCGATAGCTTTAGGTATGAACTTAATGTTTCCTTGATTAATAATATTTCCTAAAGAATTTGAATGAAAAGATTCAAGGTAAATATTATGCAAATCCTTTCCTAAGCAATCCCAAATGGCTTTGTAAAACTCACAAGGAAAGACATCAATTCCTGGAGCTTTGCCATCACCCATAGAACAGATAGCTTCCTTAAGGTCTTCAATGGTCAATAATTGATCACAAAAGCATGCCTAGGCTAAGGAGAGTTGTTTTGGAACTACTGCAAGACAATCCTGTAGTGCAGTCTATCACTCAGGAGTATAATTTTGGGCTGTGAAAACTTTTTCATTATGTCTTACAAAACCCTAGAGAATGTCTAGCAAATATGTAAGAACAACATGATCCTCCTTGATTTACTTAATACCATGTGAGGAATGTCTAGCTCAAAGAGAAAGAAAAAATTCCTTTGAAACACAGTCTCCAATCTTTAGCCAATGCGTCCCAGCTTTAAGTTGCACTCCTTTGGTAGCATGACTATCAACCATTTGTTTCTGATGTCACAAATTGGCAACATTGATTTGCATAGAAGGAGAAAAAGGTTCAGCTACCAAAGCCATTGAGGCTGATTTCAAAGCAGTAATTGTAGCCTCATAAGCCCGTCTCCTGAAAGTGGCCAATTGATGGCCATAGATGCAAAGAAACCTCATAGTGCAGGTGATAGCATCATTCCACCACATTATCCAACCTATAGAATGCAAAGGGTGGCATTCTAAGTTCCATATAGTTGCAATGTGTGCTAGGGTGGGTTACTGAGCTAGCAAGGAGGTGTTCAGGAAAAACTAAGATTTCATGGTGCATGGCTGAGTGAGTTGCCATTCAATGGAAAACTGAATTGGGAAGTGGTCTGACAATGTCACATCCACTAATGGTTGTACAGGAAGGGTGGATGACATGGAAAACTTGAAGAAAGATTGAGCCAAGATCATGGCACAATCAAGGTGTTTAAAGACCCTATCAGAACCACTTCAAAAATTGCACCAAGTATGCCAGAAAGAACTAGAGTGACAACGGCTAACATTGGGATCAAAAGGCCCAATTTATTGTGCATATGGAACCACACCTCTCTTTCGCCAGCTAGCCAGTGAAGAGGTAGAACACCATATTTATCATGATCCATTTCAACCTTATTAAAATCCCCACAAATAAGCTAGGTGGCAACTGGCAATGAATCCACAATCCACTGCCATAGAACAGATCTTTTAGATGCATCATTCGATGCATAAACATTAATAATCCCAAAGGAATGATTATTAATGTTAAGAAGAGTCCAAACTAAATGGTTGGTGGGGTCTACCCCATGAGCCACCACCAAATCATGCCATCGAGGGGACAAAAGGGTAACAACACCACCTTTACCAACTTCATGGTCGGTGGAGAACAATTTACTGGTTGGCCAAATACAATGGCAAGCTAAAGATAGGAGAAAGCCTGTAACTTTAACCTCTTGCAGGCATAGATCATCAAGAGAAACATAGTGATGGAGAGTAGCACAAATAGAGTACTTTCTAGTGAGGTCAATTAGACCTCAAACATTCTAAGAGAGAAAATTCATTTAAAATGCTCCACCATTTCCCCAAAATCTAGGTTTTCAAAGGAAGCAAAACTAATATTCTGCAGGAAGTTGGTGGGCTTTGACCCAAATTGGAGAGGAGGAATTCACTAATTTTTAACCTCCTGAATGATTTCACCCTCCTTAGAAAGCTCTCGGCTATGAGAGTGCCTACAAGGTGACAAAGATGGATTGGCACGTGCTCGTGCCCTAGGCAGTGACCTTTGATACGATGGAAGCATAGTAGGACTCTTAAGTTTGTCCTTCCCACCATTCGTAGAAAGCTTTGAAACATCCTTAGTTGACTCAGTAGCTTTGAGAGCATCCACAGAGGCCTTAGCTTTGTTTTTGTGAGTGGTAACAGTGGCCCAAGTGTCTGTTGGTTTGGAAACCAACTCCTTGGACATAGTTTCCACTGGACATGGCTGAACAACCTCTCTGGGTGGAGCCTAGGTTTGAGGCACAGCAAGAGGGCAATCCTTAATTTTATACTTGACTGACTAACAACAGTAACAAGTATTTGGCAAATTAAAGTATGTGACTTTCTGAGTGTGCTGAAGGGGGCCAATTTGAATGTCAATAAATTCCTTGAGGTCTTTGGAAAGATCCACCTCAACATAGATGCATTTTTGAGGACACAATTGAGAGAACCTATTGGGTTCAACACAAATGACTGCCTAGAGAAGAAGCAATATCATGCAAGAAATGCAAGTAGGGCAAAGGCAAGCTAGGGAATTCAATCCACATAGGTACCCGGTGTTTGGTATCATCAGAAGCCACAAAATCACAGGTTCACCATTGAAAAACTAACAGGGAAGACCAAACATACCAAGGACCATGGTTCAAAAATGTCTGAACATGGCTAACTTCTGCAAAGCAGAAAATGAAAATGCCTTTAGTCAGATTTTGGACCATATCAAGGCAGACCCCATGAGGGACCCAAGCCTTTTGAACTCATTCCTTGAGCATAGATTTAGGGGGAGTTCTTCGTACAAAGTAACCAATAAGAGTATGTTGTTCTAACCATAAAAAAATAGTATCAAATTCCTGCGCGGGCAAAATTACATCAGCAGGAGAAACTGAGGGCTTACCTTGTGAAACACCTTCAAAATAAACTTCCATGGATGCTTGGTTAGTGGAGGAGCCATTGTCCATAGCCATGAAATTGCCAACACCAGCAACAAGTTTGGGTCAGAAGCAATAAGAGGCATTTAAATGGCCAAAAAGTCGTAATAAATGTGGGCATACAAAAGGAAAGGCTATATTTCTTGCACCTAGAGCATGGTATGACACCTAGAGAAAACAATGGTGAGAATCTTCAAAGAAACCCTAGCAGAACAAAAAACAACATTTTCTAGGAAGGTAATTTGATCATTTCAACTATTTTTAATAGACACAATTACTTTAAATAATTCAAGAAGTGAAATAATAAAATTATATATATATCCATTATAATTTAATATAATTATTTAAATCTATTTTACATATTGTCTTCCAAACATCTATAGAAAATCATTATTTATTTATTAATAATATAAGCACACACACACAAATTTAAATATAATTCAAAAGAACATTAATATTTTTGACTAATTCATACATTTGAAAAGGATTTCAAAACAATTAAAACACAATAATTTCTAGGTATCAAACCATCAATCACACTTATTATCTGCACATTAATGCATAAAATAATCCATTCAAAAATGCATATGAAACTACATGAGTGTGTGATTGCGTCAAGGTTAACCATCCCATCAGTTCTTGCCAAGTGCCTAGAACACCTCTACCTCAACCATGTTCTTGTCTTCAATGAATACCTACATTCATTTGCACTCAACTCAACGTCAATAGGTTAGTGTCTCCAAAAATATAGCCGAAGCAAATCATTGTAATCACATCGATAATATTTAACATTTAATTTTCTAAGTTTTGTACATCTAATTCCATGCTAATTATCTTCACACATATAAAATTACTTAAAGTAAAAGTCAATCATAGTAATTGTTCTCTAATCTAGATTATTAATAAGTCCATAAAAATGAGACATGACAAAGTTTATATCAATTCTCTAGGGTGCGGTGTTTGGGACTTTGTCAAGTCTAGTTATACTATTCTTTCTTCTATTCATATAGATGCAGATGAGGTTAAGAAGTATGATAACAATTCCAAGGCAAAGTTTTCTATCATGAGTGGGTTGGCTGATTCAAAGCTGTTAAAGGTTATGAGTTGCAGTTCTGCTAAAGATGTTTGGGATAAACTTAAAACCATGTATGAAGGAGATAAGAAAGTAAAGCAAGCTAAGATGCAGATCTTCAAGAGCAAATTTGAGAACCTAAAAATGTCAGAGGAAGAAGACATTGTTGGATACATGCTCTAGGTGAATGAAGTATTCAATAGCATTAAAGGTCTTCGTGGAGAAGTGGAAGAAGATGAGATTGTGAAAAATGTTCTAATATCTCTTCCCAAATGTTAAATCATAAGGTATCTGCCATTGAGGAGAATGCAAACTTGGATACTTACATTGTAGACAAATTATTTGGTACCCTTACTACCTTTGAAATGAGAGAGTTTGGCACTCATACTCTAAAGAAAGAAGTTGCTTTTAAAACCAATATGAAGATCAAAGAAGAAGTTGCTGATGAAGGTGAGAGCTTTGATGAAGTTGAAGCACATTTTATAAGACTAAAGAAAGGTATTGGAAAATACAAAGGTAAGTTTGTTGCAAGTATGGGTCTAACTGGTGTTGTCATTGATGTCAAGGATTGGAAGAGTTGTGTGCTAAGGATATTGAGAAAATTAGTCCTATCAGAAACAGAGAAGGACAGTGAAGACAATGAATCTCTATGAAGTGAAGATCCTAGCTAAGATGAAGATTAGGGAATGTGCATCCAAGGGTTTTTAGATATGTGTCTAAAGATGATCCAGTCAAGACTTGAGAGGTCCGCATGAAGATTTGGAGAAGTTATGGCCATATGAGTAAAACTAGTTCTGGCAGATGTTCAGAGTTGACATAGTGACACAAATAGGTTAGGTGAGATTCGGAAATGCAATATCTTGTTCTGTGGATTTGGTGGAGTGTTTAGAAATCCAATGTGAATTGGAAACTCAATAGGTTCATGGTTTGAAGGTCTACAAGCATCTATTCCAATGTGACAGTGATGACAGATTGTGTTCTTGAGGTTCCAGATGAAGATGTGAATGATTTCAATAAAAAGAAGTAGTGTGGATGTTCTTGATGATATAGGAAAGCTTGTGGAGGTCTCTAGATTGTGTCCAGTTCGTGTTGGTGGTTTGCATTGAATATTGGGCTTGTAATTGAAGATTTACTTCTAAGAAATGATGTTCTTCCTAATCATGACTGACCGGATGGTCTGCTCATCTTACGAATAATCTTGGAGATGTTCTAAGAAGCACGGCGTGTTCCTTGAAGAAGTTTGAAGTCCCTGATATGTGTGGCCAATAGTGTGATGATTCGCATGAAGTCTTTTTACTAAGTCAAGTTGTATTTGTGTATTTGCTCTATAATAAAATAAAATATGTATTGTGCCAACTTTGATGATTATCCCAAAGTCGATGTCTTGTATAAATAAGAAGTAAAGTCATTTCAAGGTGTGATCATGGGGATGAGAAAGAAGTAGAGAGGAGAAGAGTGAAAAGTAGAGCAGAAGTGTTGGGCTTAAATGGAACTGACTCATGCATGGTGAAGATGCTAATCTTCAGTTCAAGTATGTAATATTTATTATTCTTTAGATAGTGTGTCTCCTGTAGGCAGTGGACCTCTTGTGAGCAGTGTGCTCGAGCAGTGAGCCCTAATTGGCATGTGCCATTTTGTTCTTCCTATTCTTTTAATAGAGAATACAATCTTGGGTTAGTCACCCTGTGGTTTTTCCCTTAACTAGGTTTTCCATGTTAAAATCTTGGTGTCATATGTGTTAATGTGTTTCTGCTCTTGAACTATTGCATTGTGCTTCCATGATTGATTGATTATTATGCTATTGAAATACAAGAAGGATTTAAGTGCTTAAAAAAAAGTTTTGGGACAACTGATTCACCCCCCCTCTCAGTTGTCCATCTTAAATCAACAAAGTTACCCTTCAAATGTTTTAATTGTGGAAAGGTTGGTCATTTTGCTTCTAAATGTCATTTCAAAGAATCAAGGAGTAATAACAAGAGAGACAAGTTCAAGAGAAGTCTGTATTCCATAGAAAGTAATTATTCTTCAAAAGATGATGATCATGATGATTCAAATGATGAAACACTTTTCATGGCTCTGAATATTGGTGACAAAAAGGATGATGCTAGAACTTGTGAGAAGACTAATACCTTTCAAACAAATCAAAATAATGAAAGATCAATGGTTATATGGACTGCCTTTCATGTAAAAGAAGAATCCAAGGCTTGGGTGATTCACATTGGATGCTCAAATCATATGAGTAGTGACAAGGAGAAGTTTATCAGCCTTGAGAAGTGGAATGGTGGTGCTGTCCAGTTTGGTGGTGATGAGGTAGAATAGATATGTGGAAAAGGTGCTATATCTATTGATGGGAAGAATAAGACTAAGGATGTCCTCTAGGTCAAAGGGTTAAAACACAATCTTCTTAGTGTTAGTCAGATGTGCAACAAAGGGTATAATCTCACCTTTCATGCCAAAGGTTGTGAGATCAGGAAGGCAGGATCCAAAAAATTAGTACTAGAAGGTATCAAGACATATGGTGATATCTATCACCTAAAGGAGGTAAATGGAAGAACATGTTTGTTGGCTCAGTCCATTGAATGTTGGTTATGGCATAAGAGAATGGGACACAACAATTTTGATAATATGGTAAAGATCAATTCTACTCATGCAGTGAGAGATATGCCAAAGATAATCAAGCCTACAAATGTAGTATGCAGAGAGTGTCAAATGGGAAAGCAGACAATGACAAACTTCAAAAGCAAGGAGTATTCTTCTTCAAAGCCATTAGAGCTGATTCACACTGATCTATGTGGCCCTACTAGAATAAGGAGTCAACAAGGTGAGATGTATTTCATGTTGCTTGTTCATGATTATTCTAGAATGACTTGGGTTACTTTCTTAAGAGAAAAACCAGATACCCTTGACAAATTTTAAGTGTTCAAACCTATGGCTGAGAATGAAGTGGATGCCAAGATTAAATGTTTGAGGTCTAATAGAGGAGGTGAGTTTACTTCAAATTAATTTGAAAAGTTTTGTCAAGATAATGGTATTAGGAGACATCTGTCAACTCCTAAGACCCCACAACAAAATGGGGTAGTGGAAAGAAAGAATAGGATTGTGCAAGACATGTCTAGGGCAATGTTGAAAGATGCAAATCTGCTTGATATGTATTGGAAGGATGCAGTTCATACTACTATCTATCTAATTAATAGAGTGCAATTAAGGGTCAACAACACTAAGACTCCTTATGAGCTATGGTATGGAAGACCTCCCACAGTCAAATATTTCAAGATCTTTGGAAAAAAATGCTATATCAGAAAAGATGAAGAAGACCTAGGAAAGTCTGATTCAAGAAGTGATGAAGGAAACTTTCTTAGCTAAGCAACCAGAAGCAAGGCTTATAGATGCTATAACAAGAAGTTGGGGAAGATGATTGAAAGCACAAATGTTAAGGTAGATGAAGACTTGTATCAAATCTCACATGAATTAGAGTACTCTGAAACTAATATCTTTCCATCCATTATAGATGAAGAAGTAAAAGAAGAAGAGGAACCAGAAAAAGAACTAGAGCAGATGCCTAAGACTCCAACAATGTATGTTTAGAAGAATCTCTCAGAAGCTTAGATCATTGGAGACAAGAATAACGGTGTGTTAACCAGGATAAGTTTTGCAAAAGCATGTGAGCAAGTGAATCTGTGTTTGTTATCAAAAGTGGAACCTAAAAACTTTATTGATGCTAGCAAGGATGATGGATGGATAAAATCCATGGAAGAAGAATTGGATCAAATTGAGAAGAATCAGACATGGGAATTGGTTCCCAGACCAGAAAACAAGAATATTATAGGAACAAAATGGGTGTTCCGAAACAAACTGAATGAAGAAGGTGAAGTTGTAAGGAATAATGCAAGACTAGTATGCAAATGATACACACAAGTAGAAGGCATTGGTCTTGAGGAGACTTATTCTCTGGTAGCAAGGATGGAGGCAATATGAATGTTTCTTGCTCTTGTTGCTCATAAGATTTTCAAGGTATATCAGATGGATGTTAAGTTAGTATTTCTAAATGGTGACCTAGAAGAAGAGGTTTATATTGAACAACCAGATGGTTTCTAGTTATTAGAAGATCCAGACATGATCTATAGACTCAAGAAGGCTCTGTATGGTCTTCAACAAGCACCTAGAGCTTGGTATGCAAGTTTAGACAAGTACTTACTTCAAGATGGCTTCAAGAAAGGTACTACAGATAGAAATCTTTACATCAAGGAAGGAGACATGATATTCATAGTTGCAGTATATGTTGATGACATCATCTTTTGTGAAGATGATGATATGTGTAAGAGGTTTGTAGAGGAGATGCAAAATGAGTTTGAGATGTCTATGATTCATGTAATGTATTTCTTCCTTGGACTTCAAATTTCTTAGCTAGATGGTGGTATCTTTATTTCTCAAGCTAAGATGTCAAAGAGTTGTTGAACAGGTTTGGTATGAAGGATTCAAAACTAGTGAGTACTCCCATGGTCACTGGATGTCACTTGAGCAAAGATGATAAGTCTCCAAAGGTGGATTAGACTATCTATAGGTCTATGATTGGACCACTATTATACTTGACTACTTCTAGACTAGATATTATAGATGTAGTATGTGTGGTTTCTAGATATCAAGCCAATCTAAAGTAGACACATGACAAAGTAGTGAAAAGGATATTTAGATACTTGAAAGGAACTCCAAACTATGGTCTATGGTATCCAAGAGATAATGATTTTGATTTAAGTGCTTACACTAATGCTGACTAGGCTCATTGTGTTGATGATGGAATAAGTACAAGTGGTGGTGCTTTCTTTCTAGGAAGAAGATTGGTTTCATGGTAGAGCAAGAAGCAAGATTCAATGTTCCTATCTACTGCAAAGGTAGAGTACATTTCAACAGCATCCTATTGTACACAAGTGTTGTGGATGAAGCAAACCCTAAAGGACATCAAGGTATTGTATGAAGATCCTATTCCTATCTTGTGTGACAATACAAGTGCTATCAATATTTCCAAGAATCTAGTGATGCACTCTAGAACCAAGCATATAGCAATCAAGTATCACTTTTTGAGAGAGAAGGTTACAGACAAGGAAGTGAAGTTGGAATATGTTCCTACTAAGGATCAAATAGTAGATATTTTCACAAAGGATGTAGCAAACGATACTTTTGAGGATCTCCAGTAGAGGTTAGGGGTAATTGCGCCTCCTTATTCTTGCTAAGATGCATAATGGTACGTCTATCTAGGAGAAGTTCATGCTATATCTTGTTCTTGGAATGATGGTACCTACCTCTCAAGGGGAGAAAGTAGTAGTTGCTGAGGTTAGGGGGAGCTTATTTGCTGCAAGAAGTCATGTGTGGGTTTCTGATTGAGGTAGTGATTACCCTTTGTCCTTGATGTTAAAGGGGGAGAGATGCAGAGATGTGTTTCCATCAATGCCAATAGGGGAGATTGTTACACATATGGTTCTTAGGGTTGTCATTGATGTCAACACTATCACTAGGTTGTCATTGATCTCAACACTATCATGGTGGTGTGATGGTGTTCATGGTTGGATGTCATGCCCCATCTAGAAAGAGAAGAGTAAGAGAAGTTACAGTGAGAAGAAGAGCAATTGAAGAAGATACAGCTCATGGTTGGATGTCATGCCCCATCCAACAAGAGAAGTAAGAAGATATAGTTCATATTAAGATGGGAATTAGAAGCATAAAGATGATCAAATATGTTTTTGATGCTACTAATGTCATGTAGTATGTTTGTTCCAAGTTCCATGATGATTGCATTATCGAAAGAGTGTTTTGCTGATTGATTGTTTGAAGATAGTGTCACTTCTGTGAAGATGTTATGTGTAGGACAATGGAATGCTATGCATTCCTCTACATTTTCATATATGGCCATGCAAATTTGTAATTGTGTTTAGGCTGCAGTGAAGGTGATAATTCCAAGTTTTTAGATCATTTTTCCTTCTGCTGTGAAAGTTATGCATGATAGAGTACTGGCATGTGTTCTGGTAGAGTAATCTAGTGATGAAGGCCTGATGGAATGCTCTGCATTCCTCCACAAATGAATGTATAGCCTTGCATTTTTTTAGGACATGTTTATAGATGTGTATTAAATGCTTCTTTGTAGTTTCAAGGTTCTTGGAGGTCTACAGATCAATTTTTCAAATGACATGTTGCCGTATGTTCCAGATGACAGATTATTCTCAGAGTTAATGATTAAAGTTGTGCGGCACAATTCTTTGATGTGTGGTGGAAAAGGTGTGTTTGGAGATGTTTTATGAGTCATGTGGACTCATATGGAAAAGTTTCACGAAGATATTTCTTGTTTCTAGTACCGCATAAGGTTTTCACGATGTGGTCATTATACTTCAAGTCTTCATGTGTTTTCCTTAAACCTGTCCTATTTCCAAATGAGTGGAGTGTGTGGATGTAATTCCTTGGTGATTGAAGCTGTGAAGGATGTTTTGGACCTGGTTAAGCAAGTGTTGGTGTCCTCAAGGCTTGAATCTTTTGCTGGTGTAATGTGTGGTTTCACTTAGGACCTATCTTCTACACATTTCATATTGTGTGTTTTTTGGCTGACTTATAAATGTACTTTTGCATGTTGTATCTGGCTGACAAACAATGTAATCAATGTAATATCATGCATAAATAATGAATCAAAGTGAGTGAGGTGAAGTGTGATTACAATGTGATTAAAAAGTTCACAAGCAAATAAAAGGTAGAATAAATGCATTGTTGATGTGCAACTGAAGGAGAAAAAGCAGAGGTTGTTGATGTTGTCTAGATTCATCTTGAAGACATATTTGTGACATTGATCAAGCATAGAGTATACCTAATTGATCTGATCTTTAGAAGGAAGTGTATAGAGGCATAAGTGCAATCATCAAAAGTGTGAGTTTCAATGTCAGTTTTCAGACACTAGAAAGACTATCATACTATAATCTTTTATAATTGTGTTCTCATTTTAGGGAGTAGTAGCTTCCTTGGGAGTGACCTTAAAACAAAGTCATTAAGGAGTAAAAGCTTCCTTGGGAGTGACCCTCAATCAAATTTACTTAGGGAGTAGTAGCTTCCTTGGGTTAAAGCCCCTAAAACAAAGTTATTATTTGAGCTTCATATATTGTGAGTTAATCCTCACCGTGGTTTTTCCCTTCTAGGATTTTCCATGTATATCTAGTGTTATGTGTTGATGTGCATTGTGTTAATCTTTCATATTCATGTTTATGCTATGATAATTAAGTTTTGATCTACTCCGGATAAGTTGAAGTTATTAAAAGTGAAAATTGTTTAGATACTGATTCACCCCCCCTCTTAGTATCCTAGTGTGTTCAACAATTAGTGCAAAATTAGTTTTGGATTAACAATGAAGAGATGTTGGATTAAAATGTGGAGGTGAGTTTTAAGTGTCTATAGGTAGAAAATGTAGAATGGATTAGTCCTATGGTGGTACAAAATGAAAAGACTAGAGAGATAAGAATATGTGTAGACTTTTAGGAACTCAATAAAGCATGCATTCATGACCCATTTAAAAGACCATTTTTTGAAAGTGGTAATAGAAACTATTGTTGGTATAGAAGTATACTCATTTATCATTTGATTCTTAGGGTAGCACCAAGTAAAGATAAAAGAAGAAGATTAGCCTAAGATTGCACTCACTAGTGAGTGGGGATCATTTATTGATGCCATTTGGATTAAACACTGCACCTATATAGTTTTATAGGATTATGGTAAATGCATAAAGAGACTTTATCCATGACTTATAGAAGTATACATAGATTATTAGACAATTTATGGAATGTTAAAGGATCATATCTGGCATTGTATATTTACTACTCCATTCAACACTCTCTTGGGACATACTATTTGTAAAGAAGGTGTGGTGGTGGGCCCCCCTTAAAATTGTCATAATTTTAAACTTACCCCATCCAAAGATTGTATCAAAAACAAAAACATTTTGGGATATATTGGTTAGCACTGCAAATTCATTAGAAATTATACAACCATTTCTAGGCCAATTACAGGATGCCAAAAGAAGAAAATAATATGAAATTTGAATGGACAATCAAATACCAAACATGATCTAATCTATTTAAAAATAAGATAGAAGAAGTTACCATATTGATATTTCCAAATTGGACATGGTTGTTTGCGTACATTTAGATGCATCTAATACAACAATAGGTGCGATGTTGACATAACCAAGAGGAAGGAGAGATCATTTGGTTGCATTTGCAAGTAGGAAGCGTGCAATACATGAGAGAAAATATAATGCCAACTCTTGTGTATGCTTTGTGTTCTTTTCAATTTTATGCTTTGTTGTACTGAGTATTTTATCAGTGTATTCTATGATTCTTGGGTTTTGTATAATGTCCCCTTCTCACAAGTCCAAATTTTCACAACCTTGTACACAAATTCAACTTACAAAAAGAGAACATTAGTACACTAATCTTTCTTTGAATTCCAACTTATTGAAATATATACAAGAAATATCCAATTTACATAGTTACATTGCCCTTCTAGGGTTATAATCTTATGATCAACATCAATATGCATTTCACACTTTTCATCATTATCCATTATATTTAGATCTATGCATTAATCAAATCATTAATTCCATGTGAGAGGATGTGATAGGATGTCATATGCCAATTATCATGGGTCCATTATTTCCATCCTTTGACTCAAGGGGTGAATACTCACCAACTTTAGTAAAAGGCCAATTATGATAATCCTTTGGTTCGAGGGGTGAATGGCTCACCTACTTTAGCCAAAGGCCAAATCCATTTGTCTTGAGGGGTGACATTGTACCAACTTTAGACAAGGGCCAAAACAACCCATGGTTGGCCAACTAATCATCCTCATTATCACATCTCTCATAGGGAGTTAATGGATTAATTCCATCATCTCAAATGCTCAAACAAATCAACAATAAACATATCTTGATTCATATGGTAAATAGCCTTATAATTACTTCATGAGAATATCATTGTTTATAATTACTTTCATGCTACTTTGTCTTAACACAATCATGAGATTAGCTCAATTATCGAACTCATCATTCTAAAACAAAATATACATATGCATAAGTAATTCAATACCTTTATACAGTGGCTGCAATGATTTGAAGATACTGAGGGCTTAAGGTATTCGCTGATCCTATTTATTAATATTAGCTGATGTATTCCTTCTCTTCATTTCTATATTCATTCTATTTATTTCTATATCCATTCTCTTTATTTCTAGATTCATTCTCTTTATTTCTCTTAAATCCTAATCTTCCTATATATATATATATATTCCATCTATCTTTCTTGCTGTTATACTTCCCAAAAATCCTTTCTTTGGGTATTTCTTTGGATACTTCACGTGTAAATCTATATAACAGAAATATCTATCTTATATTCCTCCTTTCCTAAAGATGGTGTCCTTTAAAAAAGACATGACTATTCTTAATTGTTGCCCTTTAATCTTTTACTTAAACCATGATTGATGCCTTTGTTCTTTAATTAACTTGTAGCCTTTATTAATATAAGCGTTGCTTATAAACATTATCAATCATTGTCTTTTAAGATATGAGTTTATAAAGTTATTCTTACATACTACTTTTAATATTCATATTAATGAGTATTATATTATGATAGTTATAATACTAATATTTATATTAGTATTTGTATTTATATTAACATTTATATTTATATTGATCATTATATTATTATATAATAATAATATAATATTTGTATTGATAATAATATTTATATTTATAGTATTATTTTTATTTATATATTGTATATTATATTTATATTTGTCTTTTATAAATATAATATACTCTTGTTGATAAATATATTACTAATAATATATGTTTGCTTAGATATACACAATTATTTCTATCATTCAAATTGACTAAGTATTGTATTTCATGAAAGGTGATTTGCCTTTTTTTTTTTCATAATGCTTAAATCTTTAATTTAAATGATGCCTTAATATCGAGACATGACATTTTGATCCATTGTACTAAACTTGTTGATGAGGTCTATGGTGTCATCGAGGTGTTATGATGGTGTATTTTGTATGCTTTAGTGGAGACATTTTGTACGACCATAGAGGTGTTTCCAATGAAGTTTTGTATTGGTATCAGATTTCTAACTATGCATTATGGGATGCACATGTTGTTCTTATGTATGTTAGATAATTAAAGTATTTTATCTTTATTGTTTTCATTATATTCATTATAGTTGATGATTCATGTTAGATGTAAAGTAAGTTGGTTTATATGATATGATGTCATGTTGGGTGTTTATGCTTTGCTTCAGATATTATATATAAGAAGGTACACCTAATTTTTGACCTATGTGTTTAGGTGCAGGATTATTCACCAATGGTGGGTATAAATGAGACATTTGTACTAGGTTAAATATGTGTGTGTTAACCAATATTTTTCTTAATTTGAGAATGAGATGGATTGCATGTATCCCTGTGTAAACTTGGATCCAAATCAATGGTGATTTCAGGATCCATATGTTGTAAAAACTTGTAAAGTGTGTGTGAAAATCCTTTACATGTGTTTAATTTTATTTTATAATTTTTCATTTAAAAATTATCTTGAAATGTGTTCTTATTGTGTTTGTAGAAAAGATATTTAATTATGTTTTTGTAAAAATCCTCGCATATTTTACTATTCCTTGCAAAAAGAAAATTATAATTAAGATTATTACACTAGGGAAATAAAATATATTGCATGAGATAAATAGAATTATATTATAAAATGGAAGTATGCTGATTAAATTTACTTATGGGAATATTAATATTATGGGGTTTTAATTAAATGGCTAAATAGTTTAAATAAAATTGTTATTGTTATTCAAAATTATTAAATTAAAAAAAGGCCCTTTGTAATATCCATTTTGAGTGTGTAGAGAATTATAGAAAAGGAGAAAAGAAAGGGCATTTTCATTCATTTTTTACATTTTAAAATAAAAAGTCTCTCTCAATTTTTCTTTGGACTTTATGAAAGAAAATTATTTCTTGGAAAAAAAAATTTTGAACTTGGAGTTTGCTTGGTGATTGGAGTTTCTTGGAAAAGATTGCTTGAAGGTGTGTGTGTGTGTGTGTTTCAAGAAAATATTGCCTTCATTTTGGGTGTGTTCTTCATTTTGAGGTAATTCTCTCCTTTGTATTTTAATTTAAAAAGTGTAAATATTGAATGGAAATCTCCATTTTCATGCCCACACTAGGTGGAGCATATGGCATTCATGTTATAGGATGAATTTGGTTTAATTTTTTAGGTATTTAATGTATATTTAATTGTAGGGTTTTAAATTGTGAAAAGTCCATTTTAGAGTCATTACTATGGAAAAAATTTATTGGCATCTCCTTCTTTCAATTTGGTTAAGGATTGTGGATGTTGGGTGGATTTTGCATAATGAGTAGCTTTAAATTTTGTAATTCCTCTCAAAAATAAAAATGGGAAAATTCTTGAAGATTGCATGGGACTCCATTAATAGAGGTGGGAGCATATTTATGGTTTTACATGTTGAAAAGAAAATGATGAAAAATGAATTATAGGACTTAATTGAGTAAATTATGTTAGGGAATGAATGGTTCCAATTATTGAGAGACATTGTGCATCTTTTAGTGTTATGTTATGAAATTGTCATCTTGGATTCTATGCCATGTCTAATTCATGTAATTAGAGTGATGACCTTTTTAGGATTGAGGTATAGAGAGTAGGGACCCCGATCATAAGTGATCCATGATGATGGAGTGGGGGAGAGTTTTAATCCAAGTGAAAACATAATCTCATTGGGTAATTTAAAATGTAATATTAAATTTTTCATGCCATTAATGAATGCCTTAAGTGGACTCGATACCGATTGTGTAGGTCATGTCATAACTCATAGGGTTTGGTGAATGTTAGAAAGTGTTTTTTATTAAGACCCACTCTTTGTAATTTTATATGAATGGTATGTTATTGCATTGACACTCCTCACCTGACTTCTAGTGTCCTCATTCTTCTCCTTTTGCTAGATGTCAAATTTGATGTAGTTGTGATTATGTTGTGGATATTATATTATATTATAATATGTGTACCCATGTGTTGTAGCACTATGATATGCATGTTTCTTGGCATGTGTGCTACCATATTCATGTATTGCATGACCTTGCATTCGTCTCTTAGTATAGTGGGGTGGGTCAGAGAGTACCACATAATTGGGTGGTGTTATACTACCATTAGGGATTTAGAGATCTTTGAGATTCTTGGATTACATGCTGAGAGCTTTTCCATCTTGATGGCATGGTGAGTATGTAGTATTGTTGTATTTACATTAGTTGCATTTCAATTTTACTTCACTAACTCTTGGTTTAAAAAGTGTCTCTTATTTTACATTATCTTGGGATCTATGTACTTCTATATGCCTATGTGTGGTGAAGTTGGACCCCACAAGGCCATGAACATAACCCTAAGATTGTTTCTAAAAAACTCAAAAATTAAGGAAGATAGACCTCATAGAGTGGGGAAAATAAACTTTTTGTTCCCATGTCTTGTCTCCTTCCTACATTTTATCTTGTAAGTAACTCGATTTATGGTCTAAACTTTAGTGCAGACTAGGGTTTCCAGTCTAAGTTACAAGTTGGAGTCAAAGTCTGAACCCCAAAGTGGAGTTCAACTGCAACCCTAAAACCTGATGCATGTTGCATAGTGCAAGTTGCATCCAACTTCTAGAGTCTAGGGTAGTTTGTAGTCTAGGGTTTCAAAGTCAAGTGCACTTTGTATAGTGTGGGTTGTCTATGTCTTCCAAAGTATGAGTTGTCACATGGTCTAGAGTTCAAAGTCTCATCGCACATTGTATGGTGCAATTCGCAATTGATATCCCAAGTTTGAGTTGGCTAGGGAGTCAAGGTTCAAAGTTGAATGACATTTTGGAAATCACAATTGCAAGTGAAACCCTAGAGCTAAGACCTCTAATGTTGTCTTGTTTTAGAATATCATTGGACTTTTCCATATTGCAAGTTGCTTTCCAAACATGAAGTCTGAAGTACATGTTGCAATTATTTCCTAAGTCTGCAATCATTCTCAGCCAAGGGTTTAGAGTTTATTCACACTTTGCAAGGTGTGGACTAAAAATGTTCCTTGAAGTTTGAAAATGAGCCAATGTGCAAGTTGCATGTTGCAACTTAGGTTTGAAACCTGACTCTATGCAAGTTTTCCCTAAAGTCAAAACTTAAAATAGTTTTGGCTTTTCTACTTGTCATAGCTCTAAGATTTTAGAGGGGTGGTTTAGTGGGGATGTTTTAAGGGTTTTTTGGTGACTTTGGAAATCCTAACACTCCTACTTGACTCATTTTGCATGCCAACCATGGTGTTTTGTTCCATAGTGTTTTTAAGTCTTCCACTTTCTTATGCATTGGTGTGTGTGCTCAGTGTGTCATCATGGGTTGCATATGACACCTTGAGCATGCTTTTATTTAAGTAGTTGCCTATTACCACTTTTGTTTCATGAAAAAAAATTTAGTCATCTTTTTTCCATTAATGTCTTGAGCGAAAGCTTCAATAATTACATAAATTATACTACAACTAAGAGGGAAGCACTAGCATGACATTTTACCTACAAAAGTTTAAACACTATATTTTGATAGCACTATTTGTTTAATACATTGATCATGAACTACTCAAGTTTCTTATTAATGGATTTCTTATACATGGCCACATATGCAAATGGCTCATGTTATTCCAAGAATTTGATTTCAAAATCATGGTCAAACCAGGTAAATCCAATCAAGGACAAGATTATTTATCTAGGATTGGGTGATCCCAAAATACTAAGTCCCAAACTTGGGACATCCTGATTTTGTTTGAAATCACATATTTTTTAGGAAAAATAATGATTTATGCCTTGAGGGGTTCCATCTAAAGGGGTTTAATTGAAGGGGGTTATATAAAAACCCCTTATATCAAACCCCCTTGTAAATAACCCCCTAGTCTTAAATCAAAATCTCAATGGAGTCTCCTCCACACCTATCAAAATGCTGACAAAAAACCAATTTTACTTCACGTATTGGGAGATCAAATGAAGTCATTTAGAAATTCTATTTTGTAAGTATGTAGCCATTAGTATAAGCTTTTCAAAAAGTATGATTTTGAATATATTTCATTTGATTATTATATTTATTTTATATTTTCTAGTGAACATAGGTTTTTCACCAAACATCAAGGTCTCTATTCCACACACATGGAAAAATAAAAAGAATGGAGAAAGAAATTTATGAAAAATATCTGCACACTAGATATTGATGTCCTTGTTTAAAAAAATAACAATAATTTGGATACATGTATATAAAAAAGTTATGTTGTATGGTATAAACCTATGTTTGAATTATAATTAATCTCACTTCAAAAATTAATAAAAAAATATATGTAACAAAAAATTATGAAAAAATATATGCACATTAGATATTGGTGTTACAAATCTACGTTTAAAATTTTATAATTTTATCCTTTCCATAAAAAAATTATGATGTATGGTATAAAAGTCACTTTTAAAAAATATTAACTATAAAAAATAAGTTATTAAAAGTTACGTAAACAAATTTTTTTAATAAAAAATACATTTAGAATATACACATAAAATCTCAAAAATCACTAGTTCATATCATCTTCAAATTCTTAGTGGTTTAGCTTCTATAGGTGTCAAAAAGTGAAAAATTGGTTTAAAATGTTTGATTTCAATGTCTCACTTTGGCCAAAAGTGAGACACAGTATTGTGGGATCACCCGATTGAAAATGAAGGAGGTCAAATTGAATATAATTTTCCAAGAGCACACTTATTTAGAATAAATGTGGTTCCAAATGAAACGAAATATATTATTGAATTATTATCCACTGCTAAGTTCCCACAGAACTATAGTAGAAAAGAAAAAAGGAAGCGTACCACAAAAGCCCTCTCATACACTGTAATCAATGAAGAACTATATATTCTAGGAAACGATGAAATCTTGAGAAGGGTAGTGATGGAACATGAAATAAAAATCATCCTATAAGATGATCATAAAGGCATCTCTAGTGGAAATAACTCTAGTGATCTCACAGAAAGAAAGGTATTACTAGCTAGACTTTGGTGGCTTAAATTATTTAAGGATCCTAATAAGTATACTGAAAAATGTGATGTTTGTCGAAGGACTAGCAATACAACCACAAGAAATGAAATGGCATTATGACCACTATTGGTTATGAAACCATTTGAAAAAAGGGTCATTTATTTCATAGGTCCAACCAATCTCTTGCTTAGAAGACCCATGCATGCTTTATTATAACTAGTACAAAATATCTTACTAGGTGAGTAGAATAGAATCAACAAAGGATTGCACTACACAAACTATGTTATATATGAGAATAATATTACATGTTTTGGATGCCCCTTGAACATTACAAGTGACCAAGGAAAGCATTTTCTTAATAGACTAATCAAGGAACTCCTAGAAACTTTTATGATCAATCATAGAAAAAGTACACCTTACCATCCACAAGAAAATGGAGAAAATGAATCATTGAATAAGATCTTCTGGTAAGGCACTCACAAAGGTTTGAAATGATGAGACATCATATTGGGATTATAATATACCTATGGTACTATGGGCCTATCACATGACATATAAAAGGCTAACAAAATATTACCCATTTTAGTTAGTCTATGGGTTGGATGTCACATTACTAATATAATGCATAGTCCCTAGTTTAAGACTGACTATATCTATAAGATTGATTAAAGAAGAATATCTCAAACAAATGTTGATAAAATTAGAGAAGCTAAGTGAGAACCAATTAATTGTGGCATACAATCAAACACAATAAAAAAGAAAACAAAAAGCACGTGTGACTACAATATTAAGACTAAGCAAATAGAATTGAGAGATATAGTATTATTAAATGATAGTAAGTTCAAGAAACTAGGCAAGTTAAAAATGTAGTGGTTAGGTCCTTACTACATAGAGCACATACAAGAAACCAGAGTGGTAAACTAAAAGACCTTGAAAAATGAACTACTGATTGGTTATGTTAATGGATCTTAATTGAAACCCTATTATGAAGTAGATTGAACCATAAAGTTAAAAGATTAAGGATACATTATATATTATGTAACATAGTTTTATTATAAATGGTGCTTAGTGTGTAAAGTAAGTTAACTATCAAAATAGTGGGAGGTAGGGAGGGAGCCTTGCCACACCATCATGGGTGGCAAGGCCGAGACACTCATTATAGAGTGCCGATTCGCGACGACACGAGCCGACGGGAGCTAGCAGTTAAGAGCTCGCAAGGATGTCATTAAGTGCAATAGGGTTATCATTGCAGCGAATGCCTTCGAGATCCTTCGGTGTAAGGCTAATAAGGAAGGCAGTCTCCAGCTCTCTGCAAATTCTACCCTCACTTATGCAAATGCTAACACACTTTGTCGTAATTATTTCTACCTTTGCCATATGCTGTGGAGGGATGGACACTTCCATTTGGATGGTTAGTTCCAAGCTACAAATGGCTTTCTTGGGGGGCATATCAGATCTGTGCCTGCAGAGGATGTTGAGATGGTCGGATGGGTTGCTGGTGGAAGTGGTGAAATTACTATTGGGGAAGGCCTTCCTAGATAATGACGAGTGCTACCAAGTGGATACAGATATCTCCTTATGGGTCTTGGCTATGTTGATTGAGATGGAGTTGGTGAAGGCAGAGGCGGAAACAATAATGCGAGCATTGTTCTATCCTGAGCACCTCAGAGAATTGGGGAAGACTCTGCAGTATGCTCACCCGGGAGTTGGTGTACCTCACCCTAAGGACTGGAAACTCATGGAGGATCCTGGGGCAATAATCAAAGTTTACCCCTTCATCTTGGATGTCAAGGGCTTTGACCTGATAGTGCTAAAGGACCAGGCCACGACAGCATTAGATTTCATTAGGAGGCTGCTAGGGCTGGTGGAGACCGTGAACTTCTAGTGGATGGAAGAGTTTAGAAGGAAGTTGGCAGAGCATGCTAGTTCAGTCATATAGGGGCTTTAATAGTATGATTGTCTTTTTGGTCTATGGAAATCGTAAGTCTATAGAAGCTAATTGTGGTTTTAGTATAGGTTTGTAGTCTGGCATACTAATCTATTTCTCTGACCCTGCATGGTCATCTGGTTGATGTTTATAGGCTTGGAAGGAATTGGTTTCAAACTTTTTGCTAGCCATGGAAGGGTTGTGGACTATAACTCCTTTTTTGATTAATATAATAATATCTATGATTACGTAGAAAAAAAAAAGTTAACTATCAAAATAAAAGAAGTGGTCAAAAGAATCAAATTGACAGTGACTTAAGCAATGACATCAACTACATGGTTGAAAAGGATAAAAAAGGAGATGAAGGGTAGTGCAAAACTCAACAAAGTAATAAAGTGAAAAGTGATTTGTGTAGAAGATAAGAAACAAGTTTGATGATGATGGTTTGAGAATAAAGGAACACAGTCAAAGTAATCAAGCCATGGAAAGCACATCAACACCACAACTCATCGATGCCAAGGATATCAAGATACTAGTAAACAAAACATTTCCATGGAAGGCCATGGAGAATGACTTAGAAGGAGCATTCTCAAATGTTCCCACTACCATTACATATGTTAAAGATGTTTGTAAATATATTCATGTTAAACTAATAGAGGTAGACCATGTGGAATTTGGATAAGAGTGAAGCACTTAGAAACCCCATGACAAGGGAATACTTGGCATGAAACAAAAATGTTAGGAAGCTCAAACTAAACATTTGGGAAAATTTTCTAAATTTTTGCAATAACCACAATGGATCTAAATAATTTTGATATATATCCATGGAGAATGCATATATCTAGATAGACCCTTTCTCATTATAAAATAATTAATTAAGAGGGTAATAGGTATATGTGACAAAGGAGAAAACTTGAAGAAAGTAGACAAAAAAATTGTCATGATATTGACAGAAGTGACATTTGATGGGAAGTTCCTTGCCATAAGAAAAGTTCGTAACCCTAGCATAAGCTATGCTGCCAAATGCATTAATTATAAGATTTTTATATTAGAAGAGAAGGTTTTGCTCCAACTACCTTTATCCATGCCACATATGAGATGTTCACCAATGGAAAAGAGTGATCTTTATAAAGCCCTAGGGGAGTAGCTAATCGATAATTTGGAGAAAACAAAGAAAAGTCACCATGAATTTGGGTACGACTCACTAATAACTATTTTGGCATTATACTTCCTACGAGAATTACCTAGGATTAGAAAATGTACATGGAAGTCAAACACCTTTGTGGAAAACCAAATTAATGAAAACATGGATAGCTTCCCCAATAACATATTTTGCAAGTATGGTATGAGTCATTGTTTTTGAATTTCCAAACAAAAATGCAAGAAAGGGAAAAATTGATCCATAAGGTGGCACAAAAATTAGAAAATGGAATGGTCTTCATCATAAATGAAGATTGCATGCATCTAGAAGCTATAGAGCCTAACACTTTCTTAGTTCTATCACTTCCATATGAAGCAAGTGATCAACTCTTGGAGAGTACAACACAACTTCTTCTCTCCCATCTTGGAGATCCTATTGTAGAAAGGTTTGGTACCTAGTGACAAGATATTGATAAAAATGTTAAGAAGGATACTCAAGATAAATTTGACAATAAAATGGAAAAGAGCATAAAGGAAGCCAAGGCAAAACAAGATCCTGCTCCAATAGTGGTTGACATAATTGAATAACAACACATCTGACAAGGTAGACAATAGGGAAAAAGAAGATCTAAATGCATAGGGTCTACCAATGGGAGTACCCCACTATAGAAAGACAAAATCATAGCTGCAAAGACAAGGCAAGTAGTGGAAGATCAACCAAAAAAATTAATAAATAATATAAGAAGGAAAAGAAAAAGAAGAAAATAGAAGAGCCAATCTAGATTGAAGCCACCCCTTCACCAAGAAAAAAACCATTGGAGGAGACCACAAAAACCCTATTACAAATGATGTCAAAAAAGAAAAATGAGGAAAAAGAACAACAAAAGAAACTAAAGGAGCAAAATAAAAAGGAGCACAAGGGGATAGTACAATATTCTAGCACATGAGAAGAGGAGGAAGAATCCAAAAAGACCCCTATAGTAGATATACTACAAAAAAGAGTGATGAGGTGAAAAAGGTAGAGGAAAGGGAGAAAACACAAAATACCATCTTAGATAGCCATAAATCACTCAAGTCCCTTTCTATAGTTAGGAGAGCACTTAAAGTAAAAAATCATACCCCTCTACCACTATAAATAACAAACAAACCATTGTCCAAGAAATGATGGCCTTTATATCTACTAGCCCATACTCAATATATCAATTTACCAAAGGATTTCCAATGAATTAAGGACAATACTACAAAATCAAGTGGATGCACAAAGAGAATAAGCTTATAAAATAGATATTTTTTTCAAAAGTAGAGCAATGGAGGAAGAATATACTAACTTAAACCTCTCACCTAAAACATTAAATTAGGTACAATCTCTTCAAGATCAAGAGTTAAGACCCAAACATCAGGTCAACACACTAGTAATGAATCTACAAAATGATACATTGAAATAGAAGTTATATAAAGAAGTAGTTCTAGTAGCTCAACATTCCTACAATATATTCATTCAAACCAAGAAACCATAGGACAAGCCAAAGGATACCATATTCACCACATATAAAAGATACAACACAACATGTATTTGAAGAAAAAGAAATTCTAGTGGGAAGTCAGGAACCAAAGAAGTAGATGACCAAGTAGTACAAATGGAACAACTACTAGAAAAATTTGACATCGAGATTGGGGATAATATTCAAAAAGAATAGGGGGAGAACATGTAGAACAAGAAAAGAAGTAGAAAAAAAGAAAGAAGATACTACAAAATAAATGGTCACTCTAGTAAGAGAACCAATTAGTGACCCAATAAGTAAGATAAAGGAATATTCAACATAGAAAAAACAAACAACTCCATTAGTAACCATGAGCCCAAATATATTCCTTAGTACCTTGATAGGGCCACAAATTGACTTCACTCAAATTTCATCATTACAAAAGTAAAAACTAAGTGAATCATTTGGAAGTAGTACAAAATAGGACCTAATAAACAAATATGTCACCACAAAAGAAAGTATGGCTAAAGTAATTAAGTTAATATAGTAGAACCAACCACAACTACAAATGGACTCCTCCATAGCTATGACAACATAGTTGGAAGGAATAGTAAAAAGCCTACTAGGATAAATTAAAGGTGGGGAACAAGAGAAGGAAATGGAAGGGACTGAATGATCATTGATTATGAGATAAAGAAGCTAGGTCAAATGTAGCAAAAGTTGAAAAATGGTTGAAAAGATTTCAATAGACAAGTTAAGTAGTTGGAAGATATTTGTAATAATGTATCTACACCATATCAATATTACATGAATTGGCTACAAACTACCACACCCCAAAAGATTTAAATAGATAACATGGAGACCCAACTTCTACAATTATCAAGGAACTATAATATTATGAGTAACTAAGATGGTTCACAACATTAATAGTTAAGAAATCTCTAGTCACAAGATAGTTATATGCATGATCAAAGAATACAATTAATTGCACAAATGAAGGATTTGGGGTTATAAGTAAACATCTATCTATCTCTATTATCAAACTTCTCCAAGATATTAAGAAAACAATTCCAACATTAGAAAAAAAATGTTACTTTAATCTTTGTAGAAAGATTTTACATTGGCATCTTGGTACATGGGTACAATGAATTCAACAAATTGTGTTGAATTGGGAAAATTCGTATGAGCAGATCAAGAACACCTATAAGCATCTACTACCCTAACCAAGGATCTCAACATGTTGCCAAGTTTTGAAATAGATTTTGATACTAGGGGACCTAACATTAGCAAACATTTTGGGATAATAGAATCTTATTTTGAATAGAGGAAACTTGTCTTGGGGATAAGACAATGATTTAGGTCATGGGAGAATGTTGCTAGACAAGGAACCATAAGCATAATAGAATAAGATATAATCACTATAGGACTTAAGAAGGACATTGAACAATATTTGATGGTGTGCAGTAGTTTTTGAGGGATGATAAGACATAAAATGTAGATTAGAAACATACCATGATTTGGATTTTGGAAAGTGGAAAATTTGGGGACACTAGGGTGGGCGCCCTAGTCCAATAGGTAAATTTTTCTATGGATCTAGTACTTTGAAACCTGATTAAATCTACAACCTGCTTCAGAGTTTCCAATAACAGGAATCTAGAGGACATAGGGGTGGGTGCCCTTGTCTAGAAAGGAATATTCTTCACTATTTTCTTCAGATCCCAAATCTTTATCCTCTACTCTAACCTCCTGCAACTCCTCTCCACAATATTTCGCACCTACAACCTGCAATCACAAGAGAGGGATTAGGGGTTGTGATGTTTAGGAGCTTCGCTAGATCAAGCCCCAGAATGGCATCCAAGCCTTCCAACACTGTTGTTAGATAGAGTGTGTGTCCTTGGTGGACAAAGGAAAAAGCAAATGATGAAATAGATTAATTGAAACACAATAAGATATCACCTTATTAGGTGTAAACCCTCACGGGGATGAAGTGCCTTTAAATCATGAGGAAATGAGTTGATGGAGCCAAATCTGCAACAAACACAACACAAAACTACTCTACAACACAATGAATTCCTTGAATGCTCTTTGCTTGATAATCATTAGTTTGCCTTCATCACCTAGGAGTAAAATAAAGTCCAAAACATGTTTATATGCATTCCCACTAACATTCATAATTCAAATTGAAAAGGCCGACAAAGGGAAACCTTTTAATGGTCATTTTGCTAACAATTTAAATTTGGGTTCCAGCAAAATAGATCTAGACTAGGGCGTAACAGCCCAAGCCCAAGGGCCTATTTTTGGTCTAGATTAAGCATTGAAGTGGCCCCTAAGCACCACTTGGCATGGGTTTTAGGGAATTTTGCTCCAGGATGAGTTTTACACATGCATGATTAAATTAAGGGGACCTAGGAGCTAAACTTAGGAGGTAAAAGTCCTAGGGGGACATTTTGTAGAAGTAAGATGAATCAAAATGTTGTAAGGTGTTATACTTTCTATAAGATTGGTCATAAACATGTTGAATGTAGAAGCAAGATAAATCAAAACTCAGTAAGGTGTTATGCCTACAATAAGATAGGTCATAAGGTAAATGAGTGTAGATGTAAAATGTTGAGGAATATGGATAATACTCAGCCCTTTCATGGTTACTATTACAAATGCAACAAGTTTGGCCACAAGAAAGCTGATTGCAGATCTAAGGTGAGGAGAAATGGTAATTCTCAGCAATCAAATTTCACTTGTCATAAGTGTAATCAAATAGGAATTCTGCAAAGAATACAAGGTCTGCTAGTTAAAAGAAGATTGATATTGTTTAGCAAAAGAAGGAAATGAGCAAAGTATGGAAGAAGAAGGAAGAATGTGAAGTTTTTAGACCTCTACCTAGTGCAGATGGATCCTCTAGTAACTAAAAGGTTAAGGTACTAATTCAGGGGGAATGACAACTACAAGTTTCTTCAAAACCCTTGAAAGAATAAAATGTTGAATTTCTTAGCATTCTAGCTAAAAATGGTTTAAACATATTTAGATGATGATTTAAAGAGGTTTGATCAAATTTTCAAAGCAATTGGTCAATTTGTGGAGGATTGCTGATGGTTTATAGAGTTCTTCATATGAAAAGAGAAAATTAGGTTAAAACTAAGAATGCAATTAATGCGAAGCAAATTTGGTTGGTGAGAAGATTACATAGGCAATGTTTGATCATTTTTTATCTTATTTGATCAAAGATAACTGTGAAAAAGTAGAAGAAGTTTAGAAGATTCTCAGCAGAGCACTTGAGCAAACCCTGTTTACTGCATCTTCAGGTATTTCTCATTTTCGCTGGTAAAACCCTTGTTTCTGAAGTTTTTATCATGTTGACACCAGTTGTTATAGATATTGTTGAGAGGCAAAGGCCAAAAATTTAAGAAGTACCCATTCAAATCCACCGAAACAGATAAAGATGGTGCCTTCTCACATGTTCCTGCAAATGTTTTACACACTAAAGACATCCAGAACTATATTCATTCACAGATAGATGAATATGATCATCTAAAATTGGAACAATTCAGGAATGATAACTTGTTAGGAAAAGACTTTCAATTGAAACTAGAATTCACCAACATTGTTGCAAAAGGTCTTGATATCTGGAAGGGTTTTCCAAACTTCTGGTATGGGGAAGCATGGGTTAAAATTGCACTAAGTTGAATCCATAGAGACTTTTTCTATCTAGATCAACTGTATTTGATCACCAAGGATGCTATCAAAGTTGTGACTAGATTATACTCCTCCAGACTGATGCGAGTTTTGAAATCAATCAATCAAGAATGAGGAAGTGATGAAGCTAACTAGAGCAAAGTTTGACAAGAGGACATTGACAATAAATGATGTAGAGGATTTGGGGGTCTGATATGAAACCATGAATATTGGATACAAGATTTACTACACCAACAGAGAGAACTCTGCCACTGCCACTACAATCTATACATCCTACCAAATGGTCAAAGAAGGGAAAGATTATGACCTATGTGAGCTTTTGCGGCAACAACTTTTGGATAACCTAAAAAGAACTAAAGAATCAAGATCAAAATTCCAATATGGTTCTTTGATCATATGTCTTATGTTTTACTTTTTGAAAGAATTTCTTGGTATGAAGGGTATGGTCTAGAAAATAGATACTCTAGTTACCCATCAAATTAAGAATTATATGCTTAGACTTCTTGATCATGAGTACTGTGAGACACTATTCTGGGGGTTTTTCAATACTTTTCAAAGGAATATGTAGATGAGGGAGAGAATCCCATCAAAAGTTGTCAACAAATATAAAAATGATATAACTTTCATGGTTGATAAAGATAACTATGACATGGAGGCAACTAAGCCGAGAACATGTTGGATCACAACCTTACCATATGAGGTTTCTAAGTTTGATTTAGTGGGATATGTTGACATGTTACTCAGCAAGACAAAGGATCCCTCTACTAGAAGGTTTGGCACTTATGATGAAATTATTAATAAATTAGTTAGAAGGGAGGTAGAGGAGAATGTAGAAAAGGTAAAATCTATGGTAGAGAAAATGAAATCTGACCTAGAAGACATGCTCATATCTCTTAAAGGCTCTTTAGGAGAAGCACAAACTCTTCCCACTGCACAAATGCCTAGAAGAACGAGGAGATCAGTATCTGCTACATCTACCTCTTCTATCCCCTCTGTATCATCATGATTACTTGTCAAATGAAGTACTACTAAGGTCCCAGTACAAAATCAAATCACAAAAAAGAAGAAGCCAAGATAGAAAAGTCATGCAAGAAGAGGGAAGATTAATTGTGTGAACATTGAAGATGTTGAAGTTGAAGAAGAGAAAGAAGAAGAAGCTAAAGTAATGCAAATGAAGAAGAAAAGAACAAGTGAAGAAGTTGAAAAGGGAGAATCTTCATAAGAAAAAGGAAAAGCAAAAGCAAAGAAGGTCAAGAAACCTGACTATGTTCCCTTGCAATGTGAGGCAATAGTGAATGTAATTACAAAATATAGTGTTCTAAAGGAAGTTGCAGAACTTTATGATGAAAGGCCTTCCAATGACAAATCTACTATTAAGGAAGAAATAATCAAGTATATGGGAGCCTACAATGTGGCCTTAATTGAGATTATAGATCAACTGCCTGAAAGCCTTGGTCGTGTTCTTACTAAAAGGAGAAGCGAAGCTATGGGTAAAGAAGCTAAGATGAAGAAATGGGTGTCCTTCCATCTCTAGGGAAGAAAAAGTCAAAGTATCTAAAATTTTAGCAAAAGAGTTTAGGACTAAAAAGATATTTAATATTCTAATGTCAAAGGACAAGGAAGAAATAAATGGATTAGAAAAGGAAACACTGAAGAAAACTACTAATATTCTTAAGGAGATGAAAATTGATGTGGGAATTATTGAAGATATATCTGATCAGTCTACCTCTGAAGGCAATGAAGAAAGTAGTGACAAGGCTGAGAAGAATGAGGATATTGTTCCTCTGGAGGATATTGAAGCACCAGACAAAGAGGGTCAAGATAAAATAAATTCACCTCCTCCAGATACATTTACAGAACAAAATGTGTCTCCTCTGGATAACACTGATACCAGACATGATTCTCCCCCTCTGAAAAACACTGAGTCACAAAACATAGAGGGTCAAGATATAAATAGTAATTCTCCTCCAAGGAACACTGATTCCAATGTAGAGCATGATAATTCTCCTTCGAAGAATATAGGGAATGAGGAGGAAAAGAAAAAAGATAATCCTAAGGAGAATGAGGAAGGAAAGGAAAAGAGTGGTGAGAAATAAAAAGATAAGGAGGATAAGGAAGAAACAGAGGAGGAAGAGCAAGTCAATGATGAATCAAAAGGAATAGAAGACATAGGACAAAGCGCTTTATATACAGATTCATTCAAAGACCTACGAGACTTGTAAATACAATTTCAACTAGTAATTACCCCTCAACTACTGCAAATTCTCACTTATGAAGGACAAATTGATTTAGCAAATATTTCTCCCATTCACAAACTGTAGCTTGGTGACATATTGCATGCCTCAACAAGGAAAGAATTTTTGCAAGAAAAATTGAAGAAATCTAGTGTGGTTGAGGATGTTATGAAGGTAATTCAAGAAGGGCTACCAAAGGTAATCATTGACTCCTCTCTGCCTCTAGAGCAAAAGCTTAAGTTATTAATGGATTCTTTCAAAGACCATTCTTCTTACATTGAGCAGAAAGTAGAACAAGAGGCAGAAAAAAGAATAAATGATAAGAGGATGGCTAAGATGACTGATAAATATGCTAAGACACATAATAAACTTAAAGAAAATTTGAAAAAGTTCAAAGATTGAATTAATGAAGCCACAATGTTATATCTGTTCTGTCTGAAATGACCTAACTCCACAAAGAATATCAAAGTTCAGATTGACTCCATTGAGTCACAAATAGCCAAATTGGCTGAAACATATGACTTGTCAAAATACAAGAATGGGATAACCAAGGCACAAGTTGAAAATCTTCATGGACAAATGTCACAGCTACAGGACCAAAGAGAAAACTTGAAACAATTTGGTCAATTGAGGGAAGTAGTAGATCTAAGACTTGCTTCATTGTCTAGTTTGCTAGGGGAAGCAAAAAGGTTGATCAAAACATGAAAATACCAAGCAGTGTAGAAGAAGCTAAAGAACTATGCATGCAATGTGAATGCCAGAATCATATGCTTGCCTCAGAAAGTGCCAACTAGACATCCACTCTTACACAACTCAAGGTAATTTACAAAGCCAGTATACCTTCTAAATGAGTTGTAAGAGCAATATAAATAAGAAATATTCTGATGTATATAGTCTTGTAGAGGACAATAGTGACATATTATATACATAGCATCTATTTTTGAGGTATCCCTATCTCAAGGGAGTACAGTTTGTAGAAATCATTTTGTAAGGGGTAGTCTATACAATTTTTGAATTGATATAAGAAGAGGATATTTGGCCCTTTGTCCTTGATGTCAAACAAGCAGAGAGAGAAATATATATCTAAGGGGGAGTATATGTTGCCATCAATGACAAAGGGGGAGATTGTTGGCAATATGTGTTGTCATTGATGTCAACATAGTATATGGAAATATAAGGACAAACTTGTACAAAGGATGTGTATAGAAGAAGGAGAAGATGATGGATATTGGATGATTTGAGAGAGATGGTTTGACTTAGTTAAAATCAAGGGGTCAGCATGTCTAAGGCAAGTCAATCTAGAAGACTTAGCAGATGGAGTAAAACTAGTCTAAAAGAAGAGAAAATTGTCTAAGTATGATGCGGTGATCAATCTTGTGTCTAAACATGATGCAGAGGTAAACACTTATGTACTAACATGTTTCTTGTATTCCTACATGTATATCTCATCATCTTGGAGTGCCACACTTAGTAATAAGTAGCAAAACTTTGACTAAGGCATTCACAATGCATATCCTAAGGCAGAGTCACAATGTTTTGGTCTGCATTTCTCTGCAGAGCAAGATTTAGTCTTGCAGTTTAAAAGATAAGTTTATCCTAATATTAACATGATATATTTAAGATTTCAAGTCACCACACCTTCAACAGAAAAAGTGACAAGTGATAGAGTACCAGCTACTACTTAGACAGGGAAAAACAATGGTGGAGACCTATTGGAATGCTCTGCATTCCTCCAAAACAAGCTATTTGGTCATGCAATTTTGAGGATAGGCTTAGGGATATATAAGGTATGGTATATTGAAGCTTCAAGTGGTCTGGTGGTCTACAAGGTTAGCATTCAAGTAATAGAGGTAATACAGATTGTTCCAGAAGCCTCAAACCACATGTTTGAGTATTGGCAAAAGATAAAATACATATAGATCAACCATAAAAGATTGTGCAGAGATTCTACATGCTCCAATATACCTCAAGTTTGAACTACATGCAAATATCTCTTGTTTTTGGTACCACACAAGATATGTAACTCAGTTAATGAAGACTTGTATATCCTTATTCCCTAGACTCCAGTATACCTTAGTCTAGCTTTTGTTTTTCTTTGGAGATGATAGATGAGGATGTGTGGATCTAGGAGTATGCGTGTAATGATGTTTAAGTTCATCTCTAAAGGTTTCAGGGTTTTTGATGTACCACAATGCCATATCCTAAATAGTGGAGTATCACAATTAGTCTGGAATACTCTGTTTCCACCAATTCTTCATATCTCTTGTCTTGTGGATGCATAGATTGATTTGATACTTTAGTAGAAAGGTAGTTGAATAATGTTGAGGTGGTAAAATTTTGAATTCTTGGTTCGTATGATGGTTTTGGCTTCTCCCTAGTGGTATGAAGATAAATAGTTAGTAGTGTTTGTACAGTTTGGGTTGATAGATTAGTTTTTGTTATATGCAATTGATCTTGATCAATTTTTTTGACTTTGAAAGATGTGAAGTAATGTTCCTTGAATCTTAAATCATGAATTCCTGAGGTCCACAACAAGTTTCCTTGACATATTGTATGTATTGAAGCTAACCTTTGAAGAGTTACACATTTCATCTAAAAGATTTTCATGGTACCGATCTAATCAATGTTGTGATGTGTTGTAGAGGGTATTTATAGGAGATCAAATTCATTTTTGAAGAGCATATGTGAATTTGAATGTGAGAGAGGAGAATGAGAAGTATGAAGTGTGCAGAATCAGTATGATGGAGTAATTGTGTAAAAAAGGGGGCTGTAATATCAACATGAGTCAGATGCTTTCTTCATAGCAGTTCAAAGTTTTGTTTATCATCATAATTCTTTGTAGCAGTGAGCTTTCTATAGGGAGTAGTAGCTTCTATTGGAATCATTTTCTGTTGTGCCAAAAGCTCAAGCTATCAACGCTCACTACAAATGCCAGACTTAACCCAGATCCATGGGAGGCTGACTGCCATGTCACGAATCCCGAGGTCAGTGTTGAATGCCTCACTGACAAGGGGGCAACTCATTGCCAACAATCCCCCCTCAATGCAACCTAAGGGATTTGAACCTATGACCCATGGCTCTGATACCAATTGTTGGAATCATTTACCATTACACCAAAAGCTCGAGCTATCAACACTCACTACAAATGCCAGACTTAACCTAGATCCACAGGAGGCTCACTACCATGTCACAAATCCTGAGGTTAGCATTGAACACCTCACTGACAAGGGGGTAGCTCACTGCCAACAGCTTCCTTGGGTTATAGCCCTAAAACAATGTCAGTAGGGAGTTGTAGCTTCCTTGGGTTGTAGCCCTAAATCAATGTTGTAAACTTTTATATAGCAGTGAGCATTATATTGTGAGTTAACACTCATTGTGGTTTTTCCTAGTTTTTGGGTTTTCCACATAGAAATCTTGGTGTCATTGTGTTGATGAATGTGTTTGTTTTACTTTCAGTTCTCTAAGTAAATGAATTTGATCTACAAATAAAGTAGTTAAGTTTTAATATATGTTGATTCACCCCCCTCTCAATATCTTTGTATGTTCAATATACTGATGGTGTTCCCTTCTATTTATTTATCTTTGTTGAAATTTTTTACCTTGGTCTTCATGTCTAGCTTTATAATCAAATGAGGTGAATTTTCCCTCATTTAATTTATCAAAAGCATAGGCTACAAGATTATCCATGCAATTATATAAATTAGACTTAAGTTGTGTAAGATAGGAAATGGATGATAAGTCTTAATGCCACCATTAGACAAAGTAAGGTAGATTATTACTTAATAGTGGGTTCTTAAATAAGCCCTTTCCCACAATTACCTCAAATATTTTACAAGATTGTTCAATTCCATAAACATGTAAGTGTGTCAAATGATAAAGATCAAAACATAAGAACAATCTACAATATTTATTTTTTTAACACCTTTCAAAGAAACATAGTGAATCCACTCATGAATCTTGTGTCTAGAATAGTTTCTTATTAAGTCTTAAAAACTTTTAGAGAGATACAATGCATTAGAAGAATCTTACTTATTACTTCAATTGTAGTAATAAAAGTTCAACATAAAACCAACAAGATTTCCCTTACATGGATGACCAATAGAGAAAAAATTAAAAGGGGTAAGCACCTTTGTCATCTTAAATTTCTTCAGAGATAGAGATGTAAATCTCATAAGAAAAAAGAGATGCAATCCAATCTCCTTTGAAGAATAATTATTATTACTGTCAAAATGTATACACTTTACACCTTTAGAAGAAACACATAGAGTCTAGTCATGGATGAGACATTTACACCAACCATAGTTGTAAAGATAAAAAACTTTCATGGCAATAGATTGCATGACAATAATTTTGCTAATTACAAACAAGTTTATCAAGGGGTCTTGGATCAAATCACTAATGTTATCAATGAAAATGCAAATATTAGATAAAAAATTACACCAACTAGCTAGTAGTGATGCTAGATAGCTAGTGTGAAATTCTTTATTTGATTGACTTCTTTCTTCAAACATTCAACCTCTATCAAGTCCTTAGCAAACAAGGAGATCCCTTACTTATTTTCTAGGCAAAGACTAAAACAATTGGTAATCCCCATCACTTATAGATTTGGAATTGGTTTGAATTGATTGTGATTCGATTGAACCATCTTTAATCAAACCTCATCCCACCACTAAGTACCATGTAGAACCTTGGGTGTGCTAACTTGGTTCAATTGAATCCATCTTTGATCAAACCTACATGATTTTAGATGTGTTCCATTTTGGTATTTTTCATTTTAGCCCAAAATTGGGACTTGCTTATGTAATTCCACCCATAAGCATACTCCTTCAAAACAAACATCACTTACATGTGTATACATGCTTTATGAGTCCCCTTTTTCCAAATACATGTTCAAATACCTAAAAAAGAAAATTGTTGGTTATTGATTATCATGCAAATATCATATATTAGTCATAATTGCAGGACAAGTTAGTCTTATAAGTATTACACATACTAATAGTTACATAGTTAAAGTAAGCTTTGGGATAAAATCCAAAAATGGCTCTAAGATGATATGTTAGAATCCATGGAGTTTCAAATTTGACAAGCTCAATGTCATATCTATATCTTGTTTGGTTCAAGATATAAGGATTAATTCTTTTTCCATAGTAACTTAAGCATCTACATGCTATTAAGGTCCTTTCAACATTAGAAGAAAATAGGGAAAACAATAAATCTAAATTTAAATGTATTTTTATTAAATATATTTTGTAATTTTTAACCTCAAATTTTTAAAACTATATTTAACCAAAAAATAAAAAATATAGTCATACAACTATTAAATTTATCCTTGCATTGTGCTCCTCAATCTAGGAAATTGAATGGAACCACACATGTGCATCAATGGTTTCCTCTAAAAATATGCTATTGGTGTAATGTCCACTTTCATTTGAGAAACCTAATATCACAAGAGTTACTATTGGATTATTGAACGGATATTAGAAAGATACTACGTATAGCTAATAATCTCATTAGAAGAAAATTCCATTCCACATTCTAGAGATACTTTTATATCCACATTCCATTTGTATGCAACATACAAATGGCTAAGCAATTAGACTACAAATACATTGGGATATGTCTTTGTCTCACTCAGAATATGTTGAGCCCATAACCCTTCCTGTAATGCCCCGCCATGCAACCCTAGAGATAAGTCAACTAAAGCAATAACGAGACGAAATTTTTTTTCTAGGGATAACATGACTGCATTAAAGTAACTAAACAATTTTCAACAACAACAAAACTTATTTAAATTATATATAATTACATGACTACCTTACTGATTACAAACATGATTTAACTAATAGCCATGGTTTACTAAAAAGGTACCAAATGAATACACACACCATTGGTAATACCTACCTAGAAATTAAGAATAATGAACTCAATAAAATGAAAAGATATCAATTTACAAAGTATATCTTAGTAAACCTCAAATCAATAATCAAATTATATCAACATTCATCAAAATGAAATACAAATGCTTCAATAGGTTTATACATTTATACAACTTTACCAATACTGCCAGATAGTCATCAGTTCGCCAAGTGAAAAGGTACCTCCTTAGCTCCAGAACCCTACATGGCTATAGATCTCAACTGCACATCTAATGAATTATTAGTCCTGCATAAATAAAAATACCATTTACATAAAAGACAAGCCTAAGGCCCTAAGGGGCCAACCTAATGTCTCGAGGGCTCATAATGGCCTTGCCTACGTATGCGTAGCGCAGAGACTTCGTAGTTCGGGGTCATGAACTTTCAACCAAAAGATGGTACCAAAACAAACCCAAACCTCTAAAAAGATACCAACATCTTTGTCATACTTTAGGACAATAGAAAAATTGAGGTTTACCTATCTCACAATTCTTTTTCACAAAAGTTCTCAAACATAAATGATCTTCTTCAAGATAGAATACAAGTTACTATTGTTCTCATAATATCTTCTTTCAATATTTACTTTCCCATGCAATTTTGGTAATCAAAGATAGTCTAAGCTTTAACATACAAGTAAGAGAAAATTAGAAAGATATTTCCTTCTTTACAATTATGTCTACAATCCTGGTTTATTCAATCCAGTTACTTCAAACAATACAATGGAATCATTTAACTATCATATTTAGAATATTTTGATAATTGATCCAAATGGACAATAAAACTACTTCCTATAGATTTCCTATCTAACTATATAATGCATGCGTAGAATTCATCTATATTCTATAGTCATTTAAAATCCAAAAGAATTTTAACCAATAATCTATTAACCATAATTTGCTATCTAATCCATATTGTGAAACTTAGGAAGATAAGTTCAATATTATATCTAATCTATAATACAAAACTTTTAAGAAAATTTGTTCCTTATTACTTATGCATTTCCTGTAATAACTTTACCTAAGCTTATTCCCAATCCTGAGGAATAGAAATAAGGAAATATATTATACAGTCTATGTAAGATTATGTTTTGAGAGGTTAGAAAGAAGATAATTAAAGATAAAACAACAATACTTCCTTTAAAAAGGTTTTACTCCCTCAATAACACAATCGATACAATAATACTAACATTTCTATAATATTATTATTATTATTTTTTTTCGATAGAAATTCTACAATAAACCATAAGACATTAATACAACATATCTGTGTTATAAAATTTACACCTAAAATATTTTCATATAAATAATAATAATAATTTCTGAGCAAAACATCTTTTAATTATAAATAAACATCTTTTAATAAATCCATAATAATTATTCTTTTTATAAAATCATTCTATATGAAAACGTTAATTTAATTCTTTATTTACAAAACTGGTTAAATAATTTCTTTAGAAGATAAGATATATTTCTTATCAAATAAGAATTTAAAGAGAAAAGCTACGGTTATAAGATAAAGAGTTTAGTTTCTAAAAAAAATTATAAACAAATACCTTTAGTTTTAATTTTCTACTTTTGAATGTTTTAAGGAATAAAATCAAACTAAGGTGATTTAAGGAGAATTGAACCGTTCTACTTTTCTTTATATCCATATTCTATAAAACTGCATATCCTTAATATAATACCATGCGTGCCCCAAATTACTGTTATATGTATTTTCCTATCTAAATTATTATTTTTATTATTATTATTAAGGAAGAAAATCATTTGAAATTTGAAGAACGTTTCTAGTAGATGTATTATCTAGAACTTCTAATAATTGTAGGGTATGCACAAAATGAATTGTGTGCAGCAAAAATATGGAAATATAGACAAAGTATCTGGATTGATAAATAGAGTGGTAAAAGTGAAATCACACAACAATTGCAATTTTTATGTCCAGTAAGGGATCCACTTCAGATTTTCAAGCATCTAGACAACACAATTTAATACTTCCAACTCTAGGAATTTTATGGGTGAAAAGATCAATATAAGATAAATTGTTTTATACAGTTTGCATCAGCAACAATGAAACTAGAAACAACAATTTCAATATACAGCCTAACTAAACATTACTTCTCATCTGTTCTTTTGATTACTACGTCTATTATTCATAAAGGAAGATTTCCTATTATTCTTTTATGATTAAACACTAATATCAATACAGTAATTTGTTACAAAGATTCATGAAATAATTAAACAGAAATAATTAATTAGTGTCTAACAAAAGAACTACAAATTCTAGAAATCACCAAGTATAATTTTGGAATGAAATCAGAAAACAATATAATTGATTTCAAATTGATTTTCAATGATATGTAGAAGGAAATTCTCTATTTTCATAATACAACCCATATCTCATATAATTTCTTTCTCTATTCAAACTAAATGAACTCATAGATTTACATATTAAATGATAAAATAAATAGCATTTGTGGGATCCAAATCAGAAGGAAGCATCACTATGAATACCCCTAATCCTATAGTCATGTATAATCTACAGAATCTTAGAAAACACATCCATACAACACCAACATTTTAATCAGCATTTAAATGACATAGTTTAGGGTGTCCTCAGGATAACCAGCATGCAAGGAAAATTAATTTCCAAAGAAATTTTGCAAGAGGAAGTACTCAATTGCATCACCGTGAAAGATAAAATCTAGAATCAACTATTTAGTGGAAAACATTAGTCAAGCATGAAACAAGTCAAAAATTATGATGTACAGGCAATCCTAAGAAAATACTTTTGTGACATAAACCAAGATTTCGCTCCTGTTTTGGCACAACTGCTCACCGATTTATGCTAGCACTTGTTTCCCCTCTCTCAAAACTGTTTGGGGATAATTTGAGTGTTTTTTAAAAAAAAAAATCAAGAAAACAATAAGATCATACTAGACTCCTCTAGAAAAATATATAACGTCTTTGAAGAGCAAGGTTAAATGTAAGTGTTGCAGTGATGAAACATAAAAATGGATTCTGAAATAAAAAGCCTTAGAATTGCAGAATAAAAAAATAAGTGTTGCAATGATGAAATATAAAACGCCTTTGAAAGATTGCCTCAATGAGATTTCATCACGCGAGATATAATGATTACAGGTTATGCACAAAATGGATTGTATTCAGCAAATACAATCAGCAAGGATGAAGCCAAATGGCTTGTAACAGGCAGATCAACGGATGTAGTTACCATTAACAATTTCACTGCAAAAGCAAAACCTAAAAGAGAAAAAAAAAAAATAGACAAAAAGGATCGTAGAGAAACTTAAATAAGTTACTTACTACATCAGATATCAAATGTACTGCATCTGCAATGAAAAATGGGACAAATGCACCCTTACTTCTCCATTCGCAATCCCCTCCCGATGATGATGGCAGGGCCCATATGTGATCTTCTACCTAGATCGCCCCTTAAAATCTAAGGCTGAATTCGTTTTTTCCCATAAAATCAAGGACAATCCTCTCTTGGAGATTCTTGGTGACCCTAAAAGAAGAAGTCAGAAGTTCCTTATGCAGAATGTAACCCCCTGCAGATTTCCTATCAGATCTTCCTAACGCTTGAAATCTATTTTCTGATTTATTACCAAGAAAGTGTTGCCCAAGTTACCATCCCCCCCGATCTCCAAATAAACTGAACGGTTAAATAAGAGAGTTTTGCTGATTGGAACCACCGACTGGTTCATAATAACCAATAGTAATGAAGGGACATTCATCGATGCATAACCGAAGACAACTAATTTACAGTTACTCTACATTGTAAGGTGAAATACGTTATGCCCAAATTAAACATGTCCTATATAAAAACAAGGTGGATAGTTGCTAAAGACGTTAGAAACTTTTAAATTAATGCAGGTGGAAGGCGTTATACCAGATTCCTAATGTGTGCCACGCTGGAAGTATTGATAACCGATTATTATAGTTGGAAATGCTCTCGTAGGAAAGTATGGTAAATGTGAAATTGTTTTACATAATACCTTAAGGATAAGTTATCTATTTAGATCTCATGAATATAGTTCCAACTCATCTAATTGTAATAATGAAGGTATCTATTCAATAAATTACATACCTCAATTAGCACTTGCTTCTCACCTCCCTCCTTGGTCACCATCTTCTGTTTTAGATCTTAACCGTTGGCTCCATCTCCCGCCATCATTGCTCAAAGATGCTCTAATATCCTCCTCCAAAAGTATTCTCGCCAAATTACCTGACACAAGCCAAAGTGAATATAGAGGGGCACTACACTTCCATTGCTCTGTTTGATACCTATTACAAATATTACTCATGCATGCTAAAGAATTGCATACATTCTAAAATATAATGCGTAGTATAATATTAGCCATGTATAATAATTATAGAATCAATGTATCAATTGCCCTTATTTTCAATGTTACAATATTAGGGTTATATATAGGTGTGTGTCCCCTAGAGGTGCCTAGACTATGTATAGATGCATGTATAATTAACCTTTAAATTAGACCTAATTTAAAGCCAACCATCAATTGTATTTATCCCAAATTACATTCTACCTCTAAATACAATCTATATAGGTTTTATCTCTATCTATACCCTTGCATGTATACAAGATCATGCACAAGCTATCTATACATATAAATTATCTGTGGTGCTAGTTCAAAGTGTTACATTTGGATTCCAACATCTTCCCAATATAATTATGTGTTTTGTCCTTAGAACATCAAAATGCTAAACTAACTAGAATAAACTACATGCTTAAACAAAACATAAACTACATACAACTTCTCTATAAATGACTTCATTACATCTTTATGTCTGACTATGTCTAACTTGGTCAACTAATAAACCTTATTACACAATATTATAGGGTGATCTCACAATGTGTACCACTTATGGGACATCTTAATTTTTTCTTGAAATCACATATTTTTTTAGAAAAGTTAATGATTTAGCCTATATGTGTTCCATCTGAGGGAGTTTGATTGAAGGGGGTTAGACAAAACCCCCTTAGATCAAATCCCCTTGGATAGAACCCCCCAGGCTTAAATCAAACCCTTAATGGAGTCTCTTCTACACCTATCAAAATGCTGAAAAAAACTATTTTTGCTTCACTTTTTGGGGGATCAAATGAAGTCATTTGGGAATTTCATTTTGCAAGTATGTAGCCCTTAGTATTAGCTTTCCAAAAATTATAGTATGTAGTATGTTTTCTTTAATATTATATTTTTAAATATTTTTATAATGGATGTAGGTCTAATATGAAAAAATAATGACCTGTATTCAAGACACTAGGAAAAATAACAAACATTGTTAAAAAAAAATCTCAAAAAAATGTATTTCACTACACATAGATGTCCTTATTTTAATGAAAAAAGAAATATTTAATTTTGATATATATGCTAAGAGAAATGCATTATGGAATAAAATAGTTTTGAAATTTTTGTTAGTACTAATTAAAAATAAATAATAAATAACATATTTGATAACAAAATGCCAAACAATATCCATGCACTAGATAGTGGAGTTAATGGTCTAATTCCAATAAATCATGAAAAAGGTTTATTTGTAGTGAAAGTTATGTGATATGGAATAATGTCACTAAATAAAAATTAATAGAAAAAAAAAATTGATTAAACAATAAAAATAAAAAATGATAAAAATAATTCTTTTAAAAATATAAAAAATTATAGCTTGAATCTACATAGAAAATTTTGCAACTCATTAGTTTACATCATCCTTAGATTCTTGAATGTTCCCTATAATTGACATAATTTGAAAAATGCTGAAAATATTGATTTTGAGCATCCCACTTTGGCCAAAAAGTGGGACACACTATTGTGTTGTCACCTTACATTCAATGGATCATTGAAATCCTCAATATCATTTTCTTATTTTTTGTGCAATTTATTCTATCAGCTCCTTGATGCACTCATTAATTTTTCTTATAACAACATCTATAATGTTCTCTAACATGAATCCTTACTAGAGAATGTAAATCTTAACACAATGGAATGAGTTGAGGGTTCACCTAGTTTGACCAATGTACAAATGCCACAAACCAATTGCATGCAAGTGCAATGTCTTATGTATAAAGTTATGCCAATTTTTCTACTTCAGCAAGCTCTACCTTGACCATACTCTTGTCCATCTAAAATTATTTATTCACTTCTCCCACTTTAGAGTCTCTTCATCATTTTTATGGTACTATTCTTCTATGCTCTCCTTTCCTTCCTCTTCTTTTGCTTCTTCTATGCCAAGCCTTTAGATTGTGAATGAACTACTCTCAGTGCTAGAAGTCAATCAATCAATGCTACAACAACATCAACTTATTCCTCCATTGCCACATGAGCTCTTGGGCGTGTCTCTCTCATAATGTTTGGCTAGGATAGCAGGACTTTTTCAACAATTTTATTCATCATGTAAGTTCTCTACTTGATATGAATTGAGACAACACATCATTTGTGTTGCAAAGAAAATCTAGGGTGGTGGCATATTATTTATCTTTTCTCTTTCTTTGCTATCTAGCAAATAAAATATTATGAGACTTCATGGCTAGTCTCCACCTCCTCTTGTGCTATAATAAACACTTCCCTAGTTGCCTTAAGAATTCTTTTGCTATCTCCATTTTGTTTTAAATTTTTCTACATCAATAGTGAGATGGTTATTATTATTTATTAAGGCCATCAAACCATGCAATTAAATAATAAAACATCACCAACCCACATGTGTTAAGGAACCGTGATGATCTTCATCATGCCATCTAGCTCAAAATCCAATGTGTAGGAAAATGTATCTGCAATATTAGGATCAAAATTGAAGAGCAATGCATATCATTTCAAGATAAGGCCCACAAGCATGCATGCATCATTTCTTGCTACATAGTTTTGTATTCATGTGTGTGTGTGTGTGTTGTTTTATGATTGCTTATGGATAGTCAACACATTTATATTAAGACATATGTTATTAGAGTATGATTGAACTAGTACATGACTTATTTATCTTCATTATTTTCATTGATTATGTGATGTTAGCTGATTTATTTCAATGATTTAGTATTAAGAATTTATTTAATGATTAAATGAGATACAATCATGCACCTTTGTATTATCCTTATTGTGTTTAATTAAAAGATCAATATTGAGGTATGATTTATATGATGTGATTGTGAGATACATATTTCTTGCTTGATTTATGCTTACATTGGTTATTTATATGTTGTGCTTTGGCTATTATTATTTAGAATTACTTGTGTAAATTGAGTGTGTAAGAGCAAGGTAAAACTAATAGTGGTTAATATTAGAGGTGTTCACATGGGTATGATTGACTATGTTAACCCATCTTGATATATTAGGAGCAATAAGATGTGTGGTGTTTTAAACCAATGAGACCACTATCCTAATCGATGCATTTCAAGAATCCTAATGTGCTAGACTCATAAATTTTATTTATTCCCATGTGCTTTCAAATAATTCCTTATATTAATCTTATTTTCTATGAGCATGGGAATAACTTAATAGCTATTTGAAATAATAAAATACACTTAGAAATTTAAGGGGGTAATTTAGATTTTATATAGTGATTTTTCATGCATCGAAAAAAATCATTTTCTTATTTTAAATAAAAATAATAATGGATTATACATATACATATTCATATACATAATAGATAAACATATACATATACATATGATTTGAGAATTTTTTTAGCTTAAAGGGAAAAAAACTTTATTGACAAGCTAATAGGTCATTTTAGATATTTTGTTTGAAAAAATATTAGCTCATAGTCACTTGTGAATGTGAAAAGGAGTGAAAAAGATATTATGCATTAGGTTCTACCTTATATAAAAAAAAGGAGTTCATTATTTTAGTTTACCTCATTCTTGAATATTTTACTTTATTCAAAAATTAGAAAAGAAAGAAGAGAAAGAGTTTTTGAAGTCAAACCCATTTTTGAATTCAAACCGTAGAAGTGTGATATTAGTGTTTTGGAGAAAGATTGGAAGAGGATTGCTTGTTTGTTCTTTAAAAATCTACAACTCTTGAAGTGTTTAATTGTGCAAGTCAAGGTATTCATCTCATGATTTTGTATGTAGACTAAGGAAATATTGTACGCTTCTTGTATGTTGAAAAAGAAAATAGATCATTTTCATGTGTTTTCCATGTTTATGTAAAAAGTTAGAAAAAAAATTAATGGAGGTTATGTAAATTTTATGAGCTTCATGGAAAAATTTGGAAGCTAGATTTTAGAAATATTGAATTTTATTTGGGTTTTTATTTTGTGGGTAGATGCAAAATAAATTGGTAAAGGAAAAGCCTTAGCTTTTGGTATGTGTATTATTGTTTTCAAACCTATTTATTTTTTCCTAAAAGCCATATTGCAAAACTAGAATTCTTCATGTGTGGTAGGAAATGAGAATTAGTAGAGGCTTGGAGTGGCCTTCTCATCCAAAGCCTATTGAAAAGAATCTAGAAATTATGGCAATAATGGATTAATCAAATTAATTAAAAATAATTGGTTTCATTTAATAAACCATAAAAATATAAATTACAATCTTATTTGTCCAACTCTCTTTGTAGGTGAATATGAGAAAGTTAGGATGACATAAAAAACATGAAAGAAAGCAAATAAAAAAGAAAGTTATACCTTTGAATGCATCCTAGCTCCTCACTCCTTGATAAAGTGGATGAACTTGCACCCTTAGTCCCTAGCGATACCAAAACTATGGATTGAAATGTGAAATGCTCTCTAATTGTCAACACAAATATCACTATAACCTAGCTAAGATGGAGATGATTGAGATAAATTTTGGCATAATATGATTACTCTAAAATTGGATGATGAAATGACTTGTGGAGGCTTGTATGTATAGGCAAATTGGAGGGGATTTTGATCCAACGGTGGAGATTGATTGTTGAGATCAATGGATGAGATTGATTGTGAGATGGAGGGCTAAGATTTGATCAAAAAAATTGGATGGTGGAGAATAAAAATGATTCTTTTATTCATTTTGAGGAGGACTTAGCATTAAATGTGATTTAGATGTATGAGGAAATGAAAAATTAATTTCCTTGGGAGGAGGTGGAATTAAAAATTCCATTTTATGTGGAAGTGTGAAGGTCATATGACGCATGTACATTTTTAGGCTCTTACATTTGTAAGCTAAAAATGTGGAAGATGTTTTATCATGAAAATGGTAAAAATGAGTTGGAGGATTTATGTATTTTTTACAATTTTTAATTTGTGGGTGTGGGTGAAGGTGTTAAACATGATTTGAACAAGTTAATTAGGGTGATTAGCTTAGTTAATGTGGCTGGAAAAATTAGTGAGTGGAGTAATCAGGGTTTAGGATTAATTAAATAATGAGGGGTCATGTAGGCTAGGGTAGCTAATTAAATAGTAGCTATTTAATCAGCTAGGTTAGGGGCAGGCTTTGCCGATAAGGGCATGGTTCGGTGGTTAAGTCGCTTGGTTGTAGTGGTGACCACTAGAGTTCAAACCCTCATTGGGCCAACGAGCTCACAGGATTTACGCGTTCACTGGGCCAATGAGCTCGCGGGTTTGAAGTGTTCTTTCTAGGGGATGAGGTCCCCCGTGTTGTGGCCTCACTGGTTCATTGCTCCAGGTAAAAGCATTTATGTGGAGCCAGGGGGCATGTCACACCAGCATTACCAGTCATGTTAAAAAGTTCACTAGGCGCATTAAAAAAAAAAGGTTAAGGGTAGGCTAATTAGTAGGGCTGACTAACTAGATAAGTATGATTTATCTAATTAATTGGGTTTAATGAGATGGATAAATTAACCAAATAAATATTTGACACATTTATTTAATTAATTAGGATGATGTTAGTAAGGTGTGACTATTGAATTAATTAAATTAATTCAATTTTAGGGTTAATTGATGAAGGATGGATGAATGGTTTAGGGGTTGGATGAGGTAATTAATTAAAAAAAATTAATTAATTAATTAGGTGAAGAATTGGTGATGTGGATGATGTCAAAGGGTGGTTAGAAGGGTTGAGACATTTTTAGGTGTCTACATTTGCCCCTCTTTGATGTGGCATTGTGACCTAGTAGGGATATGGTGTCAAGTTAAAAAATTTGCCCTAGCTACCAGAAAGGAATGAAATGGGTGAGGGATGCCCCCTCGAGAGGTCAGGTGAAAAATAATTTTTTTCAGGTGATCTCTCAAAAGGAAGAAATGGTGGTGAAAAATGAATAGAGGGTGAAAAATCAAGAGGAAAGGAAAAAAATAGATGAAAAAGGTTAGAGTTTGCACCTTGAGGAGAGAAAAAGGTGAAGGGGGATGACATGGCTTTCTATAAATAGAAAGTGTGGGCCCAAAGTGCCACATTTGCACACACTGAGCTTATTGGACGAGAGGAGAGAAGACAAGATGGTGGCGCAACCACCTTTCCCACACTATAAGCATTGATCTGAGTGAGTCTGTGATTACATGAGGTTACCCCCAGCTAGCACCCAGGGATGCCGGTCAACCTTTGACTTTGTCAATTTTAGGTTTCAGGGTATTTATTGCATCGAGAAATGGGTAGTTAGATGGATTGACACCTAGCGCAGTTGCTTTGGCACTATCTGAGGTCGAATTAGTACCATCCTCTAGACTGATGCCATAGGTTAAATAGGGGAATGAGGAGTTTTGGCACTGTATACTAAAGTTTTGGTGCTATCCTCTATTTTGGTGCCAAGGGAAAAATTGTCATTTTGATGTTCTGGTTCCATCCAAAGTAGTTGTGGTGCTAAGCTCTACTTTGGCATCCTAGGTTTAGGGTTTGAAGTTTTAGTGCCATATGTTAGCGCTTTGGTGCTATGCTCTAGAATGGTGCTATACTTGATAGTTTTAGTGCCATACTCTAGAATGACATAGGGGGTCTAGGGTAGATTACAGAGTTTTGGTTCTAAACTCTATTTTAGTGCCAAAGGCGTAAAGATTGACACTATCTTATAAATGGTGCCATGTGGTCTAAGATTAGCACCAAACTCTGGTTTGGCACCATATGGTTTAGAATTGGTGTCAAACTCTATTTTGGCACCATATGGTTATGGATTAGCGCCATAGAACTATTTTGGAAGAGAAGGTTAAGTTTTTTATGGTCTTTCCAGATGCAGATTACAGGTGAGATTGTAGTATCTTGGGAGTGACGAGTTCCATTAGTTATGAGGTTATTGCGTCAGTTTGATGGGGTTACATGATGAAGGGGGTAAATCACAAAACACACAACAATAGAAATTGCACACAGAAAATAGAACTTTCTTTTATTGATTTGGACAACTCATTACATTACAAAAGCTCAATTACAATTAGAGGAATCAATCCTCTACAGGAAGTAAAACACTACAACTACACATCACCAGGCTCTGGAATCTTCTGCCTTCTGTAACCCTAAATTAGCTAGGGTTTCTATTTTCCCACCTATTCTTGACTCTATACTTTCCCCCCTTAAATCTACTACTGCCCAAGGTTCCCAAAATAGTCATAAATAGCACTTTTTGGCGGCCTCCAACTAAATTTTAAAATTTGCAACTCCCTCCAAAAGTAGGTCAACTTTCGGGAAGCATAACTTTTGATCTGAGTGTCTAATTGATGAATCGTTTTAAGCGTCGAAAAGCTCACGATGTGAACTATCATGCCATAAATTTGTAAATAGATTTCTATCAAATTTTAGGGATGTTATGGGATGTTTTAGTGCCTCATATCTCATTTTAGAAATTTTCAGGGGCTTGTCAAAAAATAAAAACTTTAATATCTTTTAGGTCACAAATGATCTTTGCCTGATTCCTTCACCAAAGGTCTTATATTTCAGTTATGAACCTTTCTATAACTTTTTTCTTCAATCTATGCCCAAATGCAAACTTTCCTAAAATGGCAGTTAAACTTTGCAAAACTGGTAGTTTGCTATTTTTAGCAGTTTTAGAAAAATGAAATTCCTACATCATTATTCAGGAGATTATGGAACCAGAAACACTAATTATGGAAAGAAATGAAAAAAACTACAATGATTTTGAATTAACTTCTTTTTGGTTGATGCAAGATTGCCCTTACACCACTGGATGTTCCTGCATCATTACGTTAGCCAGATTGGGGAGGTTGGGGCTATGAATAGTGGTCAAGATGCCTCAGATATGGGCACATAGGGAGCAATAGGTATGATGACAACCCTAGTATAGCGATAGAGGAGTGAGACATTCTCCTTCCTACTACCCATAGGTGAGATTACAATTACCTTGGAGGATGTATGGAGGATTCTGAGACTCCCCATAGCTAGAGTGAGGGTTACTTATGATGTCCCTACAGGAGGAGTAGCACTAGACAAGGTGTTTGCCCCTGGTCATTTGGTCCTTACCCAAGATTAGTGACAGATGAGTTATAGGCAAACTCAGTTGACTGGAGTGGATCATTTCACATTATTTGTGTGTGCAGTGATTGAAGGGATTGTGATGTTGGATCAACACATGGAGGGTTTTTCGATTGGTTGGGGTGGGGTTATAGAGCAGATGGTTCAACATGAGACCATGTATGTGTGGGGGCCTTACAAGTTGGCCCAGATATATCATGAGATGCACATAGTTTTGTATCATTTGGATACAACTCTATTAGCTAGGGTGACACTTCTTCATGTGTGGGCCTTTGAGCACATTGGTATTGCATTGCCTCAGGTAGCTTTAAATTGAGCCAAATTTGAGGTGTTTGTGTTCCTGTATAGACTGTCTGTTATGTATTCTTATATCAGATAGTTGTGGTACTGGAAGTAGATTTTGGATGACTTAGACTCTGTTATCGAGTGTCCCTAATTAGTGTGGAGGCATGGCTAGATGATGACATTCATATGCTATTCACATTTCAGCCTCACTATTTGATGGGTAGGGGGATCATACTATTGGCAGGTATTGTTGATAACTGAGAGGGGGGTGAATCAATTATCTTAATTAATTTATCTTTGTGTTCTTCAAATTAAATAAGCATGCATAACCAAGAAAGCAGAAATAAACTCAATACACATAACACAATGATTTTGACGTGGAAAACCCTGTTAAGGAAAAAACCACGAGGTGACTAACCCAAGATTGTATTCTCTATTAGAAGAATAAGGTACTACAAATTGGCACTTGACAATTAGGGCTCACTGCCCGAGCACATTGCTCACAAGAGGCTCACTGCCTACTGATATGGTGCGGAGTCTGATCAATCTCCAAGTGGGAGCTTGTTGTTATATGGAGCCTAATCAGACTTAGAGGTTAAATTTACCCCACTTTTATCAGCGTGGTTTTCCCCCAAATTCCTACAAGGTCAAGGGGCAATGCCCCTTGTGGGGGTTTGGGGGCAATGCATGCAAGACGGGGTTAAGGGGCAGCACCCTCCTGGGGGCTTAGGGGTAGCACCCCCTAAACCTCACACATTTTTTGTTATTTTATAAAGGCACCGGGAGTTATTTTTTCATTGACCGACATAAAAAACCCTATTTTGTAACTGACAAAAAGCTTGTTAAAAACGGCTAAGGGTTAGGATTTTGATATATTGTATTGTAGCATTTTGTAGCTATACTGAGTTGTAGGGATTGCTGATTGTAATCGGTTTGATTTACTAGATAATAATATTGGACTCTCTGTTTGGTGGATGTAGCTCGAGTTTGGGTGAACCACGTTAAAACTTGTCTCTCGCTGTTATTATTTTTGTGTATTTCCATTCCTCTATTTAATCTTTATTTGCATTTAATTGATATCTTTTGCCGGTTGACCCTAACACCTACAAGAGACTCACTGTCTACGAGGTATAAAGTAACAAGATACTTAAACTGATGAGAAGCATCCACACATGCTGAGGTTTAGTTCCAGCTAGGCTCAATACACTGATCTGCTGCACTTCATTCTTCCTCTTCTTTGGTGCTATTGTCCAGTCACATTCCAGACCTATATTACTACTTCCAAATAGTTCTCTACTTTTCTTCACACACCACTACACACCACACACACCTTCACACCTAAATCCATCTGGTATATATATCCATACCAAGGATTTCATCCTCTTTCTAGTCGGCATCTAGAACACTTAATATTTTTCCAAACTCTGATCTGTCAGCTGAATCCTTACGTACCAAGTAATGCGTACCAAGGAGATGCTTATAGAAGTCATCAATCATGTTAGCCAATTATGAATGATACCTCAAGAAACTTGATCACCATCAATATCTCATCTAGATTAAGGTCTGATGCTCTGCCGGTCAAGTCTTTCTCAGTCTACTCTACCAAACAGGAACTCAATACTTAGATGCTCATATCTCTTCACTCTTTCATCACCGGAGGCTCAATCCTTGGAATCTATTAGTCAAGGTACTCCTCTTGACTTCCCTAAGTTCATACTTTACTAAGATACTTACTCTGAGAGATCTGGACCTGACTATCAGACCTTCCTACATACTCTGTTCTTGCTTACTGGACCAAGATACACTTCAATCTATCTTCCGGTAGAGTCATATCATGTCCTGCGGATGTGTGGGATGGACTTTGTTACCATCAATGACAACACTGATGAAGCCATATAGTGTCTCTTGCCAACAATCTCCTCCTTTGGCATTGATGGCAACACTTAGTGAAAAATGACTAAGTGTTACGCTGTACTCCCCCTTGGCTGATGCTCTATTCTAATGTACACTTTTTTAGAGCTCCCCCTTAGTTGGATTCCTCATTTTTCACTGCTCCTCACTCCCCCTTTGACATCAATGGAAAAGGGTGGGGTCCCCACACAAAATTTACAAAAATCAATCTATACTTAGCTGCATAAGTATATAAACAGGTTAGACTTACACATACTTAAGTATATTTGCAAAAGTGTTTTTCAATTGTACAACTTCTGTCGTCCAACTCAGCTTCATCCTATCCAAAATTGAGATGTGACCATTCAACAAGAATGCAAAAGCTTCTGCCCTCTTTAGATCTATCGGATCACTGGTCCGGGCTGTGGTCTAAGCATCACTTAGGGCCTCATGCATGGCCTCTAACTTAGGGATAATTATCCCTATAAGTTCACTCAACCTGCTTATTCTATTTTTCTTCTCTTTTTCAAGCTTCTTAATTTCATTTAAGACTGCAAGAGTTTGCCACTCTTGATTTATTATGGATGTGGTAAGAGGATCAAAATTTTGAGATAGTCTTGACAATTTATCCTCATGTTCTTTCACTTTCTTATCAATATCCATTGTTACTTTAGACCAGGATAGACATAATTTATACATTTCTTTGCCATCTTTGAGAGCATTTTCTAAGCTCTTTATCTTAATATCCATATTTCTCCTATCAATGGTTATTAGTCCTTGTACTTCGAAGAATCTTTTTGCCAAAAACTCCTTCCGGACCTTATCTTCTGCTGACTTCTCTAAAGAATCAAACTGTGTGCTAACACTATTAACTAGAGATTTGAGATTACCGAATGAAGAGGCTAAGGGATCCTTCTGAAAGGATGTCATGATCTTCTCCAATACACCGAATGCAATTTCTATTAGCTCACAGTCTTCCATGTGAGATTTCAAAAGTTTTTCTTTTGCCTTTGCTTGGGCAAATGATGCTATCTTCATTGTTTGTACCAGAGAGAGAGAATCAAAATCAAATGGTCCTTGTAGTAGTTCTAGTTCATCAATTTCCATCATTTCTTTGGTTAAGAAATCTTTGATAGTTTCTGCAGTGTCTCTTTCTGGAGATAGAGTCTTCTTCTCTTCTGCAGTCTAAGAATTGTCTGGAGTCTTTTTTGTTTGGTCTTTTTCTTTTTCTTTTTCTTCTTCTTGACTGGTTTTCTCATCTATTCTTTCCTTTCCTTTAGATCCAGAGTCTGTAGGGGAAACCGGAGGAGATATGTTTCCTTGTTCATGAACTTTCTCTTCCGGAGCAAAGGAATCTAAGTCCTTAGACTTCTCTTCACTTGTCTCCTTTGCCTCTTTTCCATTTTTCACAGTAGATTCTTCTTCTTCACCCACGGTAGAGGGTTCATTACCTAGGTCCTCTATAACAGGAATATGGAATCTTTTAAAAGCATTCCGGAGGATATCTTCTATTTCTTTTGCCACTTTGTCAATTTCTCCAAGCATGAGCTGATTCATTCTATCCTTACTCTAGAACTCATCTTTGCAATCTTTGAAGATCATATCCATTTGTTTTGAAGTAACTGAAGGATAGAGCTGAATAGCTATCTGTTCTCTAATTTCTAAGTCCTTTGCCTTGGCATTTTCTTTTCTCATTTCAAGTTCTTTCTCTAAACTTTTGGGAATTAGAGAGATGATTTCAATAAATGCTTTATTGTATATGTTCAAATACTTGGCTGTGGCTTCCTCCAAAATCTTCTTATCTGCATCATTATATTCATCAAAGAATTATGTTATTGGTTGTAGATTCCCATCCATAGTGACTGCTTTGACTACATCATCAATAGATAGAGTAGGCTTCTCAACAAATTCCTCTGCCTTCTCTTCTATGCCTTGACCAGTAGAGCGTTCTCCAGATATTTTCTTCTTCTTCCTCATTTTCTTGACCTCTTCATCTGATTCAGTCTCTTCATCATCCTTGAGGCTTGTGTATGATCTTGTAGCCTTTGTCTTTGTTCTATTTTCTCCTTTACCAAATAATTTTGCTTTCAATTTTGATGCCTTTGAGCTCTTAGCAGTAGCAACTACAGAGCTCTTGGAGGATCTGGTCTGGGAGGGGGCTTCTACCGGAGCACTTTCTTTTTCTGCTTCTTCCTTTTCTTTCTCTGCCCTTTCTATCTTCTCTCTGTTTGCATCAAGTGCATCTTTTGAAATGCCATACCTTTTGGCAACATTCTCTACTTCTTTTCTCACTTTTCTCTTCATCTCTAGTTGTCTTAGTTCCACATGAATCTTCACACTCAACTCTTCAAAGGTTCCAAACCTTTCTACCTTAGGATCCTTGGGTTGACTAAGTATGTGTTTAACATGTAGCTCTACTATTTTCTCATCTACTTCATACCCCATTGGCATGATCCAAACTAACCTTGGCTCCACTACCTCCATTAGGCACTGATCAGTTTCTACCATAAAGCAAACTGTATCCTTATATTTTTCAACTAGAGATTGGGGGATTCTCTCTTTGGCTTGCACCATATTCTAAAAGTTCTTGAAGTAGCTCCAGAGTGTTGTTTTTTGTGCCTTGGCATCACCAAGTCCATGCAAATAATCCCTGATTTGTATGGCAACAGGTCTATCATTTTGCCATATCCAGCCACTAGATCCTGGTAGCTCATTCATATAATAGAAGAACAAACAGAGTATCAAGCCACCATATTTGAAGGAGTTCTTCTTGTCCTTCTTTATCTTGTGCAGATTTTCCAAAAGTTGGTTCAGAAGGAGCTCACAGAGATCATAGTCAACATTTTTCCTTAACATTTTATAAGCAGCATATATAGCAATTCTGGATACTGAATTCTCCCTGCAGGAGTGATATATCTTATAGCCAATTATCATTGATGCAAATTTGATGTCCGGATCAGTAATATCTTCTACAGTCATTGCTCTCTTATCAAATTTTGATCTGGTAGCCTCACTCACAATTTAGTTTTTGATAGATTTGAGAGTAGGCAACCCACCGGATGAGTGCAATCCAGTTACCGCCCTAATGGCATCTTTAGTGATCTTAAATGACCTGTTCAACCACATGAAGTTGTCATGCATTCTACTCAAAACATACCAAACCCATTCATCTTCTACAAAATAGGGGAAGTGGATGTACTATCCAAAATACTTAACCTAAATTGCCTTGTACTGAGGTTTGAGTTCAAAGGAATCCTCTATTAATTGTTTGTGATAGATGTCCATTAGTTTGGAGTCTCTGAATTCCTCAATGTTTGCATGAGTATATGCCCTAACATCTTTAACATGCAAAACCCCATGCGGAATGCTAGAAAATGCACCTAAGGGATCCACTTCTAGAGATTTGTAGGGATGTTTCTTAAATTTAAGGCATGGCCTATCAGTAATCTTCACAACATTCAAAGTAGCCATCTTAAAGATTTGGAGAATACCTTTTTTGCTTCTAGGGTTTACGAAATGAGCCGAAAAGATCGCCAGTTGACTTGAATTTTACAGTTGATCCTTGAGAGAGATGAAGCAAACCTGTTTGTAGAGCTCTTCTTATCTTTTTCACTAATGCAAATGTGCAAATGATGAGCAAATGAACCCTTTTATCTCTGAGCAAACCCTAATTCCACATTGCAATAAATGTGCAACTTAAGTCATTCGAGTTGCCTTGTTCTCCTTGTTCTAAGAAAGATCTTTTCTGGATCACTGAGATATACTTAGAGTTATTCTTGGTGATTAATTACAATTTATCTTCCTTTCCTCAAACATTTGATCTATCTACAGATCAGGATACCTCAAATTTGAGTCACACCAGATCTAACTGTGAAAATCCTACTTCTTACCAGATGACTATTAAACCAGATCAATCTTGGAAGATTAACCTCTTCTAAACTTCTTGCAGATCTTCCATATCTTTACCAAGGGTTATTTAGATGTTTCTCTAAGAGCCCTTTTACTTTGCAACCTTCCATGTGCCAATTTTAGGCACCAATTGACTGGCTGGGAGAAATTGTTTTCTTTTATGACTCCCCCTAAGCCAGAGCCCATCTATTTAGTTTCTGAAAGAGATATCAGCACCAAATTCTGGTGTGGATTCATCCTCAACATTTTCTACACTCCTCTTCACCCAAATCTTGTTCATTTCCCTTTGAATTTCATCCGCATTCACTTTTCCTTTTCCTTTGTCTTGGTTTTGATTATGATGTACCAAACCCTTTTTGTCCTGAATCTTGCTCCTGTAGAATTTGGCAATATGACCGGATCTATTGCAATTGTAGCAAACAACATTTCTTTACATATTTGACTGATATCCTCTTGATCTACATTAGTTAGCCATATGTCCCATTCTATTGCATGCAAAGCATCTTCCATTGAATGAATTGTTCATTTGCATATTTCTACACTTATGAGATTTGTGACCATACCTTTTGCAATTGAAACACTGTCCAGAGAAGGATGAATTAGTCTGATTCATTTTTCTTCTGCACTAATTTGCTTTATGACCAAAGTTATTGCAGTTGTGGCAATATCCATTGAAAGATGGATATCTTTGAGCATTTGGTTGCCTTACCAGAGGTCTTCTAGGTCTGTTCCTTGGATTTCCAAATATAGAGTTCTTCTAACTAGATCCAAAGCTTTCACCTTTCTCATACCCCAAGCCTTCTTTGTCATCTACCCTCTTCTGGCTTTGAAGAAGAACTTCAATTTTAGCAGAGCTTATCTTGACTTTCTCTTTGTGATCATTTGTTGTTTGAAGATCCCTTTTAAGAGTGTCAATCTGATTCTCAAGTTGTTCTTCATTATCTCTAGCTTCTTCAAGATCAGATTCTAGATACCTGATTATTTTGTCCATATTGTGGCAGTCTTCTGACTTTTCCTTGAGAGATTGTCTTAGATTATCTTCAATTTTCCTTTTCTCTTCAATTTCTTGGGTGAATTTCATAACCCTTGATTCCATTTCATGTCTTACCATGATGACTTCTTTTGATAGCTTCTCGCATAACTTGTTCTTCTCATTCAGATCTTCATTAGTGTTATTGGCTTGACTTTGACATGCTAATTGTTGAAGTAGTTCCTTTCTCTTTTCATAGAGATACTTAGTTTCTCTTTTAGTTCATTTATGAAATCATCAGCTTGTTTGAGTCTTTCTTTTAAGTCATGGACTTCAGAACGAGACTATTCAAGATCATCTAAGGTAGACTGGAGTTGTTCCCTCATACCATACATATCTATTGAGATTCCCAGATCTTCCTCAAGCTGTTAGGCTTTGTTTGGAGGAACTTGGCTCTGATACCAATTGTTGATAACTAAGAGGGGGGTGAATCAGTTATCTTAATTAATTTATCTTTGTGTTCTTCAAATTAAATAAGCATGCATAACCAAGAAAGTAGAAATAAACTCAATACACATGACACAATGATTTTGATGTGGAAAACCCTGTTAAGGGAAAAACCACGGGGTGACTAACCCAAGATCGTATTCTCTATTAGAAGAATAAGGTAATACAAAATGGCACTTGTCAATTAGGGCTCACTACCCGAGCACACTACTCACAAGAGGCTCACTGCCTACAAGAGACTCACTGTCTACAAGTTATAAAGTAATAAGATACTTGAACTGATGAGAAGCATCCACACATGCTGAGGTTTAGTTCCGGTTAGGCTCAATACACTGATCTGCTGCACTTCATTCTTCCTCTTCTTTGGTGTTGCTGTCCAGTCACATTCTGGACCTGTATTACTGCTTCCAAATAGTTCTCTTCTTTTTTTCACACACCACTACACACCACACACACCTTCACACCTAAATCCATCTGGTATATATATCTGTACGAAGGATTTCATCCACTTTCTAGTCGACATCCAGAACACTCAATATTTTTCCAAACTCTAATCTATCAGCTGAATCCTTGCATACCAAGTGATGTGTATGAAGGAGATGCTTATAGAAGTCATCAATCATGTCAGAAAATTATGAATGATACCTCAAGAAACTTGATCACCATCAATATCTCATCCGGATTAAGGTCTGATGCTCTGCCAGTCAAGTCTTTCTCAGTCTACTCTACCAAATAGGAACTCAATACTCAGATGCTCATATCTCTTCACTCTTTTATCACCGGAGGCTCAGTCCCTAGAATCTATCAGTCAAGGTACTCCTCTTGACTTCCCCAAGTCTGCACTTTACTAAGATACTACCTCTGAGAGATCTGGACCTAACTGTCAGACCTTGCTACATACTCTGTTCTTGCTTACCTAACCAAGATACACTTCAGTCTATCTTTCGGTAGGGTCATATCATGTCCTGTGGATGTGTGGGATGGACTTTGTTGCCATCAATGACAACACTCATGAAGCCATATAGTGTCTCTTTCCAATAGGTATATCCCCTCACGTGTGATGAGGCAGTTTGGGCAGGTTTAGGACTTACCCTAGGCCATGGCATTTTTTGCGAGGACGTCGCAGGATGTGTCGAGATGGCTAGCACCGATACAACCCCAGGTGGCCATACAGGATTTTGCTGGACTACAGCTAGTGCAGTAGGACTAGAGAATCCAGGTAGTTGATGCAGGCACCACCCCATCTTATAACCGATGGTGGCAGGTGTGGAGACCTATTTGTCTTACAGACCCGGCAGTTGAGCCAGACATGACAGTGGAGGCAGAGGAGGAGGATAAGGTCTGGGAGGAGTATGTGATGGAGGAGGTGTTTGTTGAGGAGGGTGATAGCATTGGGGTCTTGGCTATAGTAGTGGTAGGTTGGAGAGGTAGGAGAGAGAGGATGGGGGCAGAGGCAGAGGGCACCCCAGCAGTAGCAGGCACCCCAATAGGTACCTCATTAGGTACTTGTGCAACAAGATTAGAGAGGTTAGATGCTAATACCACGAGCACCTTGGTAGTAGTAGCAGGTGCCACAACTACAAGCTGCACAACAACAGGGTGGAAATAGCAAAAGCCACAGCAACAAGCTGCGCAGGAATAAAGGCCACAACGGTAGGGACCTATGCAGGTGGGGCCATTTACAGGTGCTGGGGCTTTGGAGGTAGGGCCATTAGGGATAGCTCCTAGCCATCTTCCTAGTGTTTAGATTGGGCATTGGTGGACTCGTGCCGACGGGGAGGAGGAGATATACACTCTATGGGCCCAGGTGGCTAGTTTAGAGGATGAGGTGCCCGAGATGGATCTACAACAGTTATAGGGAGTCTAGGCCCTGTTAGATGGAGCAGATGCTGGAGACAGAGACCCTCAGGTCTATGTATTTCAAGTGTAGATAGGGCAGTTATAGTCACAGATGTAGGCACAGGTGGTTGTGATTACGACTGAGAGGGATACAGAGAGATTATTGTGACAGGAAGCTAAGGTGAGGATACAGAGTGCCGAGACTAGGGCACGGAAGGCTGAGGGACAGGTTGTAGGGCTACAGGATGAGGTCACTTGTCTACAAGGTATGATAGTTAGGATTGGTATTGGGAAGATTTGGTTAGACTCTGAGGCATGGATCCATGAGCTACAAGACTAGATTTTAGAGCAGTGCTCAAGAGATGAGTACTATAATGGGGCTTATTGCATTGTAGTACCTGAGGGTTAGCATGTGCTGAGATATAGCCAGCGGAGTGGATCAAGGATGTCTAGTTCTTATAGGTCCAGGAGATCACAGTAGTCAATTCAGTAGCCACCACCTCAACAGTAGTAGTAGTAACCACATATGGGGCCACCACCACAGCGTCCACCTGGGTCTCCTACCGACTCAGCTAGAGAGTCATCGACCCATGAATGATGGTTAGAATTTGATGTATTTTGGCCCTTGAGACATTTTTGTATCATGACATGTATTATTATTTTGAGCGATGTATATTTTGGTGGCGGTGTATGTATATATATATGATATGCATTCATGGTTATGGGTATTTATGGTTTATGGATTTATGTTGTGATGGATGCATTTATGATTTTATGGATGATATGGATTATGATGGTATAGATGGATAGATAGATGTATGGATGTTATAGATGTTTATGGTTCTTATGATGTTCATGGATTTATGCATTGTGGATGGACTTATGATTACATGTATGTTATGGATTATGATGTTGTTCATGGATGAATGATGTTGATTTATGGTATGAATTTGGATTATGTCATGGATTATGATGGAATATATGCTTAGATTAATAAACATATATTATGCATGGATGAAAATGGAAATGGATATGTAATGGTTGATGCCATGGGTAAATGGATAAATGTAAATGGAAATGATAAATGATAATGGATAAATAGATAAATGATAATGGATAATGGTATAGTGATAGGTGCAAATGGAAATGATAAATAGATAAATGATAATGTTTAAATGGTAAAATGATAATGGATAAATGGATAAATGATAATGGTTAAATGGTAATGGATAATGATAATGGATAATGGGATGGGTGGTTGTCATTATACATTGTGATGCTTTTAGAACCATGGGCAATGGGGTGAGGAGGTTGTTGAAATACACATGACAACAAAGAGGGGGGGGGGGGGGGGTGAATTAGTTGTCAAAAAAACTTAACTTCATAAACCATTAAATACTTAATTCCTGATAATCTAATTTTAACCATGAAAACATAAAACCATAGACTAAATACTAATTACACATTCAACACTCTAGACACTAGATTTTTACATGGAAATTCCTAAAAGGTGAAAACCATAGTGGGTGTTAGCCCAAAAAAATATATAAGTTATAACAATATCAAAAAATAGAGGCTCACTACTTATAGGGCTCACTACCCAAATTGCTCACTACAAAGAATGGATCGCTGCCAAGGTGTTGAAATTAGGACAGATAACTAAGAGGGGGGTGAATCAGTTGTCACAATTTTTTATCTTTTTCTACATTTAATATTCTTCACCACTTATAGATAGATTAATGATATAACCATGAAAGCATGAATCAACAACATGTGTAGAAACACAATCAATACATATAACACCAGGATTTTTACGTGGGAACCTGATTAAGGCAAAAACCACGGTGGGGGTTAACCCACAAGATTTATTCTCTATTAAAAGAATAGAAAAATGGGAAGGCACTTGCCTTCAGGCACACTACCCAGAGCTCACTACTCAAAGGAGGCTCACTGCCTATAGAAACATTCACATGATTAACACTAAAAGGTTGAACTGAGAAACAACATCTTCTCCATGCCAAGGTTTAGTTCCATTGAAGCTCACAACACCTCTGCTCTGCCCCCAAACAATTCCTCACTACTCCCACATATTCACTTACATCCACACATTTACACGACTTCATTACACTTATTTATATAGGACATGGACTTTGGATTGAACATCAAAGTCAGCCTTACAATCATCTATTTGGAACATTCTCCAAGATAGGCATTACAAGCAATTACAATTACAAGACTTGACTTAGTATAAAATACTACATGTGGATCACTAAACTATTAGCCAAACATATATGGGACTCAAATCTTCCTCGAACAACATGCCACACTCCAGGCATCCAGTCAACCAAGGCTGGAAAGAACAACAACACCCAAGGAGAAATCTTCAACTACGAGCTCAATCCTCAATGCAGACCACCAACACAATAGGCAGATGATCCAAATACCTCCACAAGCACAATGAAATCAACAAGAACAACCGCACCACCTGAAATCACCAAAATCACTTGCATCTTCAAACTGAAACTTAAGAACACTAACTGTCATTACTGTCACACTAGAAAGATTGCTTGTGGACCTCCAAACCATGAACAACTTGAGTTGAGGATACACATCAACATCTCAAATATACCTCTAGAACCACATACCATGATATTCCAATGCAGAGTAATCTGGACCAAATTCCTATCACTCTATTAGCTCAAAACAACTACAAAACTTGGTTCTACTCAAATGGCCATAACTTCACCAATCCTTCATGCGGATCTCTCAAATCTTAACTGGAGCTACTCTAGACAATCCTCTATAACACCCTTTAGTCTACAGACTCTAATATTCATCTAATGTGGAGCAATCTACTTTATTGAACCGCACTATCTCCACTATCTCTGACAAAGAGATATGTTGACATTAATGACAACACATCATAGACACATATTTGCAACAATCTCCCCCTTTGTCATTGATGGCAACATATGATGTGAAAAACTAATTCAACCATCAAGACAAGGACTTCTTCCCCTTTCTCTTATCACACTTGCAACCACTTTCTTCACTACTCCCCCTTTCACCAGTAAATACTTACTTCTAAGTTTTTCACATGACTTCTCTCCCCCATTGACATCAATGGCAAAGGGCACATTTTGTAATCATCTCTACCCCTTTTTGTTTCCAAACTCAACTCTAAAATTATCATACTGACTACTCCCCCTGAGTAGCATCTCCTTAACACCAATCCGGATCACAAGATATGACTGAGTTACACCGGACTGATGCACACTAGTGCACCTTAGTTTGAACAGGAGGGGTGATAACCCCTAGCTTCACTCTGAGATACTAAAAATTGTCCTTAGAGGCTTATTAAAGATATTCGCAATCTGATCCTTTGGAGAAATAAATTCCAATCTGACTTCATTCTCATTTACATTCTCTCAAAAAGTGAAACTTGATGGATATGTGCTTTGTCTTTGAATGGAACACTGGATTCTTTGAGATGTTTATTGCACTTAAATTATCACAGAAGATTGTAACAGGCTCTTCAAACACAACTCTAATATCATTAAACAGTTGCTTCATCCACAAAACTTGAGTATAATTACTTGTTGCTACTATATACTATGCTTCTGCAATAGACAGAGATATTGCCTCTTGCTTTTTGCTCAACCAAGAAACCAATCTTTCTCCCAATAAAAATGCACAACCACTAGTATTCTTCATGTCATCCACATCTCCTACCCAATTAGCATCTATATGCATGAAGAGTAAAATCATCATCCTAGGATACCATAAACCATAATTAGATGTTCCCTTCAGATATCTAAAAATTCTTTTAACTGCTACAACATGAGATTCTCTAGGATCAGCTTGAAATCTAGCAACAAGGCCTACTGCATTCATAATATCAGGTCTGGTATGAGTCAGATAAAGCAGTCCTCCAATCATTGATCTATACCTTTTCTGATCTGCTTGAGGGGATTCATCATCTTTACTCAACTTGCATCTAGTTATCATAGGAGTACTCACTAGTTTTGAATCCTCCATTCCAAACTTTTTCAACAATTCTTTTTCATACTTAGACTAAGATATGAAGATGCCCTTATCTGATTGAATGATTTGTAGACCCAAGAAGAAATTCATTTCACCAAGCATGGACATCTCAAATTCACTTAGCATCTGATCAACAAAATTTTTACACATGATCTCATTTCCACTAAAGATGATATCATCAACGAATACTTCAACAATTAAGATGTGGTCATGATCAATTTTGAAATAAAGATTACTGTCAACTAGGCCTTTGCTAAAACCTAGCTTTAGTAGATACTTATCTAATCTTTCATACTAGGCTCTTGGGGCTTGTTTAAGTCCATAAAATGCTTTCCTTAACCTATAGACCATATCTCCTTGATCAAACAACTAGAATCCTTCCGGTTGCTCAATGTAGACTTCTTCTTCTAACTCTTCATTTAGGAATGCTAACTTGACATCCATCTGGTAAACTTTGATATATTTGTAAGCAACAAATCCAAGAAATAATCTGACTACTTCGATTCTTGCCACCTGAGCAAAAGTTTCTTCAAAATTAATTCCCTCTACATGAGAATATCCTTTACACATCAATCTTGCTTTGTTTCTCACAACTTCACCATCTTCATTTAATTTATTCCGAAAGACCCATTTAGTTCCAATTGCATATTTGTTTTTAGGTCTAGGAACAAGATTCCAAGTATGATTATTTTCAATTTGCATTAATTCTTCTTCCATTGCTTTTACCCAACTTTCATCATTACAAGTTTCATTTACTAATTTTGGTTCAATCTTTGAAATCAAACAATACTCTTCTTGTTCTTCAGCAATTTTTCTTCTAGTTTGAACACCTTTATTTCTATCTCCTATAATCTGATCTTCAGAATGATTCAACCTTACATACCTAGGAGTTTTGGGATTTTCTTGAACTTCTGATTCATGAACTTGTTCCTCAACATTTGCACTAGCTTCTTGAGTCACTGGATTCTCTGAAGCAATCTAAATTTGAGTTTGAACTTGCTTTCCTTGGTTTGGACTTTCATTTTGATCATCCAATTCATATCCACAATACTTGGAAGGTCTCTCCTTGCTTTTATCAACATTGACATTAACACTTTCAAGAATCCTTTTCAATCTCTTGTTAAAGCACCGATATGCCTTGCTTTGATTAGAATAACCCAGAAATATTCCTTCATCACATCTTGCATCAAACTTGCCTAAATCTTCATCTCTTTTGATATAGCATTGACTACCAAAAACTCTAAAGTATTACATAGTAGGAGCATTACCAAACCACAGTTAATAAGGTGTTTTACTAGTATTACCTTTGATCTGCACCTGATTAAGAGTGTAGACAACAGTACTCATAGCCTCTCTCTAATAGACATGTAGAACATTTTCCTTCATCTTCATGGTTCTAGCAGCCTCTTGAATAGTTTGGTTGTTCCTTTCCATAACTCCATTTTGCTGAGGAGTCCTAGTAGCAGATAACTATCTTCTTATTCTATGCTTTTCACAAAATGAATTAAACTCACCAGAGGTAAACTTTGCACCTCTGTCAGATCTCAAACACTTTATCTTCACATCAATCTCATTCTCCACCCTAGCCTTGAAAAACTTGAATCTATCAAGAGCCTCTGATTTCTCTCTCAAGAAAGTGACCCACATCATCCGGGAGTAATCATCAATCAGCAACATAAAGTATCTATCTCCTTGCAAACTCCTAACTCTGCCAGGACCAAACAAATCAATGTGCACAAGTTCCAACAATCCAATTGAAAAATTTTCTTTACTTTTGAATGTAGCTCTATACTATTTGCCCAACTGACATTCCTTACACATGCTATTAGCAGGTTTCACAAGCTTTGGAAGATCTCTCATAGCCTGAGTAGTACTTATCTTGACAATGTTATCAAAGTTTACATGACACATTCTCCTATGCCATAACCAACTCTGATCAATTTAGAAATCAAACAAATTTTACCAGTACCACTTAAATCAAAGATGTTACCTCTAGTTTGTGTATCAAATGCAATCTTAGTTCTAAAGATTTCCAAAATTGTGCATTTTCTATCCTTGAATCAGAGATCATACCATTTGTCAACCAATTGTCCAACATTGAGAAGATTATGCTTCAACCCTTCTACATAGAAGACATCATTAGTGTTGTTCTTACCACCAAGAGAGATGGATCCTCTACCATGGATTCTACTAGTTGAAATGTCTCCAAACTTCACAATTCCACCTTCATATCTATCCAAACTTACAAACTTACTTTTATCACTAGTCATATGATGAGAACATCCACTGTCAATTACCCATTCATCCTTTTCTTCAACTTGAGCAACTAAGACACTTTCCACATTCACACAGCTAGCGAATTCAATAGGCACCAGATCTTCTTCTTTGATAGCAATGAACACCCATTCATTTCCAGAGGTACTTTCCACATTCTCACCAGCAAATACTTACTTCTAAGTTTTTCACATGACTTCTCTCCCCCTTTGGCATCAATGGCAAAGGGCACATTTTTGCAATCATCTCTACCCCTTTTTGTTTCCAAATTGAACTCTAGAATTAACATACTGACTACTCTCCCTAAGTAGAATCTCCTTAACACCAATCTGGATCACAAGATATGACTACAAGTTACACCAGACTGATGCACACTAGTGCACCTTAGTTCTGAGCAGGAGGGGTAATAACCCCTAGCTTCACTCTAAGATACTCAAAAGTATCCTTAGGTAGAGGCTTAGTGAAGATATTCATAATCTAATCCTTTGGAGAAACAAATTCTAATCTGACTTCATTCTCATTTACCTTCTCTCTCAAAAAGTGAAACTTGATGGATGTGTGCTTTGTCTTTGAATGCAACATCAGATTCTTTGAGATGTTTATTGCACTTGAATTATCATAGCAGATTGTAACAGGCTCTTCAAACATAACTCTAATATCCTTCAACATTTGCATCATCCACAAAACTTGAGTACAATTACTTGTTGCTGCTATATACTATGCTTCTGCAGTAGATAGAGATATTGCCTCCTGCTTTTTGCTCAAACAAGAAACCAATCTTTCTCCCAAGAAAAATGTAACACTACTAGTACTCTTCTTGTCATTGACATCTCATGCCCAATCAGCATCTGTATATGAATGAAGAGTAAAATCATCATCTTTAGGATATCATAATCCATAATCAGATGTTCCCTTCAGATATCTAAAAATTCTTTTGACTACTACAGCATGAGATTCTCTAGGATCAGCTTGAAATCTAGCAAAAAGGCCAACTACATTCATAATATTAGGTCTGGTATGAGTCAAATAAAGCAATCCTCCAATCATTGATCTATACCTTTTCTGATCTACCTTAGGGGAGTCATCATCTTTACTCAACGTGCATCCAATTATCATAGGAGTACTCACTAGTTTTGAATCCTCCATTCCAAACTTTTGCAACAATTCTTTTACATACTTAGACTAAGATATGAATATGCCCTTATCTGACTAAATGATTTGCAGACCCAAGAAGAAATTCATTTTACCAAGTATGGACATCTCAAATTCACTTTGCATTTGATCAGAAATTTTTTTACACATGCTCTCATTTCCACCAAAGATGATATCATCAACAAATACCTCAACAATCAAGATGTGTTCATGATCAATTTTGAAATAAAGATTACTATCAACTGGGCCTTTGCTAAAACCTAGCTTTAGCAGATACTTATCTAATCTTTCATACCAGGCTCTTGGGACTTGTTTAAGTCCATATAATGCTTTCCTCATTCTACAGACCATATCTCCTTGATCAGACAACTAGAATCCTTCTGATTGCTCAATGTAGACTTCTTCTAACTCTCCATTCAACAATGTTGACTTGACATCCATCTGGTAAACTTTGAAATCTTTGTAAGTAGTAAGTACAAGAAATAAACTAATTGCTTTGATTCTTGCCATCGGAGCAATAGTTTCTTCAAAATCAATTCCCTCTACCTAAAAATATCCTTTTAACACTAATCTTGCTTTGTTTCTCACAACTTCACCATCTTCATTTGATTTATTCTAGAAGACCCATTTAGTTCCAATTTCATTTTTGTTTTCAATCTTTGAAATCAAACAATACTTTTCTTGTTCTTCAACAATTTTTCTTCTAGTTTGAACACCTTTATTTCTATCTCCTATAATCTAATCTTCAGAATGATTCAACCTTACATACCTGGGAGTTTTGGGATTTTCTTGAACTTGTTCCTAAACATTTGCACTAGCTTCTTGAGTCGTTGGATTCTTTGGAGCAATCTGAATTTGAGTTTCAACTTGCTTTCCTTGGTTTAGACTTTCATTTTGATCATCTAATTCATATACACAATACTTGGAAGGTCTCTCCTTGCTTTCATCAATGTTGACATTAGCACTTTCAACAATCCTTTTCAATCTCTTTTTAAAGCACTGGTATGCCTTGCTTTGATTAGAATAACCTAGAAATATTCCTTGATCACATATTGCATCAAACTTGCCTAAATCTTCATCTCTTTTGATATAGCATTTACTACCAAAAACTCTGAAGTTTTTCACAGTAGGAGAATTACCAAACCATAGTTCATAAGGTGTTTTACTAGTATTACCTTTGATCTACACCCGGTTAAAAGTTTAGATAGTAGTACTCATAGCCTCTCTCCAATAGACATGTGGAATATTTTCCTCCATCATCATGGTTTTAGTAGCCTCTTGAATAGTTCAGTTCTTCCTTTCCAAAACTCCATTTTGCTGAGGAGTCCTAGGAGCAGATAATTGTCTTCTTATTCCATACTTTTCACAAAATGCATTAAACTCACTGAAGGTAAACTCTCCACCTCTGTCAGAACTCAAACACTTTATCTTCACACCAATCTCATTCTCTACCCTAGCCTTGAAAAACTTGAATATGTCAAGAGCCTCTGATTTCTCTCTCAATAAAGTGACCCACATCATCTAAGAGTAATCATTAATCAGCAACATAAAGTATATATTTCCTTGCAAACTCCTAACTCTGGTATGACCACACAAATCAATGTGCACAAGTTCCAACAATCCACTTAAAAAATTTTCTTTACTTTTGAATGTCGCTCTGTACTGTTTGTTCAACTAACATTCCTTACACATGCTATTAGCAGGTTTCACAATCTTTGTAAGATCTCTCATAGCCTAAGTAGTACTTATCTTGACAATTTTATCAAAGTTTACATGACACATTATCCTATGCCATAACCAACTCTGATCAATCTGAGAAATCAAACAACTTTTACCAATACCACTTAAAAGAAAGATGTTACCTCTAGTTTGTGTACCAAATGCAATCTCAGTTCTAAAGCTTTCCAAAATTCTACATTTTCCATCTTTGAATTAGAGATCATACCCTTTGTCAACCAATTGTCCAACACTAAGAAGATTATTCTTCAAACCTTCTACATATAAGATATCAATAGTATTGTTCTTACCACAAGAGAAATGGATCCTTTGCCATGGATTTTACTAGCTGAATTGTCTCCAAACATCACAATTCCACCTTCATATCTTTCCAAACTTACAAAATTACTTTTATCACCAGTCATATGATGAGAACATCCACTATCTATTACCCATTCAACCTTTTCTTCAACCTGAGAAGCTAAGGCACTTTCCACATTCACACAGCTAGCAGATTCAGTAGGCACCAGATCTTCTTCTTTGATAGCAATGAACACCAATTCATTTCCAAAGGTACTTCCCTTATCAGATTCATCATCTGTGACTCCTTCATCGGCAACTTCTTAAACACAGTAGCATTTCTTCTAAACCTTAGGTCTGTTAGGGTTTGGATTTGAAACTCTCTCCAGACATCTTGAAGCAAAATGACTAATCTTATTGCAAGCAAAACATTTGAAAGGCAACTTTCCTTCATACTTACTAGATCCTCTTGGTGATCTTTTGGCAATAAGGGCTTCAAGTTCTTCAAGCTCACTTTCATCTTCTTCAAGTTCCTTCCTTGCCTTCTCATATTTGGTTAGTCTTCTTGAAGAGATTTCACTTTGATCAAATATTTGCTTTCTAAAAACACTAGCCTTAAATGCAGATTCTGATTTAGGAAGAGAATCACCAAACTCACTCATTTCAAATGTTGAAAGCTTGCCAACCAATTGATCCCTTGTAACATTTGTCACAGTCTTGATCTCCTAAATAGCAGCAACTCTGTGTTTGTATGAAGTAGGTAAGGATCTAAGCATCTTGCCAACAATCTTTGATTCTTCTAGTTTTCCACCAGCACACCTGATACTACACACAAGTTCATTCACCTTCTACATGTAGGAAGTGATGTTTTCATCTTCACTCTTCCTCAAAATTTCATATCTACCCTTTAGGATCTATAACTTAGCACATTTGACATATGCATCACCTTCATACAGAGTTTCCAACTTCTTCTAGATTTCATGAGCATTTTGCAATTCCAAGACATTTGTGATTTATGTATCAGTCAGGGTACTCAACAATGCTTCTTTAGCCTAAATGTTGTTTTCAACATCTTTGATTTGATCTAGACTTGTAGGACCATTCTACGGAGGAGTATACTTATCCTTAGTTATCAACTAATAAGGATCACCCATGCATTGCAAATGACATTCCATGCACCTCTTCCAAAGAGAGTAATTTGTTCGATCAAATCTCAGACTATCCTTCTTGTATGTCGACATCCTAGATCTCCTCAAGAGGTCAAGCTTCTTTTAGAGGAACCGGCTTTGATACCAATTGTTGTAATTAGGACAGATAACTAAGAGGGGAGGGTGAATCAGTTGTCACAAATTTTTATCTTTTTCTGCATTTAATCTTCTTCACCACTTATAGACAGATTAATGATATAACCATGAAAGCATGAATCAACAACACATGTGCAGGAACACAATCAACACATATAACACCAAGATTTTTATGTGGAAACTCGGTTAAGGGAAAAAACACTTAAAAGAATATAAAAATGGGAAGGCACTTGCCTTTAGGCGCATAGCTCAAAGGAGGCTCACTACCTACAGAAACATTCACATGATTAACAATGAAAGGTTGAACTGAGAAACAACATCTTCTACATGCCAAGGTTCAGTTCCATTGAAGCTCACAACACCTCTACTCTGCCCCCAAACACTTCCTCACTCCCTCCACATCTTCAATTACATCCACACATTTACACAACTTCATTACAATTATTTATATAGGACATGAACTTTGGAATGAACATCAAAGTCAGCCTTACAATCATCTATCTAAAAGATTCTCAAAGATAGGCATTACAAGCAATTACAATTACAAGACTTGACTTTGTATAAAATACTACATGCAAACCACCACACTGTTGGCCAAACATAGCTGGTGTTGGCATGAGACATTGTGTGGCTTCATGAATGTTGTCATTGATGGCAACAAAGTTTATCCCACACATCTGTAGAACATGGTGTGTCTTTACTGGAAGTCAAATTGAAGAAGTGTTGTGGTTTGGTAAGCAAGAACAGAGCAGGCAATAAGGTCTGACAGTCAGGTCTAGATCTCTCAGAGGAAGTATCTCAATAAAGTGAAGTTTTGGGGAAGTCAAGAGGAGTACCCTGACTGATAGATTCCAAAGATTTAGCCTTCGGTGTGTTGACACTCATTTTGACCAGGGGTTGATTTATCATGATCAGGAGGTTTCTTCATTTGAACCCTTTATCTTCTTGCCCATTTTTTCTAAGTGTTGGACCTCCTCAGTATTTTTCAACTGCAGCATCATGTTTTCCTGAGGAGGAGGTCGTCATCATCATCATCTTGTCTTCGATGGTTAACATCATCATGTTCTTCGTCGACTGGGTTTTTCATCGTCATCATCATATTTCAACTGTCGGGTGATGTTTGGTTTTTATCATGATGATGCTGCCGAGCTACAGTGCGCCCTGATCTGCTTGCGAGGGTGATGTTTCAAAGTCTCCGGTGATCTTCCATTTATCACCTTGCGCGAGCATGATGATGATGTTGCTTATTCTTTGAATTGCTCGACCTAACTTGTTTTTTCCTAAGGGTCGTGTTCATCATCATCATATTTCCAGTTATCATCCTGCTGCTTGTGAAGGTCATCATATTTTCTGCCTTCATGATATTTCACCGGGGTGATATTTTTATCATCGGGTGATCTTGGTTAACATCATCCTGATGATGCTGTTGAAGAGTTCTAAGTGCGACCCGATATTCACTAGGGTCATCATATTTTGGAACGTCAGGATGATCTTAGTCAATATCATCCTGATGAGGTTGTATCACTTCTTGTTCTTTGTTTCTCATCCTGATGATGCTGACGTCATCCGTATATCAGGGTGATATTTTTCTTTCTGCCTATCTGCATCATGATATTCGCGAAGGAGGGGGTGATATTTTCATATCACCCGGATATATGTTTGTTCGAACATCATGATGATGTTGATATCAAGGAGATATCCGCCTGCTAGCTTCGCGCGTTATCTATTGAGGGTGATCTTTTCAAGCAGCATCATCATATTCAGTTATCGCCCCGATCTTATAGAGGAGCTACAGTGCAACCTGATATTTGAACATCAGGAGGATATTTCCAAATATCCGGTTGTCTTCCGAATATCATGATGATGTGAATATGATGATGACGTCATCAAGGTCCGCGGGGGTCATATTTCTAACACTGATCATCTTGAAGAGACCTCCTGATATTTACAAACATGATGATGACGTCATCCGGATATGAGGAGGTGCGCAGTAGGCGGATATGATGATGACGTCAGCAGGATATGATGATGACGTCATCAGGATGTTCATCGGCCAGACTTTTGTTATAAGCTCAGCAGGAGGATGTTCCTCCGAAGGATCAGGTTGTGCCGATTATCATGAAGGTTATATTTCAAATATCATGATGACGTCAGGGTGATATTTCGAACAACAGGATATCATGCTGCTGGAAGATGATGATGATGAAGTCTATACTAGTGTCGTCAGGAGCAAAAGCACCGACATGATATATGCTCATGACCTAGAATATAAGGCGTTATTGAGGTCATCGCGGGGTGCATGTGGGATATTGATATCCTGCATTTTCAAATATCATGATGATGAGTCTCGGCGGGAAAAGCTTGCGATGGTCTGTTTGATGGTTTTCCCAAGGCCGCAGGTTGGTGCGCCATTAATGGCGATTGTTGCAGAGGTGTGGGCGATGGCGTGGGTCGATCTTGTACCCGACTGGAGGTGTCAATCAGCGGATGATGGCGCAGGGCTCGAGAAATCTTCCTGTCTCCTCCCCTACCTGCTGCATTCAAGTTTGGGCGCCAATCTGGTTGTGTTTGAGCGCCATTTTCATGATACTGTGTATCTGGCGAAATTTTGGTCAACATTGTAATTAATTGCTGAGCACCTACCTGGCTGTTATAAGCAGGTTGTGTTGTTCATTTGAAGGTTGTTGAAAGTTGAGGATTCTTGGCTTTGTAATGCATGACAAGCTGATCTGGTTGCTCTGTACAGCTTACCTGTGAGTTTATGTATCTCTTGTTGTTTGTTTTTGGCATGAACCCACTGATTTCATGATTTAACTTATATGAGAAGTGCTGTTTGGCATGTGTTGTGTTAATTCTGTCTCCAGTATTGCATGTACTCTTCTTCTGAATCTGGATGTTTGGTAATGTTTAGATTCTAGAACATAGAATTCCTATGTTGACTGTCTGATCTTCTGACTTCTACTCAAGGGGTAGATTAAACTGTTTTCAGGTTGAACATTGGGAAGGGTATACTGCAGTAGGGATACCATAAGTAGAGATAACCTAACACTTTGTATTGGGAGATGCCTGTAAGGCAGGTATCACATAGATCCCCTTGAAATCCAGTTTTAGTTGTTTATGCTGATCATTCACAGGTGTATGTCTATTGACTCCAGGCCCTGGATAGGCACCAATCATGCTTTGTTTTGTGTTATAACCATATCCAGCTTTGCATCCACACTTAAACTCCAAAGCAAAATCTAAAACCAACATTAGGATATTAGAATTAGTTTAGGATCCTCAGTCCTCTGTCTACAACTGCAAATAGGCCCAAAGCTAGCCCCTTTGCCCTTATCTTTCAGTTTTGGTCTACTTACAGGAGGACAATCTGCTTTCTGTCAGCATCCCAGCCTTGCATGCATATCCTCATGGATGTTGAGTAGGGAATACCCCCCTAGGTCCTGCAGAGCCTGAAGAAGAAGAGGAGATAAAATATAGAGTCTATCTCCTATACTGTTGACCCCCTGGCCCAGAGCTCCTGTTGATCACTGATGGCTACCTTGTAGGGATATCTGGGAATAAGCATCCAGTCTGGGAAAAAGTCAACACGGTGATAGAAGAGTGAAGAGATATGAGCACTTGAGTGTTGGGTTCCTGATTGGTAGAGTAGACAGAGGAAGAACTAAACGGCAGAGCATCAGACCTAAATCCAGATGAGATATTGATGGTGATCAAGCTTCCTAAGGTATCATTCATGATTGGCTGACATGATTGATGACTTTTATAAGCATCTCCTTGATACACATCACTTGGTAAGCAAGGATTCAGCCGACAGAATAAGGTTTGGGAAAATATTGACTATTTTGGATGCTGACTAGAAAGGAGTTGAAATCACTTGTGCGGATATATATACCATATGGATTTATATGTGAAGGGATGTAATGTGCGATTGGAATTGTGTAAAGAAAAGTAGAAGAGCAGTGAAAAGGCAACAAGATAGTGTGAGGACCACCCTTTTTACTTATGTTGTTATGACTATTTACATTACTGTTATTGTTATTTTTTTTATGTTTGTGGGATAGCAGTTCCCGGAATTGTCAAACTATTAAACTTTATTATGATTTCGGAAAAACTAATTGGGTGATGTTTGGATAAGTTTACATTTCAGAAAAGTTAAATAGGTGATGATGGAAAATTGTAATATGATTTCATTTATTTTAATTAGAACTATGTCATGATAATGCATGTTTTTAAGTTGCTTCGGCTATGATGATTTTATGTGGTTACTGATCTTGTAATTTAGTGTGCAAGAATTATTAATCGAACCACAAATTTCGGAGATCATTCCGCACCTTGTTATTGTTATTCCCTGTTAAGCTGATCTGGTCCCACGAGGAACCAAGATCTTTCTGTGTTTGATGTGATGTTGTAATATGGTCCTTCGTATGGTCGAGTGGGATTGGTTACCCTCTTGTAACATTATTTTATAATTTGTGTTGTAAAAAAAAGATTGAATTTGAATTTCCTTATTTTATTTAAATTTATGAGGCCTTTTCTTGTGCTTTACCTTGACCAGGGGTGTCTTGTATGGGTTAAAGTTGACCCTGGGTTATACCCCATGGGTCTAGGGGCCCATTTGGCATGGGTAACCCTTGAGTAACCTCCATCTAGTCATCTTAACTTCCCCCTGAAGTTAAGTGGCGAAAATTGGAGGTATGGAGGGGACAAGATGGGTTGTACCAACACCCAACCCATCCCTCTTCATTCCCCAAGGTTAGAGATGACTACAAAACCCATCCATTATTGAAGGATTGACTTGAAGTCACCTTCTCCACTAGTAAGATTCCCCCATGTGAAGTGGGGCCACCCATGTGAAGGAGGGAAGAAGAGGCATGGGTCACCTGTCTTTTACTCCTTTAACTCCTTTTATTTCTCCCATGCGTAAGAGAAATGACATGAGGAGAGGGATAAGGAGTACTCTAGGGATGGGTGAGTGACATAAGCCACCAGGACAGAATAGTGGTTTTGGGGGAGAGTGAGGAGGTGAGAAGTGTCACCTCCCCATTCCTCTAAATTGAAAAGAAATTGGGTTATTTGTTTCCAATTTTGGAAGGAGAGGGAGTTAGTTGAATTTTGGGGAGAGTTTTATGATTATTGTCAGAGAATAGGAAAGTTAGCTTAGAGGAGAGAAAAGAGAGAGAGGAGTTGTTGGCTAAGGTTGGAAGAGAACCCAGTGGAGCTCTGCATCAGTTTCATTCCAGGAGGGCTTTGTAAGGTTGGTTTGGTCTTTACCTTTCTTTCGTATATCTGAATGTGTATGTAAAGTGTGTGAAAGATGATTATTTGTTGTGTTTTAGATGTGTTTTCTATGGGGTTTGTTGTCGGGTTGTTTGACAGAGCTTCTCCCACTTGGGAGAAATGCTCATCAAGTTTGGGGTAGGGGAGGAGAGATCCTCCTCGGGTGCATACCTGTTTCCATCTTTTGGGATGTTGAAAGCCTTGAGGGCATGTATCTGTGACTGTATCTTTGACTTGAGAGTCAAATACAGATTTTCTTAAAAATTTGTGATCAAACTTGGTTTGAGACCAAGAGAAATTGTATTGGTTAACTTATCTGTAAGGGTGACACTCTCGAGTCGAGTGTGTCCACTTTCCTGCCCCTTATGAAACTCACTGTAGTTGAGTTTCCGTGTTGTGTAAATTACCCATGGGTGTTTGTGTGCTTTGGGATTGTTGTTGTTACTGTTGTGAAGTGGAGTGCTTGAGTTACCCAGGTGTGAGTATGGTCTCCCTAGCTCAGGGGTGACCCTCTTGCGGGTCTACGGAAGGGAGGAGAGCTAGATGAGTGGTGTTTTCTTCTTTGTTTGTCTTTGATACGCAGGTTTTCTCTTGGAGCTTCTGGTTGGATATTTATGAAGAAACAACTTATTCTTCTTTGTCATGAGAATTAGGCCAGGCTCATTTCATTAGATTTGAAGAGAGAGCACCTCTCTTGTTATTGTTGTAATTTATTGTTACCCTGGGAGTGAAGGAAATCACCTCCCTGATCTTGTTATTGATGGACTTTTACTCGGTTGTCACAAGCTATCAGTTGTATATTGTTGGGAGAAGGAAGTTCATATCTGGGAAGTTAGTTGTATGTATCCATGGTTTCAAATTCTCTTGCTATTTGTAGTGGAAGAGTTAACTTTTCTGTAATATGAATGTGGTAAACAAATACCTTAAATTTTCAAGTTATGTTGCTTTGTAAACCTTTTTAAATAGCAATTTTATTGTGTTTAATGTGTTATTGAAAGGAAGAGTTCATTTCTTATTTGCAATCTAATCTGAGTTTGTTTATGTAATTAGAAGAATAGAATTGCTAAACTAATTAAAAGGCCAGTTTTATGGTTCATTGTTCTAATGGAAAAGATAGTTTATAAATGATTAAGTTTTCTTCTTCATAAGTAATGGATTCAGTTATTTTGTAAGTTTTAAAGAAAATCTATTATATAATTACTTTTGTTTGTCCCAAAAGTTGAAATGGACATGTATTAATTGCTGAAATAAACTGATAAAAAAAAACTTCATTTTCTTAAGTGTATATATATATATATATATATATAAATATATATAATTACTTGATCATTTTAATTGACTAAAAGAAACTGAATAAAGTGTTTAATTTGAGAAAATTATGAAATATAGATATATATATAAACATATATATATATATAGATATATATATCTATATATATATATAACAGTTGTTATTTAATTATCATTTTGACAGAATTAGAGATACTGAATAAATTGTTTGATTGAGAAAATTATGAGATATTCTGAAAACTGAAATATATATATATATATATATATATATATATATATATATATATTAACTGATATGTAATTATCATTGAATAATAATAAACTCGTATTAAATTTTATGGCCGCCGAAATAAAAGCGAAATTAGAAATCGCTGTGTAAAACACAGTCAAAGCTTGCACGGTGGGTGGTGGGGAGTAATCCCCACCGCAGTCTCCATTTGTTTTATTAGAGGTTTGGGGAGGGGCGGAGCCCCACCCACACCCCACATCGTGGGATGTGGGTGGGGCTCCGCCCCTCCCCACATCCCTCCACCCCTTCGACCCCGCGGAGCTCTTAACTCCGCTCCACAGCAGCGCTTCGCCCGCCGCTGTTTCTTGCGGCCTCCGTCCCTCTGTGCGGCCCGACCCCTGCCGCCAGTCCCCTGTCACAGCAAAAACATAAAATGTTAAGCATAAAAAAAAAAGTTAGGGCTATTTAGCCCTAACATATATGCATTGGTTCATTTAAATAACAAAAATATATATATATATGTTTTGTTTGTGGATATTCCACTTGGTTGGCATAATATATGTCTTATATATATATATCATATATATATATATCATATATATATATATCATATATATATATAGATATCATATATATATATATAGAGAGAGAGAGAGATATATATAATTATCTCTATTGATACCTTATGTTTTGAAAGGGAATTGTAAATCAATATAGATATAATTATATATATAGTTCTATATGTATATATATTACATATATATATTTATATATATGGGATATATATACATAGAAGAGGTTTCATGGACCATTTTATGAGGCCCTCTCTATAATTCATAACAAGGAGATTTGCAAATTAAAATAAAACAAAAAAAAATATATTCACAGTTAGGTTTTATTAAGTGTTGAACAAAACAACCAAAGAATTTATGCTTCCTTGATCAGGGTTTTATAAAGAGGAGAACCTCCTACATATATTAACAATGATATAGGATTTACAATAAGAGTATTAATATTAATTATTAGTAATAATAACAACAGTAATTATAATTAAGAGAAAATAAAATTATAATTTAAAGAGAGCATAAAGGAATTTACTGGAATACTCCGGAAAGAGTTTCTCGGAAGTTTCCACTATCAACGCGATTCAATACTGGGAAAATGAAGAGGAAAATTACACGTCACCTTACTTAAAAGATCACTGGAAATAAACTTAAGGAGCCATCACAGACATTTCATGTGAGACCATCTTAATCTCAACTGTAATAAACATCCACATAAGTAAACCTGTAAGAGAGTCAGAAGAAGAAAAACTAACATTGGAAAACACAGAGGAGAAAATGCGCGGCAATTCACACATGGGATAAGAGAACTAAGTAGATGGATCCTCCCGCTAAAATTTGTTTAGGAACAAGTTTAATTAATACATACGTAGAGGAGAAACCTAGATCAGAGAAGATTAGGAGACCGAGTCCAGCGAAGTAGTAAACCAGCCAATGTGACCTAGACCATCCGGAAGTTAGGTTTAATATCAACAATAGATACAGTGATAACCCTGATTGATGTAAATCATGAAGAAGGGACCGGATAAACATAAAGAAAGCATAGAAAATGAAAGAGAGAGAGACCGAAATATAAACAAACTAAATTATCAGAGAAATAGTTAAGGTGAGCACGATAAAAATACAATCAAAATTAAGATCCTGAGGAAAGGGAAGAGAGAGCAAACGAATCGCCTTGTTGAGAATGCTAAGTTGAATGAGGAGTATGTTTCAGGAAGCAAGAGAGGAGACAGACAACCATGCCTTGTTGAAAAATGATTAAATAGGGAGATCACGAGTCGGTTTAGTCGGAACAAGGCATCGTGGGAAGTTGTTAACCTGTCAGTGAACCACGTGCGTAAAATAGTGTTGAGTAATTCCCACTTACGCCATAAGGCGTTATGCTGTCAGAATTTTGCCGAGATTTAGATTTAGGAACCCTGATATTTTAAACCTAGCAGTGACGTTAACGGCGTCGTAGAGACCCCCTTGTTGGTCTGCTTGCGTCTGGTTGCACGCAATTGTACTTATATCCCGCCGAAAACTGTAGTGTTTTCACCTTGAGAGAACACCGCCGAGCATGCTTACGCATGCGAGGGGGCTTTTAGGGCAGTGTGAGAAAAGTTTTTCATATCTCGTGTCATAACCACATGACAGATGTGGCTATGACATGTGTGATGTGTGTTGTGACCACAAGGACAATGTGGGCATGACATTTGGTATCAGAGCCAGGTTTAAACACTGGGCGTATTTGGGCACATTATTATTCCGCAACTTTGGCTAATTAGTTTCTACCTTGTTTTGTAGGATGCCTCCCCGACGTGTTCGACGAGCACGATCACGCCACACAGTGTCAGTCGAGGTGCACAGCGATTCCTCAGCTGAGGGACTGGCACCCGTAGTTACAGCAGCACCACCTGCACCACCTGTACCACAAGCACCACTAGTACCACAGGTGACACCAGTATTGGATATAGGTCCACAGATCTTATAGACACTATAGGCTATCTTAGACAGGTTACCGCCAATGATTCCTGAGCCACGTGTAGAGCCTTGTGTTGATCCGCGAGAGGAGCCACGTGCCGAGTCACGTATTGAGCCACATGAGGAGCCCCGCGTTGATCCACTAGAGGTGCCACGTGTGGAGCCCTTCGTTGAGATTCCTGACACAACAGTAGAGGAGGTAGGGTCAGCCTCCCGAGCATGGAGCAAGAGTCCTCCGAGACTTTTGAGACGAGATGAGATCCAGAGGGCAGAACAGGTTCAGCATGGATTATATGAAGAGCCACTTGTGAGACTTAGAGACAGAGGGGACCCCATCAGAGATCTACTTAGGCTCAACCCACCCACTTTCGCAGGTGCTATAGAGGGAGCCGTGGCCGAGGCTTGGCTGATTAGTTTGGACAGGTGTTTCGCATTGCGACCATATGGAAGCAACACGAAAGCACGAGTGGCAGTCCATCTTCTTAGGGATGCAACAGCTACCTGGTGGCGCACAGAGGAGTGTAAGCACCGACTTTCCGTAGATACACTCACATGGGACATCTTCATTGAGCGCTTCAATGCGCGATATTTGTCTGAACATTATAGACAGCACAGGATTGATGAGTTCCATGATTTACAGCAGAGGGGACTCACTGTTACTCAGTATGAGAGCCGATTCATTGAGCTTTCTTGTTACGCGGAATACCTCCATGACAAGAAAATTTTAATACACAAATTCATCAGAGGGCTAAATCACGGGATAGCAGGACCAGTTCGTATGGCAAATCCCCAGACCATGAGCGAGGCTGTTGAAAAGGCCCTTATATCAGAGGAAATTCAGGGACGAGGGCAGAATTTACGCCCACAGTACCAGGAACGTAATCCCCAACAACAGCAAAACTTTCGAAGGCCTCAAAACACAACACAGAGAGGAGGATATAATCCTTCGTCATTACCTCCTAGGCCTCCACAGCAGCAGCAACATCAGCAAAAATCCAAATTTCAACAGAGGGGTCAGGGAGGACAGAACCGTGGATGGCAGCAGCAGGGTTCACGCAGAGATCAGAGACAGCAGGGTTCATCAGCAGGACCCGCGAGGTCCCAACAGTCTTACAGAGGCTCACAGGGATCCACTGGACGGACTGGGCAACAACAATCGGGCAGAACATAGTCAGGGCAGTTACAGGTTAGAGGACCATGTTATGTGTGTGGTGGGGTAGGGCATCTGGCTAGAGAGTGCCCGCAGGGATTTACTGCGAGGGGACAGCCCCGATCAGGAGGATCTGAGCAGACCGTAGGTGACGTGGGCAGATCCCACCACATGTTTGCAGCGGTTGATAACTGCCAGGCCGATTTCTAGGCCTCAGTCATAGAGGCAGCAGGTACGATCGGAGACTTTCCCATCTCGATCCTTTTTGACTCAGGAGCTACTGACTCCTTTTTGTCTACATCGTTAGTGGAGCGTTGCAGGCTAGTGGCTTCTAGGCAAGACATTAGGTGGGAAGTTGAGTTGGCCTCAGGGGCCAGGATGTCAATAGATTCCTTGGTTAGAGATTGTGAGATCACATTGGGATCATTCACCACAACATGTGACCTTAGGATTATGCCATTAGGATCTTACGGATTAGTTCTGGGTATGGATTGGCTTGCGGCACATAGAGCCAAGCTTGACTGTCGCCAGAGGATGATTAGCTGTTTAGACGATCATGGTTCATTAGTTGAGATAGTGGGCATTCAAAAGCCCACGGCTATTCGTATGATGTCCGCTCAGCAGCTTAAGCGCTGTATGCAGAAGGGATGTCAGATGTTTGCCATCACGGTCAGTGATAGAGCAGAGGATGAACCTGAGGCTACTTTAGATGATCACCCTGTCCTTAGAGAGTTTGCCGATGTATTTCTGCCGGAATTACCAGGTATGCCTCCACGCAGAGAAGTGGACTTCCACATCGACTTAGTGCCAGGTGCAGAACCGATATCCCGTGCACCCTATAGGATGACTACACATGAACTCACTGAACTTAAGCTGCAGTTAGAGGAATTACTTGAGAAGGGGCACATCCGACCTAGCGTTTCACCATGGGACGCACCGGTTATCTTCATAAAGAAGAAGGATGGGTCTCTTCGATTATGCATGGACTACAGGCAGTTGAACAAGGTGACGGTGAAGAACCATTATCCTCTGCCTAGGATTGACGACCTTTTTGATCAGATGCAGGGAGCTAGAGTGTTCTCGAAAATTGATCTAAAATCTGGATATCACCAATTGCGCATCACGGAGGTAGATATTCATAAAACTACTTTTCGAACCAAATATGGCCATTATGAATTCACAGTGGTACCCTTCGGGTTGACAAACGCTCCTGCAGTATTCATGAGTCTCATGAACGGGGTGTTCCGCACGTACCTAGATTGGTTCGTGATAATATTCCTAGATGACATTTTGATTTATTCACGGACTGAGGAGGAGCATGTGGAGCACTTGCGTCAAGTTTTGCAGCAATTACGAGAGCAGCAGCTTTATGGCAACTTGACGAAGTGTGCCTTCTTTAGGACAGAGGTGCAATATTTGGGACACATTTTATCAGGCGATGGCATCTTCGTAGATCCATCTAAAATTAGAGCAATCCAGGAATGGCCGGCACCCACTAACGTGACAGAGGTCCGAAGCTTTATGGGGTTAGCCGGGTATTATCGTCGGTTTATCGAGGGCTTCTCCAGGATAGCACATCCCATCACTTCCCTTCAGCGAAAAGGGAAGGGTTTCATTTGGACCGAGCAGTGTGAAAAGGCTTTTGGCATCCTCAAGGAGCGTCTTACTCGTGCTCCTATTTTAGTGGTCCCAGATCCTACAGAGGAGTTTGTAGTTTGTACAGATGCATCATTAGAAGGTTTGGGAGCCGTGCTTATGCAGGATGGTCGAGCGATCGCATACGAATCACGTAAACTAAAGACACATGAGTTAAACTATCCTACTCATGACTTAGAGCTCGCAGCAGTTGTTCATGCTTTGGTCTGCTGGAGACACTTTCTCCTAGGTCGACGCTTTGAACTCCATTCAGACCATCATAGTTTGCAGTATATTTTTACACAGCCCAATTTGAATGCCCGCCAACGGCGTTGGATGGAATTCCTATGCGAATACGACTTCGATGTCCACTACATCAAGGGGAAGGAGAATGTGGTTGCTGATGCGTTGAGTCGAAGGCGCCACGAGATCCTAACCCTGACCTTGACGGTGGACTTAAAAGATCGCATCCTACAGCATTTACCGGAGGACGAATGGTTTCTAGAGGCGCAGCAGGCATTACTAAATCAGAAGGCCCTTGAGGGCAAATTTACAGGATATACCCTTGAGTCTGATGGTATGCTTCGACATCGGCAGCGCATCTATGTACCCCATGCGGGTAATCTTCGTACAGTAATCCTATCAGAGGCTCATAGAGCACCCTATGGAGCACACCCAGGAGTGAAGAAGATGCATGCTGACTTACGACAGCTCTATCATTGGGCTGGGATGAGGCGTGACATTGCCGAATTTGTTGCTTGTTGCCTGGAATGTCAGAGGGTCAAGGCCGAACACCAGCATCCAGCAGGACTGTTGTACCCTCACGAGATACCCGAATGGAAATGGGACACCATTTCTATGGATTTTATCATTGGTCTACCTATGTCATCACGTCGCCATGATGCTATTATGGTGACAGTTGACAAGCTGACCAAAGTGGCGCATTTTTCACCAATATGCACAACATACAATGCACCATCAGTGGCAAAGGTGTTTCTGGATCAGATTGTTAGACTTCATGGGGTACCTCACCGCATTATATCTGATAGAGACTCCGTATTTACTTCATCGTTCTGGAGAGCCTTACATCAGGCGTTGGGCACACAGCTCAACTTCAGTTCAGCCTATCATTCAGAAACTGATGGACAAACAGAGAGAGTTAACCAGGTGTTAGAAGACATGCTTCGCATGTATGTGATGGACCATCAGTCTAGATGGGAGGAGTACCTATATCTAGTTGAGTTCGCCTACAATAATGGGCATCATAGCTCGTTGGGTATGCCTCCTTTCCAGGCGTTATATGGCAGACCTTGCAGAACACCTTTGAGTTGGGATCGGATAGAGGACAGAACGGTCATCGGTCCAGAGATAGTTCAGAATATGGAACAGCAGGTCAGACAGCTTAGACAGAGACTTCAGGAAGCACAGGACAGGCAGAAAAAGTATGCCGATGCTAAGAGGACAGACCGAAGCTTCTCTGTGGGGGAAAGAGTATTTTTGAGGGTGCGGCTGCACAAGAGTCCAATTCGTTACGGAAAAGGCTCTAAGCTCGCACCTCGATTTGTAGGACCTTTCAAAATTTTGGAGCGGATAGGACCAGTAGCCTATCGTCTAGCCTTGCCACCTAGCCTGTCACGTATCCACGATGTATTTCATGTATCAGTTTTGCGTCAATATATTTCTGACTTATCTCACGTGTTGGATTGGAGTGCTCTTCAGGTAGAGGTAGTCAGACAGCTGGCGTTGGAGCCAATTCGCATATTGGCTCGTCGAACGCTGGCCCTTCAAGGTCGAGAGCTGGACCAGGTTAGAGTCCAGTGGGACCTATACAACGAAGTCACAGCGACATGGGAAGATGCAAAGAGACTGAAGACCCTTTATCCTCACCTTTTTAACGACTTCCAGGAGGAAGTACCGTCTTAGGGGGAGAGGATGTGAGGACCACCCTTTTTACTTATGTTGTTATGACTATTTACATTACTGTTATTGTTATTTTTTTTATGTTTGTGGGATAGCAGTTCCCAGAATTGTCAAACTATTAAACTTTATTATGATTTCGGAAAAACTAATTGGGTGATGTTTGGATAAGTTTACATTTCAGAAAAGTTAAATAGGTGATGATGGAAAATTGTAATATGATTTCATTTATGTTAATTAGAACTATGTCATGATAATGCATGTTTTTAAGTTGCTTCGGCTATGATGATTTTATGTGGTTACTGATCTTGTAGTTTAGTGTGCAGGAATTACTAATCGAACCACAGATTTCAGAGATCATTCTGCACCTTGTTATTGTTATTCCCTGTTAAGCCGATCTGGTGCCACGAGGAACCAAGATCTTTCTGTGTTTGATGTGATGTTGTAATATGGTCTTTCGTATGGTCGAGTGGGATTGGTTACCCTCTTGTAACATTATTTTATAATTTGTGTTGTAAAAAAAAGATTGAATTTGAATTTCCTTATTTTATTTAAATTTATGAGGCCTTTTCTTGTGCTTTACCTTGACCAGGGGTGTCTTGTATGGGTTAAAGTTGACCCTGGGTTATACCCCATGGGTCCAGGGGCCCATTTGGCATGGGTAACCCTTGAGTAACCTCCATCTAGTCATCTTAACTTCCCCCTGAAGTTAAGTGGCGAAAATTGGAGGTATGGAGGGGACAAGATGGGTTGTACCAACACTGAACCCATCCCTCTTCATTCCCCAAGGTTAGAGATGACTACAAAACCCATCCATTATTGAAGGATTGACTTGAAGTCACCTTCTCCATTAGTGAGATTCCCCCATGTGAAGTGGGGCCACCCATGTGAAGGAGGGAAGAAGAGGCATGGGTCACCTGTCTTTTACTCCTTTAACTCCTTTTATTTCTCCCATGCGTAAGAGAAATGACATGAGGAGAGGGATAAGGAGTACTCTAGGGATGGGTGAGTGACATAAGCCACCAGGACAGAATAGTGGTTTTGGGGGAGAGTGAGGAGGTGACAAGTGTCACCTCCCATTCCTCTAAATTGAAAAGAAATTGGGTTATTTGTTTCCAATTTTGGAAGGAGAGGGAGTTAGTTGAATTTTGGGGAGAGTTTTATGATTATTGTCAGAGAATAGGAAAGTTAGCTTAGAGGAGAGAAAAGAGAGAGAGGAGTTGTTGGCTAAGGTTGGAAGAGAACCCAGTGGAGCTCTGCATCAGTTTCATTCCAGGAGGGCTTTGTAAGGTTGGTTTGGTCTTTACCTTTCTTTCGTATATCTGAATGTGTATGTAAAGTGTGTGAAAGATGATTATTTATTGTGTTTTAGATGTGTTTTCTGTGGGGTTTGTTGTCGGGTTGTTTGACAGAGCTTCTCCCACTTGGGAGAAATGCTCATCAAGTTTGGGGTAGGGGAGGAGAGATCCTCCTCGGGTGCATACCTGTTTCCATCTTTTGGGATGTTGAAAGCCTTGAGGGCATGTATCTGTGACTGTATCTTTGACTTGAGAGTCAAATACAGATTTTCTTAAAAATTTGTGATCAAACTTGGTTTGAGACCAAGAGAAATTGTATTGGTTAACTTATCTGTAAGGGTGACACTCTGGAGTCGAGTGTGTCCACTCTCCTGCCCCTTATGAAACTCACTATAGTTGAGTTTCCGTGTTGTGTAAATTACCCACGGGTGTTTGTGTGCTTTGGGATTGTTGTTGTTACTGTTGTGAAGTGGAGTGCTTGAGTTACCCAGGTGTGAGTATGGTCTCCCTAGCTCGGGGGTGACCCTCTTGCGGGTCTACGGAAGGGAGGAGAGCTAGATGAGTGGTGTTTTCTTCTTTGTTTGTCTTTGATACGCAGGTTTTCTCTTGGAGCTTCTGGTTGGATATTTATGAAGAAACAACTTATTCTTCTTTGTCATGAGAATTAGGCCAGGTTCATTTCATTAGATTTGAAGAGAGAGCACCTCTCTTGTTATTGTTGTAATTTATTGTTACCCTGGGAGTGAAGGAAATCACCTCCCTGATCTTGTTATTGATGGACTTTTACTTGGTTGTCACAAGCTATCAGTTGTATATTGTTGGGAGAAGGAAGTTCATATCTGGGAAGTTAGTTGTATGTATCCATGGTTTCAAATTCTCTTGCTATTTGTAGTGGAAGAGTTAACTTTTCTGTAATATGAATGTGGTAAACAAATACCTTAAATTTTCAAGTTATGTTGCTTTGTAAACCTTTTTAAATAGCAATTTTATTGTGTTTAATGTGTTATTGAAAGGAAGAGTTCATTTCTTATTTGCAATCTAATCTGAGTTTGTTTATGTAATTAGAAGAATAGAACTACTAAACTAATTAAAAGGTCAGTTTTATGGTTCATTGTTCTAATGGAAAAGATAGTTTATAAATGATTAAGTTTTCTTCTTCATAAGTAATGGATTCAGTTATTTTGTAAGTTTTAAAGAAAATCTATTATATAATTACTTCTGTTTGTCCCAAAAGTTGAAATGGACATGTATTAATTGCCGAAATAAACTGATAAAAAAAAACTTCATTTTCTTAAGTGTATATATATATATATATATATATATATATATATATATATATATATATATATATATATATATATATATATATATATATATATATATAATTACTTGATCATTTTAATTGACTAAAAGAAACTGAATAAAGTGTTTAATTTGAGAAAATTATGAAATATAGATATATATATAAACATATATATATAAATATATATATATATATATATAACAGTTGTTATTTAATTATCATTTTGACAGAATTAGAGATACTGAATAAATTGTTTGATTGAGAAAATTATGAGATATTCTGAAAACTGAAATATATATATATATATATTAATTGATATGTAATTATCATTGAATAATAATAAACTCGTATTAAATTTTATGGCCGCCGAAATAAAAGCGAAATTAGAAATCGTTGTGTAAAACACAGTCAAAGCTTGCACGGTGGGCGGTGGGGAGTAATCCCCACTGCAGTCTCCATTTGTTTTATTAGAGGTGTGGGGAGGGGCGGAGCCCCACCCACACCCCACATCGTGGGATGTGGGTGGGGCTCCGCCCCTCCCCACATCCCTCCACCCCTTCGACCCCGCGGAGCTCTTAACTCCGCTCCACAGCAGCGCTTCGCCCGCCGCTGTTTCTTGCGGCCTCCGGCCCTCTGTGCGGCCCGACCCCTGCCGCCAATCCCCTGTCACAGCAAAAACATAAAATGTTAAGCATAAAAAAAAAAAGTTAGGGCTATTTAGCCCTAACATATATGCATTGGTTCATTTAAATAACAAAAAAATATATATATGTTTTGTTTGTGGATATTCCACTTGGTTGGCATAATATATGTCTTATATATATATATATATATCATATATATATATATATAGAGAGAGAGAGAGAGATATATAATTATCTCTATTGATACCTTATGTTTTGAAAGGGAATTGTAAATCAATATAGATATAATTATATATATAGTTCTATATGTATATATATTACATATATATTTTTATATATATGGGATATATATACATAGAAGAGGTTTCATGGACCATTTTATGAGGCCCTCTCTATAGTTCATAACAAGGAGATTTGCAAATTAAAATAAAACAAAAATATATATATTCACAGTTAGGTTTTATTAAGTGTTGAACAAAACAACCAAAGAATTTATGCTTCCTTGATCAGGGTTTTATAAAGAGGAGAACCTCCTACATATATTAACAATGATATAGGATTTACAATAAGAGTATTAATATTAATTATTAGTAATAATAACAACAGTAATTATAATTAAGAGAAAATAAAATTATAATTTAAAGAGAGCATAAAGGAATTTACTGGAATACTCTGGAAAGAGTTTCTCGGAAGTTTCCACTATCAATGCGATTCAATACTGGGAAAATGAAGAGGAAAATTACACGTCACCTTACTTAAAAGATCACTGGAAATAAACTTAAGGAGCCATCACAGACATTTCATGTGAGACCATCTTAATCTCAACTGTAATAAACATCCACATAAGTAAACTTGTAAGAGAGTTAGAAGAAGAAAAACTAACATTGGAAAACACAGAGGAGAAAATGCACGGCAATTCACACATGGGATAAGAGAACTAAGTAGATGGATCCTCCTGCTAAAATTTGTTTAGGAACAAGTTTAATTAATACATACGTAGAGGAGAAACCTAGATCAGAGAAGATTAGGAGACCAAGTCCAGCGAAGTAGTAAACCAGCCTATGTGACCTAGACCATCCGGAAGTTAGGTTTAATATCAACAATAGATACAGTGATAACCCTGATTGATGTAAATCATGAAGAAAGGACCGGATAAACATAAAGAAAGCATAGAAAACGAAAGAGAGAGAGACCGAAATATAAACAAACTAAATTATCAGAGAAATAGTTAAGGTGAGCGCGATAAAAATACAATCAAAATTAAGACCCTGAGGAAAGGGAAGAGAGAGCAAATGAATCGCCTTGTTGAGAATGCTAAGTCGAAGGAGGAGTATTTTTTAGGAAGCAAGAGAGGAGACAGACAACCGTGCCTTGTTGAAAAATGATTAAATAGGGAGATCACGAGTCGGTTTAGTCAGAACAAGGCGTCGTGGGAAGTTGTTAACCTATCAGTGAACCATGTGCGTAAAATAGTGTTGAGTAATTCCCACTTACGCCGTAAGGCATTATGCTATCAGAATTTTGCCGAGATTTAGATTTAGGAACCCTGATATTTTAAACCTAGCAGTGACATTAACGGCGTCGTAGAGACCCCCTTGTTGGTCTACTTGCGTCTGGTTGCACGCAATTGTACTTATATCCCGCTGAAAATTGTAGTGTTTTTGCCTTGAGAGAACACCGTCGAGCATGCTTACGCATGGGAGAGGGCTTTTAGGGCAGTGTGAGAAAAGTTTTTCATATCTCGTGTCATAACCACATGACAGATGTGGCTATGACACGTGTGATGTGTGTTGTGACCACAAGGACAATGTGGGCATGACAGATAGGCTTGAAATGTGACTGAACAGTAGCACCTAAGGAGAGCAAGAATGAAGTGCATTAGATCAATATATTGGGCTTAACCAAAATTGAACTTTAGCATGTGTGGATGCTTCTCATCAGTTCAAGTATCTTGTTACCTTCTTTCTTGTAGACAGTGAGTCTCTTGTAGGCAGTGAGCCCTAATTGGCAAGTGCCATTTTGTTCTTTCTATTCTTCTAATAGAGAATACAATCTTGGGTTAGTCACCCCATGGTTTTTCCCTTAACCAAGATTTCCAGGTTAAAATCGTGGTGTCTCATGTGTTGATGTGTTTCTGGTCTTGATTAAATGCATTATGTTTCATGTTTGAGTTATTGTTATACTGCTAATTGAATGCAAGTGTTTAATCAAAGGAAAGTTTTGAACAACTGATTCACCCCCCCTCTTAGTTGTCTGCCCTAAATCTAACAATTGGTATCAAAGCCAAGTTCCTCCAAATAGAGCCTAACAGCTTGAGGAAGATCTGGGAATCTCAATGGATATGTATGGTATGAGGGAACAACTTCAATCTACCTTAGATGATCTTGAGCAGTCTCATTCTGAAGTCCATGACCTAAAAGAAAGACTTAAACAAGCTAATGATTTCATAAATGAACTAAAAGAGAAACTGAGTATCTCTATGAAAAAGAGAAAGGAACTACTTCAACAATTAGCAAGTCAAAGTGAAGCCAATAACACTGATGAAGAACTGAATGAGAAGAACAAGTTATGTGAGAAACTATCAAAAGAGGTCATTATGGTAAGACATGAAATGGAATCAAGAGTTATGAAATTCACCCAAGAAATTGAAGAGAAAAGAAAAATTGAAGATAATCTAAAACAATCTCTCAAGGAGAAGTTATAAGACTGCCACAATATGAACAGAATAATCAGGTATCTAGAATCTGATCTTGAAGAAGATAAAGATAATGAAGAACAACTTGAGAATCAGATTGACACTCTCAAAAGGGATCTTCAAACAACAAATGAATATGAAGAGAAATTCAAGATAAGCTCTGCTCAACTTAAAGTTCTTCTTGCAAGCCAAAAGAGGGTAGATGACAAATAAGGCTTGGGGTATGAAAAAGGTGAAAGCTTTGGTTCTGGTCAAAAGAACTCCAGATCAGAAAATCCAAGAAACAGGCCTAGAAGACATCTGGTAAGGTAATCTAATGCTCAAAGATATCCATCTTTCAATGGATACTACCACAACTGCAACAACTTTGGTCATAAAGCAAATCACTGTAGAAAAAGAATGAATCAAACTAATTCATCCTTCTCCGGACAATGTTTTAATTGCAAAAGGTATGATCACAAATCTCTTGAGTGTAGATATATGCAAATGAATAATTCATTCTATGGTAGATGCTTTGCATGCAATAGAATGGGACATATGGATAGACAGTGTAGATCAAGAGGATATCAGTCAAATATGCAAAGAAATGTTGTTTGCTACAATTGCAATAGATCCAGTCATATTACCAAATTCTACAAAAGTAAGAATCAAGACAAAAAGGGTCCGGTGGATCATAATCAAAACCAGACAAAGGAAAAGGAAAAGTGAATGAGGATGAAATTTGAAGGGAGATGAATAAGATTTGGGTAAAGAAAAGCACAGAGAATGTTGGGGATGGATCTGCACTAGAATTTGGTGCTGATATTTCTTCCAGAAATTGAATAGATGAGCTCTGGCTCAGGGGGAGTAACAAAAGAAAAACCAATTCCCCCAGCTAGTCAATTGGTGCTTGAAATTGGCACATGGGAAGTTGTGGTTTAAAGGGTTCTTAGAGAAACATCTAAAGTAGGTTTGGTAAAGATATGGAAGATCCACAAGAAGATTTGAAGAGTCTAATCTGCTAGGATTGATCCGGTTTAACAATCATCCGATAAGAATAGGATTTTCACAGTTAGATCCGGTATGATTCAAAATTGAGGAATCTTGATCTACAAATAGATCAAATGATGGGGGAAAGAAAGATAGATTGTCAATAATCACCAAGAATAGCTTGAAGCATATCTCAGTGATCAGGAAAAGATCCCTCTCAGAATAAGAAAAACAAGGCAACCGGAATGACTTAAGTTGTGCATTTATTGCAGTATGGAATTAGGGTTTTTCTCAGAAATAAAAGAGTTCATTTGCTCATCATTTGCACATTTGCATTCGAGAAGAAAAGAAAAAAGATCTCTACAATAGATTGTTTCAAATTTCTCAAGGATCAACCGTGGGAGTCAATTCATCCAGATAATCAATCCGGTTCACTTCGTGAACCCTAGAAGCGTGAAAGGTATTTTCTGTTATTGAATATCTCTCTGTAAATCTTTTGAAGATGGCTACACCAAATGTTGTTAAGATCACAGATAGGCCATGTCCTAAATTCAAGAAACATCCATATAAATCCCTAGAAGTTGATCCCCTAGGTGCATTTTCAAGCATTTCGCATGGGGTTTTACATGTAGAGGATGTTAGGGCATATATTCATGTGAATATTGAAGAATTTGGGGAATCTAAGCTGGTTGATATCTATCACAAGCATTTGATAGATGACTCATTTGAAATCAAAACTTAGTATAAGCCATCCGGGACAAGCATTTTGCACAATGTATTCATTTCCCCTATTTTGCAGAAGATGAATGGGTCCAGTATGTTTTGAGTAGGGTGCATGATAACTTCATGTGGTTGAATGGACCATTCAATATCACAAAAGATGCCATTAGGACAGTTACCAGATTGCACTCATCCGGTGGGATACTTGCTCTCAAATTTGTCAAGAATCAAACTGTGAGTGAGGCTATCATATCTAGATTTGATAAAAGAGCAATGACAGTTGAGAATATCACAGATCTGGACATCAAGTTTGCCTCCATGATTATTGGCTACAAGATATATCACTCCAGCAGAGAAAATTCTATATCCAGAACAGCAATCTACATTGCCTATGAAATGTTGAGAAAAAATGTAGATTATGACCTTTGTGAACTCCTTCTAAGCTAATTGATGGAAAATCTACAAAAGATTAAGAAGGACAAGAAGAACTCTTTCAAGTATGGTGGACTGATACTGTGTCTATTCTTCTACTTTATGAATGAGCTGCATGGATCTAGTGGTTGGGTATGGCAGAATGAAAGACCTGTTGCAATTCAAATCAAAGATTACTTGCATGGGCTTGGTGATACCAAGGCAAAAAACACAGCACGATGGGGTTATTTCAAAAACTTCCAAGGCATGATGTAGGCTAGAGAAAGAATTCCCCAATTCCTAGTTGAAAAATATAAGGATACAGTGTGCTTTATAACTGATCAATGTCTGATGGAGGCAGTAGAACCAAGAATAGTATGGATCATGCCAATGGGGTATGAAATGGATGAGAAAATTGTAGAGATACATGTTCAACACATGCTAAGTTAGCCCAAGGATCCCAAGGCAGAAAGGTTTGGAACCTTCAAAGAATTGAGTGTAAAGATCCATGTGGAGCTAAGACAATTGGAGATAAAGAGAAAAGTGAGAAAAGATGTAGAGAATGTTGCCAAAAGGTATGACATCTCAAAAGAGGTACCTGATGCAAACAAAGAAAAGATGGAAAGGGCAGAGAAAGAAAAGCAAGAAACTAAAAAAGAAAGTGCTTCAGTACAAGCCCCCTCCCAGACCAGATCAACCAAAAGCTCTACACCTGCCACTTCCAAGGGTTAAAAGGCTTCAAAACTGGAAGCTCAGACATTCGAAAAAGGAGAAAAGAGAACCAAGAAAAAGGCAACAAGGTCTTACACAAGCCAAAAGGATGAAGGAGAGACAAAATCAGATGAGGAAGTAAAGAAAATGAAGAAGAAAAGGAAAACATCTGGTGAACCCTCTACTAAAGAAGTAACAGAAGAATTTGTTGAGAAGCCTACTCTGTGCATTGATGACATCATAAAATCAGTTACTGTGGATGGGAACCGTCAACCAATGGCTGAATTCTATGATGATTACAATGAAGCTGACCAAAAGATCTTGCAAGAAGCCATAGTCAGGTATCTAAATATCTACAATAAGGCTTTTATTGAAATAATATCTCTTATTCCCAAAAGCCTAGAGAAGGAATTAGAAATAAGGAAGAATAATGCTATGGCAAAGGATCTTGAGATCAAAGAACAGATAGCTATTCAGTTATATCCTTCAATCACTCTGAAGCAAATGAATATGATCTTCAAAGATTGCAAGGATGAGTTTTGGAGCAAAGCTAGAATGAATCAGCTTATGCTCAGACAAACTGACAAAGTAGCAAAAGAGACAAAGAGATCCTCCGGAATACATACAAAAGATTCAACATTCCTATTATAGAGGACTTAGGTGATGATCTCTCTACTACAGATGTTGAAGAAGAATCTACTGAGACAGTGGCAGAAGAGGTAAAGGAGACAGGTGAAGAGAAAGATAAGAACTTAGAATCCTCTGCTCTGGAAGAGGAGGCCCATGAACAAGCAAACATCACTCCTCTGGTTTCCCCTGCAGACTCCAGATCCAAAGAAGAAGAAAGAGTAGAAAAGAAAATTAGTCAAGAAGTAGAGGAGAAGGAAAAAGAAGATGGCAGTGGTAAGATTGCAGAAGAGGAGAAAACCCTGTCATCGGTAAGAGACATAGGAGAAGCAGTCGAGGAATTCTTAACCAAGGAGATGATGGAATTTGATGAACTAGAACTTCTTCAAGGACTGTTCAATTTTGACTCCCTCTCCCCAGTTCAAACCATGAAGCTAGCATCCTTTACTTTAGAAAAGGCAAAAGAAAAACTTTTGAAATCTCACATGGGAGCTCTAGAAAATGTACATAATAACAGAGCATCAGCCAAGGGGGAGTATAGTGTGACACTTAGTCATTTTTCACTAAGTGTTGCCATCAATGCCAAAGGGGGAGATTGTTGGCAAGAGACACTGTGTGGCTTTATGAATGTTGTCATTGATGGCAACAAAGTTCATCCCACACATCTGTAGGACATGGTGTGTCTTTACTGGAAGTCAGATTGAAGAAGTATTGTGGTCCGGTAAGCAAGAACAGAGCAGGCAGTAAGGTCCAATAGTTAGGTCCAGATCTATCAGAGGAAGTATCTCAGTAAAGTGTGGTTTTGGGGAGGTCAAGAGGAGTACCTTGACTGATAGATTCCAAGGATTTAGCTTCTAGTGATAGAAGAGTGAAGAGATATGAGCACTTGAGTGTTGGGTTCCTAATTGGCAGAGTAGACAGAGGAAGAACTAAACGACAGAGCATCAGACCTAAATCTAGATGAGATATTGATGGTGATCAAGCTTCCTAAGGTATCATTAATGATTGGTCGACATGATTGATGACTTCTATAAGCATCCCCTTGATACGCATCACTTGGCAAGCAAGGATTTAGCCGACAGAATAAAGTTTGAGAAAATATTGACTATTCCAGATGCTGACTAGAAAGGAGTTGAAATCACTTGTGTGGATATATATACCAGATGGATTTAGATGTGAAGGGGTGTAATGTGCAATTGGAATTGTGTGAATAAAAGCAGAAGAGTAGTGAAAAGGTAGTAAGACATGTTCAGAATGTGACTGAACAGTAGCACCTAAGGAGAGCAAGAATGAAGTGCAGTAGATTAGTATATTGGGCTTAATCAAAACTAAACTTCAGCATGTGTGGATGCTTCTAATCAATTCAAGTATCTTGTTACCTTCTTTTCTTGTAGACAGTGAGTCTCTTGTAGGGAGTGAGCCTCTTGTGAGCAGTGTGCTTGGGCAATGAGCCCTAATTGGCAAGTGCCATTTTGTTCTTTCTATTCTTCTAACAGAGAATACAATCTTGGGTTAGTCACCCCATGGTTTTTCCCTTAACTAGGATTTCCACATTAAAATCTTGGTGTCTCATGTGTTGATGTGTTTTTGCTCTTGATTAAATGCATTATGTTTCATGTTTTAGTTATTGTTATACTGCTAAGTGAATGCAAGTGTTTAATAAGAGGAAAGTTTTGAACAACTGATTCACCCCCCTCTCAGTTGTCTGCCCTAAATCTAATAGCGGGGACTCAAATCTTCCTCAAACAACATGTCATGCTCCATAGAATTTCTCTTAGATCATCTGCAACATGCACCAAACATCTAGTCAACCAAGACTACAAAGAACAATAACATCCAAGGAAAAATCTTCAACTATGAGCTCAATCCTTAATGTAGACCACCAACACAATAGGCACATGATCTAGAGACCTCCACAAGCACAATTAAATCAACAAGAAAAATTGTACCACCTAAAATCACCAGAATCACTTGCATCTTCATACTGGAACTTAAGAACACTAACTGTCATGACTGTCACACTAGAAAGATTGCTTGGGGACCTCCAAACCACAAACCACTTGAGTTGAGGATACACATCAACATCTCAAACATACCTCTAGAACCGCAGACCATGATATTCCAATGTAGAGCAATCTGGACCAAATTCTTGTCACTCGGTTACCTCTAAACAACTGCAAAACCTGGTTCTACTCAGATGGCCATAACTTCACCAATCCTCCATGTGGACCTCTCAAATCTTAACTAGAGCAACTTCAGACAATCCTCTACAAAACTCTTTCATCTGCAGACTCTAATCATTGTCTAATGCGAAGCAATCTACTTTACTGAACTGCACTATCTCTAACAAAGAGATATGTTGACATCAATGACAACACATCATAGGCACATATTTGTAACAATCTCCCCCTTTGTCATTGATGGCAACATATAATGTGAAAAACTAATTCAACCATCAAGACATGGACTTCTCCCCCTTTCTCTTATCACACCTGCAACCATTTTCTTCACTGCTCCCCCTTTCACCAGCAACTACTTACTTTTGAGTTTTTCACATGACTTCTCTCCCCCTTTGAGATCAATGGAAAAGGGCACATTTTTGTAATCTTCTCTACCCCTTTTTGTTTCCAAAATAAACTCCAGAATTAACATAATAACTACTCCACCTAAGTAGAATCTCCTTAACACCAATCTAGATCACAAGATATTACTGTGAGTTCCACTGGACTGATGCACACTAGTGCACCTTAGTTCTGAATAGGAGGGGTAATAACCCCTAGCTTCACTCTGAGATACTCAAAAGTGTCCTTAGGTAGGGACTTAGTGAAGATATTCAAAATCTGATCCTTTGAAGAAACAAATTCCAATCTGACTTCATTCTTATTTACCTTCTATCTCAAAAAGTGAAAGTTGATGGATATGTACTTTGTCTTTGAATGCAACATCAGGTTCTTTGATATGCTTACTACAATTGAATTATCATAAAAGATTTAACAGGCTCTTCAAACACAACTCTGATATCATTCAACATTTGCTTCATCCACAAAACTTGAGTACAATTACTTGTTGTTGCTATAATGTGCTTCAGCAGTAGACAGAGATATTGCCTCCTACTTTTTGCTCAACCAAGAAAAATGCACCACCACTAGTACTCTTCCTATCATCCACATCTCCTGTCCAATTAGCGTCTGTATATGCATGAAGCATAAAATAATCATCCTTAGGATACCATAAGCCATAATCAGATGTTCCCTTCAAATATCTAAAACTTCTTTTGACTACTACAACATGAGAATCTCTAGGATCAGCTTCAAATCTAGCAACAAGGCCAACTGCATTCATAATATAAGGTTTGGTATGAGTCAGATAAAGAAGTCCTCCAATAATTGATCTACACCTTTTCTAATCTTCCTGAGGGGAGTCATCATCTTTAATCAACTTGCATCTAGTTATCATAGGAGTACTCACTATTTTTAAATCCTCCATTCCAAACTTTTTCAAAAATTCTTTTACATACCTAGACTCAGATATGAAGATGCCCTTATCTGATTGAATGATTTGCAGACCCAAGAAGAAATTCATTTCACCAAGCATGGACATCTCAAATTCACTTTACATCTGATCAGCAAATTTTTTACACATGCTCTCAATTCCACCAAAGATGATATCATCAACAAATTATTCAATAACCAAGATGTGTTCATGATCAATTTTGAAATAAAGATTACTGTCAGTTGGGCCTTTGGTAAAACCTAGCTTTTGCAGATACTTATCTAATCTTTCATACCAGGCTCTTGTGGCTTGTTTAAGTCCATACAATGCTTTCCTCAATCTGCAAACCATATCTCCTTGATCAGACAACTGGAATCCTTCTGGTTGCTCAATGTAGACTTCTTCTAACTCCCCATTCAGGAATGCTGACTTGACATCCATCTGGTAAACTTTGAAATCTTTGTAAGAAGTAAATGTAAGAAATAATCTGATTGCTTTGATTCTTTCCACCCGAGCAAAAGTTTCTTCAAAATCAATTCCCTCTACCTGAGAATATCCTTTGCACACCAATCTTGCTTTGTTTCTCACAACTTCACCATCTTCATTTAATTTATTCTGAAAGACCCATTTAGTTCCAATTACATATTTGTTTTTAGGTCTAGGAACAAGATCCTAAGTATGATTCTTTTCAATTTGCATTAATTCATCTTTGATTGCTTTTACCCAATTTTCATCATTACAAGCTTCATTTACTAATTTTGGTTCAATCTTTGAAATCAAACAATACTCTTCTTGTTCTTCAGCAATTTTTCTTCTAGTTTGAACACCTTTATTTCTATCTCCTATAATCTGATCTTCAGAATGATTCAACCTTACATACCTGGGAGTTTTGGGATTTTCTTGAACTTCTGATTCATGAACTTGTTCCTCAACATTTGCACTAGCTTCTTGAGTCATTGGATTCTCTACAGCAATCTAAATCTGAGTTTGAACTTGCTTTCCTTGATTTGGACTTTCATTTTAATCATCTGATTCATATCCACAATACTTGGAAGGTCTCTACTTGCTTTCATCAAACTTGACATTAGCACTTTCAATAATCCTTTTCAATCTCTTATTAAAGCATTGGTATGCCTTGCTTTGATTAGAATAACCCAGAATTATTCCTTCACCACATGTTGCATCAAACTTGCCTAAATCTTCATCTCTTTTGATATAGCATTTACTACCAAAAACTCTAAAGTATTTCACAATAGGAGCATTACCAAACCACAGTTCATAAGGTGTTTTACTAGTATTACCTTTGATCTGCACCTGGTAAAGAGTTTAGATAGCAGTACTCATAGCCTCTCTCCAATAGACTTGTGGAACATTTTCCTCCATCATCATGGTTCTAGTAGCCTCTTGAATAGTTTAGTTCTTGATTTCCACAACTCCATTCTACTGAGGAGTCCTAGGAGAAGATAATTGTGTTCTTATTCCATGCTTTTCAAAAAATGCATTAAACTCACCGAAGGTAAACTCTCCACCTCTATCAGATCTCAGACACTTTATCTTCACACCAATCTCATTCTCCACCCTAGCCTTGAACACCTTGAATCTGTCAAGAGCCCCTAATTTCTCTCTCAAGAAAGTGACCCACATCATCCGTGAGTAATCATCAATCAACAACATAAAGTATCTATCTCCTTGCAAACTCCTAACTCTAGCAAGACCACACAAATTAGTGTGCACAAGTTCCAACAATCCACTTGAAAAAATTTCTTTACTTTTGAATGTAGCTCTGTACTGTTTTCCCAACTGACATTTCTTACACATGCTATTAGCAAGTTTCACAAGGTTTGGAAGATCTCTCATAGCTTGAGTAGTATTTATCTTAACAATGTTATCAAAGTTTACATGACACATTCTCCTATGCCATACCCAACTGTGATGAATCTAAGAAATCAAACAACTTTTACCAGTACCACTTAAATGAAAGATGTTACCTCTAGTTTGTGTACCAAATGCAATCTCAGTTCCAGAGATTTCCAAAATTTTGCATTTTCCATGAATCAGAGATCATACCCTTTGTCAACCAATTGTCCAACACTGAGAAGATTATGCTTCAAACCTTCTACATACAAGACATCATTAATGTTGTTCTTACCATGAAGAGAGATGGATCCTTTGCCATGGATTCTACCAGTTGAATTATCTCCAAACTTCACAATTCCACCTTCATATCTTTCCAAACTTACAAACTTACTTTTGTCACCAGTCATATGATGAGAACATACACTGTCAATTACCCATTCATCATTTTCTTTAACCTGAGTAGCTAAGGCACTTTCTACATTCACACAACTAGTAGATTTAGTAGGCACCAAATCTTCTTCTTTGATAGCAATGAAGACCCATTCATTTCCAAAAGTACTTCCCTTATCAGATTCATCATTTGTGACTCCTTCATTGATAGCTTCTTAGACATAGTAGCATTTATTTTGAACCATAGGTTTGTTAGGGTTTGTCTTTGAAACCCTCTCTGGACATCTTCAAGCAAAACAATCAATCTTATTGCAAGTAAAACATTTGAAAGGCAACTTTTCTTCATACTTACCGGATCCTCTTGGTAATCTTTTGGCAATAAGGGCTTCAAGTTCTTCAAGCTTAGTTTCATCTTCTTCAAGTTCCTTCCTTGCCTTCTCATATCTGGTTAGTCTTCTTGAAGAGATTTCACTTGGATCAAATATTTGCTTTTTGAAAACACTGGCCTTAAATGTAGATTCTGATTTAGGAAGAGAATCACCAAACTCCCTCATTGCAAATGATAAAAGCTTGCCAACCAATTGATCCCTTGTAACATTTGTCACAGTCCTGATCTCCACAGTAGCAGAAACTCTGTGTTTTTATGAAGTAGGTAAGGATTTGAGCACCTTGCCAACAATTTCTAATTCTTCTAGATTTCCACCAACACACCTGACACTGCACACAAGTTCATTCACCTTCTGCATGTAGAAAGTGATGTTTTCATCTTCACTTATCCTCAAACTTTCATATCTACCCTGTAGGCTCTATAACTTAGCACATTTGACATATGCATCACCTTCATACAGAGTTTCCAACTTCTTCTAGATTTCATGAGCAGTTTGCAATTTCAAGACATTTGTCATTTCTATATCAGTCAGGGTACTGAAAAATGCTTCTTTAACCTGAATGTTGTTTTCAGCATCTTTGATTTGATCTGAAGTTGTAGGACCATTCTATAGAGGAGTATACTTATCCTTAGTTATCAACCAATAAGGATCATCGATGCATTGCAAATAACATTCCATGCGACTCTTCCAAAGAGAGTAATTTGTTCCATCAAATCTCAGACTGTCCTTCTTGTATGTCAACATCATGGATCTCCTCAAGTGGTCAAGCTTCTTTTAGAGGAACCACCTCTGATACCAATTATTAAAATTAGAACAGACAACTGAGAGGGGGGTGAATCAGTTGTCACAAATTTTTATATTTTTCTATATTTAATCTTCTTCACCACTTATAGACAAATTAATGATATAACCATGAAAGCATGTCATCAACAACACATGAGTAGAAACATAATCAACACATATAACACCAAGATTTTTATGTGGAAACCTAGTTAAGGGAAAAACCACGATGGGGGTTAACCCACAAGATTTATTCTCTATTAAAATAATAGAAAAATGGGAAGGGACTTGCCTTCGGGCACACTATCTAGAGCTCACTACTTAAAGAAGGCTCACTGCTTACAGAAACATTCACATGATTAAAACTAAAAGGTTGAACTGAGAAACAACATCTTCTCCATGCCAAGGTTCAATTCCATTGAAGCTCAGAACTCTGCTCTACCCCCAAACACTTGCTCACTAGCTTCGCATCTTTGCTTACATCCACACATGTACACAACTTCATTACACTTATTTATACAGGACATCAACTTTGGAATGAACATCAAAGTCAGCCTTACAATCATCTATCTGGAACATTCTCCAAGATAGGCATTACAAGAAATTACATTTACAAGACTTGACTTAGTATAAAATACTACATGTAGACCACTACACTATCAACCAAACATAGCTGGTACTCAAATCTTCCTCGAACAACATGCCATACTCCATAGAACTTCTCTTAGATCATCTGCAACATGCACCAAGCATTTGGTTGGCCAAGACTAGAAAGAACAACAACACCCAAGGAGAAATCTTCAACTACGAGATCAATCCTCAATGCGGACCACCAACATAATAGGCACACAATCCAGAGACCTCCACAAGCACAATGCAATCAACTAGAACAAATGTACCACTTGAAATTACTAGAATCACTTGCATCTTCATACTAAAACTTAAGAACACTGTCATGACTGTCACACTAGAAAGATTGCTTGCGGACCTCCAAACCATGAACCACTTGAGTTGAGTATACACAGCAACACCTCAAACATACATCTAGAACCACAGACCATGATATTCCAATGCAGAGCAATCTGGACCAGATTCTTGTCACTTTGTTACCTCTAAACAATTGCAAAACCTGGTTCTACTCAGATGGTGATAACTTCACCAATCCTCCATGCAAACCTCTCAAATCTTAATTGTAGCAACTTCAGACAATCCTCTACAACACACTTTAGTCCGCATACTCTGATCTTCATCTAATGTGGAGCAATCTACTTTACTGAACTGCACTGTCTCCACTGTCTCTGACAAAGAGATATGTTGACATCAATGATAACATATCATAGGCACATATTTGCAACACAAGGGATGGCTCATTGCCAAGGGGTGGCTCACTGCCAAATATGGAGAACTAATTAAATAGCATCTACTCCATGCCTGGGTTTAGTTCCTTTGAAGCACAACAAACTTCTTTTCTCTGCTCTCTCACACCTTTGCACCTATCTCTTCATATTTGTACACACACTCTTTTTTGTAATTACATTACATGTTTTTATACAAGTCATCAACCTTGGAATGTACATCAGGGTTGGCAATACATTCATCAACCGTTGGAACAATCTCCAAGGTCGACATTACAAAAACATACATAAAAATAGGTCTGGACCTAATACAGAATTTAGCTAAGGGAAAGATGTAAATATGTATGTTGATCATGTCATGCCTTAGTTAGGACTCAAATGTAATCATTCACACTACAACACGCTTCTACAATCTTTAAGTGAAATCAACCAAGTCGGCCAAGACTGGTGAGAACACTAGGTCTTCTAAGAATATTTTTCATTCACAACCCAATTTTCACTTTGTGGACTAATCTAAAGATAGGAACATAATCAGGAGATATCCACAAGCACAACGTAATCACCGGAAACAATTGTATGATCTCTGGCCACTCTGTTAAGAGAATTCTTTAAACTGAAGCACAAGAACAACACTGTTAGCCATTGTCATAAGGAAATGATAGCTTGACTACCAAATCATGAACCATTGTAGCTGAAGGCACTAATCATCATTCTAGACTTAACTCTAGAACTGTAGACCAAAATACTTCAATGCAAAGGAATGCGGAGCATAACACTTTCTCCCTGTCACCACCAAACAAACGGAAAAAGTAGTTTTCATTCTAGTGAACATAGCTCACTCAAATCTTTATATCGGAGGCTCCAATTTGGAATATAGCATCTTCAAATAGAGTTTTAAATAGCTTTGAATCCACAGACAAAGATATTCATCCTACATGAAATACGAAGCAATCTTCTAGATTGTTCTTCAGTATGCAGTACATTGTTTCCACTGCAGCTCACTATTTCTAATAGAGGAGATAATTTTCTCAATATCCTCAACATCAAGATCACTTACATAAGTAAATACAAATCATCTCACTTATTAAAGGAAAGCAACAATATAGGAGCATAGTTGACACCAATTACAACACAAATATGTTGACATCAATGACAACACCGATTAGGCACATACTTGCAACAATCTCCCCCTTTGTCATTGATGGCAACATATGATGTGAAAAACATAAAAGTCCATCAAGACAAGATTCTCCCCCTTTTTATTTACACATCTACATTCTTTCTCCTCCTAAGTTTTTCATATGATCTCTCCCCCTTTGACATCAATGGCAAAGGGAACATACTTGCATTCTACTACTCTGATATAACTGAACTGTTACCAACACATCTAGCTACTCCCCTTGAGAGGTAGCTCCCAAAACATCAATCTAGATCAAAGAATGAGATTTAAACACCACTAGATGGATGCATTCTTATGCATCTTAGTTGAGGGTAGGAGGGGTAATGAACCCTAACTTTTCTCTGAGATATTCAAAAGTATCCTTGAGTAGATACTTAGGGAAGATATATGCAATCTAATCCATTGTGGGAACATATTCCAACTTTACTTCATTCTCTGCCACCTTTTCTCTCAAAAAGTGATACCTTATGGATATATGTTTTTTCTTGAGTGCATAAGCACTTTTCTTGTCACAAAAGATTGCAATTGGATCTTTATAAACAACTCTTATATCCTTCAAAGTCTACTTCATCCATAACACTTGAGTACAACAACATGCTGCTATAATATACTCTACTTCTACAATTGACAAAGATATTGAATCTTGTTTCTTGCTCAACCATGAAACAAATCTATTTTCCAAGAAGAAGGCACCTCCACTTGTACTCTTTCTGTCATCAATATCTTTAGCCCAATCAACATCTATATAAGCACTAAGAGTGAAATCACTATCCTTTGGATACCATAAGCCATGGTCTGGAGTGCCTTTTAAATACCTCAGGATTCTCTTTATTGCCATCACATGTGATTCTCTTGGATTAGCTTGAAATTTTGCAACAAGACAAACTACATGCATAATATCAGGTCTGGTTTGAGTTAGATAAAGCAATCCTCCAATCATGGATATGTACTTTTTCTGATCAATCTTAGGTGATTCATGAGTTTTACTCAACTTGCAGCTAGTCACCATGGGAGTACATACCGATTTAGAGTCCTCCATCCCAAATTTCTTCAACAACTCTTTCACATACTTAGACTGAGATATGAAGATTCCTTTATCTAATTAATTGATTTGTAGACCCAAAAAGAAGTTTATCTCACCAAACATAGACATCTCAAACTCTTTCTGCATTTCACCAGCAAATTTTATACACATACCTTCATTTCCTCCAAAGATGATATCATCAACAAAGACTTCAACAATCAAAATTTGATCACCATTAATCTTGAAATAGAGATTATTGTCAGTAGTGCCTTTACTAAATCCTAACTGCAATAAGTACTTATCCAACCCTGCATACCAAGACCTAGGAGCTTACTTGAGTCCATACAATGCTTTCTTCAACCTACATACCATATCACCTTGATTTGATAGTTGAAATCCTTCCGGTTGCTCAATCTAGACTTCCTCTTCTAACCCACCATTCAAAAATCCAGACTTCACATCCATCTGATACACTTTGAAATCTTTGTGGGCTACAAATGCCAGAAATATTTTGATTGCTTCAATTCGAGCTACTGGAGTAAAAGTCTCCCCAAAATCTATCCCTTCAATCTAAGAATATCCTTTGCACACAAGCCTTGCTTTATTCCTTACAACTTCTCCATTTTCATTCAACTTATTTCTGAAAACCCATTTGGTTCCAATAATATTTTTGTTAGTAGGTCTAGGGACTAATTCTCAAGTTTCATTCTTCTCTATCTGCATTAGTTTCTCCTCCATTGCCTTTACCCAATTTTCATCATTGCAGGCTTCATTCATAGTTTTTGGCTCAATTGTAGAGAGCAAACAATAGTTCACTTGTTCTTTTGCAGCTCTTTTCCTTGTCAGCACACCTTTGTTTTTGTCACCTATAATCTAATCTTTAGAATGATTAATCCTTACATACCTGGGAGTCTTAACACTTTCTGGAGCCTCTTCTTCACCCTCATTGTCTTCTTGCTCAACTTTTTCTTCATTCAATATAGTCACAAGTTCATCAAGTTCATAGCAACTCAGGTCTGATATTCTTTCCTTGTCTTCATCCACTTTCACATTTGCACTCTCAATAATCTTTTTGATCCTTTTGTTGTAACACCAGTAGGCCTTAATCTTGGTAGAGTATCCTAGGAAGATTCCTTCATCACATCTTGCATCAAACTTTCCTAGATCTTCATCTCTTCTAATATAGAATTTTCTTCCAAAGACTTTGAAATAGTTTACTGTAGGAATTCTTCCATACCACAATTCATAAGGAGTTTTAGTACCATTACCTTTCACTTGAACTTTGTTTTGAATGTAGATAGTAGTATGTATAACTTCTTTCAAGAAGACATCCAGCAGATCTGCTTCCTTCATCATTGTCCTAGTAGCCTCTTGAATTGTCCTGTTCTTTCTTTCCACAACTCCATTCTGCTGAGGAGTTCTAGGTGCAGAAAATTGTATTTTTATTACTTGTTCTTCATAGAAAATGTTGAATTCATTTGATATGAACTCAACTCCTCTATCAGACCTCAAGCATTTGATTTTCAATTCTATTTCATTCTCAACCATTGCCTTAAAAGATTTGAACTTTTCTAGGGCTACTGATTTGTCTCTTAGAAAAGTAACCCAAGCCATTCTAGAATAATCATCAATAAGCAACATGAAGTACCTATCACCTTATAGACTTCTCACTCTTATAGGACCATAGAGATCTATATGAACTAGATCCAGCAAACTGGTAGGGAATTTCTCTTACTCTTGAAACTTGTTCTTGTCTACTTCCCCAACTAGCATTCCTTGCAAATAGTATTGGTGGATTTCACAAGTCTTGGTAAATCTCTTATAGTCTAGCCTAAACTTATCTTTACTAGATTATCAAAATTTATATGACACAACTTTCTATGCCACAACCAAATCTCATTTGCTTGGGCTAATAAACAGTAATCATTAGTTCCTCTTAGTTGATAGATGTTACCTCTAGTCTTCTTACCAGTAGCAATCATAGTTCCAGAGCTTTCCATGATCTTACATCCATTGTCTTTAAATCTCATATCATAACCTTTATCACACATCTGACCAACACTCAAAAGATTATGCTTCAAGCCCTTCACATATAGGACATTGTCAATATTATGTTTTCCATCAAATGAAATAGATCCTTTTCCACAAATCCTACTAGTTGCATTGTCTCCAAACCCAACTAGTCCTCCATCATATTTTTCCAAACTTAAAAACTTACTTTTGTCACCATTCATGTGATGTGAGCATCCACTATCAATAATCCATTCATCCTTGTCTTTCTCAACCTGAATGGATTAAGCACTTTCTTCCACTGGTTTTTCTTCCTTCACACAACTAGCAGGATTAGTAGACACGAGTTCTTATTTAATAGCAATAAACAAGCATTCATTTGCTCTCGTACTAGCATCATCAGATTCATCATCAGTCACACCTTCATCATCAAAGTCTCTAACATAGTAGCATTTCTTTGGATCTCTAGGCCTGTTCTCAAATATTTTTCTATTCATTTCAATTCTTTTAGGACATCTGGAAGCAAAATGACCTACTTTACCACAAGAAAAACATTTGAAAGGTAGTTTGCCTTTTAACTTATTGAAACCTCTTTGCAATATGTCAACAAAGTTAGACTCAATTTCATCAAAGTCATCATCAGGTTCCACCTTGTATTTCTCATCTCTGGATATCTATTCTAAAGTACTAGCTTTGAAAGCAGTTTCAACTTTTGGCAGAGCATCTCCAAACTCTCTAATCTCAAAGGATGTAAGCTTTCCAAGTAATTGATCTCTATCAATAGTTTTCACAATCATTACTTCTTCAATTGTAGCTACTTTGTGACTATATGATTTTGTTAGTGATCTAAGAATTTTCATCACAATTTCATTATCACCAATAGTACCTCCCATACCTTTTATTCCATTGACAAGTTCATCAACTCTTTGCATGAAGGTTGTAATGGTTTAATCTTCATTCATCTTTAAACTCTCATATTTTGCTTTTAGGCCTTGTAGCTTGGCTTATTTTACAGAATCATCTCCTTCATACAGTTTATTCATCTTTTCCCAAACCTAATGCAGAGTTTCTAGATCCATGACTTTTATCAGCTCAGTGTCGAACAAAGCACTCAACAAAGCATCTCTAGCTTTTATATTCAACTCATACTCTTTGATTTCATCTTTAGTTGTCAAACCATTTGGAGGCATGGTATATTTTGATTTTGTAGCTTTCCATACTCTATAACCAAGATAGAGGAGATGGATTTTCATTCATACCTTCCATAGAGCATAATTTATCCCATCAAACTATGGTGCTTCCTTTTTAAAAGACATCTTGGATCTTCCTCAAGCTGTTAGGCTTTCCTCTGAGGAACTTGGCTGTGATACCAATTGTTGAAATACATAGGACAACTGAGAGGGGGGGTGAATCAGTTGTCACAAAAAATTAACTTCATAAATTATCAACTACTTAATTCCTGATAATCTAATTTCAACCATGAAAACATGAAACCATAAACTAAATCATAATCACACATTCAACACAGTAGACACCAGAGTTTTACGTGGAAAACCCTAAAAGGGAAAAACCACAATGGGTGTTAGCCTACAAAAATATATAAGTTATAACAATACTGAAAAATAGAGGCTCACTACCCAAATTGCTCACTGCAAAGAACGGCTCACTGCCAAAGGGTGGCTCACTGCCAAGGGATGGCTCACTGCCAAATGTGGTGAATTGATTAAATGGCATCTACTCCATGCCTAGGTTTAGTTCCTTTGAAGCACAACAAACTTCTCTGCTCTACTCTTTCACACCTTTGCACTTATCTCTTCATATTCGCACACACACTCTTTTTTGCAATTACATTACAAGTTTTTATACAAGTCATCAACCGTTGGAACAATCTCCAAGGTCGGCATTACAAAAATATACATAAAAATAGGTCTGGACCTAATACAAAATTTAGCTAAGGGAAATATATAAAGATGTATGTTGATCACAATCCTTCATGCCACAACATGCTTCTACAATCTTCAAAGCATCTCCGCAATAAGTGAAATCAACCAAGTCGCCCAAGACTGGTGAGAACACTAGGTCTTCTAAGAACATTCTTCATTCACAATCTAATTTTCACTTTATAGACCAATCTAAAGATAGGAACATGATCAGGAGACATCCACAAGCACAATGTAATCACCGAGAACAACTGCACGATCTCCGGCCACTCTGTCAAGAGAATTCTTCAAACAGGAGCATAAGAACAACACTGTCAGCCACTGTCATAAGGAAAGGATAGTTTGTGGACTGCCAAATCATGAACCATTGTAGTTGAAGACACTAATCATCATTCTAGACTTAACTCTAGAACTGTAGACTAAATATTTCAATGCAGAGGAATGCAGAGCATAACACTTTCTCCCTGTCACCACCAAACATATAGAAAAAACAATTTTCATTCTAGTGAACATAGCTCACTCAAATCTTTATATCAGAGGCTTAGATTTGGAATATAGCATCTTTAGATAGACTTTTAAATAACTTCCAATCCACAAACAAAGATATTCATCCTACATGAAATGTGGAGCAATCTTCTAGACTGTTCTTCAGTATGCAATACACTGTTTCCACTACAACTCACTGTTTCTACCGGAAGAGTTAATTTTCTCAATATCCTCAACATCAAGATCACTTACATAAGTAAATACAAATCATCTCACTTATTACAAGCAAGAAACAATATAGGAGCATAGTTGACACCAATGACAACACAAATATGTTGACATTAATGACAACACCAATTAGGCACATACTTGCAACAGAGGTTAGGATAGGTTTGGGAATTGTTGGAATAGGTTTAGGGGTGATTTCAATAGGTTTAGGGGTGGTTGGGATTAGGATACTAGGTTAGTAGATGCCACATTATTAGAGGGGGTTTTGATGGAATATGTAGAGTGATCAATTAGGGGGGGTTTTGTTAGAGTGGTTAAGTGGATGGGGTTTTAATCATCATTAAATGTTAATTCTAGGTAGTGTGTTTGATGGTTGATGATAGGGAGGGGGATAGGTGAGCTAGGCTAAGTACTTGAATTGACATTATTGAGAGAATTTCTAGATTTATTATAGCAAAAGGGGATATTTTCACTAAGGTATGAAAGGAACAATGTGATGATATATATGTCTTTGCATGGACTAGACCCACAAATGATAGGTTGATCTCATGCATGTCCAAGGTGACATAACCTTGCCTAGATGAGAGAAGGGGACTCATAGCATAATTTATTTAGTGCATAGAAGGTATGATTAACCTTGTATGCAAATGGGGAACAATATGCTAGAACCAACCCTATATCTTCAAGATATGAATACCATTCTTGGAGTAATGAAATCAACCCACAAGCACGACATACAAAACAATGACCATACCCCATTCTAGGTGTTTTCTACCATGTACCATGATATAGTGAGATCAAGGTAGCTTTGGAATGAACCCTAAAATGAGACAATAGATAAAAATCAATAATCAAAAAGACCAACAAACCATACAAACAACCATTGTATCTCTTCCCAAGATAAGTCGATATGATGATGGATTCTTCCTATTGTAGGAACGATATATCCATTAAGGTGAGAATCAGTTGGATGTTGTTGGATAAATTTTGAAAGGTGAGCAAAAGGATAGTAGGCATATGTTATGATTAGAATTGGTTTATTGATTGATTATTTTTATGTAAGATGTGATGTTTTGAGAGTATGCTTAGTTTGTGTATTGTTTGTTTGGATTTAGTAAGCTCAGGGGATAGGGACCATCCAAGCCGGTTGGATGGGTGCATCTTTTGTACTTGAGTACTGGATACTTCCTTCATATTCTAGAATGTCTACATACCCTATGTCCATGGGATCAATGCACTTTAAGATGTGGGTGGTGATGAATATGTAGTTTTGGTTTGTAGTGATGATATAGGAATTGTTTGAGGTAGATGAGATGATCTTGTATAATGGTGTGTTTTTGGATAAGATGATGATGATATGGGCTTTTTTTTGGAGTTTTTGCAATTTTTTTTATTTTGGGGGGGTTTTTTGGATTTTCTATTGTTTTTGGATTTTGTTGATTTTCTATTTTTTGGATTTTTCAAATTTTTGATGTTTTTTTGGGGTTTTCTGGATTTTTTTAAGCTATACAAGGAGAGCATACAAGGATCCTCTTTCCATGAATTAGCCTTGGGTGGGGTGATAAAGGGTGGGTGATGGGTTTGAATGTTTTAGAATTCTAAGCCATGGGATGTAGGTGTTAGTGTAGGTTTTTATTTCCTAGTTGGGTTATTTATTTTTCCCTATATTCCTAGGTTTTTCCTACACTTCTATTAATCTCACTTAGGTTAATAGAGCATGTCTTATTAGGTGAGTGGTTGAGAGGTGTCACCATCCTACATGTGAGCATCTATTAGCTATCTTGGGAAGATACTTTGCTATCTTTAGTCCGATAGATGGTTGCTCCTCATTGGTCAGTGTTGCCACCTCCTCCCTCTCCCTAGTCTATATAAGCATGCTACCTGGCTTGTATTTTGTATCTTTTGCTTTTGCATCCTCTTAATGCTATTTTGCTTCTAGCATTTACATTACTCTCTTAGAGACTAACTCTGTGTTGCTATTTTGATTTCGTATCATTTGCATTCATAGTTTAGATATCTATTCATTTGCACTAGTTTTCTAGGTTAATAATCTTTTTAGATTCTAACATGGTATCAGAGTTGTTCTATGTGTAAGAGTAGATTTTTAGTTTCCATATTTGATAGATTTGGGGGGGCACTAATAAATCTTATTAATTTTTTTCAAAAAACTCAGTATGCTCTTCTCTTGCATCTTCAGATGATCTTGAGAATCAGAAAAGTTTGACGGAAACTTTTTTAATCTCTGGGGTTTGCACATGTGTTTTATGAAATCTGGGTGATTGTAGCATTTCTACTTATACTAGAAGCATTTCCAACTGTTACAATGCATCCAGGAGGCTTGAGAAAGTCAGGTTTGGCTTTCGTTTCACCAAAATCAGAGATCATCATACATAGTTGCGGAACCGGGGTTTCAAGCTCAAATCTGACAATCAGCTTGCATATTTGGTGTTTTCAATCAATATTGTAGGTTCCAGCATGCCATTGCTTGTCTTAGGTAGCTGATTCAGCCTTTGCATGTCATTTTTTGGTTGCTGGGGTCATTTTTTGTAGCTAAAAGTGTTTTGTTTACATTAGAACTACATCTTCTGTACATCAGCAAGAAAAATGCCTTCTGGGTTTTGTTCGCAGTATAGAAAAACTATTTAGATATCTTTTAGTTTTTGCATGTAGTCTGTATATTTTGTAGAATCAAACTTAGAAAGCTATAGCAGTACCCCTCTCCATTAGCAGTTGTAGTTTTGAAGGTAGTTTTCAAATGCTCCATTCTTGCTCATATGGACTCCGTTTCCCACGATTTTTTTTTATATTTTGGCTATTTTTTCATGCTCTATGTACTAGTGCAGACATTTTTTTATTTTGATGCAGAGATTTTTTAGAAATTGCAAATTCTCAGTCATGACACTACACAGTTCTCATATTGGGAACTTCAGAGGATCATAACTTTCACATACGACCTCGTATCGAGGTGATTCTTTTTTTGAAAGTGCATATTTTCGAGTAGATCGTAGTGGTGTTATTTATTGCTCTAGGTATTGTGCCAAAGTTGTATTTTCAACATATGCTCTTCGTGAGGGTTTTGTAATGCATTGAAATCAAGACCACTTAGTATTTCTTGCTAGTGGAAGTTGTAAACACACTAATATAAAGTGCCAAATCATATTTTATTGGGGGGTTCTTTGATTGAGTGAAAAGGGGGGGTTGTCTTGGTTGGGTTCTCTTCTTTTCAGCATTTCTTCATCATGGATCAAACAAATGTGCCCATCCTAACTCCATACAATTACTTTGAGTGGAAATCACACATGACAATTCACTTAAGGAAAGATGGATTAAATAGGATAACTATGGGACTTGAAACTAAACCTGCTAAAGATGAAGATAAGCCTAAGTGGTTTAACAAATGTGATGGGGCATATGGAACATTGTGTTTGTCTATTTCTCCTGATTTGCTCTTTCACATTGAGTCTTTGAATACACCAAATGAAATCTGGATAGAGCTAGAAACACTATTTGGCACACAAGATTCAATGAGGGGTCATATGTTGGAAAATGAACTAATTAGTTTAAGTCCAAGCAATTTCAACACAATCCATGATTTCTTCACTAAATTGAAATCACTAAGGCTACAGATAAATAATGTGGAATTGAAAAGAAATATGAACAACTGATTCTTAGTATTCTCTCTAAGCTAAGTTCAGAATATTCTGTGTTTGTTTCTACATTCTATGCTACTAAGGGTGCACTTGGTACTCAATTCACCATGCCATCTTTAGATGAATTTGTTGTCAATCTCACTCAGGAATAGGACAAGCTAATCCAGATGGGCACTCTTAAGTCATATAAGTCACATGCCTTGGCTGCCAACTAAGGTACAAAAGAATAAAAAGGACAAAGTAGTAACAACAATAGTAAGGATAAGAAACAAAATAATAGCAAGGAGAAGAAGGATCAGATACCAGTTGCTTCAAAAGCAACTAATGATACCCAATCTTCCAAGGGTGACAAGCCTAAGAAAGAGAGGGTCCAATGTGCCTATCATAAAAGACCCGGTCATGATGAACTTAAATATTTGAAGAAACAAATTTATCACTTGACACACATTCTTGAGAAGAATAATATTAGTGTTCTTGAGTCTATCAAATAGAGTTCTAATGAGGGGTCTAATAAGGCAAAAGAAAATAGCAAAGGGAAAGGAAAGGGAAAGGCCCTTGTTGCAGTTGCTTCTTCACCATCCACTTGGGTTCTTGATTCAGGTGCTTTGCACCACATGGCTTCATCTAAGGAAGAACTTGCATCTTTGGAGCCGTGTACTATGCCTTCTATTTTGATGGGTGATGACACTCCTATTGAGGTGTGTGGGAGAGGGTTTGTTGATGTGGGGGATGGAACATTTCATGATGTTCTTTATGTGCCCTCATTATCGACTAATATCCTATCAGTATACTAGATCACTCACACAGGTTCAAGCAAGTGGGTTGAGTTCACTCCTGATTCAGTGGAGATTCATGAGTTGTACAGTGGTTCTATAGTTGCAGTTGGGAGAGCAGATCATCAGTCACAGCTCTATCTATTTTCTCACTTTGTTCCTAATCCTCCTTCGACTATTTTTCTCACTCATTCTAATGTTGTGAGTAGATAATGGCATGAGTGGTTTGGCCATCTTAACTTTCACTACTTGCAGCAGCTCAACTAGTAGAGCATGGTCACAGGGTTGCCTTCATTCAGTTTTCAGGTGGTGTTTTCCAAGGTTGCATTCTTGGTAAGCATCCTAAGGAAAATTTTGACAAAGGTAAGGCATGGAGAGCTTCATAGATACTGGAGTTACTTCACAGTGATTTGGCTGGTCCATTTTAGCATCCTTCTTTCAGCAGGGCCCGATATGTCCTCAGATTCATTGATGACTTTTCTCGATATACTTGGGTGTACTTTCTCAAACAAAATTCAGAGGTATTTGATCATTTTTAGGACTTCAAAACTTTTGTAGAGAAGTAATCCAGGAAAGCCATCAAAGTTTTGCACACTGACAATGGTGGTGAGTATGTCAACCATCAGTTTGAGAGGTTTTGCACTTTAGAAGGGATTGATTTGCAACATTCAGTTCCATACAATCCTCAATAAAACGGTGTTGCAAAACGAAAGAATAGGTCCTTAAAGGAAATGGTGAACTACATGATTCACTCCAAATCTCTTGCACCACAATATTAGGTAGGGGCCATTAGCCATTAACTGTGCTTGTTATATCTAGAACCATGTTCCTCGTCGAGCCTTGAAGGGAATCACTCCTTTTGAAGCTTGGAGTGGTAAAAAACTATCAGTTAAGCACTTTTGAGTTTTTGGTTCTCCTGCATAGAAACATTCCTACAGAGAAACGCAAGGCCTTGGATCCGTAGAGTAGACCTTGCATATTTGTAGGTTATCCTGATGGTGTGAAGGGTTATCAGTTGCTCCACCCTACAACACATGAGTTGTTCATTGAGAGGAGTGTTCAATTTGAGGAGGGCTCTTCGAGATCACTTTCTATCACTTCTCCAACTCCTACTTTGACATTGGAGTCACTTGGGATACATGACAGATCTTCTAATGAGTCAGATTCACCTGAGTAGTCTTCTACCTCCACTTTCAATGCAGAGAGTTATTCAGAGGACTCACCTCCTTCCTCTCCTAGTCATCATTCAAAGGTTGATGATTCTCGTCTAGATTCTCCATCTTCCTATCCACTTTGGGCTAGACAGACCTTGCAGTCTGTAGGTGATTGGGTTGGGGATCCATCAGACACTAGGCAAACTCATTCATAGTTCCAGGATGCTCCACATGTCTTCATTGCTACTATCTCAGATCCACAGTCTTTTCATGAGGCTTCTGGTATTCTTGAGTGGGATATAGCTATGCAGGAGGAGTATAGTTCCTTGATGAGGAACCACACTTGGGATCTTGTCCCTCTTCCTAAGGGAAGAAAACTTGTTTGATGTAAGTGGATCTATCGGACAAAATTTGCAGTAGATGGGTTGGTTGGAAAGCATAAGGCTCACTTGGTTGCCAAAGGATTCTCCTAGGTTCCTGGGATTGACTACTCTAAGACTTTTGCGCCAGTTGCCCGAATGAATTCCATCTGACTTGTTCTTGCCATTGCTACAACTAATCGTTGGGAAGTACACTAGACGGATGTGAAGAGTACCTTTCTTCATGGTGACCTTCAGGAGGAGATCTACATGGAGTAGCCACAGGGGTTCATTCAAGATTCTTTACTTGTGTGCCAACTTCAGAAGTCTCTCTATGGCCTCAAATAGGCTCCTCGGGCCTGGTATGCCAAGATGGACTCCTTCCTTCTATTAGTTGGGTTCACTCAGTACCATTCTAATCCCAATGCCGACATTCTACAGTAGGATGATTTACTCTTATTTCTAGTTATGTATGTTGATGACTTACTAATCACAGGGAGTTCTTTATCCACCATTGGGGCTGTCAAAACTACCCTTCATGATAGGTTTTTGATGACTAACTTGGGCTTGTTGCATTACTTTCTCAGGATTGAGATCTTTCAGTCTTCTTCCAAGATCACCATCACACAGTCCAAGTATTCTCTAGATTTTCTCTCAAGGTTTCATATGGCTGACTGTAAGCCTGCTCTGGCTCCCTTTCTTTCTGGAGTCAAACTTAAGGCTCAATGTTCTTCTCCACTTGTTGATGGCACTTTGTACCGACAGCTTATTGGAAGTCTCATTTATCTAACTCATACAAGACCTAACATTTCATATGCTGTAGGCATGGTCTCTCGATTCATGCAGGAGCCTCATGAGTTGCACTGGAAAGCAGCCAAGTGGATCCTTCACTACATCCAGAGTACTCACAGTTTTGGGATTCACTATGCAGTGGACATTGAGCTTGGCTTGGTGGGCTACACAAATTCAGATTAGGTGGATGATTCTCAGGATCGCAAGTCTACTTCAGGTTACAGTTTCTCACTTGGTTTAGGTCCTGTTTGTTGGTTGAGCAAGAAGCAATCTGCTATTGCTCTATCTTTTACTGAGGCCGAGTATCAAGGAGCTGTGAATACCGCCACTAAGGCCATTTGGATTCAAAATCTTCTCACTGAGTTTGGTATCCAGATTAGACGACCATCAGTCATATTGTGTGACAACCAGAGTGCCATTCAGATCTCATAGAATCTAGTCCATCATTAGCAGACCAAACACATAGAGGTCCACATGCACTACATCTAGGAGCTCATCCATGGCCACATCATCAACCTTCGCTACTATCTGACTTCTGAGCAGGTTGCTGATATCTTCACCAAACCCTTCACTGAAAGAAAGTTCCTTCATTTGTGAGCTTTGCTGGGGGTGCAGGATGCTTCATCTTCTGGGGGCCTTCTTCCTCTCACTTAGAGTCCTAACTCTCTCTACTTTTGGGGGGTTCTCTTCTCTCTATTTTGGGGGGGATTTTCTCTCTCTTTGGGGGGGAATTTTATGTACATGGGTACCTCATCAAGCTTGATTTGTTAGGACCCATTTCTACATCCACCTAAGCTTCTCTTTTGGGGGGGTGTTAGTGTAGGTTTTTATTTCCTAGTTGGGTTATTTATTTTTTCCTATACTCCTAGGTTTTTCCTACACTTCTATTAATCTTGCTTAGGTTAATAAAGCATGTCTTATTAGGCGAGTCGTTGCGAGGTGTCACCTTCCTACACGTGAGCATCCATTAGCTATCTTGGGAAGATACTTTTCTATCTTTAGTCTGATAGATGGTTGCTCCTCATTGGTCAGTGTTGCCATCTCCTCCCTCTCCCTGGTCTATATAAGCATGCTACCTGGCTTGTATCTTGTATCTTTTGCTTTTGCATCCTCTTAATGCTATTTTTCTTCTAGCATTTGCATTACTCTATTGGAGACTAACTCTGTGTTGCTATTTTGATTTCGTATCATTTGCATTCATAGTTTAGATATCTATTCGTTTGCAATAGTTTTATGGGTTAATAATCTTTTTAGATTCTAACAATAGGTAATATGGAATGTTATGATGGAGAAGATGACTTATTAGATGGTAGAACCAACCACTACACATGGCGCCTGAGGTAGGTTTTCACCATGGTACTTATCCAAGGTGTCATCAAAGTGATTTTCACCATTGGAGGGCTTTATTGCACTCAGGTTTTTCTTGATTTTTTCAATTTTTTTGAATTTTTCTGATTTTCTGATTTTCTAATTTTTTATTTTTTGGTTTGGGATACTCGATGGGTTATGCATAGAACCTTTTCAGGTGCATGATGTTAATGGGCTCCTCTAGAGGCTACCCCTCAAATGTTGCAAGCTAGTAAGCTCCTGATCCATAGCTAGTTGTGATGACATAGGGTCCCAACCAATTAGGTTCAAACTTTCCTTTCTTGTGGCACTCTTGTAGGTTTCTCTAATTTTCCATAAGGACAAGGTCGCCTATCTCAAATTTTTAGTTCTTGATCTTTTTGTTATAGCTTCTACATAGACAATTTTGATAGGATTGAAGGTGATTAAGATAATCTAGGTGTTTCTCATCCAGTAGCTCTAGTTCATTTAATCGTGCAACTCGATACTCCTCAGTGATAAAATTTTGCAATGAAATCTTGAGAGAAGGGAGCTTGACCTCAATAGGCAAAATGGATTTGAAATCAAATACTAAGGAGTATGGTGTGGCTCCCATGGGTGTGCAGATGCTTGTGTGATAAGCCCATAAGGCAGGATTGAGATGAAGGTGCCAGTCATGGTTGACTTCATTAACCATCTTTTTCAGGATGCATAAGATGGTTTTGTTAGAAACTTTGAGTTGACCATTACCTTGGGGGTAATATGTTGTTATATGGAGCATAATCAGACTTGGAGGTTAAATTCTCCTCACTTTTATCGACGCAGTTTCCCCCCAAATTATTTAATAATGGTTTGGGGGCAGTGCCCCAAGATGGGGTCAAGGGACAGCACCCCTTGCGGGGTTAAGAGGCAACACCCCCAAAACCTCAAACAATTTTTTATCATTTTATAAAGGCATTGGGAGTTATTTTTTCTATTGGCTGACATAGAAAAACCCTATTTTGTAACTGACATAAGTCTTGATAAAAATAGCTAAGGGTTAGGGTTTTTCGTTGATATTGTATTGTAGCATTTACAATGGTATTAAGTTGCAAGGATTGCTGGTTGTAATTGGTTTGATTTGTTGGATAATAATATTGGACTTTCTGTTGGTGGATGTAGCTAGACTTTGGATGAACCATGTTAAAATTATCTCTCACTATTATTTTTTCTATGTATTTTTTATTCCTCTGTTTAATCCTTATTTGCATTTAATTGATATCTTCTACATGCAAGTCCTAACAAGTGGTATCAGAGTAGGTTGTGTTTGATTATCATTTGCAAGAAGGTCTCACGGTTGAGTGGGAGACTCATGGTTAAGTGAGAGCAATGGAGGACGAGGGTAAATTGAAGGTAGATAAATTCAATGGGAGGAACTATAAGTTATGGAAGATGCAGATGGAGGATTATCTCTATCAGAAAGATTTATGGAGATCATTGGAAGGAATAGCCAAGAAACCAGTAGCAATGATTGATGAGGATTAGAATCTTCTAGATAGAAAGGCACTAGGAACCATTCAGTTGTTCTTAGCACCATTTGTGGCATTCAATATAATAGAAGCAAAGACAACAGATGAACTAATGAAAGCTTTGGCTAAATTGTATGAAAAACCCTCAGCCTCAAATAAGGTATTTCTCATGAAGTGTTTGTTTAATCTGAAAATGATTGAAGGTGTATCTATGACAGATCATTTAAATGAGTTTAATATAATTACTAGTCAGTTAACCTCTATAAAAGTGAAATTTGATGAAGAGGTGAGGCCTCTCTTGGTTTTATGTTCTTTGCCAGAAAGATAGAATAGCTTGGTAATGGTTGTAAGTAACTCTATCTCTGGTTCAACTACTTTGAAATTTGATGATGTTGTTGGTGTTATCCTTAGCAAGAAAATGCAATGGAAAAGTTCAGAAGGGTCCACATCAGGCAGTGTTTTGAATGAAAAAAGTAAGGGTAGATCAAAGGAGAGAGGAAAAGGTTCTGGAGGTCATGGGAAGTCACAAGGAAAATCAAAGGACAAGAGGTTCCAATCCAGAGGATAGAAGAATTGCTGGTACTATGGGAAACTAGGTCATCTGAAGAAAGATTGCTGGTCTCGGAAGAATAAAGAAGGAGAGAAATAAGAAGGCAATAAGGAGGTAAATGTGGTTAGTAATAAATCTGAAGATGATGCTTTGATTCTTTCCCTAGATAATGCTGATGATTCATGGGTTTTAGATTCAGGGGCCTCAATTCATGCTACACCCCATAGAAGTTATTTTCTTGATTATATCCAAGGGGATTTTGGGCTGGTTTATTTGGGAGATAACGAACATTGTCAGATTGTTGAAAAGGGAAGAATCAAGATTAAGTTGTAGAATGGGAATCATTGGCTACTACAAGAGGTAAGGCATGTTCCAAGGCTGAGTAGGAATTTAATTTCAGTAGGGCAGCTAGGTGATGAAGGTTGCACAATTACTTTGAATGATAAAAATTAGAAGGTTTCAATAGGTGCCTTAATAGTAGCAAAAGATGTGGAATTAGGCACCTTATATCTTTGTACAGGTCATACTATTCCTTCTACGTTAGTTGTTGCAGAGAAAAAATAAACAGGTTCAGGAATAGCTATTGCAGGTTCACAAGAAGAGGCTGAAACAATTGTTGCAGGTTCTAAGACAACATTGTGGCATAATAGACTTGGGCATGAGTGAAAAAGGTATGAAGGTACTTCATTCTAAGAAATTTTTACCAGGTCTGAAATGTATTAATATGGATTTCTGTGAAAGTTGTGTGTATGGCAAATAAAAGAAAATTTATTTTCTCACGGATGGGAAGCAAAAGAAAGATGAAAAGTTAGAGCTTGTGCATACAGATGTATGGGGACTAGCTCAGGTATCTTCTCTCGATGGCTCTCAGTATTATGTTACATTCATAGATGATACAACTAGGAAGGTTTGGATTTATTTCCTTAGACAGAAATCTGATGTATTTGAAACATTTAAGAAATGGAGAAGCTTGGTTGAGAATGAGATGAGTAAAAGATTAAAATGTCTCGGATCTGATAATGGTGGTGAATATTGCAACAAAGAATTTGAGGATTATTGTTTCTTTAATGGAATTCATAGGCAAAAAATAGTTCTAGGGACTCCACAAGAGAATGGAGTGGCTGAGCACATGAATAGGACAATAATGGAGCATGCTAGGACCATAAGATTGCATGTTGGGCTGCCTTTAAACATGTGGGTAGAGGCTGTCAATACTGTTGTATATTTAATTAATAGAGGTCCTTTAGTTCCTTTGGGTTGTGGTATTCTAGAGGAAGCATGGATAGATAAGAAGGTGAGTTATTCTTTTCTCAAAACCTTTGGATGTGAAGCATTTGGATATGTAGATTCTGAAAATAGAACCAAGCCGAATGCAAAGTCAAAAAAGTGTATCTTCATTAGGTATGGCATTAATGAATTTGGTTATAGGATTTGGGATGTTGAGAATCTAAAAATTGTGAGAAGCAGGGATGTTGTATTCAATGAGAAGGTGTTGTACAAATATCAGTTGCAGCAGCATGAGAAGAAAGAAAAGGATTATGTGGTGCTGGATGATACTCTAGATAGTGATATTCCATTGGTTCCTCATGCTCTGCAACAGCAACAAGAAATACCACAAACTCTAGTGCATGTTAGGCGGTCAACAAGGCTAAGTAGACCTCCTAAAAAGTTTTCTCCCTCTTTATATTCTATTATGTTAATAGATGCTAGTGAACCAGAAGGGTATGATGAATCTATGTATGTGGATACAAAGGTTCAGTGGGAGCTTGCCATGAAAGAAGAAATGGACTCCTTACTGAAAAATCAAACTTGAGAATTATGTAAGTTGCCTGCAGGTAAAAAGGCTTTACCAAACAAATGGGTTTATAGCCTAAAAGAGGAAGATGGAGGTAAGAAAAGATTTAAAGCCAAGTTAGTTGTAAAAGGATTTGTACATAAAAAGGTATTGATTTTGATGATATTTTTTCTTCGGTTGTTAATTTGACTTCTATTCATACTATTTTAAGTATTGTGGTTGCTAAAGATTTGCATTTGGAATAGCTAGATGTGAAAACTACCTTTCTCCATGGTGATTTGGAGGAGGAGATATATATGGAACAACCATAGGCATTTGAGGTCAAAGGTAAGGAGAAATTGGTGTGCAGAATGAAGAAGAGTTTATATGGCTTGAAACAAGCACCTCGACAATGGTATTTGAAATTTGATAGTTTTATGGTTGAGCAAGGCTACAACTGGTGTAATTCTGACCATTGTGTTTATTTTAAGAGGTTGGATAATGACAGCTACATTATTTTATGTTTACATGTTGATGACATGCTTATAGTAGGGTCTAACATGGATCACATAAGAGAGTTAAAACAATAGTTAGCACAATCAATTGCTATGAAAGATTTGGGGGCAGCGAAACAAATTTTTGGTATGAAAATTTGTAGAGATAGGAAGAACAAAAAATTGACTCTATCTCAGGCTGCTTATGTTGAAAAGGTGTTGCATAGATTCCATATGGAGAATGCAAAAGTTGTTAGCACACTTTTGCCTAGTCATTTGAAATTGACTAAGGAGATGTGTCCAAAGACACAATAGGAGGAAGACAAAATGTCCAAGGTACCACATGCTTTACCTGTAGGAAGTTTAATGTATGCTATGGTATGCACAAGACCAGATATTGCACATGTTGTAGAAGTCATAAGAAGGTATATGAGTAATCTTGGATTGGAGCATTGGAATGTGGTAAAATAGATTCTCATATATTTGAGAGGTACATCTAATAAATATTTATGTTTTGGAGGCTCTAATACTAATTTAGCAAGCTATGTAGACTTAGATTTGGTAGGGGATATTGATACCAAGCAAAGTACTATAGGTTATGTCTTTACTGTAGGTGGGACAATAGTTAGTTGGATCTCACGATTACAAAAGGTGGTTTCTTTATCCGCCACGGAGGCAGAGTATGTAGCTGCAACAGAGGAAAGAAAGGAGATGATATGGCTGCAATCTTTCATGGAAGAATTGGGCAAACAATAGGCTAATAGTTATTTGTTTACAAATAGCCAGAGTGTCATACATCTTGCAAAGAATGTTGCCTTGCATTCAAAGACCAAACACATATAGTTGAGGTATCACTTCATTCGATCAGTGTTGGATGATGGATAGTTAAGGCTGGAAAAGACACATACAGATGCAAATCCAACAGATATGTTTACAAAGGTAGTGACAAGGGAGAAGCTGAGCTCCTCTTCAGCTTCAGTTGGTCTTCAAGATTAAAAAAAATAAAATCAAAACAGTCAGGTCCAGGATGTTTATTTTTAGTGGGAGCTATAGGGTCAGTGGTGTTATGATCAGTCTCCAAGTGGGAGATGATATGTTGTGGAGTCTGATCAGTCTCCAAGTGGAGATTGTTGTTATATGGAGCCTAATCAGACTTGGAGGTTAAATTTTCCTCTTTTATCAGCATAGTTTCCCCCCAAATTTTTTAATAGGGGTTTGGGGGCAGTGCCCCAAGACAGGGTCAAGGGGCAGCGGCCCTTGCAGGGTCGAGGGGTAGCGCCCCTGAAACCTCAAATAATATTTTATTATTTTATAAAGGTGTCGAGAGTTATTTTTTCTATTAGCCAACATAAAAAAAACCCTATTTTGTAATCAACATAAGTCTTGATAAAAATGGCTAAGGGATAGGGTTTCCATTGATATTGTATTGTAGCATTTGCAATAGTATTGAGTTGCAAGGATTGCTGGTTATAATTGTTTTGATTTGTTGGATAATAATATTGGACTCTCTATTGGTGGATGTAGCCCGAGTTTGGGTGAACCACTTTAAAATTGTCTCTCGCAATTATTATTTCTATGTATTTTTCATTCCTTTTTTTAATTTTTATTTGTATTTAATTGATATCTTCTACATGCAATTCCTAACATAATATGGTGTGGAAAAGTGGTGTTGGGTGTGGAATTTCTCACATAGAGTGTGGACTTCTTGGTTCTTAAATGGTTTCCCATTATTTGTGATGATGGAGAAGGGAATTCCATAATGGCATATTATGTAGTGGAGGATAAATTTAGTGATTTAGATGCCAGTGGTTAAGGTGAGTCGAATGCTTCTACCCACTTGGTGAAATATTTGGTAGTAGTAATGATGAATTTATGGCCATTGGATGAGTGTGGATGAATTTTTCCTATGGGGTCGAGTCCCCACTATGAAAAGGACCAAGCTGTTGTTATCGGCTGTTGTTACCAGAAATATTGACAAAGTATTAAACTATTAATAATCCAATAATCTCAATGAAAATAGAAATAAACAAGAATGAAAATAAAGAACAAACCACACAAACCTTGTTACTTTGTAGCTTCCATTGTTTGCCTAATCTCAATTGATCTTTATATGAGAATGAAGCCCTCAGAAAGTGCACTTCCTTGCTTTGTTCTTCAAGATGGCGATGGAGAGATGGCTATGATACTTCTTGTATTGAAGATGAGCTTCAATACAATAAAAGGGTGATCGCAAGCAATGGATGGATTTGGGTGCCAAAGGCACACTGTAATTCCTGTAGAGTAAGTTTACTAAAAGATTAGATGATAGAAATGGAGGAATAGGGTTGTACTTATAGACTTGAGAGAGAGAAGATCAACGGTATAAAAAGAATGAGAAGATCAACGGTAGAGGACAGTTGAGAGAATGTACATGAATAGGAAGAAGACAAGTGTCACACAAAAAGCTACTTTTTTTGAGTTAACTGCTTTCTTTTATAAAGATAAGATTGACTCCATATAGAATGTTTTTTTTTATAATTTAAGAGTTGTTGATAAAAAGAAGATTGATTGAATCAGATAACTCAACTTGTGATTTGCTTTTGCATGATTTGAGAGAAATTAAATAATAAATTATTTAATTTTGTGTGCATGAAGAAGATTTATTTTTAGAAGATTTGGAAGATTTTTGAGGAATTAGAAGATAAGAAAGTAAATTAAATAAATAAATTCATTTGATTGTTTGTGCAAGATAGAAGAATAAATAGAATATTTTATTATATTTTATTTTTAGAGATTGAGAGGATTTAAATAAATTTGATTGATTTATTTAAATTTGGAGGAATAAACGATTTAATTAAATAATTAAGAATTATTTAATTGTTTGGAAGAATTAAATTAAATAAAGGATTTTATTTAATTTTATCTTTAGAAGAGGTAATTAAATATTTTGATATTTAATGAACTTAGAGGAATATGAATTGAATAAATAAATTTGTTTAATTATTTATTGATAGAGGAATTTAGATTAAATAAATATTAAGAATATTTATTTAGACCGAGTTGTGTCATTTTTAGGCATATACATTTTGCCCCTCTTTGATGCAATGTATTTTATCACATTGTTTCAAAGAATAAGATTTTCTAATAATGTTACATGCCCCAATTTTCCCCTAGCACAGGTTTAACGACGATAGGATGCCCCCTCGGGAGATTGGACGGGATGGAAGGTTCAAGGGACGTGAGACGGACAATCTCACGAAGAATAGGTTGGAGTGAAGAAAGTGGTTGAAGAAAGAGCCGAATGACATGTGATGCAAGATAAAATGATAACACACACAAGCAAGCAAGCAAGTATGCACAAATGATACAAGAACAAACAAGGTATTGCCCCTATCAAGCGATAAACCAATGATTTAATCGATATGAAATATGATGGTGTTGTCATGGCAGGCATCAATAGATCCCTAGATCAACACAAAGGATAGTATTGTCATGGCGAGGAACGATAGATCCCTAAAACAACACAAAGGATAGTGTTGTCATGGCGGGGAATGATAGGTCCCTAGAGCAACACGATAAGATAGTGTTGTCATGGTGGGGAACGATAGGTCCCTAGATCAACATGAAGGATAGTGTTACCATGGTGGGGAATGATATGTCCCTAGATCAACATGATACATGTGGGAAATGTATATCCCACTTATACTTATGACTGATTGAGTTGGTTTACTATGATTGGATCATTTGACAAGATTGACTTGACTTGATTGGTATGGATTAAGGATGGACTTGCATTTGGATCACTGCTCAGACTGACAGCTAGAACTGTTGACGAGAGATACAATGATAGATAGAAAGTTGATAGATAGAGGAAATGTGAATGAAAGGAATCACAAGCTTTTATTTGTAAACATTGATACTCTGCATAGAATTTTTATTGCATGGGATATGGTATGGATACTTTGTGGATGCGAATGGATGTGAATGGTTTTGCCATCTTGATATTGCAAGTATTTTGAAATGCTTATTTCATCATTGGGCTTTTTGTTTTTGGTTTTGAAGTGTTGTAAGAATATACAAGCATCTAGGTATAATTAAACTGAGATGACCTAAGCATCGCTTACATGGATTTTGATTTAGCAAGTTAATACAAGAATCTATATATAATTGAACCAAGATAACCTAAGTATTTCTTGCATATCAACAGACAAGGATTATACATGTTTCATGTTAGTCCTCTGATGTCCTCGATGACCATTTGAGTTGATCATGTCCTTAGACAAGGCTTTACATTACTAAAGATAAACCCACAAGCAAGAAACAAAGAAAAGAGTCATGCCCTCACCATAGCATCTCTAGCTTTTGGCATCCTTGAGTAGCATAGGAAACATGATAACAAAAGTGAAGATTTTAAGATGCAACTAATTGAAACAAAACATTCTTTCATTAGGTGTATCTTTCTTGCCATAATTTAGATAGAATCATTTGGATTAGTTTGCTCTTGTTTTTGCTTTGCTTTGGATAGGTTGATGTCTTGCATCAAAAAAATTTCTTGGAAATGGGCTTTTCTATACATGCTTGCATCTGGTGAAAGGTACCACAATCCTTATTGGGGAAACAGACCCTAAGGGACTGACCTAGTGTCTTGGGGGTGCATTGATAATGGCCTTGCCTATGTGATGATGTAGAGGAAATGTAGTTTGGAACTTTGACTATGGATGTAGATGGACTAGAGGATAGATGACAAGATATGGGATGGATGGGAAGCCTCAGGGGTGCATTGATAATGGCCTTGCCTACGTGATGATGCAGAGGCAACGTAGTTTGGGGTTGACCCTATGATACTGATGACAGACGCTATGCTAGGCTGACACTGCAGATAGGATACTAAATAAGACCTTAGTTGATAAGGTGACAAAGGAGATAGAGTATCAAGCCATGATAGGATAATATGCCATTATGGATAGCCTTAATGCTAGATACTGATGACAAGCAAACACCATGGATAGGCAGATGGATGGGTGATAGTGGATACGGATGATTAGGTAGAAGGAATCAAGGATGTGGTCTCTAAGGATTATGTCGCATAGGAATAATGTGCCTCATTGTAGGTAGAACACTCTAGGGAATTTCATGGCAGTGCTTATGAAGAGAGGAGGATGGGAGGATAATGAAGGATTTGAATGTTACTCTAGGGATAAGGTACGTCAAGAGACACCTAAAACATTTGTCAACATTGTGCCCCCAATCTTTATCAAGACCAAAAAAAATAGAGGAATGGAAGATTTAGAATGGATAAACTGGACAATAGAGGTAGGTAATGGATAGAAGGATAGGATAGGAAATGGTACATAAGAAAAATAATAGGAGAAGAGTGACATGCCGATGAGACAAGCTGCCCCCAAGTGTACGTGGTGTAGAAGATCAACTTACATACAATGCTTGTTTGCCAGGTTTTCATCATGGTACTTATCCAAGGCACCTGTTTGCGAGATTTTCACCATTGGATGAAAGGATTTTTCTTTACCTTTTTTTTTGTGGATACAGAAGGGAGAGACTCAAGTATCTAGTTCCCTAAAAGGTGATAGTCCCACTAGATGGAAGTTGTTGCAAGGACAAAGTCAAGTGTTCTCATAGATGTTGGTAGGGAATTGCATGAAAGTGAGATGGAGAATGGTAGATAGCAGATTATGGAAGGTGCGATAGTGGATGACGATACAGAATATGGATGGAAAGCTTATGCAAAATCATGGACCATGGGAGTAGGATGGGGAAGATATGTAGGATAATAGTTGAAGGAAGGGGAGGTATATGGAAATGTTGTGGGATGGAAGGGAATCATGACCAACGGTTGCACATATCATGATAAACATTGAAGCATATGATAGGAAAGTGCTGTAGGAAGCAATGAATACTTTTGCTTGGTTGATGAGTGGTTTAGGAATTTAGGGACCCACATAGACTGAGTATTTTTCTAATTTTTGCTTGTCAAGTGGGATGGAAGGATTTGAAACTTTTTGATGGAATGGGAGAAAGTGGAAGGTTGGGATTCTTGAGAGGTGGATGCCTCATGTAACTTTAGGGCTTTTTTCTTAGGTACCCAAACCATTTTTCTTGTATATTTTACCTTTGAAGGTATGGGCTTGGGTATATGCAGCTTTTGTGCAGCTTCAGAGGTAATTACTTGTTATTGGGGACCCACACCTTTTTCAGTTTGGCATTGAGGTGTGTGGGTGTATGCAGCTTTTGAGATGGGTTTTTGTTCAATTCTTGGATTTTGTATCCTAGGTCATGAGGACTCTTAGGATTTTTGACATTATAGGTAGAGGCATCTAGATTTTTGCTGTGGAATTCCCTTAGGATGGTGGAAGTGAGGTTGGTGGAAGCTCTTTGTTTAGACAACATGTGCATTTGTTGGCCATGATTGGGATTATTAGATGATTTATAGATGGATGGATAAGGTGTTGGAAGAAGTGGTGGTAAAATGCATGGAGGGATATTAGGAGTTGGAAGTAGTGGAGGTAATGTGCATGGAGGGATGGTAGGAGTTGGAAGTAGTGGAGGTAGATTGGATGGTGGAAGGTGTATGGTCACATGCTTTTGGGATGTGTATGATAAGGGAGGTGGAATGGCGACATATGTTTTGGGGATATGATGGGGTTTATGATGGAAAGTCATGGACTTAGGAGGAGTGGAGGAAGTACCAACATCTTGAGATTGTTCACCTTGGGGTATGTATCCAAGGCCGTATGAATGAGGAGGAACATTGACATGAACAGGCTCCAAAATACCTTGTTCATGAAGGCCTAAGCCTTTACCTTGATAGTTCATACGTTGGAGTATGTGTTGGACAATAGGATTATGTGTGATTTGGACACTAGATGCGAGCTCATTATTTGATGGGGAAGGTGAAATGGTAGATAACAGTTGTTGCTTTCCTAAAGAGGAACATTCATGAATGAAGGTGGTAAGACCAAGGGTATAGGATAATGGATTTGTAGCATGGTCAATAATAGATGGTGAAGGATCATTAGGATCTTGATTATCATTATCCTTAGTAGGATCCAAGCTATTGGTTTGATCATCTATGTGCACTTGGGAGACAAATGTCTCATCAAGGGAGGTGGAAGTTGTTGGATCATGGATAGGACTAGATGGGGTTATAAGCTTAGGACCATGGAATGCATAAAGTTGGCTAAGAGGATCATCATGGTCTATTTGATCATAGATAGGCTCTTGATCATAGATGGGATCTTGATCATAGATATGATTAAGTGTGATGGGATTAATGTGCTCGTGTATAGGTTCTTCATCAACTATAATAACTTGATCATAGAAAAGATATAGGTTATTGAGAGGTTGGAATTGGATCTCTTGCTCATGTATAGGACCAAGTTGCTCATGGATATCTTCTTTACCAAAGTTAGTATCTTGGTCATGGAAAAGATAAAGGTTATGAATGGCTTGAAATTGGATCTCTTTCTCATGTATAGGACCAAGTTGCCCATGGGTAGCTTCTTCAGAGGTAATATCTTGGTCATGGAAAAGATAAAGGTTATGGATGGGTTGGATGGGGGTTCTTTGATCTTGATTTAGACAAGAGGTTGATGTTTCCACATGTTGTAAAGGGTGCTCTTGACATAACACTTGGTGTGCTTGAATTGAAGTGGAGGTAGAGGACTCTTGGATAGGATCTTGGTCAATAATATGAAGGTACGATGGAACTTGACTTTGGTTCATGATGGGAGGTTCTTCAATATGCTCAAGTGGTTGCTGATTACATGATGAGGTTGATGCAAGGGACATGTTTGAAGGTTCTTTGATAAGGTCAAGGACCAGAATTTGGGGACATGGTTGACTCTCTGCTAGTAGCCCTTGGATCACATTCTTCATAGGTGTTTGGGTAGATGAATGAGTTAATGAATGGGTGGATTTGATTTGTTCCATATCTTTTCTTTTGCTGCATAAATTTGGAAAATATCTTTGGAAAAAATCATTCGAGGATTCTTTGGTTGTTGGATTAGAGCTTGGAATAGGATTAGTATGCTTTGGGCTATACATTCTAGGAGATGGTCAAGGAGGACTAGTAGATGGAGTAGTATATGATCTCTGACTAAAGGTGGTGCTTCCCTTGTCCACAATCTCATTAAGATAGGAAAAGAACGTACGGCCTTGGTGTGAGGTGTAGCTAGTACTGGCATGCTCTGCTTGTAAGATTGTCACTTATTGTTGTATGGCTTGGAGATCTTGAGCAAGTACTTCTAATTGGTTTATCATCTCCACAAAAAATGACACAAGACTGATATGGGTACCCAGAAAGGTTGGAGACTTTTTTCTCAAAGGACCGAGAACTGCTCACTGTCTTGGATGCGCAACAATAGATGCGTTGAAACAGAGGATAAAAGTACAGCAAGTCTATGCAAATGTGCAACTCTGGTAAATTATAAATGTGTGGTAACAGATGATAGATGCACAACAAGTCATAGTAAATGTGTAGTCTATTGACACAGATGCACAGCTTCAGAGGGTAAATGCGCAGCTCTGGTTTCTTGAATATTTTTACAATTTTTTTGACACATTTTTCAGTGTTTTTGGTTTCTTGGCTACAAGTTGGTCTTTTTTATCTATTTTTTTCAATTATGGAAAGAAGACACAGTAAACACAAAGAATGATTTCATGGTTTTTTTATTTTTGTAATTTTTAGACTCTTTTTGACTAAAAAAGCAAGTACAAATCCTAGGCTGGTTGGGACAATATAAACTGAATTCTCACTATTTCTAGTTGAGGCATCTTTAGGAGGTGATAATTACCCTTCCTTGCACTAGCTTATAGGGGTTTTTGGCTACTAAAAATAAAGGATGATTAGTAAGTGCAACCGTTCGAGTGGTTATACATGTGGCAGCACTACTCTCTGTTATGGAGTCTCCCAGCCTTCAAGGGTTGCACCTTGGAGGGTTTTGGGGGAGGTTGGTTGTTGGTATAACACAACGACACTCGTTGTTTGAATCTTTCACTCTAAACACAATTTATTTATAGTGGTTTGGCAGAGCTTGGCTTTAGCTTGTTACCACTTAAGGTCATTCCCACTTGGACGGAAGGATATCCAAGGGCAGGCCTCTCTAAAGGAAAAACATGTGAAATGATATGTTTGGTATTTTGGTCACCCAAGATAGGGGAGAGCATATGCCTAGTATCATTCCAAAAACATAAAAGACAATAGTTCTTTTCCCCTAGTTAAAATAAAAAAGACTAGATGAGTTAGCTACTTGGGCACACATGCTATTTGTTAACTTTGAGAGTAAGATAGCAATGGTTCAATTTTATCCTCCTAGCATTGGAACTATATTCAATTTGTTGATGCAACAAGATCAAATCACAATCCTTCCTAGTTAGAGCTAAATGAGATTTGCATGAACATCCATTTACTTGGTTAATTGGGTAAGTGCAAAAAATTGGGGGGCCAAAAAGTAGCCAATTTTTTTTCAAAAACAATTAATACATAATGTGAGTGCATTATAACCCACTCATGTTATGGTTTGGTAATGACGAGCCTAAGGCTCGGAAAAACCAAACCATAACGCTCTCGCGTTATAACGCAAGCGCATTATGACTAATTATATGTAAAAAAAAAGAGCATTTTTGCTCATTTCATTTCTTTATTTTCCTCTACACCTGCGGCCTGCAAACCCTAAGAAGCACACTCACATTTTGGAAGACTCAATTCAACACAAAAATCTGACCGATTCATCACCAAAATGCCGTCACAACGTTGAGCAGGCTAAAGGAGTGAGTTTTATTTATTTTTTTGTTTGAATTTGTTTCTAAATAGGTAGGTTTGAGTTGATTTTTTATGTAAATTTCATTAATTGTCAGGAAATATTAATGCACCTCCTCCTCCTCCTCCTCCTCTTCCTCAAAATCCACAAAATCCTGAAGAGGAAATACCTACTGAAGAACAACCCAAACAACAAACTCCTCCATCCATTCCTCGACATGCCCCTGGAACACAAGAAAATCTAATGGGGTAAATTGAAAACAATAAAAAAGAAATTGAAGACATAATTGCAAGGTTGAAAGATCCCTCCACTTCAACCTTGAATAGGTCCACGCTTGCTCAATCTCTTGAATCTATGTTATCAAATGTAGATTTAATTAGCAAGCAAATATCTAGTTGGTCAGATAAGAGGAGAGAGTTTAGAGACTATTATGCAGACAAGCTATCATATGAAGATGTGAAAAAGTTACAAATTATAAAATTAGACTTGTGTTCCATTTTCACAAACCCACAAACAAATCAACCTCCACCCATTACATGAAAGAGGTTGCCTATCCATCGGTGCAACAACCAAGCGATAAGGGACAATTTTAGGCAGAGGTGGTCGATGGTTTTTTACCATCCTCTATGTAAAGATCCCACAATACTTTTTGAGGAAACTCTACTGCGAGTTTGTCCTCAATAAAGTGCCAAACTATTTTGATATGCGGGACTTCTAGGGTAGAGGTGGGGGGTCAGCACAAGATAGACCAGGGGCACGTGTTGACCCATAGTGACCAGTGAGAAGAGTAATCGGTAGACCAACCCATAAGTGTGTTTCTATCCCTTCCATTGTGAAGGAGAGTGTTGAGGTTGATACACTTCAGTCCATTAGTGCCTTGACCCAGAGCATCATAGAGCATGCCAATCCTGCAGCACAGCGTGGGTTGGGAGATAGTGCAAGGAGTAGGGTCCCACCACATGCTTGTCAGACTTGTGGGTCAACCTATGGTTATGACCCCATGGATAGTCAGGACGCAGGTGCACAAGCTACATCTACAGTTGAGAAGATGGTGATGATAGATACACTCCTGAGTGAGACTTTTGGCCTTGATACTCAGGTAAATATTAGCAAGTTTATTGAATTTAATTTATTAAATTTTATTTTTGAAATGCAAGATTAACTAATTTAGTTTGATGATTTTAATGAAATTTTAGGGTCATAGCATTGATGCAGTTTTCAATGGTTCTCCATCTACATATTACACTACATCATCTACTGTCGGGGTATGTAACTAGTAAACAATTATAAATATTACATGTGAATAGCATCGTTATATGAATGGTATTCTAATATCTGATTTTAGATGTTGAATAGGTTAATATTGGAGATTTCACGGCAACACTAGCCAGTAGTGGTGGACTTCAAAGCTTCATGGAGGTAATAAAATAAATAGTTTAATGAATGAATTGTACTTACTAGATTTTGTATGTGACTTGTGTTCTTTATTGTGTGTACTTACATGTTTAGATGAACGTGTGTGTATGTTAGGACCCATGATTTGCATCACTATTATAGTTTTCATAATTGAATAATGTTATTTTATTTCTAGATGATGCAGGCTATGGAGACACCTCTCGATGTTCATAGGGCAATGGAGCATGGTGTGACCTCTACGATTCATAGCTCCATGCCATTGATAGGGGTATGAGGTAGATTAGTAAATTTCAATTTACATTCATTTTTATAGTTGTTTATTTTTGAAAAATCAAAAGATTATTGATTTGAAGTTTAATTTCTATCTGGATGGTTTCTATAGGACATGACATCACCATGGCCTATTCCTGCTACTAAGGCAAGTGAGGAGACAGATTATATGGTAGCGGTAAGTGATTATTTTGTTAAATGTTTCATTTTTTATAACATATAATTTCTATATATTAATGTCTATATTTTTTATTGTAACAACTAAAGATGTAGGAAGAACTAAATAGGAGGAGTAGCCCTCAGGTTCGTAGTAGACCACCCACATACGCGTCTCCATCCCCTAGAAGATCAAAGGCTACCTGTGATCTATTCTCTTCACCCACTAGAGGGGAATGACTTTTTATTGTGTTCCTTTGTTGTATGCCTATATGGCATTTGTGAACATATATTTTGTATTGCATATAGTTGACATTGTATGCCTATATGGCAATTTTGTATATATGTTATACTTATATCGACAGATATTGATGTATGTCTATATGGATATTTGGTTAATACAAATCTTTTTTATTGATGGTGTCCATACTTGTATTATAAATCCACGTTTGAATGGATATTTGTAGATGGGTACTTCAAATATTTAAAGTCCAATTGTATTACATAAGATGTTTGTTGATCCAATAAGCTAGCTATTGTCATTCAAGTATCACCTAAACCTCATTTTGGAACTAAAAGATAAAAGTTGTATTTAAAATAAAACTGAATCATCATGTTGAACAGAAAATATTCATATTCTTTATGAGTTGCTCAATTGAAAATATTCAAATGAGTATGCCGATCCATATTCTTTATGAGTTGGTCAATTGAAAATAATTTGTAATTTATTGTTATTATACCATATTGGGATGCAAAGAGTATGTTTTTTGTTTTGAATAAGATAGTCAAAATCATGTGCTTATGAGCACCTGATGACCATTGTGGTTATTAAATGTAATTTCTCTTGCATATAAGGTGAGGTTATGAGATTACATTGAGTCTTACCTAATTTTAGTATGCAACATAACATTGGGGCTATAGGCTTCCATAAGTGATCAACAATCAAGGTTCAAGGTTGTCATTGAAGTCAAAGGGTCAAGGTTGTTTGTCATTGATGTCAAGGTTGATGCCATGATGTTGATAAGGTGATATAGTGATTCAAGGTAGGTGATGGTCATTAGGTGCATGATGTTGTGAATATGGTTTTCATGATAAGGTCTCTCAATTCATGTTGATGCTGCACAAGACAAACATCGTTCATATGATGCAAGGTTCATGTTCATGGTTGATGTGGTTTTATTCATACAAGGTTTTGTTGTGAATATGCTTTTCATGATAAGGTCTATCTTGAAAGGTTGATATGATGCAAGGTTCATATTCATGGTGGATGTGGTTTTGTTCTTACAATAAGAAGTTAGAGAAGACACAAGTTTTCATAATCATAATCTTATTGATAGTTAGGGTTTACACATTGGGCATTAAACCCTAAAAGGAATCTACTGTTCTTAAGACTTTAAAACCCTCAATTGCTTGTCATGTGTAAAGTGTACTTTTGTTTTAATTTAATATTGACTTATAATCAAAAGTTACTATCACTTAAATCAACCTACTAAAGGGTCTTTAAGTCATTAGTTCACCGGCCCTTCAACCTAACTCAACCAAGGTCTTTGGTAAACTCTCATAAGCTCGAGCGCCATATCATAATCAAAGGTCATATTTAATTGATATGAGGGCAGGAAAAAGGATTGGAAGGTCAATATTTAAAAGGAATTTAGAATACAGACAATCATCTCTATGCGGTTGAATTTGATGGGCATGCCTTTATAAAAGGCTAAAAGACAGCTTTATGCAGGATATCATGGTATTTGTAGTGTTTGAAGATTGAAGACTAGTTAGTGTTTGTAACTTAGACTGTTTCGACATGCTTGGGTGTGAAACAGGACTATGCCTAGCCTAAAAGTACCCATCTAGACACGTTGGAATTATCAGTTTGGCTACAGGAGGAGAAGAACAAAAGTTACACCCCTTTGCAACTTTACACTACCTCCTTTTGATGATTTTTGGGGCAATAGAAAAATTTTTACCACGGGCAAAGGCCTCAGAGATATAAAAAACTGAGAGAGGTTATTGTAGAGGGACCTTATGTGATCACGTTTCCTTAGACAAAATGTATCTAAGTGACATGATTTCCAAGTAACAACTCATCAAAGATTGCTACCTTTTTACACTTTGGAATCTTCAGGGATATCTCTGGTACAATGTAGCTCAGACTGTTTTGGCATGTTTGGGTGTAAAAAAAGACCATACCTAGCCTAAACGTACCCATCTAGATACATTGGAATTGTTATTTTGTCCACACAAGGAGAAGAACAAAGTTACACCCCTTTGCAACTTTACATTGCCTCCTAACAATTTTGGGGGCAGCAGAAAACCTTTCACCATAGGCAAATGCCTTAGAGATATAAAAAACTGAGAGAGGTTATTGTAGTGGGACCCTACATGATCACTTTGCCTCAGATGGAATGTATCTAAGTGACATGGTTTTTGAATAATAGCTTGTCAAAGATTGTTGGCTTTTTGTACTTTGGACTCTTTAGGGATATCACCGATACAATGTAGCTCAGACTGTTTCGGCATGTTTGGGTGTAAAATAGGACCATGCCTAGCCTAAACATACCCATCCATATGCGTTGGAATTGTCATTTTGGCCACATGAGGAGAAGAACAAAAGTTACACCACTTTGCACTTTTAGATTGCCTCCTTCTGACAATTTTTGGGCCAGCAGAAAACCTTTCACCACGGGCAAACACCTCAGAGATATAAAAAGCTAAGAGAGGTTATTGTAGAGGCACTCTATGTGATCACGTTGCCTTAGATAGAATGTTTCTAAGTGACATGGTTTTTGAGTAACATCTCATCAAAGATTGCTGCCTTTTTACACTTTGGACTCTTCAGGGATATCATCGGTACAATGTAGCTCGGACTGTTTTGACATGTTTGGGTGAAAAATAGGACCATGCCTAGTGTAAATGTACCCATCCAAATGCATTGGAATAGTCAGTTTGGTTGCATCAGGAGTAGGATGAAAGTTGCACCCCTTTGCAACTTTACACTGCCTCCTTCCGACGATTTTTGGGGCAGCAAAAAAACTTTCACCATGGGCAAATGCCTCAGAGATATAAAAAATTGAGAGAGGTTATTGTAGAGGCACTCTACATGATCATGTTTTCTTAGACTAAATGTTCTAAGTGACACAATTTTCAAGTAACATCTCGTCAAAGATTGCTACTTTTTTGCACTTTAGATTCTTCAGGGATATCGTCGATACAATGTAGCTCGGACTGTTTCAACATGTTTGGGTAAAAAATAAGACCATGCCTAGTGTAAATGTACCCATCCAGATGTGTTGGAATAGTCAGTTTGGTCACATCAAGAGCAAGATGAAAGTTACACCCCTTTGCAACTTTACACTACCTCCTTTTGACGATTTTTGGGGCAGCAGAAAACCTTTCACCATGGGCACATGCCTCAGAGATATAAAAAATTGAGAGAGGTTATTGTAGAGGCACTCTATACAATTGTGTTGTCTTAGAAATAATGTTTCTAAGTGAGATAGTTTTTGAGTAACATCTCGTCAAAAATTGCTGCCTTTTTGCACTTTGGACTCTTCAGGGATATCGTCGGTACAATGTAGCTCAAATTGTTTCAACATGTTTGGGTGAAAATTAGGACCATTCCTAGTGTAAATGTACCCATCCAGACACATTAGAATAGTCAGTTTGGTCACATCAAGAGCAAGACAAAAGTTACACCCATTTGTAACTTTACACTGCCTCCTTCTGACGATTTTTGGGTCAATAGAAAACCTTTCACCATGAGCAAATGCCTCAGAGATATTAAAAAATGAGAGAGGTTATTGTAGAGGCACTCTATGTGATCATGTTACCTTATATGGAATGTTTCTAAGTGACACAATTTTTTGAGTGAATACTTTACAAAATCAATGTGAATACTTACAAATTAATCCAATGAACCATCCAAGTCTGCTCTACTCTTTATTGTGTCAAGTATTACTTCATAGTCAGACTCATACACCTTCCACAAGATTTTGTTCAAAGGTCTACCCTAATTCTATATCAAATGAACATTTGATGCCATGACAAGGTTCAAGTAATGAAGAATCTTCTGATGTGTGTCAAAGTCTTGAAACAGCCAAACATTAACACTCTTATGTGGGTACCTTCTAAGCCATGTTCTAGTAATAACCACTAAGCCTGTAGGGTATTTGATGTTTTCTCCATCTGTAACTAGGGCCTCCAATTTCTTTTTAGCCTCAACACAATGACATAAGTAATAATCTATTCCCTCTTCATTATCTTCATCTACAATAACTATATATAGGTGCCCTACATTGATATGTGTAGTAAATTAGATGAAATTAGTCAACATTACAAAAACACTACAAAGTAAGATGACATTAGGAATTTCAAAAACTATGCAAATAGATATATTACCTAGTTGAACTAGATCTGATATGTGGTCAAAGTCAACTGATGATTCCATCTGTGTTAGTTCCAGTGTCGTCGGGGGTCGATACATGTCAAGTGGGCTAAGATAACTTAACTGTCATTCATCAACCCACTCCTTTGACTCGCACTCATCCCAAGATTGAATTGTACAGGAAGAACAAAAGCATGACATCTTTCACAAGTGGATACTCCATGAACCTGCAATTGAGCTTCTAAAAGAGTACATTTCACTTGATCCTATCAGTGTAGAACAATCATCATATGGTGCAATGTTAGTATCATCTATCAACCAAAAAAATCTACGAACTGAAGACTTACCTTCATTACCTAGACCCATGGAAGCATTACACCACTCAACAATTGATTTTGCATCTATCAACTTTGCATTGTATTTATACTTTAACTCTTCTCGTGCTATTGCTCTTTTGATACATGCTCCTGCACCATCATGCTCCCCCTTTCCATGTCCGGCCTCACCAAAGTTTCACATATGCTGAATACCTATAAAATTATGCCTCCTACTCAGCCAATAGAAATTCCATGAGTTCTTGAATTGTGACGCATAGTTATCCAACCATATGATATTCTGACTGAAAGACATGCCCCTTCTAGCCAAATCATTATAGAACACCTGAAAGCAACCTTGCAGGAACTCTGTAGAATGTGTACGATCATCACTAATATAGAAATTATACTCCCTTATGATCTTTATATCATCCTTTGTACTATCATTCGCATGAATGAATGTGATGTGCACAAATATAGAAACCTGTGTGGAGTTGTAATATTGTGATTACACCTCACGCTATGGCTGTAGACTATAGTTCTCTGCAAAGTTGACGACTAAAACAATGCTACCAACTAGAAATGTGTCCTTGCATAACTTGAATTGTAAGTCCAACCATCAAGCTCTATGAGCATGTCTTGCATACTCATACACTATGCTATCACAAAATATAGGCATAAAATGATACACTAGAATCTTTTCAATAACCAATTCACACATCTTTGCTTCTTTACCATCTTTTGTATTGTATGCCACTATTTTATACTTGCCAAACTCTACTAGTTCATTTCCAACTACATGTGTTCTTTCCATATGTTCACATATTGGAAAATGTTGCAAGCCACTGCAATGATGACATGTGTCATCCAACCATAATTTATTGTAGAATATTTGACCTTCCTCTCTTTCACATAAAATTCTTGATATGAAGTCTCTTGAAGATGTTGGTGGGGCACGTATGGCACAACCCTACAAAACATTGTTAGTATGCATATCTAAACATATAGACCTATAAACATTAAAATGGTTAGAAAATTCAATATGTAATCTACAACAACAAGTAGTGCGTGTGTGATTTATCTTGACATAGAAAGGTTTTAGCATTTCAAAATATCTTTGACAAATTTTAATTTGAGGATACTTCTCTAGAAATTTACCATAAAACTATGTTTGAGTCTCATCCAAAAAATGCTTTGGATGTGCCTCACAGTTCTAACTACCGATTCTCCTTCTTACCACATCCCTTTGATTCGGAGATACCCTTGTGTAATTCTTCCAAAAGTCTTCAATTAGTGATCTCAGTTCTTCAACAATTGGTTTATCTTTTCATGGTAGTCTCCCCAAGAACACCCATAATTCATTGGCATTAGTGTCCTCAATTCTTTGGCATCTTCCAACAGCTCTTGATAAAGTTTTCCTATTAATTCTCAATTCTTGACTCGTCTTTCTAATGAGACAAGCTTTCCTCATTTGACTACTTACTATAGTCGATGTAATCACACGCCGTGATGCATTACTATCTTTTATGTGTGGGGTGTTACCCACACTCTCATACGCACTCATTAGATTCTTGACAATAGATTTTTCACTTGAATTCTCTAATGTTCTCAACCCAAGAATCTTCATGATGGACCTATACTTTATACTTCGCATCATTTCAATGAATAGTTGACATCTTGCAGTCTCATTTAACTTTTCAAAGAATAGTCTCCAAATCTTATGAGCATATCTTCTACAAGTGCATTTTGGAATCTTACCTTCCATTGGCTGCAAAATATTCTCATCAATATCAATCAAATACTTTGGCTTTCTATGCAAAATTCTAGGTGGGGTTAAGTTAGGTAAATTCATCTCAACATTAGGAATTTCATCAATATTTAAATGAGATGGGCTAGATGGCATACCTTCAATCGAAGACAGAATAGATGAGGTTGAGGTGGGAGTGCTAGCGTACCTCCTTCAACACATGTGAGTGATGATGTACTCTCAACTTGAGATGTGGTAGATGGTGTCCCTACATGTTGACTTGTGGTAGAGGACATGTCTCCAACTATGGTATTTAAATCTCTCATAGCATGAAATTTTTGCATTCGTTCTCTTTGTGCCACCAATACCATATCTCTTTGTGATGGTTGTGGTTCCTCTTCAATTGGCATGTCTTTATTTATCATGTCCAATTTCCTCTTCTCACAAAGTTCCCTCATAGACACTACTTTCTTTGCATTCTTAGCTTCTATCTCTTCCTGTGTTGGTTTAATTCTTGATCGTTTCCTTAGCATGAAGAAGAATTTGTCTGTAGCATGATAAAGAGACCAATATTAGTTCCTAAGAAATGAATCCATACAAATAACTAAAATATATGTCATTCAACCCTTCATAGTAAATGTACATACAATTATCATGTAAAAGAGTAAATGTCACTCAACCAAAATAGGTACAAAGCATAAAAAGCAAATTATTGCAGCCATGAAAAGAGTACATGGGACTTCATGCTTGAAAAGGTTGAGGCAGACCCAATTTAACATGTTTGTTGTTACTAGGCCTACTAGGATTTGGAATTGAGAAGTTGTTTTGTTGGTACTAGGGATTCTAGGATTTGGGTGGCTTGTGAAGGAATAGACAACAATTGTTGTGTCATGTGTATGTACAAATCATCATGAATAGGTGCATAAGGAATGTTCTAGCTCAAGATATGTGCATACAAATCATCATGTCAAGTGCATACTTGTATGATCTTGGCACCTATTCATTTGTATTTTGACTTGTTAATATGACAAGATAATAGTGGATTGTATTTTTATTATACATTGTAAGGATTTGTTCTTGTATAGTTTGACATCATGGTATGTTAACGTCTGTTTATTACACATAATTATTAAAGAGCCCAAGTGTAGAAAATATACATGGCATCATGTGAGATTGTAGGCTACTTTCTTGATTGGGAATGTGTCTATTTTAAACATGTATGATAAAGCATGATAAAGTAATTCAAATAGAATTAAGGAAAATGTAAAGAACATGCATGTAAAGACTTGACATACTTAAAAAATAAAGATTCGAATGGAGAGAGTACCCAATTATGTAGTGTTTTTTTCTTCTTCAAACTCCTCAACAATTTGAGTTTTTCACCACTTGCTTCCTTTTCAATGTTAAATTGAATAACACTCAAATATAATTACTAACAACAATACTATTAACCAATCTATAATGTTAAATTCTTAAAATTGAATCACAATTAACATTGCAACACTACAAAAATTGAAAGTTGAATAGATATATATCAAACTTGGTGTGAAAATTATGTTATTTCCTCCTTCTCAAGTTGGCAAGGAAGAAAAGGTGGTGGAAAGATCATGCAAAGGTGGTAGAATGTATAAAATGTGCATGTGAACTTCCCAATAGCATGAAAGCACTTCTTTTTTGTCGGAGCATGCGCATAAGAAACATGAAAATAGAGAATGTGGGCTTGGATCACAAGGGTCAACACTTTTTTACCATTTCTATAGCAAGACAAAATGCGAGCGCTTTATAATGCGCTCACATTATAATGCACTCACATTTTGTCCTGTTATAGATTGATCCATAAATATTTGTGTCTATCTCACCTTCGATAGCACCTTTACAATATCTCACCTCTAGTTCCATTAGCTCATATTCTATATCTCACTTATCTCTCCTCCTCACCTCTCTACCTCTCTACCTCTCCCCTCTCTATGTCTCTCAGTTGTTCCTTGTCTACCTCAACCCTAAACCTTATCCCTAAACCCTAATCCCTCAACCCTCAACCCTAATCCCTCAACCCTCAACTCTAATCCCTCATCCCTAAACCCTAAACACTATCCCTATTCCTAAACCCTCAATGAGCTCGATACTATACCTTAAACCCTAATCTGTTATCCCTAAACCCTCTAACCCTATCCCTAATCCTTATACCCTCTGTTGATAACTAAGAGGGGGGGTGAATCAGTTAACCTAATTATTTCTTCTTTTGAATTTTCTTATTAATCAATGCAGCATTGAATCAAACAAACAAACATTATCATGAAATGAGAAACACATGACACAGTATTTTTGATGTGGAAACCCTGTTAAGGGAGAAAACCATGGGGTGATTAACCCAAAGATTATTCTTTGTTAAAAGAATAAGGAATTACAAAATGGCACTTGCCAATTAGGGCTCACTGCCCGAGCACACTGCTCACAAAGAGGCACACTGCCTACAAGGAGACACACTGTCTACAAAAGAATGTTATATAATATTTTGAACTGATTGAAAGCATCCACATATGCTGGAGTTCAGTTCCGATTAGGCTCAGTACATTGATCTGCTGCACTTCATCTTTCCTCTTCTCTTTATTCTGCTTTCCTTTCACATACCAGATCTTTCTTACTGTTTATGCTCTACTCTGCACATCTTCACCTATATCTCCACTCTCACAACTAAATCCATCCTATATATATATCCACACTAGTGATTTCATTATCTTTCTAGTCGGCACCCGGAATAGTCTATCTTCTCACAAACTCTGTTCTATCGGCTGAATCCTTGCATATCAAGTAATGCAGATCAACCATATACTTGTAGAAATCATTAATCATGTCAGCCAAACATGATTCATGCCTTCACAACCTTTACCATCAACAATAACACATCTAGAAAATAGTCTGATGTTCTGTCAGTCAGTTCTTCCTCTGTTCTCACTGTCACTCAGGAATCCGGTACTCAACTATTCATATCTTTTTCCTTGTCCATCACCAGAGGCTAAATCCTTGGAATATACCACTCAAGGTAGTCCTCTTGACTTCCTCAAATCCGCACTGCACCAAGATACTTCCTCTGAGAGATCCAGACCAGTCTGTCGGACCTTGCCACATGCTCTGTTCTTGTTCATCGGACCACAATAATCTTCATTCTGACTTCCGGTGGAGGCACACTATGACTTGCGGATATGTGGGATGACCTTTGTTTCCATCAATGACAACAACCATGAATCCATATAGTGTCTCTTGCCAACACCCTCGACACTCTACTTTAACCCTAATCCATCGACCCTCAACCCTATCCTGAAACCCTCAACCCTTGAACCTTAATGTACTCAACCCTCAATGTCAAACCCTAATCCATCAACGGTTAACTATGATCCCTCGACCCTCAACCCTATCCCTAAACCCTCAACCCTAAAACCTCAACCCTCAACACTCAACGTCAAACCCTAATCCCTCATCCCTTAACTTTAATCCCTCAACCCTAAACCCTATCCCTAGACCCTCAACACTAAATCCTCAACCCTCAACCCTCAACTTCAAATCCTAATCCCTCAACCCTTAACTCTAATCCCTCAACCCTAAACCCTATCCCTAAACCCTAAACACTATCCCTATTCCTAAACCCTCAACGGGCCTGATACTATACCTTAAACCCTAATCCCTTATCCCTAAACCCTCCAACCCTATCCCTAATCCTTATACCCTCGACACTCTACTTTAACCCTAATCCCTCGACCCTCAACCCTATCCCTAAACCCTCGACCCTCAAACCTCAACCCTCAACCCTCAACCCTCAACGTCAAACCCTAATCCCTCAACCCTTAACTCTAATCCCTCAACCCTCAACCCTATCCCTAAAAGCTAAACCCTAAAGCCTCAACCCTTAACCCTCAACGTCAAATCCTAATCCCTCAACCCTTCACTCTAATCCCTCAACCCTAAACCCTATCCCTAAACCCTAAATACTATACCTTAAACCCTAATCCCTCAACCCTAAACCCTCATGCCTCAACTCTAATCACTCATCCCTAAACCCTAAATGCTATCCCTATTCCTAAACCCTCAACGGGCTTGATATTATACCTTAAACCTTAATCCTTTATCCCTAAACCCTCCAACCCTATCCCTAATCCTTATACCCTCGACACTCTACTTTAACCCTAATCCCTCGATCCTCAAACATATCTTGAAACCCTCAACCCTCGAACCTTAATGTACTCAACCTTCAACATCAAACTCTAATCCCTCAACCCTTAACTCTGATCCCTCGACCCTCAACCCTATCCCTAAACCCTCAACCCTAAAACCTCAACCCTCAACACTCAATGTCAAACCCTAATCCCTCAACCCTTAACTCTAATCGTTCAACCCTAAACCCTATCCCTAAACCCTCAAAACAATACCTTAAACCCTAATCCCTCAACCCTAAACCCTATCCCTAAGCCCTAATACGTCAACCCTCAACCCTAATCCATCAACCCTCAACCCTAATCCCTCATCCCTAAACCCTAAACACTATCCCTATTCCTAAACCCTCAATAGGCTCGATACTATCCCTCAACCCTTAACCCTTAAAACTTGAACCCTAAAACCTATCGCTACATGCTTGACACTCAACACTATATCTTAACCCCTAATCCCTTAACCCTCATCCCTAAAGCCTCAACCCTAAACTCTATCCCTAATCCCTCTACCCTTGACACTCTTCTTTAACCCTAATCCCTTGACCATCAACCCTATCCCTAAACCCTCAACCCTCAACCCTCAATTCTCAACATTAAACCCTAATTTATCAACCCTAAACCCTAATCCCTCAAACCTAAACCCTATCCCTAAACCATCAACCCTCAACACTATACCTTAAACTCTAATCCCTATCCCTCAACCCTTAACCCTTAAAACTTAAACCCTATCCCTACACCCTCAACACTAGACACTATATCTTAAGCCTTAAACCCTTATCCCTAAAGCCTCAACCCTCAATCCTTAAACCTTCAACCCTAAAGCCTATCCCTAATCCCTCTACCCTTAACACTCTAACCCTAACCTTGACATTAAATGCTAATCTGTCAACCCTAAACCCTAATCTGTCAACCCTAAACCCAATCCCTAAACCCTCAACCCTCAACACTATACCTTAAACCCTAATCTATCAACCCTAAAACCTAATCCCTCAACCCTCAACCCTAAACACTATCAATAAACCCTCAACCCTCAACACTATACCTTAAACCCTAATCCCTCAACCCTCAACCCTAATCCCTCATCCCTAAACCCTAAACACTATCCCTATTCCTAAACCCTCAACCCTCAACACTATACCTTAAACCCTAAACCCTAAACCCTATCCCTCAAGCCTTAACCCTTAAAACTTAAATCCTAAAACCTATCCATAAACCCTCGACACTCAACACTATATTTTAAACCCCAATCCCTTAACCCTCAGCCCTAAAGCCTCGACCCTTAATTGTTAAACCTTCAACCCTAATCCCTATCCCTAATCCCTCTACCCTCAACACTCTACTTTAACCCTAATCCCTTGACCATCAACCCTATCCCTAAACCCTCAACCCTCAACTCTCAACATTAAACCCTAATCCCTCAACCCTAAACCCTATTCATAAACCCTCAACCCTCAACAATATTCCTTAAACCCTAATCCATCAACCCTAAACCATAATTCCTCAACCCTAAACCCTATCCCTAAACCCTCAACCCTCAACACTATTCCTTAAACCCTAATCCCTCAACTCTAAACCCTAATCCCTCAACCCTAAACCCTAAACCCTATCCTTAAACACTCAACCCTCAGCAAGTTATACCTTAAACCTTAATCTTTCAACCCTCAACCCTCAACCCTAATCCCTCGTCCCTAAACCCTAAATGCTATCCCTATTCCTAAACCCTCAACCCAAGACACTATACCTTAAACCCTAATCCCTTACCCCTAAACCTTAAACCCTATCCCTCAACCCTCAACCCTTAAACCTTAAACCCTAAAACCTATCCCTAAACCCTCAACCCTATACCCTCAACAATATACTTAAGGCCTAATACCTCAATCATCAACCCTATACCTTAAACCTGAAGCCTACACCCTCAAACCCTCATCCCTAGACCATATAACCTCACCCTTATAGCCTAAACCTTGAATATTGTGCCTCAACCCTATATTTAAATTAAACCTAAACCATATGTGCTCTCAATCCAAGTCATCCTATGCCTTATATACCCTCAATCCATATCGTAAACCCTAAACCCTAATCCCCACGCCTTACACACTTAATCTTATACACTCAACAACCTAAATATTAACCCTCAACTGTAACCCTCTACCTATTACTTAATCCCTAATCCCTCAACCCTCAACCCTCAACCCTCAAAACTATACAGGCTCAGGTCCTTATATACACTAAACCCAAAACACTTACATACATACATGCATACATACAAACATACATACATACAAAGATGCCTACATACAAGCATGCATTCATGTACATGCATACATACCTACAAGAATAGATATAAACATCCATGAAACATACTTATAAAATTTGAACATATCTCATTCAAAGGAAGGCATAATGCAAGCGTGCTACAATGCGCTCGCGTTATGTCGAACTAGGAAAACACTGGCAAACATGCAAAAAAGTGAAAAAGCACAACATAACGCGATTGTGTTATGTTGTGCTTTGGGAATCTGAAGCCTTGGGCTTGGGATTTGCTTTGGATTTCCAACCCAAAGGCTTGGAGTGCCTTTTCAACATCCACAGACGTGTTTTTGTAGATTCTTCAAGACTTCACATAATTTTGTTCATGCTAACCCTCAGATTTGTACATGTTTCAAGGTCAAACAAATCAAACACCTGGGTAATGTTAGGCTTTCTCTTAGCTATTTAACAATGTAATTTTTTTGACATTTTGACAATGTTAAGCCTTTCATCTTTAATTTCTTTTGTTTGTGTATGTTTTTGGGCAAAAACCACTATTTTGTCTTTTTTTCATTGTAAATTAACCATTCATTGAAATTTCAAAAAAATTACATATTTAGAAACTAGACTCCATTCTACACATATTAAAAAAAAAGAAAAAATGATTTTCAATTAGTTTTCAAAATTTATAGGGGTAGCATGGCCAAAATTCTATTTTTTAGGATGTGTCCACTTTGAAAATTAGTAAAAAATTAAATATTCATAAAAAAATTATAAAAAAACTAGGCATAAACTACATGTTGTTAGCTAATTTCTCACTGAAGCAATTTTAAAAATACCAAAAAAAAGTTAACCTTTTGAGGGAGCCACAAAACATGCTATGTTATGTTTTTTTGATAGAAACAACACCAATTTCTATGGCTCCCTCTTTTGAACCCCTTAATCTATACCATTTTCAAAAAACATTAGTAGTTTAGAAAGTAGACTTGGAGCACTATGAACATTATTTTGGTTGCATCTCCAAATTTTAAGTGTATCTATGCTCAATTTCTCATCCAAGGCCAGGATTTCCTGATTTCAGAAAAAAAAAAGTGGCCACTTAAGACCCCTTTTTGGCTCCCCATCTTCTTGCACTTACCCAATTAAATCTAAAGATGAGTTAACAAATGTAGCTATATGACTAAACCAGCCCCTAACCTACAAGTAGATTAGAGAATATTCCTGCGAGATAAGTGTTAACATTAGCAAAATCACAAGAAAACTCAAAGAGTCACTATCAGAGCCTATTGTGTAGGCACAGAAATCATATGCGTAGAGACAGAGGTCAGATGCACAGAATTACAAAAGCATTGAGATAGAGGTCAAAAGCACATAAATAGGAGATATATGCATAGTTTTGGTAAATGTACCATTATAGAGGTCAAAAGCGTGGCTTCAAAGGACAGATGCATAGAAAGATTGTATGCACTAAAATAGATAGCAGATGCATGTTATGATAGATCAAATGCACAAAATCCTCCTGCGTATGGAATCCTAAGCACAAAAACTCAATTTTTGGGGGTTAGATTGGGGCAAGGCCCCATGGTGGGTGCCAAAAATGTTGCCAGAAATATTGACAAAGTATTAAACTATCAATAATCTAATAATCTCAATGAAAATGGAAATAAACAAGATTAAAAATAAAGAACAAACCACACAAACCTTGTTACTTCGTAGCTTCCATTGTTCACCTAATCTCAATCAATCTTTATATGAGAATAAAGCCCTCAGAAAGCGCACTTCCTTGTTTTGTTCCTCAAGATGGTGATGGAGAGATGGCTATGATACTTCTTGTAATGAAGATGAGCTTCAATACAATAAAAGGGTGATCGCAAGCAATGGACGGATTTGGGTGCCAAAGGCACACTATAATTCCTATAGAGTAAGTTTACTAAAATCTTAGATGATAGAAATGGAGGAGTAGGGTTGTACTTATAGACTTGAGAGGGAGACAAGATCAATAGTATAGAAAGAATGAGAATATCAACGGTAGAGGATGGTTAAGAGAATGTGCACGAATAGGAAGAAGACAAGTGTCACACAAAAAGCTGCTTTGTTTGAGTTGACTACTTTCTTTGATAAAGATAAGATTGACTCCATAAATTAGAATGTTTTTTTTTTCTAATTTAAGAGTTGTTGATAAAAACAAGATTGATTGAATCAAATAACTCAACTTGTGATTTGCTTTTGCATGATTTGAGAGAAATTAAATAATAAATTATTTAATTTTGTGTGCATGAATAAGAAGATTTATTTTTAGAAGATTTGGAAGATTTTTGAGGAATTAGAAGATAAGAAAGCAAATTAAATAAATAAATTTATTTAATTGTTCATGCAAGATAGAAGAATAAATAAAATATTTGATTATATTTTATTTTTAGAGATTAAGAGGATTTAAATAAATTTGATTGATTTATTTAAATTTGGAGGAATAAACGACTTAATTAAATAATTAAGAATTATTTAATTGTTTGAAAGAATTAAATTAAATAAAGGATTTTATTTAATTTTGACTTTAGAACAGGTAATTAAATATTTTGATACTTAATTAACTTAGAGGAATATGAATCAAATAAATAAAGTTGTTTATTTATTTATTGATAGATGAATTTAGATTTAAATAAATATTAAGAATATTTATTTAGACCGAGTCATGCCATTTTTAGGCATATACATCTACAACTCTTGTGAAGGCACATGGATAAGATCATTGTGTTGTTGACATGGTAGACATTTCTTCACAAAGCGGTAGGCATCTCATTCCATGGTTGGCCAATAGTACCCTATTCTGAGGATCTTCTTTTCTAGAGTAGGTCAACTAGAGTGTGCCCCACAAATGCCTTTGTGTACTTCTTGTAAGGCCACTTCAGCTTCCCTAGAGTTGAGACATCGCAAAAGAGTACCATCAAGACTTTTTTGGTATAGGGTATCTACTATGATGGTGAAATAGGAAGCTCAGCAGATGAAGGTTTTACATTGTACGGATCTTAGATTCAATGGGATGATGTTATCATGGAGGTACATGTAGGCCTCTTGGTACCAAGGACATAAGGGACCAACAATGTCACATACTAACTCAAATTGTGGTACATCATAGGCTAGTATTGGAAGTTCTTCAATCAGGAACTCACATTTTTTTATGTCCTTTTTCATGTCAACCAGGGATCCTATAGTAGCCATAGCATCTATTGCTTTGTTATTCAACCTTGGAATTTTCTCAAAATGGATATCATGTAAAAAGTCCTTGAAATCATCAACCATTATTTTGTAAGTCAAGAGCTTGTCATCTTTTGTTTTGTACTCATTATTGACATGTTTGATGCCTAACTAGGAATCTCCATAAACTGTAAGCTTTTCAATCTTCCACTAGATGGCCATGCAAAGTCCTATAATGAGGGCCTCATACTTTGCTATGTTGTTTGTGCATGGAAATGTTATTTTGTAAGATTTTGGAATAGTATCTCCTTGAGGGGTAACAAACAAGATGCCTACCCCCAAGCCACGATGTGTGTAGGATCCGTCAAAATACATTTTCTGTGTATCCATTGTTGGTGCTATTGTCAATATTAACTCATCTGGGAATTCTAAAAGCAATGGTTGTTCTGTTGGGATAGGTGTATCGACCAATTGATCGACAATCACTTGTCCTTTGATAGCTTTTCTTTGTGTGTACTCAATGTCAAACACACTTAGGATCATAACCCACTTAGCCATCTATCCTATGAGAGCTGCTCTAGTTAGTAGATATTTGAGTAGATCAATCTTGGCAATGAGTTTTGTCTTATGGTTGAGCATGTAGTGTCTTAGCTTTTGAGAAGTGAAGACAACAACAAGGCATGCTCATTCAATAGGAGTGTAATTTAGCTCATAGGTCACCAAGGTATGACTGATAAAGTATATTGCTCTTTCTTTTCCATGGTCATCATGCAATGCTAGTAAGGCTCCTATTGTTGTTTTTGTTGTTGAGATGTATAGAAGAAGGGGTTGTCCTTGCTTTGGTGGAATAAGGATTGGTGGTGTAGCAAGATATTCCTTGATCTATTCAAAGGCATTCTGACACTAGTTATCCCTTACAAATGCTGTGTGTTTTCAGAGAAAATGCTGAAATGGTTGACATTTGTCTACAAGTTGTGCTATGAAATAGTTGATAGACTAAAGATTCCCTTGAAGGCTACGAAGTTGCTTGAGTGTTTTAGGTGGAGGCATTTCCACTATAGCCTTAACCTTAGCAGGGTCAACTTTGATCCCTCTTCTTGACACAATGTATCCTAGGAGTTTTCTAGAGGTGACCCCAAAGACACATTTCTTGGGATTTAGCCACACTTTGTATTTCTCTAATCTATCAAATATTTTAGCCAACACATTCAAGTGGTCTTCTCTATTCTTCAATTTTCCTAGTAGATCATCTACATAATCTTCCATTATGTTGTGGAAAAGGTCATGGAAGAGAAATGTCATGGCTCTTTGATAGGTAGCTCCTTCATTCTTTAACCCAAAGGGCATCACAACCTAGTAGTAAGTTCCCCATGGGCATATAAAGGAGGTCTTATGTTGATCTTCCTCATCTATCCTAATTTGATTGTACCTAGAAAATCTATCCATTAAGGACAACATCTCATGCCTGCAGTGAGATCCACAATGATATCTATGTTGGGTAGTGGAAAATCATCTTTGGGGCATGCCTTATTAAGGTCTCTGAAGTTTGTGCAACAATGGATAACCCCAATGACTTTTACTATAGGTACAATGTTTGATATCCAGTCGGGATATTCTATACAATGAATGAATCCCACATCTAGAATTTTCTTGAGTTTTGCTTTGATGAGAAGTGCTACTTGTGGATTCATTTTTGTCAGCTTCTATTTTACTGGATTTGCATCAGGATGTATAGTAAGATGATGGACAACTAGAGTTGGATCTAATCCCAGCATATCAGCATATGTCCATGTGAAATTATGACTCCTATGTTTGAAGAAAGCTAAGAAAGCCTCTCATTTTATTGTTGTCAAGGATTCTGCTCAGAATGTAATCTTGGGTGCCTATTCTATTCCAAGGTTCATCTCATGTGATTTATCTACAAGTATTGGTGATCTTTCTTGGTAGAGCTCATGTACTTTGGGGAGGTCCATTCTCTCACCCCCTAGTGCCTTGTGGAGGTTTTCACTAAGGGATATGTCCTTTATTTTGACTTTTTCTTCATTTGAAAGTGCCACAAGGTGATTTTCACTAGGGAATGTTATTTTTTTTTTCATATTTTTGTGACTAAGAGTTTGGATTGTCTCCCTAAAGTATGCATGTGTTTAGTTCCATGATATAGCCAGCCTTGTGGTCTCCAAGGGGAAAGTGATCTCTAACCCTCATCATTTCAGCTATTGCTTTGTCATTTTGTGTGACATCAAGGACGAGAGGTCCTTGTTGATATGGCTAGACAATTGGGAGGGGGGGTGAATCAGATGTCACAAAAACTTAAACACTTTCTACAATTAAACATTCATCACTTATCAACAATTATTATGATTTAACAATGAGTTCATGAAATCAAAAACTTAACAACATCAAACACAAGAGACACCAGATTTACATGGAAAACCCCAAGGTGGGGAAAACCCATGGAGAGGATTAACTCTCAATATATATTACAATCTTGAAATAGTGATGTTTAGGCTTGGTCACCCCATGGGCCTAAACATACTGGCTTACTGCCATGAAGAACAACTAGGTCTAGCAGGCTCACTACCTCAACCCTAAACCTAGCAAGATTACAATAAGGGCTATTAAACCCTATTGGTGGCTTACTGCCAAATTCATTTCCATGATGAACACCTTTCTTTATTGTGAATAAATAATTCCTTAGCTCTGCTCTTCCTCTGCCCTGCTCTTCCTCTTCTTTGCTCTGCCTATTCTCTACTCTTCCTTTGGACCTTTCTTAATATATTCTCATTTTTGCTCAAGGACAACTTTTCCATGACTCAGCTACAAGTATTTATACACTACATCAACCTTGGAATGATCATCAAGGTTGGCATCAACCATTAGAACAATCTCCAAGGTCAGTATTACAAACATTTACAAAATAGGTCCTAACCTATTGCAACATCATGCAAAGGGAATGAAATGCAGATCACGCCATGCCTTAGCTGGGACTCAAACATGATCTTCCATGCCACAACACGCTTCCACAATCTTCTAGGGATCTCTGCAATCACTGGGATCAACCAGGTCGGTTAAGACTAGTTACACGCTACGTTATCTGGGAACAATCTTCACACACCATCTCAATTTCTTAATGCGGACCAAAGTCTAGATAGAAACATGATTAAGAGACATCCACAAGCACACTATAATCATCAAGAGCAACTACATGAACATTAACCACTTTATTCATAGGAATCTTCTCACTGGAGTACATGAACTTTACTGTCTTCAACTGTCATAAAAGAAAGATAGCTTGCAGACCACCAAACCATGAACCATTGCAATTGTAGGCACTTATCATCATCCCAGACTTCCCTCTAGAACTGCATAGTAAAATATTTTCTTGCAGAGGAATGCAGAGCCAAATCCTCTCTTCCTATCTCAACTGAACTTACAGAAATAGTAGGCTTCACTCTGGTGAACACAACTCACTCAGATCTTCATGTGGATGGCTCAGATCCAAAATGTAGCATCTTCAAACATACCTCTAACTTACTTCCAATCCACAGACCATGATCTTCAAGTAGGAACAAATGTGGAGCAGTTTACTAGACTATTCTTCAACATACAACTCACTGTCTATACTGTACTTCTCTGTGGCTTACTTGTTTCTTCTGGAGAGGCTAATTTTCTCAATATCCTCAACATACAAGTCTTCTAAACAAGTAATGGAATAGGATATAGTTGACACCAATGACAACAAGAATATGTTGACATCAATGACAACACCAATTAGGCACATACTTGCAACAATCTCCCCCTTTGTCATTGATGCCAACATATGATGTGAAAAACTGCAACAGCCATCAAGACAAGATTCTCCCCCTTTCTCTTTACACACCTACACTCTTTCTTTCTCCAAAATTCTCCTCCTTTCTCTTACACATCTGCATTCTAAGTTTTTCACATGACTTCTCTCCCCCTTTGACATCAATGGCAAAGTGCACATACTTGCACTCTTCTTCTCTGATCTAATCTATCTTCTAATCTTTTCTTCAACTAACTGCTCCCCCTTGATGCTTTTCTGACTACAACTTTGATTCTTTATGAAAAATTTTCTCCTTCTTGACTTGTCAATTCTCACCTTAGGATCTCACCACTAATGTCCTATTTACTCTACCAACAACACTGCAATACTTTACTGCTCTTTATCAGAAACTCATATTAGCATCATTTACATGCTTCTCTTGGGAGATAATTTCATAATCTTCTTGATTTCAGCAACCATCTCTAATTATTACCTTTACTACTACACCTTTTTTCTTTTATGGCCTTGATTGACAACTTATCCTTGCATACCTCATCCAGATATTTATCTATTCATCTGCAATTCTTTTTCTTTGCTAATGCACCTTAGCCCTTTTGCCCAAGAATTGGTCTTCAGTGTGGTACTTCTACACAATCTCTAGGGATCTCAGGAATTCTTTCTGAAACTTCTTCTTCTCTAACTTGAATGTCTTCTTGTTCAATAGGTTGATTTGATTTATACCTAATCAGATATGACATTCTTTCTCTAATTTAATCAAGCTTCACAATAGCACTTGTCAATGATCTTTCCCAGACTCTTATTTTAGTAGTTTTGACTTGAACTCTATTTTGAATGTGAATAGTAGTATGTGTATCTTTTCTCCAGAATGTATTTGGTAGGTTAGCTTCCTTCATCATTGATCTAGCAGCCTCTTAGACTATCCTATATTTCCTTTTAACAACTTCAGATAATTTGTCTTCTTATCCCTTGTTCTTTGTAGAAAATATTGAATTCATTTGATGTGAACTCACCTCTACTATCATACCTTAAGAATTAGATCCTTAGTTGTATCTCATTCCCAGTCATTACCTTCATAATCATTCAACTTTGAGCTTATCTACAGATTTTCAAACTGTTTCCAAAGAAAACTGCTCTGTACAAAGAACAATCCTAAACTTCTATTACTCATTATTCTCAAGATCAGACAAATTTATGGATATAGATGTAATCACTGATTAATAACCATCTATCAAGACTACAGAACATTATCTTCAATAGTGAACCCAAGCGGTCCAGAATACCAGAGCCCTGTCACTTGATTTTATTGGTTAGATACTTAGCCAAAATTAATAACCTATCAGGTTGTCCCTTAAGTGCATACTTGACAAATTCATTTTATATCTTGCTTATACTTTAGTCATCTTGGGATTCCGGGCCATAATCCTTTTGTGGCTTGATCTACAGAGTTCCTTTCAAGAAATATGCCATGTAGGTCCTCATAACTTTGTACTTAATCTCAACACTGACTATCTGGCTAAGGGATTTAGAATTTTCAATACAGCTCCCCCTAAGCCATGACTCATAATCTACTTTTTGGAGGATGTAGCTACTCTAGAGCCTAGAGAAGACTCATCTCTTCCTTCACTTGTTTCCTTCCTAACCCAAACCTTATTCATTTCTTCCTTGACTTCTGTCGGATCAACCTTTTCCACTGACTTTTTCAATTCTTCTTGATTATCTTTCTTCATGTTCTTACTTCTACAAAATCTTGCAGCATGTGTAGGCTTGTTGTAATTAAAACACATAGTACTTTTCTAACCATTAATCCTTTCATTCATCCTTGACCTGCATAGGTTAGCTTTATGCCCAAATTTATTGCATTTATAACAGTAGCAACTGAAGGATTCCATTTTCCCATTTGTCCCATAGCCTTTTCTCACTTGGCTTCTACACTCATTAGCTCTATGTCCCATTTTGTGGAAAGCATAGCATCTAATGGAATTCTAACTAGAGAGGATGGGATATTTTGATTCACCCTATTTCAACACCAATTAGCCTTGTGACCAAATTTTTTGCATAAATTGCAGTAACCATTTATGGAAGAGTACCTTTGAGCATTTGGTTATCTGATTGATAGTCTTGTTCTTTGATTCTGAGTCCGTCTGATCTTATCCTCTTCCAGACTTGTTCTAAAACCTTTGTCTTTTCCAAATGTTATGCCTTCTCTATCATTTTCCTGATCTACTATTAACCTATCATATCTAGTAGCACTCACACTGAGTTGATCTCTTTGAGCCTATACATGTTTTAGATCATCTTTCAAGTCTTCAACCTCTTCTTTAAGCTTCATATAGTCTTTAACTTTGTCTTTCAGACAATTCTCAATCTTTGTCTTTTCTTCAATGTTCTCTTTTAGAGTTTGTTGTAACTACCTGATATGCCTTCTTAAATCTTCTTTCAAATCCATGTCTTTATCTGTAGTTCTTGAGTTGTCTTTGTTAATACTGGCAATTAAGCACATATTCATTTGATTTATAGTAGCTTTGTGGTCTTCCATATCGCATTCAGTGGTCTGGGAACCTTCTTGTTTTTTAATGTGCAAACTCTTATTGATTGAGACTGGATTCTCCTGGATGTTTTCAATAACCTTGACATTTGTACTTTCCACAATCCTTCTCAATCTATTGTTGTAACACTGATAATGGTCCAGGATGAGTATCCAAGAAAAATGCCTTCCTCAAACTTAGCATTGTCCTTTTCCATTCTGATGAGGCATTTGCTTCCAAATATTTTGAAATATTTTATAGTGGGTATTGATCCACAGCATAACTCAGCAAGGGTCTTTCCTTCTTTGGTTGTTACCTGAACTCTGTTCAATGTGTAGATAGTGGTTTGTATTGTCTCCTTCCAAAATACATATTGTAAATTTACTTCTTCCATCATTAATTTTGCATTTTCCTGAATAGTTCTACTTGCTTCTTCCATTATCTTAGTTTTGCCAAAGAGCTGTTTTTCTATTCCATAGGTTTCACAAAATATACTGAAGTCATTGGAAATATGTTCTTCTTTCCAAATTCTTAGGCCTTTCATGTTCATGCCTAGCTCATTTTCAAGGGTTTCTTTAAAAATTTTGAGTGCCTCCAAAATCTCTGATTTATCTTTTAAAAAACTAACCCAAGTCATTCTACAAAAGTCATCAATGAAAAACATAAAGTACCTTTGACCATGGAGACTTGATTTTCTTGTGGGACTTCAAAAGTATGTATGAATTAATTCCAATTATTCAGTGGAGGATCTTTCTTTATCTTGCCATACTTTTCTTGACAATCTTTGACATTTCTTGCAACTAATGTTTCTAGAGTAATCAATCTCTGGTAGATCCTTCACAATTTGAATTGAGTTTGTTAAGTCATCAAGATTTGTATGACAAAGTCTCTTATGCCAAACCCAGCTTTCATTTGCCTGAGATGTGTAACCAAGAAAGTCACCTTTTCTGAGATGATAGAGGTTCTTTTTGGTTCTTTTTGCAATTGCTATCGTAGCTCTAGATTTTTCTTTGACTTCAAGAGAGTCATTCTCAAATACAAACTTGAATCCCTTCCTATATAACTGTCTAATGCTCAAGAGATTTTGTTTCAAACCTTTTACATAAAGAACATCTTCAGAAATTTGTCTGTTGCCAAAAATTGTCGATCCTATTCCACAGACTCCAGCAATGTAGTCATCTCTGAACCTGACTAGCCCTTCATTGTATTCTTCCAGACTAATGAACTTACTTTTGTCACCAGTCATATGATTTGAACAGCTACTATCTATAACCTAACAGTCTTCATCATTGGTACAAGCTTTAGACCATCTTCGATGGTTGTCATTTTGTTCATCGTAAATTTATTCCTTGGACAATTTGATCTTGATATCTCTTGATGAGTATTCAGTTGTATTGGAGAGTATTTGTTTTCCTTTTGTCTCCATTTGGATCTCCCTTGAGTTGTTAGACTCTTTCCAAAGGGACTTGGCTCTGATACCAATAGTTGATATGCGTCAAACAACTAAGAGGAGGGGTGAATCAGTTGTCACAAAAACTTAAACACTTTCTACAATTAAACATTCATCACTTGTTAAATTAAATGATTTAACAATGAGTGCATGAAATCAGAAACTTAACAACAGCAAACACAAGAGACACCACATTTACGTGGAAAGCCCCAAGGCGGGGAAAAACCACGGATAGGATTAACTCTCAATATATATTGCAATCTTGAAATAGTGATGTTCAGGCTTGGTCACCCCATAGGCCTAAACATACTGGCTTACTGCCATGAAGAACAACTAGGTCTAGCAGGCTCACTGCCTCAACCCTAAACCTAGCAAGATTACAAAAAGGGTTGTTAAACCCTACTAGTGGCTTACTGCCAAATTCACTGCCACGATGAACACCTTTCTTTATTATTAATAAACAATTCCTTAGCTCTGCTCTTCCTCTACCCTACTCTTCCTCTACTCTACTCTTCCTCTTCTTTCTTCTACCTCTTCTCTACTCTTCCTTTGGATCTTTCTTAATATATTCTAATTTTCGCTCAAGGATAACTTTTCCATGATTAGCTACAAGTATTTATACACTACATCAACCTTGGAATGATCATCAAGGTTGGCATCAACCATTGAAACAATCTCCAAGGTTGGTATTACAAACAATTACAAAATAGGTTCTAACCTATTGTAACATCATGCAAAGGGAATGAAATGTAGATCATGTCATGCCTTAGCTGGGACACAAACACGATCTTCCACACCACAACACGATTCCACAATCTTCTAGGGATATTTGCAATCACTGGGATCAACCAGGTCAGCCAAGACTGGTTACATGCTACGTTATCTGGGAACAATCTTCATACACCATCTCAATTTCTTAACATGGACCAAAGTCCAGATAGGAACATGATTAGGAGATGTAATGTGCCGTACCTGTTTATACTTTTTTAAAGATATTTTATGTGTTATTTTTATTATTTTTTTTCTTTTAGACTAGAGAGAAGAATGCAGAAGGGGTTTTCACTTTTCCTATAGATGTGTTGCCAGAGCATACAGTATAGAGCATAGAATGCAAACCTAGAAAAAGTACAATAGATATGGAGAAAATAACAAAGACCCAGATAGCAGAATAGCCAAATATCAATTACTATGACATATCCATATTGAGATTTGCAACTTCATACAATAGATGTAGCCAGACCAGCAATGGGTATGACTGGAAATCACTCCAATCTTACAAGAAATACAAAGATGAGCATACAAATTTATATCGGCAATACAAAGGGCTCCAAACGGCTCTAGCAATGAAGAATCCACAATACCCACAAAGAGAAATAAAGCCCCAATGCCCCAATGTCACTCCTGGAGATGTACGGCCTATGCTGAAACTGATGAATAGCAACAAGAAGGGTGTATGGTCACTGAAATAAGTTTGCAATGAATTGTATGCTGCCCTCAAGGATAGGTGACCAGATATGAATGCCAAATCTACCTCAAAACACCTCAAAACTCCACCAATAAATAGTACAGCCAAGCATAAGGAGGTATGGCCATTAAGGGCCTTAATCAGTTATCACAAAACTCACAATAAACTCATTCAAATCTACATTCTTCCATTGCTCTTAGTTGGCCATAAAAATTCTTCAAAAGTTATCTCAATTAACTCCTCAAATCAACTCAATCCATCACCATGAAGCACAAATGTGAATGCCGAATACATCCACTCACAATGGCACCATTGGGTGGTCTTTCACACCTATAGAATGTCATTACTAATGGAGGTTTTTATCTCCAAAAGCCACTAGTTCGAATCCTCAAACCCTTCACAAGTAGAAACCCTAGTAGAGCTCCAAAAGAGAAATATCATAAAAGTAAGGATATCTCAAATGAGGCACTTTTCCCTCTTTTATACTTTTTCATCTGGGAGTTTCTAAAATCCTCTTGCATGTGGGATAAAACATGAGAGGGAAAATATATTTTAAAATATTATAATTCTCTTTAATTCTTTTCTCAACATCACCCTTAAAGTCCCCTCTTTTAAAACAACATTAAGTTGTCGAGCCTAGGCACCAAGGTCCAATATTAAATAATAATGTTTAATTTATGGACTTTAAAATGGAGGCCAAGATGATGTCAGAAACCAATGATCTATAGCTTATTGGAAAGGTCTTGACAAGATGAATCCAACCCCACTCTCAAAATCTCATTCTGGTGCCAATCTCAAACTTACTAAAAATAGTAAGTAACGGCCATAAGCAAACTGAGCCAACACAGAGGGTGCCAACTAGAACCACAAACCATCTGATAACTCTGAGCTTAGTGCAACGACTGGGAGAGCCAACAATTGACTGGAAAGTCACTAAAATAGTTCCAAATTGACACTTACTAAAAACAACAGTGTTCCCTGAGGACCAAAGAGAACAAACCCAAAAAAACCCAAAAAGATTACTGACATGCAAGCACTTACTATAAATAGTAAGTACAAACAAGTGGTCCAAAATCTCTCCAAAAAGTGTCAACCAACTCCACTGGATCACCCAAACACCTTGGTGACATTGAAATACTCCTCTAATTATGTTGTCACCAACCCAAAAAGTTAGCTCTGACTGATCTACAAGAGAATCCAAAGATGGGGACATTACAGTTCACCCTTCCCAAAGATTGCTTGTCCTCAAGCAATCTATACCTGCATGCCAAAGCTGAACACTAGGATCCCAAATTAGTCTGAAAAAAGTTCAACAACATCTCCACTATATTTGCTGGGTAAAGGTAAAACCATGCTCAGCATCAATGTAAGTAGCTACCCCAGTATCAAACAATCTACTAGACATAGGAGCCCCTGGGTCCCAAAGCCAATATGGAAGTCCACCATACACATTACTTATTGACTTCCACTATGCCACTCTGATATAATCTTCACCATGCAGAGAGTGGTGAAGCAACATGACAGAATCCAACTAAACTGACATGCCAAACCTGTCACCACCTAGATCCCAACACATCAGAACCTCACATCCATCACATCTGTAAAAACTAAACATGCCATCATGCCCATTGACACTACAACCTCTTAGAAACCATGTCGCCACTGGGAATTTTTGAGGCAAAGAAGTTGCAAACTTTGTCGAATACATATCACCACGATGGTAATCTGATCTCTGACTCTGCAAATAATGCTCTCAATGTATCTGAGCCAGCCACCTGCAATCCCTAGTTCCATCTTTTGTAGATGGCAACCCTTCATCCCACAAAGGATGGCATAAATCCTGAGCCAACCCACACTTACGCATCATCAGGTCATCCGTGTGTGGACTAAAGGAGAAATGATGAGCACTCCTCACTACGCAATCAAAATAAAAAGCACTACCTATGTCAATGGTTGACCGACATAGTCATGGGGAACACATTTCACACTCTCATCACATGAATCAGAAGATGGCTCATGTCTCTGATCCTAAATGGCTAACTGGGTAGATACTCTGGCAACCTTCTCTGCGTACCCAATAGCATACTTCCTATCACAATACAAGTGGAGATATTCTGATTTTACCTCCTCCAAAGCACTCCTGATGGTTTACAAATCATGAATACGAGTACCAGCTGAAATCCCATACTGTCTGTCCTCCAACTCTGTTGTCCAAAGAAGGTTCTCAACATTCCTATGAGTGCAATCTAAATGAGATAAGGTTAAATCAACCTTCTCTCTAGTAATCGTTAGCTGATCTCTCCATCTTTGTGGCTCAATAAGTTGTCGATCAAAATCAGCTGCATGGGATGTAGACTATGATTTGCTTCCAAGAGAGGGAAACAAATCAACATAAGAGTCGATCTCGCCACTAAATTATGCTCTACATATCTCATGTGAAAAAGACGGAGCAGCGTGATGATCTGTCACACAACTCACTGAAAAACCCACTACTACACCACAAGAGCCATCAATCATCTGCTCTGCATCACCTGAAATGGGACTAACCTCAGGAACCCTTGGTGCAACATATTGTTCCCCACTACACTCATCCAAAACAATCATCCCATCTGTGTCACCTACACCAGTAAATGAAATGGATGTAGCCACATCCTCCACATACTCATTACCACTATTTGAGGATGTATGCTCATCACCACACACTGCCATATATATCTTAATTGTATCTTAAGGTTGTACCAAGCTCAACTCTGTGGTAAGCTCATCTATCTGTAGCTTTGACTCTTGAAGGGTTGTTTGAGTGCTCTTAAAAGAGTCTATGATAACCTCAAGCTCATAGGTGAGCTCATCAACCTCCTCTTCCTTCCCCCTTAGAGCATCATGATAAATACCGTCGATCCTAAGAAGATGATCTCTATCAGATAACAGATGTAGGTAATTATTCTTCATGATCCCAACTGCATCTCTAAATGCCTGAAACTCAACAAGGGAAAGTCCTCTATCATCATGTTCATCCATCTCAGGAGAACTCCAACCATAGGCTGCCAACATCTATCTAGCAACATCAAAATGTTTGAAAGCTGTAGAAATCATATTATCATTAACCATTAATTTCCTAGCTAAATGATGATACCCCTGTGATGAATCATCTCCACACAAATTTTTTGATTTATATTTTGCACTATGGAAAGAGGTTGAATCATCATCACTCACTAATTTGTAAGCATCCTCATGTGTGCTATCAGCTCTGTACACTTCCCCAACAATGGTACTGCTATTATGTACCTCACGAAATGGCTCCAATGACATAATAGAAGTTGCTGATTGGACATAATCATTGCGTACTGCTGCCTCCAATGTAGATGCATGCTCATCCAAAGAGCTATCCTGGAATCCATTACCATTAAGTAAATTTGATGTCACATTCCTCCCTTCTAAGGTCTAATTTGCAAAATCAGATTTACTATAGCTTGAATCTGCATCACATAATTCATTCTTAACACCCAAATCTTGAGTGTCAAAGTTAGGGAACCCCACACATCTATCATCCTCACATGGAATGGCTTCTATCTCAAGAGTAGGTTCTACATTACTAATTTCTATGGTAGTCTTCCCCAAATTAGCAGGCTCCTTGATGCATGCCTCCTATTCTGTGATTATGTATTCCTCATACAAAGGCTCAGATTCAATTCTTTCAGCTATCAAGTCTTCACTTACCTTTAGTTGTCTTGGCAAAAGATAGGACCCCTGAGACTTCTCAACTTCATAAAAAAATTCTGATTTATGTTCAGCACCATGCAACACCAAATCTGATTTGTTTTCAAGGTTGATATCAACATCAACAATGTCATCAATGTTGTCCCTCCAGCCCAACTGTGTAAATGAAGTAGGAACTGCAATATGACCAAAAGTAGATCCATTCCAAGTAGGACCCACATCCAATGTTGGGACCATCCCACCCGGATCCCATGTGCTAAAGTGTTGTTTGCTCATATTAGTGAAAATGTGATCACTATTTTCCTCATGACTAGTGCCCTTTGTGAATAAATTATTCCCCATCATAGGCTGGGTTTGAGAGTCAAACCAACAACCACTTGTGTCATCAACACTAGAATAAGAAAAGAAATCATCATCTCTAGCTGGAAAAAGGTTATCATCTAATGATCTCATCTCTTCACAAGGCCTATCAACAACAACCTATAATTCACCAACACTGGTGTCAATGTAAGTATCTTCCTCCATAGGCTTGGTTTGAAAGTCAAAACCAAGGTCACCTGAATTAACATTACCAGGATAAGATAAAGTATCATCAAAAACTATTTTGAAGTCATCATCAAATTTACATTCTCCCTACCTTTCATCTAAAAATGCATGAGTGGACTCAATACAATCATCTGCCCCATAGGAATCACCAAGGACATCATTATAATCATCACTAGTTGAATCCGAACTAGGATCCACAGCTATTGTTTTATCCTTTTCATCATGCACCACCTCATTCATGGTAGTATCTTCTTTAATCTTATCATCACAAATGTCATTTATATCAGGATTCTTGAGGAGAGACCTGTCTATTTTCTGTAACAACTAATTAGAATGTTGTCGACACACTCTTAACGCTTCTTTCTCTCTCCTACACCAATTTTTCAACATCTCTTGGATCTGAGCCCTTCCCAATCTTCATCATCCATTTCCTCTACCCTTACTGTATTTGAACCTGCAAAGGGATAAATATGGGGAACCTAAATGTCTCGTTGTGATCTATTTCATCTGGGATAATGCTGACGCGTAGGCTGCATGTCTCATTTCATCTTCTGCATGTCTGTGTTTGACCTCATAGGATGGCAAGATCTTTAACTCTGATACCACTCTAATGTGTTGTACCTGTTTGTATTTTTTTAAAGATCTTTTATGTGTTATTTTTATTATTTGTTTTCTTTCAAACTAGAGAGAAGAATGCAAAAGGAGTTTTCAATTTTCTTGCAAATGTGTTGTCGGAGCATACAATACAGAGCATAGAATGCAAAACTAGAAAAAATACAATAGATATGGAGAAAATAACAAAGACCCAAATAGCAAAATAGCCAAATATCAATTACTATGGCATACCCATATTGAGATTTGCAACTTCATACAACAGTTGTAGCCGAACCAGTAATGGGTATGGTTGGAAATCACTCCAATCTCCCAAGAAATACAAAGATGAGCATACAAATTTATATCAGCAATACCAAGGGCTCCAAACGGCTCTAGCAATGAAGAATCCACAATACCCACAAAGAGAAATAAAGCCCCAATGCCCCAATGTCACTCCTAGAGATGTACGGCCTATGTTGAAAGTGATGAATAGCAAGAAGAAGGGGGTGTGGTCATTGAAATAAGTCTACAATGAATTGTATGCTGCCCTCAAGGATAGGCGACCAAATATGAATGCCAAATCTGCCTCAAAACACCTCAAAACTCCACCAATAAATGGTATGGCCAAGCATAAGGAGGTATGGCCAGCAAGGGCCTCAATCAGCTGTCACAAAACTCACAATAAACTCATTCAAATCTACAGTCTTCCATTGCTCTTAGTTGGCCATAAACATTCTTCAAAAGATATCTCAATTAACTCCTCAAATCAACTCAATCTGTCACCATGAAGCACAAATGTGAATGCTGAAACATCCACTCTCAATGGCACCATTGCGTGGTCTTTCACACCTATAGAATGCCATTACTAATGGAGGTTTTCATCTCCAAAAGCCACTGGTTTGAATCCACAAACCCTTCACAAGTAGAAACCCTAGTAGAGCTCCAAAAGAGAAATATGATAAAAGCAAGCATATCTCAAATGAGGCACTTTTCCCTCTTTTATACTTTTTCATCTGGGAGTTTCTAAAATCCTCTTGCATATGGGATAAAACATGAGAGGGAGAATACATTTTAAAATATTATAATTCTCTTTAATTCTTTTCTCAACATCACCCTTAAAGTCCGCTCTTTTAAAACAACATTAAGTTGTCGAGCCTAGGCACCAAGGTCCAATATTAAATAATAATGTTTAATTTACGAACTTTAAAACAGAGGCCAAGATGATGTCAGAAACCAATGGTCTATAGCTCGTTGGAAAGGTCTTGACAAGATGAATCCAACCCGACTCTCAAAATCCCATTCTGGTGCCAATCCAGAACCTACTAAAAATAGTAAGTAACAACCATAAGCAAACTGAGCCAACACAGAGGGTGCCAACTAGAACCACAAACCATCAGATAACTCTGAGCTTAGTGCAATGACTGGGAGAGCCAACAACTGACTGCCAAGTCACCAAAATAGAACCAAATTGAAACTTACTAAAAATAGCAGTGTTCCCTGAGGACCAAAGAGAACAAACCCAGAAAAACCTAGAAAGATTGTCGACATGCAAGCACTTACTATAACTAGTAAGTATGGACAAGTGGTCCAAAATCTCTCCAGAAAGTGTCAACCAACTCCACTGGATCACCTGAAGACCTTGGTTACATTGAAATACTCCTTTGATTATGTTGTCACCAACTTAGAAAGTCAGCTCTGACTGGTCTGCAAGAGAATTTGAAGATGGGGACATTACAGGAGACATCCATAAGCATGCTACAATCATTAGGAGCAATTGCATGAACCTTAACCACTTTATTCATAGGAATCTTCTCACCAGAGTACATGAACTTTATTGTCTTCAACTGTCATAAAAGAAAGATAGCTTGCAGACCACTAAACCATGAACCATTGCAACTGTAGGCACTTATCATCATCCCAGACTTCCCTCTAAAACCGCATAGCAAAATACTTTCTTGCGGAGGAATGCGGAGCCAAATACTATCTTCATGTCTCAACTAAACTTACAGAAAAAGTAGGCTTCACTCTGGTGAACACAACTCACTCAGATCTTCATGTAGGTGGCTTAGACCCAAAATGTAGTATCCTCAAACATACCTCTAACTTACTTCCAATCTATAAACCACGATCTTCAAGCAAGAACAAATGCAGAGCAGTTTACCGGACTGTTCTTCAACATACAACTCACTGTCTCTACTGCACTTCTCTGTGGCTTACTTGTTTCTTCTGAAGAGACTAATTTTCTCAATATCCTCAACATAAAAGTCTTCTAAAAAAGTAATGGAATAGGATACAGTTGACACCAATGACAACAAGAATATGTTGGCATCAATGACAATACCGATTAGGCACATACTTGTAACAATCCTTGTTGGTCCCAATCTATGAGTTAGGGACAGACAAGGGGTAGGTTGTTGGATGTAGATGTAATGTAGAGTAGGGTGGAGGACTTCTACCTAACTCAATCAAACAACCTTTACAAATATAGAACCCTAATTTGGTGGGTTTCTCTCACAAGCTTCCCATTCTCCTTGTAGTACTCCACAACCAGTTTTTCCAACATAAATTCCTAACCAGACCTCATACCCAAAATGTGAATACAGATTTGAATGCCTATTATGGTCTTTGACAACACCAAATTTGTAGGTGAGGTTGTTTTGGAATACTGAGGGTTAATTTCTGTTGCTACGCTTCAATTTTGACCTAGTAGGACAACAAAAGGTGTATTTTTGACATAATTTGAAGGAAACAACTCAAACCCACAACCCAAAAGCTGTTTTGGATACCCATTATGGAGTTCTAGAACATACTCAAAATTTAGGCATAGTTATTTTGGAACACAAGATTTTAAAATTGATTGTCCCGCTTTGACAAAGGCCTAATTAGGCTTGTTTGAATGGCTCACAACCAGGTTTCCACAACCTAGAACTCAAACCTTCATACCACTGGCCTAGTCATGTCACAAATAGTTTGCCTAAACATTTCCCACCTCTTCAAAAAAATTTCCAAGAGCTTTTCTACAAATCCTAACTCTTATGCATCTTCTATGCCCAAAACATGAGGTTTTCAAACCAGTCTGGAGAAAAATGGTTGCCAAATGCTCAAATATTAATGAAAATCAATGAAATAAAATGTAAAAGAGAGTAGACTCAAACCTCCATCAACTCTAATTGGTCTTAGGTCATGGTACGACCATACAGAATCGTACAAGGTGCTAGAACAACAAATTAACATTTAGAAAGGCAAAAACAAAGTTGTTTTTATTGAATTTTCACCAAAATACAATTCACCCCCTCTTGTTTCGACCCCCCAAGGCTTCTTAAATCATATTCCAATGGTACACAACTGACTTTTTGAATTCCAACTAACTAACTACCTTCATTTACAAAAGGTGGCTCTTCATATCCTACAATTTTGTAACTTTTGGCAATATTTACAAAATTGACTTAAAATATGACTCCAAACTACTAACAACATGAGAAATTGTCTCAAGGACCTTATTAAAAACAAAAACATGACTTCATCCTACCAAATTACTAACACTTAGCAATTTTCTTCAATAAGACCTATGGTGCCTTGCACCATACTCCCTGGGCAAAATTGACTCAAGTCCCCTTGAGGACAGTGCTGCAACAATGGATTCAAGTTCAATCATGTCATTCTCTAACCTCCAGGCATATCTAAATGATTTCATACAAATATATGACACTCTAAAAAGTCCTCAATATCCTTACCTTGTTATATAGATTTAGTCACTACATGACAAGGCTTTTTGTGTTATCACAAAACCTATAGGGGTACACATTGGTTTGGGTTATTACCCTAACCTACATACCACTATATAATTCTCTGCATGACTCTTTAGGCTATGCATAATTGAAATCTATTTCCCAATCTGTATATTGCATCATAGAGTATTCAATAGACTTATTTAATGCCTTTCTCAACTATATAATGTAGTGAAACTACTCACTATCCTTATTGACATGCTTGGACAAGAATGGAGTCTCCAACAAAGGCTCAAACTATCTTCAATCCATAAGAATATGAACTTCTACATAGACTTTCTACCCTCTATCTGAAATGCTTACTATTCTAGGCCCTTTTAGACTATGCAAATTCTTTAATGCAAAATACAGACCTTGTAAAAGATATGATAGGTTTTGACAAATGTTAGTATACAAATTCTTTTCTTTTCTTTGAAAGATACCCGTAAATCTGCTTCTATTTAAACTTCTATTTACACCTACCAGTTGCATTTGCTTGAAAGTTTCTAAGGCCTTTTCAACAAATGCATTTTGTACAATCCTGCAATCATTGCATTCCATGAGATGACATCTCTTTGAGGCATTCTATCAAATAGTTTGTGTGCCTTGTTTGTGCTTCCACATTTTTCATATATGTCTATCAGAGCATTTCCAACTATAAAATCTAACAAAAATTTGCCTTCTATTATCCAACTACATTCATGGATCTTTTTAATTCCTTTATCTTTCATCATCTCCTTACCATTTAAACCTCACCCCAGCTGCCAACTTCTACATGGGTAGATGCAAGAAGTTGTGTCCACTTAAGGTGGAAGTTTCGGAGTTAGAAAAAATTCCGAAATCGAGGAACAAAAAACGGGATCCCGTTTATATAAAACGGGATCCCGTTTATAGAAAACGCGATCCCGTTTTGCCTCGGGATCCCGAGCCTAGAACCAAAAACGCGATCCCGTTTTTCCTGGGATCCCAAACCTAGAGGCCATAAACGCGATCTTGTTATATAAAACGGGATCCCGTTATATAAAACGGGATCCCGTTATATAAAACGGGATCCCGTTATATATAACGGGATCCCGTTATATGAAACGGGATCCCGTTTTATAAAATGGGATCCCGTTTTTGAAAAGTATTAAATTTTTTAAAAAACAGCAGAGACCCCATTTTCAACAGTGACAGGCGCCAGAGGAAAACGGGATCCCGAGTTCTCAAAGCATCCAGCCAGGTAAGTGGATTTTTCCACTTGTAAAAAATACCCATCAATTGTTTATACCTTCCATTGTTTGTTTTGATGTAAAATACAATGAAAATTTAAATTTTGAATTGTTATTTAGGGTTTAGGGTTTATAAAATCAGTAGTTGATTTTTGACAATTTAGATGTAAAATACAATTGAAATTTTGAAAGACTATATCATATAAAATGTTAGAATTTGAACAAACTGTCAAAATTATGTTTAAAATTGAGAATTGAATAGATATATTTAGGCATTTTAGCTGTAAAATACAATTGAAATTTTGAACATACTGTATCATATGAAAGGAGAGATTTTGAACAAACTGTCAAAATTTGAGTTCAATTTGAGTGTTGAATAGTTCTATTTAAACATTTTAGCTGTAAAATAGAATTGAAAATTTGAAAATACTGTATCATATGAAAGGAGAGATTTTGAACAAACTGTCAAAATTTGAGTTCAATTTGAATGTTGAATAGGTGTATTTAAACATTTTAGCTGCAAAATGCAATTGAAATTTTGAAACGATTGTATCATATGAAAGGAGAGATTTTGAACAAACTGTCAAAAATTATATAGCAAATTGGGATGATATGTATATTTGGTTTTTATAAAATTTACTTATAACAATGTATGTCATTGTATTTTAAAGGCATTATTGAATAGCTAACTATCATGTAAAAAAAATACAACAAACCATAATAAAACCAAGTTATCACATCCTTCATAATCAAACATTTAGAGACAACTAGAACTAATCAAGAATTGAGAAAATTTTACAGTTTTTGTGATAGCCAACTAATTAAGAATGAAATGAAGCCAACATTTATGTAACTTTTGATATACTCAAGTAGCTGTCCTCACTAGCTAGGTTATGCCCCTGGAATGAACATCGTGATGTTAATTGTGATACGAGCTTGAAACCTCATTGGTAATGCTTTCCCTAATCTTAATGACATTGATGTAGGCTCCACTCATGATGCTTACGAAGATCTTTCCACCACTAACCTCTTTCATGATAGGTCACTATCCTCACCATCTCCTTAGACCTAGAATACCTTGAGCTTATCGATTGGGACCAACACGACCCTTTATGATTTGATGTTTTCCAAAATGATGAAGCCATCATGAAACTTATCAAGTGTCAAGACCACATCCCCATTGTAATCATAAGAAAGACTTTTCCACCATACTTAACACCTACATATATGCTTATTTTGGAGAGAAAGAAAGAACCCTTCAGTCCTGAGGCACCCTAGTCTAGGCAGAATAGCAACAATCTATATAAGAAGAAACTTGTGATCGATTAAAATGATATAATAAAAATGGACACTTCCCAAGAGCTCCTCAATTTGACAAACTTCACCTTCCATTAGATACCACTTAGATACAAGACATGACTCCCCTCTCCTTATTGAGGACATGCTATAAACATCAACCTGTGAATAGAAGCTTGGACCCTAAACTCTCTAAGATAGTAGCTCCACTGGACCTTGACATCAAAGAAGGCATATATAACCATGTCACCATGTTAAATATTACGTTGATTTCTTCATGTGGTCTTATGGTGATATGCCTTGAGACTCCATCTTTAAAGTCATGCATCATCTTGTGGTTCACCTCAATGCCAAACCTATTCAATAAAAGCTACGCAAAATGCACCCCCAAGTAGCCCTCGTGGTCATAGAAGAATTGTATAAACTCTTGGATGTCCAGGGTTCATTCAGACTATTACTTTTCCTAAATGGGTAGATCTAATGTGGTCCTAGTTAACAAGAAAACTAAGGGAATTCATGTTTGCACTAACTTTTGAGACATCAAAAAAGGATCTACCCCAACTTAGATAACTTTTCTCTACCAAACATTGATATGGTCGTGGATCTTGTGCATAGCCATATATATAAAATTTTATCATTAATCTGGATATAATATGGACCAAGTTGAAACATTTGAGTTAGACATGGAGACACCTAGATTATGGAGCTCGGTCTATGTAAGAAAACACCTGTTATAGACTCAACACAAACTTATCCCTCAACCCTCTAAATTGTGACTTACATCATTTGATTACCCTGGAACACACTATATAGACAACTCTATACAAATTTGGCAAAATATATTTTCTCCTAACAGAAACTTGTATATGTAGAAGTATCTACTACTACATTAGATTTGATATACTTCTTAAAAGGAAAGAGTTGGGACTAACAACTAAATAGAAAACAATAACTAGTTTTGCATTTTGTAGGAAATAGGAAACAAAATTGAGCTAGAACCAGCTTGACTAATTTATCTATTTCTAGCTAGATTGAACCCTAATTCTATATGCAATTCCAACCCTAACCCTAACACTAATTCTAACCCTAATCCTAAGCCTAATTCTATATGCAATTCAAACCCTAACCCTTATTATAACCCTAATCATAACCCTAACCCTAGCTCTACTTGTAATTGTAATTGTAACTCTAACTCTAGCCCTAACCCTAACCCTAACGAGCTACTTGTAATTGTAATTGTAACCCTAACTCTAGCCATAACCCAAACCATAATTGTAGCTCTAATACTTACCCTAATTTAGCAACCCTTGAATTCTAATTCTAACCCTAACCTCAATTCTAACCCTAAGCCTGATCCTAATTGAAACCCTAACCCTAACTTTAATTAATCACGAGTCATGCTACAGGGATTTCTTCTACATATTTTGTATGCATGTGTTATTCCCTTATTGCATGTGAGTTCACCAATTATTTGGAAACTTCTCCTAACTGGGAGGCAGGCTTGTATTCAAGCCCTATAAATTTTGTGTTTATAGGTGTTATGTTTAAAGCTATATGGAGACTTGTAATAGGAGGTCTTGAATTTGGTACCAATGATTGTGAGTTCCTTGTCTAGAATATGATGAACCTTTTGAACAAGAGAACCTTGTAGACCATGATGCATATCTTGAAATTTAAACTTGAACATTATCGTCATGTGAATGCTTTTAGCCATCCTACAACCTCCTATCACCCTTCATCCTCTTATAGGGATATGCCACACAACCTCTCCAAGTTGACCATGCCAAACCCAAAGTCACAATCGTAAGAGGTAAAGAATCTTTTGGCCCCATTCAAGTCCACTCCCTAATAGGAGTGATACAATGCTAATAGGGTTGTGAAGGTAATTAAGTTCTTGATTAGCATGTTGGGTGTATCTAAGCATAATGATGATATAGTTAGTCTTGATTTCATTAATCTTAAGATCATTGAGCTAGAGTACTTAATATATATGGTATAGTTTGTTCAATCAATAGTGGTAGGAAAAATTAATATACTACAATGACATGAAACATAAACCAATAGGTGTCTTAAGATATATTAGTGGTAGGGAAAATTATAGTGTCCCTAACCCTAGTAGAGTAATAAGTTGAAGTAGTGTTAGAATTACTAATAAACTAAAAAACTTTATCCTAGGGTGGTGGGACAAATTACACAAGCCTTACAAAGCCTCTACCACTTCCTTGACATTTTTAACATTGTTTGAATTTGATAGGAGGGATTTATGTCACCTCCTCCTCATCTTAATTCTCATAGTGGATAGAATCATCCAATTTAGCATCAAGACATGAAGGTTTATCTTCATTATCTTAGAAATATCCTCCAAGGCTTTGTGCATATGCTCATGCCACACATTGAAGATGTGGAATTTATCTAAGTAGCAATATAGAAATCCTTAGCCTAACCTTCTACCCCTTCAATATCATTGTATAGAAGGTAGATACAAGTAACATTTGATAGCATGGAGGCACAACTTAGGGATTTCAAGTTGAATGTAAAAAAAATATTCTTCCCAACAAATGCTAGATGTCTAGGAGCAATTTAATGATTTCTTCCATTATCTGCCTAGTCTAGAATATAATTACCTTTTCTTTTGATATGTTTGAAGGAGATAGATTTAAACAAGTATTCACCAAGTTTCTAACTTCCAATATATAATAGTTTCCAATAACCACAAGCTTCATCTATGCTTTTTCATATGATCAATGTTGATCTTGGAATCTCCTTCCACACTAAGGGATATCTTGTTTAGTTTCCAAGTCATCTTGAGGCCCTGGATATCATGGCCCTAGAATCTACCATATTAGTGTTCTTGACACCAAAATCATAAGCTTTAAGATAGGTAGAGGTTTTCCCTTATCATCTCTTAATAACATACTCCTCCTACTTCACTAGGATTACCCTTGGCTACCCATCAAAATTTCAAGCTTAATCCATCCCAATGTAGGTGTGGACCAAAGGGTGTGAATATCAACATGGGTATCTCCTTGTTTTAACCTTATTCAAAGCAACCTTGGCCAATTATGAGCCTAATCAGTGCCTCTTCTAGCATGATCATATATTCCTCTTTACCCCAACAATCACCAAGTTCCTAAATGCACCATATTTCTTTAAAATAGTCCAAAATTTGGGATGCATATTCACATTTAAGAATTACATGATGATTGTCCAGAGAAGTTTCCTTACTTAAATGCACATTGAAATTTTGAAATATATATTGCCCATTGTATCAATCATTATGGTAGTCCTAATAGCTCGCTTACATTTTGAAATTTGTACATGCATGTATACATTATTTGTATGTTTTTAATTTAAATTTATTTCAAGTGTAATTTCTTGAAACATATATATATATTCTTGATTTAATTTTAAATTTGTACTGAAGTTTGTATGTTTATATGTATATATATGCAGGTTCATATCTAGATTTTTATATATACATCATGAATCTAGATGATATTCACTTTGATGTTGAGGACTTTATTAATGCACAAGATGATCCGGCCGCACCCCCACCCCCACCCCCACCCCCACCCCCACCCCCAGCGCCAAATGCCCCACCTCTAGATGCCCCACCTGCAGATGACCCGCCTCCACCTCCACCTCCACCCCCACTTGGAACTGACCGGGCTCGCTTGTGAGCCATAATAAATGAAAATGTGGATTCGATACAAGAAAAACTGAATTCCATTCGCAGTGAACAATTCATGCCACCTCACATAGTATGTTTTGCATCTTTGATGCAAAACATTGTAGATTCTGTGAGGTCTATTGACTCAGATTGTGATGGATTCCGGAAATGGAGAGAGGAGAGGCGCCAATTTTATGCTGATGGCCTCTCCTATAAGACTATTTTGGATCTTAAAATCACAAAAGCTCATTTAGCACAATATTTTAGACATCCCATTACAAATGAACCTATTCCTGCAAATAAGAAAAGAATATCAATCAGGTGGTGTAGGCATGAAGGAATGTCTACTAATTTTTGGGATAGATGGTGGATGGTGTTTGATTATCCACCTCATGCTAATTGTGAGGTTCCTTTATATTTTTTGAGAAAATTATATGTAGAGTTTGTTATGAATAAAAAACCCAACTACTTTGATTTTAGATCATTCCAGGGTGTTGGTGGTGGCATGCCACAACAGAGGTTGGGGGCATGGGTTGATCCCCAACGACCGGTGCCTATTCAACCTCTTATTGACCCTCCTGTTGCTACCATTCCTTCGCCCTTCGAGCATCGTGCAGTGGTATCCACACTAGGCACATTGAGTGCACTCTCAGGTAGCCTACATGAGCAGACTTCTATGATGGTAGCTCGAGTTAGAGAGCATGGAGGAGTTGATGATGGAAGTGGTCCTAGTGCCACTCCACATGTGTCGATGCCTCATACATGTACGAGTTGCAATCAGTTGTGTTATGGACCTGATCAGGTAGTTGCACCCACTTCAGCTACACATGCATCATCTGATAATGTGGGCACTGAATCATTTGTTGATTATCTATTTGCTGAGGATCATCCCACTGATCATTCGACACAGGTATATATAGGCTATGTACACATGTTGAATTTAAAACAATTTTTTAACCACGTGTTTTTAATCAACATATAAATGATCAATTAAATTGTAATATTTTAACAATCAAATTGTTTGGTTTGTTTGGTGTAGATGATGGCAACAGGGGTCACAATTGATCGAATTAATTTTTCATCGACACCTGTTCATCTCGGGCACCCATTTGGGGTACATTTTCAATGATTTGTAATTTTGTAAAATTCAGTCTTGAATGTGTGTACAATTAAATATTTATGAACTTATTTATGAATTGGTTCAGGGTTCTTCCACATTGAATCCTCCATCTCAGGGTGTCTCGAGCGCTCCTCCATCATTGGGCATCTCACATGACACTCTTACAGTATGTACACATATTGTTTTAAAAAACTGTATATATATACTTAAATTTTTCTATTTTGATATCAGTGTATCTAAAAACGTGCACATGTACTATTTAATATTTTATAAATATGTCTATGCAGGTTGACACAACTATGAGGATGGGCATTGTAGCACACTTGGATAATCCAAGTTTATATCAGGGGTCGACTACATTTCAGGTTGTTGAAAAACGTATTTAATAACATGTACATTGTAAGTCAATTATATATATGTTTTAAAACCTGATTTGTACACACATGTGCTAACTTAAATATAAATGACATTGTAGGAGCTTGTTAGTGACACGTTTCATGAGCAACACACAGCACATGCAGAGCAGGAGGACAGAGGAGATGGGCAACCTGATACGGTATAATTTAAAATTTAGATTAGATTTAAATTGAACAATTAAAATATACGTTGTGAACTTAAAGTAAATTTCTTGATAGATATATATATATATATGTTGACATGTACATTCCAAATTTTTTTTTTCTTAAATTATAGCTCGATACATGTCATGGAGCTAAGCCTATAGAGACAGGTCCTGGAATAGAGGATTCACAACAAGTTCCTCTTACGGTATAATAATTTTTAAATATGATAGTTCTTATAGATTAAATTCAATTAAATCATTTTTAAAATCGTCAAGTATATCTAATTTCAACTTGAACTTTCTCTTGTATTAAATAGATTGATTCAGAGCATGGAGACACAGGTCCAAGTGCACCAGAGCATGCCTCTCAGCCTCACACGGTAATTTAATTTTATGATATTTAAATTATAAATTTAAAAATTGTCATTAAATTATCTATTTCCTTATCATCTTACATCTAATTTCATATAAATCTTTCTCTTTTGCAGAGTGATTCAGGTCATCTGAGTAGTTCGCATGGTGTGAAGAGGACTCTTGATGATAGAGATAGTATCTGATAGGTTATTTCAAACATAGGCTAGATGTATAATTTGACTATTTCATGGACTATTTGTTATATACTGTTTGTCATGGACTTTATATATATATATATTGTTGAACACATGGACTTTATATATTTTTTTGAACATGGACCTGGACTTTATATATTTGACTATTTCATGGACTATTTGTTATATACTGTTTGTCATGGACTTTATATATATATATTGTTGAACACATGGACTTTATATATTTTTTTGAACATGGACCTGGACTTTATATATTTGACTATTTCATGGACTATTTGTTATATACTGTTTGTCATGGACTTTATATATATATATTGTTGAACACATGGACTTTATATATTTTTTTGAACATGGACCTGGACTTTATATATTTGACTATTTCATGGACTATTTGTTATATACTGTTTGTCATGGACTTTATATATATATTGTTGAACATGTGGACTTTATATATTTTTTGAACATGGACCTGGACTTTATATATATATTGTTGAACCTGGACTATATATTTTTACATGTCACACAATAAATGCAATCTTGTCGTAGTTCAAAATCATACACATGTCAAAGTAATAATCATGTAAAACCATCATGTTAGTTTAGGTGCATCCATATTTATATATATGTTATCCATGCATACATACATTGCATATACATCATAAACTATAAAAGCATAACATCACATACATATGTATATACAAGCATCCCTAAATTTAATCATAAATCAAACACTAATCTAGAACCATGTGCATGAAGGAAAAGAAATGTAAACATTTGAGATCAACCATAATAAGATATATAGATTGACATCAATAGAAATAATCAATTGTCATATATAAATCTACAAGTGTCAGATTGTTGATCTAGATTTGCGCTTAATGAAGAAATTGCATTGAAAGAATTTATGTAGTGATGAGGTCCTAATAAAGTTCCTCCATTCATTCACGGTATGCATATTTAGGTCCTGGTCAAATTTTAAGCAATAAAATGGTAAGCAAATCAAAACAAAGCATTAAAAAGTGAGATAAGTTCATGAGGATCTCTTGCCTACTAGGAGGGATCAATCTCTCACATCTTCTCATCTAGAGATCAACTAAGTTATATTAAATGATCCTAGCATGTTATAGTTATATTTATCCAAGTGCCTTGGTGCTTGAACATCTTGTGTTGATCATGTAATTTAAGATGTCTTAAGGGGTCCTAATTTACGATGTCTTAAGTGGACACAACTTCTTCACCAAATGGGTGGAGGAGTGCCTACAAGGATAATTGTTGCTAAAAAAACATGTGAACTATAACTTTGGAACTAGGCCTACAATTTATTAGTGGAGGTGGGAATTTCATTGTAGCATAAATGACACAAATTAGGAATGAAGTTAGTAGAAATCTTCCCCTTTGGTAGCCTACAAAAATTACCTATTTAGAGATCTACAATGATCTCAACTCCCCATAGTTATGAATCATTAGCCTTTCCAAAATCACATGTCTAATAATGACACCCATCTAGCATTTAAATGTATTGAGTCTTTGTTCCCAAATAGTTTGCACATCATAATCATGGCCTCTTTCATTTCACTAGGAAAACTTACAATTGTGTAATCCTCCACATTCCTTAACTTTTTAAATCCACATTAGGACTAGCCCAATCTTTTAACACTTCAATTACATTATACTCTTGAGACCATTACCTTGCAACTATAACATTGTACCTCAAAGTGGGTTCAAGTGAATTCAACATTTATTTGAAAACTACTTCTCTCACCATTATTATAGTCTAATTTTCTACATTATTGATATAGTCTACATTTATGGTACAATGCCTAAAAGTATCTAGCAAGATATCTAAAAAGTTAAACACATCAAATTTTCTATCCAGCCTATGTAAGTAGGATGCTCTAACCTACCAACATTTGTGACTACATCTCCTTTGTCCTCTAGCTAATCTATGAAGAAATATTATATTAAATTAAATCCCAAGGCCTTATGTGGGTATCACATGGAGTGTCCTTGCAATCTAGTAACTTAGATTCCATTTATGCTTCTACACAAACTATTTATAGTTGAATAAACTCTCATCACTTTGGTTCTAGTTGACTTCTTATTTTGTTTCACAGTCTTCTCCACAATAAGATTCATATACATGTATTTGAGAAATAATCATGAGAAATCACTTGATTTGATAAGTTGATTAATAAACAACTTAATTTACAAGACAAAAGATTTCATCATAGATTTACTTCATTAATGCAAAGAAAATTGATGGGATATTCCAATATTTTACAAAATGAAACCTTAGTGTAACTTTAATTAGGATTTGTCCATTAGTCCTTTTAATACGATCTTTAGTGTCCATTCTAGGACTCAAGGAAATCTTGTGCTTGACATGTTTCATCCTATGAACACAAACTCAGGATGTGAATCAAATTTTAAAATAAGTTTAGGTCTGCAGGAACTTATAAGATCTTAATACTTTACATTTTTAGACAAAAGGCCTTGGATCTCATCTATAAATTCTCCCCTCCACTTCCTAGCTATGGTCCCATATGGTTCTCCCACAATTTATATTCCTTTGTATCTTCCCTTCCCTCCACTTTGTGAAAGCTAGATTAACTTTAGGATATGATTTATCCCATCCCACTTCCTATCCTATTGTCTAGTTTTACATCATTTCCCCATAACATCGAAACACTCATTTCTTCCTAATTGTAGAAGCCTAACTACCTTGAAGAAATCATTTCTTTCTTCAATTCATTTCATCCAATTCCCACTTGAAGTTTTGTAACATTTTTTGCAAAAGTTTGCCAAGTTCATATACCCTATCCCAAGTCAAATTTTTACAAATTCTTCAAAAGATTCCACCCACCCCAAGTACTCCCCTGCATGACTTAGGACCACCATTAATGACTTTCAATGGACATGATATGATGTAATATTTCCTCCAAATTCCTCTTAACATCAGTGGACCCCTCAAAAATATGATGAGTTCAAAATAGAAATAAAGTGAGGAAAAGCACAAGTTAGCACAAAAAATGGGAGTTAAAATGGGTTAAAAATCAAGAAGAAAAGATAAAAATATGAGTTATTTCATACATTAAAAACCACAAGGTCACCCATTTTAGGAATAAGGTCACCACTTTTACTAATTAAGGTCACTCAAGTAACCTAGAGACACTAGGGGCAACCCTAAGACACAAAGAGGTGACCCTAAGTAGGAAAAATGAAGGGGGCACTAGGTAAAAATGTGAGGTAGGGAAGGTCAATTTGGGGGTTGAAAAAGATGCTCAAGAGGGGGAAGAACACACAGGACATGCCACCAAGAGTGAAACTACTGGTAGGAGTGTAATTCACACCTACATGACTATGATTAGGACTTATTTATCATCATCAAATTGTCATGTAGGCTTGATGTGATTTTACTACTTATAGATACCAAATGTTAGGAGTTTCAAGCCACAAATACTAATTCCACATAACCTTAATGAGAGAAGCTATGCTAACTTTTTGAATGTCTTAAGGGGTCCTAATTTACGATGTCTTAAGGGGACGTCTTAAGTTCTCAAAATTTGGTGAAGTTGCCCAAAGCAACCAAATTGAACAATATAATAAATCAAATTTAAAGTAAATTCTAAGTAGAAAAACATGGACATTTAACAAATAAAATACATAAAATAATAATTTTGATAAATTTAATACTGTAGAGTATAAAATTGTGTACATACACATGTATACAAATTTCTGAACAAAATGTGTAATAATGTAATTGTGTATGTACATATATGCCAACTCAAAATAATGTAAATACAAAATGTCGTTAGATGCCATCTCAAGAAAATCCAAAACTTGAGGAGAATGTAGCAGGTCTTCATGCCACCTGATATAAAAATAATACAAGCAATTTATCAATATATCTGAATCAAAACATGTATTTTAATTTATATAAAACTATCTAGATATACACAATTTGTACCTGTATTTACGAGTGCCTCTCAAGTTTTTGTTTCAAAGTATTTGATGAATTTGTGATGATGGCCTGAGGATATAAAAGGATAAATTAAATCAATTTCAACTAATAACGCACAAGAAATATCAAAACATGTATTTAATACATATTTAAAACAACAATATAAATCTATTTAACTATATTTACCTGTATTTACTTATTCCATTATACCATCTCCATCCTCTCTTTTTTCCAATGCATCGATGATTGTCTCATGGTCTTCCATAGAAATGTTCCATAACTCTTTATTTGTAGGTTTTCCGCGATACCTCTCCAGTTTTATATTTGTTGCCAACACCAAATGTGAGTAGTGTATAATCTTCTTATGTGTTTCATAATCTTCGAATGTAGGCAAACCATTCTTCCTTATTAGGTATTTCCGTAGCCAAGTGCCAACAACCACCACCGAACCTATTGGATAATGATAGGCATCATCAAAGAAATACTTAAAATTTGCTTAAGGGGATCAAAGAAGTTCTTAAAATATGCTTAAGGGGATGTCTTAAGGGGATCATCAAACCTGTTGGATAAGGAAAGCCATCATCATCTTCTCGAGGTGCTGTTAACTTATGTTTAGTCTCCACACAACGAGCCAACCAATATTCAGTTTCCTCTTCATTATTCTTTGGTGCAACAACAGCATACACATGTCCTGCAAAACAAATTTTGATTCAATAACTTGCACATGTCCATAAAATTTGACCAATCAACATACATGCATTCATATGTACACATAAATAAATAAAAGCACTACAAATTAGTAATCAAAGTGAAATAAAATGAAATGATTTGAATTAAATTACCTTCTTGTACAAGGTCTGAAACACGGTCATAATCGTCTGATACAAACAGTTGATCATTGTCTTCAATTGTTGTTTCACTTTGATTATGTGCTTGTGCAAGTGTCAATGGTCTTTGTTTCCACTCTTCAACCCATTCTGTATTCTCACATGCTTCCCAATCTCCTGAAATATAAAACTGACAAAAACATGTAAGCTCCCTTGTCCAGATAGTCCATGTACTTGCATTCGAACTCCTAAATGAATGCCATTTAGTAGATCCACTGATTGTTTGGCAATCAAGTCTAGGTAGAATATTTTCTTCTTCAACCAACCAAAAGAATCGACGAACTGTAGAGTACTCGCTTGATCCAGGTGTACATAATCTTGTATTGCACCAATCTACAATCCCACGTGCATCTTTAAATTTTACTGCATCCTCAAATTTTAATTGTTGTCTAGCAAGAATTCTTTTAACACATGCACCAGCTCCATCATGTTCTCCTTTACCATGTCCAGCTTCAAAAAAATTCCACATATGTTGGACATTATTCTCCTTGTGAACCCTACATAACCAATAGAACATTCGAGCATTCTTGAACTGCCCCGTACAATTATCTGACCATATAAGATGTTCAGTCATCTGGATTCCTCTTTCTCTTAAATTTGTATAAAATATATTGAAACAATATTGAACAAACTCTGACGAGTGTAACCGATTATCACTCAAATAGAAATGATACTCCCTCAAAACTTTTCTATCATTCTCTGTGCTATCATCTGCATGTCTATAAACAATATGAACAAACATAGCAACCTGCACTGAATTGTAATATTGTGATTGAATTTCCTCTTGCGGAGCTAAAGTATAGTTTTCTGTAAAATCAACCACTGATAGTATAGTACCAACTGGAAATGTGTTTCTACATTCACGAAATTGTCCATCAAGCCATCGAGCTTGTTGAGAGTGCTTGACATATTTTGGTATAATTTTACTTTTAAATTCTGATATGAATGCATGCACACTAACCTTTTCTGTAATTAAATCACAACGCTTTCCAAATTTTCCATCTTTTAAAGAATATTCAACATTCTTAAATCTTTTAACATCCACTAATTGTTGTCCAAAATCATTTTCAACACTTTCATGCATACAAACTCTTAACAAAGAAAGATTGCCACAACTAATGCATTGTCCAGAAATACATGAACTTAAATAAAAACTTTTTTCATTAGATCTTTCACAGAACAAACTTGATATAAACTCTTTTATTGCTTCAGTTGGCATATTAATATCACATTCATGTATAATCATGTTACGATGTAAAGTACAACGTATATATTGAAACACATCATAATAGTAACGAAATTGAACATGCGTTTTACAACAACAAGATATTCGTTCCTTATTAATCTTTACATACCATGGTTTGCATTTTTCAAAAGATCTTTGACTTATTTTAATATTACCAGGTAACACTAATTCATCACAAAATTTTCTATAAAATTCAGTTTGCGTTGTATCTAATAGGTGTTTTGGATGAGGATCGCGAACTTTGGACCCCACTCTTAATTTTAAAACATCTCTAGCATTAGACGATATCCTAGTATTATCATGCCAATATTTTTTGATCAAAGATCTGATTTCAACATTTAGTTTCATGTCAGATCTTGGGAGTCGACCACTAAAACTCCAACATTGGTTAATTGGATCATTTTCTATACTTTCTCTTCTTTTTGCCGCTCTTACCAATGTTTTAGGATGTATTTTTAGAATTCCACTAATATTGCTTACCATTCTTCTATTCAAAGTTGTTTTATTCACTATAGCAGTTGTTATAGCTCGTCTTGCTGCATTTTTATCTTTGGATCGACTATTACTTCCAATAGACTCAATGGCACTAGCAACAGTAGACATAGCATGTTTTAGTGATTGATCTTTTTTTCTTGGTTTAACAAAAATGCCTAACATTTTCATTACTTTTCTCATTTTCCACATTCTCATTAATTGCATCATTAGTTGACATTGAAATGATAGTTTTTTACGATAAAAAAATTCCTTATATAATCTATTGGCATGTGTTCTTATTTGTCTCCAAGAAATTTTACTAGGAAGATTATCCAAAACATCTCTTTCAATTTTAAAAAAATATTTCTCATTTTCAACATCACTTCCTAGATTTTCATTTTCATTTTCAACTTCAAAATGATTTTCATTTTCAACAACAAAACAGTTTTCATTTTCATTTTCAACAACAAAACGGTTTTCATTTTCATTTTCAACAAAAGGATTTTCGTTTTCATTTTCAACAACAAAACGGTTTTCATTTTCAACAACAAAACGGTTTTCATTTTCATTTTCAACAACAAAAGGATTTTCATTTTCATTTTCAACAAAAGGATTTTCATTTTCATTTTCAACTACAATTTGTTTCAAATTTTGATCTCTACGAATATTATCAATCTCAACATTGTTATATCCAGCTTGTTTTAAATCTCCTATCAACACTATTTCCATTTCATTCAAAAGTGGATTTGAAGAAGTACCTGGATTTGTGCCCATTGAAACATTCTCCATAGCATTAATAGAGGGATTTGAAGACATACCAGGAGTAGTTTGCATAATCATATTAGTTTCCACATTCACCTCTTGCAAACTTGCATCATCTATATCCATGGTCTCCTCAATGTTTTTATCTTCAATAGTTGTGGAATTGGATGCTTCAGCATTGTTCATTGATTGAATCTTTACTCTTCTATCTCTTTGCCTTTTTGCCTCCTTCACTCTCTTTGCTTCAATTTCTTCAGGGGTTAATAGCTTCCTATCTTTCCTCTTATTACGACTTTGTGATCCCATGATTAAAAAATTTATGAAGCATGTAATGTCAAAAACTTGAATGTGTTTCAAATCCTTCAAACAAGTACCAATTCAACAAAATTCCACTCAAATAACGTCTCCATGATGGCTTCTATCAAAATACCAACAATACTTCAAGTTGATGGACCTGCAAAAGAAAGAAATATGCTAAAGAATGCTACAAGAGTCGCTGTCGGCCGTACTGTAGGGCAAGTTGCAGAAATGACAGTGATAGTACAGTCTTATTAAAAAAAACGGGCAAATATAAAACGGGATCCCGTTTTATAAAACGGGATCCCGTTATATAAAACGGGATCCCGTTTACTACGCGATCCCGTTTATTAAACGGGATCCCGTTTTATTCACCACCGATAGAGTAGTAAACGGGATCCCGTTTTATTCACCACCGATAGAGTAGTAAACGGGATCCCGTTTTATAGAACGGGATCGCGTTCTATAAACGGGATCCCGTTATTCAAAATTTGAATTTTAGGCTCGGGTTTTGCTTTGTAACCCGCTTCAAAAAATGCTTTGGGGACCCGACCCTGACCTCTGGTCCTAGTTTGACCTGCACCTTGAAGGCCCTGTCAATGTTACAACAAAATAGTGACTTTGGGCATATATTTAAAGGCCTATTTTGCAGAATATTTTGACGAAATTAAAACCCATTATAGAGGAGACAATGTAGATTCTAAATATGTAATTTTTTTTACAATTAAATTTTTTTTTTAATTTTTTAATCAATTTATGATGAAATAGGTTCATAACCTTGAATTATCAGGGTTTTTTAATATTTTAATAACTTTTTATTAAAATATTTTTTTGTAAAACAAATTGTATGAAAACGTACTTTAGACAATTATTTTCAATTTAAAAAAAAAAAATTTCAAAAAATGTTAAGTTTAGGTCATCTTATGCGTGACGTACACGATGATTTTTTAAAAGACAAAAAATGACCAATAAAAAATTAATAAAAAAAAAATTATTCAATAAAAAATTACAAATAAATATGGAAAACGTGCTTCAGTGAGTTACAAAGCTTTTTGCAAAAGGATTTTGAAAAATATGATTATTTAGGTCAAAATATGGATGACGTACACGTACATGGTATAGTAAAAAAAAAGTGACTTTTAAACAGTGGTTTTTAGAAACGCCTATTCAAAATCAATTTCTATCATCTGGGTATTGAAAAAAATTATATATTTGGAAACTAGACTCCGAGTACTACATTTCATATTTAGTGACTTTTTCCAAGATTCCACCTTTAAGTGCTTCAAATTTTTAGGTCAAATGTGACAAATTCTGAAAATCAGGAAAAACACTTCCACTTTTTGGCCAAAAAGTGGACACAACTTCTTGCACACACCCACATATATGTTTGAGAGAAGAACATAAGTCATAGCATTGATGTAAATACTCCTAAGCCTATATTCATATGTGATTTACAGGCACCAAGAAAACACATCCACAAAACCACCACAGGTTTAACTGGCATCGTAATGATAAAGTTTAGGCTGTCCTCAAGATAGCCAGCATGGGAAAGAAGGTCAACCATGCACACATAATGATCGACTGTAGGAGTAATGCGATAAGGGTTACTCATGTGATTGAAGTATGTACAACCCTCATCCACTAAACTTGAATAGCTACATGCACATAGAACACAAGCAAAGCTTACAATGTTAGGATATGCTCCAAAGTACTTCATTAATTCAAAGATTTTGAGAGCATCCTTGCAAAATCCATTTTGTGCATATATTGAAATCACGGCATTCCATGAGACCACATTTCTTTGAGGCATTTTATCAAACAGGTCATGTGCCTTGTCTATACTTCCACATTTTGTATACATGTCTACCAGAGCATTTCCAACTATAATTTATAACAAAAATCCCCCTTCCATTATGCTTTGATGGATGTCCATACCCTGTTCCAAAGCTCTCATTTTGGCACAGGTAGGGAGGATGTTGTCAAAGGTTGTGGAATTTGGCTTTAGACCTACTAATTGCATTTGCTAGAAAGTTTCTAAAGCCTTTTCAAAAAATCCATTTTGTCCATATCCTACAATCATGGCATTCCACGAGACCACATTTCTTTCAGGCATTTTTTCAAATAGTTCACATGCCTTCTCTATGCTTCCACATTTTGCATACATGTCTACAAGGGTAGTTGAAACTAAAACATTTGATAGAATTCCTTTGTCCTTTATGCTTTGATGGATGTCCATACCTTGTTCCAAAGCCTCCATTTTTGCACAGGTGGGGAGGATGTTGGAAAAGGTTGTGGAATTTGGCTTTACGCCTGCCAATTACATTTGCTTGAAAGTTTCTAAAGCCTTTTCAAAAAATCCATTTTGTGCATATCCTGTAATCATTGCATTCCATGAGCTGACATCTCTTTGAGGCATTCTGCCAAACAGTTCACATGCCTTGTCAATGCTTCCACATTTTGCATACATGTCTACCAGGGAAGTTGCCACTACAACAAATGACAAAATTCCTAAATCCTTCCCCAGATGCAGTTGGAAAGGCTTCCTGCATCACCGTGAGAGTTGTCAAGAGTCAGTGCGGGAATGCACTCCTGCACTCACTCTTGATAGCTCCCGTGATGATGCAGGAAGCCTATCCAACATTTTGCATACATGTCTACCAGAGCATTTCCAACTATAATTTCTAACAAAAATCCCCCTTCCATTATGCTTTGATGGATGTCCATACCCTATTCCAAAGCTCCCATTTTGGCACAGGCAAGGAGGATGCTGGCAAAGGTTGTGGAATTTGGCTTTAGACCTACCAATTGCATTTGCTTGAAATTTTCTAAAGCCTTTTCAAAAAATCCATTTTGTGCATATCCTGCAATCATTGCATTCCATGAGATGACATCTCTTTGAGGCATTCTGCCAAACAGTTTACATGTCTTGTCAATGCTTCCACATTTTGCATACATGTCTACCAGGGAAGTTGCCACAACAACAAATGACAAAATTCCTCTATCCTTCCCAAGATGCAGTTGGACAGGCTTCCCGCATCACCATGGGAGCTGTCAAGAGTCGGTGCAGGAGTGCACTCCCACACTAACTCTTGACATATCCTGTGGTGATGCAGGAAGCATGTCCAACATTTTGCATACATGTCTACCAGAACATTTCCAACTATAATTTCTAACAACAATCCCCCTTCCATTATACTTTGATGGATGTCCATACCCTGTTCCAAAGCTCCCATTTTGGCACAAGCAGGGAGGATGCTGGCAAAGGTTGTGGAATTTGGCTTTACACCTGCTAATTACATTTGCTTGAAAGTTTCTAAAGCCTTTTCAAAAAATCCATTTTGTGCATATCCGGCAATCATTGCATTCTGTGAGATGACATCTAAAACCTTAATATATTAATTTGATCATAATAACACACATATTACTTAGATTAATATATTATTGATATTAGGTATATAACTCGTTATTATGATCAATATATTATATAATAATTATTATAAAATATTATAATTGATAATTAATAGGATAGGATTATTAATAATAACCTTAATCTAATGATACAAATATAATATATTATAAATTATATACTTATTAATTTATTAATTATATTGTAATATTATTATTTATTAACTATAATTAATATTTGTCATATATTAGGTATTATATAAATTATTATATAATATATAATATTAATTATTTTGATATATTATATTATTAGTTATAATATATAGTTATTATAACTTATTTATCCAATGTTACATAATTTATTGGTTAATATCATATTAATCAATTTGATATATTTAATATTAATAAGTGGATAAATATATTATAGTATATGTGTTTTAAGTTTATATATTATATATGAATTTAATATATATAATAATTAACCATATATTTATTACTATATGACTGCACTAGTAATATATATTATAACCTTAGTAATGACTAATAGTTATTATAAACTCCCACGGTGATGCGGGAAGAGCCTGTCCAACTACATCTAGGGATTTTTTTAATTCCTCTATCTTTCATCAATCTCCTTACCTCACCACACCTACCCACTTCGGGATAGATGTTTGAGAGAAGAACATAAGTTGTGCAGAATTTTTAGGATCCAAATCAAAAAGCAGTGTTGCTATAAATACTCCTAAGCCTATATTCATATGTGATCTACATGCACCAAGAAAACACATCCATACAACCAGCACAAATTTAACAAGTATCTTAATGATAATGTTTAGGGTGTGTTCAAGATAGCCAGCATGGGCAAGGAGGTCAACCATGCACACATAATGATCATTTGTAGGTGTAATGCAATAAGGGTTACAAATGTGATTGAAGTATATACAACTCTCATCCACTAAACCTGCATGGATGCATGCACCTAGAATACAAGCAAAGCTTACAATGTTAGGATATGTTCTAGAGTGCTTAATTAATTCAAAGATTTTGAGAGCTTCCTTGCAAAATCCATTTTGTGCATATCTTTATAACTTGAGTCTAGTATGTATATTTAGTTTATATTTTGAGTAGTATGTATCATTTAGACTTTCACAGCCATTTACTAGAATATTTTTTCTAGAATTGACGTGCTTATGTTTCGATTAGTATGTGATGGTCTAGGTGTTTTGGTTGTTTAGCATCAAAGTTATATATAGTTCATACTATTTTGATTGCAATTGGTTAAGCTTCCACATAACCGAACAGTGGATGATATTTTGAGAAAGTATCTCGAGCACAAGACCAAGGAAGGTGTGTAATTGGGTTTTTTTTAATATGCATATTTCACTCTTGTCATGACTGACTTCTTCTTTGGTACCATTTGTTGGTTTTCCTCCTATCTTTCAATCTGCTTTAGTCTTTTTTATCATATCTGTGTGTAAGATACATATAGTGTAAGGTGGATCTTATTGCATTAATGCTATTGAGTTCCATTCAGTATTAATGCATTCAGTTTGTAAAATTCTTTAATATTGGAAGACTATTTATATGCTAGTGCTTTATTTGGGTAAATTATGGTTTATTATATTTTAGAGTGATGGAGTAAGTGTCATGTCAACAATATAAAAATGGGTGCAAGATCAATCCTACACATATAGATCTAACCCCTGAAATTTGAAAGTTGAAATTCAAAATTTGGTCAACTCACACCCATTCCTTTCTTTCCATGAGATGACTTGGTACAAGTTTCATGTGAATATTGCCATGTACTTGTATTTAAAGACATTCAATATGCATCTAGTCACAATCAATGCATTTAAAGTCATTTGTTGTTGTAGACAAATTAGTAATTATTGGTAAATTTCATATTGTTGTAGCATTATTTGTGTGAGTCAAACTTGAACATCAATCCTCAATGTTGTTCAGTTGAAATTGTATATGACTGGGGGTTACCTTTGCATAGATCATACTGCGTTTCAATCAAATATGAATAATTAATGAACTATGGAGTTTGACTATCAAACCTATATATGCATTTCTTCTTGAATACTTTCATAATATATGCTTATATTGTTGTAAAATTCCTTATCATCCCACTTTATTTTTCATAATTCAAAGTTTCATAAATCTTTTAAAAATATTAACAAATTTTGAGTTTTTTTATTGTGGACAGGTATAGAGCAAGGAGAAAATGCAAAATTAGTGCCTTTTAGATGCATTTACAGCCCACCCCATGTGCAACAATGGCATCACTGAAGACATGCTTTCACACCGATGGCTTTTTAGCTTTAGTTTTAGTTTTTTTTTAGTTTTAAAAGCATAATAAATCAGCAGTTTGCATACTACAGGAAGATTCTGTCTTGAAGACTCTATATATAGAGTTCTTTGTAACATATTTTATATACAATTTGAATATATAGTGAATTATTTTCCAGCATTGTTGTTTCAATCCTTTGAGAAAATTTGTTGATAAATGAGTTCTTTGTAACATATTTTATATACACTTTGAATATAAAGTGAATTATTTTCCAGCATTATTGTTTCAATCCTTTGAGTAGATTTGTTGAAGTTTATCAACAAAAAATGGCATAGTTGATGTTTATCATGTACTAGTTGTTTATATATGACCAGTTGATGGAAAAATAATGATTAATATGACCAAATATACTACCAATGGACGGAAATTAGTTAGTACAAATGACTAAATATACTACGAATGGACAGAAATTAGTGACTAAATAAATGACTAAATATACTACCAATTGATGGCAATTAATGATTACAATGACTAAATAAATGAGTAAATAAATTTGGTCGCGAGATAACTGACTGGCAATAAACTACCAATGGTCACATGACTAAATATACTACCAAATTAATGACTAAATATACTACCAAATTAATGACTACAATTTGTTTGGTCATAAATTTAGTCGCGAGATAAATGATCGGCAATAAACTAACAATGGTCACATGACCAAACTACTAATCACATGTCCAATTTTTGGTAGTTTTTTTAGTCATTTATTTTGACTTTTCTACTAGTGCAAGCACTTACATGTTGTCTTGAAGAGTGTCCATCTTTGTGGTGGTTCCTTTTCCTCTGATGCCTTGATGATGGTTCTCCTTTCTGTTGTTATATGGAGCCTAATCAAACTCAGAGGTTGTATTTACCCCACTTTTATCAGCGCGGTTTCCCCCCTAAATTCCTACAGGGTCAAGGGGCAGCGCCCCTTGCGGGGTCCAAGGGCAGCGCCCCTTGCGCGTTCCCTGTCGTGATACAGGGCGGGGTCGAGGGGCAGCGACCCCATGGGGGCTCAGGGGCAATGCCCCCGAAACCTCACACAGTTTTTATTATTTCATAATGCACTGGGAGTTAATTTTTTCATTGACCAACATAAGAAAACCCTATTTTGTAACCGACAAAAAGCTTGATAAAAAGCGGCTAAGGGTTAGGGTTTTGATATTGTATTGTAGCATTTTGCAGCGGTATTGAGTTGCAGGGATTGTTGATTGTAATCGGTTTGATTTACTGGATAATAATATTGGACTCTCTGTTTGGTGGATGTAGCCCGAGTTTGGGTGAACCATGTTAAAACTTGTCTCTCGTTGTTATTATTTCTGTGTATTTCCATTTCTCTGTTTAATCTTTATTTGCATTTAATTGATATCTTCTGCCGGCTAACCCTAACACTTTCCATAAGTGATTCTCCAACTTCTAGAGCAACATGTTGTGATGGAGAGTTTACACTCTCATTGTCCTCTTCTTGAACCAATTGAGTCCTTATTTCTCCTCCATGTGAAGTAGAAGCATGTCCTTCATTGCATTGCCATGCTTGATGTCCAAACGTGTTGCATTGATAACACCTTCCTGTGAATGCATTTTATCCTCTTCCTTGACCTCCAAATCTACCTCTCATGCCTGATCTACCTCCTCTAAATCCACCTCTCTAATCAGGAATGTGTTCTTGCACATTACTTGTATCTTCTTGACTCTCATGTGACTGCCTTAGAGTAGAAAATGAACCTCTTCCTCTTGAATTGTTGCCTCTGCCCCTATTTTGCTTGTCTTGTCTTCTCTTTAACTTTTCTTTAGCCCTAATTGCCATTTGATAGCATTCCTCAACCGTTCTTGGATTTGCCAAAGTTAACTTATCCTGAATGTTGAATCTTAACCCACTAAGGTATCTAGCCACCTGTTGATGATTGTTTTGAGACAGTCATAACAATTAGTTAAAATTCACATATAATGAACCAAAACTAACTTGAAAGATATGAAGGAATTGGTTAAGATTCACTTAATCCCAAGTTTAATATGGTCAGGTCTTGACTTGTTGGGCAAATTCAGTTGGTCAATGTGAAGTTGTAATGTTCAAGGGGCCTTACATGATTTAGGGTTTCTTGTTGGTTTACTGGACTCAAACTATGCAAAAAGATCATGAAATATCGGTGTGTTGTTCATTCTTTCACATAAAAAAATGTTACAGTGCTGCAAAACTTTAAAAGGTATTCTTGAATTATTGCAGCTTTCTCTTCTTAAATATTTATGAAAATTGTCTACTTTCAACTCTGTTATGCATACTCTTTCAAATTTGAGACGATTTCCTTTAGATTTTTGCGTTTTCAACTAAATATTTTAGATGGGTTGGGAAAAGTTAGAAAGATCTAATATAAACTTCATTTAAATTTACCAAAGGATCTAATTGTTCTATTATGCACTTTATAAATCATACAGTAATTTTATCAAATCCACAGACAAAACCTTAAATGTAAGTTCTGAGCATTTTCACAAACATACACCTAAAATTGCAAGCTCTAAGAGAAAATGTTTCAAAACACAATGAAGAGCAAGAAAACACTCAGAAGATAGATGCAGAATTCTAGATTCAATTGTATTAGAAATAGACAGTCATATATGATTTATAATGTCAGAATGACTCTTAGCTTCATTGATCAAACTACAGAAAAACTTACAAGCTTTACAGATACAGCAAGGAAGCCAGATGTTCCACACACTCCTTATTGCAGACAACAGGTGACCTCCTCTAAACTAAACTATGCTCAGAAAGAATTTACAATTCTAGCAAAATGCTAAAATCCCTGTGTAAAGTTTTATAGTGTATAGAGGCACAATATAGAGACTCTAATTGTCTTCAATATAGCCCAAAAAACCCTAGTTTAAACCCTGGTTCAAACCCTTGGTTACAACAATAAATGCTAGTGAACCAGTCTCTCAAAAAAAAACCTCTGAGCATACATCAAATCTGGGTGAAAAAATGCCCTTCTGGGAAACCTAGCAGCTCAATAATAATTTGTGTGGTCTACTGCAGTAATGTCTTCAGCTGCATTTTGTCCTCATCAATGAATGGCCTTTAACTTCCTTGCCCTTCATCCTTATCTTCCTCTACTCCTAAGATCTGATTTCCTCCTCTTTCTATGATGTCACCGCCATTAAGTTTCAGCTCCTTGCTCAACTACAAACCTGCAAAAATAGACAAGCAATAAGTATCACTTCACTTAATAAACAGTAGGAAACTGAAACATCTGACTAAATCAAGGTGTGACCGTGCAAAGAAAAGCATAAATCAAGCCCAAAAATGTGCTCAAAATGTAGATACAATGCCCAAAACACCATTGGGTCAACCATCGCTGACCAGAAACATTCATCTGGGCCTCAAAAATGCCCAAAAACCCTATCACTCTGCCCCTTTCCCGCCCATCGGCGTGAGATATGCCGTCGGCGAGTCCAAAAAAAGATGGGCCAATTCCCATTGTTTGGCCAATGTCTTATATCAGTGTGAGTTTCATCGAAATAGCCCTAGCGTCTTGTGTTCCCCTCCCATCGGTATGACACTGCCCATCGGCGAAGGCCTAAATGCTCACCTCGATCGCTATTTGTTACGTCGATCGCCCTATCGACGTGAGATCTTCCATCGACGAAAGCTTAACACTTCGCTTCGATCACTATTGTTTGGCCGATATGGCCCCTTCAATATTCAGCTAAATCCTTTTTTGTTCATCGGGCTTGTCATCAGCGTGATACCCACCTATCAGCATGGGCAAGAATTTCTCCACCGATAGCCATCGTTGGGCCGATGCATCCCTTCGTCAGTGTGACTCCCGCTGATATCCTTCTTGTTTCCCCTTACTCTTTACTTTCCCCTATACCTCCCATTGGCTTGAGCCTCACTCATCGGAGTAAGAACAAAATGACTGGCCGATCACTGCTGTCTGGCCAAAATGGCCTTCCCTCTATGTTATCAGCGTGAGACTTGCCTATTAGCGAGTGCTCAAAATATTTGGCTGATCATTTCACTCTAGCCGATGAAGTCTTTTTATTCAGCTTGTATGTTCTCTTTGTTATCATTGGTTCAATACTCCTTATCGGCGAGTGCTTGCGATGTCATTTTGATCACTTATCGCTTGGCCGAAATCACCTTTCGCTTAAGCAACTAAACCCTCATTGGTGTGAGACTTCATATCGGCGAGTGCGAAAAAACCTTGTTCGATAATCATCATTGGGCCAATGTAAATTTGTCAGCCACACTCTTACCGACAACCCTTACTTCATCTTTGTATGCTACCTTGCTTGTATATAGAGCTATCGGCGTAAGTCTCGCTGTCGCTGCGACAATTCCAAACATGGCCGATAATTGAAAATCATACCGATGAGCTTCCTTCAGTGAGACCGTACCCTTTGGGGAGACAAAACCAAACTCTGCTGATACCAAATGTTAGACCGATAGCAATACATATGCAACTCTTTGATCAACTAAGTCTTTTCTCCTCCCTTTTGGCCCTGTCATTGGCATGAGTTTCCTCTATCGGTGAAGGTTTATCATTTCATTCCGATTGCTAATGCCTCACCGATATGCCCATATCCTTCTCTTGGCGTAAGTCTCTTTGTTGGTGAAAGCTTAGAATGTTACTCTGATTGCTACCTATTATGCCGATGGACGTTGTTTGTATACTATGCCCTGTTCATTTGTCTTGTATGGTTTTGACCCGCCACACATACAAATGTGAGATATAGAGTGGAACTCAAAACAATATTTACTTTAACCTAAAACCACTTCAGGTCCATCCTAGATGTATACTTCAAAATTTTAACCAAATGCCTACAAGGAGAAGGACCTACAACTGACTTTGTATGATGCAAAACCTAATTGTACATTTTACCAAAATGATCATAACTTGCAAAATATGGCAAATTTTAAGACGGTTCAAAAAGCAACCCTATCTCATTTTTCACAAGGAATCCAACCATATCATGCACTAGTACTAAAAATGCATTTTTCTCTATTTTTAACAAAGTTTGCAATTTTATTTTCCTCTTTTCCCTTTACCACCAAGCAGAACAACAAACCAAAAGCAAAAAAAGCAAAGTAACAGCAAGGGTCCTCATTTTGCTAAGGAGTAAAATGGGGCATGTTGTGAACATCACAACAACTAGCAACCAAACAAAATAATTAAATTCAAAGCATTAAGGAAACAAAGTGAAATAAATCCATAACTTCCAACTATCTTTCCTACAAATTATTATTCAACTTAAGACCTAAGGTATTCAGTAAGGATGCATGAATTTTCATTTTTAGTTTAAGTATGTGCACGTGATTAATAAGCCTCATCTTGAAGATCAATCGAACAAACCAGTGACTGACATTAGCCTACGTAGTTGAGGATATTCCCTCATAGCCGACCAGATAGAGCCTTGCTGCCAGCGAGCGTCTATAGCCCCAGCAAGGTTATCGTTACAATTCTCTTAAGTAGAGCCCCACTGCCAGCGAGCGTTCATAGCCCCGGTAAAGTTACTTAGATGGCTTAATCTAGATTTTTAGTCTAATCTGCTTTATTTATTTTTTTATATTTTATATTTATACTTTATTAATTTTTTGATAGAGATTTCACAAGATATTTCAAGTTGTAACTTCATGATGCAAGGAGTGGACACTTGCTGAAATTAAGCTGAGAATTGTAATGGTAGCAAGGGTGACCTTAGATTTTTCACCTAATATCTACACTGGTAGGTTCAACAAACCCAAGGATTTTAGGTGTGTCATTGTGAGAAACATCCTTGAATTCTCAATCACTATTATTGAATAAGAAATTTTAGAAGCTAAACAACTCTCTACATTCATGACAGTCACAGCAAGTTATGGATAAATTGCAAATTATTAACCTAAATATTCTGAATTTTATATTGTTTTCAATGGTTGTTAGCTTTCCCCTTAATACTCTAAAGTAAGACAAAGATCCTTGCTGAGGAGACAACAAACAAACCAAAAATAGACTGTACAAAAAAGCAAAAGAAGAAAAAACTGTACAAACAGAAACAAAACAACAAACAGAAAGAAACAAAAAAAAACAAAACTATACAAATAGAAACAAAACAACAAACAGAAAGAAACAAAAAAAACAAAACTATACAAATAGCTAACCTACAAAGCAAGACAAGAGAACAAAGAAAAGAAAAGAAAATAGCAAAAGAAAACTATGCATTATTTACACTATTTTACACAAAAAATGGACTGCCCTCTACCTCAAGCCTGGAAGTAGTGTTTCAAATGTTGGCCATTAACTGGTAATGGCACATCTTCTCCAATCAAGGTCTTAAGTCTAAATGTGTTATCTCCTGTTATTTCTAAGACTTGTAATGGGCCTAACCATAGTTTGTCAAATTTTCCATGACTCCCCTTCTTTTCACGTGCTTTATCCCAGCACAGCACTAAGTTTGATATCCTAAATGTTTTGACTCTTGCCCTCTTATCAAACCACTTCTTAACAACCACTTGGTGTTTGGCAAACTTCTCAATGGCTTGATTTCTTTTCTCATCCAATTGTAGCATTTGTACTATCCTGGCTTCCCTATGGTTATCAAAGCCTAAAAACTCATTGGCAAACTTCCAAATTGGTATTCTCAGATTTACTGGAAGTATGGGATCAGTCCCATAAACTAAATGATAAGGTGTACTGCCTATGGCTATCTTGAACTTGGTCCTATCTACCCGTAATGCATATTTTAACAAGGTATTCCACTCTCTAGGACTCTTTACAATTAGCTTTTTTATTATGTCTAATAAAATTTTGTTCGTAGACTCAACTAATTCATTACCTTGAGGGTAATAATTTGAAGAAAAATTTAAAACAATCCCATATTCAAATGCCCATTTAGAAAAATTTAAAGAAGAGAAAGCAGGGCCATTATCACATACCAATGAATAGGGAGTTCCAATCCTGGTGATGATGTTCTCTTCAAGAAACTTGATAACTACCTCAGTTGTGGAGAATTTGCAGCAGGCAGCCTCAGTCCACCTTGTACAATAGTCCGTCACTGTCAGTATGAACTTGTGTCCTACAGAAGATGGAGGGTTGATGACTCCAATGAAATCCAGGCCCCACTATGCAAATGGTCTTGATTCAATCACAGGTTGTAATGGGCTGGCCTGATTTCTTCCCTTATCTGCTGCAGTCTAACAGGTGTGGCAACTTTTGATGTGACTCTCAATATCCTTGCACATTGTAGGCCAATAATAGCCTGCTCTCAATATTTTGTGTGTTGTAGCTAGATGGGAACCATGACCAGTTTCATATTTGTCATGTAATTCTGTCAACACTTTATCCGCTTTAGCTCTGTTCAGACATCTTAAATAAATTCCATCATGGTTTCCTGAATAGAAGACTTCCTTGTACCATATATTTTTGTGCTTTAATCTTCAAAGCTCTCCTTTGAGAAGCATTCATCTTGTTTGGGTACTTTCCAGCTATTAGAAAAGCGTTTAAGTCTCCATACCAATCTGATGTGTCATGGGAATTCAGCAAATACTGTTGTTTTATCAAATTTGGGTCTATATTTGCTATTGTTTGCACCAATGCCTACCCTCTAACCAACTTCATGGGAATGATTTCTATGTCAAACTCCTGCAGCATGGTGATCCACTTGGCTCTCTTTTCTCCAGGCTTGTTTTGCATCAGCAACATCCTCACTGTTGCGTCTGGCACTATGGCTTTGACTTGGCTACGCAAAATATAATGTCTGAATTTTTTTACAGCCTTTATTAACGTGAATGCTTGCCTTTCAGTATCCAGATATCTCAGTTGTGCATCCTTCAGGGGTGCGCTCATAAATATGATGGGTTTTTCTTTATCGTTTGCACCCTTTTGTGTCAAGGCAGCTGCGACTGAATGAGAGGATGCGAAGGAGTAGATGAAAAATGGCTTTGTGTAATCTGGACTCACCAATATAGGGGCGTCAGAAATGGCCCTCTTGATATCTTCAAATGTAGCTTTAGCCATAGGCATCCACTCTATCTGTGCATCTTTCTTTAACATGACATTTAACGGCTGCACGATCTCTGCAAAACTCGTGATAAACTTCTGAACAAAGTTAATTTTACTAAAAAATGATTTTATCTCTTTCCTACTATTTGGTATTTGCAAATTTTTTATTGACTCTATTCTATCCGGATCAATCAAAATTCCATTTTTAGAGATGTCATGGCCTAATAATTTACCTTCAGTTACCCCAAATATACATTTCTTAGGGTTAAGGGAAATTCTGTACCTTTCACACCGCCTAAGTATTTTCCTGATATCTTCAGCGTGAGTGGATGCATCCTTGGAATACACAGTCAAATCATCCATAAACACAATAATGCACTTACCTAATAATCCATGGAATGCAATGTCCATGGCTCTCTGAAAAGTGGCACCTACATTGATCAGACCAAAAGGCATTCACCTATATGCATAATTCCCCCATATGCATAATTCCCCCACTTGCAAGTGAAGGTGGTTTTTAATCTATCTTCTTTGTTAATTAGAACTTGATTATAGCCTAAGAAACCATCTAAAAAAGACATCATCTTTGCTCCGTTTATTGCTTGCAACACTTTGTCTATAGGAGGCAGAGGATAATTATCCTTTTTAGATGCTTTATTCAAATTTCTAAAATCTACGCATAATCTGATGTCTCCATTTTTTTTTCTTACTGGTACTAGATTAGCTACCCAGACCGAATGTCTGACTGGGAAAATTATTCTAGCAAACAGTAATTTTTTTACTTCCTCAAAGATTAAAGGCTCTAGGACAGCATTCACAAGCCTTTGTTTCTGTCTAAATGGCTTAACCTCTAGCCTTAAAGGTATTACGTGAGTTATGATGGATTTATCAAATGTTTTCAAGTCTTCATAGGTCCATGCTATTACGTGTTTATAATCTTTCAGAGTGTCTAAAACTTCTTGTCTTATTTTCTCAGAGCAAGTCTTTCTAATTAGCACATTTTGTGGATTTTGCTCTGTCCCTAAATTATGTAAGTCACACTTACCCCCTTCTGTTTTGGGCAAGTCCTTCTGTCTCATCACTCCATTGAAGTCAAAAATATGTTCTAATTCTATTACTCCTTTGGGTAAAAGGTTACTCTTCAAGTTGATTATATCCTCTTCATCCCATGTTATCTCAGGCCTTACTTGTTCATCGACGATTTGTGCCTCAAATTCCTCACTACAAGTCAGAAAGTCAATAATTTGCTGATCCCCCCAAATACCTAAAAGTTTGTAACATTGTCTGGGATATTAGGAACATTAATTAACTCAACAACAAATCATTTTAATCCTGACAGTGTCAAGGGTTCTAGTGTACTAGCAGCAACTACTAGTGCATCCGGCCTATGGTTCAATTCTCTAGGGATATGCTCTATGTTGAAAGCATCAAATGAATCTATTAAATCCCATACTCTATGTCTATAGCAAATCATTTTCTTGTAGTTGCACGTGTATAGTTTTCTCACTTGTCTGACTACTAATTCAGAGTCTAAAAATACCTTAATTGTTTTCACCCTTTTCTTGATGGCCATGACAAGTCCTAAAATTAAGGCTTCATACTCAGCAGTATTGTTAGTATAGGAAAACTGCAGTCTGTATGCTGCTAGGTATGCCTTACCCTGAGGATCTATGAGTTTAATACCCACACCCGCACCCTATTTTGATTTAGACCCGTCGCACTTTAGTGTCCATATGCCATCTTTACTTTTATGACCCTTTATTTTAGCATGCTTTGTCTCTCCTATTACTTGTGGGGTGCTCGTCTATTTATTCATGGGTTTTTCTGTTTGGTCGACTTGCAAATATGTATTTTCAGTTTACAAATCAGAAAGACAACTACCCCTATCTTCTATTCCCTTTCCTAAATTTGAAATCAGAGCATCTACATCACCCTGAATGTATTTATGTGTTTGATCAGGATTTACATTTTCCTCTAGTAACTCTACCCTCTTTATGCATTTTTTGTATTCATATTCAATGATGTCTTTGCACATTCCACAATTCTCCTCAGAATGTGGCCTATCGTGGACTCTACACCTGTTTTTATACAGTTTGCATTGGACTGGTAGATTTTGTTTAATGCATTCTTCCACCTCTTGTATACTGGCATGACCAAATTTACCTATTGCACTGTTTTCTTCATCCGAAGAATTTCCATCAGACTCAATGAATAATGCTATCTCCTTGCTAACACATTTTTTTTCTAATGTTTAACATCATGATTTCTTCAATCTGCACCCCATTGTTAGTAATTCTATAAACACCAGGTTCAATAGCAGCATACAATATTTCATTAGTTTGATTATACTCTATTATCATATGGGCAACATACAATATTTCATTAGTTCGATTATACTCTGTTATCATATGTTTCATCCTGGGTTCTGCCTCTATTCTAATCTGGTTTGGGACACCTCTCCAAGGTAGCCACATATGTGAAAAATTAGTGGCCATATATCCATTTAATGTTTTGGACCAACCCCTACTCAGCAACATTCCATAATTCACAGGTATATCCACTATTTGAATGTCAATGAATTGGATTACACTAGGGTCTGAAGCTAATTGCATCTGAATGTTCATGAGTTCTCCTATCACACTAACCTCAGTCTTATCTAACTGTGTGACAACCTTGGCAGATTTGGTGGGAGTCAGCCCAAGAGTTTTACCAAGAGTTTTACATATTCCTAAGGGCATTACGTTGGCTGAGGCACCAGAATCTACCATGCAATTGTGTATGTTCTTCCTACATAATCTAACAGTAACAAGAAAGGAGGAGCATCCCTTTTATCAACATACATTACTACATTTGTATTGGAAGGCTGCTCAACTTTCTTACTTTTCTCTTTAGGCGGTGAATCTCTATTAGGAATAGCTATAGTAGTAGCAACTTCACCTGTCACGGATACATCCAGAGATTTTATAAAAGCATTCCTGATCCCTGGAGTTTTCAATAATTCATTGAGAGGTATACTGACCTTTATTTTCTTTATTTCTTCTGACAAGTAATTCATTAATCTTGTTGTCTCTACCGTTTTGGTTTTACTTGTTTGGGCCTTTTGTTCTGTTGTTCCACTATTTGTATGATGATTAGATTTAAGTATGGCAGGATTGTTGCTGGCATTCTGATCTGGGGGTGTATTGAAGTTGTTAAGAGGAATGGAAGTGGTGAAAGGTCCTCCTGGCCTAGGGTTGTTTGTTAAATTGTAGGTGTGGTTTTTATTTGTCTGTTGAAAAGTCTGCACCTCTTCTATTTTAGTTAATACCTCATTTTTAGTTTCAAAGGGAAACTAAAAAGCATTTAACACAAAGGCTGATTCAGGATAAAGATTTTCACAAAAGTATGGTTCATCCTTTAACAATTCATCCTCTTTTTCTTTTGTGGTTGCAAAGGTAAAGGTTTCTAAAACTAAAGCTGTATCATACCCTGAGGGTACTACCTCATTACCCTTGGGAATGAGAAATTTAGAAGTAGGAGGGTGGACATCTATATTGAATATGTTGGCTGCTAAATGGAACTGTGGACAGTCAAGCTCAGCATGGGCATTGGTATTGTGAAATCTGCACCAACTTTTTAGTGATGTATTGGCCATTTGGATGCCAGTTGTTTGTTTCACATTGTGATTATCTGTATTCTCAAAAGGAGAAGCTAGAGTACCGTTGTTGGGCCCAGTGTTCCATGTCTTGGGTGGCCTAGGCTGATTCTGATTTCTGTTATTATTGCCCCAGGTCCTATTATCTACCACTGGCCCTCTATTTTGCATCGGTTGCCCCTGGCTAGGGCCTTGATGCTAATTATAGTTTTGGCTCTGATTGTAGTTCTGATTGTAATGTTGATTTTGATTGGAACTATAGTTCTGATTTTGGCCTTGGTTATAATTCTGATTTTGATTGTAGTTTTGGTTGCCTCTTCCATCGAGGTTCTCATTTCTTAGTTGTGTCACTTCGGTGGTTAATCTTTTCAAATGTGCAGTGATCTCTTTAATTTCTTCCCTATCCTCTTTTGCCTTTACCACAGTTGTATCTCTAGGAGGTTGGAAGAAAGGCTGACCACTATTTTGACTATTATTAGAAGTGTTACCCGTGTAAGGAGTTATGGCTTGGATTGGGGTTGGACTATACATAGGTGCGTATGTAGGAACTAGATTTAATAATGGAGTGTGATGCATAGTGACTCCATTCCATGGTTGTGCCTGATTCTGCATCCCAAAATTTCCTCCATTAACAAATGGGCTATAAGTTGTAGGCCTCATCTCTTGGTTCATTGAGGCTGCCTCTTTGTAGGCTTTGGATATTGAATCTATGCCAGGTTTTCTTTTGACAAACATGGTGGTTAAAGGATCCAAGGCAGCATAGTACATGGTTGTCAAAGTATCATCATTCATGGTGTAAGGGTCTACTAACCTAGAGTAGGCCTTTTGAAATCTGTCATTGAAATTATCAATCAACTCTCCCTCACCTTGTTTTATAGTAGCCAATTTATGATACAAGATGCAACGATCAATGGGTCCTCTAAATCTAGATAGAAATGCTTCTTCCATAAGGTCCCAAGAAGAAACATAGCCATTGGGTAAGTTTACATACCAGTTAGAGGCTTGTTCATTGAAGGTGTAGGGAAACAATCTACACACAACATCCTCATGTTCTAACATGGCCCTCTGACATGCCTCCTTGAATATTCTAATATGATCTTCTAGATCTTGATGTAACTGGTATTTGGGACATATCTTTTCCAGATTTTTGGGCATCTTATGATAATTATTGAAGAATATGGGAGAATTAACATTGAAATAAGCCATTGCAGGTGTTTGAGCTTGACCTGAGCTTGTAGGAATACCTAGATTAATTGGTAGGATAGGATTTATAGGAGGATTAGGACCTCTAGGAGTACCTGAACCAAGATTTAAAGATCTAAATAGTGATTTGTCAGGACTCACAATATTACATATGTTAAAAGGTGACCCAGGAGGTGTTCCAGATGAACTTCATGCTTGCAATATTTTAGGATTCCAAATCAAAGGGCTCTTACTTCGCCTTGTATTAGGTAGTTGCACAAAAATATCCCCTGAATTGGATCTAGACCTAGTCACTCTACCACTGTTATTAGCCAGTTTTTCTTGAAACAAACCCTAACTCAAATCAGGCCCTCCTTCTAGTGCCAGAAAAACTGTTGATGATTGTTTTGAGACAGTCATAACAATTAGTTAAAATTCACATATAATGAACCAAAACTGACTTGAAAGATATGAAGGAATCAGTTAAGATTCACTTAATCCCAAGTTTAATATGGTCAGGTCTTGACCTGTTGGGCAAATTTAGTTGGTCAAGGTGAAGCTGTAATGTTCAAGGGGCCTTACATGATTTAGGGTTTCTTGTTGGTTTACTGGACTCAAACTATGCAAAAAGATCATGAAATATCGATGTGTTGTTCATTCTTTCGCATAAAAAAATGTTACAGTGCTACAAAACTTTAAAAGGTATTCTTGAATTATTGCAGCTTTCTCTTCTTAAATATTTATGAAAATTGTCTACTTTCCACTCTGTTATGCATACTCTCAAATTTGAGACGATTTCCTTTAGATTTCTGCGTTTTTAGCTAAGTATTTCAGATGGGTTGGGAAAAGTTAGAAAGATCTAATATAAGCTTCATTTAAATCTACCAAAGGATCTAATTGTTCTGTTATGCACTTCATAAATCATACAGCAATTTTATCAAATCCAGAGACAAAAACTTAAATGTAAGTTCTGAGCATTTTCACAAACATACACCTAAAATTGCAAGCTCTAAGAGAAAATGTTTTAAAACACAATGAAGAGCAAGAAAGCACTCAGAAGATAGATGCAAAATTCTAGATTTAATTGTATTTGAAATAGATAGTCATATGTGATTTACAATGTCGGAATGACTCTTAGCTTCATTGATCAAACTACAGAAAAACTTACAAGCTTTATAGATACAGTAAGGAAGCCAGATGTTCCACGCACTCCTTATTGCAGACAACAGGCAACCTCCTCTAAACTAAACTATGCTCAGAAAGAATTTACAGTTCTGGCAAAATGCTAAAATCCCTGTGTAAAGTTTTACGGTGTATAGAGGCACAATATATAGACTCTGATTGTCCTCAATACAGCCCAAAAAACCCTAGTCTAAACCCTAGTTCAAACCCCTGGTTACAACAATAAATGTTGGTGAACCAGTCTCTCAAAAAAAAACCTCTGAGCATACATCAAATCTGGGCAAAAAAATGCCCTTCTGGGAACCCTAGAAGCTTAATAATAACTTGTGTGGTCTGTTGCAGTAATGTCTTCAGCTACATTTTATCCTCATCAATGAATGGCCTTTGACTTCCTCGCCCTTCACCCTTATCTTCCTCTGCTCCTGAGATCTGATTTCCTCCTCTTTCTGTGATGTCACTGCCATTAAGTTTCAGCTCCCCGCTCAACTGCAAACCTACAAAAATAGACAAGCAATAAGTATCACTTCACTTAATAAACAGTAGGAAACTGAAACATCTGATTAAATCAAGGTGTGACCATGCAAAGAAAACCAGAAATCGGGCCCAAAAATGTGCTCAAAATGCAGATACAATGCCCAAAACACCATCAGGTCAACCATCGCTGACCAAAAACATTCATCTTGGGCTCAAAAATGCCCAAAAACCCTATCGCTCTGCCCCTTTCTCGCCCATCGGCATGAGATATGCCGTCGGTGAGTCCAAAAAAAGATGCATCGATTCCCATTGTTTGGCCAATGTCTTATATTGGCGTGAGTTTCATCAAAATAGCCCTAGCGGCTTGTGTTCCCCTCCCATCAGTATGACACTGCCCATCGGCGAAGGCCTAAATGCTCACCTCGATCGCTATTTGTTATGCCGATCACCCTATCGACGTGAGATCTTCCATCAGTGAAAGCTTAACACTTCGCTCTGATCACTGTTGTTTGGCCGATATGGCCCCTTCAATATTCAGCTAAATCCTTTTTTTTCATCGAGCTTGTCATCGGCGTGATATCTGCCTATCGGTGTGGGCAAGAATTTCTCCACCGATAGCCATTGTTGGGCCGATGCATCGCTTCGTCGGTGTGACTCCCGCCGATATCCTTCTTGTTTCCCCTTACTCTTTACTTTCCCCTATACCTCCCATCAGCCTGAGCCTCGCTCATCGGAGTAAGAAGAACATGACTGGCTGATCACTGCTGTCTGGCCGAAATGGCCTTCCCTCTATGTTATTAGCTCGAGACTTGCCTATCGGCGAGTGCTCAAAATATTTGGCCAATCGTTTCACTCTGGCTGATGAAGTCTTTTTATTCATCTTGTATGTTCTATTTGTTATCATTGGTTCAATACTCCTTATCGGTGAGTGCCTGTGACATCATTTTGATCACTTATTGCTTGGCCAAAATTGCCTTTCGCTTAAGCAGCTAAACCCTCATCAGTGTGAGACTTCATATCGGTGAGTGTGAAAAAACCTTGGCCGATAATCATCATTGGGCCGATGCAAATTCATCGGCCACACTCTTACCTACAACCCTTACTTCATCTTTGTATGTTACCTTGCTTGTATATAGAGCTATCGGCATAAGTCTCGTTGTCGGCGCGACAATTCCAAACATGGCTGATAATTGAAAATCATACCAATGAGCTTCCTTCGGTGAGACCATACCCTTCGGGGAGACAAAACCAAACTCTTCCAATACCAATTGTTATACCGATAGCAACACATACGAAACTCTTTGATCAACTAAGTCTTTTCCCCTCCCTTTTGGCCCTGTCATCGGCGTGAGTTTCCTCTATCGGTGAAGGTTTATCATTTCATTCCAATTCCTAATGCCTCGCCGATAGGCCCATATCCTTCTATCGACATAAGTCTCTTCGTCAGCGAAAGCTTAGAATGTTACTCCGATTGCTACCTGTTATGCCGATGGACATTGTTTGTATCCTATGCCCTGTTCATTTGTCTTGTATGGTTTTGACCCACCGCACATACAAATGTGAGAACTCAAAACAATATTTACTTTAACCTAAAACCACTTCGGGTCCATCCTAGATGTATACTTCAAAATTTTAACCAAATGCCTACAAGGAGAAGGACCTACAACTGACTTTGTATGATGCAAAACCTGATTGTACATTTTACCAAAATGATCATAACTTGCAAAATATGGCAAATTTTAAGACGGTTCAAAAAGCAACCCTAGCTCATTTTTCACAAGGAATCCAACCATATCATGCACTGGTACTGAAAATGCATTTTTCTCTATTTTTAATGAAGTTTGCAATTTTATTTTCCTCTTTTCCCTTTACCACCAAGCAGAACAACAAACCAAAAGCAAAAAAAGCAAAGCAACAGCAGGGGTCCTCATTTTGCTAAGGAGTAAAATGGGGCATGTTGTGAACATCACAACATGACCTTCTCCACATCATCCTCCATGTGACCTACTCTTATACTTAGTTTATAAAACTCATCGGTGTAAGCTTTCCTTAAAGTGTCTTGTACATTTGAATTGCATAATCAACCAATAAGAACTTACCCTTAAGCTTTACCACCATTCTATCCCAAGAGACAATTTTTGACTTGCCTTTCTTCCTCCTTTTAGTCTACTCATAATCCCACCATAATAGTGCATGCACCTTCAATTTTTTTTTTGCTATCTTTACCCTTTGTTCCTCTGGAATATCTTCACACTCAAATTAATTGTCAAGTGTTGCAACCCAATCTAAAATATCTTCATCATTCAAATTACCTCCATACATAGGTAAATCAATCTTTACCTTGTGTTTATCTTCCTTGACTGCTCTTAGTGGCAAACTTTTGCTCATCAGGATCCAATTCCTCTTCTTGGTCTCCTTCTAGGGGATTCTCCTTTTCTCCTTCCTCTTCTTGGTCACTCTCATCATCTATGACCACACCTATTCTCTAACTAGTTTAAATAGCCTCAAGCCTTGCTACCAACATATCTTGTAGTTCTTTCAACTTCCTAATCTCTCTTGTAGTCTTCTCTTTCATCTCAAGCATTTCCCTAGCCATATGGTTGTTGGATTAGGTCCAGACAACTAAGAGGGGGGGTGAATCAGTTGTCACACATTCTAAACTTTTCTACCTTTAATCTTCCTTTTCAACTTATAATCAAATTAATAAAATAAACATTTCAGCATCAATTAATAACACATGAGTAGAAACATAAATAACGCAATTGACACCAAGATTTTTGATGTGGAAACCTGGTTAATGGAAAAACCATGGTGGGGGTCAACCCACAAAGATTAATACCCTATTAAAAGTATTTTACAAATGGGAATGCACATGCATTTAGGCTTACTACCCAAAGCTCACTCCTCAAATGGAGGCTCACTACCTATAGAAATATTACAAGAGAATACCAAAGATTTTGAATTGAAGAATAGCATCTATCCATGCAAGAGTTTCAGTTCTGGTTAAGTGCAAAAACTGATCTTACACGTTTCATCTTTTCTCTACTCTTCTTATTGCTCTACCTTCATTCATACCTTGGATTTCTTCTCTTCTCACATACTCCTTATTTGCACACACCACACACCTAACACATCCAATTCCATCAGCTATATATATCCGCAACATGATCTACAATCATTTTACCATTCGGCTTCAAGAACACTTAGAACTTTGTTGAGTACTCTACTTTGTTGGCTAGATCCATACATAATATGAGATGTGGACTAAAACTTGTACTAGTAAATCATCAATCATGTCGGCTACCATCACTGGTCATCACTAATTGCCCAATAAACACTTTCTATACATCCAAAATTAAGATCATTCACAAGGTCAGCCTGTTCTTCTACTGTATATTCTGTCAAACTGAAACCCGATACTCAAAAGATAATATCTTTTGAGTCCTTCATCATCAGAGTACAAAACTATGGATTTAGAGTGTCTTGACAATGCTTTCAACTACCTTAGATCCGCAGCAAACCATGCCTTTCCACCGGAGAGATCTGGACCAAGATACCAGACTTTGTTATTGCTTTATTCCTAACTGCCTGGACTTAGACAAATTATGATTTTGACTTCTAGTATTAACAAATTGTGTTATGTGGATGTTTGGGATGATCTTAGTTGCCATCAATGACAACACCTATCAATGCAAAGTAGTGTCTCCTTCCAACAATCTCCCCCTTTGGCATTGATGGCAACACTTAGTGAAAAATGACTAAGTGTAATGTAGCTCCCCCTTACTCTGTACACTTGTGCTTCTCTATTAGTTTCAAAGCTCCCCCTTTGCTAGATTCCTCATTTTTCACTACTCTTTAGTCCCCCTTTGACATAAATGGCAAAGGGTGGGGTCTGCAAGCCAAAATTCTCCAAAAATTCTGTATATACTACCACATATGTATAAGTAGTCATTAAATTCTATTCACATGAACTTGAGAATGTCTGCAAAACTATTTTTCAATTGCACAAGTTCAAGGGCCCAATTTCTCTTCATTCCATCCAAAATTAAGATGTGTCCACTTAGAAAAAATGCATATGCTTCTGGCTTTGTCAGATCTAGAGGATTACTTGTCTAAAGTACAGTTTGAGCTTCTGATAGGGCATTAAACATGGCTTCTAACTTGGGGGAAATCCCCAGAGCTCACACATTCTCTTCATAATGTTACTCTTTTCTTTAACAAGCCTTTTTATCTCATCTGTCAAGCTGATCACTTGACATTCTTGACTTATAGGCGAAATTGTTAGAGGATCAAAATTTTGAGAGAGATTTGACAATTTTTGTTCTTGCTTCTTTATCTTTTTCTCAATATACTCATTAACTTTGGGCCATGATAGATAGAATTTGTACAAATCACTTCCATCATTTAGAGCATTCTGAATACTCTTTTTTCTAATACCAAGTATTCTTCTATCATTTCCTATTAGGTTCTTTATTTCACAAAATTTCTTATCCAAGAATTCTTTCTAAACTTTTGCCTCTGCAAACTTGTCAAAGGACTCAAAATGAGTATTTATAGAACTTACAAGATTTTTTAGATGTTTGGAGGGGGAATTAGATGGATTCTTCTGGTAGGTAGGCATCAACTTTTCCAAAACCCTGGATGTAAGCCCCAATAGCTCATTGTCCTCCATGTGGAACTTCAACATCTTTTCTCTAGCCTTTACTTGGGTGAATGAAGCTATTTTCATCAATTGAATTGGAGAGAGAGCATCTGGATTGGCTAGACCTTGAAGTAGTTTAGGTTCATCAAGCTCAATCATCTCTTTTTCAAGAAGACTTTTCACTGCATCTACAATGTCTCTTGCAACATTCTCTAAACCATCCTTTTGTTCATCAAATTTCTCAGTATCTGCTTTATGTGCTTCAACATTTGCACCATCTTCTTCTACTTTATCTTTCTTTTCTCTTTCTTCTTCTTTCTCTGCTTTATTATTCTCTATGTTCTCTATAGAGGGACTCTTTCTTGTTTGTTCACCACTTGCTACCTAATCCGAAGGGCTCTGTGAAGTAATATTATCTTCTTTTCCTGACGTATTTGGTGGATTAAGAGTATCTCCTACATCAACTACTCTATCCATCATTTCTGTATCCTCCTAATTTGCTTGTTCTTCTTCCAGAATGGAGGGTTCACCCAACTCAGATTGCTACTCAATGATGTTCTCTTCTTCACCATCTGGAACTTCTTTTGTTACTATGGGAAAATTGTGCTTTTTCAATGCTTTCAAAAGAATTTCCTAAGTTTCTTCAACGATTTCACTTGTTTCTCCAAGCATGAGTTTGTTCATTCTCTTTTTTCTTCTAAAGTCATCTTTGACTTCCTTGAATATCATATTTATTTGATTAGGTGAAATATGAGGACACAAATTTATTAGCTCATGTTCCCTAATTTCCATGTCCTCGCTCTTGGCATTTTCTTTTCTCAACTCTAAAATATTTGCTAGACTTTGTGGCAACTCAAAAGTTATCTCAATTAGTGCCTTGTTATAGATGTTAAGATATCTAATAGTTGCTTCCTCCAACACCCTTTTATCCACATCACTATATTCATCATAGAATTCAATCATGGGTCTTAGATTACCATCTACAGTGACTGATTTTATTACATCCTCTAGGGAGAGTGTGGGCTTCTCAACATATTCCTCATATGTTTCTATCTTTTTCTTTTTTCTAGCTCTTTTGCTTCCAAAGGTCTTTTCTTGGGTTACTTTTGCAGCTTTTGTTTTGGTGGCCTTTAGTTCTTTGATTTCAATGTCAAAATCTGTATCTTCTTCTTCTTCTCTTATGCTTTCATAGGTTTAGGATGCTTTTGTTTTCTTCCTTTTCTCCCCTTTTCTGGATGATTTTACTTCTGGTTTTGCAGTCTTGGAAGATATAGGGGCAGTAGTAGAGCTCCTAGTAGTTCTTGAAGTGGAAGAGAGTTCCACTAGAGCACCTATTTGTTTCTTATCTAGTTTCTCTTTCTCAACCTTTTTAGTTCTTTCTCTAAATTTACTCATAGCCTCCTTAGTTAGACCCAGATTTTTAGCTAATTGCTCAACTTCTTTTCTTACTTTCCTATTGATTTCAGGTTCTCTGAGCTTAGTATGCAGTTTTAAATTTAGCTCCTCATACGTTCTAAATCTTCCAATTGTTGTGTCTTTAGGCTTGCTTAGAAGATGTTGAGCATACATATTTAGGATGTTTTCATCTACTTCATACCCCATGGGCATGATCCAAGTAGTTCTAGGTTTCAATGTTTCCATTAGACACTGATCAGTATCAACCATGAAGCATACTTCATTTTTGTACTTCTCAACAATTAATTTATGGATTATTTCCCTTAAGTACATCATACTTTGAAAGTTCTTGAAGTAGCCCCATATTGCAGTTTTCTAAGCTTTGAAATCACCAATGCTATGAAGATGATCTCTAATCTGAATGGCAACTGGCTCATCCTTATTCTAGTGTACACCTTCTACCCCAAGTACCTCATTCATAAAGTAAAAGAATAAACATAGAACTAATGTACGATACTTGAAGGTGTTTTTCTTATCTTTCTTGATTTTGTTTAAATTTTCAATCAGTTGATTCTGTAATAATTCACACAAGTCATAGTCAGTATTCTCCTTTAGCATCTTGTATGCAGCATATATGGCTATTCCAGAAATAGAATTTTCTATGCTCAAGTGGTAGATCTTTTACCCGATCACCATGGAGGCAAATTTGACATCTAGTTCTATAATATCATTTATGGTCATTGCACTTTCTAGTCAAACTTGGCATCGGTAGCATCTGTCACTATCTGGTTTTTCATGGCTTTCAACATGGGCAATTCTCCGATTGAATTTAACCTAGTTACAATTCTGATAGCATCCTTGGTAATCTTGAATGGTTTTAACAACCAAATGAATTCGTCATGCATCTGACTCAAAACATATCTAACCCAATCATCATCATCAAATGTTGGAAACCCCATAATTTGAGTAAAATGTTTATCCTGTAGTGTCTTATATTCAGGTTTAAGTTTGTGATTTTCATCACTGAGTTGTTTCTCAAACAAGTCTACATATCTTGAAACTTGCATGAATATAAACCCTAATGTCTTCAACATGCAACACACCATACAAAACACTCGAAAAGGCACCTAACAGGTCAACTTCTATTAATTTGTGAGGATGCTTCTTAAATTTGGGTCAAGGCCTTTCAGTAATGTCAACAACATGAGGAGTAGCCATATCAACAGATTTCAGATTCAAAGCTTTACAGATAGGTACCTTTTTCTTTTGCGAGGTTAGGGTTGATCAATTTCTGGTTGAATTTGCTCTTTGTGCCTCAGTCTCTAGATTTGCAGCTTGAATGTTCTTCTTCTTGTTTCCTCTGAATGTAAAGTGATTCAAATGAGTGACCAAGCGACCTTTTATCTTTTGCAAAACCGAATTTGGCATTATAATAAATTCATTTCCCTAATTATATCCGGTTACTCTATTTTTTACAGTTCTTCATGAATCACTTCGCAAGTTTTCATATCAACAATTTTCTTTCCAGAAATCCTTCCAAAGGTTCTGAAATAGTTCAAAATAGTTTCTATTGTTGTGCCATATCCAGGCACCCACTTTCTAGTTGGGGGAATTTGATTATTGATGCAGCTCCCCCTAAGCCAGAGCTCCTAAATCAATAATTATCAACACCAGATTCTGGTACAAACTCATCACTTTTGTTTATTGTATCTTTCTTTAGCCAAGTCTTGTTCATTTTGCTTTGTATCTCATTCACATCAATTTTTCTTTTGCCTTTGTCTTGTTTCTACTCATCCAATTTTTTGTTTATCAGACCTCTTCTTCCATTATTCCTACTTCTGCATAATCTTGCAATATGACTAGATTTATTGCAGTTAAAGCATACAACATTTCTTTTCTTATAACCTTGATTTCCTCTTGATCTGCACTAATTGGCCATGTGTCCAAACCCATTGCAAGCAAAATAGTAACCATTGAAAGAATTGCTAATTCGTCTATTGTTAGCATTATTCATTATCATATTTCTACATTCATTTGATTTATGACCATACCTTTTGCATTTAAAGCATTGACCAAAGAAGGATGGACCATTTTGATTTACTCTACTTTTGCACTAAGTAGCTTTATGACCAAATTTGTTGCAATTGAAACAATTTCCCTTGAATGATGGATATCTTTGAGCATTAGGCTGTCTTACCAGAAGTTTTCTAGTTCTGTTCTTCCCATTCCTAGGTTGAAAATTTCTCTATCCAGATCTAGAGCTTTCACCTTTCTAATATCTAAGATCATGCTTATCATCATCCTTTTTATGTTCTTCAATTAGTGCTTCAAGTTTAGCTGAGCTTATCTTGAACTTCTCCTTATACTCATTTGCAATTTCTAGGTCATGTCTGAGAGTGATAATCTATCTCTCAAGTTCTCTCTCATTTCTTCTACTTTCCTATAGATTAGATTCTAGGAGACCAGCTATTCCATCCAATCTGCAACATTCTTCAGTTCTCTCTTTCAGATTTTGCTTCAATACTTCTTTAGTTTTCTTCCTATCTTCAATTTCCTTCATTAGTCTCATTACCCCAGTTTCCATCTCATGTTTTAGAAAAGCAACTCCTTTAGCTAACTTTTCACATTCCTTTGTCTTCTCTTTTAGGACCTTGTCTTCCAGTTGAAGAGGTTGCTCATTTCCTTTTGCATTGGATTTGCTCAATTTTTCTTTTAAAATCTCAATGAAGTCTTTAGCCTTTTTGAGGTTATCTTACATCTTTTGGACTTCTACCTCAGGCTATTTAAGATCATCTAGGGTGAGATTAAGTTGCCCTTGAAGGTTATATTCATCCATTTTTACTACCTTCCTAGATCTTCCTTAAGCTATTAAACTTTTTCAAAGGAACTTGGCTCTGATACCAATTGTTGGATTAGGTCCAGACAACTAAGAGGCGGGGGGTGAATCAGTTACCACACATTCCAAACTTTTCTACCTTTAATCTTCCTTTTCAACTTATAATCAAATTAATAAAATAAACATTTCAACATCAATTAATAACACGAGTAGAAAAATAAATAACACGCTTGACACCAAGATTTTTGACATGGAAACATGATTAAGGGAAAAACTATGGTGGGGGTTAACCCACAAAGATTAATACCCTATTAAAATTATTTTACAAATGGGAATGCACATGCATTCGGGCTCACTGCCCATAGCTCATTGCTCAAATGGAGGCTCACTATCTATAGAAATATTACAAGAGAATTACAGAGATTTTGAACTGAAGAATAGCATCTATCTATGCAAGAGTTTCAGTTCCGGTTAAGTGCAAAAACTGATCTTACACATTTTATCTTTGCTCTACTCTTCTTACTGCTCTGCCTTCATCCGTACCTTGGATTTCTTCTCTTCTCACATACACCTAACACATCTAATTCCATCAGCTATATATATCCGTAACATGATCTACAATCATTTTACCAGTTGGCATTAAGAACACTTAGAACTTTGTTGAGTACTCTGCTCTGTCGACTAGATCCATACATAATATGAGATGCGGACCAAAACTTGCACTAACAAATCATCAATCATGTTGGCTACTATCACTGGTCATCACCAATTGCCCAATAAACACTTACTATACATCCAGAATTAAGATCATTCACAAGGTCAGCCTGTTCTTCTACTGTCTGTTTTGTCAAACTGAAACCCGATACTCAAAAGCTAATATCTTTTGAGTCCTTCATCACTGGAGGACAAAACTCTAGATTTAGAGTGTCTTGACAATGCTTTCAACTACCTTAGATCCACAACAAACCATGTCTTTCCACCGGAGATCTAGACCAAGATACTAGACTCTGTTACTGCTTTGTTCCTAACTGCTTGGACTTAGACAAATTCTGATTCTGACCTCCAGTATAAATAAATTGTGTTATGTGGATGTTTGGGATGATCTTAGTTGCTATCAATGACAACACCTATCAATGCAAAGTAGTGTCTCTTGCCAACAATGGTTACTTTTTGGAGGCATCTTATACTCTTTCTCACTTCACACTTTCTCTCCCTTATAGACCTACCTATGCTCTGATGCAAATTTGATGCAAAGAAGGGTGGAGAACTTCTACCTAGCTCAATCAAAAACCTTTTCAAATATAGAACCCTAATTTGGTGGGTTTCTCTCACAAGCTTCCCATTCTCCTTATAATACTCCACAACCAGTTTTTCCAACATAAATTCCTAACCAGATCTCATACCCAAAATGTGAATACTGATTTGAGTACCCATTATGGCCTTTGACAACATATCAAATTTCTAGGTGAGGTTGTTTTGGAACACTAAGGGCTAATTTCTGCTGCTACGCTTCAATTTAGGCCTAGTACGATAGCAAAAGGGGTATTTTTGACATAGTTTGAAGGAAACAACTCAAACCTAAAACTAAAAAGTTGTTTTGGATACCCATTATGGAGTTCTAAAACATACTCAAAATTTAGTGGTAGTTTTTTTGGAACACAAGACCTTACAATTGTTTGTCATGCTTTGACAAAGGCCTAATTAGGCTTATTTGAATGGCTCACAACTAGGTTTCCACAACCCAGACCTTAAACCTTCATACCACTAGCCCAAACATGTCAAAAATAGTCTGCCTAAACATTTCCCACCTCTTCAAACAATTTTCCAAGAGCTTTTCTACAAATCCTAACTCTTATGCATCTTCTATGCCCAAAATATGAGGTTTTCAGACCAGTCTGGAGAAAAATGGCTGCCAAATGCTCAAATATTAATGAAAATCAATGAAATCAAATGAAAAAGAGAGTAGACTCAAACCTCCATCAACTCCAATTAGTCTCAATTCATGGCACAACCGTACAAAACCAAACAAGGTGCTGGAACAACAAATTAGTGTTTAGACAGGTACAAACAAAGTTGTTTTTATTGAATTTTCACCAAAATACAATTCACCCCTTCTTGTTTCGACCCCCCAAGGATTCTTAAATCATATTCCAATGGTCTACAACTAAATTTTTGAATTCCAACTGACTAACTACCTTCATTTACAAAAGGTGACTCTTCATATCCTACATTTTTGCAACTTTTGGCAATATTTGCAAAATTAACTTTAAAAAATGACTCCAAACTACTAACAACATGAGAAATGGTCTCTAGGACCTTATTACAAATAAAAACATGACTTCGTCCTACCAAAATACTAACACTTGGCAATTTTCTTCAATAAAACCTATGGTGCCCTGCACTAAGATGGCATGGTAGTTAGGGTGTAGATGGTGAATATGGATGATTCAAAAAGTTCAGTGAAATTGTTGAAAGAATGTTGATGGTCCTCTTCATTTATTTTATCTACTATAGGAAAGGCGTTAGTGATCTCACTTGAGATATATTCAATATACGTAGAGGTGGACTCTTATTTTCTGTACCCTAACCCGTGGAGATATGGATTTCTTGTTGCTTGAACTGGCTCGACAATTCCTTGTTCATGAAGGCCTATACTTCCTTATCCTTTGTAGCCCATGTATTTGACAATTTTGAGACCTTTTCCATAGATCTTGGTCAGGGGAGTAGGAGCTTCTTGTTTATCTTCATCTTTGTATAACCAAGAGGATATGTCTTCGAGAACATCTTGTTCAAGGAGGTGCTTTTTCTTGAAGGTTGGTGATGGCTTGCATTTGATGACAACTGTAGAGACTTTGTCTTCTTTAGGAGTGTTGAAAGGAACAAGACAACTGAGAGGGGGGTTGAATCAGTTGTATCAAAAACTTTTAACTTCTTTACACAATATCATTTTCACATTCACTTAATTTAACTCATTTTTTTATGAACATTAAACATGAATAGAAAAATCAAAACATGAACACATCTACACCATACACACATGAACACCAAATTTTTATGTGGAAAACCCTGAACATGGAAAACCCATGGTGAGTGTTAGCTCACAATATAATGTAGCAATAATACCAAATATCAAAAGAGACTCATTGCCAAAGGGATCACTGCCCAGGGCTCACTTCCCAAATGAATGACTTACTACCAAAAGGTGTCTCACTACCTAGGGTTGGCTCACTAGCGAGGGTTAGCTCACTGCTAGGTGAACTAATATAGTAGCATCTACACCATGCCTGAGTTTAGTTCCATTGAAGCACAATATCTCCTCTGCTCTGCTCTGCTTTTACAACTCACACTGTAGCTTCCCATCTTCACAACTTATCACCTCATTCACGAATTCATTACATACATTTATACCAATCATAAACCTTGGAATGTACATCAAGGTTGGCATTACAATCTACAACCATTGGAACTATCTCCAAGGTCAACATACATACAAAAATCAAATTAGGGCTAGACCTAAACAAACTTGTGGGGAAAATGAATGAAGGAGGAATACTCCATGGCTTAACTCAAACCCAAATACATCTTCACATGCTTGGACATGCTTCTACAATCCATGAATTACCTCCGCAACAAGTGTAACAAACCAAGTCGGCTAGAACAAGTGCACAACATCAAGAACACTTAGATACATGCTTCCAAGATCTTTATTGTAGCTTATGGTTCAAGCACATGCCTTTAATACATTTTGGAGACATCTATGAATAGTATAGAATCACTTGGGAGCCAACAAATCCAACTGCAATAGATCTCACTTGAAAACAACAAATATCACTTGAGAACGCATCACATACTGCTTCTTAACAGACATTGTCATCAATTACTGGCTTTCTGGAGTACCAAATAACAAATCCTTTAGAATGAAGATATCTAAGGACCTTATAAGCTTAAGTCCAGAACCACAAGACCAAAATCCATACTATGGAGATATACGGAGCAAAATACTATCTCCCTGTCACTCTACAAACATTGTCAGACACAGTCTTCAAATCGGTGAATAGAACATTTTTTGCACAGTGATTTGGACCACCAAATTATGGATTTAGCATCTTCAAACCCTTCTCTAAATCATATCCAAAGTTCATCTCCAGTCTTCAATACAGAGAAAATGCAAAGCAAAATACTCAAATAGTGTTCTTCAATCAGTCAACAAACAAGAATATCAGAAGATACAGTTAGCACCAATGACAACATAAACATGTTGACATCAATGACAACACTAGTTAGCACATACTTGCAACAATCTCCCCCTTCATCATTGATGACAAAATATGATGTGAAAAACATGTTCCTCCATCAATACACAATTCTTCATCAGGATACCCCTTTCTTTTTACACATCTGAGCTCTTTCTTTTTCTAAGTTTTTCACATGATCTCTCTCCCCCTTTGACATCAATGCCAAAGGGCATCACATCTTCTTCTATTGCACATACTTGCACACCACTACTTTGATTAGTCTGAAATCATTCTTTACTTCCCCTAAATGCAACAATCATCTCAAACCACTACCTACTCCCCCTGAGAGGTAGCCTCCAACATTAGTCTAAAAGGAGAAATGTACTTTGAAGCACACTAGACTGATGCATCTTCTTATGTAACTAGTTTAAGGAAGGAGGGGCAATAACCCATAATTTCTCCCAAAGATACTCAAATGTGTCTTTTGGAAGAGCCTTAGTGGATATATCAGCAACTTGATCTTTTGTAGGCACATATTCAAGCTTCACCTCATTCTCTACAATTTTCTCTCTCAAAAAGTGATACTTAATTGAAATGTGCTTTGTCTTAGAATGCGTCACTGGATTCTTTAAAATATTAATGGCACTTGTGTTATCACAAAGAATAGGAATTGTCCCATTATACTCAACTTTGATATCCTTCAAGGTCTACTTCATCCATAACACCTAAGTACAACATGATACTGCAACAATATATTCTGCCTCTACAGTAGATAAGGAGACTAATTATTGTTTCTTGCTATGATAGGACACTGCTCTATCTCCAAGGAAGAATGTACCTCCACTTGTACTTTTCCTATCATAAGCACATCTAGCCCAAACTGCATCTGTATAGGCACTTAAAGAAAAATCATTGTTCTTAGGATACCACAAGCCATGATCAAGAGTGTTCTTCAAATGCTTGAATATCCTCTTTATTGCCATCACATGTGATTCTCTAGGATCTGATTGAAATTTGGCCACAAGACAAACTACATGCATGATATCTGGTCTAGTAATAGTCAGGTAAAGTAGTCCTCTAATCATTGATCTATACTTTCTTTTATCAATCTTAGGAGATTCATCATTCTTGCTCAATTTATAGCTAGTAACCATAGGAGTACATACCGATTTAGAGTCCTCTATTCTAAACTTCTTCAACAATTCCCTGACATGCTTTGATTGAGAAATGAAAATGCCTTTATTAGTCTGATTGATTTGTAGTATAATAAAGAAGTTCATCTCTCCATACATAGACATCTCAAATTCCTTTTGCATTTCCTTTGCAAAATTCTTGCACATCTCTTCATTTCCACCAAATATGATATCATCTACATAGACTTCAATAATCATGATTTGATCTTTACTTGCCTTGATATACCAATTGTTGTCTGTAGACCCCTTACTAAAACCCTACTGCAACAGATACTTGTCTAGTCTTACATACCAAGCTCTGGGAGCTTACTTCAATTCATACAAAGCCTTCTTCAATTTGCATTCCATGTTTGGTTTTTTTGATAACTGGAACCCATTTGGTTTCTCTATGTAGACCTCTTCTTCTATCTCACCATTCAAGAAGGCAAATTTCACATCCATCTAATATACCTTGAAATATTTGTGTATTGTAAATGCCAAAAAAAATTTGATAGCTTCCATCTTGCCACCAGAGCATAGGTTGATGTAGAGTAGGGGTGTATGATTTCAAATCAACTCAAAACTAATTCAACAAACCAAACTTTACAAACTTAAAACCCTAACTTGGAGGGTTTCTCTCACAATCTTCCTATTCCCTTAGTAGTACTTCAAAAGAGGTTTTTCTAACACAATTCTCAGGGCAGACATGATACACAAATTATGAACATAGTTACAGATACCCATTTAGACATTTAACAACATATCAAAATCTCAGGGGTGGTCTCTTTGTACAGAACCCTTCAAAAATGGATTGTCCTACTTCTTGACTAGACTTAAGGTGGTGCAACAATTCATATTTTTTTGTCATAACTTTCAAACCATAACTAATCTCTAAGAAAGCAAACTTGATTCAAATATTCATTTGGCACTTATTTGACTTATCTCAAAATTAGGGTAGGTTATTTTGTACGGAGATGCTCAAATTTGATTGTTCTCACTCAAATTAGGACTATTAAGATTTCAAACCTGTTTTACTAAAATAAACACAACTTGCTTGAAACTTGATGAAATTATATGAAACTAACACCAAAAGAAACTACATTCATAGATTTACCAAACATAATTGATTTGGAGTCAGGATATGGTTGTACAGTACCATACTATATCAAGAAACAGTGATGTAACATTTAGATTTATAAGAAATCAAAGGAACTTTATTGCTCAAACTTCAAAATTACAACTTTTCCCCCTTGCCTTGACCTCCCAAGGCATTTTTAAACTTTTCACAATCTTTCCTAATGGTTCACAATTGATTTTTCAAGTTCTAACTGATCAACTTCCCTCATTTACAACTTATGACTCTTCATATTCCATGTTTTTGCAACTTTTGACAACTTGTGCAACTAGACACTTCCACACACCTAGCGACCTAATATAGACTCCAACACACATAACATGGTCTTAAATGACCTTATTTACAACAATCATTATCAAAACAAGACAAAACCCAAAATTGATTAACATGTGCATGAGGGTGCCGCTGAACCATACTCCCCAAGAAAAAAAAAATTTGAGTTCCACCTCAAATATGGATCTTCTTTCTTGTCTTCCAGCTCCTTTGCATGCATGCATTGTTTTCATTTTGATGGATCTTAAGTATATTTATATCTACTAGTGCTTTTTGCTCCAACAACATGCTTCTTGAGCCAAGGCCAACTTGGTATAATGTAGCCATGTGATTTTGTTTGTTTTCTTGTTCTAACTTGACCTTGGACTGCAATTGTAAATTTATTTTCTCTTTCATCCACTTTGTCTTCTTTACCTGTATAGGAAACAAACATATTAAAGAAATCATATTTTCCTTCTTCTTGAAAATCACCCACTTCAACATCAATGTCACTATTACTTTCATAAGTTTAAGAAAATTCAAAAGAAAACTCTTCCATTTCTCGTTTAATTGATTTTTCAAATAACATGTTGTTTCAAAATTTGTTACTTCAACCATTATCTCATTTGACTTTGCTTCATATTGTTGTACTATTGTCTTCTTAATTAACAATAAGATTTCAATTCCTATGCACTCATCCTTCAAGGTTGTTAATGCAAATTTCATCCCATCTTTGTCAATAATGTCATAAGTTTTATTTTTTCTATTATACTTCATTGCCCTGCTATAATGCCACAACCTTCCAAACACAAGGTGACATACATCCAAATACATAATATCCCAAACTATTTCATCCTTATAACCGCCTATGTGAAAACTCAACTTTGCATTGCTCATTTACAATTACCTGATTATTAGTTTGAAGCCAACTCACAGAATAGGGTGTGGGTGTGGTATTCTCTCCAAACCCAATTTATCTACCATGTATTCAGAAATAATATAATTCATGTAGATATCTAAAATCACAACTTGACAACATTTACCTTTGGACTTGCAAGTAGTTCAGAATAAGCTTTTCTTTTCCATCTTTCTTTCTTTCTTAGCTGCAATTTCTTCCTCCATCATTTCTTCCTCCTCTAGCTTCTTAGCCAACTTGAACAATGTATTTAACAATCTTTCTTCTTATTAAGAGCCATCCTTAAACATTAAATCTATTGAACCACATTATCCAAATTAGTCAAATCACTTCCCAAAATCTTCTAGCTCTGATACCAATTTAATGTAGAGAAAGGGTGGATGATCTCAAATCAACTCAAAACTAATTCAACAAACCAAACTTTACAAACTTAGAACCCTAACTTGGAGGGTTTCTCTCACAATCTTCCTATTCCCCTAGTAGTACTTCAAAATAGGTTTTCTAACACAATTCTCAAGGAAGACATGATACACAAATTATGAACATAGTTACAAATACTTACTTAGACATTTAACAACATATCAAAATATCAGGGCTAGTCCCTTTGTATGGAACCCTTAAAAAATGGATTGTCATAATTCTTGACTAGACTTAAGGTGGTGCAGTAATTCATGTTTTTTGGTCATAACTTTCAAACCAGAACTGATCTACAAGAAACCAAACCTGATTCAAATACCTATTTGGCCTTTATTTAACTTATCTCAAAATTAAGGTAGGTTATTTTGTATGGAGATGCTCCAATTTGGATTGTTCTCACTCAAATTAGGCCTACTAGGATTTCAGACCTGTTTTAGTAAAATGGACACAACTTGCTTGAAATTTGATGAAATTATAAGAAACTAATGCCAAAAGAAACTAGATTTACAGCTTTACCAAACACAATTGATTTGGAGTCAAGATATGGTCATACAGTATCGTACTACATCAAGAAACAGTGATGCAACATTCAGATTTGCAGGAAATCAAAGGAACTTTAATGCTCAAACTTCAAAATTACAACTTATCCCCCTTGCCTCAACCTCCCAAGGCATTTTTAAACCTTTCACAATCTTTTCTAATGGTTCACAACTGATTTTTCAAGTTCTAAATGTTCAACTTCCCTCATTTACAACTTATGACTCTTCATATTCCATATTTTTGTAACTTTTGACAACTTGTGCAACTAGACACTTCAACACACCTAGCGACATAATATGGACTCCAACACACATAATATGGTCTTAAATGACCTTATTTACATCAATAATTATCAAAACAAGACAAAATCTAAAATTGATTAACATGTGCATGAGGGTGCCCCTGCACCATACTCCCCAGGAAAAAAAGAGAAATTTGAGATCCACCTCTAATATGGTTCTTCTTTCTTGTCCTCTAGTTCCTTTGCATGTGTGCATTATTTTCATTTTTCTAGGTCTCAAGTACATTTGTATCTACTGGTGCACTTGTGCTTTTTGCTCCAACAACATACTTCTTGAGCCAAGGCCAACATGGTACAATGTAGCCATGTGATTTAGTTTGTTTTCTTGTTCTAACTTGACCTTGGACTGCAATTGTAAATTTATTTTCTCTTTTGTCCACTTTTTCTTCTTTACCTGTACAGGAAACAAACATATTGAAGAAATTATATTTTTCTTCTTCCTAAACATCACCCACTTCAACATCAATGTCACTATTACATTCATAAGTTTAAGCAAATTCAAAAGAAAACTCTTCCATTTCTCGTTCAATTGATTTTTTAAACAACATGTTGTTTTCAAAAGTTGTTACCTCAACCATTACCTTATTTATCTTTGCTTCATATTGTTGTACTATTGTCTTCTCACTTTACAATAAGCTTTCAATTCCTATGCATTCATCCTTCAAGACTGGTAATGTAGATTTCATCCCATCTTTGTCCATAATGTCATATGTTTTGTTTTTTTATTATACTTCATTGCCCTGCTATAATGCCACAACCTGCCAAACACAAGGTGACATACATCCAAAAGCATAATATCACAAACTATTTCATCCTTATAATCGCCTATGTGAAACTCAACATTGCATTGCTCATTTACAATTACCTGATTACTAGTTTGAAGCCAACTCATAGAATAGGGTGTGGGGTGTGGTATTCTCTCTAAACCTAATTCATCTACCATGTATTCAGAAACAATATTATCCATGCAGATATCTAAAATCACAACTTGACAAAATTTACCTTTGGACTTGTAGGTAGTTTAGAATAAGCTTTCCTTTTCCATCTTGCTTTGTTTCTTGGCTACAATTTCTTTCTCCGCCATTTCTTCCTCTTCTAGCTTCTTAACGAACTTGAACAATGTATTTAACAATCTTTCTTCTTATTAAGAGCCATCCTTAAACATCAAATCTATTGAACTGCATTATCCAAATTAGTCAAATCACTTCCCAAAATCTTCTAACTTTGATACCAATTTGATGCAGAGCAAGGGTGGATGATCTCAAATCAACTCAAAACTGATTCGACAAACCAAAATTTACAAACTTAGAACCCTAACTTGGAGGTTTTCTCTCGCAATCTTCCTATTCCCCTAGTAGTATTTCAAAACAAGTTCTTCCAACACAATTTTTAGGGAAGGCATGATACACAAATTATGAACATAGTTACAGATACCCATTTGGACATTTAACAACATATGAAAATCTTAGGGGTGGTCCCTTTGTACGGAACCCTTCAAAAATGGATTGTCCTACTTCTTGACTAGACTTAAGGTGGTGCAGTAATTCGTATTTTTTGGTCATAACTTTCAAACCAGAACTAATCTACAAAAAATAAAACCTGATTCAAATACCCATTTGGTCCTTATTTAACTTATCTCAAAATTAGGGTAGGTCATTTTGTATGGAGATGCTCAAATTTAGACTGTTCTCACTCAAATTAGGCCTACTAGGATTTCAGACCTGTTTTAGTAAAATAGACACAACTTTCTTGAAACTTAATGAAATTACATGGAACCAATACCAAAAGAAACTAGATTCATAACTTTACCAAACACAATTGATTTGGAAGATATGGTCATACAATACCATACTACATCAAGAAACAATGATGCAACATTTAGATTTATAGGAAATCAAAAGAACTTTATTGCTCAAACTTCAAAATTACAACTTCTCCCCCTTGTCTCAACCTCCCAGGGCATTTTTAAACCTTTCATAATCTTTCTTAATGGTTCACAACTAAATTTTCAAGTTCTAACTATTCAACTTCCCTCATTTACAACTTATGACTCTTCATATTCCATGTTTTTGTAACTTTTGACAACTTGTGCAACTAGACACTTCCACACACCTAGCGACCTAATATGGACTCCAACACACATAACATGGTCTTAAATGACCTTATTTACATCAATCTTAATCAAATCAAGACAAAAACCAAAATTGATTAAGATGTGCATGAGGGTGCCTCTGCGCCATACTCCCTAGGAAAAAAAAAAATTAGTTCCACCTAAAATATGGATCTTCTTTCTTGTCTTCTAGTTCCTTTGCATGCGTTGATTGTTTTCATTTTACTAGATCTCAAGTACATTTGTATCTACTTGTGCACTTGTACTTTTTGCTCTAACAACATGCTTCTTGAGCCAAGGCCAACTTAGTACAATGTAGCTATGTGATTTTGTTTGTTTTCTTGTTGTAACTTGACCTTGGACTACAATTGTAAATTTATTTTCTCTTTCATCCACTTTATCTTTTTTACCTACACAAGAAACAAACATATTAAAGAAATCATATTTTCCTTCTTCCTAAACATCACCCAATTCAACATCTATGTCACTATTACTTTCATAAGTTTAAGCAAATTTAAAAGAAAACTCTTCTATTTTTCATTCAACTGATTTTTCAAACATGTTTTTTTCAAAATTTGTTACCTCAACCATTACCTCATTTGGATTTGCTTCATATTGTTGTACTATTGTCTTCTCACTTAACAATAAGCTTTCAATTCCTATGCACTCATCCTTCAAGGTTGTTAATGCAAATTTTATTCCATCTTTATCCATAATGTCATATGTTTTATTTTTTCTATTATACTTCACTACCCTGCTATAATGCCACAACTTTCCAAACACAAGGTGGCATACATCTAAATGCATAATATCACAAACTATTTCATCCTTATAATCACCTATGTGAAAACTCAACTTTGCATTGCTCATTTACAATTACCTGATTACCAGTTTGAAGCCAACTCATAGAATAGGGTGTGGGGTGTGGTATTCTCTCCAAACCCAATTTATCTACCATGTATTTAGAAACAATATTATCCATGCAGATATCTAAAATCACAACTTGACAACATTTACCTTTGGACTTTCAAGTAGTTTGGAATAAGCTTTCCTTTTCCATCTTTCTTTCTTGGCTGCAATTTCTTCCTCCACCATTTCTTGCTCCTCTAGCTTCTTAGCCAACTTGAACAATGTATTTAACAATCTTTCTTCTTATTAAGAGCCATTCTTAAACATCAAATCTATTTAACCATGTTATCCAAATTAGTCAAATCACTTCCCAAAATCTTTTAGCTCTAATGCCAATTGCAGAGCAGGGGAGGATGATCTCAAATCAACTCAAAATTGATTCAATGAACCAAACTTTACAAATTTAGAACCCTAACTTGGAGGGTTTCTCTCACAATCTTCTTTTTCCATTAGTAGTACTTCAAAAGAGGTTTTTCTAACTCAATTCTCAAGGAAGACATGATACACAAATTATGAACATAGTTACAGATACCCATTTCGACATTTAACAACATATCAAAATCTTAAGGGTGGTCCCTTTGTATGGAACCCTTCAAAAATGGATTGTCCTACTTCTTGACTAGACTTAAGGTGGTGCAGTAATTCATATTTTTTGGTCATAACTTTAAAACCAGAACTGATCTACAAGAAAACAAACCTGATTCAAATACCCATTTGGGCCTTATTTAACTTATTTCAAAATTAGGGTAGGTTATTTTGTATGGAGATGCTCAAATTTGGACTGTTCTCACTCGAATTATGCCTACTAGGGTTTCAGACTTGTTTTAGTAAAATAGACACAACTTACTTAAAACTTGATGAAAATACATGAAACCAATGCCAAAGGAAACTAGATTCACAACTTTACCAAACACAATTGATTTAGAGTCAAGATATGGTTGTACAGTACCATACTACATCAAGAAACAGTGATACAATGTTTAGATTTGTAGGAAATCAAAGGAAGTTTATTGCTCGAACTTCAAAATTACAACTTCTCCACCTTGCCTCGACCTCCCAAGGCATTTTTAAACCTTTTAAAATCTTTCCTAATGGTTCACAACTAATTTTTTAAGTTCTAATTTTTCAACTGCCCTCATTTACAACTTATGACTCTTCATATTCCCTATTTTTGCAACATTTAACAAATTGTGCAACTAGACACTTCCACACACCTGGTGACCTAATATGGACTCCAAAACACATAACATAGTCTTAAATGATTTTATTTACATCAATCCTTATTAAAACAAGACAAAACCCAAAAATGGTTAACATGTGCATGAGGGTGCCCCTGCACCATACTCCCTAGGAAAAAAATTTGAGTTTCACCTCAAATATGGATCTTCTTTCTTGTCTTCCAGTTCCTTTGCATGCGTACATTATTTTCATTTTTCTAGATCTCAAGTACATTTGTAACTACTGGTGCACTTGTGCTTTTTGCTCCAACAACACCCTTCTTGAGCCAAGGCCAACTTAGTACAATGTAGCCATGTGATTTTGTTTGTTTTCTTGTTCTAACTTGACCTTGGACTGCAATTGTAAATTTATTTTCTCTTTCATCCACTTTGTCTTCTTTACATGCACAAGAAATGAACATATTAAAAAAATCATATTTTCCTTCTTGCTAAACATCACCCACTTTAACATCAATGTCACTATTACTTTCATTAGTTTAAGTAAATTCAAAAGAAAACTCTTCCATTTCTCGTTCAACTAATTTTTCAAACAATATTTTTTCAAAATTTGTTACCTCAACCATTACCTCATTTGGCTTTGCTTCATATTGTTGTACTGTTGTCTTCTCACTTAACAATAAGCTTTCAATTCCTATGCACTCATCCTTCAAGGTTGTTAATGCAAATTTCATCCCATCTTTGTCCATAATGTCATATGTTTTATTTTTTCTATTATACTTCATTACCCTGCTATAATGCTACAACCTTCCAAACACAAGGTGACATACATCTAAATGCATAATATCACAAACTATGTCATCCTTATAACTGTCTATGTGACACTCAACTTTGCATTGCTCTTTTACAATTACCTGATTACTAGTTTGAAGCCAACTCACAAAATAGGGTGTGGGGTGTGGTATTCTCTCCAAACCCAATTCATCTACCATGTATTTAGAAACAATATTATCCATGCAGATATCTAAAATCACAACTTGATAACATTTACTTTTGGATTTGCAAGTAGTTTGGAATAAGCTTTCCTTTTCCATCTTGCTTTTTTTCTTGGCTACAATTTCTTCCTCCACCATTTCTTCCTGCTCTAGCTTCTTAGCCAACTTGAACAATGTATTTAACCATCTTTCTTCATATTAAGCACCATCTTTAAACATCAAATCTATTGAACCACATTATCTAAATTAGTCAAATCACTTCCCAAAATCTTGTAGCTCTTATACCAATTTAATGTAGAGTAGGGGTGGATGATCTCAAATCAAATTAAAACTGATTCAACAAACCAAACTTTACAAACTTAGAACCCTAACTTTGAGGGTTTCTCTTACAATCTTCCTATTCCCCTATAATACTTCAAAAGAGGTTTTTCCAACACAATTATCAAGGAAGACATGATACACAATTTATGAACATAGTTACAGATACCCATTTGGACATTTAACAACATATCAAAATCTCAGGGGTGGTCCCTTTGTACAAAACCCTTCACAAATAGATTGTCCTACTTCTTGACTATATTTAAGGTGGTGCAATAATTCATGTTTTTTGGTCATAACTTTCAAACCAGAATTGATCTACAAGAAATCAAACCTAATTAGAATACCCATTTGGCCCTTATTTAACTAATCTCAAAATTAGGGTAGGTTATTTTATATGAAGATGCTCAAATTTGGACTGTTCTCGCTCAAATTTGGACTACTAGGGTTTCAAACCTGTTTTAGTAAAATAGACACAACTTGCTTGAAACTTGATGAAATTACATGAAACAAACACCAAAAGAAACTAGATTGATAGCTTTACCAAACACAATTGATTTGGAGTCAAGCTATGGTCGTACAATACCATAATACATCAAGAATTAGTAATGCAATGTTCAGATTTTTAGGAAATCAAAGGAACTTTATTGCTCAAACTTCAAAATTACAACTTCTCCCCCTTGCCTCAACCTCCCAAGGCATTTTTAAACCTTTCACAACTGATTTTTCAAGTTCTAACTATTCAACTTCCCTCATTTATAACTTATGACTCTTTATATTCCATGTTTTGACAACTTGTGCAACTAGACACTTCCACACACCTAGCAACCTAATATGCACTCCAACACACATAACATGGTCTTAAATAACATTATTTACATCAATCATTATCAAAACAAGGCAAAACCCAAAATTTATTAACATGTGCATGAGGGTGCCCCTACACAATACACCCTAAAAAAAAGAAATTTGAGTTCCACCTCAAATATGGATCTTCTTTCTTGTCTTCTAGTTCATTTGCATGCGTGCATTGTTTTAATTTTGCTAGATCTCAAGTACATTTGTATCTATTGGTGCACTTGTGCTTTTTGCTCCAACAACATGCTTCTTGAGCCAAGGCCAACTTGGTACAATGTAGCCCTGTGATTTTGTTTGTTTTCTTGTTCTAACTTGACCTTGGACTGCAATTGTAAATTTATTTTCTCTTTCATCCACTTTGTTTTCTTTACCTACACAGGAAACAAACATATTAAAGAAATCATATTTTTCTTCTTCCTAAACATCACCCACTTCAACATCAATGTCACTATTACTTTCATATGTTTAAGAAAATTCAGAAGAAAACTCTTCCATTTCTTGATCAACTAATTTTTCAAACATGTTTTCAAAATTTGTTATCTCAACCATTACCTCATTTGGCTTTTGATGCAGAGTGGCATAAGGGAAGCAAATAAGGTTTATTTCTTCTCTAACTACTCACCCACTTCACTACTCCAATCCAACCAAAGTCACATTCAAGGGCATATGAAGGATTTGTGGTCTAGGCTATTGTCCAACCCCTAAGGCTTCTTTCACACCTCAAGGCAGGTCTGCAAACACTTTACCAATAGTTGGTTTGATCCCCAACTTCCCACAACTCTCCAACCTTGACTAGGCCTAGTGACGTTACTAGCCCTCCTAAACTAGTTTTCTCTACACAACTTGACAAAACCCTGAATGAACAGACAAATAAATGATGGATTTGAATACCCTTTAGGGGAATCTAACAAACTCCCAAGCCTCCAATTCCAACTCTACTCTAGCAACTCAAAACACCCACTAGGACTCTAGGCCTAATTGATCACTTTAGGTCTAGGTTACAAATCAAAGGGTCTAAGTTGGGGTCATAGATTAGAGACAAGAATTTGGAACACCTCCACAACCTTCAAACATCTCAGAAAACCATCAGGCATTCATCCACCTTTCAGATTTTGTCAAATACAACACTAAATTGCACATTTTTGGTCAAATACATAGAGATACTTGACCTAGGGCATCACTCCAAAAATCGAAAACAGTCTTTCCCCACCAAATGCTTTTGGAATCAAGTAATATACATCCCTAGACTGCATTTCACTGATTTGCATGAGATTTCACCGGTTGGAATGCATTCTAGGGCCGGATTTGTATGACAAACCCTAGAAATCAGGGTTTTAGAGCAGTCAGAATACAAAATGCAATATCTCTCTCCTGAAACCACTTTAAGACCTCAAACTTGTTGCATTTGAACCCTGACTCAACCTATTTTTAGAAAAAGTACATTGATCTCCTCTGCCAATCCGTACAAGTTGTACAACTCAAGAAATGCAGGGAAAAATAGTTATTTTTTATTGTTTTTGTGCCCAAAACTCTATACAAAATCTTCTCCTGTGTATTGGAACAAGATGTCCACCATATCAACCGATCCCATTCGGTATGCAGCTTCCCAAAGTAGTTGCAACCATCAAAAGTGGGTTGGAACCGCTCAAGCACATGACACATTTGGACAACTATGGCATTTTTGCCTTGACACAAGGATGGCGATTGGTTTTGCTTGGCCAATGGAACCTAAACATCCACCATACTCCCAAAAACATGACAAAACATCAATACTACCAACTAGACTAAAAAAAATCAACATTAGACCTACTAGGCCTAAATAACTCAACTAGGGTCCAAATGGACTAAGAATGATTGAGGTTTATATGATTACCCCAATCATCTTGACCACACAAAAAGGACCTTACATCCATGGCTAAAGCCTTATTATAGAACACATTGAGCAAAAACCACAACTTATCAAAAATGCAATCAAAATGATTTAGGTGCCCTGCACCATACACCCACTGTTAAATAGAACTCAAGTCTCTAGAGTTGGGAATGCTGGCAAATGTGAATCTTGCATTCTCAATGGCTTCTTTTCTCATCCAAGTTGCATCTTCCTGAGGTTGATTGAGCCACTTTACCAAATATTCATAGTAGGTGTGCCTCCTAGTCTGTTTAGCCACCGTGTGATCCAAAATGCATTCAATCTGATCAGGAGATGAATGAATCAATGCTTGAAGTGTCTGATTAGTTTGGTCTTCTACCACAGTTGTCTGAGGATCAGATCCCTTATAGGGATAAAGGTCTGCTACATTGAAGATTGGTGACAAGGCAATACCATCCGGAAGTCTAATTTTTTAGGCATTTTCACCACATTTCTTTAGCACTTCACAAGGCCCAATCTTCTTCATAAGTAGCTTGGTGTATTTACCTGCAGGTAGCCTCTCATTTTTCAGATGCACCATGACCAAATCCCCTTCTTTGAACTACAGATCCCTTCTCTTTCTGTCAGTAGATTGTTTGTATTTTGTAGAGGTAAACGGTAATTTATGTTTTACTTGCTCATGGACATCTTTCATCACTTGGACAAAGTCTTCAGCCAATGCACTACTCTTCTCCAATCCTCCAACCTCTCTAAGTTCCAAAATACCCCTTGGGTGAGTGCCATAAACAATTTGAAAAGGTGACAGGCCAGTGCTTCTATTGACAGTGTCATTGTATGAGAACTCTGCCTGAGCCAAAACTGAATCCCAACTAGCACCCTGCTCTTTAGTTAGGCACCTTGGGAGGTTGCCAAGTGACCTGTTGATCACCTCAGTCTGACCATCAGACTAAGGATGATAGGTTAATGATAACGACAAGTTTGCACCTAGTCTTTTCCAAAGTGTCCTCTAGAAGTGTCCTATAAACTTGGGGTCTCTATCAGAGATTATGGACAAAGGCAAACCATGTAATCTGACTATTTTTTTGAAGAAAAGTCCTGCAATGTGTGAGGCATCATGTGTGGTTTTACATGGGATGAAGTGAGCCATTTTTGAGAACCTATCAACAACCACAAAAATGTTGTCATGTCCATTCTTGGTCCTAGGCAAACCAAGTACAAAGTCCATGCTAATGGAATCCTAAGGCTTTGAAGGGATAGGTAGTGGAGTGTATATCTACCTACATTGGATGTATGTCCCTTGGCTCTTTGACAGATTTGACAAGTCTCTACAAACTTTCTGACATCAGATGGTAACTTTGGCCAATAGCAGTATCTCCTAACTAATTCTAGGGTCTTATCAATGCCAAAGTGGCCTGCCATGCTACCACAATGCTTCTCCTGAATAATATTCTCTCTAACAGATCCTCTTGGGATACATAATAGGCTGCCTTTGAAAAGAAATCCATCTTGTATCAGAAAATCAGAAAAATTAGTATTATACCTGCCTGTCATGGCTTTGCAAGATTGGTAAGGTTCCTTGAAGTCTCCATCTTCTTCATACTGATCTTTGATGGCATGTATACCTGTACTTTCCAACTGAATAGTTTGAACAACAAGATTCCTCCTACTTAAGGCATTGGCTACCTTATTGGCCACTCCTTTCTTGTGTTTAATTGAGAAAGTGTGCTTGGATGTACTCCATCCACTTGACATGCCTGTGGTTTAACTTCTGCTACCTGTTCAATAAGCTCAAAGCATGGTTATCGGTAAAGACAATAAACTCTTTAGCTAATAAATAGTGTCTCCATTTTCTCAATGATTGAACCATTGCATATAACTCTAGATCATAGGTAGAATAGTTCTATTTGGCCTCATTTAACTTCTCACTAAAGAAGGCTACATGCCTCCCATCTTGACTTAGGACTCCTCCAACAGCCCTCTTACTTGCATCACACTCAACCACAAAGGTCTTATCAAAGTCAGGTAGCACAAGTACCGGTTGTTCTGATATTTTCTTCTTTAACAGTTCAAAGGCTTGATTGGCCTCATTTGTCCACACAAACACACACTTCTTGCCCCCTTTTATAATGTCAACAAGTGGAGCACAAATGGCACTAAACCCTCTAATGAACTTTCTATAGAAACTGTACAAACCATGGAAACTCCTTACCTTAGAGGCTATGGTAGGTGTTGGCCAATTAAGAATGGCTTCCACCTTGCTTGGATCCATCTTGAGGCTGCCCTTAGAGATGACAAACCCCAAGAATGTCAATTCTTCTTGTAGGAAGACACACTTGTCAAGGTTAATTCTCAACTTCTCCTCTTGAAGCCTCCTAAGCACTTGATGGATATGTCTTATGTGATCTTCCTTGCTGTCACTGAAAACTAATATATCATCCAAATATACAACAATGAACTTGTTAAGGAAAGGTTTTAGCACCTCATTCATCAACCTCATGAAGGTGCTTGGTGCATTTGACAAGCCAAAATGCATCACAACCCATTCAAATAGCCCTTCATTGGTTTTGAAGGCCGTTTTCCACTCATCCCCCTCCCTTATCCTAATTTGGTGATAACCACTTTTTAGATCCATCTTGGTAAAATACTTAGCCCTACCCAAGAAATCCATTAAATCTTCTATTCTGGGCATTGGAAATCTATACCTGATAGTGATCTTGTTGATGGCCCTGGAATTAGTGCATAGTCTCCATGTGGCCTCCTTCTTGGGTGCAAGTACTGCAGGTACTGCACATGGGCTAATACTTCTCCTTATAAGCCCTTTATCCAACAAGTCTTGGATTTGTCTTGCCACTTCTGCATTTTTCTCTGGGGTCAACTTGTAGGCTGCTTGGTTTGGTAGGGTGGATCCAGGGATGAGATCAATGCAATGACTAATCTCCCTCTTTGGTGGAAGGGCATCCTTGCTTTCATCGGCTATCACATCATGAAACTTCTCCAATAGTTCCTCCACTTCTTTTGGTCCAATCCTCCTAAGAGGCTACTGCACGTTGATCTTCTTAGGATTTGCATCCTTGGGCTTGATGACCACTGCAAAACATGGCACTTTCTCCTCCTTGAGGTTAGCCAAAAACTCTTTTTCACCTACTAACATAACTAAACTGGGAATAATCTTTTTCTTGTTGTCATCAATTAAAGGTGTCATTGTGAAATTTTCACCATTTTTAGACAAATGAATCACATTTTGCTTACCATCATGTTGAGCACTTGTATCATGTTGCCAAGGTCTGCCAAGAAGAAGGTGGCATGCATCCATATCCACTATCTCACAAAGAATGATATTCACCTATCTTGAATTCAACCCAACATTGTTCTTTCATCACAATTTGTTGGTCCTTGGTTAACCAAAAGACTCTATAGGGGTTAGGATGAGGTATCCTTTGTAATCCTAACTTATTCACCATTTCATTAAAAGCTAAATTCTCAGAAGAACCTGAATCAACTATTACCTTGCAGACTTTTCCTTTCACCTTGCAAGTGGTTCTAAACAAATTGTTTCTTTGGGGCTGCTCCTTGGTGGCTGGTGTTGGTTTTTCTTCTAAATCAGCATTAGGGTTTGCCAGTTCTAATGCACAGGCAGATTCAGCCAACTGAATACAGGAGGTTGCGTGAGCTCCTCCCCTTCACTTCTGGTTCTACCGCACCAAGGGGGGTGTCCCTATAACTCAAGATATAACCTTGACTAGCTCAAAGATATAAAGATCTAACTTGACAACAACAGGCAGAATACTCTCATGTATGGACCAAGATCTGCATGATAGATCACAAGGTTGGCAACATTCTTGGACATAATGTCTCGTTAGGTATGAGAGCATGCAGGGGTTTTCCTAATCCTAATCCTACAACTAACAGATGGAAGGATGAGATGGTTTGAAATGGTGTTTGGAGTTATGGGATTTTCCTAGACCCATTGAACAGACAGATTCCCAAACCAGTGCCTTATCTGGGCAGCAGAGTCATATCTAAGACTGTAAATGTCTCCCCATGACAACATAAATTCATATCCAGAGGACCTAAGAATAATGCTACTGCCTAACAGCAACATGTCCAAGAAAGAGTATCATTAATGATCATACTTAACAGATCCTATGATGCAATCTATTTCCCTTTGTATCTGATCAAAAGCCTATTTAACCACTCCTTGAGCAGACACAATAAATCAGACACACAGTATGCACATACTGAAAAACTTGGAAGCCCTTGACAACCTTGTTTGAAAGGAAAACAAATGACATACAGGAGACAATCAGAAACAATACACACACAGGTGTTTTTCATTTAAAATCAATCTGCATAGAAGGCCATCACAGAGAAAATCATCATTTACAAGCCAAGATAGATTAGTACACCAGACTAAGGACCGAGTCTGTAGCAAAAAATGCCTTTCAAAATGTGAACACCTTATGTTCAGAGTCAGAGCAGAAAGCCCAAAAACATCCAACCTCTAAAAAGTAACACAGCCAGACCATTATATATAGAACCGTGTACACTCAGCAATTAATTACATGGCCAGAAGTCAAAAATTTGCCAGATACATTCCTTCCATTTAAAAATGGCCTTCACAGATTAAATGCGACAAACAGGGGGGATCTTGAGCTTTGTGCCACCACTTGAAAGTCTTCATCCACGATCAGGCAGCTTAATTGCTTGTATCGTCACCCATACCCCTGCACTATCGCCATTGATGGCTCAACAACCCGCAACCACCCAGAAGACTGTCACAGCGATCAAAAAGAAGTTTCCCGCCAAAACGCCTCCTTCGCAGGTTCAAAAATAATGCAAGGGGAAAAATCCCACATGCATGGTGTGGAGACAACTTCGACGCTTTAAAAGCATAGTCGCATACATACCAAGTGTCGAGCGCTTTTGCCGCGCTCGACACACATGCCTTCGTCAAAACCCATCGCCGTGACATACATTATCGACCTACCCCACAAATCTCTTGCCGATCACAGCAGTCTCGCCGATGCCAACACCTCCACAAGTCACCAACATCCCCATCGGCCAGAGAAGAACCATCGGCCAGCTCCACAAAACTTACCCCGACCTCACACGTCTCTCCGATCACACACTACACTGCCCCCCTGTCGGTGTGACTTACGCCGATGACACCCTTGTCGGCCAGACACTCTCCATCGGTGGACCTTCCAACGGCTAGCCCGATAGCCCCTGTCACGCCGAAACCAAACTCTATTACCACCATCGGCCAGACCTGTGCCATCGGCCAACAATCTACCCGTTCACCCGATAATCCTCCATTACACCGATGGCGCCAACAAACTATACTCTGTCGGCGAGACCTCAGGCGTCGGCGAACCCGAAAACTCTCTCACCGATAGCACTACTCCTACCGACGACCACCTTGAACATCCCTCATCGGCCAGACAACCAACGTCGGTCCAACACTTGCCCGCTCACTCCGATAGCCAAAGTCTTGGCGATAGCACTCCAAAACCCTCGTTGGCGAGACCAAGTCTGTCGGTAAGCCACAAAACACCTACGCCGATAGGTAAAGTCTTAGCGATAGAAGACAACACGCCATTGGTACCAATCATGATCGCCAAGACACATTCCAAACTCATGCCGATGGACAAAACATGAAGACCCCCCTTTCAAGAAAGATGATGTGGATGCTACAAAACACTGAAGGGGTGCCAAAACTGGAAAAAAATTTGGACTTTTTGGGATGGTGCCTGCATAAAAATTGCTCAAGAACTGACAGTCAATTCAGGCACCAACAGTGGCTTTGTCTGAGGATGCATGCCTCTTGTAGGCATGGCAAGAACCACAGAACTCTGGGATGCAGACCAGTCCCCTATCCATTGGGCACAGAGTCATGAAGTTATAATGATCTGCATCACCAAACACTCTTGATGGCCTAAGGCCACCAAGAAAAGAAAAACCTGTATCTCCCTTTGTCAAATATCTTGTTTTCATCTGCATGCACTGGGTCAAGCCTGAGAATGCTACCATGATCTGACCATAAACAAACCTGGTCATCTGCACATTCAACCTTCTGATTTAGCTTGTCACTATCATCTCTGTGCAGATAACCTTTAGCATCCGGCAACAAGTGGATGCAGAATGTATCAGGCAATGCATACTCAAATGGAATATAACACATGTTATCATTTGTATCAGCATTATGCATTGCAAAATGATCTCCTAGCTGGATTGAAAACTGAAAACACTCAAAGTCCACCATGCAGCTAGGAAGATCAGGGCTCATTGTATCATATGCTGGCACTTCAAAAGAAAAGCCTTCAAATTCACAATTGTGCACATCATGCACACAACCATCTAGTACACCAATCTGGAAAAGATCAGGCTCTAGCACCTCTTTCAAATCAGGCACATTTTTACAATCACTTACCTGACATATGTTGGTCTCTCTTTCATCAGGATGAGAAATAGAATCCAAGTCAAAAACAGTGTCAAGATCCTCACCATACTCAGACAGATCCTCATCACCATATGTGTCAAAGATGGGTGATCCAGGTACATAAGCTTGATCATAATATGCCATTTGTTCATGGGCAGCAGAGCACACATCTTCATCACCAATGGATTCACTCTGTGGGGGAGTATCAGCCTGTGTGTCATAAGCAAAACAGCCATCAAATGAAAAACAATCATGCTCTGAACTAGCACTTGTTTCAATCCCTGACTGCTCTTCATGATCTCCATGTGTTTGAAAGGAAGGCAATGGGTCACACATAGGACTGCTTCTCTGTTTGCTTATATCTTCTCTGTCTTGAGTACAATACTCACAATTGTCTCCACAGGTCCATTCCAAAAATTGCTCATTGCTGTCCACAACCTCGTTATTGTTTTCATGGTCATATGCCTCATCATTGCAATGGGAATCCTCACTAGTCCTTTCACTGGCATCCTCAACTGGTGAACAATCCAGTTGAGCAGTATTGTTAGCATTATGTTCAAATACAGCAGTCTCAACCTCTATGCTTTCATTTTCATTTTTATCTGCACATGATGCCATAATCATTTGGTCATTTGCAGCTTCACAACCATTTCTCACACCAAGTCCTGGGGACAGGGATATCAACAGGCGCCCATTTCTGAATTTTTCTATATTTTCGGCGAACTTGTATGCCATCTGCATACCTGTCACCTTGAAATCCCTCAGTATTGCACTAGAGCCCTCCTCAAAAGCTTCAAAGAATATGCCAACACAGGCGGAAATATTAGGTCTGAAGACTTCTGGGATCTGTGAAAGGGCTACTGCAAACCTATGACTGAAATCAACACATGGCTCTTCATCTTGTTTTCTGATGTTCATCAATTCTGCAACAAGATCAGCAGGTTCTCTTGCAAATTCTTCTTTGAAACAGTCAGCAAGCTCATCCCAACAGGCAAAAAATCTCTTTGGAAGGCTCAAATACCAGTCTTTTGCTTTTGCATCAAAGGACCTAACAAAAAACCTCATCCACATATCCTTATCTCTAAATGAATGTTTTCCCATGAAACTGTGAAAATCTTGGATATGTGCATTCCCATCACACACACTGTGACCACTAAATCTAGGCATCTGACGGTATATCCTAGCAGGCATATTTTCTACTTTATAATCAACCCATGACAAATCTAGTTGGTCATACAAAGGATCAAAAGGGCTGAGAAGAGGTTTAGCCTTCTGACTGGCAGACATAACAGGGTTATTGCTTTTTAACTGGGCCTGCTCAGCCTCTAAGAATATCAACCTATTTTTTATCTCTTCTATTCTTTTCTCCAACATTTCACCACTGAGTACGGGATAATTCATACTTGGATTCATAAAAAACTTACTCTTAGACATCCTTTGTCTGCCTAAGACCTGTAACCTCCCCTGGCATCTAACCTATGCAGCAAAACTGTAAATATATAAAGGGGAAGGAACAAGGTACCTTTTCTCATACAGATGCAGAAATATGAACAACACATTTTTGTCACGTCACATACATCCATCTTTCATGTGCATTTAGATCTTTTGCAGAGTCGCCACCTCTCCAGAGAGGACAAAATTTTACAGCAGCTGAAAGCTCATCAAATACGTTTCTGAGTTCAATCCACCAGCAGAGCAAAACTTCACCAGAGACTGCAGGATATCACTTTACATCGACATCCCCAGCAGAGTCGCCATTTTTGTTGGTTTTTCTTCTGAATCAGCATTAGGGTTTGCCAGTTCTAATGCACAGGCAGATTCAGCCAACTAAATACAGGAGGTTACGTGAGCTCCTCCCCTTCACTTCTGGTTCTGCCGCACCAAGGGGGGTGTCCCTATAACTCAAGATATAACCTTGACTAGCTCAAAGATATAAAGATCTAACTTGACAACAACAGGCAGAATACTCTCATGTATGGACCAAGATCTGCATGATAGATCACAAGGTTGGCAACATTCTTGGACATAATGTCTCGTTAGGTATGAGAGCATGCAGGGGTTTTCCTAATCCTAATCCTACAACTAACAGATGGAAGGATGAGATGGTTTGAAATGGTGTTTGGAGTTATGGGATTTTCCTAGACCCATTGAACAGACAGATTCCCAAACCAGTGCCTTATATGGGCAGCAGAGTCATATCTAAGACTATAAATGTCTCCCCATGACAACATAAATTCATATCCAGAGGACCTAAGAATAATGCTACTACCTAACAGCAACATGTCCAAGAAAGAGTATCATTAATGATCATACTTAACAGATCCTATGATGCAATCTATTTCCCTTTGTATCTGATCAAAAGCCTATTTAACCACTCCTTGAGCAGACACAATAAATCAGACACACAGTATGCACATACTGAAAAACTTGGAAGCCCTTGACAACCTTGTTTGAAAGGAAAACAAATGACATACAGGAGACAATCAGAAACAATACACACACAGGTGTTTTTTATTTAAAATCAATCTGCATAGAAGGCCTTCACAGAGAAAATCATCATTTACAAGCCAAGATAGATTAGTACACCAGACTAAGGACCGAGTCTGTAGCAAAAAATGCCTTTCAAAATGTGAACACCTTATGTTCAGAGTCAGAGCAGAAAGCCCAAAAACATCCAACCTCTAAAAAGTAACACAGCTAGACCATTATATACAGAACCGTGTACACTCAGCAATTAATTACATGGCCAGAAGTCAAAAATTCGCCAGATACATTCCTTCCATTTGAAAATGGCCTTCACAGATTAAATGCGACAGACAGGGGGGATCTTGAGCTTTGTGCCACCACTTGAAAGTCTTCATCCACGATCAGGCAGCTTAATTGCTTGTACCGTCACCCATACCCCTGCACTATCGCCATTGATGGCTCAACAACCCGCAACCACCCAGAAGACTGTCACAGCGATCAAAAAGAAGTTTCCCGCCAAAACGCCTCCTTCACAGGTTCAAAAATAATGCAAGGGGAAAAATCCCACATGCATGGTGTGGAGACAACTTCGACGCTTTAAAAGCATAGTCGCATACATACCAAGTGTCGAGCGCTTTTGCCGCGCTCGACACACATGCCTTCATCAAAACCCATCGTTGTGACATACATTATCGGCCTACCCCACAAATCTCCTGCCGATCACAGCGGTCTCGCCGATGCCAACACCTCCACAAGTCACCAACATCCCCATCGGCCAGCTCCACAAAACTTACCTCGACATCACAAGTCTCTCCGATCACACACTACACTGCCCCCCCTGTCGGTGTGACTTACGCCGATGACACCCTTGTCGGCCAGACACTCTCCATCGGTGGACCTTCCAATGGCTAGCCTGATAGCCCCTGTCACGCCGAAACCAAACTCTATTACCACCATCGGCCAGACCTGCGCCATCGGCCAACAATCTGCCCGTTCACTCGATAATCCTCCATTACACCGATGGCGCCAACAAACTATACTCTGTCGGTGAGACCTCAGGCGTCAGCGAACCCGAAAACTCTCTCACCGATAGCACTACTCCTGCTGACGACCACCTTGAACATCCCTCATCAGCCAGACAACCAACGTCGGTCCAACACTTGCCCGCTCACTCCGATAGCCAAAGTCTTGGCGATAGCACTCCAAAACCCTCGTCGGCGAGACCAAGTCTGTCGGTAAGCCACAAAACACCTACGCCGATAGGTAAAGTCTTAGCGATAGAAGACAACACGCCATTGGTACCAATCATGATTGCCAAGACACATTCCAAACTCATGCCGATGGACAAAACATGAAGACCCCCCTTTCAAGAAAGATGATGTGGATGCTACAAAACACTGAAGGGGTGCCAAAACTGGAAAAATTTTTGGACTTTTTGGGATGGTGCCTGCATAAAAATTGCTCAAGAACTGACAATCAATTCAGGCACCAACAGCTGGCATGATGAGAGACTGGTTGAACATGATGCACTCTCCACTCTCTGGTGTTGTAGACTTAGAAGAGGCAGTTTGGTATGATATGGTGCTTTGACAGTCATCCTCTTGAAGGAGTTGCACCCTTCTGTCTTTCTAATTTGCAGCAGTGTTTCCCATCTTCTCCAGGCACCTAAAGGACTGATGTCCTATCTGATTGTAGGAGAAACACCTTCCAGTGAACATAGTGGAACCCCTGCCTCCACTTCTTCCTCTACCATTACCTCTCCCTCTAAACTGACCCTTATCAGCACTATTTTTGTCAGCCTGCACTTGACTGCCCTCTTGTGATCTGCCATCTTGGGGTCTTGGAAAATTGTCTCTATTCTGAAATCTGCCTCTGCCTCTGCCCCTACTGCTTGAATCACCTCTCCTTCTCTATTTGTCCTCAATCCTCAATGCCATTTGAAAACACTTATGGACTGTCTCAAGATTAAAGAGACTTAATTCATCTTGAATGGAGAACTTAAGACCATTAAGATACCTTGCAAGCTTCTATTTTTCATTCTCAGGCATCTTGGCTTTCAAGGACATCTTGTGAAACTCCTCAGTGTATGTGCTCACATCCATGTCCTTCTGTCTCAAGTTTTGCAACTTTTTGTGTAAGTTGACTTCATAATCCTCAGGGACAAATTGCTTCTTGATTTCAAGCACCATCTTCCTCCATGTAGTGATAGGATTCCTATCATCTTCTATCCTCTCATTTTGAATGAAGTTCCACCAACTCAAGGCTGGCCCTTTCATTCTAGACTTGGCAATTCTTACCTTCTGATTTTCTGCCACTTCATCACACTTAAAATAGTTCTCCATTGCCTCTATCCAATCAAGGCACTCCTCTGGATTCATCTTACCAGGAAACATAGGTAAATCCACCTTATTGTCCTTCCTACTCAACTTTCCAAGTGCATCTAGGAATTGTCTTTCTGACATGCCTCCTTGTGGCTCTTCCATAGGCACTCCTTTTTCATCTTGATCCTCTTCAGTTGAATCTAAGATGACCTCAAGTTTCTTCTTCTTATCCATATCCTTCTTCAACTTCTCTATCTCAGCCTCCATCCTTTTGTTCTTGGCTGCTTTCTCTCTCACTATCTTTGCCAATTCGGGATTAGTCACCCTTGTAGGAACTTCCTCCTCTTCTTCTCTATCTCCCATCTCTTTGATGGCTCTGATACCACCTGATGCAGAGTGGCACAAGGGAAGCAAATAAGGTTTATTTCATCTCCAACTACTCACCCACTTCACTACTCCAATCCAACCAAAGTCACATTCAAGGGCATATGAAGGATTTGTGGTCTAGGCTATTTTCCAACCCCTAAGGCTTATTTCACACCTCAAGGCAGGTCTGCAAACACTTTACCAACAGTTGGTTTGATCCCCAACTTCCCACAACTCTCCAACCTTGACTAGGCCTAGTGACGCTACTAGCCCTCCTAAACTAGTTTTCTCTACACAACTTGACAAAACCCTGAATGACCAGACAAACAAATGATGGATTTGAATACCCTTTAGGGGAATCTAACAAACTCACAAGCCTCTAGTTCCAACTCTACTCTAGCAACTCAAAACACCCACTAGGACTCTAGGCCTAATTGATCACTTTAGGTCTAGGTTACAAAGCAAAGGGTCTAAGTTGGGGTCATAGATTAGAGACAGGAATTTGGAACACCTCCACAACCTTCAAACATCTCAGAAAACCATCAGGCATTCATCCACCTTTCAGATTTTGTCAAATACAACACTAAATTGCACATTTTTGGTCAAATACATAGAGATACTTGACCTAGGGCATCACTCCAAAAATTGAAAATAGTCTTTCCCTACCAAATGCTTTTGGAATCAGGTAATATACATCCCTAGCCTGCATTTCACCAATTTGCATGAGATTTCACCACTTGGAATGCATTCTAGGGCCGGATTTGTATGAAAAACCCTAGAAATCAAGGTTTTAGAGCAGTTGGAATACAAAATGCAATATCTCTCTCCTAAAACCACTTCAAGACCTCAAACTTGTTGCATTTGAACCCTGACTCAACCTATTTTTAGAAAAAGTACATTGATCTCCTCTGCCAATTCGTACAGGCCGTACAACTCAAGAAATGCAGGGAAAAACAGTCAGTTTTTATTGTTTTTGTGCCCAAAACTCCGTACAAAATCTTCTCCTATGTACTGGAACAAGATGTCCACCATATCAACCAATCCCAGTCAATATGCAGCTTCCCAAAGTAGTTGCAACCATCAAAAGTGGGTTGGAACCGCTCAAGTACATGACACATTTGGACAACTATGGCATTTTTGCCTTGACACAAGGATGGTGATTGGTTTTGCTTGGCCAATGGAACCTAAACATCCACCATACTCCCAAAAACATGACAAAACATTAATACTACCAACTAGACTAAAAAAAAATCAACATTAGACCTACTAGGCCTAAATGACTCAACTAGGGTCCAAATGGACTAAGAATGATTCAGGTTTATATGATTACCCCAATCATCTTGACCACACAAAAAGGACCTTACATCCATGGCTAAAGCCTTATTATAGAACACATTGAGCAAAAACCACAACATATCAAAAATGCAATCAAAATGATTTAGGTGCCCTACACCAACTTTGCTTCATATTGTTGTACTGTTGTCTTCTCACTTAACAATAAGCTTTCAATTCCTATGCACTCATCCTTCAAAGTTGTTAATGCAAATTTCATCCCATCTTTGTCCTTAATGTCATATGTTTTGTTTTTTCTGTTATACTTCACTACCCTGCTATAATGCCACAACCTTTCAAACACAAGGTGACATACATCCAAATGCATAATATCACAAACTATTTCATCCTTATAACCGTCTATGTTAAACTCAATTTTGCATTGCTCATTTACAATTACATGATTACCAGTTTGAAGCCAACTCATAGAATAGGGTGTGGGGTGTGATATTCTCTCCAAACACAATTTATCTACCATGTATTCAGAAACAATATTATCTATGCAGATATCTAAAATCACAACTTGACAACATTTACCTTTGGACTTGCAAGTAGTTCGGAATAAGGTTTCATTTTCCATCTTGCTTTCTTTCTTGGCTACAATTTCTTCCTCCACCATTTCTTCCTTCTCTAGCTTCTTAACCAACTTGAACAATGTTAACAATGATGATGCCCTTTTCCCATCTTTCGTCTTATTAAGAGTCATCCTTAAACATCAAATCTATTGAACCACATTATCCAAATTAGTTAAATCACCTCCCAAAATTTTCTAGGTTTGATACCAATTTGATGCAGAGCAGGGGTGGATGATCTCAAATCAACTCAAAACTGATTCAACAAACCAAACTTTACAAACATAGAACCCTAACTTGAAGGGTTTCTCTTACAATCTTCCTATTCCCCTAGTAGTACTTAAAAAGAGGTTTTCTCAACACAATTATCAAGGAAGAATGATATACAAATTATGAACATAGTTATAGATACCCATTTGGACATTTAACAACATATTGAAATCTTAGGGGTGGTCCCTTTGTATAGAACCCTTCAAAAATGGATTGTCCTACTTTTTGACTAGACTTAAGGTGGTGTAGTAATTCATGTTTTTTGGTCATAACTTTCAAACTAGAATTGATCTCAAAAAAATAAACTTGATTCAAATACCAATTTGGCCCTTATTTAACTTATCTCAAAATTAGGGTGGGTTATTTTGTATGGAGATGCTCAAATTTGGACTATTCTCACTCAAATTAGGCCTACTAGGGTTTCATACCTATTTTAGTAAAATAGACAACTTGTTTGAAACTCGATGAAATTACATAAAACCAATGCCAAAAAAAACTAGATTTATAGCTTTACCAAAAACAATTGATTTGGAGTCAAGATATGTTCATATAGTATCGTACTACATCAAGAAACAGTGATGCAACATTCAAATTTGCAGGAAATCAAAGGAACTTTATTACTCAAACTTCAAAATTACAACTTCTCCCCCTTGCCTCAACCTCCCAAGGCTTTTTTAAACCTTTCACAATCTTTCCTAATGTTTCACGACTGATATTTCAAGTTCTAACTATTCAACTTCCCTCTTTCACAACTTATGATTCTTCATATTCCATGTTTTTGCAACTTTTGAGAACTTGTGCAATTAGATACTTCCACACACCTAGCGACCTAATATGGACTCCAACACACATAACATTGTCTTAAATGACCTTATTTACATCAATTATTATCAAAACAATATAAAACCTAAAATTGATTAACATGTGCATGAGGGTGCCCCTACACCATACTCCCCAAGAAAAAAAAATTGAGTTCCACCTCAAATATGGATCTTCTTTCTTGTCTTCCAGTTCCTTTGCATGTGTGCATTGTTTTCATTTTGCTAGATCTCAAGTACATTTGTATCTACTAGTGCATTTGTACTTTTTGGTCCAACAACATGTTTCTTGAGCCAATGCCAACTTGGTACAATGTAGCCATGTGATTATGTTTGTTTTCTTGCTCTAACTTGACCTTGGGCTACAATTGTAAATTTATTTTCTCTTTCATCCACTTTGTCTTCTTTACTTGTATAGGAAACAAACATATTAAAGAAATCATATTTTCCTTTTTCTTGAACATCACCCACCTCAACATCAATGTCACTATTACTTTCAAAAGTTTGAGAAAATTCAAAAGAAGACTCCTCCATTTTTTGTTCAACTAATTTTTCAAACAACATGTTGTTTTCAAAATTTGTTACCTCAACCATTACCTCATTTGGCTTTGCTTCATATTGTTGTACTGTTGTCTTCTCAATTAACAATAAGCTTTCAATTTCTATGCACTCATGCTTAAAGTTTGTTAATGCAAATTTCATCCCATCTTTGTCCATAATGTCATGTGTTATTTTTTTTGTTACACTTCACTACCCTACTATAATGCCACAGCCTTCCAAACACAAAGTGGCATACATCCAAATGCATAATATCACAAACTATTTCATCCTTATAACTGCTTATGTGAAACTCAACTTTGCATTGCTCATTTTCAATTACTTAATTTCCAATTTGAAGCCAACTCATAGAATAGGGTGTGGGGTGTGGTATTCTTTCCAACCCCAATTTATCTACCATGTATTCAGAAATAATATTATCAATGCAGATATCTAAAATCACAAATTGACAACATTTACCTTTGGACTTGCAAGTAGTTTGGAATAAGCTTTCCTTTTCCATCTTGCTTGCTTTCTTAACTACAATTTCTTCCTCCACCATTTCTTCCTCCTCTAGCTTCTTAGCCAACTTGAACAATGTATTTAATAATCTTTCTTCTTATTAAGAGCCATCCTTAAACATCAAATCTATTGAACCATGTTATCCAAATTAGTTAAATCACTTCCCAAAATCTTCTAGCTCTGATACCAATTTGATGTAGAGAAGGGGTGTATGATCTCAAATCAACTCAAAACTGATTCAACAAACCAAACTTTACAAACTTAGAACCCTAATTTGGAGGGTTTCTCTCACAATCTTCCTATTCCCCTAGTAGTACTTCAAAAGAGGTTTTTCCAACACAATTCTTTCGGAAGACATGGTACACAAATTATGAATATATTTACATATACCCATTTGGACATTTAACAACATATCAAAATCTTAGGGGTGGTCCCTTTGTACGGAACCCTTAAAAAATGGACTGTCCTACTTCTTGACTAGACTTAAGGTGGTGCAATAATTCATGTTTTTGGTCATAACTTTCAAACCAAAACTGATCTCCAAGAAATAAAACTTGATTCAAATACCCATTTGGCCCTTATTTAACTTATCTCAAAATCAAGGTAGGTTATTTTGTATAAAGATGCTTAAATTTGGACTATTCTCACTCAAATTAGGCCTACTAGGGTTTCAGACGTGTTTTAGTAAAATAGACACCACTTGCTTGAAACTTGATGAAATTAAATTAAACCAATACTAAAAGAAACTAGATTCATAGCTTTACCAAACACAATTGATTTTGAGTCAATATATTGTTGTACAATATCGTACTACATCAAGAAATAGTGATGCAATGTTCAGATTTGCAGCAAATCAATGGAACTTTATTGCTCAAACTTTAACATTACAACTTCTTTCCTTTGCGTCGACCTCCCAAGGCATTTTTAAACCTTTCACAATATTTTCCAATGGTTCACAACTAATTTTTCAAGTTCTAACTGTTCAACTTCCCTCATTTACAACTTATGACTCTTCATATTGCATGTTTTTGCAACTTTTGACAACTTGTGCAACTAGACACTTCCACACACCTAGCGACCTAATATGGACTCCAACACACATAACATGGTCATAAATGACATTATTTACATCAATCATTATCAAAACAAGACAAAACCCAAAATTGATTAGCATGTGCATGAGGGTGCCCCTACACCATAGGTCTCTTTATAGTCAATTCCTTCCACTTGTGAGTAGCCCTTACACACCAGTCTTCCTTTGTTTCTTACAACTTCTCCAACTTCATTCAGTTTGTTCTAGAAAACCCACTTTTTTCCAATCACATTCTTGCTTACAGGTCTAGGGACAAGTTCCCAAGTCTTGTTTTTCTCAATCTGCGTTAATTATTTTTTCATTACCTTAACCCAATATTCATCATTGCATGCTTTATTTACTATTTAGGTTCCACCTTTGAAGAAGATAAATATTTACATGTTCTTCTATAGCACTACTTCTTGTCATCACACCTTTCCTTTTATCACCAATAATTTGATCTTTAGAATGATCTCTTTGCACATACATGGGAGATTTAGGAATTCTTAATGGAACTTCAGCTTGAGTTTCTTCTTCTTCTGGAGCAACTTGCTCTTCAATCTAAATTTCCTTTTCTTTGCCTTTTTCAACCTTTTTTGTATCAGTAGGTCCATTTGACTCATATCCATTTGGTGAAGATCTTCATCTACCTTCACATTTGCACTTTCAATGATCTTTCTCAGTCTTTTGTTATAGCATCGGTAAGCCTTTCTCTTAGTAGAGTACCCAAGGAATATGTCTTCATCACATCTAGCATCAAATTTTCCTAATTCTTCATCTCTTCTAATGTAGCATTTGCTTCCAAAATTTTTGAAGTATTTGACAGTAGGAGTTCTACCATACCACATTTCATAAGGTGTATTTGTTTCTTCTGATCTAATTTACACTCTATTCTCAATGTAAACAACAGTGTGTATTGCTTCTTTCCAGTACACTTCTGGTAGGTATGATTCCTTGATCATTGCTCTGGTAGCTTCTTAAATAGTTCTATTCTTCCTTTCATCCACTCCATTTTGTTGAGGAGTTCGGGGAGTAGACAAATGTCTCTTTATTCCTCATTCTTCACAAAAAGCATTGAACTCACTTGAAATGAACTCACCACCTTTGTCAGACCTGAAGCATTTGATTCTCAAATCCAATTCATTTTCAACCAAAGCTTTGAATACCTTGAACTTATCTAGATCTTTTTCTTTTTCTCTAAGGAAAGTAACCCAAGTCATTCTTGAAAAATCATCAATAAGAAGCATGAAATACCTTTCACCTTGTAGACTTCTTGTTCTTGTAGGACCACATAGGTCTGTATGCACCAGCTCCAGCAAACTGGTAGAGGATTGGTCTTTGCTCTTGAAAGTGGTCTTTGTCATCTTCCCAAACTGACATTCTTTGCATATAATATTTACAGGCTTCACAATCTTAGGTAGATCCCTTACAACTTGAGCAATGCTTATTCTCACCAGATTATTAAAGTTAATGTGAAACATTCTCCTATGCCATAGCCAACTTTCATCTACTTTAGCCAACAAACAATAGTTTTCAGTATCTTTCAAATGATAAACATTACCATGAGTCTTCTTACTAGTAGGAATTAAGGTTCTGGAGCTATTCTTTATCTTACATCCATTGTCCTTGAAAACAAGATTATACCCTTTGTCACACATTTGTCCAATACTTAGAAGATTATGCTTCAAGCCCCTGACATAAAGAACATCATTTGTATTATGCTTACCATCAAAAGTAATAGATCCTTTTCCACAAATCTTACCAATTGCATCATCACCAAACCTAACAAGTCCTCCATCATACTTTTCAAACTTAACAAACTTACTCTTGTCTCCTATCATGTGATTTGAACATCTGGTGTCAATGATCCATTCATCTTCCTTTTCAGCATGAAATGTAGACAACTCTCCTGGACATCCTTCACACAGCTTGCAACATTAGCATAAACAGATTCTTCTTTAAGTGCAATAAACAAGCATTCACTACTATTACCATCATTGGAATTAGATTCATCATCAGTTACACTATCATCATCTATAACATAGTAACTCTTTCTTACCATCTTGAAGCATAGTGACCAATTTTACCATAACTGAAACATTTGAAAGGTAACTTACCTTTAAACTTTCCTCTGCTACCTCTTTTTATTCTGCTTGCAAATTTTGCCTCAAGCTTTGCAAAATCTTCTTCATCCGATTCCACAACATATTTATCTAATCTAGTAGTCTTTTCTTCTTTGGCCTTGAAAGTAGTCTCAGTTTTCACAGGGCCATTTGTAGTACCAAATTCTCTCATCTCAAAAGTAGTCAATTTATCAAGCAATTGATCTTTTGAAAGTTTACCCATATCAAACAATTATTCAATGGAAAATACCTTATGACTGTAGGATTTGGGAAGAGTTCTGAGTATCTTCTCCACAACATCTTCATCCTTTATCTTTCCACCAAGACCCCTGACGTTGCTAACAACTTCATCAATCTTTTGTATGTAACTTGTTACATTCTCATCTTTAGTCATCCATATAGTTTCATGTGTGGTCTTCAAGTTCTGCAACTTAGCCTTCTTGACAAATGCATCACCTTCATAGATTTTCTTCAACTTGTCCCAAATCTCATGAGCAATTTCCAGATCCACAACTTTTTCCATTTCAGTGTTAGACAGGGCATTCAATAGAGCATTTTTAGCTTTATAATTGGGCTCAAAATCTTTGATCTCTTCTTCAGATGGTGGATCATCTTTAGGTATTGTGTACTTATCTTTAACAATTAACCAAACATGATAACAAATAGAGATAAGATAACTTTGCATTCATACCTTCCAGTAGGCATAGTCAGATCCATCAAACTGAGGAATGTCTTTCTTGTGTGCCATCCCAGATCTACCTTAAGCTATTAGTCTTTCTTCCAAGGAACCTCGCTTTGATACCAATTATTGAAAGGTACAAGACAATTGAGAGGGGGGTGAGTCAATTGTATCAAAAACTTTTAACTTTTTTACACAATATCACTTTCACATTCACTTAATTTAACTCTATATTCTATTATGAACATTAAACATGAATACCAAAATCAAAACATGAACACATCTACACCATACACACATGAACACCAAATTTTTAAATGGAAAACCTTGAACAGGGAAAAACCACAGTGAGTGTTAGCTCACAATATAATGTAGTAACAATACTGAATATCAAAAGAGGCTCACTGCCAAAGGGCTCACTACCTAGAGCTCACTGCCCAAATGAATGGCTCACTACCAAAGGGTGGCTCACTACCTAGGGTTGGCTCACTGCCAAGGGTTGGCTCACTACCAGGGTGAACTGATATAGTAGCATCTATACCATGCTTGAGTTTAGTTCCATTGAAGTGTAATATCTCCTCTTCTCTGCTCTGCTTTTACAACTCACACTTTATCATCACATATTCACAACATATCACCTCATTTATGAATTCATTACATACATTTATACCAATTATCAACCTTGGAATGTACATCAAGGTTGGCATTACAATCTACAACTATTGGAACTATCTCCAAGGTCGGCATACATACAAAAATCAAATTAGGACTAGACCTAAACAAAATTGCGGGGCAAATGAATGAAGGAGGAATACTTCATGGATTAACTTAGACCCAAATACATCTTCACACACTTAGATATGCTCATACAATCCATGAATCACCTCCACAACAAGTGTAACTAACCAGGTTAGCTAGAACAAGTGCACAACATCAAGAACACTTAGATACATGCTTCCAAGATCTTAATTGTAGCTTGTGGATCAAGCACATGCCTTCAATACATTCTAGAGACATCTATGAATAGTATATAATCACTTGGGAGCCAACAAATCCAACTGCAAAAGATCTCACTTGAAAACAACAAATATCACTTAAGAACACATCATAGACTGCTTCTTAACAGACACTGTCAAACTCTACTAGTCAATTACTTGCTTTCTGGAGTACCAAATAACAAATCCTTTAGAATGAAGATAGCTAAGGACATTATAAGCTTAATCCCAAAACCACAAGACCAAAATCCATATTGCAGAGATATGTGGAGCAAAATACTATCTCCCTGTCACTCTGCAAACATTGCCAGACATAGTCTTCAAACTAGTGAATAGAACTTTTTTTGCATAGTGATCTGGACCACCAAATTATGGATTTAGCATCTTCAAACCCTTCTCTAAATCATATCCAAAGTTCATACTCTAGTCTTTAATCGAGAGAAAATGTGGAGCAAAATACTCAGATAGTGTTCTTCAATCAGTCAACAAACAAGAATATCAGAAGATACAGTTGGCACCAATGACAACATAAACATGTTGACATCAATGACAACACCAGTTAGCACATACTTACAACAAGGAGTACCAAATGTCTTAGGGGATGTTGGTAATAGGGCCACACAAAATGTGTCATGTAGGTCATATTCACCACATCCCATGTCACTTGCTTTGATCTTGACTTCGAGAGGAGTGGATGTTTGTGATGTGGTTGTGATATTGGAAGGATCAATGTATGAAGTGGATGATGTATGATTAGCATGGGAGGTGGATGTTTTGATGGCATTATTATAAGGACAAAAAGTATGGTCATGTCCTTCTAAGAAGTTGCAGTATTGGAAAGGATGGGGATCGACATAGACAGTAATTTCCATGCCGTTGTGGGGGAATTTTAGACATTGATGGAAGGTGGATGGGATGGCTTGCATAGCATGAATCCATGGTTGGCCTAGAAGGATATTATATGGGAGGTCAAGATCAAGCACTTGGCATTTGGTTTCCAAAATATTTTGACCTACTTGGATGGGAAGCTTGATGGTGCCTTTAGACAATTATTTGGAGTCATCATATCCTTTGATAGTTATACACTCACTAGAGTCCACAAGCACATCGAGGTATCCCAAATGTTTTATTAATTTTAGAGTGTAAAGATTTAGGTCGAAGCCACCATCTAGTAAGAACCATTTGATGGTATGTTTATGGATTAGGACTTTGATGTGTAGGGCTTCATTATGTGCAGCATTAGATGTGGGTAGGTCATTTTCCAAGAAGGTGAGGTGATGAGGTGAGGCGAAGAGACCTACCATGTCTTGGAATTGATCAATATTCAAATTGGTAGGGACTTGGGTTTCCATTAAGATTTTGTCGAGGACTTCTTTATGGAGGGGAGATATGTGAAACAATTCGAGGATGGAGATTTGTGCAGGGGCTTTTCTGAGGTGATCTAGGAGGTTGTACTTGTGGGTGGATGGTGGATTAGTAGGTGCAAATGTAGAGGGTTTATCATTGGTGGGAGCTCCACGCATGGAGACACGGACGTGATGAGTGGTAACAGCACAATTAGGTGTTTTGGCTCTAATGGTGATGGTATTGACATGATTGGAATAATCTTCTATTCGACCCACAACGGAATTGAAATATAAAGGAGGTGGCATGATGTTGTATGTTTGGTTGGAAGATGAGGCTTTTCCATTGTTATGATCCGGAAGTGGATCCTTGTATGCTCCTAAATTGGCATTAGGTGATTGTTTTGGAGGTTCATCGATGGTTATATCACCTCTATCTATAAGGTCTTGGATGCAATGTTTCAACCTCATACAGTTGGATGTTTTATGCCCTTTCACATGATGATATTCACAATAAGCATTATCATCAAACCATGAGGGTTTAAATTGATTTTCATCATAAGGCTGAATAGGGGGTAATGTTATCAAATCTACCTTTACAAGGTTGTTTAAGACATTTTCGATGGGTTCCCCTAAAGGTGTGAATTTTCTCTTTGGGTTATTGTTTTGTCTTGGCGGTCCCCTAGGAACATTGACATTATTATTGTTATTGGATGTACTTGGTGGAATGGGATTTTCTACATTTTGGATGGCCTTCACATTGGTGACACTGTCATTGAGGGTGTTTTTGTTCTTACCCCAAAAGTGGGGTTTGTCATTGGATTTTGCATTGTTTTTCGTATGGGAAGTGTTGGTGTTATTGTTGTTGACTTGTTGTTGTTGTTGGTCTTTTTGTCATTGTTGTAAAGTTTTATAGAACCTTTAGCAATAAGGGCTCTTTCAATGGTTGTCCCTTTGTCTATAACCTCCTCAAAGGTTGATGCACATTGGATTTGTATGTGGAACCCCATTTCTTGGTTGAGATTAGTCACAAACATGGTGACTAATTGTTTTTCAGGAATTGGCCATGGGAGTTTGCTTGCTAGGCTTCTCCACCTTTGTAAGAAGGTGGTGAAGGATTCCCCACTTTTTTGTTTTGTGTTGCAAAGATCAATCATGGATATTTCATGTTCAAAGTTATAGGAGAAATGATTTACAAATTTCTCTGCAAGCTCATGGAATGTCTTAATACCGGGGGGGAGATGAGAAAACCATTTGGTAGCTTGACCACTAAGGCTTCTAGGAAAGAGTCTCATTAAATATGTGTCACCATATGAGACCTCTAGGAAAGAAATGTAGAATTCCTTAAGGTGTTCTCTAGGGTCTCCCTTTCCTTTGTATTTATTAAAATTTGGTGTTTTAAAATTTTTAGGAAAGGGTGGCATGTGGATGGTTCTATCAAATGGGTAAGGGAAAATATCCTCAAAAGGATATTGCTCTCTTTTGTTTCCATATTGCATATCATCAACCTTTTGGATCAAAGATTGCACAATGCTAGGTAAATCTTGGGTAGGTGGTGATTGTGGAATGTGGGCTTGTTGGTTTTAGATTAATTGTTGGAGGAAAGGTGGAATTTGTTGATGTTGGGTGATTTGATTTTGTGGGGTTTGGTTTTGATTTTGATTTTGATGGGTGAGGTATTATTGGTAGGCAAGGCATTGTTGTAGAACATGTGGAAAAATTTGTTGGTTTTGATTAGGATTTTGTTGTGATGTTTGGGTGGAAGAAGTAATGGGTGGTTGGGAAATTGGAGGTTATACGTGTGTGAAGTTGGACAAAGGGTTATTGCATGGATTGTTGTTAGGAATGTTGCACATGTTGTAAGGTGGTTGGGAGAATAATTGTGTCATAAAGGCGATGGTGTTGGCATCAAATTCAGGCACACTTGTGGAAGCACTTGTGTGCATGGTGTTGTTAGGAATGTTAAGGGTGATTTGTGGCATGGATGTAGTGATATTGGAATTTGGGATGTATTAGGATTGGTCTTGGAAGATGATGGTTGTGAAGTAGTGGGTATGGTGGCACCATTTTGAAGGAGGAATTCAAGATATCTATTGGGATCTGATTTTAGGACTCTATCAAGTATGTCCATATAATTGGCATCTTGCGTAAAATCTAAGACATCTTGATCTACATTGTTAGTGTTAATGGGTGGAAAAGAATTTACCATAGCATTGGCATCAAGTGTTGATTTTTGTTGGATTATAGGAACATTGTTTTGGTTGGTATTAGGCATCCCAATGCCAAAATTGATTCTAAAAGGTTCCATTTCTTTGTCCTTTTTAGCTTGAGACCTTGTAAAGGGCATACAATGGATTTGATGTGAATTTGGTTGGATTGTTGAAAGGGGGGTGAAGGTTGAGACCTTAGAGAATGGATTTCAAAATATTGGACCCAAGGATAGGTCATGGTGGACTTTGGTGTGATGAAGGGGAATAAAGATTTAGCCTTTAGAGAATAAAATCTCAAAATTCTAAACCTAAGGGTGAGTTATGGTGGATATGATATGGAAAGGTTTAGTATAGGTTTTATTTGTAGAGAATAGATCTCAAAAGTTTTAAACCTAAGGATGATGTAAATGATGAAGGTATGAGGATGGATGAAAAACCTTAGAGGTTAACCTCAAAGATAAATGGATGAATTGATTTTCAAAAATTTTATAGACCTAAGAGGTAGATAAGTGAAAGGATAAATTGAAAACGACTTTGGGAAATGATTTTGGGATAATGGTATAAGATAACCTTTAGAGATTAAATATAAAAAGGATTTCTTAGACCAAGGTGACAATGTATATGTAGGTGAATAATGATTTTAAGGATGACCTTAGGATGAATTTGAAAGGGATGATGATTTGGAAATGGGTGACTAAGATGTACTTAGTATGGTTTAAATGATAATCAACCAAGGAAAAACCTTAGATGACTTAGATATTGGATAACTAAGGATGTGGGATAATTTTTATGATGTATGAAAAGGATTTTCAAATAAAAGGTGAACTTAAATAGATCTAGATCTTTGGATTATAAAAGGGGGGGATTATTTTACTTGAAGATAGACTAATGATCAACAAGCAAAATGGGATACCTTAGAATATATCAACTTAGAAGTTGTCTAGGCTCCTAGATCAATTATCCTAAAGGTTTACAAAGGCTAATTTATAAAAGCACTTAAGGTAGACAAAGTCTTAAGACCTTATAAACTAGAGGATGGTAAGATCTAGATTTAATCTTTGCACAAAATTGATTTGAGGGATGGTTTTTTTGGATGTTGATTGATTTTGATTTTGTATGAATTTTGATTTTTTGGATGTTGATGTTGGATATTGGATAATGTGGATAGGATTTGGACAAACTTGAATAAGGTTGATGGATGTTAGAAAATGAAAGTTTGGGATGACTTAGATTCAAAGTGGATTTTGAAATGGAGTGCAAAGGTCCAAGGATGAAAATTGAAATGTTTTTCTAAGGTCAAATGGATAATGGAGGATAAATGACTTTAGATGAAACGATTAATGGAAATGGGATAAAAGATCTTGAGGAGAAAGTTGGGTTGGTGGGATAAGGTATGACCAAAGATTAAAGATCAATTCTAAGGTCAAATAGGATGAGCGTGAGTGGACTTAGATGAAAGGTTGGATTATAGTTGGAGATGGAAATATGGACTAATTTTGGACTTGGCAATTGATTTTGGATGAGATTATCCTCAAAAAGGGTCCAATAAAATCAAAATGATTTTCTCTAAGGTCTAGATGAAAAGGATGTGGATGAATTTTGAACAAGAGGTTATGGATTATGATCAAAGGTGAATTTGGATTTTGATGAATTTTGACAAGGTGACCACATCTTTGGATTGAATAGAGTCCAAGGATTCTAGGACAGGTCAATAGACATGTGTGGGATTTTTCCTACAAATGGCACTAATTTCTGGATAGAAAGCGTCAAGATAGAGGAAAATGGCATTAGAACATATATAGATGGTGTTGTGATTCAAGTTTATGGTGCCACAGGAAACTTTTATAGTTCCAAATAGAGGAGTTATGGCATTGAAGTGAAACAGTCTCTAAGATTTCAACTAGGGATTTGGTAATTTTTGGTAAATTTTGGATTTTTAGCTCAAGATTTTAGATTTTTTGAAGGTCAAATGCTTTGTTTTCAAGGTTCAAATGGTTAATCTTGAGGGCTCAAATGTTCAATGGTTTGATTTTTAAAGATTCAAGTGGTTTTGGACAATGTTGATAAGATTTTTTAGCAACTAGATACAAATCAAACAATCAAACACAATGGCTTTTGACTCATTGTATCAAAATAACTTTTGCTTTCACGGGGCATAACATGAAGACGCTCCAAGCACATTAACATCCTATTAATTATTCAAGTAGGTGTGTATGAGATCATAAGCCCACTTCACTACATTTATATGGGTGTAACATGCAAATCCCATGAGGAGGAAACTAATCGCTTTTGATCACCCAAGATTGCTCATTACGTCATGAGGGGAGATCATACATGAAATGCACACCTATTTCTAGAGGGCATTTGCACTTGGAGATAAATCAAATGTGGCTTGTACAATAACTTCACATGCCTAACTGGTATTCATTGCATTACAATCTCATACGGTCAAAAGGTCTTAAGCTAGGATAATTACAAGCTTCTAGGGGAATCCTCTAGCATATGCAAGGTACTTGAGGCCTGAATCTGTGAATGGGGCTATCCCAATTGGCTGATGCTCAACCACTCAAGTCTTGGCAAACCAAGGGTCTTGAAGGGCTATTGCTTGGAGACGAGAGGGTCCTTCCTTTAAAGCTATCTTTTGAATCACAATGTTTATATACTACGCTGAAACATGTGGTTGAGGTCATCCCTTGGGGGGGTGAAATCCCCAAGAAGGCCTCCTAAGAAGAAACTGTCCTTTTGTTTTTTATCCCCAAGATCACACTAGGTGCAAGGGGAGGGCATACACAAGAAAAGTAACCCCTTCGACTAACACTTAAAAGCATGAAAAATGTTCACAAGTAGACTTTTGATCCCCAAGATCACCCTAAGGTGCGAGGGGAGAGCATACATCTACAAGCAAACCCAGCAAAGCACATAAGTTAATTATCCCTCTAACTAATTTAGTGTGACTAAGCTAGTGAGAAAATAAATAGTCTTCTACTGATGAAACCTACAACAAACCAATCAGTAATTTCAATATTTTTCTCTAACTTGCATTCTTTAACCTACACAGATGTGTTAGTACCCTTCACAAATCCTAAAAAGTAGTTAACAAAATGGTGCCAAAATAGAGATAAAAAGGTGCTAAAACTTAATTAGATGGCACTCAAAATTAGGAACAAGGTGCTAAAACAATAGAAAAAGGTGATAAAACTCTCTAATTGTAAGATTAAATAGACAATGGATAATAAAATGAGGATGGTGCTAAAAATAAGACAAATGGCACTAATTTATAGCATGGCACTGAAAATTTAGAAAATGGCACTAAAAATGTGGGAAATGGTGCTAAAACATCTGTTACCTGTCTTACCTAGCTAACTAGTTGGTTGGTGCCATTCTATATGTATATGGCGCTAAACCAGAGATTTTCCCTAAAATTTGCTCAAAAAGGAATGTTCACTTGAAACAAACAGGTCAAATGGGGGTTGGAAGACTTCCTATCCTATCAAAAGGCACCAAGAACTAGATTAGAAGAAAACCATTTAGTGGAGAGTGAAATAAACTAAGGTTATACAAAAAAAAATTTCAAATATTCCTAGATAAATTTCACCATTAGGACCCCATGTGTTTGTTAGTTTCTGATAAAAATAGAGAGTGCTAAACACTATAATGTGTTAAAACTTCTAAAAACACCTTAAATTTTTTTGCTAAGCTTAAAGTTTTAGAAAAGTTGTGGGATTATGGCGTCAAAATAGTGCCAAATAGTGCCAAAATAATCCCAAATGGCATCATTCCATAGATCGATAGTGCCAAAATGAGAGCTTTTGGCATTGAAACTTCTCCTTGTTTGGCTCCTTTCAAGAAAACTCAAAAAAATGGTTAGATTGGGACCATGGGATCCCACCGAGTGTGCCAAATGAAGATGAGAAAGTTAGGATTACATAAAAACATGAAAGAAAGCAAATAAACAAGAAAGTTATACCTTTCAATGCATCCTAGCTCCTCACTCCTTTATAAGGTGGAGGAACTTACACCCTTAGTCCCTAGCTATACCCAAACTATGGATTGAAATGTGAAATGCTCTCTATTTGTCAACACAAATATCACTATAACCTAGCTAAAATGGAGATGATTGAGATAAATTTTGGCATAATATGATTACTCTAAAATTGGATGATGAAATGGCTTGTGGAGGCTTGTATTTATAGGCAAATGGGAGGTGATTTTGATCCAACGGTGGAGATTGATTGTTGAGATCAATGTATGAGATTGATTGTGAGATGGAGGGCTAAGATTTGATTAAAAAAAATTGGATGTTGGAGAATAAAAATGAATCTTTTATTCATTTTGAGGAGGACTTAGAATTAAATGTGATTTAGATGTATGAGGAAATTAAAAATTAATTTCCTTGGGAGGAGGTGGAATTAAAAATTCCATTTTATGTGGAAGTGTGAAGGTCATAGGACAAATGTACATTTTTAGGCTCTTACATTTGTAAGCTAAAATTGTGGAAGATGTTTTATCATGAAAATGGTAAAAATGAGTTAGAGGGTTTATGTATTTTTTGCATTTTTTAATTTGTGGGCATGGAAGAAGGTGCTAAACATGATTTAACCAAGTTAATCAAGGTGATTAGCTTAGTTAATGTGGCTGGAAAAAATTAGTGAGTGGAGTAATCAAGGTTTAGGATTAATTAAATAATGATTTATTTAATTAATCCAAGTCTAGGGGTCATGTAGGCTAGGGTAGCTAGTTAAATAATAGTTATTTAATCAGCTAGGTTAGAGGTAGGCTAATTAGTAGGGTTGATTAACCAGATAAGTATGATTTATCTAATTAATTAGGTTTAATGAGATGGACAAATTAACCAAATTAATATTTGACATATTTATTTAATTAATTAGGATGATTTTAGTAAGGTGTGACTATTGAATTAATTAAATTAATTCAATTTTAGGGTTAATTGATGAAGGATGGATGAATGGTTTAGGGGCTGGATGAGATAATTAATTAAATAAAAATTTAATTAATTAATTAGATGAAGAATTGTTGATGTGGATGATGTCGAAGGGTGGTTAGAAGGGTTGAGACATTTTTAGGTGTCTACAATAGGTTTTATGTTAATATAGTAATAAAACATTATTTTCCAAGCTATATTATTTGTTGTTAATGTTTACAAAGAAACATCTATAGTAGATAGGTGTTTTTCTTGAAGTTTCGTTAGTCTCTCAATCTTTTTTGTGTCTTGGATGATTGAAGTGATGATGCTTCATTCCCTTAGACTATTTTCTCTTCATCAAATAATTTGGATTTTGTTGTATCCAAATTGTGTTTGAAAAACTTTTGTTGTATGTAACCTTGTATGATGCCAATTCTTGCAAGATTGATGTGAGTGTGTTTGTCCCCCATGTTCTTACCTCCATAGTTAGGAGGGATGGTTCATTTGGAATCACATGGTTAGGTAGTAGACACCAATATTAGTTTGTAAGAGTGGAGCCATGGAGAATTAGTTGGAAAAGCTCGATGAAGCCCTTAAGTTCATGGTATTTATTTATGCTTTGTATTTGAACAAGTTTGTAGATTTGAGTACATTTTATTTTAGAGAATGTAAACAATTTTGAAACATATCCATCCATGTATTTATTGGATGTATGTACAAATTTGTAACATTATTCATATATTGATCTTGGATCGAAAATGTATGTGCAAATGGGAAATGATGCTTTAGTGAATAGAATGTACTTTTTCATGAAATTTGCAAAGTATTAATTTGTAAATTTTTATATGATGATTATGATTTTGTTGAGATATGGAATTCAATAATTTTATCTACTCATTTTTAGATTTATATGGTAGAATTTTATGCATAAAACATGTTTTGTAGCCATTTACTTGAAGCATTATCAATTATGCTTTTGTATGCACTTGGGGTTTGGGGGAGTATTTTACTATCCAAACATAGTGTTTTAGGATTGAAAACATAAATTTCCTATAGGTGAACATCCTCCCAAAATAATATAAGAAAAACTATGGAAAATTGAGTTTTTTGTTTTATTTTTGCTTCCCCTATGTCTTTGTCTACCCACACACTTTCTTGAATGTATGTGAGTTTGAACACTCATCCATTAAGGTGAAGACAACTATGAACACACATCCACTAGTGTAAATATAATTCCCACTAGCATATGTGCCTTGTGTGTTATTCATTTTTTTATATTATATGTTGTATTAAGTGATTTGATAGTGTATTATGGTATACATATGTTATGATCTTTTGTACAAAAAATTACAATGAAGGCTTGTATTTCCATCAAGGTGTTTTGATGGTGTACTTTGGGTACTTATGTTGTGATTTTATATGTTTTATCACTATATGTGATTTTTTGAATTATCATCAATGTACATTGTCAATGAGACTTTGTATTGGCATCTTTTTTTTACTATGTATTATGGGATGCATATGGCATGATAATTTTATGTGTTTAGACTATTGTATTATTTCAACTTCACTATTTTCATTATATTTGTTTAATATGATGTTGATATTTGATGCAGGAGCATCCAATAGTGTAAGTGCAATCTTGCATCACCTAAAAAGATGATGTTGTTTCCATTTCTTTTCAAAATTAGTATTTCTAGCTCCATAATCGCTTGAATAATGATGTAGAACTTTCAGTTTTTCTAAACTGCTAAAAATAGAAAATTGTCATTTTAGGAAAGTTCGCATTTGGGCACGGATTGAAGTGAAAATTTACAAGAAGCTTTGTAAATGAAAAATAATACCTTTGGTGAAGGAATCATGCAAAGATCATTTGTGAGCTGAAAGATATTAAAATTTCTATTTCTCGAAAAATGCTTGAAAATTATTCAAATTCAAGTTTGAGGCACTAAATGGTCTTGTATAGGCCCAAAAATTGCTAGAACTAGCAGAGCAAGTTCTTAAGCATAGAGCACTCCACAATCTTTCTAATGTTTCAAACAACGTGTCAATCAGACACCTAGATCAAAAGTTATGGCTTTCGGAAGTTGACCTATTTTTGGAGGGAGATCCAAATTTTGAAAATCGGCTATTGGCCACCAAAAGGGGCTATATAAGACCATTTTTAGGAATCCTTTCGAGTAGTAGAGATAAGGGGGAAAGTGTAGAGTCAAGAATAGGTGGGAAAATAGAAACCTTAGCTCATTTGGAGTTACAGAAGGTGGAAGATTCTAGGGTCTTGATATAGGTAGCTATAATGTGTTGCAGCCTATTGAGGATTGATCCCTTTGATTGTATTTGAGCTTCTGTAATGTAATGAGTTGTCTAAATCAATAAAATAACATTCTATTTTCTATGTGCAATTTCTATTGTTGTGTGTTTTACGATTTACCCCCTTCATCAAGTGGTATCAGAGCAAGGGTTCCTGAGTGTGTAGACAAATTGCCAACCGTGAGAAAGTTTGCACTAGGACCTAATGTTGTGGGTTTGCTATGGAGATCAAGATGCCTCCACAAAGAAACCATGTTGGAAGAAATGCTTTGATAGAAGAGGGTTTTAGATCCCTGCAAAGGCAGATTGACGTATTGTAAGAGGAGCTACAAAGAGGGTTTGAGTAGAGAACAAGAGAAGAAATTGAAGATGAAGTTGAAGAAGAGCTATCTAAGGAAGAATAAGAAGTTACAGGAGATTCTACATAAGTTAGGTTGTTAAGGGGCATTTTGAAGATCGTAAAGAGGCCTAGGATCGAAGTTTCTACCTATTTTGGAGATTTGAATCCAGAACAACTTATTGATTGGATCAATGACATGGAGGAATATTTTGAGTATGAAGATGTGGAGGACCCAGATCGGGTCAAGTTTGTAAAAACAAAGTTGAAGGGCCATGCTAGTATTTGGTGGTAGCAGGCCTAGTTGGAGAGAAATAGAAGAGGAAAATAAAAGATTACTAGATGGGATCGGATCGTGGAGAAACTGAAGAAGTAGTTCATTCCTGTGGACTATGAGATGGAGTTGCTAGAGAAGCTAGAAGGATTGAAGCAAGGTAACAAGTCTGTCAAGGACTATACAAAAGAGTTTTATAAGATTACTATTAGGATAGGCCATGCAGAGGCTAATAAGGAGAAGGTAGCCTATTACATTAATGGGTTGAGGCCAAGTAATCAAGAGGAGATGAGCCTGGTCAGAATGACCACCATAGAAGATGCATACCAATTTTCCCTGAAGGTGAAAGAGAAGCTGAATAAAATATTTGATAGCAAGCAAAGGGGAAGAGGTCAAGGTGGAAGGACTGGTGGAAGAGCCTATGGAGGCCAAAATGAAGATCCAAAGAAAAGTGAAGAAACTGGCACTGGTCGAAATCAAAGAGGAGAGAATAGCTACTACCCTCATGACCAGAGTAATGGTGAGCAAAGAGGAAGAGGAGGTTTCTGAGGAACCTATTTTCAATGTGGAGAGGAAGGACATTGAGCATACGAGTGTCCACAACATCAAGGAAGGATAAATAGAAGACCTAAAGGTAATGCACAAGTTGTACATGTAGATGAAGATGCACAGTCTGAGCATTCTAAAGATGTTGAGAGGGGAGAAACCCTAGTTGTCAGAAGAACCTTGTTGAATGAGGAGAAAGAACTAGATCAGAGGAAGAATTTATTCTACACAAGATGCAAGTGTGAAGGTGAGTGTTGTGATATTATTATTGACAATGGAAGCACTGACAATCTTGTTTTAGAGGAGATGGTTAACAAGTTGAAGTTGACAAGAAGAAAGCATCCACATCCATATCAGATTGTGTGGTTGCAAAAGGACCATAGAACTTTGGTCAATGAACAATGTATAGTCAAGTTCAAGATTGGTGACTACCATGATGAGGTGTTGTGTGACATCATACCAATGGATGCATGCCATATGTTATTGGGGAGGTCATGGTAGTATGATAGGTGCACTGTCCATGATGGCCATGTAAACACATACTCCTTGACAAAGGATGGAGTTCGTCATAAGTTGAAGCCCTTGAAGGAGGTGGAAGAAAAGGTATGTAGTACTGCTAGAATTTGCTTGGTAGATGGTAGAAATATTTGAGAGGGTATGAAGCATGAGCATCATTGCTTTGCATTGATCCCTAAGATTAGTCAAGATAAATGTGAAGATGTACCAACAGAAGTTTCAGATATGTTGGAATAATTTCAGGACATTGTCTCTAATAATGTACCAGAAGGTTTACCACCAGTGAGGAAGATAAGTCATCAAATGGATTTGATACTAGGAGCCAGTTTGCTAAATAAGGCATCCCATAGAATGACTCCTGCAGAGAATGAAGAGCTGAATAGACAAGTTCAGGAGTTGTTGAGGAAGGGACTAATAAGGGAGAGCCTAAGTCCATGTGTAGTACCTACAGTACTATCACTGAAGAAAGATGGAGAGTGGAGAATGTGTACATATTCTCAATCCATCAATAAGATCTTGATCAAGTACATATTTACATTGCCTAGAATGGATGACATAAGGGATTGTTTGAGTGGAGCCAAGTACTTCATGAAGATTGACCTGAAGAGTGGGTATCACCAGATCTGAATCAGAGAAGGAGATGAATGGAAGACAGCCTTCAAAACCAAAGAAGGTTTGTATGAGCACTTGGTTAGTCATGCCATTTGGGCTAACCAATGCACCAAGCACACTCATGCGGCTCATGAACAAGGTATTGAAGGAATTTTTGGGAATTTTTATTATTGTTTATTTAGATGACATTTTGATTTTTAGTAAGACTTGGGATGAGCATCTAATGCATATCAGAAGACTTTTAGAGAATTTGAGGGAGGAGATGTTGTTGATTAATTTGAAGAAATGTAGTTTTGCAAAGAAGGAGTTGGCATACTTGGGATTTGTTGTCTCAGAGGAAGGTCTTAAGATGGACCCAAATAAGGTGAGAGCTATCCTTGAATGGCCTACACCAAAAAGTGCTATTGAGGTACGATCTTTTCATGGTTTGGCAAGTTTTTACAAAAATTTTATCAACAATTTAGTAGCATTTGTGCACCCCTAACTGAGACAATGAGAGGGGATAGAAAATAGTTTAAATGGACTACAAGAGCAAACAAGAGTTTTGATACATTGAAGTAGAAAGTCATAGAGCAACCTATTTTGGTACTTCCAGATTTCAATAAGGTATTTTAGGTAGATTGTGATGCTAGTGGTAGTGTTATAGGAGCTATTTTGAGTCAAGAAGGTAAGCCCATTGCCTATTTTAGTGAGAAGCTTAATGATGCTAAGAAAAACTTTTTTTTTTATGATCAAGAGTTTTATGCAATAGTTCAAGATTTGAAGAAATTATCTATTGCCAAAAGAGTTTGTTTTATATATTGATCATCAAGATTTATAATATCTTAATAGTCAAGGAAAGTTGAACTAGAGGCACTTAAAATGAGTTGAGTTTTTGTAGAGTTATACTTTTGTTTTGAAGCACAGGAGTGGGAAGTCTAAAAGAGTTGCAGATACCTTGAGCAGAAGGCAAAACTTGTTGACAAAAATGAAGATAGAGGTTGTTGGGTTTGATGAGCTCAAAAGTTTGTATCTTGAAGATCCATATATTGCAAAGGCTTGGAAATCTTGTTTGGAACCTATTACTTTGGACAGGACAAAATGGTTGGATTTCATAATCCAAGTTGGCATGTTGTTTAGGGGAAGCTAGTTGTGCATTCCAAGGAGTTCCATGGGAGAGAAACTGATTAAGGAGAAGCATAGTGGGGGATTAGCTGGACACTTTCATTGAGATAAGACCATTGCTATTATTGGTGAGCATTATTATTAGCCACAATTATAGCAGGATGTGAGGAAATTTGTGCAAAGTTGCACAATGTGCTAGATGGCAAAAGGAGCAAGTCATAATACAGGGTTATATCAGCCATTACCTATACCAGAGAAGCCATGGGATGATATTAGTATGGATTTTGTTCTTGGTTTACCAAGGACATAGAGAGGACATGATTCCATTTTTGTGGTGGTAGACAGATTCTTGAAGATGGCACATTTTATTCCTTGTAAGAAGACTAATGATGATGTTCATATTGCAAAGTTATTTTTTTAGAGAGGTGGTAAGACTACATGGTCTATCTAAGAGCATAGTTTCAAATTGAGATACCAAGTTTGTTGGTTATTTTTGGAGGACATCATGGAAGAAGTTGAAGATAGATTTGAAGTTCATTTCTACACACCATCCATAGACTAATGGACAAATAGAAGTGGTGAATAGGAGTTTGGGTAACCTGCTACGATGCTTAGTAGGAGATAAGCCCAAGGGATGGGATTTGATTCTACCATAGGCAGAATTTCCTTACAACAATTTTGTCAATAGGAGCACGGATAAATCACCAGTCTAGATTGTATATGGGAGTACTCCAAGAAATGCTTTAGAGTTAAGGAAGTTGGACAAGGGAGAAAAGGCAAGTGCCAAAGCTGAAGACTTTGTAGAACACCTGAAGCATTTGCATGAAGAGGTGAGAAAGCACATTAATAACATGAATATTTAGTACAAGGCTAAGGAAAATTAGAAGAGGAGATATAAGGAATTCCAGGTAGGAGATGAAGTCATGGTTCACTTGAGAAAAGAAAGGTTTCCAGTTGGAACATATAATAAGTTGAAAATGAAGAAGTTTGGACCATGCAGAATTTTGAAGAAGCATGACTCAGGAAATGCATATGAGGTAGAGTTGCTGAGTGGGATCAACATTTCCCCTATTTTCAACAGTGTTGATTTATCAAAATATCATAAAGGTGGAATAGAGGATGGACAAACAGAAGAATAGTGGAGTATTCCAGCATCTACTTCAAAGGGGGAGATAGAAGAGATCTTTGATAGCCATGTGGGAAGAAGTACTCAGAATAGACAATATGAAGAATTTCTAGTGAAATGGAAAGGAAAGTCTGTTGAAGATTCTTCATGGTTGTCTAAGGCAGAGGTTGACCATTTGGGTTTTCCTCAAACAAACACCTGAGACGTGACAGGGTCACTTCTCAAATTACCCTAGGTGTCTAATGCAAGAGCATCCAATGGTGTAAGGGAAATCTTGCATCACCCAAAAATATGATGTTTCAAAATCATTTGATGTTGTTTCCATTTCTTTTCAAAATTAGTATTTTTGGTTCCATAATCGCTTGAATAATGATGTAGAACTTTCAATTTTCCCAAACTGCTAAAAATAGAAAAGTGTTATTGTAGGAAAGTTTGCATTTGGGCATGAATTAAAGTGAAAATTTATAGGAAGCTTTGTAAATGAAAAATAAAACCTTTGGTAAAGGAATCATGCAAAGATCATTTGTGAGTTGAAAGATATTAAAGTTTCTGTTTCCTAAAAAATGCCTAAAAATTATTCAAATTTGGTTTTGAGGCACTAAACGGTCCCGTACGGGCCTAGAAGTAGTCCAAATTGGCAGAGTGGGTTCTTAGATGTAGAGCACTCTATGATATTTCCAACGCTTTAAATGTCGCATCAATCAGACACCTGGATCAAAAGTTATGGCTCCCAGAAGTTGACCTATTTTTGGAGGGAGATGCAAAATTCAAAATTAGGCTGTTGGCCGCCAAAAGGGGCTATTTAAGACCATTTTTGGGAATCCTTTGGAGTAGTATAGATAAGGGGGAAAGTGTAGAGTCAAGAATATGCAGGAAAATAGAAACCCTAGCTCATTTGGGGTTACAGAAGGCAGAAGATTCCAAGGTCGTGAGATAGGTAGCTGTAATGTGTTGTAGCCTATGGAGGATTGATCCCTTTGATTGTATTTGAGCTTCTGTAATGTAATGAGTTGTCCAAATCAATAAATAACATTCTATTTTCTATGTGCAATTTCTATTATTGTGTGTTTTATGATTTACCCCCTTCACCAATATTTGTATCTAGTTCAACCTTGTGGATTATTGTTGATTTTGCATCTCATATCTTGATCATGCTAGTCATAGGTGATTTATAGTTAGATGTGACAATTTAATATCATTTTATGAGTTATATCACATTGGGTAATGAATAAAAGTTTCACCTAATGTACACGTGATGTTTCACCTATGTCTGTAGGTATAGGTTTCCCCAATAGTGGTTAATTAGAGATGGTTGTCTTGGGTAAAGCATGTTTCCTTAACCTCCATCTCACTAAATTTGAGTTGTGAGATGATTATTTTGAATCCCTATATAGCATGGATCTAAATTAGTGGCCATTCTAAAATTTGTGTGTTGTGATTAAACTTGTGAAGTGAGTGGTTCCTTTGCATGTGTTTATTTTACCTTGTTGCTTTGCATTTAAAATTAGTTTTAAACATGTTTGTCATGTTTGCAAAATATTTAATATGCTTTGAGTTGGAAAGATTATTAATTATGTATTAGTGAAAAAGGTGTTATGCATTATTCTATTACATGTGAAAAGAAGCTAAAATGAGTTTAATTATGTATTGTGGAATTAAATAATATGTGTTAGATTATTAGAAATAAAATGATTTGCAAAAGTAAATTGAGATATATTAATTATTTATTGTAAGAAATTAAATAATACAAATTTCTTGGACCGAAAAATATCTTTTATAAATATTTTTGATTGCAAAAAGCCATTTTTGAAATAGATAGTTTAAATGCGAAAAGTGTAAAGTATTTTAGGGAATTTTAGACAAAAGGAAAAGGAAAGGCTATTTTGAATTACAAATTATTATCATTTGAAAATCTCTCTCTTCTCTCCTCTTGTGAAGATTTGCATAATTTTGAAAAAGCATTTTCTTGAAATTTGTGGAGATTGGAATTGCTTGGAAGTTGGAAGAAGATTGTTTGTGGTGATCTTGCTTCTCAAGGAGAGACTTATCCATTGTTGTATCTTGTTTGAAAGGTATTTCCATTTGTTTTTTAATGCAATTTTAAATGAATTTATTCATTTTCCATACCTACAATAGGTGGATGCATTTGGGTCTCCTTGAATAGGATTTATTTTGAAGTTAGATTCATAGCATAGAGTTGTAGAAATGCTATTGTTGTAGATTTTTATTTAATTTTGAAAAATGCAGAAATACACCTGGGTTATGGGAAAAAATTCCTAACATAATATGTGAGTAGTAAAGTTTGTAGTTATGCATTTTATGCTTCTAAGGGTATGCTTGAAATTTTGTTATTTTGAGTACTTTGGATTTTGAAAATTTAAGGTTTCATAGGATCCATTAATGGTGGATTTGGAAACCTTCATGGGGTTTGAATTTTTACAAAATGAAATTTGAGATTTAAAACCATGTTAGATATTTTGTTTTATGGGATGTGTACTCTCCTTGTGGAATTGTGATTGTGCACCATTGGACCTAGTGTCATGATTTTTTGCATTGATTTTTGTGCCACAACCAATTTATATTTTGGTATACATTGGGCACTTAGGAATGAGGTATAGAGTAAAGGAGTGGCCTCCCAATACTTTCCTAGGTTAAAAAGGAACTCGTGGGCTAAGCCAAGTGAAATTTTAAACAACCTAAATAATAAAATGAATGGGGATCAAATGATTTATACACATATTTAAGACTAAGCCTAAACCATGTGTTGAATACCTTAAGATGGTTTATGGCATTGGAAGTATATGACATTTCACAACTCATTGAGATTGGTGAATTCCATATGGTGTGACTATCATAGATAGAATACTACTCAACATCCTACATGGTCGTTGTGCCATAGTACTTGACACTCCTTGGTTTATGTCTAGGACTCTCTTCCTAATATTTCATTAGATTTTTCATGTAACACATGTTGAGACACCTTGCATCTAAATGTATGGCATGTGGGACCCTCGTGCATGTATTTTTTTTCGCATTCTTTATATTTGTTGATTGACATGTAGGTTTCCATATATTCCTTATTCTATGGGAGTGTGATTGGTACCCAATCAACTGTCTCCTAATATAGAGGGGTGGGCCTAGTTCCACATGGTTGGGTGGTGTTGAACCATCATTGGGGATAGATAGATTCAAATTATGGTCATTGGAGGGTGTGTTGGACTCTCATGTTATCATGTTATTTGTAGCCCTTCACTGTTAGGATTTTTTGAAATATTGTAAATTGACTTATTTAAACCTTTGTAATAAGTGGTTATTCATGTATAATTGATATCTCATGCGTTGATTATGGTTGATCCATGTTTGGGATGAGACCCTTTTATTGAAATGATTCTATGGTTTTGTTTTGGGTTGATTTTGCACATCATCTTGTGAGGGTGTTAGCATGTTTCGATAAGTCCTCAAACTATGATGTTTATCTCTAATTGCTTTCATGCTTGAAAAATATATTCTGATTATAGACACTTTTATATTTTATGGTGATCCACCCACATTTTTGGAAAGAGATCTATTATTTGTTTTGGCATATCTTGATGTTGGACTCAAATGTGCATAGCATTTTGTGTCATATTTCTCATGTTTGATTATGTTTTGGGAACATGTCTAGAAAACATAGTTTACTTTTACAAAATGACTATACATTTAGTATATATGTGTTTTCCTTTATTTATATGATGTTTAATGAATCATGCAAATGGAGGTTGAAATGTGATCTTGCTTAGTGGTCATTTCTGGGCTTGCATGCTTGTTGTCTTCCCTTGCACATGTAGACTTATGCTTAGATGTAAGATGTGGTCTTTGGGTTAAAATGAACTTGGGAGTTTTTAATTTCTAATATGTCTTTGGAAATCTTAACCTATTGAAATTCATTAGGGAAACCTATTTTAGAACATGTTCTTTGAGGTGGTTATACCTTGTTTAGTGCCTAGGTTGCTTAAGGCTTGTTTGGTCCTAGTTCTTTCATGTCTTAGATTTTGAAACTCTTTTTTCATATTTAGTGGGCTTGTAACTTAGTGTTGAGGGTTATCTAAAGTTGGGTATGTGGTTAGGAGCCTTCGAGCGACTCAAAGAGCCATTTCAAAGCTTCGAAGAGCCTTAGGACCACTTTCAAGTTGGGGTTCTATTCTAGGTCACCTATTTTACCAGTTTAGGATCTCTTGGGTGACCCTAGGGTCTCTCAGGAAACCTTAACTAGTAAAGGGGAAACCCTAACTAGAAATAGGAGTGACCCTAACCCTAAGATCTCTCAGAGTGACCTTGATGGGAAAATGGGTCACCCTACCTTGTCTTGAGTGAATCAAACTAATAAAGGGGTGACCCTAATTGATAAAAGAGGTCACCCTTAGATAGTGAGTACTTCCCATAATTTATGGGAAGCATTATTGAAGGAGATTTCTTGTAGGGGTTTGCCTTGCTTGTGTAGCTCTTAAGATCACATTGTACTTTAGGGTACTTTGTGAGATATTGAACTTCTTTGTGTCCTACCTTTGGTGTGAGTAAACTAAGGTTTTGGTTATTCTTCCTACATCCTTATGGATGTTTGGTTGTGTTGTTTGAGGGTAGTGTAATGTGTCAATGTGTCATCCTCTTCCTCTTCTTCCCATTTGCAAGTGAGGGTAGTTGTGGTTCTGAATTTGACTGTTAGAGTGAGATGGACTCTAATTCCTCTTCTTACCATAATGTCAGTGTTATCCCTTGATGGGAGTGTAAGTATTCCATTGATTTTGGTCTATAGTTGATTGTTAGACCTAGCTGAGTCATTTAGTAGGTTGTGTCATCTAGTATGTTAGTTGTAATGTTGTCCTTATGAAAACATTGTAGTCAATAAGAATGCTTTGTAACATGCATGTTGTTTTTGAATAACAAAAAAATTGTTCATCCATTTGTTGTTTGCTAATGTCTTGAGTGAAATCCTAGGGCATTACAACAAACACATTTCTATCAACGTGAAATATGTTTATCAAAAGGGTCAAACAAAAATAGTGAGTTGTAGATGACCATTTTTAGAAAGTTTTCCTTTAAATAAAAATTGACCTTGGGAATTTGCCTTTTCACCTCCTAGGATTTGAAATATGCCAAATTATGCCTTGCTAAATATTTTTATCATGTTTTGTGTTGTACTTGTATTCTTGAGTGGGACTAATCATTCTCTTATGAGAATTGGGTGAGTTAGTGAATCTCCCTAACTTGATCATCCACTTGTGTAAGCAATTGTGAATGATTTGATAGATGTTATCTAATTTTTTATGATGTAAACTCTTATAATTGGGTGAATTAAAAGATGTAATCATGCTTATGTGTTTCCTTTATAAGTTATTTGTATCTTCTTTACTTTAGTTTTTCTTGTCTACATCTAGGTGATAGGTGACAAGTACCTTACAATCAATATAGGGTGAGACCATATCTCCCCTATTGTTCCTCATTTTGAGTACCTCATGATGGTTTTGAAGTCTTCCACTTGTGTAATGTTTCATTTATGCATTGATATCTCATGGTTAGGCATGTTTTTGTTTTGTATCATGAAATCCTTGTTGTGTGAATGTGCATTATGACATGTTTATATTGCAATTGATAACACAAAAAAATTGTTTGACATGTTTTAACTTATTATGCCCTCAATAAAATTTGGGCATTAATTCCTCTCTTCTAGTGGTGGTGCCATGGCTAAAGTATGTGGCTAACCCACATTTTCTTCTCTTGTCTCTTCCCTGGCCTTTTTTTCCTTAGAGCTAATGATAATGGTGCTTGCTATCATTGTTAGGTGACAACATAAAGGTGCGTCTGAATTTTTTGCTTAAGTGAGCTATGTGAATCAACATTTAAAAAAATCTATTTTCTCTTAATTATAACAAGAAAATTGTAAAGAATTTGAAGATAATATAAGCTAATGCTTTTTGATATTTCTTATACAAATTCTATTTCTAATTTAAAATAAAAATAAAATATAATTTGTCTCATGTTTCAAATATTTGTTAATAAAGTGTTTCTTACACTTTATAGTTTTTTTAATGAGTATTAATATTTTTTGTAACACATAGCTTGAGTTAGAAATAATATCTCTTCATAGTTTTAAACATTGATTATTAACATTGATATCTAGGGTGCACATATTTTTTCATAATTTTTTGTTGCAAATTTAATATATTATTTTTTTAAACAATAACAACTATTAATTTAGACACATATTTTCTCATAATGCATCACTCTTATTTTTGAAAGAACATCACAACTATATACCTAATTGTTTTTGAAAGAAGAATATCACAACTATATACCCAATTTGTTTTTGAAAGAATATCAATGTGAAGGGGACTTATTTTTTATTTTTTTCATTATTTGTTATTTTGCCTTGTAGAGGTTTTTGATTTTTGTAATAAACCTATTTTGATTTGAAAATAGAACATACATATAACAATAAAAAATAATAGATCTATTGTAAAGCTTACTCTGAGGGCTACATTTTTTACAAAATTTCATATCATGATGACTTCATTTGATCATGAAAAAGGTGATTTAAATCAAGAGTTTGTATTTAATGAAATCCTTCTATGTGCCTTGGAGGGAAAAGGGTGCCACATAAAATGTGTATGGGTGATCCCACAATAATGTGTCTCACTTTTTGGCATGGGACACTAAAATCAACATTTTTAACCAAAATTTTACTTTCCATCACTTATAGCAAGCAAATCATTAAGAATTTGAAGATAATGTGAACTAGATATTTTTTAGATTTTGTGTGTAGATTCTAAATATGTCTTTAAAATCATTTTAAAAAATAATTTGTCTCATTTTTTAAGTATGTCTTTAAAACTTATTTTTATACTTTATAATATTTTTAATGAGTGATATTTATTCCATAATGCATAACTTTTTTGAGAAATAAGATAAATTTATAATTTTGTAAACATTGATCATTAACACTGATATCTAGTGCATGCATATCTTTTTGTTACATATTTTTTATTATTAAATTTTAAATGAGATTAATTATAATTTAGAGTAATTTTATTCCATAATGCATAACATTTTTTGTATATATCCATTTTTCTTATTGAAACAAGGACATCAATATAGAGTGCACACACATTTTCTTATAAAAAACCCATCTTTGTTTATTTTTCTACATGCATCATGTTACATCCCATTTTAAAGCAAACTTACTCCATCATTTTATTTTAGAAACTATTAGTTAGAAAGAGAAATTGATATATGATGTGAAGTTATGCTAGCCTAGAAAATGAGCTTATTTTATATTATTGACTTGATGCAATGACATGTTATATGAGATATTATTACTACATTTAATTGATTTATGAGATGGACTAACTACTTGTTGTGTGAATGAGGTGAATGTAGGGACAATGTTTTCCCCCTCCTAGACAAGGAGGGAGAGCATCACTAGGGAGAGGGAAATAGATCACGAGAGATAAGTGATCAACATGCAATTAGGGAACTCACACGCTCACTTAGAGGTTATGTCAAATGTGGTGTGTTTTTTTAGTCTTAATGTTACGTCGAAAACATAAAGGAGGTATTAATGTCATGATCATCATTTGTTTGAGCTTGGTTGTTGTTCTTGTTGCATGGAGACTATATCTCCTTGTTGGGTTTGAGTGGTTTCTTTGTTTCTAAAAATTGTTTTCTTTGTTGCCTTGAGTCATAAACTTGTTAACCCTATCCTAAGTTTAATGATCTAAACCATGTAGTTGATGCATATTTGAAAATATAGAATGGTTATAAAACACCTTTTGTTTTGTGAACTATTGTATATACTCAAATTAATTTAAGCACAGGCATGGGTTATTTTAGTGTATTGTTTCTCTAATGAAGGTTAAAATTTCTAAAACCTTAGAGGATAAATTTTTGTGACTACTCCCTCGATTCTAGGAGTAGAGGAGTATACATGGGTGATAAGACCATATTTCCTATTTGTAGGCATGCCAAGAGGAGGCCACAGGAAGTCAGCAAGAAGTAGTTTATGTATTGAGAAAACTGGCTCTTTCTTTAAAAAAGGAGAAAACACACAAGCTAGGAAACGGACAAGATTATCCATTTTGATTTGCAATAATAGTATTTTTGAGGGTGACAGAGGTATGAATGTGTGTGGTTTATTCTAAACTATTTTTCATTCTTTTGTGTTCGAGTTTCCACCTTGAGCGGGTAGTATGATAGGGCCGTCTGAGTTTTTAGACAAATGCATTCATTATCTTGGCTAAGTTAGAAGTATCAAACTATTTAGGCATCATTGTATTATTCATCAAATTGTATATGCATCATTGTATTGATACATTCATCGAACTATATAGGCATCATTGTATTGATATAGTCATCGATTTGTTATATGCATTGGTTGTGTTACCTGCATCAATTTATTATGTGCACCATTACATTGATTGTGATACATGTATCAAATGGTTAAATACATCAATGTTTTGGTTGTGATGTAAGCAATGAACTATTAGAAGTATCTTTAGCTTTGTTGTGGAAAAGATGATAGATATGTATACCTTCATGCTGCCTGTGAAAAGGCTGATAGATTCATTTAATATCCTTTGAACTGGTGCAAGCATTAAATTATTAGTGTATACTTGCATTTATAGACCTAGCACAAGTAATGAATTGTTAATACAAACTTTGATTTCATATACCTGGCGTAAGCAATAAAGTGTAATGTATGCTTTGCATTCATATACATGTTACAACCATCGAACTGTGTAAGTAAACTTTGTATTAGTTGTGATACCATCTTGAATTATTTTTGTAAACTGGAAGTGGTTGTGATATGGCTAATAGTTATATATATGCATTACCTTTGAAATGGTTGTAATATGGTCAATAGGTATAAACACTTATTTTTGTATTGGCAGTGATATGGCCATTAGATATAAACACTTATCCTTGTATTGGTAGTGATATGGCCCTTAGATACAAACAATTAACTTTACCTTGGTTTTGATATAAGTCGATAGACATATACATAGATACTTTATCTTAGCTAAGATATAGCAGATAGATAATATCTTTTAATGATAGGAACACCAAATAGGTTATAAAAAATTACCTCTAATTGCTAGACAGTTTGAGGAATCCAATGTAATGAGCATATAAATATTATACAAGTAGATAAACCTATTTACACTAGTAGAAAAATTGAAATAAATGACTAAAAAAACTACCAAAAATTGGTCATGTGATCAGTAGTTTGGTCATGTGACCATTGGTAGTTTATTGCCGATCATTTATCTCGCGACCAAATTTATGAGCAAACAAATTTTAGTCATTAATTTGGTAGTATATTTAGTCATTAATTTGCTAGCATATTTAGTCATCAATTTGGTAGTATATTTGGTAATTTGGTAGTATATTTAGTCATCAATTTGGTAGCATATTTAGTTATTAATTTAGTCATTAATTGTTGTTAACTGGTCATTTATTTAGTCATTGTAATCATTAACTGTCATCAATTGGTAGTATATTTAGTCATTTGTATTAACTAATTTTCATCCATTGGTAGTATATTTGGTCATTTTAATCACTACTTTTCCATCAACTAGTCATATATAAATAACTAGTACATGATAAATATCAACTATGCCATTTTTTGTTGATAAACTTCAATAAATCTACTCAAAGGATTGAAACAACAATGCTGAAAAATAATTCACTGTATATTCAAACTGTATATAAAATATGTTATAAAGAACTCGTTTATCAACAAATCTACTCAAAGGATTGAAACAACAATGCTGGAAAACAATTCACTATATATTCAAACTGTATATAAAATATGTTACAAAGAACTTTATATATAGAGTTTTCAAGATAGAATCTTTCTGCAGTATGCAAACTACTAATTTATTATGCTTTTAAAACTAAAAAAACTAAAGCTAAAGCTAAAAATCCATTAGTGTGAATGATTGTCTTCAATGATGCCATTGTTACACGTGTGGTGGGTTGTAAATGAATCTAGAAGGCACTAGTTTTGCATTTTCTCCTTGCTCTATGTATATCAAAAAAATTTGGAGTTGCAAATGGAAATGATCAAACAATGAAATGCATAACCTAAACCCAAATCATTCAATACCTCAAAGATGCAAGATGAATTGTTTGATTGATTTGATGTGTTGGTTGCTCACAATTCGGCAGCATAACATTTGCATAGGATTGAGATGATAGATGGAAGATGATGATGATAGATGCAAAGGCTCTAATGTGATTTCAACAGCATAAGGATACTCCAACTCAATGCCTCCTTCTGGCTTATGAGGGGGTTGATTTATAGGAAAGGCTTGGTTCAAATGGATGGTTGAGATTAAAAGGCTAAATGATTGATGTGGACATCTAGGATTGATTAGTTATTCCCACTCTTCAAGGGAGTTGTAGTCATTTGACAAGTGTACAAAGGAGGATAGGGCTCATGTGTGATTGTGTACACAAATGCTTTTATTTAATAAGTTTATATGTGATGGTGTACACAAATACTAAAATTAGGTCCCATTAGTTGTACATGTGAAAGATTTTAAATAAAAGTTGTACTACCACACATGATTCAATTGAGAAATGGACAAGTGTTGGAATGAGGTGAGAGGTGAGGACTTAATTCAAATATTTTATTTGAATTAGTTGGGATATGAGTTGGAAAATTAATTAAATAAATAAGATTTATTTAATTAATTGGAAAGTGATTAAGATGAGATTAAAATATGATGTGGAAATTAATTAAATAAATAAAATTTATTTAATTAATTGGAAAGTGGGATTATGAATGTGAAATTAATTAAATAAATAAAATTTATATTGGCTAAGTGGGGTAAGGATGGGATTAAGATGGGATTTTAATTAAATAAATAAAATTTATCCAATTAATTGGCTAATGGAATAAGTGGGATTAAGAGTGGGATTAGGACAAAATGCTACATGATGTCTCTAATGATGTTTTTAACTAGGTGTTGCAAGACATGGACAATTTTGGGACAATTTTGAGTGTCTACACTCTATACCTGTCCACAATAAAAAAAACTCAAAATTTGTTAATATTTTTAAAAGATTTATGAAACTTTGAAATATGAAAAACAAAGTGGGATGGTAAGGAATTTTACAACAATATAGGCATATATTATGAAAGTATTCAATAAGAAATGCATATACAGGTCTGATAGTCAAACTCCATAGTTCATTTATACAGGTTTGATATTCAAGAAGAAATGCATATGCATGTTAAGCCCTGAGCATAGACCTCCCCATGTTACTATACAGGGATGCACTTCATTTGGTTTAAAATAGACTTGTTAAGAAAAATCAGCATCACATATTCAAGTTGGGCAAACTTGAAATTTTATTTTGAAATCTATTTTCATCAAAGAGGCATACTCTTTTCCTTTGGTCCTACATGACAAAAATGAGATCCTCTTGGACTATTTAGTCTGACAACAATCTGGAACTCAAGAAAAGTCACAAATTCATATATCAAACTAGACTGAAACCAAATAAGATGCACAAAGAAAATGCATCAAAAAATTAAATGAACAGAGAACAAACACATGGATTGTAGTCTCAGATAAAAGACTTACATCTTTTGCAACTACATCATCTGGGTGAACAAAGGACTGCCTACAAATGGTAAATTCAATATCTTACATTAAAATAAGACTAGACTCCAAAAAAACCTACTTCTTTTTATTTTGCACTATGGATTCTTTCAAAACAAAATTTTCATAGATGTATATTAAAATAAAATGGATTGCAAAGAAAGTCCACTAAGATTGCAAAGAAATTGCACTAAGATATTGCAAATAAAATGGATTGCCAATAAAAATAGGAAAAATATTTACCACTTTTTGTTGTGAATGAAGTGTAAAATCAGTATTGACTATTTGACCATTGAAGAGGATGATATTTAAATAGGTTAGATCTAACAACTTCGTTATTGCAATTGAAACCTTACTAGTTGAACTTTTTCCCAATTAAACTATCCCCTAATTTATGATCTTTGCAACTAAATATACTAAGTGTTTAGGGTAGCGTGTGAATGTGACACTTTCTGTGATTATCTGCAATTTTCTAGAAACTATTAAATCTACCCAAAATCTTAATTTCCATTACTTCTTCCAATATATTAGTTGTTTTTTTCTGCGTTATTTCAATTGCCTTGTTTGATGTATTGCAGATGAAGATTTTTGCTTAATCATGAATCAAGTTTTAGAAGGGCCCTCTTTCACCATGGTCTCTGATTCGTGTCATAGCAGAGGCCTCATTGACAAAGAAAAAGAACAAATCAATCCTCTTGTTAAAGCTCAAACTCCTAATATTAGAGAAGGGAAAAAGAGCAAGTTTTTGCCCTTGGATTGTATTCTGCAAGTCTTATAAGAAAAAATAGGGTAAGCCAAATTAGAGGCCAATGACATAAAGACTACTCTGTTTGATCTATTTGGTTCAAATGAGCTAGCATTTAGGAGACAACTAGTATTGGTAAGTCGAAGAGACTTCCAACCCAGTCACAACGATATCACCAAGTCCCATCGATAAGGGTTTAACACTCTTATCGCTATGTCGAAGAGACCACATTCACAGTCAGGCCGATATGGCAAGGTCCCACTAATGGAGGATATTGGGATATTGAGGGGACACCAAATGGACTCCCACCGATATGTAGATCTCCTGCAAACATTGTTTCCTTCCCGTCGTTGAACTTCAAAGCACATCCATTAATGATGGAAATGGTTCACAACTCTCACAATAATTTCTCGTGCAACAATCATGGAGATAAGTTTCGTTAAAATAACATTGTCCCTATTTAAAATGATGAAAATGGTTCACAACAATTTCTCTTGCAACAATCTTGGAGATAAATTTCATTGCAGTGTGACAATCAACATATATTCGAAGGTTCTTAACAACTCTAATAGTTGTTATAGGAGGCATGTTTAACAAACCAAATGCAATTGCCAACTTTTCACCATGGTGCCAAAGAAATAATTCATTTCCCCCTCTTCCACATCATTATGTAAATGTCTTGAATCTAGAAAATACCATACTGCCTTCATCTCCCAAGTTAATTTCTCCAATTTTGCATAGATCTCCTGTATCTTTAGATGTGATTTGTCTCCAACACAAAAGGCATTACCATTTTGTGGACTTCAATCCAACTACACCCTGGGGTCTTTTTAATTCCTCTATCTTTCATCAATCTCCTTATCATTTGAACCTCACCCCAATTGCCCACTTTTGCATAGATATTTGAGAGAACATAAGTTGCAACATTTTTAGGATCCAAATCAAAAAGTAGCATCACTGTAAATTCCCCTAAGCTTATATTCATATGTAATCTACAGGCACCAATAAAACACATCCACACAACCAGCATAGGTTTAACTGGCATCTTAATGATAAAGCTTAGGGTGCCCTCAAGATAGCTAGCACGGGCAAGAAGGTCAACCATGCACACATAATGATCAACTGTAGGTGTAATGCAATAAGGGTTACTCATGTGATTGAAGTATGTATAACCCTAATCCACTAAACCTGCATGGTTGCATGTGCATAGAACACAAGAAAAGCTTACAATGTCAGGTTATGTTCTAGAGTGCTTCATTAATTCAAAGATTTTAAGAGCATCCTTGCAAAATCCATTTTGTGCATATCCTACAATCATGGCATTCCATAAGACCACATTTCTTTGAAGCATTCTATCAAATAGTTCACGTGCTTTTTCTATGCTTCCACATTTTGCATACATGTCTACCAGGGTAGTTGCAACTACAACATCTGACAGAATTTCTCTATCCTTTATGCTTTGATGGATGTCCATACCCTGTTCAAAAGCACATGTTTTGGCATAGGTAGGAAGAATGCTAGCAAAGGTTGTGGAATCCAACTTTACTTTTGCCAATTGCATTTTCTTGAAAGTTTCTAAAGCCTTTTCAACAAATCCATTTTGTGCATATCCTACAATCATTGCATTCCATGAGATGACATCTCTTTTAGGCATTATGTCAAACAGTTCACATGCCTTGTCTATGCTTCCACATTTTGCATACATGTCTATTAGAGCATTTCCAACTATAAGATATGATAAAATGCCCCCTTCCATTATGCTTTGATGGATGTCTATACTTTGTTCCAAAGCTCCCATTTTGGCACAGACAAGGAGGATGATGGCAAAGGTTGTGGAATTTGTCTTAACACCTACCAATTGCATTTGCTTTAAAGTTTCTAAAGCCTTTTCAATAAATCCATTTTGTGTATATCTTGCAATCATTGCAATCCATGAGACCACATCTCTTTGAGACATTCTATCAAACACTTCATGTGCCTTGTGTATGCTTCCACATTTTGCATACATGTCTACCATGGCAGTTGCAACTACAACATCTGACAAAATTCATCTATCTTTTATGCTTTGATGGATGTCAACACCTTGTTCCAAAGCTCCCATTTTGGCATAGGTAGGGAGGATGCTAGCAAAGGTTTTGGAATTTGGCTTTACACCTGCCAATTGCATTTGCTTGAAAATTTCTAAAGCCTTTTCAACAAATCTATTTTGTGCATATCTTGCAATCATGGCATTCCATGAGACCACATTTCTTTGAGGCATTCTGTCAAATAGTTCACGTGCCCTATCTATGTTTCCACATTTTGCATACACGACACAACAATCACTGTGATATCCTAACATTGAACCACAAAATAAGTACCTAAAACATTTCATATTTAGTTACACAGAAACCACCATACTCACAACACACAATATTCCACTAAGCATTGAAATATGTATAAATCACATTGAAAGGGAGTTGTTCGGTGCTATGTACAATGCTGAATAGTTCCAGTCTATTTCAATATAATATAAACCATTTTAAATGCAACCAAATAGCTAACCTCTCATCACGAAAGACACATAATGTGTGAAAGTCCATTTTGTTTATGGCAATTGTTCAAAAAAAGATCATACAATTCCATTTAGACAAATCTTAGTCAACTACATTACTTATTTACAAGTGAAGAATAATACATCCATTTGTCACTAAGAAGCTCTGGAGTTAGACAGTTAGCATTAGCTATTGGCTTTGCTTAAACCTTTACCTATCTCAACATGTTAACCCAAAGGAAGAAAGGAAGATCTCCCTAAATGTACTTGGGGAATATAAGACCGGCCTGTTTTCACTTCTCATAATTGGGGTAGAAGTCCCCTTGCTTCCATCAGTTGTTCAAATTGGATTAGCATCTAGCACATGACATCCTAGCCTGTATCCTTCATAGAAAAGTAGAAGTACACCTTGTTCTCAGATATCCCCTTTCCATGTAAAGATTTTTACAAAAATTTGGCCTTGCAAGCATATGTATCATTTCACAAAAAGAGCTCCAAAACTGGGATTTGAACAAATTTCTCTACTAAGATAGTTCCCCGAAAGCATAACACCAAGCTGACAAATCGATAACATTGTGAGCATTGGTTGCATCAGTGAGACATGGTGATATCGGTGGATGGGACTCTATTTCAGGTCTCTTCGAAACTCTGATATCAAATACACAGTGGGTTGTTAACTACATCATTGGGACTTAGCATTTCGGCAGGACCCCGAAATGGGTCTCTCCAATACCCTAATGCTGACGTGAACTATTTGACATAATTCCTCAAAGAGATGCCATCTCATGGAATACAATGATTGTGAGATATGCACAAAATGGATTTTGCAAGGACACTCTCAAAATCTTTAAATTAATTAAGCACTCTGGAACATATCCTAACATTCTAAGATTTGCTTGTATTCTAGGTGAATGCAGCCATGCAAGTTTAGTGGATGAGTGTTGTACATACTTCAATCACATTTGTAACCCTTATTGCATTACACCTACAGTTGATCATTATGTGTGCATGGTTGACCTCCTTGCCCATGTTGGCTATCTTGAAGACACCCTAAACTTTATCATTGATATACTTGTTAAATCTGTGTTGGTTGTATGGATGTGTTTTCTAGGTGCCTATAGATCACATATGAATATAGGCTTAGGAGTATTTACATCAACACTACTTTTTGATTTGGATCCTAAAAATGTTGCACAACTTATGTTCTTCTCTCAAACATCTATCCAGAAGTGGGCAGGTGTGTTGAGGTAAGGAGATTGATGAAAGATAGAAGAATTAAAAAAATCCCCAGATGTAGTTGGATTGAAGGGCATAAAATGGTACATGCCTTTTGTGTAGGAGACAGGTCACATCCATGCTTTTTATTTTTGCAAGGGGAAGCATGCCCTTTGCCATACTAAAAGAAAGAAAAAGAAAAAAATTGACAGTCTGAAAATGTGATTAAGTTTCCAGAATGGTTGAAAAAATAAAAATGGCAAAACAATAGAGTATCATACCTCATGCTCTTGAGAGCCGTCTTCTGCAGTCCCAGTTCTGAATCCTAAACTCTTTTGACATATACTTCTAACTAATGTTTCAAAGCTAAATCTTCCTCTGACTATTTCCACAGAAAGAGCATAAAAGGAAAATGAATCAAAACTCTAACCCTAGCTCTGAGTAGATTAATTAGTACAAAAACTAGGCAAATAAATACTAGGTCTTCTTCCTTCTTCTCATCTTTGATTTTCTTAGCATCCTTCGATGGAGGAAGAGGTGCTTCCATGTTGCCATTTCTGGTGTGCGCTAGAGTAGGAGCCATTTTCACTAACCTTTACTAAGTGGCAACAACAAAGGAGACTGGAAGTCTGATATTTCCTTAATGGTGCATTGGCATGAAGGATATTTTCAAAAGAAAAAGCAACGACGCCATTTCAAGTTCAATCAGGGCTTAAATTTGGCGCTCATAGTTTCTCGTATGATTAGTGTGACATATTTTGGTGTCACGCCGATATGCCCTATCTGCTCGATATGTTTTTAATGTGTTTGGAAAGTCGAAGAGACCCCAAAATGACTCACCTCAATATTCCCTGGTCTATTATATAATATTAAATATATTATAATATAATATTATAATATTATATATTTAATAATATAATATTATAATATTATATTATATTATATTATAATATTATAATATAATATTTCAATATTATATTATATTATAATATAATTGTTATCGATGAGGATTGCACCCTTATGCAAAGTTGTGAAACTCTGCAATCCTTCGAAACATGGGGACAAACTCATGCTGTGGGTGACCTATATTGAGTTTGAACCTCCATATTATGGGTTGGTTCCCTTAAAATATTCAATTTGAATCTATGAATTTGGTTTGGAAAAGGGTAAAAAAGGATTTTATAAAGATAATAAAACTATAAAAGTTGGTGATGCATCTAATAATGATGGAAAAATTACAAATCTGATTCACAATAGATCTCAGAAATCTTACCCACACAATCCACTTTTGGCAAAAAGGATAACAAAAATGTTTCTAAGGTTTTGATATTTAAACACATTAAAATTTCATCAAATCATCCATACAAGCAGCATTAATGGAAAGGCAAACACTTGATTTCAATGAAAAATAAAGGAAAATATTATATGAGAGACAAGAAAATGGAACCTGCAACCTGTTGTAATTTCTATAAAATCTGTAATCAATGAGTTACAAAACCTCTTTCTCTCTCAAAGTGTAAAGAGCAAAAAGGCAAGAACCCACAAAATCTAAGTTTTGCTTTACAATATATAGCTTTCTCTCCCCAAGAGGCATGAAAAAATAGAACTGCAGCTAACTGCCTCTAAAAATAAGCCCTCAAAAGTGATCAATGAGCAAACCAAGTAATCCCTAAAAATAAGGGTCCAAATTGTCACAAATTGAGCAAAAATAGCTTCAAGTTGGTCATCTCCATGTGTTTGACCAAGAAGTTGACCAAAACTCCTCAAATTGCCCTCTAAATCATGCAAAAGGTCTCTAAATAACCTAGTTAACTCAACTAATCTATTTTGCATGATTTTGCATTTTGCAAAATTGATGTGAGTAAATAATAAAGTAATTAAGTGGTAATTACTTTACTATTTGTTACATTTTGTTCTATTTTCTATGATTTTACAAATTGTGAAAAATAATAAAGTAATTTGTAAAATATTATTTTATTATTCACTTACATTGATTTCAGTTGTAAAGTCATGCATGATAGATGAAATGAAGAAAAACACCTTATCTCTCCAATTACACTTGCCTAATTTGCACAAATTGCATGATTTGATGCAAAAATAGGACTTAAGAGAAAGAAAAAACCTCCTTATGCCTCCATGCAAGAAATAATCTTCTAGTTACATTTCACATGCATCAAGGTAAAAAATTAATTCTTACCTTTCAAGGTATATCATTCTGCAAAAATAACCTTACCTTTTGTCTTCATATGATCCTCATGCAAAAATATTCTTGTCTCATCTTACAAACAACATCATTCCAAAATTTTAACCTTATTCACAATGCCATCCTCTCAAACTTTGACTTGCATGTTTTAGTTATACCATCCTGTTTATGATTTTTGGCTCCTATTTTGCATGCATTGCTCATACAATCTACCACCTTGCATTTCATAATGTATTATCTATATACCTTGCCACCATAGTATCATCTTGTCTTCATAGCTCCACCTTTGACCCTTGATGCATTAAGGAATGTATAAGGAATGAAGAACCTTTGACCCTTGACCATTATGCATGATGAAGGAGAATCTTTGATCTTTGTCTTGCTTGATATGGCAAAAAGCATCTTATAATAATTTCCACTTTTGACTTTTGATACATAGAATGCATAAAGCATAAAGGTAGATTTGACCATATTTGTCCACTATCATGAACAAAAAGGAATCAAAGGTTAAATGATTTCCATTTTTTGACTTAGATATTTCAAATGTAAATAGATAATCACGTAGGCCCACAACCCCTTCTGTGGCATGATTACTAGGAATTTTCAAGACTAAAGTCTTGACCCCCGGTGGATAAGGCAATTGATTTATATTTTGTAAAGTCAAAACAAAAAATGAGAAAAGGAAACTTGAGAACCCATCGAACTAAAGTAAGTTGAAAACCTAAAAATTATCTCACTTTTCATTTTGTATTCTCCATTTTGGCTTTGCAACTTTTCATTTGGCTGACATAGGGTTTCAACTCTGGCATATTTCTCTGGTTTTTCACTTCTCATACGGTCTTCTCTAGTCAAATCTTTGGCATTTTGTATGCAAGAAAGAAGGTAAACATTTGTTTTGAGTATACACTAGCATTTCATGTAACTTTTGTGGCTTTTCTTCTTTGGATGGTTGTGGTCATGATGACTGTGCATTCATTGTGATTCTTAATAATCTTTCTCTTTATTTCTATGTCTTAATTCTTTGCAACTATAACCTATGCAAAAACCTTCAAAAATGAAGGTCACGGCCAGCTACCTTCTTTATTCTGCAACACACGAGGTGAGCTTCTTGGTTCTTCTAGCTATTTGGCTTTCTTGAGTCCTTATTCATTTCATTGTGACTAAAAAATGATATGGTTATGAGATTTCTTGAAGTGGGTATTGCATTTTCTTGCAGAAAATGACATCTCTCCTTCAGTCATGCCTATATATATCTCTTTTTCATCCCTTTTGACTATATATGCAAAAATGGCACTAGGGTTTGAAAAAACTAAGATGGGTTTGCTCTTTTTGTACAAAAAATGCTTCCTCTACCACGACCGTTCTTCATCCTCTTTGTAGATACCAAATGTGTAAAATTTTCTCAATTTGAAGCATGGGTTTTATAATTTTTTCATATAGGCTTCTTTTCTTGGCACAGCCATGGTAGTTCTATACTTCTGTGTAGCATCTCTTCTGTAGATACAAGAAAATTTTTGAGGGTTTCAAACGATGTAACAAGGATTTGTATATTTGTTTGCATAGCAACACTCTCTTATCACGACCATGCTCCATTCTCTCTTTTCTGTGCATTTCCTGATTCTGCAGAAAAATGTCACTAGGGGTTTCAAAGATGTGAAGAGGGTTTTCATTATTCTTTGCATACAAGGTTCCTCAGTCTTAGCCATGGCATTTCCTCTTCTTTGTATACTTTCTTTTACCTTCTTGTAGCATTTTGATATTAACACAAAAATTGTTCTCCTGCTCACGACCATGACATATTCTCTTCTCTATATACTTTCTTTTCCTATAGCTTGGCACTTTGATATCTTGTAGCATCCTTATTGAGTGCTTGTATTAAATTCAATGATGATCATTTATTGTTTGACTTTGACTATATATACCTCTTTGTTTTGGATGTCAAAATGACAACAGCAGGTTGTATCACACCTATTCATAGGTATTTGCATATTGTACTGTTGATGCTTCTCACTAGACTATGTTGTGATCAATGCATGTAGCAATCTAGCATTTAATATCTTCTATTCTTATTCATGTACTTCATGGATGATTGCCCACCTGTATCTTGATGTTGTATGAACTTGTAATATGTAGTATCTATAAACACTTATCATCAAGAGTAATTACTCATAGCATATACCAGTGCAATTTGAAGTGAATTGAATCTATATGCTACCATTGACTGTAATGCAGCAATTCATTACTCATTTTCAATTCTCATCTCACAAATATACCTCATGTTCATATTCAAAATATTGTTGGCTTGTTTATCATGCACATGTGCTTTGTTCCATATAGCAATATGCAATCATTTGATCATACCTATACTATTTCTCATTCACTTGATTATTTGATCTTGTCATTTGATTTTTTTTAAACACTGAATGTATAACTACCAGATGCTCCTGTAGCTGTTCATTATGCATATAATCACAATGCATGAATGGCCTATGTATCTAAATTGTTGGCAAATTATTTTCCATTCTTATTGTATCATATGACTACTGATTGCAACATATCATTAGTTCAGAAATGATAGAAATTTGGCATTTATTTGGCTAAATGATAAAGTGATAACATTGTAATTACTATGCATCATATCAATGATCAAAAGTGAACCTCAGTTGTAAATTATCATTGATGTCATACATGTACTTGTGAGTTATGTTCATCGTGAATAGCTACAGGATAGAAATTAGCCTGATACCATCCTTGTACTTCTCAACTGATTCTCTACTTTATAACAAGTCTGTCCTTTATTGCATTTGTATGTTTCTATGACATCCTAAGGTCTGATTTTATGAAGTTTGACTTATTTAGATGACTATGGCATGAAATATGACAGCAGTAAGGCATTCTAATGATGACAAAAATAAAGAAAAGTACCTTATCATAAATGTATCTCTGTATTCTGCATATTGGCCATTTAATTTAAAAACACTGATTCTTTTGTAAATCTTTAATGAACCATTTTGAATATATTTGATCTGATTTAATCAATCTGTTATCCAAGTGAACATAGTTTATAGGAGCAGCTTCTCCTTTGCATCTTTATCATGATGACTTCACTTTTTGTAACTTGATCTATATGATGCATGATATTATCTTGAATGTTGCATCCTGTCTTTCAACCTGATAATGAATAGAAAAGGAAAACATGCTAACCTCAACCCTTGTGGGAGCCACATTTTCTCCACATGTTTTAATGTCTTGAAATAAGCAACATTACTTTTTCTATACCTGCACAATGAACAAACAAGTTAGCATAAAAACATACCTTATGAGGTTGATTGGTCTTTCTCAAGATGTTCTGATTTATTGCACATGTCTGATTTGACTCCTTCATATGAAATGCATGATATTTGCAAGTTGATAAGTCTTTTTGATAAAAGCATATGATAATCTTAAGTATCCGGAGCTTCTAACAGGACTTTACCCAAATTTTTTGCAGGTGCACTGACATAACTAGAGCTTGAAGAAATGACATGAAGACTAGCCACCAACAAAGGGCATCAACCTTCGAACAAAAGGCAATGATGGATATTTAATATTCTCATGTGTTCTTTTCCATTTCCTTTTATCATCAGATCTATAGCTTGCATATATCTACATTGCTTAGTTTAGTCACTCCCACGGCTTGTGTGGGACACATTTAAACATTTCTTTTAAACATGATCAGTTAATTTATCTTATGCAATTGATTTATGTGTGGTTCTTTTTCAATCAATGCATAGGATAGAATAACTGAAACTGATGTATGTTCAAAATATGATATGAAATGACAGTTCAAATGAATACCTTTCTTTCACACTTGAAATATGATTACTTGAATAATCAAATTGTCTTATAACTTTGAAAAGATAAAATCAGTTAGATCAACAGTCTATCATTGACTATTTGACTTCTTGACAATGACATTCACTTGTCATGATGATTTGACAGTCCTGATTGGACTGTTGGATTATCATGACAACTGATCATTGTTTCCTCTTGTCAAGACATCAAATATTCACTGATTGCAAAAAGTTTTATTTTACTCCTTTTGAAACAACTGCAATTAGGTCCAACTAAATTAGGTGTGAACAAAATTTAGTAACAATAATATTATAATATTATATTATAAATATTATATTATATTATTATATAATATAAATATTATATTATAATATAAATATTATATTATAATATAAATATTATATTATATTATAATATAATAATTATATAATCTTATAATATAAATATTATACTATATTATATTATAATAATTATGTAATATTATAATATAATATCATATTAAATATATTATAATATAATATTATAATATTATATTATATTATAATATTATAATATTATATTATATTATAATATTATATTATATTATAATATTATAATATTATATTATATTATAATATTACAATATTATATTATATTATAATATAATAATTATATAATATTATCATATAAATATTATATTATAATATAATATAATAATTATGTAATATTATAATATAATATTATATAATATATAATATAATATATATTATATAATCATCTGATAAAGGGCTAGATCTTTAGGCGAACAAGAGAGGTTACATAGAGGGGGTAGAGATAGCCCCTAGACATTTTATGTGGACCAGCTCTATTTTTCGACAGTTAAAAAGTGTGATTGAAGGCCTCAGTAGATGTTGGCAAAGTGGCAAGTAATGATGTTTTTGGTAGGTCGGGGCTGGACAATCACTTCCCTGAGGCCTACAGATCATTAATGGGCATGTTGTGTCATGGCTAGTGTGCTAAGATAGATTGAAGAGCCAAGATATTCCAGCTCTGCTCATGGGAAATGTCTGAGATTTCTCTCCCTTTATTCCTGTGGTCTAAGACGACATTTATTGTCTTGCCTTGTATTGTCTTTGAATTCATGGATTATAATCAATTGGAAAGAAAAAAAATAGAGAAGTAACAGTCATTTATTTAGTCATTTTTATTTGTCTGACCAATTATTTAGTTGTGTTTTTTGCTTAGTGACCAAATTAGTCATTTATTTGGTCATTTATTTAGTCATTTATAGCTATGTTGCAAAAATATTTGGTCATGTGACTAAAAGTTTTAGTCACCTGATCATTTATTTGTCATATTTCTACTAGTGTTATATACTGAAAATATGACTTATCTTGAAGATGAGAATACTTGTCACTTAGTAAAATCTTCTTTTAAAATAAGAACTTTAGTTTAGAGTAAACTTCAAGTGATATACAAGTATGATTTTCAGTTGAAATATGTTTTGTGAATCCATACAAGCCCTTCAAATAAAGGTAGTTTGCTTTTCGGTTAAAAAGTCAATGAGACCTTGGTTGATAGTAACAAAATGTATGATTAAACTTGCATTATATACCTCTATAGTTTCCAAGGTAGACGTATTAAATATGATCTATGTGATTGAGTATTCTAACTTCAAGAAGAAGTTATGAATACTCAAGGAAGGTTTAAACCAAATACTCTATGATGTAAAGAATGACTTATATTAAAACATCTTGTTTGTTCCTTGAGCATAAAAATATGGTTGACTAAACATTGAGTAGTTGATAGATGTCAAAGACCCAAGACTGCGAGGACACAAAGAGAGGCTCAATGCATGATTTTAAGTCACCCAAACTCTTATCCTATATCTATCTAGTTGACCTTTAGCAGAGGAAAACTAGTCATGACAATTAGACAGGTATAGGGTAATAATTGTTAATTACTCTAATTTACCATTAATCTATTCGTAACTAATAAAGAATAGAAGAATGTTTGTCTCCAAGTCAAGAAAGAGGTGTGTGAATAGTTGACTCATTTATTTTGAAACTTTGGCCAAAGTAATGCAAAATCACTGCTTGTATTGTCAGTTCACTATGTCCTTGTTTGCATGAACAGTTAGATTGTTTGTGCATAGCTAGAGATAGACTAGAAGTTGTATAACTAATTGCTTTCGCTAGGACACCACACTAGTTCTCAGATCATTCTTGTTGATTCTCACTATCTATACCCTCATGAATGTAACATCCAAATCTGAAATGACAAGAAGTAACTAAGTTTTCACAACGGTAATTTTTTTTTTTACTAGGTAATCAAATACAAAAGTAACTCATCTATAAACCAATACAACATTTTTCATTTTATCATAAGCATGATCTCATTTTCATAAAGCTGAAAGAAATGATATACATTAAACACTTTGTATTCTAACAAATGAAATTTTCTTGAAACCACAAATATTAGAAACATACCATTAACATGCATCTCGATTGTCGACCCATCACATTCAAGACTCGGCATTCCTCAGTATTTGGAAGAGAAAGTATCTTCAAGGAGCTTAACCTCCAACCATAGACCGTCAGTCTCCTGCACTCCTTCCTAACTAGAAGTGGCCCTACCCTACTCAAGAGGATAGACTTAGGATAACCATCGGTGCTTGCCATCTGAGCTCTGGTGTTGTAACCTATGTGTCTTGTTATCGCGCAAATCCCTAGATACCCTTTAGTCATGCATGACACTCCACAAGAAATGCCATCCAGTTATGGTGAACGTTCGATGCACTTGAGGATAGTACACCACCTTGGCCAAAGGATTTGTTTTTAAATTAGCATTCTAAGAACGCATGAACTTGGTTCACCCACCCTACTCGACTTGAACTGGTCGAAATCCTACAGTTTCCTATTTGTATAGTTTGAACTAATTGATGACCTTGATGACCCCAAGGGCTTAGGATATCCTCCTATAATAGCGCATGGCGCAACTTTTACTCTAATCTCGAGTTCAGAGTTTCATAATCCATTTTCATGTAAAAACATTGCTTATAAGCGCCCACTCCTAAGTGGTTTCATATTTGTTTACTTAGTTTCCAAATTTGCACAACATACTCAAATATCTAAAACCATTTCCCATTATCTCAAAATTTGAGGATTCTAGACTCATATGGTCTACAAGGTAAAACGATACTAGTACCATCACATGCAACGTAATCTCAACTCACATGCAGGTTTTCAACTCAAATTGTTCATTTCAGAACCATGACGGTTTCCTAATCATTACTAATACTTTATCTTCTTACTCCTCTTTCCGTGTCATTAGTTTCACATGGTTCAACAAGATGAGAGTCGTAAATAAAATATAAATGGTTTTGGAATCTTTCTTATGTCAATAGAGATGACCAACGCATGGTCAACCTCTAACTAAAAGGTGTATGACGGATAAGACATCAGCTATTTACAACTGCATTTTCCAGCTATCAAACATACTAAATTTTACGTCAAAACATGCTTATAACTGTGGTTTTGACTCCTACACAACATGCATGTGGAGCAATGTGTTTACTCGTTGTGGAGCTATCGTTTAAAGGCTCCAAGGGCTGTTTTATGTTCATAAATCAGTCTTAAAAGAAACTCTTCTTACTTACGTCATTGACAATTGTTCAAAGAAGGTAAATTACATCTTGCATCATGATGAGTTCATTCCTAAATGTATATATGTTAGAAAACTGCGTTCTTATATTATACAATGTCATTCATGACAAGAAAAGCTACGGTTTCTGAGTTTACGAAATCTAGAAGACAGCAATACTTCTATTTCTAAGTTTTTAAATCTCAACACACAGTAAGGATACCATTTTAATGACCATCTTCACACAGAACTCATGATACAGGACAATGTCATCATATTCAGTTCATTGAACGTATTTATCTATGCACAAATGAGACACATTTACAATCTATGCTACGAAAAAGAAAGGTATGGGAAATAAACCTGTCGAAAGGACTGAGATTTGCAGTGGCAAGATCTACGTACTCCTCAAGCAAAATGTGCCTCTTCCCGATCTCCTAAACACAAACTTCTGTCCTTATCTCTGCTTGACCACCACTTAGAGCGAAGACCAGCTCCCACCATTTTCTTCTCTGGCGAAAACACTACTCAAGACCACGACAGGCCCTCCTTTTCCTCTCATCTCTCTCCTTCTATAATGTGCAAAACTCCTCCCTCACTATCCCTTGGCAACCTATAAACTCTCCTCTCCTCTCGTAAACTCTCCAAAACTTCCCCACACTTACACGATGCAGGAGTATGTCATTTTTTGTTTTTCCTCCCCGTTCTCTTCTTTTCTCCCTCTATTTTCTACACCACCGAGTCTCTTACCTCCTTGCTCCTACTCCTGCTAACTACCTTCTCCCTCTCTGATGAAGGCCTCTAACAAACAACAACTACCGTTTCCTAAACTCTAGCAACGACCACCCCTCCTTTACTGTCTGTCGATCTCTTATTCTTCACTCTGTGATCAATTTCCATCCTCCCCACTCTGCAGTTTCTCCCTCTAGTTCCTTCCCCGACTACTCCCTCACTCTCACTTCTTACTCCCCTTTTGCCACCTCTCCAACCGTTCCCTCTTTCCATGACGCCGAGTCAGAGATGATCGCCTATCTTTCTGCCGTTACTCACTTCTTTTCCAAAGCAGTGACAATCCACTACCACCACTCTCTTATCTCCGACCACTACCTAGAAGTTTCCCCTTCGCCGGTATAGAATAACTGGCATCTAAACCTTGCTAACCGATTCTAACTCCACCTAACGACGGTTCCCGATCTCCCTCTCCTAGATGATGGTGCATCATCATTGATTGACAGTTAAACTTATTATCCACGGCCTAAAACTGTCACAACACCGTGAAGGTAAAGAACTAACTTCCAACTGTGGCTTCAAAATCTAACCATCACTTGCCTATCCACAAGGGTCAGTATTAAATACAACTATCCGACTCCACACTTGCAGCGGTCCTAGCCAAAAAGGAGGTTCTAAATGACAACACCACATAGTAATTTCGTCATTCTTCCGCAAGAAGACCTCTAACCTTGGAGAGCAACTGAAAGATGAATGGAGGAATTAAACACAAAAAGATTGCGGACAATAAATGCCTAAAGCATCTCTATGGTCGAACAAGTAAAAGAGATAAAGATCATTTTAGAAAAGAGACTCAAGGTTAGACCAAAAATAACTCGCGGTCAAAGCCAAAAGAAAGGACTCATGCTAAACGACGATCATAACCAATTATTTCACGCTATGGCTTCAAATCGACATTCGTCGATCTACAAGAAAAGAATAAATTCACAACACAAGTTTGATGCATTTTACGACAATCACGATGGATTGATCATAACGCAAATGAGTTCTTACAACGTTAGACGCACAAAGCTGACTTCTCACATCTTTCGCCTACGAGACAAGATTTACAATTTTGCCACAAGATGGTTCATTAAATACATATAACAAAAATAATAAATGTCTAAATAAGTCGACTTGCTGTGATGGACTTATGACGACATCGACGACTCCAAGATTCTACATGATGACTTTCGACTAGGATGTTATACTTTATCCTCTGACGTTGACATCTAGTTAGCTAACCCAACCGACAACCAAGACTAAAATGATGGTTCCAAGGTTTATCTACCTGTTTGGCGTTCTCATTAACAAACACCTTTGGTTAATTTCCAGAGTCTATACTCTCTCCCAAAGATACTTTCTCTTCCCGTCGAACACGGTCCACCTGTTCCTGCAACGACAGACTCACATACAATTTTGTGGTCAAAGCACCTATGTTCAAATCAAAGCATAATATATCCAAACATCATTGCATTTATTATAAAGACATTTAGTCTACAATATCACCTTGATCGTAATCATTAGATTCCACAATTTCATATAACAACTTTGTAAGATAAATCATCAGTTTCCATGTCGTTCACAACATATCAAATTATTGAAATTTGCAAGAAAGTAAATAACATAATTGTTTCCAAAAAGAGGGATGTAACATATCCTTCCCCTTTACAAATCATCGTCCCCGATGATTAAGTTTATCAAGCAAAAATTTAAACTTAAAACAAACTTTTTATAATGCAACATTAATGTCTTTAAAAAGTTCTGGAAATCTTTGATAGATGTCTTTGTAGTCTTCCCAAGTGGCGCTATCCTCGCCATATTGGTCCCACTGTATTTTGCATTGCAAAACTTCTCGATTACGTAAACGAAGTTTACGCATTTCAAGCACCTTGAGTGGCTCGATCACAACCACCCCGGGTTCTTGCATCTGTAAGGAATTCCAGTTAGGGATGTGGTTATTACCTACAAAATATTTTTTTAAATACGAAACATGAAAAACATTATGCATCTTAGACAAGGCTGGAGGTAGAGCAACTTTGTAGGCAACCGGATTGATAATCTCAAGAACTTCGAAAGGTCCGACATAATGAGGAGCCAATTTCAAAGATTTACCAAATTTTATAGAACTCTTTTGGGGTTTCACTCGCAAAAGCACCTTCTCGCCAACAGAGAAGTGCCTAGGCACTCGCTTGCGATCTGCATAACTCTTTTTCCTATCATTGGCTTTTGCCAACCTCTTCCTAATCACTTTAACTTTTTCTTCCATATCAGCAAGCATTTCAGGTCCAATGCTTATCCTATCTTCCAGCTTATCCCAGCTTATAGGAGTTCTGCATTTCCTTCCATATAATACTTCAAATGGTGCCATCTTAATGGCAGAATGATAGGAGTTGTTATAGGCAAATTCGACGAGAGGTAAATATGCATCCCATCTATATTGCTGATCCATGCAATACATTCTCAAAAGGTCTTCTAAAACCTGATTCACTCTTTCTATCTGTTCGTCAGTTTCAGGATGATATGTAGTACTTACATTCAGTTTAGTCCCTAATGCAGAAAATAAGGTTTGCCAAAACCGTGAAGTTATCCGAGCATCTCTATCAGATATTATCTTTTCAGGTACCCCATGCAATCTAAAAATTTCTTGCACAAATTTTTGAGCCAAAAGATGTGCTCCATCTGTCAAATTTCCCGGTATGAAATGTGCAACCTTGGTTAGTTTATCCACAACAACCAATATTGCATCATGCCTATTCTTAGACATTGGTAATCCCTGGACAAAATCCATACTAATAACTTGCCATTTCCATTATGGAATATCATGTGGGTACAACAACCCAGCAGGATGTTGGTGTTCTGCCTTCACTCTCTGACACTCCAAACAACTAGCTACAAACTTTGCAGCATCGCTTTTCATTCCCTTCCAGAAATATAACGGCTTGACATCTACTAACAGTTTTGTTACACTAGGGTGTCCAGAGTAAGGAGCACAGTGAACTTCCTTCCACACCAGGTTTCTAAGTTCAACTGAATTAGGAACTTAAATTCTTCCCTTGAATCTCATCAATCCATTGGATTCAAAACTGAATCCGTCATATCTTGGGTCCTTAGGGTTTGAGTACAGAGCCTGTTTCACCTATTCATAATACTCATCCCTAGATAAGTTTTGCAATACTAAATCTTTAAAGTTAGCATGAATGGAGATTATAGAGGCTATATGCCTTACTTCTGCTTAAGGCATCCGCTACTCAGTTTTCCTTGCCCTTGATATAAGAAATTTCAAAGTCATAATCTGCTATTAGTTCCAGCCATCTCCTTTGCCTTGCATTGAGATTAGGTTGTGTGAATATGTAGCGAAGGCTTTGGTGATCAGATTTTAAAATAAAAGTCCTTCCCAACAAGTAATGTTGCCACATCTGAAGGGCGTGTACCACTGCTGCCATCTCTAGGTCATGAGGAGCGTAGTTCTGCTCATAATTTTTCAACTTCCTTGACTCATAGGCTACTACCCTACCATCTTGCAAAAGCTAACCTCCCAATCCTTCCCCCGAGGCATCAGTGATAACCTCAAACTCTCCCTCTGGATCAGGAACTTTCAGAATTGGAGCGGTTGTTAATTTTTCTTTTAACAAGTCAAAAGCCTTTTGACATTCATCCGTCCAAACAAACCTTTTTCCTTTTCTCTGCAAAGAGGTAATAGGGCTAGCAATGCTTGAGAAATTCAACACAAATTTCCTGTAATACCCTACCAATCCCATGAAACTTCGTACCTCTGACACATTCGTAGGCTCAGGCCATTCCATAATAGCTTTTTTTTTGGTCGGATCAACTGATATCCCATCGGCTGATATTATGTGCCCTAAATACTATACTTCTTTCTGAAAGAAAGTGCACTTGGAGAGTTTCGCATACAGTTTATGTTCTCTTAATCATTGCAACACTATTTGAAGATGTCGTGCATGCTCCTCTTCATCCTTGGAATAGATCAGAATATCATCAATGAAGACTAGTACAAACTTATCAAGATAATCTCTGAATACACTATTCATGAGATTCATGAATGCAGCAGGTGCGTTGATCAATCCAAACGGCAGCACCGTAAACTCATAATGACCATACCTCGTTCTAAAAGCTGTCTTGGGAATGTCTTCATCTTTCAACCTTAACTGATGGTATCCAGATCTTAGATCTATCTTAGAAAAGACCGATGCGCCACGCGTTTGGTCAAATAGATCATCAATTCGTGGCAAGGGATGGTTGTTCTTTATAGTTGCCTTATTAAGCATCCTATAATCTATGCACAGCCTTAGAGTTCCATCTTTCTTTTTGACAAAGATAATCGGGGCTCCCCATGGTGATACACTTGGCCTAATCAAATTCTTAGACAAAAGCTCCTGCAACTGAGCTTTTAATTCCATAAGTTCTGTGGTAGTCATACGATACAGAGCTTTAGAGATTGGCTCCAATCCTAGTTTAATGTCTATGCCAAAGTCAAATGTTCTCTTTGGAGGCAAGCCTGGTAACTCCTCGAGAAATACATCCCTAAAGTGGCATAGATATGGATATCTTTCCTCAAATGATTGTTTCTCCGAGGTTTCCTCTACTAGGTGCATCTTGACCGCAAAAAGTTGACATCCCTTTCGTCTAGCCCGCTTTAGTTGTTTTGACGAAATTGATCTAACCTTTATTTCCCTCTATATTCCTTGGAGATTTACGGTTTTGCCCATCTCGTCTAGACACTCAATGGTTTTATGAAAGCAATCTACTTTGGCTCGATGTTTCCACAACCAGCTCATTCCTAGGATGACATCATAGGACCCTAAAGGCGCTACGTATAAGTTTGCCTCAGTGGTGAAGTTAGAAACATCAATCCTAGCTTCGAACAAACATTGATCTACCTAAGCCTTTGAATTATTTGCATACTCTACTATCCAAAGTTTTGACATAAAACCAGCTTTTCTAGAAAATTTACTTAGGACTCTAGGTGACACAAAATTTTCTGTTGCACTAGTATCAAATAGAATAGAAACAGGAACTCCAAATAAGGTACCTGTCATCTCAATAGGAGTGATCTAATACTCCGCTTGCCGATTATCAAGAGCGGCATGAATCCTTTGCTGAAAGGCTTCCTGTTGTGAAGGAAGCTCTGTGTTCCTAGGCCTCCCATTCAGCTTCTTGTTGGGGCAATGGTTGGCATAATGATCACCTCCACAAGAAAAACATCCTCCTATAGGTCCTCGCTTCTCAGATGGCCTACTTGCAGAATCACTATTCTTCTTAAAATTTGCATTTCTCTTAAAATCTTCACCTCTTCGCTCATTACCAAATCCTCCTTGATTCTTTCGATTTCCCTTATCAAACCTCCTGTTTCCATATCCCTTATCATTTTTCCTTTTATAGGACTGATCGTTGTAGTTCTTATCAAACTTCTTGCGTTTCTTGTCACAGTAAGCAGAGATGGATTTGATCTTCTGCTCCTGTTTTATTGCCTTTTCATAAACTTGATCCATCGTGCTTGGACCATGTACCTCCACCTCACCACCGATCTGAGGATTGAGTCCCATGATGAACTTTCTGATTCGGAACCTTTCGTCCTTTTGGTATTGGGGAACATACTTCAGTAGCCTAGTGAATTTTTCTGCGTACTCGACCACAGATAGTTCACCTTGCCTGAGGTTTTGGAAGTCCATTAACTTCTGATCAAAGTATAATTAAGGTAACCACCGTTTTCGGAATAGTTCCACGAACTCATCCCATGTCACTTTCAAGGGACTTAATTCCAACTCCATTTTCTTATTCATCCACCAAGTGGACGCTTCCCCAGACAGCTGATAGGCTCCCCACACGGCTTTAGTAACCTCAGAGTAGTTTCTGATCTCAAAATATTTCTCCATCTCAGTCAACCATGCTTCAGCTGCATCTCCAGTTTTCGTTCCATCAAACTTTGGAGGGTTAACCTTCTTCATATCCTTTGCTAACTCTAATGCAAGTTTATCCTTGGTTTGTCTTTGGGCTTCACTGTCGTCAGGGTGTTCACTTGATGTGTCATTTTCCCAATGCTTACTCTTGCTTGTGTAATGTGAGTTCTCGTTTCCACCCTCTGTGTTACCAGTTTCATCTATTTTCTTCTCTAGTTTGTTCAACCTTTCCTTGGTTTCAGTGAGCATGTTGAGGATCCTATCCAACTTGTCAGTGGAGTTTTCCCGAGAGTTATGACCTTCCTGATCCTCCCCCTTGTTAAACCCTGATTGGTCCATGCTAGTTTAATTTCACACCTATTTAAACATATACTAATCAGTTTTACACTTAACACATTATACATCATCTAAAAGAACACAACAATTGATCATAATCATAATTGTTCTCAAACCAAAATTTTGTCTTTATTCATTTTGCAAAATTGTTTTCAACATCATTAGAGATAGACAAATCTCATTTTTCTACTTAATGTTATCTAGTGGAGTGTATCCTTTGGATTCATTGTCCGACACATAATCATGAGGTGTATACCCCTCAGACTCACTATCAGAAGATAACTCAATAATCTCAACTCTAGGTACTACACGTGGATCTCTAGTGATCATGGGTATAGTACTAGGTACACTCTCAGGTACACTATCAGTTACAATCCAGGAGCAGTGGTTGATCATGATTCGAGCTGCCGTCGCTGCTCCCTCTAGGAGTTCTCTCCTCACTCGCTTAAGTCATGACATTGCATTGGCTAAGGTTTCCACATCATCAAGCCAAATGTCATTTTCATCATTGCTTTTCTCTATGGTCTTGATCATCGCAAGTCATTTCTGCTTAGCTTGCAGATAACGCTTCTTACCCACGAAGGATTTTCTTGCGGTTTTCTTGGTGTATACCATCCTGGCACAATAAACCAAATCATTAGCTACCCGCATAATGATGATTTCCCAATCAAGTTAGTGGACTCATCAGCCCTAGTGCTGAACCTGGTTAGCTCTGATACCATATGTAACATCCAAATCCGAAATGACAAGAAGTAACTAAGTTTTCACAACGGTAATTTTTTTTTTACTAGGTAATCAAATACAAAAGTAACTCATCTATAAACCAATACAACATTTTTCATTTTATCATAAGCATGATCTCATTTTCATAAAGCTGAAAGAAATGATATACATTAAACACTTTGTATTCTAACAAATGAAATTTTCTTGGAACCACAAATATTGGAAACATACCATTAACATGCATCTCGATTGTCGACCCATCACATTCAAGACTCGGCATTCCTCAGTATTTGGAAGAGAAAGTATCTTCAAGGAGCTTAACCTCCAACCACTAACATTGGTCTCCCGCACTCCTTCCTAACCGGAAGTGGCCCTACCCTACTCAAGAGGATAGACTTAGGATAACCATTGGTGTTTGCCATCTGAGCTCTGGTGTTGTAACCTATGTGTCTTGTTATCGCGCAGATCCCTAGATACCCTCTAGTCATGCATGACACTCCACAAGAAATGCCATCCAGTTACGGTGAACGTTCGATGCACTTGAGGATAGTACACCACCTTGGCCAAAGGATTTGTTTTTAAATTAGTGTTCTAAGAATGCATGAACTTGGTTCACCCACCCTACTCGACTTGACCTAGTCGAAATCCTACAGTTTCCTATTTGTATAGTTTGAACTAATTGATGACCTTGATGACCTCAAGGGCTTAGGATATCCTCCTATAATAGTGCATGGCGCAACTTTTACTCTAATCTCAAGTTCAGAGTTTCATAATCCATTTTCATGTAAAAACATTGCTTATAAGCGCCCACTCCTAAGTGGTTTCATATTTGTTTACTCAGTTTCCAAATTTGCACAACATACTCAAATATCTAAAACCATTTCCCATTATCTTGAAATTCGAGGATTCTAGACTCATATGGTCTACAAGGTAAAACAATACTAGTACCGTCGCATGCAACGTAATCTTGACTCACATGCAGGTTTTCAACTCAAATTGTTCATTTCAGAACCATGATGGTTTCCTAATCATTACTAATACTTTATCTTCTTACTCCTCTTTCCGTGTCATTAGTTTCACATGGTTCAACAAGATGAGAGTCGTAAATAAAATATAAATGGTTTTGGAATCTTTCTTATGTCAATAGAGATGACCAACGCATGGTCAACCTCTAACTAAAAGGTGTATGACAGATAAGACATCAGCTGTTTACAACTGCATTTTTCAGCTATCAAACATACTAAATTTTACGTCAAAACATGCTTATAACTGTGGTTTTGACTCCTACATAACATGCACGTGGAGCAATGTGTTTACTCGTTGTGGAGCTATCATTTAAAGGCTCCAAGGGTTGTTTTATGTTCATAAATCAGTCTTAAAAGAAACTCTTCTTACTTACGTCATTGACAATCGTTCAAAGAAGGTAAATTACATCTTGCATCATGATGAGTTCGTTCCTAAATATATATACATTAGAAAACTGCGTTCTTATATTATACAATGTCATTCATGACAAGAAAAGCTACAGTTTCTGAGTTTACAAAATTTTGAAGATAGCAATACTTCTATTTCTAAGTTTTTAAATCTCAACACACAGTAAGGATACCATTTTAATGACCATCTTCACACAGAACTCATGATAGAGGACAATGTCATCATATTCAGTTTATTGAACGTATTTATCTATGCACAAATGAGACACATTTACAATCTATGCTGTGAAAAAGAAAGGTATGGGAAATAAACCTATCGAAAGGACTGAGATTTGCAGTGGCAAGATCTACGTACTCCTCAAGCAAAATGTGCCTCTTCCCGGTCTCCTAAACACAAACTTCTGTCCTTATCTCTGCTTGACCATCACTTAGAGAGAAGACCAGCTCCCATCGTTTTCTTCTCTGGCGAAAACACTACTCAAGACCACGATAGGCCCTCCTTTTCCTCTCGTCTCTCTCCTTCTATACTGTGCAAAACTCCTCCCTCACTGTCCCTTGGCAACCTATAAACTCTCCTCTCCTCTCGCAAACTCTCCAAAACTTCCCCACACTTACACGATGTAGGGGTATGTCACTTTTTGTTTTTCCTCCCCATTCTCTTCTTTTCTCCCTCTGTTTTCTACACCACCGAGTCTCTTACCTCCTTGCTCCTGCTCCTGCTAACTACCTTCTCCCTCTCTGATGAAGGCCTCTAACAAACAACAACTACCATTTCCTAAACTCTAGCAATGACCACCCCTCCTTTATTGTCTGTCGATCTCTTATTCTTCACTCTGTGATCAATTTCCATCCTCCCCACTCCGCAGTTTCTCCCTCTAGTTCCTTCCCCGACTACTCCCTCACTCTCACTTCTTACTCCCCTTTTGCCACCTCTCCAACCGTTCCCTCTTTCCACGATGCTGGGTCAGAGATGATCGCCTATCTTTCTGCCGTTACTCACTTCTTTTCCAAAGCAGCGATAGTCCACTACCACCACTCTCTTATCTCCGACCACTACCTAGAAGTTTCCCCTCTGCCAGTATAGAATAACTGGCATCTAAACCTTGCTAACCGATTCTAACTCCACCTAACGACGGTTCCCGATCTCCCTCTCCTAGATGATGGTGCATCATCATTGATTGACAGTTAAACTTATTATCCACGGCCTAAAACTGTCACAACACCACGAAGGTAAAGAACTAACTTCCAACTGTGGCTTCAAAATCTAACCATCACTTGCCTATCCACAAGGGTCGGTATTAAATGCAACTATCCGACTCCACACTTGCAACGGTCCCAGCCAAAAAGGAGGTCCTAAATGACAACGCCACATAGGAATTTCGTCATTCTTCCGCAAGAAGACCTCTAACCTTGGAGAGCAACCGAAAGATGAATGGAGGAATTAAAAACAAAAAGATTGCGGACAATAAATGTCTAAAGCATCTCTATGGTCAAACAAGTAAAAGAGATAAAGATCATTTTAGAAAAGAGACTCAAGGTTAGACCAAAAATAGCTCATGGTCAAAGCCAAAAGAAAGGACTCATGCTAAACAACGATCATAACCAATTATTTCATGCTATGGCTTCAAATCGACATTCGTCGATCTACAAGAAAAGAATAAATTCACAACACAAGTTCGACGCATTTTACGATAATCACGACGGATTGATCGTAACGTAAACGAGTTCTTACAACGTTAGACACACAAAGCCGACTTCTCACATCTTTCGCCTACGAGACAAGATTTACAATTTTGCCACAAGATGGTTCATTAAATACATATAAACGAAAATAATAAACGTCTAAATAAGTCGACTTGCTGTGATGGACTTACGACGACATCGACGACTCCAAGATTCTACATGATGACTTTCAACTAGGATGTTATACTTTATCCTCTGACGTCGACATCTAGTTAGCTAACCCAACCGACAACCAAGACTAAAATGATGGTTCCAAGGTTTATCTACCTGTTTGGCATTCTCATTAACAAACACCTTTGGTTAATTTCTAGAGTCTATACTCTCTCTCAAAGATACTTTCTCTTCCCGTCGAACACGGTCCACCTGTTCCTGCAATGACAGACTCACATATAATTTTGTGGTCAAAGCACCTATGTTCAAATCAAAGCATAATATATCCAAACATCATTGCATTTATTATAAAGACATTTAGTCTACAATATCACCTTGATCATAATCATTAGATTCCACAATTTCATATAACAACTTTGTAAGATAAATCGTCAGTTTCCATGTCGTTCACAACATATCAAATTATTGAAATTTGCAAGAAAGTAAATAACATAATTGTTTCCAAAAAGAGGGATGTAACAATGAAGGGTAGGGCCACTTCTAGTAGGAAGGCGAGTAGGGGACCACCAGTCTGTGGTTGGAGGAAAAGCACTTGAGTGATGCTCTCCCTCCTGCAGTTGAATTGCCAAAGACTTCTGATATAGAAGACATTGCTTCATTTATAATTGTAAATGTTAAAAAGTTGTAAGTCGCAAGAAATGCAACCTTCATATATTGTATTGGATGTTCATTATGTAATTATGAGTATATTTGCTTTACTTCTTATGAGGGAACATAAAAAATAAAAAATTAGTGAATTAATAAATTTATTGCATCTATTTTTAAATATTTCTATTTCATTCAAAATGGGATGTTACACATCAAACATATACCTTTATAAATTTGGTAAAAACCCATGTTCACTAGAAAATAGAAAATAAATATAATAATTTAATAAAATATATTAGAAATTATACTTTTTGATAAACTTACTTTGAGGTCTATGATCCTAGAAAAATTCATGTCATGATGACTTTGTTTGATGGTCCAACCATTTCTTTGAAACATGAAATTCTTCTAAAAACTCTATGAGTAGTAGGAGGAAGGAATCAAAATGACCTTTGAATGAAGGTTTTCATTCATTTGAAGGTCCATTCGATAAAAAATTTTGAACATGCAACATTTAAAAATGAAAAAAAAGTCTTCATTCGAAGGTACCTACCTTCATTTGAAGGTCATGATGACATCACCTTCAAAAAAGATATATGTTCATTTGAAGGTGTTTTGCAATTTTGGCACCTTGGGCTCATTTTTCCCCCCATCCCACAATTGGGACACACTATCGTGAGATCACCCTTAAAAGGGAAACACATATACATGTAGAGAATATCATTTATAATGAACTTAATATAAGTTTCCTTGTGTCCCAAGATCGCGGCATACTATTTTGAATAAATTGTTAAATTAGCATGTGGCCCACAAGTGGTATAAAGAATTATGCTTCCACCCTATTATTATGTTTCTTGTGTGACCAATGGTGGTCTTGAAGCCTTTGAAATGGTGGTTCTTGATTTTGTAGGTACTTGCATGGAATGGAACTCTAGTGTTGCATTGTTGGTCACTCCTTTGTGTCATCCATGAACTCCTTGATGGAGGTTCTTGATACCCTACACTTTGCACATGCATTTTTTGGTGATATAGATGCCACATGCTTCCCTTTTCGATCCTCCACTAGTGTTTCTGCATTGATTTCCCATACCACTTCATCTTCTTCACTAACCTTTGGGTCTAGTTCTTCCTCAATCATAGCTCCTACTTCTACACCTACCTCTGCACCATGATCCTATGATGCATGCCTTGAGCTATTATCTCCTTATGTACATATGCATCTTATTGGATTTACCCTTAAAATATGTGGCATTAGTACATAGACACTAGTAAGGAAGTACAAGTGTTCAACCTCAACATCTTCCATTTTTATTACATAGGGCAATTCATGTAGATTCAATTCATAACTGAGGTCCACTAAGATTACTTGAGTGGTTTAAGTTGAAAAAAATAGGAGTGCACCATTAGGTAAGCATCCATAATTTCTTGTGTGCATTGCCATTAGTTTGCACATGCCTTCTTCAGGGTGGTAGCCCACTCCGTCATTTTCTTGTTGTGCACAATGATTCTCTTGGTGTTCACTACTATACACATACGCTGATTGTAATGCATCACTAATAGTTCATCTTCAACTCCAAACTCCTCATCACAAATTATTCTATAGTAGTGCAAACCATGCTGTCATGCCCGCATTTCCCATGCAGTCACGACACACAACACACGTGTCATATCCACATTTGCCATGTGGTCATGACATGAATTATGAAAAACTTTTCTACTTGTCCCTAGGAACCCCCTCGCACGCATCTACATGCTCGGTGGCAATACGCATAAGGCATAAACATGTCAACAATATTTGGGGAGGTGCGCTGTCCCACGCAATCCCCTGTGTGATGATAGCCGTTTAGGGGGTATGCGACATGAAGTGTGTCGCTTTTAGGGTTGGAATGATTTTAATCTAAACCCTAAGTCTCCTAGGTGTGAAGATGATTCCGCTAGCATCGAAACCTAACTCTAATTCAAGTCCAAATGAGAATGAGATAATGCTTAAGTAAAATGGCATGATGGACGCATGGTTAAAGTGGAATGATGGAAAAAAAGTAAATAAAATATCATAAAAATTAAACCCTAGAAATCTAGGAAAATTTTGACAGCATAACGCGTTTTCAATAATCAAAATAAAATTTTAAAATAAAACACCAATGAGAATTTAAATAAAATTTTAAGAATAAATTTAAAAACAATTTAAAATAACAAAATAAATATCCTCCAAGGTCAAATAATTTGGCCTTGCATAAAGAATAAAAATTTAAATAATATAATAAACTAATAACAAACACCAAATTGGATTTCAAATTTGAGTCTGTTAATAAATATAAATTCGACAATATATTTATTGACGGGCTCGGAATAATATAGAAGGGAAGAGATTAAAATACTCATTCCCGTAAAATAAAGGTCAAATAGAAAAATAATTAAAATAATAAATAAACACGCTAAGGAGGAATAAAATAATTTATTTAACCCAACTAAAAAGAATTTCAAACAAGGGAAATACTCTTCCCAAATAAAATAAAATTAATCCCTCCAAGATAAAATTAATTCATAAAGTAATAAAATCAAATTGCAATTCCCATTTAAAATAAAAACAAATGAAAAGAGCACAAGAGCTAAAAATTCAAGGGCAAAAATAAGAAATTTAAAAATATGAAATTAAGGTAAACTCCCTCACATTATTATTATTATTATTTTTCTCAAAAACAAAAATTGTTTTCTAATGAAAAGCCCTAATTGTTTTATTCTATTATTTTCTCAAGGAACCCTAATTCCATTTAGAAAAAACAATGTTATCCCTAAAAGAAACCCTAATTTCCTTAACTCATTCTTTCTTGTTTTCTTTTGTTTTGCTTTTCTCCATTTTGTTTTGCCTCCATTGTTTCTCTATTTTTGTTGCAGGTTGAGGGTTTGATGAGGAGACCGCCAAGGAAATCTACCATAGAGAGGTATAACTACAATCTATATACACCATAGGGTTTCATTGACTGGATTAATATTTATTTTGTTTTGTTAAAGCTATATATATTTAAGTATATATACAAATGCATGCATATATACCAAAATAGACACATATCTGAGAATAATTTCTTGTTTGTTTTCACAGACCCACAGAACGCTATATATATATATACCATTTTTAACTTGTTGTAGATGAAAGTCACAGCCGAACAGGAAAGAGGTTAGCAGATTTAATCTAAGTGCTGACAGAATTTATAATGGTCAAACGGCCTAACTCCCATGCCGCCGTTGGTTGAACATATGGTAAAGGGGCTTGGGGAATGGTGTGGGGAGGGGGGGGCCGAACCCCCACCCACACCCGGGTTCGACCCCCCATCCCCACACCCTAACATACTAAACGTCGTGGCTGTGTGGGCGGTGGTCGTTTTGGCTGCCATCCACACTGTCACGTTTTGCTTTTTTCTTTTTGTAAATATTTAAAAAAAAATAGACACTTAACCCTAATAAAATTTAGGGTCAACCTTAACAAAACATAGTTTCCAGTCTTCAAGAAGTTTAAATTTCAGCCCTCTATTTTTTTTTGTTATCTAAAACTAGTTTATTTTCACAAGCAAACTATTTATCAATAAGTTAGGATATATTAGAATGAATATATGTATAAATATATATATTTTCACAATAAGGTAAATGTATTGTTAATACTGTCACAACAATGAGGTAAAACAAGAAAATGTATTTGTAAACAGAATATGTATGTATATATTACACCATGTATATATTTACACAACCACAAAACGAGAAATAAAACCTGAGTATTATTATAGTAAAACCAGTAGTATGTAATTTTCTTTGAAAACAATAAGTGTACAGGAATGTTATTTCATTCTTTTTTTTCTTTTTACAATAAATATGACAGAACCACATACTTTATTTTGACAGCAACCTAAGTGGCTCTGAATTCATATATATATTTTTGAACAAGGAAACAAAGGTATAAAGATGAGCGTAATACACATTTATTTATTTCTAGAACTCATTGCAACAACATTGATAATTAAACAGAATTTATCAATTACATAGGACAACTAGAAACATTTTCTTTTCATAGCAGCTACTCATAGAAATTTAAATATAAAATATAGAAATGACTACATCATATTTTCCTTCATATTTTCTAGTTTGCACCCAACACAATGACAGCAACATATATAGATATATTTTTTTTGCAAAGAACAAATGGCAGTAATAAATCCACTCATGCATTTCTCAACACAATACTAACTCCACCATCAAGGGGATAAACAACTTTTAAATAAAATAAACATAATGTTTACATTTCAACATTTACCACAGCCAACTTCAAGGCAAAGTAACTTAACGAAATTAAGTACAATAGGGCCATAATGGCCATGGCTTAATAGCCAATAACAAAAAGAAACTCTAGAAGCACAAAAATGGACTTCTCAACAAGCTCCATTTCTTAAGAACCTGCATAAAAAAAAACATAACAACAAGGAAAACCCAACCACTTTGAAATGCCATCCTCCCTATTGTAGACCTGCAAGTGGGTCACCCCTGAGCTAGGGAGGTAGGGATTCACACAGGTGCAAACACTCAACAATAAGTACCAAACAATATCAACACAAAATCAGTCCCAAGGATAATCACATAACTCAACTCATGAAAATGAGTTTGATGGGGGTAGGGAATGGACCCCTCTACTTCAAAGGCCACCCAAAATACTAAAATACCAATCTCATGGCCTCAAGACAAAAACTTCCAAATACACAACTCCTCAAATATCTCAAATATGGGAAATAATCTCCACAACAAATAAAAGCCCTCAAGGCATAAATAACACATTATGGGAGTGACCTCAAGGAGGTTCCTTTCCCCTACCCCAAACAAGTTGAGCCTTACCTCCAAATGGAGGTGCTCTCACCATACTCCCATCCCACACAAAATAATGAAACAACAACCAACCAAAAAAAAACACAAACACATCACAATAAATAGGCAAGGGTGAAGAACATAGTTCATGAGGCTTACCTGCAAAAGCCCTATAATGGAAGCACGTTTGGTGATGAGCTCTAAGCTTTTCCAAACTTTCCAACCTCCAAGAATTCCTCTATCTTTTCTAAAATTGCTCAAAAATAGAAAGAAACTCCAAAATGCAAGAACCTCACACTCCTCAACAAGAGGAGGTAATATAGGCCATCAATTTTGGCCTTGAGGAATGAGAAGGTGACACTTGTCACCTTCTCCTTCCTCCTCCTATGCCACTTGCAAGGGAGAGGAAGTGTGAGGATGACAAGTGTCATCCTCCAATTCCATCTCAATCCTCACCTTATCCACTTGTGCTCTCACACATGTGTGAGAGAACAAGTGGTGAGGTCGCATTTCCATTCAAACCTCCAAGAGGATAAGGGATGCCATATGGCATCTTCTTATTCTCTAAGAGAGCCATCTCCCTCCAAGATGCTCTCACATGTGTGTGAGAGTCTTGGAGGAAGATCCCACACACTTGGGAGTCTTGGAGACCTCCCAAGTCCTCCTGGGGAAGGCATTCCCAAATATTGGGAAGGGAGATGAGTCTTTCCCAAAGCATGACTCATCTCCCACCTTCTCTAATTTCAAATTTCGTCACTTTGACTAAACCATAGTTTAGAGTGACCAAAAGTGAGTTAATCTAAGGGTTAGTTAGTCAAAATTGACCATAGACCCATGGGTAACCACCTAGGGTAGATTTTGGGACACTAAGGTTCACCTAGGGGGTTATAAATCCACTTTAAATGGCGTAAAAAATAAAAATAATTACCAAGTGGTGTAAGTCAAGAAAAATTATACAACACTTAATATAAATTAATTAAACAAGGGGTACTAGGCCAAAATCATAAAAATTAAATCAAGCACTTAAATCAACACTCAATTCAAACATGACCCTTATCCCTCTTGGGAATGGGTCAGTTTCATAGGGAATAACATAGTGTGAATTCTACCTCCAATTTCCCATGGCTTGGGAATGTAAAATCTACACATCTCGATCAAGTGTCAATCATATCATTAATAATCATAGCCGAAGCAACTGGAATTAAATTCAAGCCATAGAATACAACAATAATCATCAATAACATAATTCCAAATTAAACTATATTTTTCTATCATATGTCAAATAATCATCATCACATATATAACTAGAAATCACATCATCTAATATATCTCGTATGACGGATCACAAAATAGCATCAAAATATGATCAAATTGAATCACCATATGTCTAAACAATGTCATATCAAAATCAAGAGATATAATCAAATCTACATCATGAAACCATAGTCTCTAAAAGTCTAATAATGTCATCAACTAAAATGCATAACGATCAAAATAAGGAAGGTAAAATAATTGGCCTTACATCCTCCCCCCTTAAGACTAAACTTCCTCTTGGAAGTCGTAAAAAAGGTGAGGATAGAGTGCCCTCAAACTAGCTGCATCCTCCCAAGTCATTGTGACCTCATCATAATGATCCCACTGGACCCTAACCTGGTCCAACTCTCAACCTCGAAGGCCCAGTGTCCGATGAGCCAATATGCAAATTAGCTCCAAAGACAATTGCCCATCTGCCTCTACCTGTAGAGCACTCTAGTCTAGTACGTGAGATAAATCAGATATATATTGCCTCAATATAGAAATATGAAAGATATCGTGGATACGTGATAGGTTAGGTGGCAATGCTAGACGATAGGAAACTAGTCCTATCCGCTCCAAAATCTTAAAGGGTCCTACAAACCGTGGTGCAAGCTTAGAGCCCTTTCCATAATGGATATGACTCTTGTTTGGCTGCACTCTAAGGAATACACTGTCACCCACTGAGAAGCTTCGATCAGTCCTCTTAGCATTAGCATACTTCTTCTGTCTATCTTGTGCCTTCTGTAGTCTCTACCTAATCAGTGTGACCTACTGCTCCATATCCTGAACTAACTCTGGACCAATGGCAACTCTGTCCTCTATCTGATCCCAACTCAGTGGTGTCCTGCATGGTCTACCATATAAAGCCTGAAAGGGAGGCATACCTAATGAGCTGTGATGACCATTATTGTAGGCAAACTCAACTAGATATAGATACTCCTCCTATCTAGACTAATGGTCCATAACATACATACAAAGCATGTCCTCCAACACCTAATTCACTCGCTCTGTCTATCCATCTATCTCGAGATGATAAGCGGAGCTAAAGTTGAGCTGTGTGCTCAACGCTTGCTACAAGGCTCTCCAAAATGCTGAAGTGAAAACTGGATCTCTATCAGAAATGATGTGGCAAGGTACTCCATGTAATCTCATAATATCATCTAAGAATACTCTTTCTATTGTTGGTGCATTGTACGTCGTGCGTATAGGTGAGAAATGCGCCACCTTGGTCAACTTGTTGATTGTCACCATGATGGCATCATGGCGACACGAAGACATAGGAATACCAACAATAAAATCTATGGAAATGGTGTCCCATTTCCACTCAGGTATCTCATGTGGGTATAGAAGACCCACTGGATGTTGATGCTCGGCCTTGACCCTCTGGCACTCAAGGCATCGAGCAACAAACTCTGCAATATCTCATCTCATACTCGCCCAATGGTACAGCTGTCGTACGTCGGCATGCATCTTCTTCACCCTCAGATGTGCTGCGTATGGTGCTCTGTGAGCCTCTGATAACACTACAGTATGTAGGTCACCTGTGCGGGGTACATAGATGCACTGTCGATGATGAAGTAACCCATTTGCCTCAAGTGAATAGCCTGCAAAATTGCCCACAAGGGCCCTCTGTGAACTGATCTCTTGTTGCACCTCAAGAAACCACTTATCCTTTGGCAAATGCTGAATAATGCATCCTCTCAAGTCCATGCTCAGAGTGAAGGTCAAGAGCTTGTGGCACCTCTGACTCAATGCATCAACAACCACGTTCTCCTTCCCTTTGATGTAGTGGACATCAAAGTCATACTTGCAAAGGAACTCCATCCAACACCACTGATAGGCATTTAGATTTGGCTATGTAAAGATATACTGAAGACTGTGGTGATCTGAATAGAGCTCAAAGTGACAACCCAATAAGAAGTGTCTCCAACGAACTAGAGAATGAACCACTGCCTCTAACTCCAAGTCATGCGTGGGGTAGTTTAGCTCATGGGTCTTGAGCTTTTGCGACTCATACACAATTGCTCTACCACCCTGCATAAGTACGGCTCCCAATCCCTCAAGTGATGCATCTGTACAAACCATAAAATTTATTGCAAGATCAAGAACCGCAAAAATAGGAGCACTGGTAAGATGCTCCTTGAGGACCTCGAAGGCCCTCTCACATTGCTCGGTCTATAGAAAACTCTTCCCTTTCCGCTGAAGGGAAGGGAAGTGATAGGGTGTGCTATCCAAGAAAAACCCTCAACAAAGTGACGGTAATAACTAGCTAACCCCATAAAACTTCTAACCTCTGTCACACTGGTGGGTGCTGGCCAATCTCTGATAGCCCTAATCTTTGATGGATCCATTGAGATTCCATCACCAGATAGGATATGCCCCAGATACTAAACCTCTGTCCTAAAAAATGCACACTTCACCAAGTTCCCGTAAAGATTCTGCTCCCTCAAACACTGTAGAACCTGATGAAGGTGCTCCTCATGCTCCTCCTCAGTCCGTGAATAGATCAAGATGTCATCGACAAAAATGATCACGAACCGATCCAAATAGGTATGGAACACCCCGTTCATGAGACTCATGAACACTGCAGGGGCGTTCGTCAAGCCGAAGGGGACCACAGTGAACTCATAGTGGCCATATCGAGTCTGAAAGGTGGTATTATGGATGTTCGCCTTTGTGATACGTGGCTGATGATAACTGGACTTTAGGTCAATCTTAGAGAACACCCTGGCTCCCTACATCTGATCGAAAAGATTGTCAATCCTAGGTAGAGGATAACGGTTCTTCACCGTCACCTTATTCAACTGCTTGTAGTCCATGCACAATCAAAGAGACCCATCCTTCTTCACAAAGATGACAGGAAAGCCCCAAGGTGAAATGCTCAGTCGGATGTGCCCCTTCTTGAGAAAGTCCTCCAACTGTAACTTGAGCTCAATGAGCTCATGTGTGGTCATCCTGTAGGGTGCATGAGTCACTGGCTCAGCACCTGGCACTAAGTCTATGTGAAAGTCTACCTCATAACGGGGTGGCATCCCTAGTAACTCTGCTGGAAACACATCGACAAACTCTCTAAGGATGGGATGATCATCCAAAGATGCCTCAGGCTCGTCATCTGATCTGTCACTCACTGTGATGGTGAACATTTGGCACCCCTTCCACATGTAGTGCTTAAGCTACTGAGTGGATATCATACACACTGTTGTGGGCTTCTGCATGCCCACAATCTCAACTGATGTACCGTGATCGTCTAAGCAGTTGATCGCCTTTCGGTGACAATCTAGCTTGGCTCGATGAGCCGTAAGCCAATCCATACCCAACACCACACCGTAGGATCCTAATGTCATAAATCTAAGGTCACAAACTGTGGCAAAGGTTCCCAAAAAAATCTCACAGTCGTGGACTAAGGTATCTACTGTCATCTTGGCCCCTGAGGCCAGCTCAACCACCCACCTATCACTCTTCCTAGAGGCCATTAGCCTGCAACGCTCCACTAACGATGGAGATATGAAAGAGTCAGTAGCACTAGAATCAAAGAGAATAGAAATGGGGTTACCCCCAATCATACCTGACGTCTCAATCAATGATGCTTGAAAATTAGCTTGGCAGTTATCAACCGCTGCGAACATATAGTGGGATCTATCCACATCTCCAACAATCTGCTCGAATCCTCTTGCACAAGGCTGTCCTCCTACTGTAAAACCCTGTGGATACTCTCTAGCTAGGTGTCATGCTCCACCACAAACATAACATGAGCCCCTAGCCTATACTTGTCCAGTCTGAGTCCTACTCGACTGCTGTTAACCTGATCTGCCAGTAGACCCTTGTGAGCCCCTAAATGACTGCTGCGACCTCGCAGGTCCCACGGGTGGTCCTTGCTACCTTTGATCTCTGCATGAGCCCTGCTACTGCTAACCTCTATTATGCCCCCATGTGCCCTCTATTGTGTGCTAGCTCTTTGCTGTTGCTGTGGCTGCTGCTACTGTGGGGGCCTAGGAGGTAAGGGTGCAAAACTAAATCCTCCTCTAGAAGGTGGCTGTAATGGTCTGTAGAAACTCTACTGATGCTGCTACTTCCCATGATCCTGAAATTAAGGGGGTGAACTCTTCCCTCGTCCCTGTATCTCCTCAGCAACATATGCCTTCTCAGTAGCATCACTCAAAGTCTAGGGGTCTACCATGTGAACAGGCCCTGCTATGCTGTGGTTCAATCCTCTGATAAACTTATGAACTAGGAGTTTCTCATCATGGAGATACTCTGCATATCGAGATAACTCAGTAAATCTACCCTCATATTGAGCAAATGTAAGTCCTCTCTACTGGAGGTCATGAAACTCGTCTATGCAACGCTGCCTGTAATGATCTGATAAGTACCACACATTGAAGCACTCAATAAAGGTCTCCCATGTGAGAGTGTTTAATGAAAGGTGATGCTTGCACTCCTCAGTGCGCCACCAGGTAGCTGCTGCATCTCGCAACAGGTGTACTGCCACACAGGCCTTTGTGTTGCCCTTGTAAGGACACAACGCGAAGCATCTATCTAAGCTGATGAGCCAGGCCTCTACCTTAGCCCTCTATGGTCCCAACGAAAGTAGGAGGGTTCACCCTCAACAAATCCCTAATGGGGTCTCCTCTGTCTCTACGCCCTCTAATAGGCTCATCTGTGTAATAGTCATAAGGTCTGTGAATAATGTGCTCTACTCATACTGCCTCATCACACCTAGCATGATGTGGAGGGCTCCTACTACGGGCCCTGTTAGCCAAACCAACCTCCTCTGTCGTCATCTTTGGCACCTCAACATAAGGCTCCACACGTGGTGCCCCTCGTGGCTCAACGTGGGACTCCACACGTGGCTCGACACTGGACTCAGCTCATGGCTCCACGCGTGGCTCCTCTCATGGATCCTTGTAGGGCTCAACATGTGGCTCTATGCATGGCTCAGCTATGGCTAGTGGAAGCCTATCTAAAACTGCCTATAAAGCCTATAATATCTGTGGCCCAATATTTGGTAGGGCTGGTGGTGCCTGTGGTGCTAGTAGGTTTGGTTGTGCCTGTACCTCAGCTGAAGAGTCACTGTGCACCTCAGGGGGTGGAGTGTGGTGAGACTGCGCTCATCGAACTCGTCAGGGAGGCATCCTACAAAAACGAGGTAACCACAAATTAATCAAAGTTGCAGAAATAATAATTATGTTTCTTCTGTGACCAATGGTGGTCTTGAAGCCTTTGAGATGGTGGTTCTTGATTTTGTAGGTACTTGCATGGAATGGAACTCTAGTGTTGCATTGTTGGTCACTCCTTTGTGTCATCCATGAACTCCTTGATGGAGGTTCTTGATACCCTACACTTTGCACATGCATTTTTTGGTAATATAGATGCCACATGCTTCCCTTTTCGGTCCTCCACTAGTGTTTCTGCATTGATTTCCCATACCACTTCATCTTCTTCACTAACCTTTGGGTCTAGTTCTTCCTCAATCATAGCTCCTACTTCTACACCTACCTCTGCACCATGATCCTATGATGCATGCCTTGAACTATTATCTCCTTATGTACATATGCATCTTATTGGATTTACCCTCAAAATGTGTGGCATTAGTACATAGACACTAGTAAGGAAGTACTAGTGTTCAACCTCAACATCTTCCATTTTTATTACATAGGGCAATTCATGTAGATTCAATTCATAACTAAGGTCCACTAAGATTACTTGAGTGGTTTAAGTTGAAAAAAATAGGAGTGCACCGTTAGGTAAGCATCCATAATTTCTTGTGTGCATTGCCATTAGTTTGCACATGCCTTCTTCAGGGTGGTAGCCCACTCTGTCATTTTCTTGTTGTGAACAATGATTCTCTTGGTGTTCACTACTATACACATAAGGTGATTGTAATGCATCCCTAATAGTTCATCTTCAACTCCAAACTCCTCATCACAAATTATTCTATAGTAGTGCAAACCATGCAAATTAAGGAGGAAGCCAAAGATAAAGTCTCTCTTAGAATCTCATAACAAACATGCATTATTTTCCGTATCATGTGCAAAAAACATGTACTAATCAAATTTGATGCCATATTTGGCCACTTTGTACCTTACATATGCCATATTGATGGGTCTCCCTTAGTTGTGCACAACAATTTTAGTTCTATGCATGCACACAACCCTATAATTATGTGCTTAGAGATGCCTCTAACAACAATTCCTTTGGAGCCCAAGTTATGGCTTCCAACTAGGAGGTCAATTTGTTCTCCTATAACTAAGCACTTAGCCAACTCATCTCTCAAATTCAAATAGGGTTATTTGCTCACTTCACACATCCCTTTCTATAATAACCTAATTAGCTCATGAATATAAATAGGACTCACATTCTTTTGAATCTCCTGGGTCAATTAGATTATTTGTTTATGGAATTTACTAACCAAAAAATGGATCAATGGTTCTACATTAACAAAGATGAGCAAGTTTCATAGTTGTAGTATGTCAGTTACAAGCAACTCTCTTCCTACATCATTTCAATGACCAAGAACAACAACATGACCCTTGGATGAACTATCTCCATAGTTACAACCATAATTTAATGGTCATTTAAAGCACTTATATGATTGCTCTTGCTAATTTTATAATTAGTTGTGTGGTAGAATCCTTTGACCTAGTTGCATCTTGTCTCTAGAATCTTCATCAATTCCAACTCTGCATGTAAATTCCAATGTTTGGTTTGACTATCCCAACTTGAGCTTGATCTTTGACCTTGCCTAGTCCTACACTTGCATGTGTGCATGGTTTCTTTGGTGCCATTTGACTCTCATTATATCACAATATTTCTTTGTGTTTTCAAACTTTGGCTTAGATCTTAGAGTATAAGTTCTTCTTTAATCTTTCTAAATGGTGAGATGCATATAAATCCAACATCCCCTTACCTTGTAAGTATTAGATCAATGTGATAACATGTCCTTCAAAACAAGCATCACTTACTTGTGCTTATGTACTTTATGAGTCCCTTTGTGTCCAAATTCTCCAATACCTAAAATAAATATATTAGGTATAGATTTTTATGCAATTATCTTGTATTAGTTATAATTTTAGGACACATTAATCTTATAAATATTACATGTACTAGATAATTACGTTATAAACATTATACATTCTAATAATTTTAATTGAAGTAAACTTCAAAGTAAAATCCAAAAAAAACTCTCTAAAATGATATATTAACATCCTTAGAATTTCAAGTTGACAAGCTCAATATATTTTGCTAGAATCAAAATATAAGAAATCATTATTTTACCATTTGTTATCACTTTAACTTGAGCATCCTATCAAGGGTCTTCCAACTCCCCTAAGAAAACAAGGGAAAAAAATTAAATATATTTAATTAAAGATCTTTTGCAATTTTTAACTCTATTCTTTTCTAAAATTATATTAAAAATAAATAAATCTTAAACTATCTTACAACCATTAAATGTATCCTTGCATTAAGTTCCTTAAGTTGAGAACTTGCATGGACCCACACATGCACTTCATTGACATCCCCTTAAAATATATCATTGGTGTAATGTGCACTTCCATCCAAAAAAAACCTTATGCCACATTATTTGATGTTTGATGCTTAAAATGATATGAGAAAGATACGATATATGGCTAACAATCTCACCAAAAGAAAAATTGTCTATAAAAAACTCTTTTAACATATTTGTGAGAGAAAGGAAAAATGTTTGTCAACATGAAAGTAGGATTTGGTTTTTTTGTTTGTTTGTTTGTTTGTTTTTTTTTTGGTTGGTACTAACACTACTTTAGAGTTGATTAGGTGCTTTTAAATGTACTTATTTGTGTACTTAATATATGAACACGCCCCTTAAAATGAATGCTTAAATGTGTTTTAGCCTTATAAGTATTATTAGTTGAAGTAAATTTTGGATTGTAATTGTTTGGGTTGTAAAGTTAATACTTTTTCTATTTATTTTGGATGCATTTTGGTTTGGTTTATGTTTTATGCAATTTTTAGTTTATAAATAGTGTATTTTTATGCAAAAGTTGGTAAATTGTCATGCTTCATCGATCTTGAAATGACACATCTCAAAATTTTGAACTTGACCTACAAATTATCCATTCCCCACCTTGAATTGAGTTTGCAATGCAAAATCAAACCTAGTTCATTTTTACAATGTGAAATTGACCCCCACATTTTTAAATTGGGCTTGTGCTCTTTGCTTCCAATGTGAAATTGACCCCCACATTTTTAAATTGGGCTTGTGCTCTCCCCTTCCAACTAGTCATTGCTCACTGACTTGAATGTGAAATATTTCAAATTACATGCTAGGGTGTTATATTCAAGGACATGCCATAAATCATTTTTAGAGGATCTTCCATTTAAATCTAGGGGTTTTTATTCTAAATTGCACAATCATTCAAGAAGCATTATAACACTTCATTACACCATCATTACATTAGCATCTGGAGTAATAATAGAATAACCATCTTGCATGGTTGATTGTTATCTTTGATCTTTGTTCAAAAGCCATTAAATTAATCCATCCAAGGGTTTAACGAAGGTAAAATTACCTTGTTTCGCAAACTCCAAATAGTGTAGACACCACTTTTCTTGAAAATTTAGATATCAAGAGGCGAGGTGAACTAGATTCTAAGTGACACAATTTATCAGATCAATTTAGTGCACAAAAGCCAAATTTCATGAAACATGGTCAATTGTAGGAAATCAAGATGAATTGTGAGTTGTGTTTTTAGTCCAAGGTAATTCCATGTTGCAGAATTGATCCTCACCAAAATTTGAGAATGACCTACTTTAGATTTCCTCATTTCTTTCACTATATCCAAAAATGAATGAGTTTATCTTACAATTCAAACATTATAATAAAAATAGTGGAAAACTATCTATCAACTACCAAAATCAACTAAATATTTTTATTTATATTAATTTCTAATTTTTTAAAATTTATCACATAATCTAATTACAATTTTAAAGTAATTTAATTTAATTTATTTCATGTTGCTTCTTACCTAAATCTATTAACTTTTTCATTCTTTGTAACTATTCTTTATATTTTTCATTATACTCATAAAATATAATTTTAATTAAAAATTTTATTTTATTTCTTCAAAAATATAAATTATAAACAAATGATATGTTATTATCCCTAGTTGACAAGCTCAATGCCATATGTATATTCTACCTAATTTTATTAAAAAAAATTCTTTTGTCACAATTTTAAATAATAAAAATAATTTTAAAAATATATTTATTAATTTTCTTTTATAAAATTTTTACTCCCTAAAAACTTATATTTAGTAAAAAGAATTTGTAATTAAAATAGTTCTTTATATTCTTCATTATACTCATAAAATATAATTTTAATTTAAAAAATTGTTTTATTTCTTCATAAATATAAATTCCAAAGAAATGATATGTTTTTATCCCTAATTGACAAGCTCAATGCCATATGTATATTCTAAATTTCTACCTAGTTTCATTAAAAAAACTCTTTCCTTACAATTTTTAAATAATGAAAAAATAATTTTAAAAGTATATCTATTAATTTTCTTTTATAAAATTTTTATTCTTTATTTTTAAAAACTTATATTTAGTAAAAATAATTAGTAATTAAAATAGTTCTAAATAAAATAAAGTAGCATATGGATTAAAGTTGAAATAGGCCACTAGAGAATAATATCTTTAGTATATTTTACATAGATTTTTCTAAAGATAGGTATGCTAATTTTAAAAACTTATATTTAGTAAAAAGAATTATAAATATATTCATATACCCTATTAAATACTCACAATCTTATAACTATAAATAATAGTTTTAAATCTTTAATCCATCTTTAAAAAAAAAAAATCTTATAACTATAAATAATAGTTTTAAATTTTTAATCCATCTACAAATAAAATTAAACTTAAAAAAAATTGTTAATCATTTAGAAATTTAAAGGATGCCAAGTTAAGGTACACGACTGATGAATCCTCTCCACTACATATCCTTAGAATAAATTCCTCCAGCCATAAACTTGCAGGGACCCACACATGCAATTCACCATTATCGATTTGAAATATAAAATCTAGCATACGCCTAATTTGCGTTTGCACCCGAGAAACCTTGTGCCGCATGAAATATTACTGAGAGGCTAAAAACGATTAGAGTATGCGATAACTATTTTGGGTCAACTATACCGAAAAAGCAAGGTTAATTTTAGCATGAATATATACTGTTCGAAGTTCCCATGCTTTTCTTCAGCTTCCTCCTCTGTTTTAAAATTTTTGTGCCGCTCAAGCAATTCTATTATTCTCACAGGCTGTTTTAGCTTAAACATCTATATATTTATGCAAAAGTTGTCTTCTTGCAGAAATTTTTTTCCCTTTTAGTTTTGGAAAAGCATCCCAAATCCTTTCTGCCAGAGGTTCTCAAATACAGGCAAGAAAGAAATCTGAATCCCACCACGCAGTATTACGGATCCGGGCGTGTGGGTCTCTACTTGCAAATATTATGGATCCTCTGTCGGTTCTGCGTGACTACACCATCAGAGGAGATTTGGACAACGTAAAAGCTGTAGGAGATGACTTCCACTTTGGAGAAGACTATAGATTCCCCTGCAACATCGACACAGCTTACAGATCCAAACAGGGTAGTCTCTACACTCTTGAATGCCTTGTTTTCTTTGTTAAAAATGCCCACCTCAAGCATACTGAGTATATGCAACAAGCCCGAGTGCAGAAGCTCCAGATTGTGACATACACAGACAGGAAGCCACTCTTAGACTACCTTGAAGGCAAAATCAATAGCACTGATGCTATTGAACTTGTTGCCCCTGCTGGACCTCACGTTCCTCCTGAAAAACCCATCTGGGATGCAGGGGACCATGTGGAAGAGTATAGGCCTGAGGACCCCAGTCTGGGATTCTTTGATAATGGTAATAATAGCAATAAAAGGATTAGGCTTGATGGAACAGAAGGTGGAGACACTGGGGGTGCTGAGATTGATCAAGTGGTGGTAGCTGAGACAGGGCCTCTGATAGACCTAGTGAGGGCTAAAGAGAGACCCCTTAAGGACAGGGAGTCCTTATTGGAATGCCCCAATAGGAATTTCCAGGCTATTTTGTCCATAGCCACCAGAAGGGATGAAGAGAGAAGGAAATTAGAGGATCAACAGAGAAAGCAGCAAGGTAGACCCATGGAAACCCCTAGGAAAAATCATTACGGAAACACAGAGGAAAAGAGATTTTGGAAGGATCATTTGGGTACAGATACTGATGAGCTTGGCATTGATCCCACACAATCATACATTGGGCAGAAGGGTTTTGCAAAGCCTGGATTGGTATCTCAGAGGCCTCAAGTTCAGGGCACTCCTAGGAGTGCCTTTGGCAGTGGGGGTGCTAAAGGGAAGCCTGATGGTGTGCCAATTATTTTGGTTCCAAGTGCCTTCCAGACTAGATTGAACATTTACAATGCAAAGGACTTTTTGGAGGATGGAGTCTATGTTGCACCTGATGTTAAGGCCAAACAAATGCCACAGAAGCCTGAATGTGTTACCATACAGAGAAAGATTGGGCGTGAAAAGGCACCAGTGACATACCAAATCAGAGACAAGCCCTCAGCTTTGGCTCCCAGTGATTGGGATCGAGTTGCAGCTGTTTTTGTTCTAGGGAAAGAGTGGCAATTTAAGGACTTCCCTTTCAAGGACCATGTTGAGATCTTTAATAAGAGTGAGTTTATTTTGCATGAACCAACCTTGAAGGCCCTGATAGCTTCTTTGTAATTCTTTATTGGTTTGGGGTTTCAGAATGTAATTACTTACATAAGGGGATACTGCTGTATAAGGCAAATCAACCTACCCATCTAACTCACAATAAGGGAACCTATCATATAATACAGGGCATGGTTAGAACCTTGAAGACCCTTGCAGTGCAGACAAATGTTAGGTAAACTGACCTTACTGAATGTAAAAGAAAGGTCTGATCCTACTCACCAAACTCATAAAACAGGCAACTTTGGTGATTATTTCACCATGAGGTAATCAGGCCCTAACATTTTGCACTAAGTAGATACCCATAGTTTGGGGGTTATATCACGTATATGCATGTTTCTGTAGATACCCATAGTTCAGGGATTCTATCAAATATATGAATAAAAATCAGAATGCCTCTCCATTGTAGGATGTACTAGTAGCCCTGCCAAAGTCAGTTGGCTCACCTTTCTGGTAACATAACCGATGAAATTTATATTAAAAAAGTTTCATTTTTTTAGGATACACTGCAGATGCAATTGGTCTATATGACTTAATGTAAATCTAGTTAACGGATCTGTTTTGAAGCCCAGTAATGTGGCATGTCCTTTACTATCCTGCTCCCTAGTCCACTGAGTTTGTTTAGCAGTTACTGGTAGCCAAAAGAGCAGGCTGATTGGAATGTTTGTTGTTGTAGACAAGGTGTCTCAAAACTAGGCATTGTTTGTTATATTGCATAATTTGCATTTTTGGATCTCACAAACTGTGAGGTCCATTTTGATCCATAGATGAACTTATTCTATGATCCACCTTTGTATGGTTTTCTTTGCTCCTTCCCATACACTCACACTCAAAGCAGCCATAACTTTCTTATCACACTTAGATTTTTCAGATGGAGCGCTATTTTGATTTACCTGATTTATCTCCAACTTGCAAAGATCAAAGTAGGCCCTGCAAGTATGACTTTTATATATTTGGCATGGATTTGATATGGGAGGAACAAAATGGTCAGGATGGTCTGAAGGTTAGCTAACTTGGTGTTTATTTGTATTTGCAGTCAAAGGATACTACCTTCGTTTTGAAGATGATGGTTTGGAGTCTGTGAAGGCTGTGAAGCAGTGGAATGTGAAAATCATTTCGGTATGTGCATGAATATATCAATTTGATTGAAAGACAGTTTAAACTTTAATTCTTTCTGACACAGGGTTTCATGAACTGTCACTACTAATATGGACGAGAATATTTTTTTTTTATAAAGTTCACATAGTTTGTTGTATGCATTAACAAACGCATTCCTTATTTTTACTTGTGGTGTTGTCTGCAGATCAGCAAACACAAGCGACACCAGGATAAAACTGCAGCAATGGAGTTTTGGGATAAGCTGGACAGTTTCTTAAGATCACAAAGACCCAACATGGCTTATTGATCACCAAGAATTTGTTAAAACATGAAATAAGACTAAATATATCCACCTATGTAATAATCACCCTTTCAGAGTCCATCAGCAACCAGCACATTCAAATTGAACATTTAAGGAAAAAGGGCTTTGATTGGCCTCACCTACTTATCATAGAACCATGTGAAACAAATGGGACATTATCTTTGTAGCTATATTGATTTTTAAATTTGTTTCTCATGAAATATTTCGGACTCTGTTTTAGCATTAGGGATTGAGCAGTAATTGTCTTGTCAGTGCAGCCATGACAAATACCGAGCCTTTTCTGAGTAGCAGATTAGGGCCATGCTAACCCTTCTAGGGAATGGCTACTCGTTAGTATATTTTAAGATTAAAGGATCCAACGAGTTGCAGAAAAGAACATCATTCCACATAAATGAATTATTTGAAGCATATTTAATGGGAAGTTAGATCTCTAATTTATCCTGCATATGCATGTCATTCATTTAGTTTTGAACCGTCTTTATATGATTTTCCCAGTTTCGGTGATCGACCGCATCTCAAGTATATAGCATTCTTCCATTGTGGGTGTCACTGTCGAAATTAGGGCCATGCTAAACTTTTTAGGGAGTGGTTGGTCATTAGTATATTTTAAGATTAAAGGATCCAGTGAGTTGCAGAAAAGAACAACATTCTGCCATGGTGGTTGTCACTGTTGAAATTTACTCAATTACTTAATATATCTGCTTTTCTCCAATTTGAATATAACTGTTTAGGTAAACATACTATATGGAAACATTCAGTGCCTTGAATGTTGTAAAATATGATACAAGACTCCGAGTAATATGTTCATTTCCTTGTGGTTTCATAATGATCCATTCTGCTTTAGCTCCGTTTAAATGAATGTATTACTAGAGGTTGTAAAGCATTGAGTGTACTAAATAGTTATTTACCAGGTTAAGTGTCATTTTAGGTTTTCTCCTTAGGGTTGGGCACAGTGCTTTATCTTATGGGTTAGAGTCTAGCCCATTGTTCTGGGATACAACTATAGAATATTCTTTCACCATTCCCATATTCGTAAAAGCAATATTGGAATTTCAGTCAAATCTGAAATTGTTCAAACTACATGACAATTGCAATACCTAAAACATGCAGTTAGTGTCCTAGAAGGGATATTCCCGAGACTTGTACATACTTTGAGGACCAAGCATGTGGGGGAAATCCCGTTTCTTCTCAGGCATTGGTTTGCTGAACAGTTTCCTACCCATTGTTGATGGGAGGGCTGCTTACCAATTACAACACTTGGTGATAGATCTAATGACTGCGATTTCAGCCATTGTATGTTTAAATACATGCAAGAAGAGTTGCTGATATCACCTGCAACATTTAAATACAAGGTGAATAACAGATAAAAAAGTCTAACCATTCGTCAGACATGTAGGTTGGTTTGAGAGCAGCCCACAAAAATGCAGTAACATAGGGGAAGGGACTAGAGTGGATTCCAATATGGTGAAGTGTCAAGGTACATGAATACAAAGGTTAATTGTGAAGTTAAAAGTAAAAAGGTTACAATGGCTCATATTCCTAATCGACTATGTTTGGCTGTCTCTACATGTAACAACGTTACAAGTTATGGGATTGGAAACTTGTTTGCAACAAATCTTGAGAATCAAGGTCATCAACTATGTTTGGCTGTCTCCACATCTAACTATGTTACAAGTTATGGGATTGGAAACTTGTTGCAACAAATCTTGAGAATTGAGGTCAATCTTTAGGTAGAGACCATTCCTCATTAACTCAGATTACCTAGTGGATTTGATCTATCCATTCTACTCTTGTAAGGAAATCAATGGGAAAACCAATCCTTAATGCATAAGGTTGTTTTCCTCCTACATTTATAGGCATGGCCATACCATGACTCCTTAGTAAATGTAAACAATTGAAACTCAATGACTTCGTTTTGATTAACTTAGAGAGGCTAGTAAGAATTAAAATCCATTGACCACTAATTACATTGATATTTTAAATGTTGGATCCTTGATTACGTTGTTTGAAGAAGGAAGGCTAACAAAAACAACAGATTATCTAATCCAAATTCACAATAGAAGATTCAAGCTCAAAAAAGAAATAGATGCCAATCAAACATAACGAGGGTTGCTCATTGGTTGGGACTTATGTGCATGGTTGCATAGTTTGATATCTTAGGGTTCCATAGATTACTCGGTCCTGTGGAAGTTATTAAAAACATTAATTTCATTTCATTTCATACAAGATTCCTATGGATTTCATGTTGACCATGACTTCTTCACACTTGTGAAGACAACGTGTAATTAAAGGTTTTAGATGTACATATGAGCATGGATGGGCAATAGGACACTGACTGTAGGATTAGGTACATGTGTTGACATCTTGCTCATTCGTGGATCTTAAGATGTTTGATAGTTGTTAAAGGCAAGTGCTTAATCATTGATTGCTCTTCAATGCTTGGTAATACTTGATTGGAAGTTCTAAAGGTGAATCCCTAATCAACTTAGAACCTTTGTGACAAACTAGCTTCAAAAACTTAATCCCTCGAGCCTTGTGTAGTAATAGATGACTCCCAAGTGACATACTTTGTTTTTTCTTGGTACTATAAGAATTCATTCTAGCCTCCAAAGTATATTCTAGACCAAGCGTGTCTTGTGCGACACCCATTTATTAACCAAATGGCTCCCCATTATTATAGGCACTAAAAAAGTGCACGGGCCTAGATGGTAGTCCAGTGATAATATAAAGGTCCAACTCAAGGCCCATAAAGGCGTGAATTGCACTCCTCTCAACAATCTCACACTTGATGATGTGTCCCCTAGTCTTTTAACCTCTTGACCATCTTTTCGAACATCCAAATTGAGTTCTAGGACTTAACAATTGCAAAACAACCCTTTATAGATCATCAACTGGAGGGTCACTCCGGCAACTTGTCCTTAAGTTATAGGGTCACTTGGGTGATCTGCCTTAGTAAAAGGGGTGACTTTGTCATGTTTTGGTATGCGTGATTTCTTTTAGTTTCACCTAGTTTACTTCCATTTTTAGGTTTTGATTGAGAGTTCCCTCATGCACAACTTAGCCATCACTCCCCTTTATTGTTTCTTAACTCCTAATGAGCCTTCTCTTTACTCTTAATCAATCCATAATAATCTTCCAATCAACCTGTAGAGTTAAACTCTACATTTTGTGATGTTAATTGATTGCAGCGGTGTAGTTTTATTTTCAGTTTGTGTTTAAAATGTTGCTCGTGCACGGAATGCGCCAAGTGTCAGCATGGCGGGGTTTTGAAAGCACAAAAGGAAAAGATGCTTCTAAAAGACGCGCAGAGCTGACATGTGGCAAGGTGACTAAAGGCCATAAGAATAGCGTCCGGGAGTGGCAAAGGGTTGCCAGGTGTTTTCTTTTCAGTTCGCGGTTCTCGAGTGCCACAGAAATGTGCCACGTATCGTTGGCTTTATTTTCTTTGATTAAGTTTCTATCTGCTGCCGGAGTGTGCCAAGTGTCACTTCCGCAGGCCTTCACGGAGAAACTTTTGAGAGAGGCACTGAGAAGAAGCGCCACAGTGCCATGTCTTTTATTGCAACATGCGGAGCCAACCGCGTGTCTCTCTATTCTTTAATAAGTTTTGGAAAGCGTCGGAGTACGATATGGTGGGCCCCGAGATATTATAGCTACAGTTTCTAAGTGAAGTGGAACATGCCAAGTGTCACTACCGCAGGTGTTTGAAGGATGAGAAACAAAAGAAATTCTAAAAGGTGCGCCAGTTTGTCATGTGTCCCAATTTTGAGGCTCTCAGGTGTTGCCATGTATCAGTAGTAGAAGGAGGCAGATTTAGCCAAGTGTTAATGCATATTGTGTTCTCATGTCAAAGGGAAACTAAGCTTAAGGTGTGTAGGAGAGCCACGTAGCATTTTTTGGAGTTGTTTGAAGCTTGCGGAGGAAGCCACTTGTCTCAACAAAACTGTTAGTTCTTGGGCCGCATTTTTAGTACCAGTCAGCCAATGGGAGCGCGAGGATGATATGGTTGCAGATTTAGATAGATCTTGTGCGCGATTAGTCCCAGTTCAGTTGCGGATTCTTAATGGCTGGAGATGTTTTGAGTCCCATCTTGCTTCTATAAATGGGGGAAGAATTTTGTAACTAAGATATATAGAGAAATACAGAGAGATATTACTGCAACTGGATTATATCATTTTTGCCTTCACAGTTGTTTCAAGAAGAAAGTGTATAGATTTGTGCATGTTTCTATGCCTCATGTATGTTGCTAAATCTATTAATGAAAGAAACTCTGCTATGTGTTGTTCGATGATATTTTCTGTGTCTTTGTACATTTTCGCTGAGTTTAGCCTCTGGTTTTGAATCTATCGATAATCTGTCTATTTTAATCATGCTTCATTGCTCTTTGATATAGCTGAAATCATAAGGATTTAATCACTATGCTAATTGTTGGAACACATATAAGTTCGGCTCATCGCCATAGGAGTTTTATTTTATTGTATCTGTAATCTTGTTTCTTCTTCCCTTTCTCAAAACCCCATTAAAAAGGAAGAGCCAACTTCCCTAAAATCTGGAGTTTGTTTCAAGAGTTTGTCCTACATTCTTGAAGCTTCCCATGTTGGTGCTGAAAACCACGCAATTCTATACATCAACAGTTTTTGGCACGCCTGGTGGGACCTTTCTTGATTCTTGATCAAGATCGTATGAACCAGAGAGTAGGAAGGAGTCAAAGCTACGGACTGACTACCATAGCTCAATCAACTGCTAATCTAGGGATCTTATTGCCACCGTTAACAACCACTCCGAGAAGAAGGGTTAATCAATCATCCAGAGTACCAGGAATAGCTATGGCAGTACCTGTTCCTCCTAATCCACCACAAAATTCTGCAAATTGGAATAACAGTAACCCCCTTATTCTCCCAACGCCACCAGATACTTGGGATCCGATCCCAGCGAATGCTTTGAAGGCATTGCCCAAGTTTAGTGGGGAAGAGCCCAAGACTCCAGGAGAACACCTCCAAGATGTATCAGATGTGTGCGCTGTGCACGTCATCACAAAACAAAATGTTGCTATCAGATTGTTGGTTGCCTCTTTCAAAGGAAAAGCTCTGGATTGCTATAGGTCTTTACCTTCAAATTCAATATCTACTTGGGATCAACTCTGGTGTAGGGGCACCTAGATACTTTAATTAATTTCATGTTCATTTTGATGTTTTGGTGTTGTATAAGGTCCAAGTGACCAATTGTAAGGCCTAGTGCCATGTGTGAGTCCGAGTGGATTAAATCTAGGACAAGTTGTATTGTCTAGTAGTTGAAGAGCAAACTTGTTGTAACTGAATGGGTTGACAATTGCAGAATGGTTGGCATTCCCACTGATGCAAACAGTCACGAACAGAACATATATAAACAGCAAACAGGAAAGAAGTAGGGTAAGAGAGTAGTATAGTAATTGGGTGGTGATCCGTGGTAGAACAACAGTAAGAAGATAGAAGAGTTGTTTTAGTGCAGAAGTTCCCAAAAGTAAATAAAGATCATATTTTGTTTTGTGTTCTTTCACCATGTCATTGTAGTTAGTTTCTATTTTTGTCATTCAGATGGATTACTGAGCCATTCCATCGACGAGATTTCTTCGAAATCGGTGGAATGGATCAGTCTGTACAGTTTGTGTTTTTGTTTTTGTTTATGCTCCGTGTCAGGATCGAGCGTGGGATGTGCTAGTCGAGCCTAGCATCTATATATGCTAGGGTTCTGAGAAGAGAGAAAGTATCTGCGTTGTAGAATTTGTTATCGACAAGACAATAACCATCAGAGAGAGCCCAGACGATGGTTGTCTGGCCGGAAAAGCAAGAAGTGCTAAGTCCTGTGTTGGAGAGACTTAAGCATCGAAGTGATAAGTTCTTACGAGGTCGATGATAATTGTCTTATCGAAGTTGAAGAGTGGTCAAAGTATGAGTATATCAACATAGCATCGGCCTATCGGCTGATAGAAGTTTTAGTTCCTCGATGGTTGAAGTCATGTCGAAAGAAAGGAGGTCCCACCAAATGCATATCGTCAATGTATATTGAGATTGTATGTGGCGAAACATACAACTGGTGACTGGGTGTAATGGTGAATCAGTACATGTGAACTTTAGTCCACCAGCGATAACAAGTCAAGTGATGTATATGAGTTGATTTTAACAAAGCATCGGTATATCGGTGTAGTGAATCCTGAAGTGGCCGATAATAATTGTTTGGCCGACAAGTGAGGTTCAAAGGCGATAAGAGAAGTTCCAAGAGTTCGACGGTTCAAGGAGTTCAATGGTTCAACCGGTTCAATAGTTCATAATTTGATCTGTTTTGTCCGTTTCCATTGTACACTCTGCATCAAACTCGGAGATGCTTTCTTTGCCAGATTCAGCGAAAAGGGTGATAGATTGTCCCTGTTACAGCAACTGATCACCATAAAGAGAGCACCTCAAGAAGCCATAACCGATTTCAACACTAGGTTTCAAAAGACCTAGGATAGAATCCCTGCTATAGCTACCAGGTATGGCAATTGTATTTTATCTCAAGGCTTTCAATTATGATATCTCCGTGATGATTCAGTCCCTAGGAGGACAGACCTGACCAGAAGCATATGAGTTAGTTGTAAGGGCTGAAAATAGCTTAATAGATGCTAGGAAACTACCCCCAAGGCCTTCCATGCCTATGTTCCCAGAAATTTCTATGCCCCTGCCACAAGAAACCACTAATACTCCATCAGTTCCAGTGTCTATGTATACCTTCCCAATGCCTCAACAACCCACTACATCTACACCTTCTGCTCCTCCATCTGAAATGGATGATGTCAAGAATATTCTTAGGACCTTTTCAAATGAGATTATTAATCTCAAAAGGCAACAGACTTCTTATCCAAAACCTCCTTACCAGGGATTCCAAGGTAATAGACCTCCGTACCAGCCAAACCAATACCAAGGGGCTCAAAGACCAAATAATCCTCAACCTTCAAACCAATTGGTTACAGTTCCCACACCATTACAATCTGTCCCATCTAACCCAGGAAGAGAAATGGTCCCTGGACAAAACAACTTAGTAGAAGCTATCAATGCCTGGTGTTTCCCTTGCAATAATGCCCATATGCCCAGAGATTGTCCTAGGGGCAATTTACAACAAAAGATAGTAGAGCAAAGAAGGATGGAAAGTTAAGTTGTTGTGTCTAATACTCCTCCATATCAGTCACCTGGTGTTCAGAATGCAGTAATGGTGGCTCAGATGCAAGGAATGTCCATTCAACAAGAAGAAGAGATTGCCCCACAGCATGCTTTGTTCTCATGGATTGAAGATGAAGAGTCAGTATTTCTAAATGAAGCATCTACTTCTAACAAACCCTTGGTACAGTCTGATTATTTCACCAGATCAAAAAGAAGGATGGTTGAACAACCTGAAGCCATTAATAATGAAGCAGCTAGAGTCTCTTCATTCCAAACTCAATATAACCCCACTTCAAGGCAAGAGATGCCTCTGTCAGCTTAGAATTCAAGGAGTCTTTGACCCAGTGATGGAAAGAGCAAAGTATCCTTACTATCCTAAAGCACAAACATTGGGACCCATGAATGTGATGGAACATCTAAAGAAAACCCCTACATATGTGTCGATATGGGATATGTTGGCTATCCCCCAGCAAAATACGCTGTTGCAAGAGGCATTGCAGACTCGGGCGGATCCTAAAGCTGTTAATACAAAAGGAGGTATGAATAAAGGAAAGACCCAAAACAAAGATACCCCACCTCTGTAGACAGTTGCTCTGCTAAATGTTGCGCCAGAGGTAAGCAAGTCTAAGTTGAATCCATTTTATCTAACTTTAATAGTAGGCAAGAAACTATTGCACAACTCAATGATAGATTTAGGGGCTAGCACTACAGTCATGCCAAAGCAAGTAGCTGATGCTTTAAAGATAGAATATGAGCCACTGGCTAAAGGGGTTATGTAATTAGATGGAAAGTCTACCCAAACTATAGGAATGATCAAACAACTCCCATTACAGTTGTATACTTGCCCAAATATAAATGTCTTGCAAGATGTGGTGATTATTGATATTCCCCCTGTCTTCAGGCTATGCCTATCTAGAGATTTCACAGCTAAAATAGGAGGGTACATGTCACTTGATTGGTCACATTTGATCTTAAGAACTAAATATGGAACAAAGATGAAGGTGCTGTCTGAATCATTATCTAAAGATCATATCACCGAAGAACCAACTCCAAGAATTGAAGCATCTCATGCTATGATGAATAGAGAGGATAGAGCTTTTGTTGAAGAAATGGGATAATGGGTTGAATATGATCAGAATGAAGAAGAGAACAACCAACTGATGTCCATGATGCAGAGTGACCCTCATGGTAACTATGATTCTATCGGTTTGGGGACTTATGTAATCTTTGAGGAAGGTCAAGAAATACCAAATATAATGAGCCAAGAGACATCTGAAAAGGAGGGTTCAAATAAAGATCCTGAGATCTGGATCTTGAACTTTGATGGAGCCAGGAGTAAGAATGGTGTAGGGGCAGGTATATGTCTCACTTCTCCAAAGGGCGAGAAAATTCTCAGGGTCATACGCTTCCAGTTTACTTGTACAAATAATGATGCTGAATATGAGTCCTTGGTACATGGTCTTATGTTGGCAAAGAAGAAAGGGATAAAGAATCTAATAGTCAAAGTTGATTCAGAGTTGGTTGTGAAACAAATCAGAGAAAAGGTTGTGGTGAAGAATGTGAGAATGAGATCTTATCACCATAGGATTTGGGACCTGATTGATGGCTTTGATGCTTTTAACATAGAAGTTGTCCCTAGAGCCCAAAATACTAAAGTAGATAGGATGGCATAGATTGGCTCTTAGTTTGATTCGGCAAGTGACTTGCTCATTAATAATGAAGCAGTGAAAGTCACTATTAGACCAGTGATCCCTGATAATGTTCGAAACTAGCAAGTTTTTTACAATGATCTTTAGGTGCTTCTATTTCTACAGTAGTCTGAAGAATTTGCCGACCAGTTGCAGCCTAAGATTGAGGAAGCATATGGTGACCAAATTATTCAATTAAAGTCTAATAAACTTCCCAGGGGGTTAATAACGTTGGAGAACCTGTTTGACCCAGATGATGTGAGCATATATAAGAGGAAGTTTAAGGCAAGCAAAGAGGATTATTCTGAAATTCATGTCAGCAAAGGAAGTTGAAAGTAGGTAATGCCACTACTCAGGAGGAAAGAGATAAGCTGATTTCTTTATGTTACAAGTATGATAGAGTGATTGCATGGACCTATGATGACCTTCATGGTTATAACAGAGACATCATTCAACATACCATAGAGCTTGCTGAAGGATCAAAGCCTATTCCCCAGAAATAGAGACCATTGAATCCTAGAATCAAACCTTTAATGGTGGATGAGTTACAGAAGCTTCTTGAGTCTAAAATTATTTTCCCGATTAAGCATTCAACTTGGGTATCTAATCTAGTGCCAGTGAGAAAGAAAAATGGGGACATTAAGCTCTGTGTGGACTTCAGAGACTTAAATAAAGATTCATTAAAAGATCATTATCCTCTACCATCCATGGAGCAGATTTTACAAACAGTGGTTGGATAAAAAAGATTCTCCTTGCTTGACGGTTTTTCAGGATATAATCAGATTTCGCTGGCAGATGAAGACCAACACAAGACAACATTCACAACGAAGTGGGGAACTTTTGCCTACACCAAAATCCCATTTGGTCTTTCAAACACTGGAGCCACTTTTCAGCGCGCTATGGATATAGCATTTAGGGGACTCATAAATAAGATCATCCTGATCTATTTAGATGACCTCACTATATTTACCAAGAATGCCAAAGATCACTTTGAGCATTTAGAAGCAATTTTTAGAGGTGTCAAGAGTTTGGGATTTCTTTAAATCCTAAGAAGTGTGTTTTTGTAGTACCTCAAGGGAAACTTTTGGGGCATATCGTTTCAAAGGATGGAATCTCTATTGACCCAGAAAGGGTCAGAACTATACTTGAATTTTCTTTACCAGTCAATAAAAAGGCAGTTCAGTCTTTCTTGGGTAAGATTAATTTTGTCAATAGATTCATATCTAATTTTGTAGGGCTAGTTAGGCCCATTACCTGATGTTGAAGAAGGATTTAGTTTTTAAATGGACATCTGAGGGGAGACAGGCTTTTGAAGAAATCAAGAAAGCTATCTCAACTGCTCCGGTACTACGAAATCTAGATTTCTCTAAACACATCATAATGTATTTATATGGAGGGGACCATAGTATTGTAGCTGTGCTGACTCAGAAAGATGACAAAGAAGAAGGGGAGCATCCAATTGCATTCTTCTCTAGGACACTGAGGGAGTATGAATCCAGGTATAATTTCGTTGAAAAGTAAGCTTATGTTATGGTTAAATCTCTTAAGAAATTTAGACATCTAGTGACAAGAAACAAAATCTTGATATTAGAAGCTCACTCAAGTGTTAGAGAATACATTATGGAAGGTGAGATTACAGAGAAGAGGGCTAATTGGATAACCAAGATTTTTGAATATGATGTAGAGGTAAGGCATACCAAATTGGTCAGAGGCAGGAGACTCTACCAATATAGTGCCCAAGACACTGAGACATCAATGTTGGAAGAAATAGAAGACAAAATAGTGATGAAACTACAAGAGATTGATCGAGACTCTTGGGTGAATGAAAGGATACAGTTTATGAGGACTGGTATTTTCCCTAGTGAGCTCTCCCTTGATAAAAAAGATACTATAGACAACAGGGAAGTCATTTTGTGCTAATTGATCATATTTTGTTTAAAAGGAACTTTGATGGGATACTACTGAGATGTGTTGAAAAGGACGAAGCTCAAAAGATACTACATGAACTCCATCATGGAGCATCAGGAGGACATTTCTCAGCAAGAACTACTGCCATCAAGATTACACAAGCTAGCTACTACTGGCCCACATTGTTTGCAGATTGTCATCAAGTGGTCAAGGAGTGTCAGGTTTGTCAATTCTATGCCAGAAGGAGAAGGAATGCGGCTCTACCTTTGAGTCCCATAATAGTGGATGAACCCTTTGTATAGTGGGGTTTATATTTTATAGGGACAATTAATCCAATCTCAAGTAAGGGATATAAATGGATCCTTACTACAACCGATTATTTTACAAGATGGAGTGAAGCAGTGCCACTTAAAGAAGCCACTGAGAAGGTGATTCTAGAGTTCCTTGAAGGAATAAATACCTGTTTTGGTCCTCCACGCACTATTATATCTGATAATGCTAAAGCATTTTTAGGTACCAAACTGTCAAAGTTTGCCCTTAAGAATGGGATATATTTGAAGACTTCCTCCAATTATTATCCTCAAGGTAATGGCTTGGCAGAATCCATGAATAAGAACCTAATTAGACTCATCAAAAGAATGGGGGTTGATCATCAGAGAGATTGGCACAAGTCCCTCAATTCAGCACTATGGGCAGACAAAATTACTCCAAAGCAAGTGACTAAGATGTCCCCATATGAACTAGTCTATGGCAAGAATGCAGTTATGCCACTGAACATAGAAATCCCCGCTTTGCAGTTGATAAAATAGTTGGAGATAGAGGAAAATGGCCCAATGCATGTGAGGCTTGCTGAATTACTGGAAGTTCAAGAAAAAAGGGAAGTGGTGCATGAATCTTTGATGAAGCATCAGCATACCATAAAGAATTGGTTCGATATAAAGACTTTTGAACAAATTTTGAAGTCAGGTCATTGGTTTTGAAATGGGATGAGAGAGCTACTAAACTAGGTCAACACAACAAGTTTGACTCACTGTGGACTGGCCCTTTTAAGATTTGCATCTGCAAGCAGCAGAATGCATTTGAACTGGAAAATATGGAAGGAGAGCCTGAAGAGATTCCTGTTAATGGGATCTTTTTGAAACATTTCCAATAATTTTGAACCTGACCTTGTATCATAGTTAGTTAAGTTTCATTAGTTACCTTTCCTTCTTTTGTCTTGCTTTTCCCGCTTTCTTTTTAAATAAGTGTTCCTGGAACACGTGTCCATAGCACATTAGCTCTCATAATTAGTAGTTACATTTCCCAAAGTCGTTAGGCAGTTTTGGTACTTCTATAAAGATAGCCAATCATTTCAAAAGATCACCATCTTTAACACCGATTTGACACACAGTCCTATGCAGATTTGGAATGATGCATTAGCAGTCATTTTGACATGTTTATTAATGGCATTAATTGGATGTAACGGGTCATTTAATATGTCACTTAATGCCTCCGCCAAGCCAAGTTTTTAATCTTCTCACATAGTTTCAGCTGCCATTCCTTGCCTCGATCCTTCAAATTCCTATTGCATGTCTCAAGAAGTTTCAATTCCTTTTCAGTTCTAGCTAGTTTGGACTCAATTGCAGTTTCTAAAGCTTCTGAGGAGATACAACCATGGTAGAGGGGCAGTCATCGTAGGAGAGTCTATTTGATTTGCTGAAAAAATGGAAAGGTAGTAAGGCTTACGCCTCTGCAAAGGCACAACCAAGAATCAGTTATCCAAGGACCAGAGCCATAGAGAAGGGGGTTAGTGCCGACCCTACACAAGTAAAAGATTTTGCAGATGGGATATTCGACCCCTGGTTGTCAGAAAATCTGAAGAATCTTCAAGAAGGAGCACACATGAGATGTCTCCGATGGGAAGAAAACAGAGAGTCTGAAACATTTGGAATGAAGATCTGGACCTCTCATTTGGCTCAATTTGTGGTTCTTGTTGTCCACCCCTACCCAGAATTGATTTAGATGTGTTCAGAGCTTTTTGACCCATAGACTTCCACAATTTAGCACTATAGATTCATGCTCCAGATAACCCCCAAAGCAATCCAAGACATGTTGGCCCTGTATCATGACAAGAACGCCATTTTCGCCACCATACCCAAGCTACAAAATATATGGAGTGGTGTTCATAGTAAGGTTAGATTTTTCAATACTAAGATGCATTTGGATGAGGACAACACCCAATTACCCCCATTGCCTACTGCCCAAGGCCAATTCAATCCTGATGTGCAAGACGCCCTCTCTATGTTGTCCTTCATCTTTAGCCAGAATGATGATGCGAGGGTATATGATTGGCACTTGGCAGTGATTTTTAGATTCAAAATGGTGGATAAATCTGCCAAATATAGGTTTGACTTCTCAGAACACATCTCCCAAGCCATCATTGAGTAGTTGACCAATTTCTCTCAAGAGCGGGTTTTCAGGTATTCAGCCTATCTTTTCCACTTGATTTTGTATCAAAATTATAATCTCTTCTAGCAGTATATGCATTTGAATATGTATGACCCTGAGGCAAGCAATAGAAGGACAATCCCAGTGTCCGTATGGACTCATGTCCTCTCAGAGACTGCAGACCCCTATGAGTTTGCCGGGTGTTTTGTAGCCCTTGTTTTTGAGAAATTAGAATTTGAGGCTATTGATAATAGAATGACCAATAGTATAAGAGGTTTCTTGACCAATTCAAAAATCCCTTGTGATTATTTCTTTGGTGCCTATACAACAATTATTAGGCTTCATGGTTTTGTTGGTGAGCCTGTTTTGCTCCCAAAGGTCTTAACTCCTAGGGTTGTAGCTTTGGAAGTGGGCTGCTAGTTGTCTATTATTGATAATAATTTTGGTAATAAGAGAAGAAAGAAGAAGATGTATGATGTCCCTTGGAGTAAGGGAAAGATTATCATAGAAAAGAGAGAAACTGAGAATCTTTTGTTAACGAAATTGGCCGCTTATGGTTTTGTAATAGTATAGGATAAGTGGAAGTATGATCCTGATGATTTCTTGGCATCTTGGATCATAAGTAACAAGGTTTCTATTGTTTTCATTCATGAGAAATGGCCTTTCTGGGAACAGAGAAGGTCACCAAAGAAGGATAATCCTATGTTCTATGTAGAGTTGAAGGATCTGCCAGATGAGGGTCCCAAACCATGGGAGACTTTTTACAAGAAGGAACAAGAATATAATCCTAAGAAACTTATGACTCTTGGTTTGAGACAAACTCTAAAGAATAAAAAGTGGAGCAGTGAGAAGATAGCAGCCTATTGGAAGTATAGGCAGTATATTTCTGAATTCACCCATACTTTTGGTGGAGTTCAAACATATGAGCAATGGGAACAAATTTGGGATGAGTATCATATGACCCCTATATCAAGCCCAAATACAAGCAATCTTCTGGGTAGCTCTTAGGAGGTAGAGGAAACAGGAGTACCAGAGACAGCTCAGGAGGCAGAGGAACCTGAGAAAGCAACTACAGAAGCCCCTAGAGCCCCATGGCCTCAACCTCTTAGTGCTCTTATGAAGCAAAAGGCTGCATTATCGCCATCTCTTGATACCCATATAGCTTCGGCATCGGGTGGTCTTGGAGCAACAATTTCCCAACAAGCATTTGTAGCATTACAAGAAGTGTCAGAAGAGGAAGACCCTGAGGATACAGAAGAGAGGCCTCTAAAGAGAAGGTTCAAGTTAGTATTGCAAAAGGAGGATACTGAAGGCGATATCTTGGAGCCCCCGCAACAAGTTCTCACAATCACAACAGCGACTCAGGTTAGTATCCCTCCTCCTATTTCTCCCTCTTCTGCTTCTTCTTCAATAGGGGTGGCAACCCAAATGACATATTCTTCCATGTCTCCTGCCACCTTTGCTGTGCCATTACAATCTTTTGCCCCTACTACCAGTTCACCGGCCTTAGTATCATCACATGCCATTTCGTTGCCTTTGTTTTCCCCATCCATGCCTAGGCAGGCTTTGCCATCCCATATTGGTTGCCACAATGTTATCCTTTTGTTGGAGGACACATTGCCTCTCCGCTCACCTTTCAAACCCAAGCAGACACTGCTAAGAAGGCAAGGGAAGCTAGGATTGAGAAGAAAAGGAAGAAAGAAAACAAAAGCCCTGCTGCTCCCCACATGAGATCATTGTTTGATCTCATTCAATAGTCTCTGACTATTACCCACTTGACTCCCAATGTAGTCAAGCCTATAGAGTAGATGAAGCCAGAAGACTATAGCATGAATGCAGTGGTTATGGATTTAGCCCACTTTAGGTCACAAGATAAGGTGGAGCTGATGATTGAAACTGCTACAGCTGTCACATCTAATTATCTTAAGGTGACAAGAAAGTTGCAGAAGTTGGAAGTAGACTTAGCAAAAATAAAAGCCACAAATAGTAGCCTTACACCAGAAATCAAGGCTAAAGACAAGGAAATTGACACTCTTAATAAGGATATGCAGTCTACGGTATCATTGGAGATATACCAGGCATCACAAGCCCAGGTTGCAACATTGCAAACTAAGATCACATAGGCAAGGGCCACTGCAGTTGCATTGAAACATGAACTTGCCATTGCTAAAAAGAAATATCATGATAAGGTGCAAGAAGTGTCACAATTACAGCAAACCCTGCTGAGGGAACAAAATCAAAATAGTGCATATTAGGCCCAGTTCATGGCTGAACAAGAACAGACTAAGTAGTTGACTATTGAGCTGAGTCAGAGGTCACAGAATGCAGGAGTGTTGCAGATGGTTAAGGAGCTTTATGTATCTGCATGGCAAAGAATCTTTGAGGAGATTTCCCAACTTAAGACTGCTCTTAGTTTCTTATTAAAAGCTCAGTAATTGGGTGAAAGGGTAGAGTCTTCGGTTGAAGTAGCCTTGTCTATTGTTTCTTTTAGAGTCTCTGATTCTCAACTTTTATTACAAAAGATCTATGATGCAACAGATGAAGCTTTGTTAGCTATAGGGCTGGATGATAGAATGATTTCTGCAAAAAAGGTGAATGAAGTCCTAAGTTGTAATGAAGCTGCTATGAGTTGCAAGACACTTCTAAATGTTGTGAAAGAAGGTGTCAAAGACATGAAGGGACACATTAAGGAGTTAGTACAGTTGGGACTCTCGTCTCCTTACCCAGATGACATTACAGTCTTAATGACTGATGAAATCAAGGCTCTCCTGTTGACAAAACAAAATGATCAGACTATTTTTCAAAGTCTGAGTGACTCTTCAAGCTTGGAGGAAGTGGAAACAATTCTTATTCCCATGGCCTGTCTTAAGTTCCATTTACATGCAGTAGTATAGATCCTTCAGTCCTTTTCTCGTAGGGACATTATTAATTTGGATTTTTCTTTTTAGGATTTGCAAAAGAGACAAGGCTTGTCAGACTTAGAGTGGTCTGGATATCAAGTTGCTTTGCAGAAATTGTGATTCTCTGGGTGATGGTGGTGCAATTTTGATTTTTGATTTTTTGTATTTCTAAGGTTCTTTCTATGCAGGCATAGAGTCCCATATGGTCACCAAGAACTATAGAGTTAAACTCTACATTTTGTGATATTAATTGGTTGCAGCTGTGTAGTTTTATTTTTAGTTTGTGTTTAAAATGTTGCTCGTGCGCGGAATGCGCCAAGTGTCAGTATGACGGTGTTTTGAAAGCACAAAAGGAAAAGATACTTCTAAAAGATGTGTAGAGCTAACATGTGGAAAGGTGGCTAAAGGCCATAAGAATAGCATCCGGGAGTGGCAGAAGGTTGCCAGGTGTTTTCTTTTCAGTTCACGGTTCTCAGGTGCCATAGAAATGTGCCACCTATCGTTAGCATTATTTTCATTGATTAAGTTTCTATTTGCTGCCGGAGTGTGCTAAGTGTCACTTCCACGGGGCTTCATGGAGAAACTTTTGAGAGAGGCACCAAGAAGAAGTGCCATAGTGCCATGTGTCTTATGTTGCAACATGCGGAGCTGGCCGTGTGTCTCTCTATTCTTTAATAAGTTTTGGAAAGTATCAGAGTATGATATGGTGGGCCCCGAGATATTATAGCTACAATTTCTAAGTGAAGCAAAACATGCCAAGTGTCACTACCACGGGTGTTTGAAGGATGAGAAATAAAAGAACTTCTAAAAGGTGCATCAGTCTACCATGTGTCCCAATTTTGAGGCTCTCCGGTGTTGCCACATATCAACAGTAGAAGGTGGTAGATTTAGCCAAGTGTCAATACATCATGTGTTCTCCTCATGTCAAAGGGAAACTAAGCTTAAGGTGCACAGGAGAGCCACGTAGCATTTTTTGGAGCCATTTGAAGCTTGCGGAGGAAGCCACTTGTCTCAATAGAACTATTAGTTCTTGGGCCGCATTTTTAGTACCAGTCAGCCAATGGGAGCATGAGTATGATATGGTTGCAGATTCAGACAGATCCTATGCACGATAAGTCCTAGTTCAGTTGTAGATAGTTGTAGATTCTTAACGGTTGGAGATGTTTTGAGTCCCATCTTGCTTTTATAAATGGGGGAAGAATTTTGTAACTAAGAGATTCTATATAGAGAAATAAAGAGAGATATTACTGCGACTGGATTACATCATTTTTGCCTTGATAGCTATTTCAAGAAGAAAGTGTATAGATTTGTGCATGTTTCTGTGCCTCATGTATGTCGCTAAATGCATTAATGAAAGAAGCTCTATTTTGTGCTATTCGATGATATTTTTTGTGTCTTTGTATATTTTCTTTGAGTTTAGCCTCTAGTTTTAAATCTATCTATAATCTGTCTATGTTAATCATGCTTCATTGCTCTTTGATATAGCTAAAATCATAAGGGTTTAATCATTGTGCTAATTGTTGGAACACATATAAGTTCGGCGCATCGCCATAGGAGTTTTATTTTATTATATCTGTAATCTTGTTTCTTTTTCCCTTTCTCAAAACCCCATTAAAAAGGAAGAGCTAGCTTCCCTAAAATCTAGAGGTTGTTTCAAGAGTCTATCCTACATTCTTGAAGCTTCCCATGTTGGTTCTGAAAACTGTGCAATTCTCTACATCAACACAACCTCTTGTCCTCTCCTCTTTAGCTCCTATGAACTTTCAATCAACTCTTTAGTTCACTCCCTAATCACCTCCACCTTTGGTGTTGATTTTCTACTATAAATACACACCTCCTCTTTTGTTTAAGGGGATGCTGGGAATTAGTCATGCATTCTTGTTTTTCCTTGTAGGAGCTAATTCATCTTTAAAGGATCAAGCTTATGCATTGTAGACCCCATAGCATTTTTATGCTCGTATAGGACTTTGAGAACCTTTTGCTTATGTTTTTCCTTTGCTTCTAAGCCACAATAAGTTTAATTTCCCTCGCATCCCTATTTTCATCCTTATCATCAAGAGGAGGACCCCATTGCTACAGAGGAAGAAATTGATTCTACTAAATCTTTGAGGACACAAGCTTGGCACCAACACCCTTCATTTATTTATAGGGTCTTTTCAATTGTTTTCAATAATAATTAGCACATTCTCTCACCCTTGAGGAAGTAACAATTCATTCTTCTTTTCTCTTGGTAGGTTGAGAATTTACTACTTACTAAATCTAGATTTACTTTTTGTTGTGCTTAGAATAATTGCATTTTGTTTTCTTTAGCATAATTGTCATTTAAAAATCAAACCACAAAATACCAAAACATTAATGAAATTTCATCTAGGAAAAGCTCATCTTAGTTTTTTCATCTATAAGAAATTTCAATTTTATGCAAGCAGTACTTGATCATAATTAAAATTTTGGGAAAATTACAAAAAAGAGCTGCATTCATTTAGAATAGTTGCATTTAGAGACTCATTCAAAGTTTAAAAACTTTCACAAAAAGAAGCAAGCCCTCGATCCCATCACGAGGCACTCAATTTTCAACTTTCAACTTTCAATTAAATGGGAAAGCCCTCCATTTCATCATGAGGTAGGCTACTTTAAATAAAACAATCAACAACAATATTCAAGCAAGAAATAAAACTCTTGGTTTCAACACAAGACATACAACACATAAAAACTCAAAATAAACACCAAGTCTATCATCTCTCTTAACTCAACGTTCACACTCAATGTGCCTTGGATTGAGAGAAGATTGTATCAAATCAATCTTGGAAGAGATAAGGGAAAACCTATCAGTTCATGAAAACCTTATAGAGGAAATCATTAAATAACAAAAAGAGCTCTTACAACAAATAGAGTGTGACATGGTTAGAGCCCACATTCTAAATTTATTCTAGATTCAAGGCCAAATCATAAACTAGTTTTACGAAGAAATAAGATGAGATTTGGAAATCATAAGAGAGGCAAGGAATGACAACCTCATCTTATTATAAGAATTGACTTGTCAATTGCATTAACTAAATCAAGAGAATCACAACCATCAACCACACACACAAATAGCCCACATAAACAATGCAACTGCCTTCCATGACATTCTACTTCCCCATGAACAGATTTACCTCTCGGTCCCACCATCACTCAATTGGATCTTACCATGAGACTGGGAGTGATTGGGCAGGTGCCCTCAACAAGGGTGCAATTCATGTGTTGTCAAGGTTTGACTCACTTGTGTCATGCTTGGGTCAATTCTCAACATCACATATTTTGGTGAACCCAATGTGGAGCAAATCCTTATGGGTGAGATTTTTCATGTTTCAATGCTTTCTTCCACTTTGCTTTATCATCTCTCTTTCATGATCCTTCCAATTATTATATAATGCTTTTTGCATCCCCAAAATATGATAGAATCAAACAAGGTTCAGGGGCAAGTCCCCTCCAACATGAAGAGAAAATCTTTCTGGGTGAGCTTTTTTGCATTTCTACACTCTTCTTTCATTTTTCTTCTACCTTTCTCTTTCATTCCATTTATTTTGCAATTCTTTTTGCATCCCTAGAATACGGAAGAATCAAACATCTTGGTTCACAAGTCCCACCTATGGGCCTTATGTTTCTAGGAGCAGTGTCAACTTCACAAAACCCCTTTTTCAGGGACTTATCTTGAATACTTAAAGAAACCTCTAGATTTCAACCTTCACGATGTTTTATTATAGCGTCCCCTCCTTGACTTGCCAAAATTCAAGGGGGAAGGGGAACCAAAATCACATATCAAGGAATACACAACAATTGTAAGGGAACTACTCCCCTAGGATGGAGTTGTAGCCCAAATATTTTCAAAGACCCTTGAAGGAATATTGCCTTGGATTGATTTTATCACCTTTCTAAGGCATCCATATATTCCTTCTGGCAACTCATCGGTGAATTCATCACCACTTTCAATATGAATAAACTAGTGAAGGTAGGAATATGAGAATGCTTAACTATGAAGTAAGACATGAAAGAATTTATGGCACATTTTGTTACACATTGGAGGCAAGTCCTCTATTCATTGACTAACACCCTGAACATAGACCATCAAGAACTTTGTGACCTCTTCTTGCACACCCACAATAGGACATGAGAGAGGAAGTTCAAAAGTTTCCTTACAAGTCCTATGAAGAAGCTTTAGAAAGTGCGTTATGGTACAAATGACAATTGGTGAAGAGTTTATGATACAAATGGAAGACTTGTCACTTCCCAAGCTAATGATGATAATGGAAACAACCTATCCACTACTAAAAACTTGAAGAACAATCGCAATGTGGCAATAGATGGGGTGATTGATAGACCTCCTACAAAAAACAATGATCAAGATGGAAATGGCTATCTCAACTCAATGAGAAATAAAGTCAACATTATTTAATACCCACAAAACAACATAAAATTTCTAGTCAAACAACAATATGCAAGGATCGTATCATTACCCTTATGACTCTAACACATACTACTTGTTTCATAAAGTGAAGGGGCATGATACAAAGATGTGCTATACTTACAACAAGACCATCTCAAAACTCTCTGATGAGCAGCGATAAAAAATTTTGAGTGCACTTATCTGTCAACAAGATAAAGAGCATAAACCAAATAATCAATAATACAATCACCAACTTGTTCTTGATCAAAACATGCGAAGTCACATTGATTTAGACAAAGATTGGTTTTTTTTTTTAATCCATGAACCAAAACAACTAAATCTCATCACAAGTGATTCAACCTTTTCATAAATAATGGACCTCCTTAAAAGTTCTCCTACTCATAAGAATGCTCTCAATGCCTTAGATTTAGGTCATCTAGTTCAATTTTCTCCAAACAAAAGCATTCTTCTTCCACATCCAATTTTGATAAGTTACCCATAGATGATGACATAGCTAAATAAGGTGATTCCACTATTTATCTAATGGTCCTAGTTTATCACTATCACATTAAACATGTCATGATCAATGATGGGGATATAATTAACGTAGTCTCTATTTCTCTCCTCCAAAGAATGGGTTATGACAAATCTCACATTACTCACAATACTAGCATCCTTAGAGTTCATGACAGTCTCAATATTTATGCCATTGGTAAAATTAGTCTTCCTATTGTGAGAATTTGTATAGAATGCTCTATAGCATGTAATATTTGACAATGGAGGTAGCCACCCAAGATCTAGGAGCTTCAATGAAAACACAAGAGAGACCCAAATTATATTCTATTAAAGGATGTAAAGATGCATACAATATTTACACCAATATGAAATTAGAGTGGGAAGCCCTTGGTTATATAGGCCAAGGTGAGACATAGGACAACATAGAATTATGACAAGTGTCAAGCATATTACATGAGAGACAAAAAGATAACTATCCTAAGTGTGCCTTAAGTAAACTTAACTAGATAATTGTGAATAGGACCTAATGTGGAACTAGTTAGGTAAAACACCTTGTTCACACCAACACCCCCTTAAGTGCAACTTAGGGAGAATGTGAGAACATGCAAAGATGGGTCATGGCTACAAGGCCATGTTAGGTACCCATGTACAAAACAATCTCTCACAATTTGAGAAGAGGAGAAAAACTTGTAAGAAAAAACCCCTCTCCAAAAGATAGAAAACACAAGCTGCTCTCCAAAGTATGAGAAGGATAAAACCTCACATGAGGAAAAAGTCCCCCAATAAGAGAGAAGAAGAGATACCATGTAGGCCCCCTCAATGTGGAATCTCTTGCACTAATGGTGGATGCTTGACAATGAATGTTGAAGATGATCCAAAACTATTGAACAACATTTCTCCTTGTAGTAAGAAACAAAGCCAAGGATGTATGCAAGATGTCTTGCCATTCTTGAAAGGAATATGAGCGAAGAAAACATGAAATAAATGATGTCTCTAAATTTTGCTCAAGTGTTGCCATGTCAGTGTCAAAAGATACCACAATCAAACCAAGAGTCCTAGGCCAAACCAAAGAAAGTGACAATCCAAAACCTAGTGGAAATGAATGTAGAACATGATCCAAAGATGATGAAGACTCCTCCAAATGTTGCTCAAGGATCTCCAACCCAATGCTAAACTATGACAAATGAATAGGTGGTGAAAGACCAAGATGGTTTGAATGTGCCCTCATCACATCCGAAGAAGATGATGTAACTCCATAAGAGCTAACATCAAAGAGGAAATAAATGTCCTCAATAGTGTCCTCCAAATTTGTAAGAAGGGACTCACAAAATAAACCTACAATGTTTGTCATGTACTCATCACAAGCAGTTGTATCTAGAAGATGATATTGCTGCACTATATCATTGGAAGGCCATTTGAAGCAACAAGAGATGATGGAGTGTCAACACATGTCTCTATAATTGAAGTGGATGAAATAACACCAAGGTTCAAGTGACCAAATTTCTCCTCAACAATACAATCCACACTAGATGCATGAGTGTGAATATCAATCAAAGGAACTGCCATATCATTAGGGGAAAAATGTGAAAAGGTGTATAAGTGAGATGCATGATAAACCATTCCAAAAAAAATGATCTCTCTACTTTCCAAGTCTCTAATAAACATTGAATTAGGTGTGAACTCAATAATTTTCCCTACTCCATCATGGGTAATTTGATATATAGAAAGGAGGTTGTTTGACAAAGAAGGCATACACAATACATTATTAAAGGTACCCTCCCCAATATTAATAGATCCTTCCCCAATAACTGCTTTTAGCCATCAAAATAGGTGGCATAATACAAGGCTCAAATTAAGAGAACATACCTTTTGAAGAAGCCATATGATGGGAAGCTCTAGAATCAAGAATCCATCTCCCTAACTTAAGACTTATAGATGCAAAATGCACCTTGCCCTTCATATTTTCTATCCCATTAGCAAATCTAGTTGTCCTTGACTATGTAGATGATGATGATAGTGAACTAGATGACATTGTTGAAGGCAATTTGATATTGTTCTTATGAAGAAGATGCTTCAACCCATCAATCTCTTTTTTTGTAACAATTAGGTTCATCATGCCCTAGTTTTTTGCAATATGCACACTTAGGCTTCTCCTTCTTATCTAATTCCCCTTGTGAGGGAGATTCAAAATTATATTGTGTTGTTTCTTTTTTTGGCTTGTTCTTTTTCTTCTTTTGTTTCTTTTTCAAGATTCCTTGATTCTTTTTGTCCCTTGGGCTAACTAGTTATTAATGCCTATGACCTAGAAGACTTTAGACTACCCATTTCCACAAGATTATCTCACTCCCTAGTAAGTGAGGTAGTAAAGGAATCAAGTGATGGAATAGTCCATGAAATTCCAAGGGTATCCTTAGTTTAAAATGTAGAAACAAAAATTGAATAATCAAGACCAAGTTTGGAAAGAATAGATAAAATCAATTGGGAGTCTTGTTTTTGAATACCACATTGTTTTAGTTGCAATGTTAGTGGTTTTTACTCAGTGAAGATGTCCTAGATCGTGTCAAAAATAGTATGGATCAAACTAATGAGCTCATTCTCCAACTGTTGACCTCTTAATACATCCTTCTTACCAAACAAACTTTCTAATGTAGTCTAGATTTGATTTGGTGTAGTAGGAGATTTTATGTGAAAGAGGAGATTAGGAGAAATTGACATGCACAATGTTCCAAATGCTTCAACACATCTATTAAACCACTTAGGCTTTTTTGTAATTAGAGTTGGTTCAACTTCTGAACCCATAGTGATTCGATGTAATACTAATTTTATTAGATATATCTCCATTTTGGATTTCCACTCATAGTTGTTGTATGGTGTAAGAAGAGGAACTGAACTTTGATCTATGATGCAGAAACCAAGAGTGCAAAAAAGAAACAACTCAATTACACCCCTTTTAACTCAATTAATGATGCCCCCAGTAATTTATGAAATTTTCACTTTATACTTAGTGCAATTATAACTACCACTTTCCAAATCAACAAAGTGGCCTTGATCTTAGTACATTGCAGATGCCAAATCAGGCCACAAAGTTCAAAGTACATTTTGATATAGAATATAATAGATAAAACTACACCAATGAGAAGTACACAAATTATGCACTAGGAAAGAAAATTTCATCAAAAAATGTTACTGTATGAGCCCAAACAGAGCCTCACAAGTTCCCCAAACAAGAACTACTCAACAACAACCTTTAAATCTATAATTTATAAAAAAGATAAACACCAAAATAAAAACTATCTACACCACTGGGAAACTCTCAAAATTCTATCTCAAATAAAAAAATTACTCGCAAAAATGAGCTTATATGACTGAGAATGGGGCCTTTGAAGTTTGATTCTCAAAACCAAAATTGCATTGGAGAGGGGATTGGTTGGGGGAGAAAAATGATGACATCACATCGACATCATGATGACATCAACACACAATGACATAATATTCTCTCTACAAATAGAATATTGCTAGCTAAGCACAAAACTAGCAATCAATTCCTGCAAAACTGCTATCTAATACCAAAACTACCTATTTCATAGTGAAACCACCAAATAGAGGGCGAGAAACCATTTACTGAGAATATACCATGGTTTCAATGGTGGGCCAAATATTTTACAATAGGTGATCATGCTAGTATATTCTGACTGTCGGATAGGATTTATTTGCTCACTAAGTATTTGGGGCCCCATGCTACATGGTGCCCCTGGATTGAACCTACAAGTACCATGGGTATAAAGTACCTTGCACAGGTAGGTATGACCCTACTTTTAATAAAAAAATAGCAAAAAATAAAAAAAACCAATAAATTTCTAGGATAAATTTATTTTCCAGATGATAAAAAATAAATTACTTAGTTGATGCACCCAATGCCAAATATTTTTTGAATGGATTCTGATGATGCTATCTTTGTGCAAATAATATTTTGTAAATGGTATGATCTATATGACTAAGGGATGAGAAAATTATTTTAAGGGCTTGGGGAAAAAGTGTACAAATGTGACAATTTGACAGTTGATCCTTAGCTTCTTGGGCCTTTTGGATGTAATGAAAGGGTCAAATTTAACCCTAAATACTCTAAAAATATGGCTACCTCCTAGATTTGGCAACCACCTCCCAACTTCAAACTCTTGTATATCTACTCTCCAATGTCTAAATTGGACAAATCAAAAGGTAAAATTGACTTTCTTGGACACCCTAAACTCAATGGTGAGCTCATATTTGCATAATGAACTTGCAATAAAAAGACACAAAGAAGAAAATATCCCAAATTTGGTATTTCTATCAAGTTTTTTTTCTGATTCTCTAGGTATCATTCAATGCAAAATAAGAGCATACTCAACTTTTCAAGAGTAACCAAGATTTACAACCTAGATCTCTAAAAAGACTAACATAAATCAATCCTACAATATTTGATACCGTTTAAGAGCTAGTATAGAATGCTCTATACTGTGCAAGAGATGGCTATGGAGGTAGCCACCCAAGATCTAAGAGCTTCAATGAAAGCACAAGAGAGATCCAACATGAAAGAATAATTCTATTCTATCAAAGGATATAAATATGCATACAATATGCACATCAATATAAAATTACAATGAGAAGCCCTTCGTTGTATAGACATAGGACAACATAGGATTATGACAAGTGTCATAATCATATTACATGAGATACAAAAGATAAGCATCCTAAGTGTTCCCTAAGTAAACTTAACTAGACAAGCGTGAGTATGACCTAATGTAGACCTAGTTAGGTAAAACACCCCGTTCACACCAACACCTATTGTTGTGGGTCCCAAAACCTTACCTACAAAGTTCTTTGTCATGAATGAAGAAAATAATTACAACATGATTTTGGGAAGACCTTGGATCCATAGGATGAGATTCATCCCCTCTACTCTAATCCAAGAGGTACATTTCCTCCACATGGATCAAATCCATATCATCAAAGGGGACCCCAATCCTTTCAACATTTATAGAACTAAACAAGCCAAAAAGAAGGAAGATTTAGCCAAAAAAATTGACTTGAGAATCAAAATTTTTGAAAAAAGAGAGTCATCCAAACAAGTCATGAACATTTCTAAGACTTCAAACTCTACAGAGAAAGGGATGGAAAGAGAGTTCCCCTTTGATCCCCACTCAACAAAGTCTTATGACCCATTCAACCTAGCATCTATTCCTGTCATGCCATATATGATCATCCATATGGTTAAGATCACTACTGAGGAAAATAAGAACTAAAACCTATGTGAAAACTAGGACAGTCATGAAAAATTATTCAAGCACCAATACTAGTTTCCCCTCAGAAGTTCAAAGAAGGCCACCCATTTTTAATTGATGAAACTATTGAAACAAGCATTGGAACATTGGAATAACAAAAAATGGTGAAGGTAGGAGCCAAATTATTAGACAATGAAATATTTGAGTAAACAATGCTTCTCACTAAGTTCATAGAAATTTTTATACCAAGTCTCTTAGTGTCCTTGCAAGGACTTTTAGATGATGAAGAATATAGAGAATTCAAGTTCTAAGTGGAAATGGAAATGTCATATAACAAAAAGGTCATCCTAGATTGTTCAAGGCCAGAGGCCTTGTTCTTAGAATCAACAATCTAATCAATAAAAGAGCTGGTGAAGGTCACAAATTTAGACCAAATTGGATAGGATTATACATGGTTAAAAAAGATGTTGTTAATGATGCTTATCTCTTATGCACCATGGAAGGTGAAGAATTCAATGAATTGATTAATGTAACTTTCATATAAAAGAGTATTATATCTGAAAAATCCAAAAAAATCAAATAACTTTGAAAAAAAAATTAAAAGGCATAAAAAAGTCAAAAAAATCAAAACATGCATTTCATTCTATCCACCTTTTGCTCTTGTTTGATTTTCATCCTAGTAAGGAGTCATAAAGCTGCTTGTATAGGTTGTCCCTACTAAACCTTAGATTCCCAAAAATCATCATTACTATTGCCCCTTTACATTCCCATCAATTTCAAATAAAGTCCAACTTTAAGTTTCACATTGATCTCAGTTTTAACCAACATCTAGTCAAGTCTAAGCAAACTTGGTTTCCAAACCTACAATGTCTAATAGAAGCTAATAGGCAGATCTCATCTAATCCTCCTTAGCAAGAGGGAAATCTTAGGAGTCATTTTTCTCTCTTTGTGGTGCTTAACCCCTTACTCACCTTGCCAAAAATGTTAGGGGGATCAAAACTCCACCAAGTAATCAAAAAAAGCAATATATATATATATATATATATATATATATATATACATATATGAGTGATGCAAGGGCATTCCTATATGTCGAGGAAATCTTTCATAACCCAAAATATTTTTCTTTTAGTTCATTTTTAGTTTATTTGTTTGTTTGCTAATTTTGGTTGTTAGATAGTTTTAGATGAGGCCACCACATTTCACCATAATTTGAGATTTGGTTTCATAGTTTTGGGAGTATGTTGTACAGTGATAAATAGATGCCATATCCATGTTTGAGGATAATTGAATCACCAAAGGGGCATAATTTGGTTTGTGAACATCTACTAGGCTAATAGATTTGCACAATTGTAACTTTTCTCACTTGTGCTAGATTATTTGGAGTTTACACCAATAAAGGAGTATATGTGAAGGTTGATTTGATCCAAGAGGGCATACATTGAATATTGCAAAAGGATTCCTCATTCTGTTATCACCACATGGATTAGAATTTGTTAACACTAGTTGACTACACATTTCATATGGCTTAGAGCTTTGTGCCACCTTATAGTTGACGTGGATCATCCTTGAGGTTTGGGATTGATATATAAATGAGGCTTGTGGTTGATTGAAGGCATTAAAGAGAGAGAGAGAGAGAGAGAGAGAGAGAGAGGAGAGAATATGGAGAATTGAGAATGACAATGTCTAAGAAAGAATCAAATAAGGGCAAGGGAGTGAAGTATGAGAGTAGGAGAGTGAACATGATGATGAGAGTTTAAAATGGAGTTTGTGAGTGAAGATGTTGGTAGTGTGGCATATAGGAAGGTAATAGGCTTATTTTGATTAGTTTATTTCTATGTTAGTAATCAAATGAGTACAACCTGACATGTAGGAAGCACATTACAACAAGTTGTAATCATTCAAGTTTGTGAAATCAAAACAATTTATGTTGTAATTATATGAAATTATATTGTGTTAGTTGTATTGTTTGTTTTGTCTACATGGTTGGACAATCCTTCATTGGATCCTCCATCCATGACTGTGTCAAATGGTATCAGACTGAAGGTTTAAGATCTTGAGGGTTGAAAAAAGTGAAGGAGGAAATTTGTGCTTATTGAGGCATCTTGCGAAGGTCTTGTGGATAGATCACTGAGTGTGAGGCACTCTCAAGGGTTTGTGAGTGGATCACTAAGACCTAAGGCAACCCATAAGAAGCTTGTAAATAGAGAACTAACTGTGAGGTAGTTTATAGGGTGCTTATGAAAATGATAGAAAAGATGTATGAGATGTTGAAAGTTATGTAGAACCAAATGGATGCCTTTGAACAAGATCATAAAAGGAGCCCTTACCTTAGGGATAAGGAGAGTGATGAAGAACATGACGTAAACTTTGTTGGGAATGAAAGTGAAGAAGGAGACAAGGAAGAAAGAATGCTTAGAGCCATACCAAGTATTGGTAAGAGGACTAGGGTAAGAATTCCTAATTATTCTAGTAGTTTGAATCGTAAAGATTTGATAAATTGGATAACTGACTTAGAGAATCACTTTGAGTATGAGGATATTATTGATCTAGATATAGTGAAATTTGCTAAGATTAAATTGAAAGGCCATTTTGTCATCTGGTGGAAGGAGGTTCAATTGGAGAGGAATAGGAAAGGTAAAACTAGCATGGAAAGAAAGATAGGATGGTGGAGAAGTTGAAGTCCAAGTTCATTCCTACAAATTATCAGTTAGAGTTGTTGAAGGAATTGTATAATTTGAGACAAAGAAAGATGATTGTGAAAGAATACACTAAGGAGTACTATAGGCTGACAATCTGATCCAGACATCATCAAGAAGGAGTGGAGAAGCTAAAAAATATGTCAATGTTTTGAGGGAATCTATCCAAGAAGAGTTGGGTATGTGGACTATCCAAATAGTAGAAGAAGCTTACCATTTGGCCCTCTCCATAGAAAGGAAACTAAATTGGAGGCTAGAAGAAGCTAAATACCATTGCAGAGATAGAGAAGACGATGAATCTTACCGTAATGAATAAAGAGATTATAGAAATACCCATTATAGAGGCAGAGATGTTAAAATCTACCACAAGGATGAGGAAGATAACAATGCACACCACAAAGATGAATACCAGTAGGGTAGAGGAGGATATGAGAGGAATAAGAGAAGATCTTTAAGAGGAACTTGTTTTAAGAATGGGGAAGAAGGACATAGAGCATTTGAGTGTTGAGGAAAGAGGACATAAGGTAGTGCAAGAACTACATTTGTGGATAAGAGGTCACCTAGCTTAGAGAGGGACCCAAAACATGGAGAATCACTTGTCTTTAGGAGAGCATTGAGGTGCAACAACAAAAGAGAACCAACACAGAGAAGGAGTTTATTTAGGACTAGATGCAAGGCATGAGGAAATTATTGCAATGTTGTTGTGGATAGCGGTAGTGCATACAACTTGGTGTTTGAAGAGATGGTTGACAAGTTGGGATTGAGCAGGTTGAAGCATTTGCACCCATATAGGATTTGTTGGTTATATTAGGAAGACAAAATACTAGTGGAGGAACAATTCCTGGCGAGATTCAAGATAGGAGCATACTATGATGAGGTGTTGTGTGACATTGTGCCAATAGATGTGTATCATTTGTTGTTGGGGAGACCTTGGTAGTTTGATAGAAGTGTTGTGTATGATGGGAGAGATAAAACAAACATAATTTGGAAGAGTGAAAAGAAACATAGGTTGATGTTATTAAATGAGATTGAGGAGTAATTTTGTAACAGTGTTCAAGTTTGTGTTAGGCATAAGAATTATGCATTGATTCCAAGGATCTATGGCAACACAAGCTTGTCAAATAGTACCACAACTGTAGAGGAGATATTGTGGAGGATGGATTGTGGGAGGAAAATTCACCAAAGGGAATTCATATAGAGGACATGATAGATGAGGATAGGATGAGGAGCTATATAGAGGGATATGTGGCAGTGGCAGATAGAAGCAATAGAAAAGAGTATGTGGAAATAAAGAATCAACTAGAGAATGTGAATGGAAAATGGAAGAAGCAAGTTGATGAAGATAGAAAAGGTAAGAGAATTGTGAATAAAAGCAGGCCAAGAGGATGTGGTGAAGAATATTATTTATGGAAGAGAGTATTGCAACACAAAAAGAGGAAACTTGATGAGATGGAAAATAATGTGGAGGAAGGTGGCAAGAAGAATGGATCACTTGAGGAGTACTCGAAGAGATGGAAGGAAAGTGTTGAAGAAGAAATGTCAAGATGGAATTCCTAGGAAAGGGTAGACTATCTTGGAAAATGAGGGGATCATTTTTATTAACCCTAGGTGTTTGATGTAGGACCATCCCTATGTGTCATGGAAATCTTGCATCACCCAAAGTATTTTAATTTTAGTTTGTTTTTAGTTCGTTTGTTTGTTTACTGGTTTTGGTTGTTAGATAGTTTTAGATGAGGCCAGCACATTTGACTATAGTTTGAGACTTGGTTTCATAGTTTTGGGAGTATGTTGTATAGTGATAGATGGATGTCATATCCATGTTTGAGGAGAATTGTATTACTGAAAGGGTATAATCTAGTTTTTGAACATCTAGTAGGTTGATAGATTTGCACAGTTGTAACTTTTCCCACTTGCACCAGATTATTTGAAGTTTGTGCTAACAAAGGAGTATATTTGAAGGTCATTGGACCCAAGAGGACATATGTTAATAATTTCATGGAGATTCCCCATTATGCTATCACCACATGGATTAGAAGTTGTTAACACTAGTCAACTACACATTTTATATGGCCTAGAGCTTTGCACCACCTTGTAGTTGAAACATATCATCTTTGAGGTTTGGGATTTCTCTATAAGTGAGGCTCATGGTTGATTGAGGGAATCAGAGAGAGAGAGGAGAAAATATGGAGAAATGGGGATGAGGATGTTGAAGTAAGAATCAAATAAGGGTGAGGTAGTGAACTCTGAGAGTAGGAGAGTGAACATGAGGATGAGAGTTTGGAATGGATTTCAAGAGTGAGAGTGACCTGATGTTGGTATGCATCATGTAGGAATGCAATAGGTTTATTCTAAGTAGTTTATTTCTATGTTAGTAATCAAATGAGTATGACCCGACATGTAGGAAGCCCATTGCAAGAAGTTGTAATCATTCAATTTTGTGAAATCATTAAATTTATGTTGTAGTTCTATGAAATTCTATTGTGTTAGTTTTGTTGTTTCTTTTGGCTGCATGGTTGGAAAATCCTTCATTGGATCCTTTGTCCATGACTATGTCAATGAGCAAAAGAGAAAAATTACTGATGTCTGTAATCTTGGGTGGAGAAGAGTCTAATCTCAAAGCTACGAAGGTGACATCCTATTAGAGAAGTAGAAAAAAAAGAGAATTAAAGCACACACACATGCACAAGTTAGGAAAAGCCAAAAGTCTAGTTGTTTTCTAGGGCCATGTAATGCCCCAACTTAAAATTACACTATGACATTAATGGAAAAAAAAAAGATGAACAAATTTTTTGTGATGCAATTGTAACACTCACATGTTACAATTGCACATGCAAGCATGAAAACCACCACTTAATGAAACTAAAGGCACAAGAGAGAAGGTGGTGAGGTAGGGGCATCATATTTTGGCACCTTTTTTTCTTCTTCCACCTGCCACTGTGTATCGAGTTTGTTGAGGTTTAAAGTATGCTTGCTTTTGACCATTTGGGGGTAAAACCACCTACTCCCTAGTGCATTAATGGAACAACAATGTGGAAATGGAGGGAGAGAGAGACGAGTGGGAATATTGAATCAAAAAATTGAGTGGTTAAGTATTTATGATGGGATTTTGAGCACTTAAGCCTTTTAGGTAGGATTTTGGTAGAAGCTTCTATATTTTGGGGGAATTTTAATAGAAGAAAAAATAAGGAAGCAAAAAAAGGAGAGAGAAGGAAGGAACTAAGGAGAGGGGAACATAAAAGAAGAAGAAGAAGAAGAAGAAGAAGAAGAAGAAGAGCAACACCTAGAAAGAAGATTACTACAGGTAGGAAAGGGAAACAAGGAAAATAGAAGAGCATAGCTTGTGGACTGAACACCAAGCAAAGAGGCAAAGGAGACGTGTTTTGGCATATATTTCATGTACAATAAATAGGGTTTATTCTTAGCCATGAGAAATGAGATGTATGTAGAAATTTGTAATTTCCAAATGAATGAATGAAATAATTTTTTTTTGTGTGTGTGTCATCCATCTGTTGAGGCAAATTTTTTTGGACTTGTTTCTCTAGAACTTGGTTATTTTCTGTGTGATTGTCTAGGTTATTATGTGAGTATTGTTGTGTTGTCAAACACCTATAGCACAAGGTTCCTATTCTTATAGCAACAAATTTCGTACTTGTAACATAGTTTTTTTTGCCATCAGCTAAAGATTTCACCTATAGCAAGAGTTTTAAGGCTATTGCAGAGGTTTTGTGAGTTGCTTATAGCAACACAACCTCCCTTCTCCTACTAGCCCTAGATTTGGTTAGATTTTGGCACATCCAACTAGCCTAGGGTGCCATTAGTGTGGTATTAGAGCATAGTTACAACTCTGGGAAGGAAGGTAGTGGCCTTGGTTTAGGCTTGAAAGAAGACCTACAAGTAGAGACTGTGGGTGTGTCCCTGCAACAAGGGATATTGTAGCCAAAAGGATTGCAATAAGAAGAAAGAAGAAAGGAAAGAGATCTAAGGAAGCATGATGCCACCAAGGAGAAGGATGGCAGAGGTTGCAATATCTACTGCTGTAGGAAGGATAGATGAGGTAGTGAAGGCCCTAAGGGGAGTACAAGAAAGGATGGATGCAATAGAAGGTAGTATGAGAAGAGGCATGGTACATGAAGATACCGACAGTGAAAATGAAGGAGTAGATATGGTAGGACAAGAAGGTGAAAAAGTAGATGTAGATATAGATGTAGGAGAAAGAAGGTTAATAAGGGATATCTCCAACATTGGGAAAGGAATGAGGATGGAGTTACCTAGCTTCTTAGGGAGTTTGGAACTAGATGAGGTAATAGATTGGTTGACAGAAATGGAGGAATACCTCAAATATGATGAAGTAGAGGACCCTAGAAGAGTGAAGGTTGCCCATTTGAACAAAATTTAAAGGTCATGCAACACTTTGGTGGAAGGAGGTGTAGGTTGAGAGAAGGAGAAATCACAGGGATAAGATCACTTGATGGCATTGAATGGTGAGCAAGATGAGGGCTAAATTTCTACTTGGTGATTATCAACTTGACCTGTTCAACAAACTACAGAATTTATGACAAAGAGAGTTAAGTGTGAAGGACTATACATAGGAGTTTTACAAAATTTCAATTAGATCAAGGAGTAATTAATTAGACTGTGAAAAGGTTGCTTGATATGTTAATGGGTTGAGGTTGAATATTCAAGATGACTTGAGCATGGTGAGGTTGCAAACTGTGGAAGAGGCATATCAGTATGCTTTGGAGGCATAGGAGAAATTGATAAGAAAACAAGGAACAATGAGAGGTAGAAGTGGATTTAGCAGAAGTAGAGGACAACAACAAAGAAAATACAACTAGGATAAAGAGGCCAACCCTTCAGATAGTCAAAAGGATAACAATGTAACTAGGGGATAACCATATTTTATGAGAGGTAGAGGTGGATTTGGAAAGGGTAAAGGCAGAGGTTTTCAAGGTACCTATTTCACATGTGGACAATCAGGCCATAGGTTTTATGAATTCCCATAATGCAGGCTAGAAGGATCAAGGAGAACAGAGGCTGCTAGTGAACACATAGCCAAGGGGGATACATGATCTACAAGGACTTTTAGTCAACCTAATGAACTTGAGAAAGGAGAAGCACTTATGATGAAATGGATATTGTTGAAGACAAAAATGAACCTACCCAAAGAAGAAGCTTATTTAGAACAATATGTAAAGTAGGTAGAAAATGTTGCAAGGTCATAATAGATAGTGGGAGCACTGATAATTTAGTCTCAACTAAAATGGTAGATAAGCTGGGGTTAAAAAGGATAGCTCACCCTACTCCTTACAGGGTGTCATGGCTACAAAAGGGGCACCAAATCTTGGTTGATCAGCAATGCCTAGTGAATTTTTGAATAGGCACTTATGAAGATGAGGTGTGGTGTGATATCATGCCTATGGACATATGTCATTTCTCTTAGAGAGGCCATGGAAATTTGATAGGAAGGCATCCATGATGGGAGAGAAAACACTTACACTTTAGAGAAAAATAGATGAAAACATACTCTTACATCATTGGTAACCAAGGAAGAAGTGGAAAGTGGTCCAAGGACATTGCTAGTGACTAGAAAATAGTTTTTGAAGGAGCTTAAACATGAAAAATTATGTTTTACAGTAGTTCCTAATGTGCTATAGATAGGGACAATTGTGGACAATAGTGATATACCTTTGGAATTCAAGGAGTGACTAGAATAATTTGATGAAGTCATGTCGAAGGAGTTGCCCCAAGGACTACCACCCATGAGGAGCATTAGCCATCACATTGACTTGATTCCAGGGGAAAGTTTACCCAGCAAGGCTACTTATAGATTGACACCTACAAAAAATGAAGAGGTGAATAACCAAGTGTAGGAGCTATTGGAAATAGGGTTGATTAGAGAAATCCTTAGCCCATGCACAGTACCACCTGTGTTAGCACCAAAAAGGGATGGTGAATGGAGGATGTACATGAACTCAAGAGCTATCAACAAAATAACTATCTAGTATCGGTTCCCTTTACCTAGAATGGGGATTGCTTGGGGAAGGCCAAATATTTTACTAAAATTGATTTAAAAAGTGGATATCACCAAATTAGGATAAGAGAGGGTGATGAGTGGAAGACCACTTTTAAGACCAAGGAGGGACTGTATGAGTGGTTAGTAATGCCCTTTAGATTGACAAATTCACCTAGTATGTTTATGAGGTTTATGAAGAAAGTGTTGAGACCATCTTTGGAAAAGTTTGTAATTGTTTACCTTGATGATATCATGATTTTTAGCAAGAACAAGGAAGAACATTTGTTGCATATTAGGCAGGTCTTGCAAAGGCTCAATGAGGAAAAGTTGTTGGTGAACTTAAAGAAATGTAGTTTTATGAAGGAGAAATTGGTCTATTTGGGATATGTCATCTCACCTTAGGGGATGCAAATGGATCCAAAAAAGGTACGAGCAATAATAAAATGGCCTATACCTAGGAGTGTGCATGAGGTTCAAAGTTTCCATGGTTTAGCTAGCTTTTACCACATACTTATTTAAAATTTTAGTGGGATATGTGCACCCATAGATGAAACTATAAGGGGAGATAGAAAGGAGTTTAAGTGGACAACATCAACAGATAAGAGTTTTGGACTCTTGAAGAAGGTCACCGAGGAACCAATGTTCACACTACTTGATTTTATAAAATTGTTTCAAGTGGATTGTGATGTGAGTGGGATATCCATAGGAGTGGTTATTAGCTAAGAGGGAATACCTATTGCATATTTAGTGAAAATCTTAATGATACCAAGAAGAGGTATTTTGTTTATGATCAAGAGTTCTATGCCATAGTGCAAGCCTTGAAAAAGTGGCAGCATTATTTACTTCCTAAGAAGTTTGTGCTTTACATGGATCATCATGCCTTGCAATTTATTAACAACCAAACCAAGGTTAACCAATGGCACATGAAGTGGGTGGAATTCCTACAAGGGTATACTTTTGTTCTCAAGCATTGAAGTGGGAATTCAAACAAAGTAGAAGATGATTTGAGTAGAAGAGAAAAATTATTGACTAAAATGAGAGCTGAAGTAGTTGGGTTTGATGCCATGAAGGAGTTATACAAGGATGATTCAGACTTTAAGGATGCATGGACAACATGTATGGAGCCTAATAGTATGGATAAGACACCATGGATGGATTAATTCATATAGCATGGACTATTATTCAAAAGACATCAACTATGCATACCCCAAGGATTGATGATATGCATACCCCAAGGATTGATGAGGCATAATTTAATAAAGGAAAAGCATTGTGGTGGTTTTGCCAGACATTTTGGAGCTAATAAGACTATGGCACAACTTAGTGAAAGGTATTATTGGTTGAAGATGAAGGTAGAAGTCAAAAAATTTGTGCAAGCATGTCAAGTTTGTTAATATACCAAAGGAGGGAGTCAAAACACAAGACTATATCATCCATTATATGATATTTTTGATAATAGGAAAACTACAAAAAACTTGTTAGTAGTTTGAGATATGATCTTGGACAAGTGTAAACAAGATGCATAAATGTGTTAGCTCCAAAACAACCCCAAAATGTTAGTTGAAATCTGATAATCAAGAAAAAGCATAGAAATACAACTAAGGACATGGATTCAAAGATAAACAGAAATTAGAAAACTACAAATATGATACCTCTTGACAAAGGTATAGATTTGTGAAACAAAGGTACTAAAATGTGAAGCAAAGGCACTGATCTGTGAAGCAAGGGTGCTAAAATGCACAACAAGGGCGTGAATCTGTGATAGAGGTCAAAATGAACCCTAAAATGAACTAAAAACCTATAAAATATAATATTAGGTTAAAACAAGACTAGATCTAGAAAGTAGAAGTGAAACCACCAAACCTAGAAGTCATAATCAGGAGATGAGGACCTAAAGAAAATGCGGTAATCTAGCATGCAAGGGTGGTAATCTACAAGGCAAGGGTGTTAATATGTGATAGAGGCCCAAAATGAACCTTAGAATGACATAAAACCCTGCAAAACACAATGTAAGGCCAAAACAAGACCGGATCTGCAAACTAAAATTGAAAAGACATAAAACCCAAAAGTCAGATTTAGGAAATGAGGCCCAAAAGCAAAGGTGCTAAACTGGCATGCAAGGACACTAATTTGTAGTGTAAGGGTGCTAAACTAGAAAAAAAGAGCTCAAGATCATCAAACAGAGGTGCGTAGTCATAAAACTTAGGTATGAAGTTGCAACATAGGTGTAAATTGATAGTCATAGGTGTGGATTTGCAACCTGCAAAGCAAAATGATGAAATTTATTCCCAAAAAGTGGTCAAATCAAGGATGTGGGTCCCACCGGGTGTGCCAAAAAATTTGTATGCAAAAATATGAAAATCAAATAAAGGACAATACATAATGAAAATACCTATTCCATACTTGAACAACACCTCATCTAGGGATTTAAGGACTAAGACATATAATGAAAATGATAAATAATCCTATGATATTTGATAATGATTTTAATAGTTGGTAGCTCAATTCTACAAGATAACCACTAGATAAAGATGATGGATATGATAATGTATGATAACGCATTAGATCAATGGCTAGAATGGGTTGAGAGAACATCATGGCAAGGATAAGGATTTCTAGGGTTTCAAAGTAAGCTTCTAGGGTTTATACTTATGTGAATGGCTAGGATTAGAAGATGTAGTATGAAATGGATGGCTAGGATGAAAATTTAATTTAATGTTTGTGGCACTCATTTAATGATTATGGTAAGTGGTTGAGGATAAGGACAAGGTAGTCATGTGACTCTCAATAATTAAATTAAATAACAAAAGTATTTAATTGATTATAGGAGAGGGGATGATGGAAGGATAAATTAATTAAATAAATAAGATTTATTCAATTAATTTTGGTTAAAAGGGATAAATAGATTAAATAAATAAATATAATTTATTTATTTAATTTAGGTGATGGAGGAAATGGATTAATTAAATAAATATAATTTATTTAAATACTTTGGGAAAGGGATATGGTAAAGGGGACTCTTAGGACAAAAGTGTTGCAAGGTGGTGTCGACAAGGTGATGAAAGTGGCATGGTCAATTTCAGGTGTCTACAATAGGAATAGTGCTAAGTGAGATTGAAGAAAATTATGACAAGATAGAAGAGGGAACAAGTAAATGTTGTGATGTGAAAGATGAGATCAAGAATATACAAGCAACGACAATTGAAGGCAAAAGAGAATGCAATGACATAAAGGAGAAATATGAAGTTGTCATAAGCTCTAAATAGATTGAAGATAATATAGAAGAAAGAATGCAAATAGGGAGTATAGAGGGAGAAGTAATGAAGTTTGCAGTGGAAGAATATGAGAAAGATACAGGTCAGAAAGCATTGTGTAGAGTTGTTGAAGATGAAGGGTTAAGAGAAAGAGGGATACAAGAGAGTCAAATGTGGAGTGATGGAATATTCTCAAATCTAGGAGTCTGTGGTGGAGTGGAGTCAATATGTGAAATGTGTAGAGAAAGTAAAGCATGTTTTGAGATTATCACAATGGAGTGTGGATGGTTGGCAATGAGAAATGAATGCTTGAAGGATGGGAAGGAAGGTGTGATAGAAAAATTAGATGTATTGAGGATGTTTGACATTTGGAAGGATGAATATTTTAGGTTTAGTGGGTGGATAAGATATTTTACTCTAATTCAAGAAGAAATTTTGCAAGAGGAGAGTTTCTCAAATAGGGTAACTGAGAGCATTAGAAGTGATTGGGTAAAGGAAGCATGTGTTGAATTGTACTATAGTAGTAGGAAAGATAGATATGAAGGATGTATGAAGGTAGAAGATACTATAGTTGTGATATTTCAGAGGGATGATAGTGGATAGTTAGAAGCAATTGTGATTGGAATAGAAGTACGTAGTGCAAGTTTAGAAAATAGTAGAAGTTGGAAGCTTACAACAAATAATTTTGGCATGGGCATGGAAGTGACAACCATAGTTGAGTCTTGGAGTAGTATATAACATGAGAGTGAAGAGGAATTTGAAAATTGGATATCGTAGGTGAAGAAGATGATAAAAGAAGGTGAAGACTAGAATGATGACTAGAAAAGAACTAAAGATGACATGAGATGGTTTGTATTAGGAGAAACATAGGTTAACATTTGTGGAAGGAGATTAGGTTGGTGGGAAAGATTTAGTTCTATAAGAGTGAAGTGGAGGATGAAGAAATATTTTGGAAGATACTGCATTGAGTTGATTCCAAAATCCTTATTTGCTAGCACTATGTTCACAAATCATATACCCAAGGTGTTTAATGTAGGAGCATTCTAAGATGTAAGAGAAACCTTTCCATCTACCACAACTATTGTTCTTTCACTTGTTTGGTTGTTTATAGATTTCTAGATAACAATTAGACATAGAAGATGTCACTACATACCACCATATTTACATATTTTGCCTCGCAGTTTAGACCACATGTTATAATAGGATACTTACATGTCATGTCCATATTTTAAGATATTTGGAGCACTGCACGTGTAACTTAGTTTCTAAACCTTTATCAGGCTGACATGTTTACATAGTTCACTATTCATGACTTGCACCAAGTTTTTATAAGTTTTCTATATCAAAGGAATATATACATAGATACATGGGACCTAGGAGGACTTAATTGCAAAGGTCCATCTTCATGCCTACCTAACTACACATCTCATTGAGCTTTGTACCACCTTGTGGCTAATGCAGAATCATTCTAAGGCTTGAGACTTCTATATATCCACTATTCACAATCATTTGAATGCATAAAGAGGGAATCGTGGAAAAAGTTAGAATAAATGTGCGAGCATAAGGATGAGAGTTTGAAATAGAGATTGATAATGATAATGATGATGCAGATGATAACATGACATGTAGGAATTATGGAGTTTATTTGAATAGTTTAATTTCATGTTTAGTAATCAAATGGTTATGGCCTAGCATGTAAGAAGCCCCATTGTAGCAAATTGTAATCATTTGATACTTTTAATCCAATAAAGATCATGTTGTTATTTCATTAATTTTTTGCTAGTATTTCTATTAGCTATTTTGTGTGGTTACATAGTTGGACTTGATCATTTATTAGATCCTCTGTCCATGATTGTATCACATCTCTAAACATGATATGAGGAATATTGGGATCACAAAAGTGACTAATTTGAGAATTAGAATTATTTTGTCCATAGAAACCATTTCCCTTTCTAGGAATTGAATTTATTGTTTTAAGTGCTAAGAAGGGGGTTGTTGATGTGGTGTTTAGTCACATTAACACAAATAAAAGTTCACACAATAAACCTCTATTTATCTTGAAAGTCTTCAATATCCCTAAAGATATGAAGTCCCAAGTCTCTAGTTGTTAGGTCTTGACCACTTAGTTTTCACTCAGGATTTGTTGTGCTTTGTTGTTTCCATTTTAGGGACTTATGGGCTTTGAGTCATCTGCTTCTGTATCTAGTCAAACTTTGTTAGAATAAATAAGGCTTACATATAGTTAAATTTACATTTATAGGTTAGTTTGTAAGTTAGTAAATAAAACAAATGTTAGTTGTTGGGAAGTTACATCCCTATAGGTTAGTTCACGGGAATATGTGGCTTTATAAAGATGATGTATTTAAATGTAATATTCATTCTGTGTATATCTTGAAGAAATCAATATATTATTTTCTGTTATTTTTTGTTTTCCATAATGGTTTGATCTGCTATATTGTATTTTCTCACCATTTCTCAATATGGTATCAGAGAACCCTATGATCTTACTAGTGTGAAGCATCATCATAGCATGGAGAATTGTTGATCTGCTTCGCATGAACTACTATCCAAAATTTAGATTCATCCTTTATGAAAAGACAATCTAAAACTATAAAGTATTTCAATTTCAAGGTTATTAAAGGGTGTTTTAAATATCATTCTTGGCGTATGAATAGTGTGAAGTTCTAAGCATCTGCTATGCAAAGATAATAGATTATGCAAATTCAAATATAAATTTGTTTGAAAGAATGAGAATGCAACAAAGGTGAATGGGAGAAGACTGTTGTGTGGTGGACAAGGCGTAAAAGGTGCACTTTCTGTTGGAGCTATTGTGATGTATGAATCTGTTGAAGTAGGAAATCTATCCAACCATTAAAAAAAGGCATGAAGGGTGATGTGAGAAGGTAAAAAGTTTTAAAAAAATCCATTTTGAAGTTTTCTTTAAAAGACAACATAATGTTTTTATTTTTTAAAGAGGAGTGAAAGGAGTGAAATATTTCCTTATTCATTTTAAAAGGTGGAGTTTATAAAAAAAAATAGGAAAGATAGAAATAAGGGAGTATGGAAATTTACATGTTTAACTTTATTTAGCATGATAACATTTATGGAGAAATAAGGTTTATTGGAGATATTTTATTTTTAAGGAGAAATAGGGAAGACATTGTATAAGGTACATTATTGGTGGAAACCAACACCTTTAAATATGATAATGTTTAGTTTCAATATGTCATCAAATGTTTGTGTCCTTGAAGCCATCCATGCTATGCTTGAAAAATATTTTAGGGACTCACATACTTGTGCTATTAGGGAGAAAAATGAGACATCCAATTGATAGAGCATAAAGATGACACATTGAAGGATGGAGGTATCAGAGGTTGGAGGACCTTTTATCATCCCAAGCTATCTTCTCATTCAGGGATGATTTATTGCATGAGGACAACCATTTTTGATGTGTGTCCCTTCATGGAGCAAGGGGGGCTTGGTAGTTTGTGGTAGTATGTGTGGATAATGTAACTTTTGAAATAGGATGGAGTTAGTGTATCTGCATTTACTCAGTTTGTGGATAGTGTAATCTCTGAAATAGGGTGGGATTAGTGTATTAATAGTGGTTCAACTGTATATGTGGATAGTGCAATCTCTAAAATAGGGTGGGATTAGTGTATTCACAATGGTTTAGTTGTTTTGTATAGCAGAGGAGGGATTGTTTCCATAGCATTGGATGAGGGATATTGACACACTTGGAGGAGATGTGGACTCTCAGATATTGATTCCTTTCCTTTTCTAACTCATGTGTATCTAATTAATTTATTAATTAGATAATCCTCTCAGTTATCCTCTCAACTTCTTTTGATTTATTTCCTTTTAAATCAAATAAAAATCAAATCCTTTTCCTCTTTCAAAGCTTATAGATTCTACTTGTTTTATTTCCTCTTTTGAGAAATAAAGTGAAAAATCAAATCCCTTCTTTCTTCTAATATTAATTAAATAATTTATATTATTTAATTAATTAAATCATAAATCCTACATTAATTAAATAAATCAAATATTTATTTAATTAATAAGATTCTAATAACATCTTGATTTCTTTCCAAAATTGAACTCATGTATATCTAATTAATAAATTTAATTAGATAATTCATCAATTATCCTCCCATCCTTTTTGAAAGATTTATTTCCTTTTGAGGATTTAAAACTAAAATCAAATCTCTTTCTATCTTTTCAAATCCTATCTTATCTTGTTTTATTTCCACTTTGATCAAATAAAGCGAAAATCAAAATCTCATCTCCAAAATTAAATCTCTATCAAATCTGCTTCCCTCCACATAAAAAATATATAAATATAGCTTCAACCAAACCATTAATAGGGGACACGACAAAGTAGAATTATGCTGAATCATGAGAAACCAACATATAAATCATTCTATCAATCAAAGTGTGCAGATTTGATTGAAGGAGAAGGTTTTGTGTTTGCATTTATCTTCTGTTTTCCTTTGATCAATTTTAACATACACATAAACAAATGTTAGTTGTTGGGAAGTTACATTCCCGTAGGTTAGTTCACGAGAATACATGGCTTTATAAAGCTGATGTGCTCAAATGTAATACTCATTCTGTGTTTATCCCGAAGAAATCAATATATTATTTTTTGTTATTTTATTTTCCATAATGGTTTGATCTTCTATATTGTGTTTTCCCACCATTTCTCAATAAACTTCATAAGTATTCTACACATTTAGCATAATCTACACATATTCTCAATGATTTATGTCAAATTCTCAAGTAAACATTCACTTTTCAAGCAAATTATCATGAATTTAAACATAACTTTGATTAGTTCTTTTGAAATGTTCTCAACTTTGATGAATTCTTCTAAATTATATTTGGTTGACTGATCTTTACAAATAAACTTTGAATTCATCTAAAGATCTTCTTTAAAGAATGCAATTCATCAATATTTATTGTTATTTGCTTTTGATATGTCATTATTTGCAATTATTCACCACAATTTGTAAAATAAAAGGCAAAATATAGGGTTGAGAAGAAAAGAGTTCTAAGAAATCTAAATTTATCAGCAATCCACACGTATATCCAAACACTTTCATGAAATGAAGCTAAACTAGTTATACTTCACCAAGATTTCCACAGTTACACATAACATATGCTAATCTTCAACAGAAATTAATAATAGTAAGCAATTGGTTGAATGCACTTCAAAGGGATGCAACAATCCAACATTCCATACTAGAGATCAATGAAAGATTACTCAAGGTTTATGATTTTACTATAATCTATATCTTCAATTTGATTATATGCTCAAGATATATTCAAATTTGTTTCACTAGCTTGAGAAAGAACCATGAGCCAAGCCACAAAGTTACAAAGATAACAAACTTAGTGCTTATCAAAAGTCCATCAATTCAATCTCCCTATTTACAAATGATCTGGATCCTTTTATAGAACACGGATTCAAAATCAGTTACATGATCAACTGTCAAGATTTCCTTCAACAATATCCATGGTCGCAAAATAAGGCACGTGATTTCCAATTGGCAATCAAAGAATGGATGACAGCTGGCACCTGATATTTTTACAAAGTGGATGAGGCCATACATTAATAGGTAGAAATCTCTTGACCTTTCCTTGCCTACCATCCAGCTTAGTAGGGATATCATTTATTGGACTTCTCAATTGAAGTCATACCTGTATACATTCTATGACATCTTGGAGATTGCCTTTGGCCTTATTTTCAAGTCCAACCTTGAAGTGTGCATAACCTTTCTGCATCCGGCCACAATGGAGTTATACTCTATCGATAAAGTGTTCAAGTATGGTTCCTATACCTCATGGCTTTGGGACAACCTAAAGGTTTTAGTGATCCCCTTAGCTAAGAATTCTACATAGAGTCACCCTTGTTGTTCCACCCTCTTGTTAAGGGGATTGTAGTTTCGGGCACACTCAATTACCAGCTACAGAGCATTTGTGGTGTATGGGAAGCCAGTTACATGATACATCCCACTAGAGACAATGTTGTTAAGTATTGGGTGGTCCTTTCGTGCTTGAATTCTGGTCGTGAAAGATTTTGAATCTACTACTCTATAATGGGTGTCCTGGGCATGCCCATACTTAACCCATACTCTACCAGGGGTGAAAACTATTGGTTGGATGAAATCATCATCGCGTCTATTCTATCTTTTTTGCATTGTATCCTGCATGATACAAATATCTAAAATTAACCCCAACATTTGGAAATTAGGGCAAAGAAATCAATCTAAGCTTGATAGAGGTAGTTTGATTATCATTTTATAGTGAAATTGAATTCTAAGTTTACCTTTGGTAAATAAGATTAATCTTCTGATAAAACTAGAATTACTATAGCTATCAAGAAAGGGGGTTTTGTCGTATATGTACCTAATGAATGAGATATCATCTTGGGAATGCTACACAATGGATGTTCATTCACTATTAATGCTTCAATTTGGTTAATTGTTTGATTCACCTTGTGCTCTACAAATTTGCTTCTTTTGGTAACCTTTCGCAACCTTGTTCTTCAGACTTCTTTTGAAATACTTTCATGTTTTAGAAATGCGTTAGAGTAGCCTTAATCTTTTGTGAGAATTGCTAAGTATGAAGTGTACCAAATGCTTGTTGGAGTCAGGTGGGTAATTACTGCTTAGACAAGGGGGAAATGATAGCTGGCAGGGGTTTATATTTTTAAATTCAAATCCTAATGGCCAAAAGATCTCGTGGCATGAGAAATTAAAGCTAAAGACCAGATAGACATCTGGATATTTGATATCTGGTTTGTTGAAATATCTTGTTGAAAAGTCAATAGGCTAAGCACTTAGGTCATGATGTTTTGGATCAGGTATGGACACGTGGCCACATATCGCATCATCACATAGTGAACTTAGCTCTAATAACTAACCTTTGTGCGAGTGTGCTTTTGTTTAAGTGAATGTATGTGGGACTTTTCTTTTCTAACTGAGAATGTGGGCCCACTAGACAGGTGGCGATATTTCACAATAGCATGGGGTAGACTTACTTTCGACAAATTGAGCTTACGATGGTGCACAACTAATAGGAAATGCATTTGTAGCCTAAAATTGACCAGTTTGTATTAGACCTTTGGATGGGACATGACATTTGTTTCATTCAATCATGTCCATTTAAATGTCATGTCCGATGGATGAGTTCATGACATGCTAAGGGAAATTTTGATGGTTTAGACATATGGACATGAATATTTTTGATTAGGATGCGTTGATGTCCAGATCATATGGATAGTGATTGAGTTGTATTTGATTTCATCTTCGGGTCTGGATGTTATTTCCATGTATGTGGAACCTAATTATAGAGACTGGACATGACATTTGTATTGCCATTGTCCAGTTGACCAGAAATGTCTAGTTGACCAGAACTTGAAAGTGTCATAACTTGCTTATTTCAACAAATTTTCACTTGATACAAAAGGCAAACCTGACTAGAATTCCACCCTCTATCCATCTATTGATTTCACAGGGGATTATTTACAACTTAGATTTTGACTTGAACTTTGCTTGGAAGTGACATGACATTTTACCATTACTGCCCAAACGGATAATAAACCAACAAGCAAAAGAAAGCATTGGGTCCTCATTTTTCCAAGGCAAATGGGGTGTGTTGTGAGACTACACAACAACTTGCAACCAAAGAAAACCATAAAATTTTAACCAATTTAGGGAAGAAAGATAAATTCAAACATAAATTTCCAACTTCACTAGACTTGATCATTCTATCTTGACTACATGAAATTATATTCACCAATGTAACTAGATCTTATAAGGAATGCTAATGTGTTGAGTTGATTCATTTCTTTTCATTTTGAATTATCTGAGAATAGAAGTCATTTGCATTAAGCTACATAGTTTGATTTAACCTTTTAAGCCAAACCTAGATAGATCCTTGCTATCAGTTAGGCATCCATAGTCCCAACAAGGTTATCATTGTAATTCTCCCAAATATTGCTCTATTGCCAGATAGACGTCTATAGCCCCGATAGAGTTACTTGGATGATCTAGAGACTAAATCTGTTTATTGATTTTTAGTGTTTCATTTTGAATTCTTGTATGATATATCTTTTCAGCTCATTTGCAAGGTTGTGACACATGCCATTAGGTTGAGAATTACAGTGGTAGCAAAGGAAAACCTTTAGATTTTTCACTTAATGCAAACACAACTATTTCTGAATGATCCAAGGAATTTTGAGTGTGTTCATTAGTGTGATCCCTTGGATAATATGTGCTTCTATTGGTGAATATGATTTTATGAAACAAACCAGACTAGTCATACATGTAGAAGTCACAACTTATGTAGGAATTTGGCTTTCTATCCTAAATTCTAGAAATTCCATCATTTTCTAAGGTTGCAGTATGCTCCTTAATGCACCTAGTTAAAATAAAGACTCAATAACAAACAACATGCAAACAAAATAGACAGACAGGAAAAGCGACTGTATAGAAATATTTACATATACACAAATTTTCATCTTTTTTTGAAGGATCAGGCTTGGAAATAATGTTTTAGGAATTTCCCATTGATTAACAATAGGACATCCTCTCCAGTTAAGGTCTTCAACATGTAGGTGCTATCACCTAATATCTTAGCAATCTAGAAGGGACCAATCTAAATTTTATTGATTTTTTCATGGTCTCCTTTCTTCTCATGGGTTTGATCCCAAGATAAAACAAGGTCAAATATCTGAAAGGTTTTAATTTTGGCTCTTTTGTCAAACCAATGCTTGACTATGGCCTAATGTTTGGAGAAATGGTCTATGGCCTGATTTCCTTTTTCTTCTAGGTGTAGGAGTTTCAATAATCTAATCTTTGATTTGTCTTCCAGACCTAGGTATTCCTAAGCAAATTGTAAGGTAGGGATTTTCAAGTTTATGGGGGGATTGGATCTACTCTGTAAACCAGATGGTATGGGGAATTACCTAAAGTTGACTTTACTCTGGTTCTATCAACCCATAGAGCATAGTTTAGTAAGGTATTCCACTCCTTAGGATTCTTTTCCACCAGTTTCTTAATGATGTCTAATAAATTTTTGATAGTGCATTTGGCAAGGCCATTACCTTGGAGATAATAGTTAGATGAGAATTTCAAAGTAATGCCATATTCAAATGCCCAGTTAGAAAACTTTAATGAAGTGAAAGAAGGGCCATTGTCACATACCACTACATATGGAACATCAAATTTGGTGACGAAGTTATCTTCTAGAAACTTAATCATGACATCTATTGTGCATAGTTTGCTGCACATAGCTTCGGTCCACTTGGTACAATAATTTAAAGTAACAGTTAAAACATACTCATGTTCGACTGATGATAAGGATTAATCATGTTGATGAAGTCTATCCCCTACTATGTGAATGGGTGTACAGTTTCCATTATTGGTTGTAATGGCTGAGTTGCGTACCATTCTCTATTCAAGGCTACCTAACATGTATGATAGTTCTTGATATACTCAGTGATGTCTTTGAATATAGTCAGCCAATAGTAGCTAACTCTAAGGATTCGATGCATAGTGGCTAGAGGCAATCCATGGGTCATTCCAAACTTGTCATGCAACTTGCGCAGGACCTTGCTTGCTTCTTGTCAATTAAGGCATCTCAGATATATGCCTTCGTGGTTTTTCTTGAAGAGAACTCCTCCTTTAATCATATACCCTTGGGCTTTAATGCTTAAAGATCTTCTTTGGGATGCTTTCAAATGGGATAGACATTTGCTTGTGATCAGAATATGTGTGATATTTGCATACTAGTCATCATGTTCACTGAAGTTGACTATGTACTGCTAACTAATCAGACCAGGGTCTATTTCAACAATCATTTGCATTAGGGCCCATCCTTTGACTAGTTTCATTGGGGTGATGTCTAGATCATACTCTTGTAATACGGTGATCCATTTGGCTCATCTTTCTCCAGGTTCACTCTACATTAGGAACATCTTGACTGCCAAATTAGGTACGACTGCGATCACTTGACTCCTCAAAATGTAATTTCAAAATTTCTTTAGTACTTTAACTAAGGCTAGGGATTTTCATTCAACATCTAGGTATTTCAATTTAGCATCTTTGAATGGACTACTCATAAAGCGATTGGCTTATGTTCCTTTACCTCATTTCTTTGTGCTAAGATAGCAACACATGTGTGATTAGAAGAAAATGAGTATATGTAGAATGATCTTGTGTAATCTAGGCTATTTAGAATAGGAATGTCAGTAATAGCCTTCCTGATGTCCTCAAATGTAGCTTTAGCTTCAGGTGTCCATTCAATTTTGGCATCCTTTTTGAACATTGCATTAAGTGGTCTTACTATTTCAACAAAACTTGTTATAAACTTCCTTACGAAATGTATCTTTCCAAAATATAACTTCAACTCTTTCTTACTTCCTAGAAATTGGAGCTTCATGATGGAACTAACTTGATCTGGATCAATGGATATCCCATTCTCTGATATGACGTGTCCTAACAATTTAACTATGGTGACTCTAAGGATGCATTTCTTTAGGTTAAGGGAGATGCCATACTGATCAGATCTCTATAACACTTTTCTCAAGTCTGTAATGTGATCTCCTCCAGCTTTAGAAAACATAGTCAAATCATCCATGTATATGATAATGCATTGGCTTACCAGGCCTCTGAAGGCTATCTCCATGGTGCATTGAAAGGTTGCACCAACGATCAATCCAAACGGCATGCATCTATATGCAAAGATTCCCCACTTAGTAGTAAAAGCTATTTTTAATCTATCAATTTTATCAACCATGACTTGGTTGAATCTTGAAAATCCATCTAGGAAGGACAGCATCTAGGCTCCATTAACCATTTGGAGTACTTCATCTATGGAGGGCATGGGATAATTATCCTTTTTCAATGCTTTGTTTAGATTCTGAAAATCCATGCATAGCTGGATATCTCCATTTTTCTTTTGAACTGGTACCAGATTGGCTACCCATGTTGAGTGTTTGATAGGAAAAATGATATGACCCACCAATAGTTTCTTGACCTCTTCGAAAATCAACGGTTCCAGTAAGGCATTTACTGGCCTCTATTTTTTCCTAAAGGGATTGACATTTGGATTCGGTGGAATAGTGTGTGTGATGATAGATGTATCATATGTTTTTATCTCATCATATGTCTAAGCGATCACATGTATGTAATATTTCAAGGTCTGTGTTATTCCTTCTCATTCTACTTGAGTACAATCTTTCCCAATTAGGACTTTATGAGGTTCTGGGCCTTCACTTAAGCTGACAGACTTATACTCACCTCCATCAATTTTAGGAAGATCCTTTTGTTTCATTATGTTATCCAGATCGAATAGCCTTTCTAGTTCAATCATTCCTTTAGCAATCTTATTATCTTATAGATCAATGATGGATTCTTAATCCCATTCTAGATCTTCACAATATTGCTCCTCAATTACTTGAGCTTTGAAGATGTCTCGATGGGGAATGAAGTCCAGGATATGCTTATCATCATCAAAAACTTGAAAATTGGTAACATTGTCTGGTATTAATGGGATAGATACTGGATCTACTAAGAATATTTTCAATCTTGATAATGGTAGAGGCTCTAATGTACTAGTGATGGTAGCCAATGTGCCATCTCGATGATTGAATTTTATTGGCACATGAGTAATATTGAAGGCATCAAAGCCTTCGATTAGGTCCCAGACTCTATGTCTGTAGTTGGACAATTGTTTATAGTTGCAAGTGTATTGCTTTCTTACCTGTTTGACTACTAGCTTGGAATCTCCAAATATGTGTAGTATCCAGACTTTCTTCTTTAGTGCTAAGAGGAGTCCATGAATCAATGCTTCATACTTTGTGACATTGTTAGTGCAATGAAACTATAACCTATACACTTCTAAGAAGGATTTGCCTTGTGGACTTACCAAGTTGATTCCAACTCTAGCACCTTGTTTGGATTTTGATCCATCAAATTTAAGCATCCATGGGTGATCACTCTTGTAGTTCTTCTTAGGATCTTTTCTTTTCATTTTATCATCTCCTAGAATATCTTTCTTTGCAACCTTTAACTCTTGAAGTTCAGGCCGTGCTTCTACCTTTTGGTTTGAGGTGATACTAGCATCTAAAACTTTGATCATTGGGAGGATATTGTCATCCAAGCTTTTGATTCTTAAAGGATCAATACTATTGGGGACTGCTTTACCTTTTCTTGGTTCAAGTACATCTGGGCCTTTGTCTTTCTCAGCCTGAATTGGAAATATGACCTCTAATTTCTCCGTGACTGAAGCTTTCTCGTGCAAGTTCAACTTCTTCTATGAGCACACACATTCTTCTTTGTCAACTATGTCTAAACATAGTGCACAAGTAGTTTCAGAATCTGCATTCTAGTGTAATCTACACCATCCATATAACATAACTTGTTTTAGGGGCATCTTTTGCTGTATGCATCGTTTTATTTCTTTGGACATATGTTTTTTGAAATCACCTAAATGACCATCTTCATCATCTTCTGAGTGGTCATGATCTGATTCTATCAGGATGCTAGTTACTGGTGTAATTTGATTTACTTCATTGATTACATGTGTTTGAGTACACATTAATATCTCTTCGACTCAGACCTCTAGAGGTTTGATACGATATACCCCCTATTCTAATTTTGTATATAATACCTCATTGTTTTGATGATACTCAGTGATCATATGTTTCATTCTTGGTTCAGGTTCTATGTGAATCTTATTTGGAATTCCTCTCCATGGCAACCAAATATGAGAGAAATTAGCTGCCATATATCCATTCAATGTCTTAGACCAATCTTTTCTCAATAGCATGCCATATGTGTCTAGGATGTCAACCACTTCTATATCAATAAAATGTTGGACTCTTGGATCAGATGCCAATTGCATATGGATATGAGTTAATTCTACTATGACACTTACCTTTAATTTGTCCAATTGAGTGACTTTATTCAAAGACTTGGCAGGGGATAGACATAAGATTTGACATACTGGCAACAACATGACATTTGTGGATGCTCCTAAGTCAACTAGGCAATTGTGTAGATAGCAAAAATCCTTAATGTTAAGAGGAAAGGGGGAGACAAAGTTTTCTCCTTATAGACTACAATTTGTGCATCAATAGTATGGATTTGACCTTTGTCCCTAAGTTTATGGGGAACATCTTTGTTTGGTGGTTCTCTAGTCTGGACATTACCTGGAACATTTTCCTTAGGTGGTGACTCCTCTAGAGACTTAAGGAAAGCTCTCTTAATGACCAGGGTTTTAAGTAATTTAGATAAGGACAAGCTTATTTTCATCTTCTTGATTTCTTTAGCTAAGTAATTGACTAACTTATCTGACTCAGAAAGTTCATACATACCTCTAGTTGGGATTGAAGCAGAGTGTTTTTGACTTACCCTTAGGGGTGAGGGATTGTTGCTAGATGACACATCCGAATGTGTATTGAAGTTGTTTGGTAGAATAGAACATGTTAGAGGTCCTGACGATCTTTTATTGTTATTATTCCTAAGGTTATAGTTATGACCTCTTTGGAATTGCTAAAAGACATGGATTTCATCAACTTCATGTTTAGGCTTATTATCACCTTCGACAGGGAAAGTGTAAGCCTTTAGTGCTAGAGCTTGCTCTTCACATATGAGCGTATAATTCTCATGGACTGTGTTTGTTTGTTCTTCTGGGAACATGAAACTTTCTAACATCATTGCTAACTCATATCCAAGAGGAACAATTTCATTTCATTCTAGGAATCTTGTCTCTCTTTTAGTATTTTGTACTTCTGCTTGGAAGATACTCGCAATGATCCTGAATTGTGGACAATCTAGCTCGACATGTGCACTAGTATTGTGTATCCTGCACCAATTGTTCAATGTAACTTTAGCTATATTGACTCTAGTAGTCTATTTAGGTTCCATATGAACCTGATTATCCAGTGGTGAAGGAAGACTTCCATTATTTGGTCTGATGTTCCAGACTCTGGGAGGTTGAGGTGCATTATATCCTCTATTCTGCTGATTCTGATTGTTGCTTGGAGCATAAAAGCTCCAATTTCTCAACTAAGTGACTTTAGTAGTCAACCTTTTTAGCTGAGCTATGCTTTTTCTCATATCTTCTTTCTCTTCTTAAACTTTTTCTACTACATTATCTTGAGAAGGGAGAAAGAAAGAATTACCATTTCTATTTGGTCAAACCTTAGTAAATGTAGGTCTAAGATGTAGGACCAACAGGTTGTTCCCTTGTGGTTGGAAGGCATTAATCAAGGGAACTGGTAGGGGATTCATTAAAGGAGCATGGTTCATTAAATCTCCATTTATTTGTTGCATTTGATTAGGTACAACAAGATGTCCTATACTTTGTAAAGGACCATATCCTATTTATTTAATCTTAGTGTTCACTTTCACTGCTTCTGCATATGCACCAGATAAATTTGTGATACTAGGATCAACTCTTCTTACAAACATCACTATTAGGGGGTCTAGTGCAGAGTAATAGACTAACAAAGCTACAAATTTGGGAATATTGTAAGGGGTTGTCAATCTAGAGTATTCTCTTTGGAACCTATCATTGAATGTCATGATGAATTCACCTTCTCCTCTTTTGATTTCAGCAAAGGAATGATACATCATCACCACATCAACTAGAACTCTGAATCTAGATTTACAAGCTTGCTCCATCAACTGCCAGGTTGTGATAGAATTTCATGGCAAATTTACATACCAAAAGTATGCTTCTTCTTTGAGAGTGTATGGAAACAGTCTACAAACAACATCTTCATGTTGGATTCTTGCTCTGAAGCAGGCTTTCTTAAAGGTTCTAAGATGATCTTCAACATCTTGATGAACATGATACTTTGGACACAATTTGTCTAGATTTTTTGGCATATCATTGTACACAGCAAAGATGATAGGCAAATCAACATTAAAGAATGCCATCAAGACTTGGATAAGAATTACTGGTACTACAGGGACATGATGTCTCAATTAAGCGAGCTCTCTACCTTATGACAAGTAATTCATGCAAAGGACCACTAGATTAGGACCTTGAGATAGGTTGGTGAGCCAGTTCTAGGGAATTAAGGTAAACTTTGAGGTTTAAGACCAAATCTTTGTAAAGGTTTATTGGAATAGTCAAATACTAGGGACATTTGTAGTAAACTGGCTAAGGATGTGGAATATTGATGAGATCTTTGAAGGACTACTAACTCCAAAGTCAAGAAAGGCTCTCCTTCTAGCGCTAAAATCTGTTGATGCAATGTTTAGTCACATTAACACAAATAAAAGTTCACACAATAAACCTCTATTTATCTTGAAAGGCTTCAATATCCCTAAAGATATGAAGTCCCAAGTCTCCAATTGTCAGGTCTTGACCAATTAGTTTTCACTTAGGGTTTGTTGTGCTTTACTATTTCCATTTTGGGACTTACGGGCTTTGAGTCATCTACTTCTGTATGTAGTCAAACTTCACAAGTATTCTGCACATTTAGCAGAATATACACATATTCTCAATGATTTATGTCAAATTCTCAGGTAAACATTCACCTTTCAAGCAAATTATCATGAATTTAAACATTACTTTGATTAATTCTTCTGAAATGTTCTCAACTTTGATCAATTTTTCTGAATTATATTTGGTTGACTGATCTTTACGCATAAATTTTGAATTTGTCTAAATATCTTCTTTAAAGCATGCAATTCATCAATATTTATTGTTATTTGCTTTTGATATGTCATTATTTGCAATTATTTACCACAATTTTTAAAATAAAAAGAAAAAGATAGGGTTGAGAAGAAAAGAGTTTTAAGAAATCTAAATTTATTAGTGATGCACATGTATGTCAAGACACTTTCATGAAATGAAGCTGATCTAGTTATACTTCACTAGGATTTCCATAGCTACGCATAAAAATGCTAATCTTTAATAGAAATTGATAACAATAAGCAATTGGTTGACTGCACTCCAAAGGGACGCAACAATTCAACATCCCATACCATATATCAATGAAAGATTCCTCAAGATTTATGATTTTATTATAATCTATATCTTCAATTTCATTATATGCTCAAGAGAAATACAAATGTTTCACTAACTTGAGAAAGAACCATGAGGTAAGCCACAAAGTTACAAAGATAACAAACTTAGTGCTTAATGAAAGTTCATTAATTCAATCTCCCTATTTACCAATAATCTATATCCTTTTATAGAACAAGGATTTAGAATTAGTTACAGGATCAATGGTCAAGATTTCCTTGAACAATATCCATGGTCACAAAATAAGGCATGTGATTTCTAGTTGGCAATCAAAGAATGGATGATAGCTGGCACCTCATATATTCCTTAGGATCTCTGATGTACATCCTCTAGAATATTCTCACTATGTCTATTGCTGCACATGGGTTATTCATCATGTGGGTACTTATTCTAATGAGTACTCTTCATACTGGTATCGCATGATTGCAAAAATTGATTCCCCAGGCTATAGACTATTCTGAGTCTAAGGCTATGTCTTCCTTGATTATTCCTCCTCCAGAATCAAGGAATTTATACTAATCATATGCTACAATAGTCTTCTCCATATCAACCTTATCAAACTACTGTGCCTTTGTCTTAGCAAATTCTTGCATCTGATGTTGACCATCTATTGTATGTTGCAAGTATGTTCCTAACTGGTGTTGTCATTGATGTCAACATATTAGTGTTGTCATTGGTGTCAACTGTGCCCTTGTTTTGATGCTTTTTTGTAATGAGTTAGATGCTTTGTATTTGCCTATGTAATTATTAGAGATTCTGATATTGAGGATATTGAGAAAATTTGCTCCTCCGGTGGAAATAGTGTGTTGCAGAGTATCTTTGTTTATAGAAAAATAGTCCAGTAGATTGCTCTGCATTTCTTGTTGAATGAATATCTTTGTCTACAGATTGGAAGTTCTTTAGAGACATGTTTGAATATGCTTCGTTACAAGTTTGAGCCTCTAGTTATGATCACTAGAGTGAAAACTATTTTTCTGAGTATTCACTAGTGACAGGGAGAATATATTATGCTCCGCATTCCTCCGCAGTTAAGTATTTTAGTCTACAGTTCTAGACTCAAGTTGGTAATGATGATAAGTGTCCTCAACTCCAATGGTTCATGATTTGGTGGTCCGCAAGCAATCTTTTCTTTATGACAGTAGCTGATAGTGTTGTTTAAGTGCTCCAGTTTGAAGAATCCTTTTGACAAATTGGTTAGAGGTTGTGTGGATGTTCTTGGTGATTAAAATGTGCTTGTGGATGTCTCCTGATCATGTTCCTATGTTTGGATTGGTCTGTAAAGAGAAAATGGGATCATGAATGAAGATTGTTCTTAGAAGACTTAGTGTTAACACCAGTCTTAGCTGACTTGGTTGTTCTCACTTCTTGCGGAGATGCATTGAAGATTGTAGAAGTATGTCATGGCATGGAAGATTGCATTTGAGTCCTAGCTAAGGTGTGGCATGATTAACATACATCTTTACATCTTTTCCTTAGCTAATTTTGTTTAGGTCTAGACCTATTTCTATGTATGTTTGTAATGCTGACCTTAGAGATTGTTCCAGTGGTTGATGAATGTAATGCCAACCTTGATGTACATTCCAAGGTTGATGAATTGTATAAAAGCATGTAAAGTAGTTGCGAAAATGATATCCAAGGTGTGAAAATGAAAAGATAAGTATGAAGGTGTAAAAGAGCATAGTAGAGGAGTTATACTGTGCTTCAATGGAACTGAACCCAGGCATGGAGTAGATGCTATCAAATCAGTTCACCAATCATTGACAGTGAGCCAACCCTTGGCAATGAGCCACCCCTTGGAAGTGAGCTGATCTTGGCAGTGAGCCTCAACACTTGTAGTGAGCCCTAAGGTAGTGAGCCTCTATTTTTTGGTATTGTTATAACATATATATTTCTATGGGCTAACACCCACCGTGGTTTTTCCCTTTTAGGGTTTTCCACATAAAAACCTAGTGTCTCGTGTGTTGATAATGATATTGTGTTGAGTTTTTTATTTCATGCTTTCATGATTAAATCTAACTAATAGTAAACAAGTGTTTGATGTGTTAATAAGTAGTCAAAGTTTTCAAGACAACTAATTCACCCCCCCTCTCAGTTGTCTGGTGCATTTCAACAATTGGTATCAAAGCAAGGTTCCTTAGAGGTAAGCTTAACAGCTTGGGTAGATCCAGGATGTCTTACAAGAGGGAGGCTCCACAGTTTGATGGAACAAATGTGACCTGGAAGATATGCATGAAAATCCATCTACTTTTTATTGGTTATAGATTGTGGAAAGTGACAGAGACTAAATATACCATGCCTCTGAATGGTCTAACAACTAAAAATGAAATCAAAGAATATGAGTTAAATATAAAAGTTAGAGATGCTCTATTAAGTGCATTGACTGACTCTAACTTGATATAGGTCATGGATTATGAAACTGCTCAAGAAGTCTGGGAAAAGTTGGAAAATCTGTATGAAGGAGATGTATTTGTAAAGAGTGCCAAATTGCAGGGACTGAAAACTAAATATGAAGGTTTAAAGATGGGCGAAGACAAAAACATAACATCCTACATGCAAAAGGTTGATGAACTGGTCACTGGAATCAAAGGTATGGGAGGAACTATTAAGGAGAAGGAAGTTGTGATGAAAATTCTTAGGTCATTACCTAAATCCTACAGTCATAAGGTAACTGCAATTGAAGAAGTAATGATTGTGAAAGAGGTCACCAAGGATCAATTGCTAGGAAAACTTATAGCCTTTGAGATGAGAGAACTTGGTGATGCTATACCGAAGATTGAGACTACTTTCAAAGCTAGTACTTCAGAGAAGATCTCTAGAGCTGAAAAATACAAGGTAGAACCTAATGATGAGTTTGATGAAATTGAAGCAAACTTTGTTGACAGACTGCAAAGAGGTTTTGGGAAGTTCAAATGCAAATTACCTTTCAAATGTTTTACATGTGGTAAGGTTGGTCACTATGCTTCTAGATGTTCTGAAAGAATTGAAAGGAATAGAAAAATATTTGAGAATAGACCTAGGGTTCCAAAGAAATCCTACTATGTTAGAGATCTTGATGATGAAGGTGTGACAAATGATGAATCTGATGATGCTAGTACTAGTACAAATGAGTGCTTGTTTATTGCAATTAAAGAAGAACCTGTGTCTACTAATCCTACTAGCTGTGTGAAGGAAGAAAAACCACTGGAAGAAAGTGCTTTGGCTACTCAAGTTGAGAAAGATAATGATGAATGGATTATTGATAGTGGATGTTCACATCACATGACCAGTGACAAAGGTAAGTTTGTGAATCTGGAAAAGTATGATGGAGGACTAGTTAGGTTTAGAGATAATGCAGCTGATAAGATTTGTGGAAAAGGATCAATTTCTTTTGATGGTAAGCACAACACTGATAATGTCCTATATGTGAAGGGTTTGAAGCATAATCTTTTGAGTGTTGGTTAGATGTGTGACAAAGGTTATGATCTGAGATTCAAACACAATGGGTGCAAGATCATGGAAAGCTCTAGAATAGTGATTGCTACTAGTAAGAAGACCAGAGGTAACATTTATCAATTAAGAGGAACTAATAATTATTGTTTATTGGCTCAGACAGATGAGAGTTGGTTGTGGCATAGAAGGATGTGTCATATCAATTTTGACAATTTGGTCAAGATAAGATTTGCACAGGCTATAAGAGATCTAACTAAACTTGTGAAGCCAACCAACAACATTTGCAAGGAGTGTCAATTTCGAAAACAAACAAAAAAAGTTTCAAAAGCAAAAAATAATTCTCTGTTGGATTGTTGGAGCTGGTACATACAAATTTGTGTGGTCCCACAAGAACAAGAAGTTTGCAAGGTGACAGGTACTTTATGTTTCTCATTGATGACTATTCTAGAATGACTTGGGTTACCTTTCTAAAAGAAAAATCTAAAGCCCTAGACAAGTTCAAAGTTTTCAAGGCTGTTTAGGGTGAAAAATGATAGTTTTGTTTACTGGGTTAAATGCTACCATTTCTCACCGCTAAGCATTGGGGAGACAAGAATCGGGCTTGGAACAAGCTTATATTCACTTTGCCTCTCTTTGATGCTCGTGTGGTTATGGAACCTAAGGCCCTAATCAAGATTTTGCCAAGTCTTGTACTTTTAACCAAGTAAAAACCCTAATTATGCCTCAATTTAACAATATATAGAAATTGATGAAATATCTGGTAAAATTGATCATAGAGGTGTAGAGGAGGGGTTGTAGAGACACAATACCTAGATTTTGAGGGCTACCTAGACTAGGGCACCCGCTCCAGTGTCCTACAAATTTCCAAATAGGAAAACCTTCTGTACAGGGTGTCTAAGACTATAAAATGGATTCCAGATCTCAGAGGAAACACCTGGTTGGACTAGGGTGCCCGCTCCAATGTCTCGCAAGTCTTGGAATCCAAAAATGCAACAATCTATCATGACTGTATCTACAATATCCTTCTTCCTGTAACTTCTTTTCGCCAGAACCTGCGAAACATGATCTACACATACAAAAGAAGGAAATTGTTGTGGCTATATAGGAGCTTGCCTCAGTCAAGCCCTGTCTTCAGTATTTCTACCTCAATAATAGCCAAAGGAAAAGATTTACAGAAGTGTGTGCAAACCTAACAATGTGTGTATGCATAAAATCAAACCCTAGATGTCTCAATCAAGGGAAGATCAACAACATGCTTTGCAACAATACATACAAATTCACCTCAAGGAGATGAAACAAATGAAGACTTGCATGAACAAGAAACCGAATCAGCAATGTTCGCGGAGGATCTCCAAGCTTGCTGTTGGAGGCTTCAACCCTTCTCCTGATCATGCAAAGGGTTTATAAACCCTAGGAAGAGCAAGATATACTCAAGAGCTTGGTTCCTAACCTTCATCCATTGTCTCCAAGATAGCAAATAAAGAATACTTCAAATAGCTTCAACAAGTCATTGATCTTCAATGGAAATTGCAGCAGAGTTTTGGCATCAAGATTGCATAAGAATTGTGTGTGATAAAATGATTTGCAAATGTCTTTTTATATCAAGCTTTAGGGAATTCAAATTTTGAAGTAACGTCTTGATATCGTGCAAAAACTGAGAATTTGAAAACAGAATCCCGAGGCACTCGGCAGGAACCGACACCCCACCAAAATTCAAAATCCTGTGAAATCAGGGAGGACTAGAGCGCGGACGTTCGAGTCCAAGCCCCCAATTTCAGCTTAGATCTGCATTTTTAGAGGTCCTAGGGAGCCTAATCTCAAATCTCTTTCTGGGTTTTATCAATCAGTTACCTAAAAAAATGAATAGATTGCTCCTAGACTAAGTCAATCAGGGTTTCGGGAAGGCCGAAAAAGAAAAGGTTGAGAGATCACCAAGGGTGAGGAGCTAAACTGAGGGAAATTGTACCATTCCATAAAGGAGGACAATTTCTGACATTACATTTAGCCCCACTTTAGTGGCCATATGACACTACATGCATATGAAACTAAAGGAAAGTAAATACATCAATCATAAAAAGGATACCCAAAAGGATACTGTAGAGGAAGTCGAAGCGTTGTTGATGAACAGGAAGAAGCCCTCAATTTTGTAATCCTGCAAGACCACAAAGTTAGGAACCACATCCTGCAAAGGAACACTTGTTAGATAAATCAAAATTGAATTGACTTGCAACCACCACCAATGAGTTAGTATCAAAATGCTAAGGGGGTTGAGTGATGGAACATGGTGAGGGAGGAAATCAAGGGAGATAGATGCCCCCCCTTGTTTTTTCTTGCTTAGTCCGAGAGTAGAAACAAGGAGATATCCACATGTCGATTTCAAGGGAAATGTGTTGTGAGGGTTATTTGAAGGAACAATGCTCAACACAACACATTAGGTAAGAAAGAGAGTAGAACCAAGATTCCAATGCAACAAACGACATGGAGATTGGAGTTCGACAGCTCAAGAAAAGGGCTCCAGAGTGAAAGAGCACACTTTTGCACCTAGTTAGGGATATGATTTCTCACTCACTTACTTTATGTAAAAGGGAGTTGTCACTTACCACTTAACTCATTCTTGTTTCTTGTTATTTTAGAGAGAGAGAGGGAGAATAGGATAACAACCATGCCGAGCCAACATCCATACCATCCACCATGACTGGAGATGCTCCGAGCCTGAGTGGTAGAGAGATGCTTCAAGGCTGAGGTAGGGTCTTGATTCCATCCTTCTATAATCTTTCATTGTATTTTACTTTCACATTTATCGATGTCTGTGCCAAGAGGGGAAGGTGGACAGGGTTCCTAGATAGGGGCCGGGTCCACCTAGGGCACCAGAGTCTCTCTGGGGTGCCCTAGTCCCACAAGAGCGCCAATGTCCCCCTGGGGCGTCCTAGTCTTCCTGGGGCACCCTGGCCCTTAGAGGACACATGTCCTAGGCATAGACATTCTATTCAGTCTTTGATAGCTTATTTTAGTTTCTAGCAGGGATTCTAATACTCTTGCCTTCTTTTCGATCTGCAGGATGTCCCTGAGATGCGGGAGCACACACGTGGTCATCTAATGGCACTTTTGCCAGAGCACGCTAGCGCTTTGATGGCTGCAGAGAGAGAACTTACAGACGGTGGGCCTATGGTAGGTGTTTGAGATGCCCACAATCAGATTCCACTACGTGATGCGTATGGCACTGATGGAGAGATGGGATGTAGACACCTCCACATTCCATCTACTGACTGGCGAGATGACCATAACACTAGAGGATGTATTTAGGATCCTTCGACTGCTAATCTGAGGAGAGACAGTGAGTGTTGTTGGACATCGCTCAGAGGAGTATACTCGGGAGAGTCAGTTATAACACTTGGGTTGCACCGTGTCACAGACAGAGTGAGGACACATTCAGCTCCGTTTACTAGAGCAGGGATGCAGAGACATTCCCTTACTATAGAGGATCATGATTGTCACAGTCGCACTAGCTATTGCCTTAGATGGATGAGGCACTCAACTTCGCGGGGGTCTCATTCATACTATCAGAGCGATGGAGATGCATCAGACTATCTATGCATGGGGGCACAATATGCTTGCACACCTCTATCGCAACTTAGGGTGATATGTCCACTACGAGATGTAGAGTTTGATGGTTTGCACATTATTATAGGTTTGGGCCTTTGAGCACATCAGGTGTACATGATCGGTGGGTTATCCCATAGAGGCAGCGTTCACCCATCCGCACATCTATGCCTACCCACTAGTCAAGTGTTGGAGGCACAACAATTTGCTATAATGGAGAGTGGTATTTGATAGATTGTAGCCTGGTGACATCATCTGGAGACCATATCATGGCTTCATCAGATGGCCTGGTGAGTAGAGGTAGTTAGCTTAGATGCAGAGGGATCAGCTGATGGCTGGTTGCCTCAATCATGCTATAACTCAGTTCTACTATGATAGGGTGGCATGATAGTTCAGACAGGTATAGGATGTTCCTACAGTTTGTCTGAGCTATGCACATGTAGCTCTGAGTGCAGTCAGAGCCAATACTGTCTAACGGCTAACTATAGCAGATGTACCACTTAGCGACGACGAGGGTCCTGAGGATGTAGAGCCAGTATTAGGCATAGATGATGTCAGGTGTACTCGAGCATATCAGACATGGTGGCACACAACATGGCCTGCACCTATCTTCCTACCCGGGCATCCTACAGGAGATGCCTAACCTTGGGCCGGTCATGCTAGTGACATAGGGGTGGAGGACGACGTCAGTGACTTCGTAGGATAGGAGGGTATGGAGGAGGATGAGGATGAGTATGAGGAGGTACCATCACAGTACGTCTTCAGAGCAAGATCACGATAGAGCCAGCAGGAGGTAGACACTGACGAGGAGACTGAGTCGAGGCCATGGTCCAAGGCTCGTGGTCCTACTCCCGCAGATGATGTGAGGCCTAGTTAGATAGAGTGAGGGGAGAGTAGCAGGCCTATGCCCCTAGCCGCAAATCAAACAATAGAGCTTGTCACACCATCAGCGATTCACGATCCATCTTGGAGAGATGGAGACCCATGTAAGGTTTGATTTATTGTTTTATGTTTTGGTATAGTTTATTATTTATGATTTTTATATGAGAGTCTAACATCTATCTCATTCTCTGTCTTGAAATTGGGATAGACACATGGTGAGACTTTGTGAGTCGCATCATAGGAGACATGTTATCGACAGATGCCTCAGAGTAGCGGGTGTAGGCAGATCACTTGCCACGATCATCTGCTGGGTGGCATACTGAGATATTTATGCCTGTCGCTAGATACAGGACTGCTATAGAGGCCATGCTAGAGTAGTCTGCATAAGAGAGAGAGGAGTTTTGACAGAGAGATGAGCGCACTGAGGCTAAGCTCAGGGCACAGTGAGAGCAGATGGTAGCGGTTCCTACATCATGAGGAGAGCCAGCTATCAGTGAGTTCTTTCTACAGGAGGTCCAATAGACAAGAGCTAACATAGACAGTGCTCAGGTTGAGAGAGACCAGTACCAGAGGATGTACTAGGAGGTACATGAGTAGATGATAGAGATGAGAGGCAAGACCAAGGGGTTACGATCATGAAGTATCTCTAGGAGTCATTCGTGATCCGTAGCCACACATGGCCAAGCTTCTGTCACTTGTACACCATGACTGCCTGAAGGTACTAGCGATCGAGTGTCACGTCTCAAACTTTTATACCTTGTTGAATTGATAAATGTGTGAATTATTGAACTATAGATGATGTTAAAATGTAATAATTATATGGTCGATTTAAATTTTGTTGCCTCGACTATAATTTTTGGCTAACTTATTGATGGTTTTATGAGTTTGAGTTTTGCAGTCTTGCCAATGACAAGAGCATGGCTTAGGTAGGGGAGTCCTAGCTTCATGCCAACATTTGTCAGGTTTTATCTGGTGTCTTCACACACTCACTTAGATTGTATTTAATGCATGTTTCAATTTATGTTTGATTTCAAAAGTTGCAACTTCTTGTTTGGCTCTACCTTCTTCTTGCTCCTCTCAAAATGGAATCAAAAACCTGTTATGATAAAGAAAAGAAGTTAGTGTTGTGAGTTAGATAAGTTAAAAATATGCAATAATAATAAATGTATTATTATTACTATCATTAGAGTATATCCTTTGGTGTAAATTGTATAAATAATTAAATATAAAAATCCCAAATCTATAAACTAAATAAATTTATTAAGTTTATGCAGAAATATAGCTACTCTAATTATAAAAACTATATATTTATAAACATTTATTTTTATAAAATCTTTCTTTGCTTTTATTTAAATATCAAGAAAAGAGCATGTTGGATGCATGCGAATCTGGGTTTTGGGGTTGAAATAATAAATAATATAAAATAAAAGAAATCCAAAACTTTGCATGATGGATGGGAAATTAGATTAAAGAAGTAATAAAAAGCAAGAAGTTAAAAAGAAAAAGACATGGCAGGAAACCAGAAGGATGTTGGAAGGAAGAGGGGGTTACAGTAAAGGCCAAGAGGATAATTTGTCTAGCAGAACCAGGTAGGCTTTGAGCGAGCTATTCGTATATTACATTGTTTTACCTCATGATATGCTTGCGTGACGTTTGTGACAATATGGATTTAGTTTTTTTACTCTTATATTCTATGGTATATTGATAGTTGTTTTTGTATCATTTAAACCAACCTCCTACTATTTCTCCTTGAAAACCATTTATAGTGAATGGTATGCCGACCTCTGTTAATTGTATTTACTTTTTGCTGTATTTGGATGCTGATATTTACCTTCCAGAAACTGATCTCAGCTTTTATTTTTGGTGTATACCGCTTGCTGTGGTGAAAGCTGTTTTAGTTTGTTATAGCCATTTTTCTGTTAGTAAAAGCCGTTTCATTTTGGTGAATGCCGTTTTAGATGTGAAACTTTAAACATTCTTGGTATCATTTAAAAATGACCGCTGACCATTCTAAATGCCATTCACTGCATTGTTTGCCGATCTCTGGCTTTTATAAATGTCGTTCGCTATTTTTGTAAGCAGATTCACTATTAGCCAAGCGATATATAGTTTAAATGACTCCTCTCTTTCCTTATGATCAGCCCTTGTAAGTTTTTCGTCAATCTTTTTGTCCCTAGATTGGCCTGTTAGTGCCGTCGACTCAGGTAGAGTAGTCAATCTTTGGCTTTTATCTATTCAGAAATAAATCGACCTCCTCTAATAAGATATTAGGTATAAAACCCAACGTATGCCTGTAGATCCATTTTTGGTGTAATGTTTACCTTGCAAAGCTTAAATCATGTCTTTTACTTTACTTCTAGAATGATCTTTGTCTAATATTAGACGTCCCCTGTGTAGACTAAGCCGATTCAAATGTATAATAACTACCATTTCTTGATAACTTTTATCAAATGTTTATTTTGTGCCGACCTCTGAAAATGACGATGTCCTCTATGAAAAGAGAGTCAAACCTCAATATATTTCTTGTTTACTGCTATTCCTTGTGAGTCGTCTCTTCCCTTTTAATGTTGTTCACTTTACTTAAAAGCTGTTTACTGTTATTTGAATCCTAGTACTGTATTAAGGATTCCGTCTACATTAGCATTGATGGACATGTACCCAACAAATAAGTCATCGAGGATTAAGCCTGTTGATCCCATTGTGATGACTTGTCTCTGTAGGAAGTCACCCCTTTTGGGAATAAGTCTGAAGTTTAAAACGTTCACAACATTTTGTAAAACATCCTCTGTATGATTAGATTAATTCAAATTGTTAAATAGCATTGGATTGTTGTCCATTGAAGTGGATGATATTTAAACAAAAATAGTGATAAGCTCTAAAAATTAGATAACTAAATGTGTTGATTCAAACCAACTAATTCATATAGAAAAATGATATAATTAACCTAGTGAACCGAATCATTATTTGTATGAAAATAACTTCCAAACACATGTAGACGTTTTATTGAAGCATGAACATTCTTAACTTTTGCCTTTTTTTTCAAATCAAAGATAGTCATGTAGAAAAACCTTTATTAGTCCTTACCAATGAAAAAATCATTGTTTAAAAACTTAACGTCATCATAGAAGCTATTAAATAACTTTTGGATCTAAATAAACTATTGTCTTATACTTAAATGAATTAATTTTTCACTTATACTTAGGTTTGCTCAAATAGAGTTATTTTCTTCTCAATGAATTGTGTTATGTTTTGGAAATGAGTAAAATCTATTAGTTGCCTTCTTAAAAGTTTCTATCAAAATGACGAACAATATGCTTGGAATGAGATTGGTTACTTTTGTTTTTCTCTTTATCTTTGTCACTTGATTGGAGTATTGGAAAAGATTGTCTTCTGGGATGGGTATCGAATATGGGTTATCAGGGAAGTGAGTTTTCTTTTTTAAAACTTGCATGCCGTTACAACAGATAAATGCTTTGGCCAAAGCGAATAGAATGTTGAAATAGACATGCACCATTGGAATAGATGGTCATTTTTTTCCTAGCTATACATTGTATAATTCCCTGCCATATCCTATTGATGAGATGCTGCATTCATATTAGTAATGCATGTAGATTGATAGGCACATACCAGATTTCACCCTACATATGTTTACAGATTTCTAGGCTCTTCGAGCAAGGTCGGGCATCCTTGAGTTTGAAGGATACCGGGGAAACACAAGCTTTGTGGTTGGGCGGAAAAAGCGCCTGAACCATGTTCTTGTCCTTCAACATAGCAGATGGCCAGTTGGTTGATGGCAGTAAAGGACTATTGATGGATTTACTAGACATTGTTGACAGTTGTATTTCTTGTATTAAAAATGATTGTAAGGCTTAATGCCAATATTTGATACTTTTAACATTGTGGATTTTGACATACTTTGTAATCGACTTCAGATGTATACATATGTATTGTAATCATGATTATACTTTAAACTTATGAATTCAAACTACTTGGACTCTTGAAACTATCAAATTATCTTTTCTTCTAAATGATGAATAATAGTTAATTTACTTTACTTTGATTTACCGTAGTAATTATGTTTTACTTCTGTGAATGTGTGATTGTTGGAAACTGTGTACTTCACATTTGGTATCAGAGCGATGGTTCTACTCTAGGACTTTATGGAACCATTACGCTAAAGTTGTAAACTCTTGCAGATAGTTCAACATGAACACTAGGAATTCTAGACATAGGGGAGCAACCCTAGGATCTGACAATAACCCCGATACTAGAAACAATAAAGAAGCCAATGTTTGAAATAATGTTGGCACTGATGCAAGAGGGATTAATGCCGGAAACAATGAGGGAAACAATAATAAGAATGCTAGATAGAATACTGAAGGATAGAATAATCAGTTGACCCAAATCCTAGCTCTCTTGACTCAATAGGGAACTAGAATGAACACCATGGAATAGGAAATTAGAGGAATAAGGGGAAATAGGGATGAGGAAAGGAGAGAAGAAGCTCAAGGTTATGAGGCTGAAGTGAATGGAAACAATAGAAATAAGATTGCTAAAGAACTAGGAAAGGATCCTAAAAAGGTTACACCTCCTAAGTTTGATGGTAAGACTATAGGTGATGGAGCAGAAGCATGGATTATTGAGATGGAAAAATACTTTGATCTTCGTGATTTGTCTGCTGAAACTAAAGCTATTTGGGGATCTTATCAGCTTACTAGGGAAGTAGCTACTTGGTGGGACAATTAGAAAGCTGAAAAGAAACTGCTTCTAGGAGAAGTCACATGGGATCATTTTCTTGAGCTCTTCAGGAAGAGGTCATTACCACAGCTCTATTTTGACAAGAAAATGATAGAATTTCAAAATCTCACTCAGGGAGGTATGACCATGACTCAGTATTGGGAGAAATTATTGATATATGTTCCACAGTATTAGCTTGATGAAAGGTTTAGAATTTGCAAATTCATCTTGGGCTTAAGGCCGCAGATTGGATCATATGCTGACATGCATAATTCATTAACCATGGATGAAGTGTTTGAAAAGGCTACCAAATAGGAACAAAAACTGCAACAGATCTCAAATTACTGTAAGAGTCAGGATATGAAGAATGTGAATAAAAGGTATCAGAATGACAGTAGCAACCAAGGAAATAGTAAGCGCCAGATAAGGAATCTTAAGAAAGGGAAACAACTACCAGGAAAAGAACAATGGAAACCAAGGTGGAAATAACAATAAGAGAGTTAGTTATGGTAACAATAATTAGAGAGACAATCCAGCTAGACACAGAGGACCCAGAGATGGATGTTACACTTGTGGAGGAGAGCACTATGCTAGTGCATGTCCTCGTTGAGCAAAGAATCAAAGAGATGGAAATCGAAAGGGAGCTCCTCAACACCAGATTCATGTAGTTGTAGATCATCGTCAAGAGGATTTCCAAGCTACACCCATTCAGATGTCCAGTAAGCTCTTTGGCCTTCCAATTTCTATTTTAATTGATACAGGAGCTACAGAATGTTTTGTTGATCCAAAAGTTGTAGCTAAGTTAACTATTAAACTTGGACACATGGAAAATTCATGGATGGTGCAGTATGGTAACAATGGAGAGAAAAGAGTAGATTCATGTCTTGTATGCAGTGAAATAGATCTTCCTACTTTCCAAACTCAAGTCAATCTTTATGATGCACCTCTAAGATCTTATGATGTGATTCTAGAAATCAATTGGTTGTCAGAACATAAGTCTTTAGTAGATTGCGAAGAGAAAGTAGTGAAATGCCTTGACAACTTTGGGAATTGGGTAGAAATTCGTGGATCAAGAACACCCCTTAAGCTAAGACATATATCAGCCATGCAATTGAAAAAGGCTAAGAGAAAGGGTTGTTCTATCTATGCAGTGAAGATAAGAGATCTAGATAATCAGGAACCATATTTTGATCAATATCTATCCTTAGAGAATTTAAAGATGTCTTTCCTAATGAGTTGATTAAACTACCACCTAAAAGATAATTTGATTTCTCTATAGATCTAATGCCATGAACCGAACCATAGTCTAAAGCACCTTACAGGATGACAACAATAGAACTATATGAACTTAAGGCACAACTAGAGGAATTGTTAAAACAGGGGTTTATCAGACCTAGTGTGTCACCCTGGGGCGCACCAGTCATCTTCGTAAAGAAGAGCGATGGAACATTGTGGTTGTGCATTGATTACAGAATGCTCAACAAGGCAACTATTAAGAACAAATATCCGCTTCCTAGGATTGATGAATTGTTCGACCAGATGAAAGGTGCAAAAGTATTCTCTAAAATAGACCTTAGATCTGGTTATCATCAGTTATGGATTAAGGACAAGGATATTTCTAAAATAGCATTCAGAACATGATATGGTCACTATGAATTCACCGTAGTACCATTCAGGTTAACTAATGTACCGGCAACATTCATGAACTTGATGAACAGTGTGTTCAGGGATTGTCTTGATGAGTTTGTCTTGGTCTTTCTAGATGACATTCTAATTTATTCTAAATCATTAGAGGAGCATGAAAGACAATTGAGAATAGTCTGGCAGTGTTTGAGGGAAAGAAAACTTTTTGGAAAGTTATCTAAGTGCACATTCTACCAGAGTAAAGTGCACTATCTTGGCCACATAATTTCAGCAGATGCGATAGCAGTAGATCCTAAAAAGATCAAGGCAATAATGGAATGGCCCCTACCACAGACTGTGACTGAGGTTAGAAGCTTTATGGGGCTGGCAGGATATTACAAGAAATTTGTAGAAGAATTCTCTACAGTTGCAGCACCCATAACCTTGTTGCAAAAGAAAGGTAAGAAGTTTGAATGGATGGATAAATGTGAACAAGCTTTTCAACTGTTGAAAGAAATACTCACATCAACACCTATTCTGACCATACTTGATCCTAATGGTCATTTCATAGTGATTACAAATGCTTTTGGTGAAGGTGTGGGAGGAGTGTTGATGCAGAAAGGAAAAGTAGTGGCCTATGAATTGAGGAAACTGAAACAACATGAGTTAAATTATGCACCTCATGATCTCGAGTTGTCTGCCATTGTTCACGCACTATCTCTTGGGTAAGCCTTTTGAGCTTAAGACAGATCATTTAGGGCTCAAATATATCTTCACCCAACCTAATCTCAATGCTCGACAGAGAAGGTGGTTAGAATTCCTTAGCGAGTATGATTTTGGAATTGAGTACATAAAAGGTAAAGAGGACAGGGTTGCTGATGCTCTTCGCAGAAGACGACATCTGTCAGCTAGGGTGACTTCCAGATCTAATCTGAGACAGTAGGTAATCCAGAACTTGCAAAGAGATGAGCACTATGAATGGGTTAAACAAGCATTAGAAGCAGACCCCACAGATCATCGATTTGATGGGTATGCGATAGAATCAGATGAGCTTCTGAGGTATTAGGGGAGAATGTATATTCTAGATTCAGGTGAATTGAGAAAGTTAGTTCTAGAGGAAATTCATAGTGCTCCATATTCTGGACACCCAAGTGTGACCAAGACAATGGAAGGATTGAGTCCATTATACTTTTGGCCTAAGTTTAAGAAGGATGTGATAGATTTTGTCGCTTAATGTTTAGAGTGTCAATGTGTTAAGGCATAACATGTCCATCCTGTAGGATTGCTTTATCCACATAGCCTACCTGAGTATAAGTGGCAGGTGATTAGCATGGACTTTATTCAGGGATTGCCCATGTCAAAGAATTGGCATGATGTCATCTTAGTGGTGGTTGACAAACTCATGAAAGTGGCTCATTTCATTCCGAGAAATCTCATGGATGGGTCATTGACTTTAGCAAAGAAGTTTGTTCAAGAGATCTTTCGGTTACATGGAGTGCCAGAGACGATCATTTCAGATCATGACACTTGCATGACCTCTAGGTTATGGATCACACTTAATGTAGCATTGGGAACTAAGTTGAACTTTAGTACAACTTATCACCCTGAAACAGATGGTCAGACAGAGAGAGTCAACCAAGTAGTAGAGGATCTTTTGAGGATGTACTGTATGGACCAACAGTACAAATGGGAGGAATATCTACCCTTGGCAGAGTTTTCTTATAATAATTCCTACCATACATCTTTAGGAATGGTACCTTTTGAAGCTCTTTATGGTCACAGGTGGAACTCCAATCAGTTGGGATAGGATTGAAGACCGAATAGTAGTTGGACTTGATATGTTGAAGGAAATGGAAGATCAGATGAGGCTAATCAAAGAAAAATTGAAACAATCCTCAGATAGACAGAAGAGTTATGCAGATAAGAATAGGACTTTTACGCAATTCTCCATGGGTGACAAAGTGTTTTTAAAGGTCAAGCCACATAAGAGTTCAATTTCGCTTGGCAAGGCATGCAAATTAGCTCCAAGATTCGTAGGACCTTTCGATGTTCTTGAAGTGATCAATCCAATTGCTTATAGACTTGCATTGCCGCCAGCTCTTGCCAAGATCCATAATGTTTTTCATGTGTCATTGCTCAAACCTTATCATCCTGATGTTTTGCATATTCTTGATTGGTGTGCTCTGTAGGTACAGGACCCAGGAGTGGTGCTAGTGGAACCCATTCGAGTCTTGGAGAAGCGCAATGTTAAGTTGTGTAATCGAGACATAGTGCAGTATAAGGTCCAGTGGGACCAGTATTCAGTGGATAGTGCCACTTGGGAGGATGCTTTTGATATTGATAGATATTTTCTACATTTAGGAATTTAGATTAGATGTTTTATTTACATGTATATTCAGATATTTTGATACTCAGATGATGATAAATTATTGTTTTGATTTTATTGCTTTACGTGATGTAATAAGACATCGAGATGATGTCTCTTCCAACTAGGGAAGGATGTCACGTCTCAGACTTTTATACCTTGTTGAATTGATAAATGCGTAAATTATTGAACTATAGATGATTTTAAAATGCAATAATTATATGGTCGATTTAAATTTTGTTGCCTTGGCTATAATTTTTGGCTAACTTATTGATGGTTTTATGAGTTTGAGTTTTACAGTCTTGTCGACGACAAGAGAATGGCTCAGGTAGGGGAGTCCTAGCTTCATGGCAATATTTGTTAGGTTTTATCTGGTGTCTTCACACACTCACTTAGATTGCATTTAATGCGTGTTTCAATTTATGTTTGATTTTGAAAGTTGCAACTTCTTGTTTGGCTCTGCCTTCTTCTTGCTCCTCTCAAAATGGAATCAAAAACTTGCTATGATAAAGAAAAGAAGTTAGTGTTGTGAGTTAGATAAGTTAAAAATATGCAATAATAATAAATGTATTATTATTACTATCATTAGAGTATATCCTTTGGTGTAAATTGTATAAACAATTAAATATAAAAATTCCAAATCTATAAACTAAATAAATTTATTAAGTTTATGTAGAAATATAGCTACTCTAATTATAAAACTATATATTTATAAACATTTATTTTTATAAAATCTTTCTTTGCTTTTATTTAAATATCAAGAAAAGAGCATGTTGGACGCATGCGAATCTGGGTTTTGGGGTTGAAATAATAAATAATATAAAATAAAAGAAATCCAAAACTTTGCATGACGGATGGGAAATTAGGTTAAAGAAGTAATAAAAAGAAAGAAGTTAAAAAGAAAAAGACACAATAGGAAACCAGAAGGACACTGGAAGGAAGAGGGGGTTACAGTAAAGGCCAAGAGGATAATTTGTCTAGTAGAACTAGGTAGGGTTTGAGCGAGCTATTCGTATATTGCATTGTTTTACCTCATGATATGCTTGCATGACGTTTGTGACAATATGGATTTAGTTTTTTTACTCTTATATTCTGTGGTATACCGATAGTTGTTTTTGTATAATTTAAAACAATCTCCTACTGTTTCTCCTTGAAAACCATTTATAGTGAATGGTATGCCGACCTCTGTTACTTGTATTTACCTTTCGCTGTATTTGGATGCCGATCTTTACCTTCTAGAAACCGATCTCAGCTTTTATTTTTGGTGTATACCGTTTGCTGTGGCGAAAGCCATTTTAGTTTGTTATAGCCATTTTTCTATTAGTAAAATCTGTTTTAGTTTGGTGAACGCCATTTTAGATGTGAAACTTTAAACATTCTTGGTATCATTTAAAAACAACCTCTAACCATTCTAAATGCCATTCACCGCATTGTTTGCTGATCTTTGGCTTTTATAAATGTTGTTCGCTATTTTTGTAGGCAGATTCACTTTTAGCCAAGCGATCTATAGTTTAAATGACTCCTTTATTTCCTTATGATTAGCCCTTGTAAGTTTTCTGTCAATCTTTTTGTCCCCAGATTGGCCTGTTAGTGCCGTCAACTCAGGCAGAGTAGTCAATCTTTGGCTTTTATCTATTCAGAAATAAATCGACCTCCTCTAATAAGATATTCGGTATAAAACCCAATGTATGCCTGTAGATCTATTTTTGGTGTAATGTTTACCTTGTAAAGCTTAACTTATGTCTTTTACTTTACTTCTAGACCGATCTCTGTCTGATATTAGATGTTCCCTATGTAGACTAAGCTGATTCAAATGTATAATAACTACCATTTCTTGATAACTTTATCAAATGTTTATTTTGTGCCGACCTCTGAAAATGACAACGTCCTTTGTGAAAAGAGAGTTGAACCTCAGTATATTTCTTGTTTGCTGCTATTCCTTATGAGTCGTCTCTTCCTTTTTAATGTTGTTCACTTTACTTAAAAGTCGTTTACTATTATTTGAATCCTAGTACTGTATTAAGGATTCTGTCTACATTAGCATTGATGGAGATGTACCTAGCAAATAAGCCGTTGAGGATTAAGCCTACTAATCCCATTATGATGACTTGTCTCTGCAGGAAGTCTCCCCTTTTGGGAATAAGTCTAAAGTTTAAAACATTCATAGCATTTTGTAAAACATCCTCTGTATGACTAGATTAATTCAGATTGTTAAATAGCATTGGATTGTTGTCTATTGAAGTGGATGATATTTAAACAAAAACAATGATAAGCTCTAGAAATTAGATTACTAAATGTGTTGATTCAAACCAACTAATTCATACAGAAAAATGATATAATTAACCAAGTGAACCGAATCATTATTTGTATGAAAAGAACTTCCAAACACATGTAGACGTTTTATTGAAGCATGGACATTCTTAACTTTTGCCCTTTTTTTCAAATCAAAGATAGTCATGTAGAAAAACCTTTATTAGTCCTTACCAATACAAAAATCATTGTTTAAAAACTTAATGTCATCATAGAAGCTATGAAATAACTTTTGGATATGAATAAACTATTGTATTATACTTAAATGAATTATTTTTTCACTTATACTTAGGTTTGCTCAAATAGAGTTATTTTCTTCTCAATGAATTGTGTTATGTTTTGGAAATGAGTAAAATCTATCAGTTGCCTTCTTAAAAGTTTCTGTCAAAATGACGAACAATATGCTTGGAATAAGATTAGTTACTTTTATTTTTCTCTTTATCTTTGTCACTTGATTGGAGTATTGGAAAGATTGTCTTCTGGGACGGGTATCGAATATGGGTTATCAGGGAAGTGAGTTTTCTTTTTCAAAACTTGCATGCCATTACAACGGATAAATGCTTTGGCCAAAGTGAATAGAATGTTGAAATAGACATGCACCATTGGAATAGATGGTCATTTTTTTCCTAGCTATACATTGTATAATTCCCTACCATATCCTATTGATGAGATGCTGCATTCATATTAGTAATGCATGTAGATTGATAGGCACATACCAGATTCCACCCTGCATATGTTTACATATTGCTAGGCTCTTCGAGCAGGGTTAGGCATCCTTCAGTTTGAAGGATACAGGGGAAGTGCAAGCTTCGTGGTTGGGTGGAAGAAGCGCCTGAACCATGTTCTTGTCCTTCGATGTAGCAGATGGCCAGTTGGTCGATGACAATTAAAGACTATTGATGGATTTATTGGACATTGTTGACAGTTGTATTTCTTGATTAAAAATGATTGTAAGGCTTAATGCCAATATTTGATACTTGTAACATTGTGGATTTTGACATACTCTGTAATCGACTTCAGATGTATACATATGCATTGTAATCATGATTATACTTTAAACTTATGAATTCAAACTACTTGGACTCTTGAAACTATCAAATTATCTTTTCTTTTGAATGATGAATAATAGTTAATTTACTTTACTTTGATTTATTGCAGTAATTATGATTTACTTCTGTGAATGTGTGATTGTTGGAAACTGTGTACTTCACATTGAGGTTCTGCTATGTGATTCCTAGACATTAGGCACTACAACATCCCATTTTGTTTTGAGGGATAGTCGACTCAGATGTATACATGAAACTAATATATATATATATATATATGATGTTTATTTCTTTTGATCTATGTGTAATGGCTTTTGATCTATCACATGTGATTTTTATAAAATGCAACTAGTGATGATGTCTAAATGCTATAACTAATGCTATTGTGATATACTAACAATTCTAAAAAGAACATGTAGTAACAAACACAATGATTAATTATTTTACACATAACTTTAATTTCCATGCTATATTCAGTTAATGCGAAAGTGATCTAAGCAATGACTACTTAAACATGATGCAACAATGACTAACTGAACAAAGATAAAATGCAAAATGAATTAAGACAAAATAGTAATAACTTGTCGAAATTGAAGCTAATCTATATACTAAGTTAACTTATAAACATTTAACATTAGATCTTTTAAGCATAGAACCTTTTGAGGTGCACTACATTAATAGATTCTTTAAGCGATGTACCTTGCTCATTAGCTAATTTATACGCTCCGAATCCAAAGGTTTCAATGATTATATATGGTCCAAGCTAGTTAGGGCTGAACTTACCTTTTTCACCAGGTTGTGCATTTACATTGCATTGATTTTCACAGAGAACCAAGTCTCCAACATTAAATAAATGTTGTATGACCTGCGCATTATAGGCTCATTGTACACCTTTTGGATAAGCCTTGAGATGTTCAAGAGCGTTAATACATCTTTCATCAAGCATCTCAAGTTCTTGTAACCTTTTCTCTTGTTCTATGTCACCATCCATAATGTCTCTTAGGGAAATTTGCAAGGAAGGAATTTCTAACTCCAAAGGCATTATCGTGTCTACGCCATAGACAAGATTATATAGTGTGTTACCAGTAGCCATTCGAATACTTGTTCTGCAAGTCCATAGTGCGTAGGATAATTGCGTATGCCAATCTTTTTTATGTTTATTAATAGTTTTCCTTAGAATTTGTCTAATAACTTTGTTTGAAGCTTCTTCTTGGTCATTTGATTAAGGATAATAAGGCGTAGAGAAGTGATGTTGTATATGATATTTTTCGAGGAACTTTTTCACATCCTTGTTCTTGAATGGTGTACCATTGTTTGACACTAAGGAGGAAGGTATTCCAAATTGAGAAATGATGTTATCTTGTATGAATCGACAGATTACATTGGCGGTCATGGATTGCAAAGGGACCACTTCAACCCATTTTGTAAAATAATCAGTAGCAGTAATTATGAACGTATATCCTTGAGAGGAGGGCGGGGAAATTTTACCAACAAGATCCAAGTCCCACATAGAAAATGGCCATGGTGACCCCTGGGCACGAAGCTCTTGAGTAGGAGCATGGATTAAGTGTTTATGTTGTTGACATTATGGGCATCTCTTGATGTAAGAGAAGGAATCTTGTTCCATATGCTGCCAATGGTACCCCATACGTAAGAATTTTTGAACCAATGATTTTCCACCAAAATGCCCTCCACAGGCACTGGAGTGAACTTCTTCTAAAGCTATCAGAATCTCTGCATTACATAGACATTAGAGTAAAACACCATTATAACTTCGTCGATACAAGACATTCAATAATATAATGTATCGCACTGCTAGTTTACATAAACAGAGTTAGGCATTCTTAGATGTTGAGTTCAGAATGGTTCCATCGCGTAAATAGTTGAACATATAGGAGAACCATTCATCAGTGTATGTATTACCATAGAGTTTCAAATTCACCACTATAGGACTTTCAATTATCAGAGTCTTTAGATTATGAACAATGAAGGTAAATTCCTCAGGAGACCCATCAGGAGATATAAGGGAAGCTGTGCTCGCCATTGAATCTGCATGTCAGTTATCTTTCCTGGGAATGGTATCGATTGAATATGATTTGAATTGTTTTAAAAGAGATAATGCAAACTCTTGATACTGAGATACCTTATCATGCTTAGTTTGATATGATCCTGTTATTTGTCTAACAATTAACTGAGAATCACCATATATTGTATTGTTCTTAATGTTAAGAACCAAGGCTACACGAAGTCTAGCGATGAGAGCTTCATATTCAGCTATATTGTTCGTGCATAAGAAATCTAAATGGTAAGATAAGGGGATCAACTTACCAACGGGAGGTATTAATATAACACCAGCCTCGGAGCTAGTTTGACATTTTGATTTGTCAAAGTATAACTCCCACTTTTCATCTACAGAGATTGTTAGAGTTTGTTCATCAGGAAAAGCATCGACATTTTGTATAGAAAAGGGTGAGGGAGCTTCGGCTAACTGATTAGCTATCACTTGCCCTTTAATTGCTTTTTGAGAAATAAATTTAAGATCAAATTCTGTTAACAACATAACCCATTTGGCAAGACAACCTGATAGATCTGTTCTTGCAAAGAGATGTTTCAAAGGGTCAAATTTTACCATCACATGCACTTCAACATTTAAGAGGTAATGTCTAAGCTTTTGAGTGGCAAACACTAAAGCTAGGCAATGTTTCTCTATGACTATGTATCGTACTTCATAATCAAGCAAAGTATGACTGATATAATAGACAGTGCATTCTTTGCCTTTAGTATTATGTTGCGCTAACAAGGCTGCTAGGGCATTGTTAGATGTTGAAATGTATCACATAAATGATTTATCAGAAATAGTGGGTTGCAAAACAGGTAGATTAGCTAAGTAATCCTTTAGATCATCGAAAGCTTTTTGATAGTCAAAATTCTATTGGAAGCAAGAATCTTTCTTTAGTAGTTACGTAAAGGGGTGAGTCCTATCCACGAGTTGTGAAACAAATCGGTGAATGACCTATATCTTTCCCTGCAAACTATGAAGTTGAGATATATTCTTAGGTATTGGCATGTTAACAATTGCATCTATTTTTTTCATGTCAACTTCTATACCTTGATTTGAAACGATAAATCCAAGTAACTTTCCACTATCCATGCCAAAAACACACTTACGAGGATTCAATCGCATATTATATTTTTCGTATGTGCTCAAATATTTGCAAAAGATTTGTAACATGATCCTTATAATGGATGGACTTTGCTAGGATGTTGTCAACATAATCTTCTAAAATCTTGTGCATGTAGTCATGAAATATAAGAGTCATCATATGTTGGTAAGTAGCTCCTGCATTCTTAAGCCCAAACGACATGACTACCCAAAAAAATGTACCCCAAGGTGTTATAAAGGCTATTTTATACTGATCAAGAGGATTTATAAGGATTTGATTATATCCCAAAAATCCATCCATAAAAGATAGCAACTCATGTCCGGCGATGGAATCAACAATCATATTGATATTAGGGAGAAGAAAATCATCTTTTAAAGATGCCAAATTTAAATCTTAGAAATCTGTACACATTCTTATATGACCATCAGGTTTAGCAACGGTGATAATATTTGAGATCCACGGAGAGTAATCAATAGGTTGAATAAAGCCAGCTTGTAGGAGTTTTTCTATTTCAGCTTTAACAAGCAAAGCAATCTTAGGATTCATCTTGCGAATCTTTTGTTTGAAAGGTTTAACATCTGGTTTCAACATGATGTTACGTGTTACAATATGAGGATCTATACCAGGCATGTCTGAATATTTTCAGGAAAACAATTCTGAGAATTCACTCAATAATTTAGTTATTTCTTCTTTTTCTTCCATATCCAAACAATCACCAATAGGGATAACTTTTTAGGATTATCCTTATCCATAACAACATCAATAGTCTTTCTGTTAAGGAGAGTACTATGGTCAGGGGGATTATAGGATTGTAATTGTTCTTTAAGTTCTTTGCTATGTCCTACTGTAGCAGTTATTGTGCTAGTAGTCTTTCCAAAGTATGCATCATTGTTCAAACAATAAGGTAGGCCATGTTTGTGGTGATAATAAGGAATGCCATCATAGGCACCTAAGAAATCCATTATCACTTCATCTTCCATAAACATATCTAACGGAAGTGACCCTAGAGGACAATTGGTGTCAATCATCTTAGGGAATATCAAACTAAGTGTTGATATGGTGTTCACATTTAGAGTAGGGCATTTGCGGGCTTTGGATTCCCTAAAAGGATTATATCCAATGCCACTGGAGTAATGTTGCAAAGCAGATTCTATAGGGACTTTGATTCCTTGTTGATTTATGCCACAACCCTTACCTACATAGTCACAATTTTTGTAAAGGATTCAGAATCCTCTGCCATAAAGAGAGACCATTTCTTTAGAGGAAGGTAGAGCTTCATAAGTCTCATAATCAATAGTATAACTGAGAGTATTATCCTTATTGGTCAACAAAGAGATTTTGTTCTTATCATTCAAAACATGTGATGTGATCAATGCAATATTTGATGTTTTAGGGATGGGGTTTTTAAGTTTATACTCTCTTGTGGATGAAAATGCAAAATCTAGTGAACCCCAATCATCACCAACAAATGCATTCGATTGTTTGGACTCTTGCATAACATTTTTAGAGGCAAGAGGAGCTGACAACTCAGCTTTCAGATTGTTCAAAATCTTAGGACCAACAATATGTTTATGCACTTCCATTTGCAAAAAATTATCAGGTTTAGGATCTGAATGGATGGTATGTAATTTTCCTTTAAATATAAACTTAATTGAATGATGTAAAGTAGAAGGAACTGCTCCTAATGCATGTATCCAAGGTCTACCCAGAATTATGTTATAAGATAGAGAACAAGGCATGCCATGAATCAAGGTAGGCACCATCACAGGTCCAACTTGTATAGGTAAAGTTATAGTGCCCACAGATTGTCGTCCAACATTATCAAAGCCATAGGTACTTAATGATTCCAGTTTGACAGCAGATATATCAACTTTAACCTTATGCAATAAATCGATACCACAAACATTAAGAGCTAACCCATTATCAATCATAACTCTCTTAACCAATGTTTTATTGATCGTAATAAAGATAACCAAAGGATCATACTGCTTCTGAACCTCAAGAGATGGTAACTCATGTTGTTGAAACAAAATATCTATTTTCTTTGCATGCATACAATCTAGTAAAGAGGCAACATCATTTGGTTTAACAGTAGGATGAACAATCACCTTTTGTAAAGCTTCTTGTAGCATTCTATGGTAGGTAGGTGAAGTTTGTATAAGTTCCCAAAGAGATGTTTTCACAGGGGTAGCACGGAGCCGTTCTACAAGATCATAGTCTTTACCACCTTTATATGTTAAACAAGGTGCTTGAGGAAGCATAGGTTGAGAAGCTGGTAATGATATCAGAACATTTGTTTGTTCTGTATTCTATTTATTATTTTGAGTGTTATATGCATGAGAAACCACATTATGATTAGTTTGTGAGTCTTGTTTCACTATTTGTTTTGCATAATCATAAATGTGATCAGGAGATTGAGAAGAAGATGAAAGACCTTTAACAACAAGTACATGTTTAGAAGGTGGTTGAACCACGTTTGCACATAGAGTGACCACAATTTTTAGTTTTTCAATCTCTTCTTTATGTTTATGAACATAAATCGCATTCACAAATATTTGAAATAGTGATGGCTTTGAGGCTGTAGTGGAATGTTCAATCGAGATAAAGTTCTCAAGGGCTTCATCTAACATATCGAAGTCATCATGAGTAAATGGCTCATCATAAGCACGAAAACCTTGCAAAAAATAATCCAACATTCTAACATGCTCTACTTAAACCAAGATTTAAATGCACAATGATGGCCTTTTTGAATGAAATACAATTTCCAACAATAAATGATAATTTCCAACCCTTTTAGTGAAAAGATAAAGAATGTAATCCACAATTTAACATATGCAATTTCACTAAAGAGGTTTTCCAATCCAATTATGCTTTAGAACAAGCAATTAATTCAGATCTAAAGTTTAACAAGGATGCAAAATCTTTAAAGCTCAGGTTCACCAAAATGTTTAGGGTGAAAAATGATAGTTTTGTATATTGGGTTAAATGCTACCATTTCTCACCACTATGCATTGGGGAGACAAGAATTAGGCTTGGAACAAGCTTCTATTCACTTTGCCTCCCTTTGATGCTCACGTGGTTATGAAATCTAAGGCCCTAATCAAGATTTTGCCAAGTGTTGTACTTTTAACCAAGTAAAAACCCTAATTATGCCTCAATTTAACAATATACAGAAACTGATGAAATATCTAGTAAAACTAATCACAGAGGTGCAAAGGAGGGGTTTTAGAGACATAGTACCTAAATTTTGAGGGCTACTTGGACTAGGGCACCTGCTCAAGTGTCCTACAAATTTCCAAACAAGAAAACCTTCTGCACAAGGTGTCTGAGACTGTAAAATGGCTTCCAGATCTTGGAGGAAACACCTAGTTGGACTAGGGTGCCCACTCCAATGTCCTGCAAGTCCCAGAATCTAAAAATCTGAAAGTCTGTCGTGACTGTATCCACAATATCCTTGTTCTTGTAGCTTCTTTTTGCCATAACCTGTGAAACATGATCTACACATACAAAATAAGGAAATTGTTGTGGCTATATAGGAGCTTGCCTCAGTCAAGCCCTGTCTTCAGTATTTCTACCTCAACAATAGCCAAAGGAAAAGATTTATAGAAGTGTGTGCAAACCTAACAATGTGTGTGTGCATAAAATCAAACCCTAGATGTCTCAATCAAGGGAAGATAAGCAACTTACTTTGCAACAATACATACAACTTCACCTCAAGGAGATGAAACAAATGAAGACTTGCATGAACAAGAAGGTGAATCAGCAATGTCTGTGGAGGATCTCCAAGCTTGCTATTGGAGGCTTCAACCCTTCTCCCAATCATGTAAAGGGTGTACAAACCCTAGGAAGAGCAAGATAGACTCAAGATCTTGGTTCCTAACCTTCATCCATTGTCTCCAAGATAGTAAATAAAGAATACTTCGAATAGCTTCAACAAGTCACTGATCTTCAATGGAAATTGTAGCAGAGTTTTGGCATCAAGATTGCATAAGAATTATGTGTGATAAAATGATTTGTAAATGTCTTTTTATATCAAGCTTTAGGGAATTCAAATTTCAAAGTAATGTCTCGATATCGTGTGAAAAATGAGAATTTGAAAACAAAATCCTGAGGCACTTGGTGGGAACCGATACCCCACCAAAATTCAAAATCTTGTGAAACCAGGGAGGACTAGGGTGCGGGTGCCCAAGTCCAAGCCCCCAATTTCAGCTTAGATCTATATTTTTGGGGGTCTTAGGGACCCTAATCTCAAATCTCTTTCTGGGTTTTATCAATCAGTTACCTCAAAAAGTGAATAGATTGCTCCTAGACTAAGTCAATCAGGGTTTTGGGAAGGCCAAAAAAGAAAAGGTTGAGAGACCACCAAGGGTGAGGAGCTAAACTGAGGGAAATTGTACCATTCCATATAGGAGGACAATTTACGACATTACGAAGGCAATGGTTGAGAATGAGTTAGAGCTGGGGATGAAATGTTTGAGGTTTGATAGAGGAGGTGAGTTCACATAAATGAATTCAATATTTTCTGTGAAGAACAAGGGATAAAGATACAATTGTTTGCACCTAGAACTCCTCAACAAAATGTAGTTGTTGAAATGAAAAACATGATAGTTCAAGAGGTTGTGAGGACCTTGTTGAAGGAAGCTGACCTACCAGAAGTATACTAGAGAGAAGCCATACATACTACTATGTACATCCTAAACAGAGTTCAAGTTAAAGGTAACGGTGCTAAACTCATGAATTATGGTATGGAAGAGCTCCTACAGTGAGATATTTCAAAGTTTTTGGTAGCAAATGTTATATCAGAAGAGAAGAAGATCTAGGCAAATTTGATACTAGGTGTGATGAAGGAATCTTCCTTGGATACTCTACCAAGAGTAAAGCCTACCGATGCTACAATTAGAGATTGAAGAAGATCATTGAGAGTGCTAATGTGAAGGTTGATGAAGACAAGGAAAGATTATCAGATCAGAGTGGCTATGAATTAGATGAACTTGCCACTATAACAAATGAGGAAAAAGTTGAACAAGAAAATAGTCAAGATGAAGAATAAAAGGCTCCAAAAAGTACTACTAAGACTCCCAGGTATGTAAGAATCAATTATTCTGAAGATCAGATTATAGGGGACAAAAGAAAAGGGGAATTGATAAGGAAAAGAGTTGGAAAAGAACAAGTGAATTACTATTTGCTTTCAAAAGTTAAACCTAAAACTATGAATGAAGCATGCAATAATGAAAATTGGGTGAAAGCTATGAAAGAGGAGCTGATGCAGATAGAAAAGAATCAAAATTGGGAATTGGTTCCTAGACCTACTAATAAGAATGTGATTGGCACCAAATGGGTTTTCAGAAACAACATGAATGAGAATGGAGTAGTAAGGAACAAAGCAAAATTGGTATGCAAAGGATACTCTCAGGTTGAAGGAATAGATTTTGAGGAAATTGATGCTCCTGTGGCATGAATTGAACCAATTAGAATCTTTTTGGCATTTGTAGCATTCAAAGACTTTAAAGTGTATCAGATGGATTAAGTCTGCATTTTTGAATGGTGAGCTAGAAGAAGAGGTCTACATTGAGCAACTGGAAGGATGTCAATTATAAAAAAAGGTGATATGTTGTGCAAATTAAAGAAATCCTTGTATGGAATAAAGCAAGCCCCTAGAGCCTAGTATGCAAGGCTGGACAAGAATTTGTTGCAATTAGGATTCAGTAAAGGCACTGCAAACAACAATCTGTATTTCAAAATCAATGATAATCAGGTCCTGATTGTTGCAGTCTTTGTTGATGACATTATCTTTGGAGGGAATGAAGGTATGTGCATTAAGTTTGTAGGTGAAATGCAAAATGAGTTTGAGATGTCTATGTTTGGTTAAATGAATTTCTTTTTGGGTCTACAAATTAATCAATCAGATAAAGGAATCTTCATATCTCAGTCTAAGTATGTGAAAGAGTTGTTGAAGAAGTTTGGGATGGAAGACTCTAAACCAATATGTACTCCCATGGTAACTGGCTGCAAGTTGAACAAAACTGATGAATCACCCAAGACTAATCAGAAAAGGTATAGATCCATGATTGGAGGATTGCTTTATCTAACTCAAACTAGATTTGATTTAATGCATGTAATTTATCTTGTTGCAAGATTTCAAGCTAATCCAAGAGAGTCACATGTGATGGCAGTCAAGAGAATCTTGAGGTATTTAAAAGGCACACCGAATCATGGCTTATGGTATCCAAATGATAATCATTTCACTCTCAGTGATTATATAGATGTAGATTGGGCTAGAGATGTTGATGACAAAAAGAGTACATGTTGATGCACTTTCTTCTTGGGTAATAGATTGGTTTCATGGCTAAGCGAGAAGCAAGATTCAATCTCTTTGTCAACTGCAAAACTAGAGTATATTGTAGCAGCATGTTATTGTACTCAAGTGTTATGGATGAAACAGACTTTGAAGGACATAAGAGTTGTATATGAAGATCCAGTTGCAATCTTCTGTGACAATACAAGTGCTATAAACATTTAAAAGAACCTAGTGATGCACTCAAGAACAAAGAATATATCTATAAGGTATCACTTTCTGAGAGAAAAGGTGACAGAGAATGAAGTAAAGATGGAATGTGTCCACAAAGGATCAGATTGCAGATATTTTCACTAAGCGTCTGCTTAAGGATACTTTTGAGTATCTCAGAGAAAAGTTAGGGGTCATTATCCCTCCTACTTTGAAATAAGATGCATAGGAATGCATTAGTCCATTGGTGTTCAAAGTCTCATTCTTTGATCTAGATTGATGTTTTCAGGGTTACCTCTCAGGGGGAGTAGCTAGATGTTCCTGATAAAGAAAGTGTTGATAATAGAGAAAGTTTAGTGGGATCAGAGCATTAGCGTGTAAGTATGTTCTCTTTGCCATTGATGTCAAAGGGAGAGAGAAATCATGTGAAAAACTCAGAGAAGAAAGAGTGCAGATGCGTAAAGAGAAAGGGAAGAATCTTGTATTGATGGTCTTTACAGTTTTTCATGTCATATGTTGCCATCAATGACAAAGGGGGAGATTGTTGCAAGTATGTGCCTAACCAGTGTTGTCATTGATGTCAACATACCGGTGTTCTCATTGGTGTCAATTGTGCTCTTGTTTTGATGCTTGTTTGTAATGAGTTAGATGCTTTGTATTTGCCTATATAAGTATTGGAGATCCTGATATTGAGAAAATTTGCTCCTCCGGTGAAACAGTGTGTTCCAGAGTATCTTTGTTTACAATAGAACAGTCCAGTAGATTGCTCCACATTTCTTGTTGAATGAATATCTTTATCTGTGGATTGGAAGTTATTTAGAGGCATGTCTGAAGATGCTATGTACCAAGTTTGAGCTCCGGTATGAAGATTTGAGTGAGTTATGATTACCGAAGTGAAAACTACTTTTTCTGAGTATTCACTAGTGACAAAGAGAATGCATTATGCTCTGCATTCCTCCATAGTTAAGTATTTTAGTCTGTAGTTCTAGACTCAAGTTGGTAATGATGATAAGTGCCCTCAACTACAATGGTTCATGATTTGGTGGTCCGCAAGCAATCTTTTCTTTATGATAGTGGATGACAGTGTTGTTTAAGTCTTCCGATTTGAAGAATCCTTTTGACAAATTGGTTAGAGGTTGTATAGATGTTCTTGGTGATTATAATGTGCTTGTGGATGTCTCCTAATTATGTTCCTACCTTTGGATTGGTTCGCAAAGAGAAATTGGGATCATGGATGAAGATTGTTCTTAGAAGATTTAGTGTTAACACCAGTCTTGGCCAACTTGGTTGTTCTCACTTCTTGCAAAGATGCATTGAAGATTGTAGAAGCGTGTTGTGGCATGGAAGATTGCATATGAGTCCTAGCTAAGGTGTGGCATGATTAACATACATCTTTACATCTTTTCCTTAGCTAATTTTGTTTAGGTCTAGACCTATTTCTATGTATGTTTGTAACGCTAACCTTGGAGATTGTTCCAATGGTTGATGAATGTAATGCCAACCTTGATGTACATTCAAAGGTTTATGAATTATATAAAAGCATGTACACTAGTTGCAAAAATGATATCCAAGGTGTGAAAATGAAAAGATAAGTGCGAAGGTGTAAAAGAACGGAGCAGAGGAGTTATACTGTGCTTCAATGGAACTAAACCCAAGCATGGAGTAGATGCTATCAAATCAGTTCACCAATCCTTGGTAGTGAGCCAACCCTTGGCAGTGAGCCACCCCTTGGCAGTGAGACTCAATATTTGCAGTGAGCATATTGGGCAGTGAGCCTCTATTTTTTGGTATTGTTATAACATATATATTTTTGTGGGCTAACACCCATTGTGGCTTTCCCCTTTTAGGGTTTTCCACGTAAAAACCTAGTGTCTCATGTGTTGATGATGATATTGTGTAGAATTTATTATTTCATGCTTTCATGATTAAATCTAAATAACAGTACGCAAGTGTTTGATATGTTAATAAGTAGTCAAAGTTTTGAAGACAACTGGTTCACCCCCCCTCTCAGTTGTTTGGTGCATTTCAACATTGATATCTTCTCATTTATCTGACTATCTAGCTTCTCTTTATATGTTCTTACCTTTGCAGATATGTCCATAACTTTATCTATAGTGTTTTCTAAAAAATTCCCAATGGGATCCCTCAAAACAGGCTCAAATTGAGCCTTGAATACTCCTACAGAGGCTTGTTCTTCATATGTCTCCTTCTCATCCACCAAAGTTCTGAGAAGTTTCTCCAAGATCTCTACCTCATCAGTCAGGAGGTCCCATGCCATGATACTTATATCCTCTGCCTTGTGTCTACATCCTTTCAAGATGTCTGCTTCAAATTTTATCTCTTTTATCCATTAGGATATTTTCGGCATTATCTGGACTGTCATGATGTTGCATTTCAACAACACCTTGTCATCTAGCTTGCAGATGACTTTAAACTTACCAAGATCTTGAGTATTCTAGTCAAGTCTTGTCTCATACTCTTTCTTTAATATATCTTCTTTACCCCTGATGAATGTTAGGTCATTCCAATTTGATAGTACAGTTTGGATTACTTCCTGCCCGTCTGTCAGTAACTTCTGAAACCAAGTTTGCATCACTTGTGCCTGATGCTTCTTCGCATCTAGGTCACTTATCTCCTCTTGTGTTACCAACATTAAATTGGGTAGGACATCTACTAATTGCACCCTTGGGGCTATTAATCCTCTTATGAAACCTTGGAGCTAGAAAATGTGCCCCTTAAGATCCATCTTCTTTAGTTTATCCTTCTAGATTCTAGCTGCTGTGGCTTCAACACTGCCTAAGAGCTCATCAATAGCTTTCTCAACAGTGGCATGTCCTAGGTCTAGGGTGGTAATATGGTAGTCACTAGTTGTGATTTCACCCTTCGCTTTATCTATTGTAGGCACAACTAGATGAGCCATCCTACAACCTGTTTTGTCCCTCTTGATAGCAGACACTACCCTTGTCTTTCACTTGGGCTTTATTCCCTTTGCTGAAAATAATGATTTAAAATCAAAAGGAACAACATTAATAGGAGGTTTAGTTACCTCTGAAGCTAGCCACTTTGGTACATTTGGAGCAATTCCTTCTTGATTAAGTTGCTCAATGTGAGCATCCTTCATTCCTAACTCTGTATCTTTATTAGGATCCTCTCCCTATGGCAACACTTCCTCTTGGGAAATCTCTTGTTGAGGTATTTCATGTTGAGGAATGTCTTACTATAGGGTCTCCCACTGAGGAAACTCATGTTGAATAACATCCTACAGTAAGGTCTCTTGTTGAAGAGCCCCTATATCAACCTCCATGGATTATTGCTCAACATTTTTCACCTCTTGGTGCATTTCTTCTTCTCCTTGGTCTTGTGGACCTTGTTCTTCAAGTGGAAGCAAATGCTACACTTTCTCTTCTTGTTCTTTCTCTACTTCTCTAGACTCGTCATGAGGAACTTCTCCTTGATCCTCTAGAAGGGTGACATTTTTAGTTAATCTATCTCACTTCTTGCTGGAATACTTCTACCTCTTCCTGTGTCACGACCTTTGTACTTGGTACATCCAGTTGATCTACTGGCATCTATGGGGATCTGGACCTTTTAGTATCTGATATATCCTCCACATTTGGACCTTCTGTAACATCTAGATTTTCTATCACTTCTACTTTAGGTTTCACTCATTGGGGTTAAGGAGGAGGTGGCATTGAATATGCAAGTAAGGAGGCCACCAGATCATTGGTCATTGCTTGGATGACTTCATCGTCAGTCAAATCCACTATCTAACTTAGTGGCAATTGTAGCTCTTCATCCTAGGATTATTAATACACTCTCACTTTCTCAACTAACTCTTACTTTACCTTGATGATCTGTGAAGCTGATTAACCCTGTTGGAGTTCCATTACTTGTTCTCCAGTGTGAGCTTAATATGCCTCCACCTACTGTGCTAAATGTACTTTGAAGGCAAGATGTGTTGATGGGATTTCCCCTTGTGGTTTATCAGATGTGAACATAAGCTCCATTTTTGTTGGTTCAAATGTCTCTGCCTAGGTGTCCACTAGTTTTACGGTCGCACGTCTCATAAGGATCGTTGGAGCCCTTCTTCTTGGGAATCTTCACTCTCTATAGTATATTTGTAGGATGATGCTCTTCAGGTGTTGGGGATAATATGGCGATCACCTTTAAAGGTTGTTCTCTAGGAGGAGATGGCATAGTGGCAACAATAATGCCTTCAACAATTAAATCTTCACTAGATGTTGATGTTCCTGGTTCTACCAATTCAGCCTCTATGGTTCACCTCCTGGTAATGAGGAAATCATCATAATATGTCTCCTCTATCTTTTCTCTTTCTTTTCTTGTTAAATGTCAAGGCTACACCCTTGGCTTTCAATTCATTAACCTTTTCTTCAACCTACTTCTATGTGGTGGCCAAGACCTTCTTTGAAATAGCATTAATGAACATCTCTTCTGATTGGTTCCAGTCTGGTAGAGACAGGGTCTCCTTGTATATCTATTTTTGATCATATTCTAGATCAAGAACCTTTCCATCATCGGACTTTACCTAGGGAGGGACTTCCAAACATCCCAGGGTCTGAATCTCATTGAGGATCAACATTTGGCATCCCCTTTTCCTAACATCTTCATCAATGCAGGCTGCCCAGTAGTCCTCCAAATGAGGAACATGTTGTAACTTCTTGCTAACAAACCTTGCCATCCTAGCATAAGGATCAAAGGTTATTGTGAGGGAAAATGGCTGTAAGTTCAATATTTGTAGCCTAACTTATAAAAATTTGGAGTGCTTAAAATCCATGCACGTATACCAGCCAATGTCTAGTGGGAAAGTCACAATCCCTCTCTTTTGCTTAATCACATAAGCCTCGTACACAGGGATTATTTTCCTGGTAATTTCCAGTAGTAGAACCTTATCAGTTGAGTACCAAGGTAACATGAATGGGTTTCCTTCGAATCCTTCCATTCTGAGAAATGAAAAGGTTGGGAACTAGATAAACTAGGACCCATGTGCTGTGATAACTTATTGGGCCTCTTTTGAAATTCTTTTGGCTTAGTCTCCTTCTATTAACTTGACCAACTACATTATAAAGCAATCATTCACTCTTCTGTAATGAATAATTGACTACTTCTTCTCAAGTTGTGGGTAATATTCCCACACCAATTTATCTCCTTTCTTGCTACCAAGTCTTCCAACTATGTGTAGCCCATCAAATTTGGCTTGGTATGTACATGAATATACCACATAGGAAGTCATAAAGAACCTTCTCTTCTTCTTCCTCCACATAGTCATCACCACTAGTATGTGATAACTAGTTAGCTATGCTCAATGGACCACAACACCTTTTTCTATTATAAGGTAGATGAGGCCATACATCCATAGGTCAAAATCTCTTGACCTTTCCTTACCATTTGGCTTGGCAGGGTTATCATATATTGGACTTCTGGGTTGAAGTCATACTTGTATAAATTCTCCGGCATCTTGGAGACTACCTTTGGCCTTGTTTCTAGGTCCAACCATGAAGTGTGCATAACCTTTCTGCATCCGGCCACATTGGATTTATTCTATGTTGATAAAGCATTCAGGTCTGGTTTGTAGACATCATGGCTCTGGGGCAACCTGAAGGTTTCAGCAACCCCCTTAGTTGAAAAGTCTACATAGAGTTTCCATTTCTATTCCACCCTCCTATTGAGGGGATTGTAGTTCTAGGTGCACTCAATTACCAAATCCAAAGCATCTATGGCATATGGGAAGCTAGCTGCATGATACATCCCACTAGAGAAAATGTTGTTAAGTATTGGGTGGTCCTGTCATGCTTGAATTTTGGCCTTGAAAGCTTCTCAATCTATTGTTCTGCAATGGGTGTCCTGGGCATGCCCATACTTAAAATACTCCACCAGGGATGAAAAACATTGGTTGGGCAAATTCATCATCATGTTTATTCTGTCTTTTCTGCATTGTATCCTGCATGATACAAATATCTAAAATTAACCCCAACATTTGGAAATTAGGGCAAAGAAATCAATCTAAGCTTGAAAGAGGTAGTTTGATTATCATTTTATAGTGAAATGGAATTATGATTTTACCTTTGCTCAATAAGATTAATCTTTTGATAAAACTAGAATTACTGTAGCTATCAAGAAGGGGGTTTTGTCATATACATACTTGATGAACGAGATTTCACCTTAGGTATGCTACATAGAGGATGTCCATTCACTATTAATGCTTCCCGTTTGGTTAATTGCTGGATTCACCTTGTCCTTTGCAAATTTTCTTCTTCTGGTAACCTTTCGCAACTCTATTCTTTAGATTTCTTTTGAAATACTTTCATGTTTTAAAAATACGTTACAGTAGCCTTAATCTTTTGTGAAAATTTCTAAGTATGAAGTGAACTGAGTGCTTGCTAGAGTCAGGTGGGTAATTACTCCTCAGATGTGGGTAAAATGATAGATGGCGAGAGTTTATATTTTTAAATTCAAATCCCAATGGACAAAAGATCTTGCTGCATGGGAAATTAAAGTTGAAGACTAGATGGACATTTGGATATTAGATATCTGGTTCAAAATGTCTAGTTGCAATGTTCAGTTGGAATGTCCTGTTGAAAAGTCAATAGGCTGAGTGCTTGGTTCATGATGTTTCAGACCGGATATGGACACGTGGATGCATATCGCACCATTGCAGAGTGAACTTAGCTCTAATGACTAACCTTTGCGTGGGCATGAAACTATTTAAGTGAATGTATGTGAGACTTTTCTTTGTTAACTGAGACTGTGGGCCCACTAGACAGGTGGCAATATTTTGTAATAGCGTGGGGTAGACTTACTTTTGGCAAACTGAGCTTGTGATGGTGTGCAACCAATAGGAAATACATTTGTGGCCTAAAATTGACAGTTTGTATTAGACCTTTGGATGGGACATGACATTTGTGTCATTCGATCATGTCCATTTAAATGTCATGTCTGGTGGACGTGTTCATGGCATGCTAAGGAAATTTTGACGGTTTAGATAGGACATGGACATGAATATTTTTGGTTAGGATGCACTAAAGTCTGGATCATATGGATAAAGATTAAGTTGTATAGGATTCCATATTCAGGTTTAGATGTTATTTCTATGTATGTGGAACTTGATTATAGAGACTGGACATGAAATTTGTATCGCCATTGTCTAGTTGACTAGAACTTCAAAGTGGCATAACTTGCTTAATTCAATGAATTTTCACCTAATGCAAAAGGAAAACCTGACTAGAATTCCACCCTCTATCCATCTGTGGCTTTCATAGGGGATTATTTGCAACTTAGATTTTGACTTGAACTTGTCTTGGAAGTGACATTATATTTTACCATTACTACCAAAATGAACAATAGACCAACAAGCAAAAGAAAGTGTTGGGTCCTCATTTTCCTAGGGAAAAATGGGGCATGTTGTGAGACTACACAATAGGGGTACCCAGAGAGAAGTTTTGTAGTGTCCTTTAAATAGGGGAACACCTAGGTATTTACTTGGTATTGAACCAATCTTAAATTTTGAAACTATTGCTATCTCTTGGCTAATCCCATTATAATTTTTAGAAAAAATAATGATTTAAGCCTAAAGGGGTTCCATCTAAGGGGGTTTGGTTCAAGGATGTTAGATTAAATCCCTTAGATCAAAACCCCCTTGGATAGAACCCCCTTAAGTTTAAATCAAACCCTTGATGGAGTCTCCTCCACACCTATCAAAATGTTGACAAAAAAGAAATTTTGCTTCACCTTTTGGGGGATCAAAAGAAGTCATTTGGAAATGTCATTTTGTAAGTATGTATCCCTTAGTATTATCTTTACAAAAATTATAATATGTATTGTTTATTTAATATTATATTTCTTTTTAATTTTATAATGAATGTAGGTCCATTATGAAAAAATAATGATCTCTAATCAAGACACTAGAAAAATAAAAAATATTGTTAGAAAAATCTCAAAAAATGCATTATACTCCACATAGATGTCCTTGTTTCAATGAAAAAATAAAAAAACTAATTCTGATATATACGCTAAGAGAAATGTGTTATAGAATAATATAGGTGTGAAATTTTTGTTAGTATTAATTCAAAAATTAATAATAAATAAAATATTTAATAAAATATGGCCAAAAACTACCCATGCAATAGACATTGGAGTTAGTGATCTAATTTCAATAAATCATGGATTTTTTTTTTGTAGTGAAAGTTATGTATTATGGAATAATGTCACTAAAAAAAAATAGATAAAAATAAAAATTGATTGAAAAATACAAATAATAAATGATAGAAATAATTATTTAAATTTTTAAAAAAAGTTAGAGCTTGAATCAACATAAAAAATGCCACAACTCATTAGTTTACATCATCCTTAAATTCTTGACAGTTTGTACTCTATAATTTATACAAATTGAAAAATGCTAAAAATAATGTTGATTTTGAGTGTCCCACCAAGGCCAAAAAGTGGAACACGCTTTTGAGGGATCACCTTCTTTCTATTTTTTGGTCTATTATTAAAGAAAAAGATTTCTAACTTTGACAAGTTGATGATTTGTCCCTATGCATTTAGTAATTATCCAATGTGAATTTCATAGTTTTCCCCCTTCTTACTAGAGATTTTGAATAGGAGGGAATCACCAGAAAACTACTAATGAGAGATGGAATGTACACCTTAAGAGACTCTGATTCCATTCCAAATTCCATCGATACTAGTAGTTTAGATAGTATTCCCAAGGGCCTTGATCATAATTATGAAAAGAAATAGGAAAATTGGATCTTCTTGTCTCAAGCCCCTAGAAGGTTCAAAGAAGCAATAAGGGTTCCTATTGACCAAGATAGTATACAATGGAGTGGATAAGTAGCTAGATGTCTAGTCTATCAATATTTTATAGAAGACAAATCCCTCCATTACTTTCATCACAAAATGCCAATCCACAATGATAAGCCTTACTAATATCCAATTTGACAAGCATTCTTTTTTTATTACTAATATTCACAATGCGCATAACTTCATGAGCTATTATGATGAAATCTATGATTAATCTTCCAAGAACAAAACCACTTTAGCAATTATATTAGGAAAGATGAGCTTTTGTCTATTGGCAATGGATTTAGATATTATCTAATAGATAGTGTTTCAAAGAGAGATTGGGTAGAAATCTTCTGAAGAATGAAATGCATTCTTTTTTGGGAATTAGTAAAATAAAAGTGTAATTGACATCCTTCAGCATAATGCAGTTCTTTCTAGATTCTTTAGCCTCCTCCCATACTTCCTTTCCCATAATTCCCAAACATTTTTTAGAGAATCTAGTAGTTAAACCATTAGGGGCTTTATCAAGGTGTATTTTTGAGATTGTTGATTTGATTTCCTCCTTGGTAAAAGGGGCCATGCGCATGCCATTATGTTATCTAGTAATCAATATGGGGATGTTGTTGAAAGAACACCAATACCCTGAGAGGGGGATGAATCAGCGTATATTATTTCAAATTTAAACCAATAGACAAGATTTAAAGTCACACATAATCCAAATAACACCAGATGTATGTGGAAAACCCTAAAAGAGAAAAACCATGATGAGAATGATCAATCTTCACAAAGAGTTTTTACAAATATTCTGTAAGCACCCACTTATAGGTACATTGACACCTTAGACAATGTTTTGAGGCACCAACCTGCAGGTACACTATACACCCAATTGAGCACCAACTCAATGCAATGAGGAACCAACCCCTGAATTCACATAAAAACTTGTATACAAACAATGATTCTGATATGTTTGAAGAAACCCCTGAACTTCTTACAACTTATTTTAGTCAAACATTGATTTTAAAATGTTTGAAGATGAATGTAATAAGTCTAACTTGGACTGCAACCTTTGCATTAGCCCTACCAAGTGAGCTATTACTATTCCCTATATTTCTAAAATAATTGCCCACATATATAATGGAGGTCTTGCAGTGCCACTATGAAAAACTTGAAAGATTACACAAGCATAATGTATTTAATAAACCTTTCACTCAATGATCATGCCTTTGAACTTTTGTCCAACCTACACAAACCTTCACACTCTACAATCTTCTCTTCAATCAACCTTTTTTTATCAACTTTTGAACATCTGCCTCTATATGAGATATATTATTCAACAAAATAAAGTATTTTGTTATTGAGATCATGATATACATATCCCTACACATTTTTGTAGGATTCTGGTACAAGTAACTGCCTTTAGAATGATGAAAACAGAGAGTAATTTTCATAGTTAATATACATGCTTCGTAAACCAAGGTATTACAACTTAAACAATCTTTTATGTAGGGTTTGCCTTTGATGTTGTGTTTCCTAGCAAGAATGGATGATTTTAATCACAAATTTTAACTTTAGTTTTATGCCCTCTACATCAAAATCGACCTCCATATTCAACAGTTACCTTAAATACAATCCTTCTTTTATATCAAAATAAATGTGTAGCATAATCATTGACTTAAACCCTGATGGTGAGGTATTCATGTGTACAAACTTTGGGTGAGTCATGGAAACACTATAAAAATGACTTGAAGACTGTAATAAGCTTCATTATCGACTTCCACATTGATGCTTCACACTGCTTTTCTGAGTATATATCTGGCAGATCAAAAACTACACTTCACACTACTTTTCTTAGTATATACCTAGCAGATCAAAAACCAAATATGATCAAGGACTGAATAGATGCAGATATAGTATATCTCAAAGTAGTTATCTCATCTCAAGGATGTAGAGTCTTCTCAAAGTTTAGATGCTGAGTCTTCTCAAAGTTACATCAATGACAATCTATGACAATCCAACAATCTTCTCTATCTCCAACAATCTTCTCTATCTCATCAATGACAATCCAACAATCTCCCCCTTTGTCATTGATGACAACTAAATGAAAACTAAATCCTCCATCATCTTCTTCTTTTCACACACTGGAATCTCCACCTTTGACATCAATTACAAAGGGAGTCACAAAAAATACCTAATCTATGAAGACAACTCTAACTAGTTCCCCCTGAGGACTACTATGATAAAGGAATAATTTGACATGCTCCTCCTGGATAAATACTTTTAGTATTCAAGAAGAAATAGGAGAAGAGACAACTCCTAAATTTTTCCTAAGGTGTTCAAAAATCACCTTTGGAAGAGGTTTTGTAAAGATATCTACTAGTTGTTCTTTGGTGGCTACATATTCCAACTTTATTTCCTAGGCAACAACTTTCTCTTGTAGAAAATGATATTTGATGGATATGTGTTTTGTTTTGAAATGCATTGTAGGATTCTTGGAAATATTTATAGCACTTGTATTATCACAAAAAATATTGATGGGCCCATCAAACTCAACCTGATGTCTTGCAGACTTTGTTTCATCCATAGGACTTGAGTGCAACACGATACAACAACAATGCATTTTGCCTCAACTATTGACAATGATACTAACTCTTGTTTCTTGCTCAACCATGAAATCAAATTACTACTGAGAAATAATGCACCACCACTAATGCTCTTTCTATCATCTACACAACTAGCCCAATCTGCATCTTTGTATGTAGTCAAAGTGAAGTCATCACGTAGTCAAAGTGAAGTCATCACCAACTAAATACCATAGACCATAGTCTAAAGTACTCTTCAAGTAATATCCTCTTCACAGCTTTTACATGTGTCTCCTTAGGAGTAGCTTGAAATCTAGAAACTATGTAGACAACTTGTATGATATTAGGCCTTGTTCCTGTAAGATATAAAAGACTTCCAATCATGGATCTATATAAAGTTTGATCTACTACAATAGATTCATCATCTTTGGTGAGTTTACACCCAATGACCATAGGTGTACCTATTGGCTTATAGTCCTCCATCCTAAATGTCTTCCAAATCTCCTTCACATACTTGGTTTGAGAAATGAAAATCCCCGTTTCTAATTGATGCACTTGTAAACCCAGATTTTTTTTAATTCACCTAACATTGACCTCTCGAACTCTTTCTACATTGAATTAGAAAAATATTTGCACATCTTATCCCTATTACCACCAAAGATTATGTCATCAACATAAAAAGTAACAATCAACATATGATTACCTTCACATTTGAAGTACAGATTGCTATCAACTATACCCTTTTTGTAGCCTTGATGTTGGAGATAATTATCCATCCCAGAGTACCAAGCCCTAGGGGCCTGTTTTAGACCATACAATGCCTTTTTCAATTTGCATACATAGTCTTTGTCTTTAGTTACCTTGAACACTTTAGGTTGTTCTATATAAACTTCCTCTTCTAGATAGCCATTGAGAAATGCAGACTTTACATCCATTTGGTACACCTTGAAGTTTTTTAAATTGAATATGCAAGCAAGAAACATTCTAATGGCTTCAAGCCTAGCCACATGTGCAAACATCTCCTCAAAATCTATGTCCTCAACCTAAGCATAGCCCTTGCAAACTAATTTATCTTTATTCCTAGTTATCTTCCCATATTCATTCAATTTTTTTCTAAACACCCATTTTGTGCCTATGACATTCTTATTAGCAGGTTTTTGAACAAGTTCTCAAGTTTGATTTTTCTCTATTTTACTTAGTTCTTCTTTCATGGCTTTAACCTAGCTCCTATCCTTACTAGCTTCATCATAAGATTTGGGTTCTATTTTAGACAAAAAAGAATAGTTTACCTGTTCTTGGTTTACTAGCTTTCTCCTTGTCATGACAACGTTTTTGGTTCCAAGGATCTGATTTTCAGAATGATTTCTTGTGACATACTTGGGTGGAGATTTTGAATTTGCTCTTGATTGTTCTTCTTTAGTAGCATCATCCTCTTGTGACCCTTCTTTGGTAGCTTTACCTTTTGATTGTTCTTCTTCAGTAGCATCATCCTCTTGTTACTCTTCTTTGGCAGCTTCACCTTTTGATTATTCTTCTTCAATAACATCATCCTCTTGTAACTCTTCTTTAACAACTTCATCTTCTTCTTCAACAATATCAGGATCCTTTAAAAACATGTTACCTTTATGTGACAGCTAAGAGAGATCTTCATCTATTCTTACATGTACACTTTCAACTATCTTCTGCAACCTTTTATTGTAACATTTATAGGCCTTGCTTGTACTTGAATAACCAAGAAAAATACCTTCATCTAATTTTGTATCAAACTTTCTTAAGTTATCTTCATCTGTCTTTATTGAACATCAACTACCAAATATCCTAAAATACTTCACAAAAATAGGTCTATCCTTCCACAGTTCATATGGAGTTTTATCATGATTCACTTGTAATTTCCCCCTATTAATAATGTAGACTACAATATGAACTGCTTATTTCCAATACCTATAAGATAACTTGGCCTCAGTCAACATGGTTTTATCCATATCATGTACCATTCTATGTTTCCTCTCAACAACTCCATTTTGTTGAGGTGTCCTGTCTACAGAGGGCTTTCTTCTAATACCATGTTTTTCACAATACTTATCAAACTCATTAGAAGTAAATTCTCCACCTCTGTCAGACCTTAAGCATTTTACCATTGTACCAATCTCATTCTCAACCATAGATCTAAAGATTTTGAATCTTTCTAAATCTTGAGATTTATCTTTAAGAAAATTTGCCCATGTCATTCTTGAATAATCATCTATTAGCAACATGAAATACCTTTCTCCATTTATGTTTTTGGTTTTAGTTGGTCCACATAGATCTACATGTATCAACTCGAAGGGTTTTGAAGTTGAATGTTCTGTTGTCTTGAATCTAACTCTTGTTTGTTTCCCTTCTTGGCATTCTTTATAGAAGGTATTTGTTGGCTTGCTAATACTAGGCATATGTCTGACTGCATTTTTTTTGTTGACCTTCACTAGATGATCAAAATTGATGTGGCCCAACCTTTTGTGCCATAACCAACTCTCATCAGTTTGTCCTAATAGACATCATCAAATTTTCATCTCTTTCAAATGATATAGATTGTTTTTTTTTTCCGTTTTCCTTAGTAACAAGTCTACCAGAGCTAGCTTTTCTTATATCACATCCACTAGAATTGAATAACAAGTTATACCCCTTGTTAAACATCTAGCTGACACTAAGCAAGTTATGTTGTAATCCCTCTACATATAATACATCCTGAGCATTAGTCTTTCCAACCACACATAATGTGCCTTTCCTTGCTAACTTGGTAGTGGTATTGTCCCCAAACTTTACAAAACCACCATTCCACTTCTCCAACTTGATGAACTTTCTTTTGTCTCCAGTCATATGACTAGAGTAGTCACTATCGATAACCCATGGATTATCTTGTCCTTTGGCATGGAAAGCCACTTGAACAATCATAGACTTTTCACTCTTCTTCTCAATCTTCTTCTCAATCTAGCACCTTACAAGTTCTTCTTCTGAGCAGGAGGTGCAGATCCTTTCTATTTCCTTGCAATAGTATGTGCTAGTCTATCCTACCTTGGAATAAATCTCTTTTTCTCTTGTCTAGAGGATTGCATAAACACACTTCTACAAAACTTGGCAATGTGTCCGTAGTTGTTACAATTATAGAAAATAACATTCATACAAACTAATGGAGTAAAATATATTTTTCTTACAAAATCATGCCTATCATCTCTCCTAGGTCTAATTCTATAGTTTAATGCTTTATGCCCATATTGATTACACAAATAACAATAACCAAAAAACACATGATTAAACCTAATTTTTTTTATATTGGCTTCCTCAGAGTCTCTTCTTTGGATTATGGACTTTGACAAATCTATCATCCATCCTCCTTGTGTCTTTAGACCTCTTGTTCTTCATGGGATATTCAAACTTCATTGATGAATCAACAATTCCTTTAGGCTCTGCTGTCTTCTTAGTTTCCTTAGTTTTCTTAGACATAGAGATTGACTTCTCTTTCTCCTTAAAGTTCTTCTTAGAGACAACAACCTTTTCAACATGTCCTAGACCAACAAACTTGTTGAAGATGGATCTTTGACTGCCAATCATCTCATCAAGAATTTCAAAACTTTTTCCAAACTTGAGACTTCTATTTAATTGTGTATTTACTTTCTCTAACTCTTTCCTTAGAAACACAACTTTAGCCTCTAGTTTCTGACATTCTTCTAGTTTGTTTTTCAAATCCAAACTAGTAACTTCCTCTATTCTCTTAGATTCTACTAGCTATAGTTTCAAGTCTACTCCAAGTCTTTCAACTTCTTCAATCCTCAACTTGTATTTTCATTTTGATTTCATTCATATTTTAGATCAGCTAGAGCAGAGACCAGTTCACCTTCCAACTCAACTTCACCTTCTTCTTCCTCATTATAGTCTTCACATTCTTTTGCAGGAATGCTTTTGTTCTCTTTGACTTCAACAACCATAAATATAGTTTCATCTTTTTCACTCATTGATGAGTAGTCATCAGAAGAACTGATTTCTTTATCTACATAAAGACTCTTGTTCTTTTTGCTAAAGTTCCTTTTCTTATACTTAGAAATTTTTTTCCTAGAACTATCCCATTTTTCACTATCACCTAAGGGACATTTAGATGCAAAATGACCAATTTTTCCACAATTGAAACATTTTAAAGGTAGTTTACCTTTGTATTTTCTAGAGCCTTTCTTCAATTTTCTAACAAAATTTGCTTCTTCTTCACTTGAACTGGTACCTGATTCAGAATCTTCTTCAATATTCTTGACTTTGGAAGTCTTGAATGTTGCTTCTTTCTTTGTTGAGCCTGTACTTTCACTTCTCATTCATATGCTATTAGAGATCCAAACAATTCATCCACAGAGAACTTATCCAGATCTTTAGCTTCTTCTATTGTAGAGACTTTGGAATCATATCTCTATGGTAAAGACCTAAGAACTTTCTTTACAACCACTTTGTCTTCTATGTATTCTCTGAGACCTCTGATTGCATTCACTACCTCATCTACCCTGAGCATGCAGGCTACAATATTCTCATCATCTTTCATCTTTAGAGACTCAAATTTACCTCTATGAGTTTGTAGTTTTTCTTGCTTGACTTTATCATCACCCTCATAGATGTTGTGTAGCTTCTACCATATGTCTTTGGCAGATTTAGAATGCATGACTTTCACAAATTTTGCATTGGTTAGACCACACATTAAAGGATTCTTTACTTTGGCATTATTTTCACAACCTTTCTTTCTAGCTTGATCAATGGGAGGAGTTGCTGGTGCTATGTATCCATCTATAATAGACTTCCATACATCAAATCCAAGAGAGGTTAGGTAAGTTTCCATTCTGATGCTCCGGAAAGCATAATTGGTTCCATCAAATGATGGTTCTTTATTTGAAGAAGAACCCTCTTGTCTTGCCATAGTGTTATTATGACCATATCTTGCTTAAGTTATTAAACTTTCTTCAAGAAACCCTATGCTCTGATACCAATTGTTGAAAGAACACCAATACACTGAGAGGGCAGAGGGGTGAATCAATGTATATTATTTCAAATTTAAACTAATAGACAAGATTTAAAGTCATCTACACAATGAGATTTCTTCTGCATATGAGATCTACACAATGTTGTTTGAGAGATTCCCGTGTCAGTTTTGAAGGTCTAGTTCATATTTCTCAACTTAAACCAGGTCGACGCTTTATTCTTTCTCCTTTCGGTTGTGTTTGGATTGCTATTTATATTTCTCTACTTTGCATGAAAATTGGTAAGGGGAGTTGGATACATTTATTTGGATTGCAAAAATGGATGGTGTGTGTTAGTAAAACCCTAGTATGCTTGTGGTTTGATTGTTTGTAGGGTTTTTATTTTGGCAATGTAATGTCTATCAAATAAGGTTTGTATGAATATTAAAATCTTAGGGTTTCAAACTTTCATCATGTTGTTTCAACCTAGGTTTGATCCTAAGATTGTTGGTCAACCTAATTGTGGAAGAAATACAGTGTGTAGAATATGTCACGTAGGGGTAAAAAACTCCACATGTGATTTAACTTTCAAAAAACCCTTGTAGAAAAACATCCCTAAAGCGGAAAAATTCCATATATGGGACATTTTGGCCCTAATGGATATTATCCACTAGGCACCCAATTCCCCACTTTATCCTATAGACCCCCTTTAACCAGCCAAAGTTGTTAAGGATCATAACCCTTGTCATTTGCAGGTGTTATTTGTAAGTGGTGGATATATCCACTAGAGGGCCTTTTCCCCGCTTTATCTCATAAGTGCCATTTCACCTGCTTTAGACTGCTAAGAGAACTTTTGCAGAGATTTCACTGGATATAGGATATATCTAGTAGAGGTTGTTTTGCATGCTTTATTTGGTAGAGGTTACTTTCCCCACATATCCTGTTGACTCCGAAAGTCCCACTTATATTGTACAAGGCTTTTGACCCACTTTTAGCATTAGTAACTCAGTTCATCCTGTACAAGTCAACTTGCTCGCTCTAGGTTTATTACTTCACATTATCTAGTCAATTCAAATGCTCTATCTTTTATGATTGATGTGAAGATTAGTTTGGTAATATGTTAATGTTCATATATAGTAGGAGGACAAAAAACCTACTTTTTGTGGGAATTGATCAAATTTAATGTCTAGATGGATGCTATATATTAGGAATTCATGCAAATATCTTGTTTCAATGATTTAAGTGAATTTCTAACCAAAGTGATAAGTTAGACATGTTAAAATGATGTTGAAAAGGTATTCATTAAGGCAATGTATGCGGGATAGATGTCTTGCTGAACCGCCATCATGAAGTATGAGTTCAAAGGAGTTCCCCTTATCTCAAAGATCACTTCCAACTAGAGAAATATCATGGATATAGACATAGGTCATGTGGACCTAGAGGACTTCAAGCTAAGAATATTTGGTGGTAATCCTACCCAATGGGCTCGCAAGATCAGAGACAATGGGATAGCACATGATGAAGGATTCCCTACTGTTGTCTAGTGTTCAGAGTTGATCATAGCATGTGTAGAGAGATACCACCCTCAGACAAGGATAGTGGTTACTCAAAATGGAAAAATCATTGTCAATTTCACCATAGAGGTCATATAGGAAGCCTTGGACATCTCTGTCTACCCAACAATGACCATGATTCACAAAGATAATAATCAAAAGATGTATGATCAGGATCTTGAGCGGTGTAGAAAAACCATCAATGACACCTGGATGAAGGTAAAAAGGATTGCTATGTCCAAGGTGCCTAATGTCCTTTATAGAAGTGATTTCAAACCAGAAGTGGGGTACTTGGTGACACTTCTGAGAAGAGTTATGGGGATAACTTCTACATCAACCTTTTAGCCATGGATGTTTGACTATGTGGAAGAGGTGCTAAAGGGCAATATGAAGATATATTGGGCCTGAATCATCAGTGATAATATATACGAGGGTTTCTTAGCCCTGAGTGAGACCAAAAATTTCATCTCTCTTCTTATTTGGTGTACATGTTAGACAAGAACTTTGCCTATCCTAGGCTAACCAACTTAGGGACATTTTTTCAAAGTGGATGGTGAATTGAAAGTTTATGACTATTACCCACAACTGCATCTTGAGAACTCCATAGTACACTATAAGAGGGTGAATGATGCATTCACAATGCACATCACCAGGATGCCGAAATGGGACATGTCAAGGAGAGTATCCCTGGAGGTAGCTAATGTTGTTCAAAACTATGGGTATTGGTACATTCAATTTCCCAAGTTCACTTACATTAGAGTACAAGGTTTTAGAGGATCACCCTAATGGATGGTGATGTATCCCATTGACAAGGTAGTTCTGTTAGAGCTAACCAGGCAACTATGCACATGTCATTACATGCTCAAGGACTTGCATAGAGCTACAATAAAGATCCCCATCATTCTAGGCAGGGGAATTTTTACCTGTATTACCATTGGTGCAATAGAATCTTCTGATGTGGAGCTGCAATAGTTGCATTTAAATTTCTACAAGGCTTGCTCACATTTTGATCCATTTGGTAGTATGGAACAACATGTCAATAGGAAGCTCTTTCACATTGAGTAGCTGGAAGATAAATCTGGGCTAAGTGCATAGATGAACATGAGGTAAAGAGAAGAAGAAGATCAAGGCTATCAATAGATTTTATCAAGAAGTTTCGTATCACCCCAATTCTAGATCAACTAGTTGATTATTGGGTTGTGATTCAAGAAGCTAAATGGAGAAGAGTCTTTGACCATCTGATCCCTCCTCCTAATTAGGTAGATGTAGAAGATAACTCTCTTGACAATACTATGAGAAATCCAATTAAATACAATAGAGCTTGGGTGCATGCATAAGTGGCACAACTTATTGCTACTGGTGTACCATCGACATATATAGATCCCCAAGAGGAAATAGATAGTGATGATGAGAAAGATGCTACTGGTGTACCATTGACATATACAGATCCCCAAGAGGAAATAGATAGTGATGATGAGAAAGATGAGCCCATAGAGGTCGTAGAACCAGAGCCTACAACACAAGAAGGTAAGGTTGATAGTGAGGAAACATAAGATGAAGTGCCTTTGGATGAAAAGAAAGGTAAGGGTAAGGTTGTAAAAGAGTTCAAGAAGAAGGAAATGAGGGGTAGCATCTCCCCAATCAAGACAAGAACCTCTAAGAGGAAGCCTACACGAAGTGGAGAGGCTAAGGGATCCAAGCCAAAGAAGGTTAAGGTTACTAAGAAGGCTCCAAGCCTAAAGATCACACAAGACCCTCCAATTGCAGCTATTGCCACTTCAGTCCCTTTGCCTACAGTCACTGCTTCCCCTCCAACATCCAATGTACAAACCTCTTCTATGTCCTTTCTTCCACCTATGTTTGATGCACCATCATCCTCAACTACTCCCTTGGTTTCCACAGTACCTATTTCTTCTACCCCTACCTCTGTTGCACCTTCTTCCTCTCCTCCATCTTCTCCTCCATTGTCATCCATTGATGTTCCCATTCCTTCATCTCTGCTATTTTCTCTTTCCACTCCACTTTCCATTTCCTCTATTCCATCCTTTCCATCTCTGACATCTCTTCGCTTGCCACCCATTTCATCTATCCTATCACCTCCATCTTTCTCCTTGCCACCTCTTAATCTGTCCACTTCCATTATCATTCCTTCCATTTGCCTTGGTCTGTCTATCCCACCTTCTCTTGGATTTGCAGCATTTGCAAATCTCTCTTGGGTACAACTACCAAAAGCGTTAGTAGGTCCATTCATTTCAATAAACAACAGTTTATCCCGGCCATTCCGGACTGCTGATACTATCCCAAAGCCTTCATCCCTAAAGGTACCCCTACTGGATGGTATTGAAAAGGTTTGTGATGAAATGAATATTACCAATGAAAAGGTCCACATACAAGATGCTCTTGACAATCTTCCTATGGATTTGAGCACTGTAGAGATTGTAAATCTTGATGACAGTCCTCCACAAGGTGAATCTGACCAAAATGCATTTTACAAGGCTGAGCAAGATACAAGAGAGCATTTGAAATAGATTGGGTCCCTTGCAAAGTATGATGCAGATATTCCTGGAGAAGATAGTACAGAAGAGGGGATGACAACAATAGATAACAGTGATTCTTTAAATAAAGAGGGCGATCAATTAAAATCCCCTATACATCTTTTGACAGCTCCTGACTGGCTGCAGTAGAGGCTGCAAGGTAAACAACCTCAAATTGAAGTTGTTGACCTGGATTTAGATAGCTTTATTGCCCAACTTGAAAAGCCAAAGAAGTAGAAACATGCAAAGGTCCACTCAAGGATTTATAAGCATGCTTCTGAATCAAGAGTTGTTGAAGTTGTAGTACCACCAACACAGGTGAATAAAGAAGAAATCAAGCCTGGAGATTATAATATCTCAACAATAAACCTCAGACCTACCTTAAGGCTTTAGAAGATTGAGGAATTCAAAGATTATTTCTCTACAATTATGAGTATAATGGATAAAGATGAGTTGACAAAGAAGCAATTGAAGTAGAAAAATGAAGAATTTTGTGCCTACATTAGGTACTTAATCACGCCTATGCATACTAAAGATGGCACTGTTATTGTCCCTTCCATTATTTCAAAGGAAGAACTAGAATATTTCAATAAGATGAGAAAACTTGCTTTAGTAACCAAGGAATGGTTGATCAAGATTTACACAAAAGGGTGTGAAGCGATTGATGAGCTCAGTGATATGCAAAAGGATTTTTGTGCTCTGAAGGAAGACTGGGAGGCCATAATTGAAGAAAGTGAGGGTTATGATGAATATTACTCACATATACACCTCGGGGTCCTAGCAATGAGTAAGCTGCCTGAGGAAGTTCTCATCCAAGAGAACACTTTGATGAAAGATAAATTGCATATGCCCTTCCATTGGCTTGAGATGTTGAATCTCAGAAGAGAAATTTTTTATAAGGCAAAGACTGATGGTAAGTCAACAAAGACTCAGTTTTTAGAAGCCATCTATGCTTTCAATGATCTACTCAGAGCTTTGATGGGATTATATCTAGATGACACTATAGTTATAGATGTACAAGAGTGTCAAAAATAGCTAGGTCTATCATTATAGGGAGATTTTTCTTCCTACAGTACAACAGATATGAACACAACCATCAGTTTGCAAACATAGATAAAATAGTTTAAGAAAAGTAGAAGAGCTAAATTTGCAACTTATCATGATTTATCTAGATCAGTTGACACCCTCAAATTTAGCGCAAATTTTGTACAGGATCCTTATCTAGAAGAGACCAATCCTATGCTTGAGGCTTCTATGGCATATAGGAAGGAGGCCGAAAAGAGAAAAGTGACAGTTGATGACAGTGTCCCTGAGGATCAATAAAGAGTACAGTCAGTAGAGCGGAAGTCAAATACCAAATCTAGCTAGCATGCCTTCATCAAAAAGTGTCATTTATTCTCTTTAAACTTGTCAACTCTTTGTAAAATTTATTTTTCTTATTAGAAACATCAAAAAGATTCTATTTCAAGTCCTGTTCAATTAAGCTGTTCATCTTTTTCCTAAAGGATAGAATTAATTCTGAGATTGTAACTGCCCAATTGCCAAAATTAAATAATGTTAAATATCAGCCCTTGGTGTTGGATTAATCCTCACCATCCATTGAAAAACTTTGTATGCCTGCTCCTCTATATATGAGTAGTCATTTTCTCTATTTTGTAAGGTTAGAGCAATGAATTGTTGAGACTCTGGCAAAATTATGAATCAATACAAATATATCTACAGGTGTTATTGCTATATTTTTTAATTGTGTTATGGGATTTTTGATTTCATGGTTCATCTCTATCCGATGTTAGATAAAGTTTAGTTATAGTTTGGATGTATGCTTTAGGTATTGATGAATGCTCTGGTTCATACCATTTCTATCTTGTTGATTGTGAGTTACTTTGCATGGTTAGTCTGAACCCATTTTATAAATTAAGTTCAATTGCATTGAATCGATTAAGCTGCACCAGTAATTGGGTGTTTTTAAAATGAATTTATGTGATTTGAAAATCTTTGTTACCGTTGAAGATTGCACTATTTCTATAGCATTGTGGGAAATCTGGTTAAATAGAAATTGGTGTTAGGACATTTTACCTATCTGAAGTGATCTCATCCACTATGATTTGTCCTTAGGATTTTCCTATTTCTTTTCCTATCCCTTATCCTTTTGAATTTTCTTTGAAAGCTAGGAGATTTAGGTCAAAAGCATCACATCATTGATAAAACAGATGAAGTTTTTAGATATCACATCTGAATCACTTAGGGTTTCTGCATACCTATAGCTGTCATCATCTATAATACCCTATATTTCATGTAAGTCCCTTGATTGGAACAACAAAACATATCAAATTGAGTTATCCTACAAATAAAGACTTGACAGTATAAACCTTGGGGTTTTCTGGGATTAGATTCCTTCTAAGAGAGATGAGATACTCTGTATTTCATTTGCATTATTGTATGCAAAAACACCCATCAATAGAGTTGGTGTTAGAAGGAGGGTAGAGATTGGTTCCATTCATTTCATGCCCTTCTCTTGATAAGTAAATCAGGCTGGGGACTAGACATAGACACACAATAGCTCTACTGGAGAAGATCTTTTGTCTTTAACACAATTTAGAAAGACAATAAGAGATCAAGGGATACATTCTGTGAGTCCAACATGAGGATGTAGCCTACATACTATTTCTATATTCTCTCCATAATGAAGCATACTATTGTTTCGCTAATTTACCTGCAGAGTCCATTAATTCTTGGTAGCTCCTCAAGGATGCATTTTTAGATAGATTCAAGATGCCAATATCTCCTGTTGATCTTTATCAATCCTTTGTTGAGATCTGAAGGAAAGATGAGTTGATAAGCTCCTTTAATGATGGGTTCCATAAATCTTATTGTCACCTCGAAGCGCCTTACAACATCGCTGAAGATGTTGCACTACCTATCTATTATATTGTATTGGATAGGTTGACTTTAATGTTTGTCAAAAGGAAGACAAATCCCAGGATAACAAGCCTGGAGGAAGCCTATACTAAAGTAGTCAAAGTAAATATAGAACTAGGACAATCTGGAGTAGGCCCTCTCAATAACATAGGCCCTATAGGTATGCCAAATCAAATTGAACAAATCAATCAGTCCTTGGCTATTCATACTCTTATGATTAAGCCTATTCTAGTACCAGCTGCAACTCAAGCTATAGTGGTTCATCCAAGAGCTCCTATATTAGAAATACCTCCAATTCAACTCCCATTCCTCTAATCTTTCGAAGCCATAATTACTAAGACTAGGGATGACATTAGAGAACTAGCTGAGCACATGGAAAAGTTCACTACAGAAGTGACTCATCTCAGAAACTAGAATGTATACTTGCAACAAAGAAGTCAAAACCAGAATCAAAACTACTAGAGGCTTAACAAGACTTGGAACACTAGACCAAAAAATGGAGGTGTCCCATCACCTTTAGAACCTTAGAATGTAGATAATCATCCCCTGGGTGAGTTATGTTGGTAGTAGCTGCCCTATCCACATGGTGTAGAATCCATAATACCTATGCACATTCAGAGTTGGACTATCACAATTTTTAGATTTCATCCAACATTTTTTAGAGAGAGGCTCAGAGTGCTGATGGACAAGAAACTACACCACCTACTGTATATGAGTTGGTGCCTACTCAGAGGTATGGCACTGCTTTGGTATTAGATAGTTATACCTTTATTTTCCAAGATGAAAACCAACTTGAAGAAGAGGAAGCTGATGAAGTCTAGGCTTATTGGTAGTATAATAGGGCTCCCTATAACCTTAGGAGTAATAAGCCAAAAGGGCCTTTCACTACTTCCATCCCTCCAAACAATTATCAAGTTCCTCCTAACCCCAAGGCCTCTAATAACCCTAATCCTCCTAAGGCTACACCCCAAGTCATCAACCAATAAGATACTCCAGAATCATCTAATAAGTCTAAGGTGGAAACATTGTGTCAATATGTAGCTAATGAACTTAGAAAGATGAAGGTTAGTCTATCTGTCTTTGAACTAATGAAGATCCCTAAAGTAAGGATGGATTTTCTTCAAGACATTGGAGGACCATTTGAGTTAGATCCTATTCCAAAAGACACTTTTCAGAAGGATGTTTAGAACAAGAACATAGATAAAGCTCATGTGTCAAACACTAACTAGCAAGTGACACTATACAAGGAGAAGAAGGAATCACTACCTTTCCTACTGACATTGATACTATTTGGTAAAAATCTTCACAACTTCCTAGTAGACTCAAGGGCCTCAACCAATGTGATGCCTTTGTCCATTTGCAAGGCTTTAGGACTCATTCCTGCCAAGTCCTCTAAGAAATTTACTCAACTAGAAAAAACAAAAGTGAATGTTGTAGGAGAGCTGAATCGAATTCACATGCAGTTTGCCTAAGATCCTTGGGTACAACAATACATTGATATACAAGTGGTTGAAATCCCTGATGCTTATGGCATGTTGCTCAGTCGATACTAGTATAAGACTATGAATGGATATATGGCCACTGATTTCTCCCATATGTGGTTGCCATGGAGAGGTATTGCCAATAAAATTTGCATTAAGAGAGAACCTAAGATGAAGCATATGATAACTAAGTACAACCAGGCTAACAAGATTCTATACTCCAAAGTAGATTTAGGAGTTTATCTTCCTCAAATAAATTAGGTAGAAGAAGTACTCATGGCTCACTGTGGTCACTTCTCCAGGCCACCACTTAGTAAACAACAAGAAAGTACAGAGATGTATGTTCAGTCAAATTATGGTTCCTCCTTAGAAGATGAACCAACAATCTTTAAAGTATTTAGAGACTTTGTGGCTAAGTTCATGAGTGACCAACTAGCTGTGGGGAAGAAGATACAGATGGAAGAGCTATTATTTCCAAATTGGTGTCGCATCCATGATGCATCTTATTTTGAATTCAAATGGTCATTATGCACAGAGGTAATACAACAGGTTCAAAGACGTTTGAAACTATGTCCATCGTCAAATAATAGAAAGGTTCAAGTGCCACAACAGGATGATGAAAGGATAATGTCACAGACCAATCAGACTTTGGCTGCTCCTAGTAAAGTACAAAATGAAGAACCTCAAATTTGGATGTTATGTTTCGATGGATCTAAGTCCAAGCAAGGGGCTAGTGCTAGATTTGAGCTAATTAGTCCTACTAGAGAATCATATCTTGCTGCCTACAGGCTACAATATTGCTGAGTATGAATCATTAGTGCATGGATTGTTAACTACTATTCGACAAAAAGCTTAAATTATTTACCTCTTTGGAGATTCAGAGTTAGTGATCAAACAAGTAAGGAAACAATACTCTTTCCATGATAAGAGGCTTGGTTGTTATCAAAACTGGGTTTGGGACCTCATAGAAAGTTTCGATGGCTTCAATATTCAGTTAATTCCTAGAAAGCAGAATCATGTTGCTAATGCCTTGGCACAAGCTGCTAGTACTCTAGAGCTACTAGCTATGTCTAATTTGAAGAGGTTTACTATAGAAATTATTCCAACCCCCTCTATACCTAATAATGTCACTAATTTCTAGGTTTTTGAAGATGATAAGAATATCCTTTATTTTCTTACATGCTCAGATGTATTTGCTTCTCAAATCATAGATGAGGAAGCACCTGAAGCAACTGAGATGGATTTGGAAGGTGTCTTACACCTCAAGACAAATACTATTCCTCAAGAAATAGTTGAATTGGAAAGATTGTTTGATCGTGACCAGTTAGAAACTCAAAGTAAATAGGATGACTCCATTGGACGAAAGTGTGATCCACATAATTTGGGGACTAATGATAATATCAAAAATATCTTCATTGGTAAAGTTTGTACTTTTGAAGAAAGGGCAGGAATCATCCAAGCTCTGATGGATTATCATGACACTATTGCTTGGAGTTATGAGTGTTGAATGCATAAGACAAATGAGAGGGGGGTGAATCAGTTGTATCTTAAAACTTCAAAACCCTCACAAATATTCAGATACACATTAATTCAATTAACCCTTAATCTGTTAGAATGATTAATCATGAAAGCAGATAACAAAAACAAAACCAAATCAACAACATACACAAGGAAACACCAGATTTATGTGGAAAACCAAAGAAGGGAAAAACCACGGTGAGGATTATCTTACAATATAAAGTAATATCAACACCAAATAAAATAGGGCTCATTTCCAGAGGGCTCACTGCCCAAAAGAAAGAAAGGCTCATTGCTTGAAAACAAAAGAAGATAGAGAAGAGTGTTAAAATGAAAAAACCATCTCAATGCAATAGAGAAATCCACCACAACATCATCAACACCTTCATAGTCTTACTAAAGAATTGTAGACACCTTCTCCTCATTGCATCTAGTAATCTAACACATGAAATCTTACACTATACTTTACAAATTCAAACTCTACAACTCTATAATTTTCATCTCACACATCACACACTTCTATCTTTTTTATCCCTCAACAATTCAATACCTATTTATACTATCTTCAACCTTGAAAACATTCTCCAAGGTTGGTAATGCACCTTAACCATGTAAATTCAAATTAGGTTGGTACCAAAACATTCATGCGGTGGAAAGGAATGAAGGTAGACCACAACACACCTTAGCTTGGACCTAAATCCACTCATACATGCCACACCACACTTCCACAATCATCGAGGCAAATCTACAATTAGTGTAAACACCCAAGGTCGGCCGAACTTGTGTTAACACCATAATCATTTAAGTACATGCTTCCTCAAAACCAAAGATGACTCACAGACAACACACCATGCTTGAACACAATCTAGAATAACACACAAACACCCTAAAATCCAACAAATTCCTTCACAACAACTTTCACCTAAAGAAAGTACACACCCAGTATAATCAAACATCTCTACCATACATTGCAACTCAAGAAATCAACTTGTATAGCACCAAACCACAAACAAATTCAACTGAAGGTAGATATGAACCTTATCAACACAGTTCTAGAACCGCAAGACTTGAAACTACTCTACAGAGAAATGTGGAGAAGAAACATTTCTCCCAAACACCTCTGTAATACATAGTTCACACACCTTCCTTAGCACAATGATCCAGCACACCAAATTCTAAATGTAGCAATACATAGTTCAAACACCTTTGATCAATATATCCAAACAGCATGAGTAGATCTTCAACATAGAAGAAATGCAGAGCAAAACTAAAAAACCACGTTGTATGCCAGAACACCTTTACAACACACTGTTTCCTCTTTTATTCAAATTTTCTCAAAAGTACTTGGAAACTAAGCACTAGAAACATATCATCAACAGCTTTAGCACTTCCTCATCATCAAAGACAACATCAACTAAATACCAACTGCTCACACTCTTGCAATAGTCTCTTGCTCATACAATTGACAATAATGACAACACAAACTTGTTGACATCAAGACAACACCAACTACACATACCTGCAACAATATCCCCTTTTTGTTCCAAGTATGGGCCTAACCGGTGTTGTCATTGATGTCAACATACTCCTGTTGCATTGATGATAAGGATTGGATGAGTTGTATGCTGAGGATATTGAGAAAATTAGTCCTATCAGGAACAGAGAATAACAGTGAAGACAGTGAGGTAAAAGATCCCAGCTAAGATGAATATCAAAGGATCTGCTTCAAAAGGTTTGTACATATGTATCTTAAGATGATCTAGTAAAGATTTCAAAGGTTTTCATGAAGATATGAAGAAGTTATGGCCACTTAAGTAAAACCGGTTCTGGCAGATGTTCAGAGGTGACAGACTGACACAGATAGGTTCGGTAAGATCCAGAAATGCAATATCTTGTTCTACAAATTTGGTGGAGTGTTTAGGAAGTCAATGTGAATTGACAACTTAATTGGTTCATGGTCTGGAGGTCCGTAAGCATCTATTCCAATATGACAGTGATGATAGACTGTGTTCTTGAGGTTCCAGTTGAAGGAGAGAATGATTTCAGTAAGCAGAAGTAGTATGGATGTTTCTGGTGATTTAGGAAAGCTTGTGGAGGTCTTTAGATTGTGTCTAGTTCGTGTTGGTGGTCCGCATTGAAGATTGAGTTCATAATTGAAGAATTACTTCTGGATGATGATGTTCTTCCTAAGTCTGGCTGACCGGATGAGTTACACATCCTGTGGATGATCTTGAAGATGTTCTGTGGAGAATGACGTGCTCCTAAAGGAAGATTGAAGTGTCAGATCTTTGTGGCCGACAGTGTGTTGATCCGCGTGAAGTATTTTTTTAATTAGTTATGTTGTATTTGTGTATTTTCTCTATAATGTATGCTGACTTGGATGATTATCCCTAAGTCGATGTCTTGTATAAATAAGGAGTTGTAAAGTCATTTCAATTGTATCTTGTGGAGATGAGAGTGTGGTAGAGAGGAGTAGAGCGAAAAGGTAGAGCAGAAGTATTGAGCTTAAATGGAACTGACTCAAGCATGGTGAAGATGCTATTCTTTAGTTCAAGTATGTAATACTTATTATTTTGTAGACAGTGTGTCTCCTGTAGGCAGTGGGCCTCTTGTGAGCAGTGTGCTTGGGCAGTGAGCCCTAATTGACATGTGCCATTTTGTTCTTCCTATTCTTCTAACAAAGAATACAATCTTGGGTTAGTCACCCTATGGTTTTTCCCTTAACCAGGTTTTCCACGTCAAAAATCTTGGTGTCTTATGTGTTAATGTGTTTCTGCTCTTGAATTATTGCATTATGTTCCCATAATTGATTTATCATTATGCTGCTGAATTAAGTAAAGGATTTAAGTGATTAATTGGAAGAAAGTTTTGGACAACTAATTCACCCCCCCTCTCAGTTGTCTGTCCTAAATCCAACAATTGGTATCAGAGACAAGTTCCTCTAAAAGGAGCTTAACCGCTTGAGGAGATCTAGGATGTCGTCCTACAAGAAGGATAGTTCGAGGTTTGATGGATCCAATTTCACTCTTTGAAAAAGTCGCATGGAATGCCACTTGCAATGTATGGGAATGTAGTATTGGATCATGGCTTCAAAGAAATATGATCCTCCATAGAATGGTCCACGCACCGTAGATGAAATTAGAGATACTGAAAACAATCTGTGGACTAAAGAAGCTCTTCTAAGTGCCTTATCTGATTCAGAGCTGACAAATGTTATTGATCTAAAAACTACATATGAGATTTGGCAAAAACTGGAACTTCTGCATGAAGGAGACAAGTATGTTAAATGTGCCAAGCTACAGAGTCTGAAAGGAAAATTTGAAAACCTGAAGATGAGAGAAGATGAAAATATCACTTCATTTATGCCAAGAGTAAATGAGCTTGTTTGTGGCATTAGATGTGCTAGTGGAATCTTGGATGAAGATGAGATTATTGGCAAAGTTCTTAGATCTCTTCCTGATTCTTACAAATATAAGGTTGCTACTATTGAAGAATTTAGATCCTTCTCAGGTATCACCAGAGATCAATTGGTTGGTAAATTGGCTACATTTGAACTGACCAAGTTTAGAGATGCACCCCCTAAGATTGAATCTGCATTCAAAGCTAGTGCCTTTGTAAAAGGAAAACAAAATTTTGATCTAGGAGAGAACTCTTCAAGGAAACTATCATGGTATGAAAAAGCAAGAAAAGACCTGGAAGAAGATGAAGTAGAAGCTTCTCAACTTGAAGCCCTTATTGCAAAAAGACTGCTAGGAGGATCCGGTAAGTATGAGGAGAAATTGCCTTTTAAGTGTTTTAATTGCAATAAGATTGGTCATTTTGCCTCAAGGTGTCCAGAAAGATTTTCAAGGCCAAATCCTAACAGATCTAGGTTCCAAAATAATTGTTACTATGTTCATGAAGACGATGATAATGAAGGAGTGACAGATGATGAATCAGAGACAACAAACAAATCCAGAAGTGACTGGGTGCTTATTGCCATCAAGGAAGAAGATCCAATGCCCTCTAAATCTATCAATCATAAAATTGTAGAAAGAGCTCTGGCTGCCCAAGTTGAAGAAAAGGATGATTGGGTCATTGACAGTGGATGCTCTCACCATATGATAGGTGACAAAAATAAGTTCATAGATTTGGAAAGGTATGAAGGAGGAGTGGTAAAGTTTGGTGATAATTCTACTGGCAGAATCAGAGGTAGAGGAACCATTTTTTTTGATGGAAAGAACAAAACTAGTAATGTACTATATGTTGAAGGTCTGAAGCACAATCTTCTCAGTGTTGGACAGTTGGTGGACAAAGGTTATAATCTCTGATTCAAGAATAGAAAATGCAAGCTCTTTGAAAGTTCCAGAACAGAGATTGCATCTAGTACTCAAACAAAAGGTAATATCTTCCACTTAGTTGGTACTGGTAAAAGTTGTCTATTTGTTCAAATTGATCAAAGTTGGTTGTGGCATAGGAGAATGTGTCATGTGAATTTTGATAATATCATCAAGATAAGCGAAACTCAGGCTGTAAGAGATCTTCCAAGATTGGTGAAACCTACAAATAGTTTGTGCAAAGAATGTCAGTTAGGTAAACAAATCAAAATCTCATTCAAAAGCAAGGAACAATCTTCTACCGGATTATTGGACTTAGTTCATACTAACCTATGTGGTTCAACAAGAATCAGGAGTGTGCAAGGTGATAGATACTTCATGTTATTAATTAATGACCATTCCTGGATGATGTGGGTGACTTTTCTAAAAGAGAAATCAGAAGCTCTTGAGAAATTCAAAATATTCAAGGCTATGGTAGAGAATGAAACCGGATTAGAATTAAAATGTCTAAGGTTTGATAGAGGTGGAGAATTCACATCCGGTGCATTCATATAATTCACTCCTAGGACTCCATAGCAGAATGGAGTCATGGAGAGAAAGAATCAGACCATCCAGGAAGCATCTAGAACCATGATGATGGAAGAAAATGTTTCTTAGATCTATTGGAGAGAAGCTGTAAGCACTATAGTCTATACTCTCAATCGAGTACAAATCAGAAGCAATACTAGTAAGACTCCTTATGAACTTTGGTTTGGCATCACTCCCACTATGAAGTATTTCAGAGTCTTTGATAGCAAATGTTACATTAAAAGAGATGAATATCTAGGAAAATTTGATGCTAGAAGTGATGAAGGAATATTCTTGGGTTATTCTACTCAAAGGAAAGCATATCGGTGTTATAACATGAGATTAAGGAAGATTGTAGAAAGTACAAATGTGAAGGTTAATGAAGGTATTGAAAAACCCTCAAGGTTTTATGAATATGATGAAGATGATCAAAATGATGTTTTTGTTCAAGAAGTCCAAGATCCCTCTGAAATTAAGATTTAGACTGATCCAGTAAATCAGGAAGAAGAAGAGATAAGTTTCAATGAACTTGTTCAAGAATCAGAAGTGCAAGAAACTCCCAAAGTTCCCAGGTATGTAAGACTAAATCACTTTGAAGATCAAATCATAGGTGATAAAAGCAAAGGTGTACAAACAAGAAGAAGGATTGCTCAAGATTTAGAAGAGTATTGTCTGATTTCAAAGATTGAACCTAAGACAGTGAATGAAGCTTGCAATGATGAAAACTGGACTAAAGCAATGGAGGAAGAGCTGATGCAAATTGAGAAAAATCACACTTGGGATCTTGTTCCCAGACCTAAAAACAAGAATGTGATTGGAACCAAATGGGTCTTCTAGAATAAACTAAATGAAGATGGTGAAGTAGTTAGAAACAAAGCCAGATTGGTCTGCAAGGGTTACTCCCAAGTAGAAGGAGTTAATTTTGAAGAAACTTTTGCTCCAGTGGCAAGAATTGAAGCAGTCAGATTATTTCTTGCTTTTGCTACCTTCAAGGATTTCAAAGTATATCAGATGGATGTCAAGTCTGCCTTCCTGAATGGTGACTTGGAAGAAGTTTACATTGAGCAACCAGATGGATTTCAATTATCTGATCATGGTGATATGGTCTGCAAGTTGAAGAAAGCACTGTATGGACTCAAGCAAGCCCCAAGAGCCTAGTATGAAAGATTGGATAAGCATCTTTTGAAGATTACTTTCAACAAAGGTACTGCTAATAGTAATTTGTATTTCAAAATTGATCATGAAAATATCTTGATTGTTGAAGTGTTTGTTGATGATATCATTTTTGGAAGAAGAGATAGTATGTGCAAAACCTTTGCAAATCAAATGAAAAGTGAATTTGAGATGTCCATGTTTGGGGAAATGAATTTCTTCTTGGGTCTACAAATCACTCAAACAAAGAAAGGAATCTTCATTTCTCAGACCAAATATGTGAAAGAATTGTTGAAGAAATTTGGGATGGAAGCCTCAAAACCAATGAATACTCCCATGGCAACTAGATGTAAATTGAGCAAAGATGATGACTCTCCTAAGGCTAACTAGAAAAAGTACAGGTCAATGATTGGAGGACTATTGTATCTCACTCAAACTAGACCTGACATTATGAATGTTGTTGGTCTTGTTGCTAGATTCCAAGCTGATCCTAGCAAATCTCATGTCATGGCAATCAAGAGGATTTTTAGATATCTAAAAGGGACAGTTGAGTATGGATTGTGGTATCCCAGAGATCATGATTTTTCTCTTCATGCATATACAGATGCGGATTGGGTAGGAGATGTGGATGACCAGAAGAGTACCAGTGGTGGAGCATTCTTTTTAGGGAAGAGATTGGTTTCTTGGATGAGCAAGAAATAGGAGGTAATATCTCTGTCCACTGCAGAAGCAGAATATATTGCAGCAGTAGGTAGTTGCACTCAAGTATTGTGGATGAAGCAAATGCTAAGAGATATCAGAGTGGAGTATGAAGAACCTATCACAATCTTCTGTGATAATTCAAGTACAATTAACATATCAAAAAATCTAGTGTTGCATTCAAAGACTAAACATATATCTATCAAGTTTCACTTTTTGAGAGAGAAAGTGAACAAGAATGAAGTCAGATTGGAGTTTGTGCCTTCTAAGGATCAGATTGTAGATATTTTTACCAAACTTCTAACTAAGGACTCTTTTGAGTATCTCAGGGAGAAGTTAGGGGTTATTACCCCTCAGGTTTTGAGTTAAGGTGCATTGATGTGCATCAGTCTGGTGGATCTCACAATCATATCTTGTGGTCCGGATTGATGATGGGAAGCTGCTACTCAGGGGGAGCAGCTGATATGATTCTGAAGTGATGCAAGTATGTGCCCTTTGCCATTGATGTCAAAGGGGGAGAGAAGACATGTGAAAAACAAGTAGATGTTGATCAAAGGGGGAGTAGTAAAGGAAGAGAAGACATGTAAATGGTTGTTGTTGTTAGGGGGAGTTATGTCAGTGAGGAGAAGCTCTTGTCTTGATGGTTAAAATAATTTTTTACATCATATGTTGCCATCAATGACAAAGGGGGAGATTGTTGCAAGTATGGGCCTAACCGGTGTTGTCATTGATGTCAACATACTCCTGTTGCATTGATGATAAGGATTGGATAAGCTGTATGCTGAGGATATTGAGAAAATTAGTCCTATCAGGAATAGAGAAGAATAGTGAAGACAGTGAGGTAAAAGATCCTAGTTAAGATGAATATCAGAGGATGCACTTCAAAGGGTTTGTAGATATGTGTCTTAAGATGATCCAGTAAATATTTTAGAGGTCTGCATTAAGATATGGAGAAGTTATGGCCACTTAAGTAAAACTGGTTCTGGCAGATGTTTAGAGGTGACAGAGTGACACAGATAGGTCTGGTAAGATCTGGAAATGCAATATCCTATTCTGCAGATTTGGTGGAGTGTTTAGGAAGTCAATGTGAATTGACAACTCAATTAGTTCATGGTCTGGAGGTCCATAAGCATCTATTCCAATATGACAGTGATGACAGATTGTGTTCTTGAGGTTCCAGATGAAGGAGAGAATGATTTTAGTAAGCAGAAGTAGTATAGATGTTTCTGGTGATTCAGGAAAGCTTGTGGAGGTCTTTGGATTGTGTCCAATTCATGTTGGTGGTCTGCATTGAAGATTGAGCTTGTAATTGAAGAATTACTTCCGGATGATGATGTTCTTCCTAAGTCTAGTTGACCAGATGAGTTACACATCTTGTAGATGATCTTGAAGATGTTCTGTGGAGAATGGCATGCTCCTAAAGGAAGATTGAAGTCTTAGATCTTTGTGGCCGATAGTGTGTTGATCCGTGTGAGTCTTTTTGTAATTAGTTATGTTGTATTTGTGTATTTTCTCTATAATGTATGCTGACTTGGATGATTATCCCTAAGTCGATGTCTTGTATAAATAAGGAGTTGTAAAGTCATTTCAATTGTATCTTGTGGAGATGAGAGTTTGGTAGAGAGGAGTAGAGCAAAAAGGCAGAGCATAAGTATTGAGCTTAAATGGAACTGACTCAAGCATGGTGAAGATGCTATTCTTTAGTTCAAGTATGTAATACTTATTATTCTGTAGACAGTGTGTCTCCTATAGGCAGTGGGCCTCTTGTGAGTAGTGTGCTTGGGCAGTGAGCCCTAATTGGCATGTGCCATTTTGTTCTTCCTATTCTTCTAATAGAGAATACAATCTTGGGTTAGTCACCCTGTGGTTTTTCCCTTAACCAGGTTTTCCACGTCAAAAATCTTGGTGTTTTATGTGTTAATGTGTTTCTGCTCTTGAATATTACATTATGTTTCCATAATTGATTTATCATTATGCTATTGAATTAAGTAAAGAATTTAAGTGATTAATTGGAAGAAAGTTTTGGACAACTAATTCACCCCCCCTCTCAGTTGTTTGTCCTAAATCCAACACCTTTGTCATTGATGGCAACACATGATGTTTAAAACCATCAACACAACAACATCCTCAATACTTTACTTCATACCAACTCTCTTTTTTTCTCTTTCTCTCCCCCTTAGCTTACTACTCTCCTATTCTCAACCAACTCTTTCCTTTTTCATATTATTCTCTCCCCTCCTTTGACATCAGTGGCAAAGGGTGACACATATATCTCTTAATACTTGTACCTACTCACCACTACTTTGCAACATCTTTTCTTTTACTACTCTACATACTCCCCCTTAGGAGTACACAACAATTGTATCAGTTAGCACCCACATCACATATGCTTTGACACAACCTACACACCAACACTTACTCCCCCCTGATTGCAACAACCAACAAAGTCACTACCTACTCCCCCTGAGAGGTAGCCTCCAACATCAGTCTAGAACAAAGAATGAAACTTGAAATCCATTGGACTGATGCATCTCCTTATACATCTAGTTCAAAGAAGGAGGGGTAATAACCCCCAACATCTCCTGGAGATACTCAAAAGTATCCTTAGGAAGAGCCTTAGTGAATATGTCAGCAACCTGATCCTTTGTAGGCACATACTCAAGCTTCACTTCATTATCTACAACCTTGTCTCTCAAAAAGTGATACCAGATTGAGATGCTTTGTCCTTGAGTGCATCACCAGATTGTTTGAAATGTTAATAGCACTTATATTATTATAGAAGATAGGAATTGGTTCATCATATACAATTTTGATATCCTTCAAGGTTTGCCTCATCCACAACACCTGTGTGTAGCAAGATGTTGTTGCAATGTATTCTGCCTCTGTAGTAGATAAAGACACTAAATCTTGTTTCTTGCTTAGCCATGGCACCAATTTGCATCCAAGAAAGAATGCACCACCACTTGTACTTTTCTTGTCATCTACACAACCAACCCAATTTGCATTTGTGTAAGCACTTAGAATAAAGTCAATGTCCTTTGGATACCACAAGCGATGATTCTCACAAAACATGTTAAACTCATTGGAGGTGAACTCTCCACCTCTATCAGACCTCAAACATTCAATTTTCATATCCATTTCATTCTCAACCATAACTTTGAATGCTTTAAACTTATCTAGGGCTTTTGATTTTTCTTTGGGAAAAGTAACCCATGTCATTCTAGAATAATCTTCAATTAGTTCAGTAGAAGATTATTCTACTCTGGTAGGACCACAAAGATCTGTATGCACCAATTCTAATAGTTCAGTAGAAGATTGATCTTTGACTTCGAAGCTTCTTCTTTCATGATTTCCAACTTGACATTTCTTACAGACAACATTGATAGGCTTTGTGATTTTTGGTAGATCTCTCACAGCTTGAACTGAACTTATTCTCACTAGGCTATCAAAATTGATGTGATGTGTACATTCTTCTATGCCATAGCCAACTCTCAATGATCTAAGTCATGAAACAATGACCATCAGTACCTTTGATCTGATAGACATTTCCATCTGTCCTCCTTCTAGTAGCAATCATAGTTCTAGACCCTTTTATGATCTCACAACCATCATCCTGAAACATAAGATTGTATCCCTTGCTACACATTTGTCCAACACTCAAGAGATTATGTATTAAACCCTTGACATAAAGACCATTAACAATGTTATGTTTTCCATCAAAATTAATTGAACCTTTTCTACATATCTTAGTAAATGTATCATCACCAAACCTAACTAGTCCTCCATATTTTTCAAGTTTAACAGACTTACTCTTGTCACCGATCATATGATTAGAGCATCCACTATTAATGATCCAGTAGTTCTTTTCCTGTCTAGCATGAAAAGAAAACATCAAGGTGCCTTCAACATTAGTACTTACTTCCGGAGCCCTTTCCTTCACACATGCCTCAGAGTTAGCTGAAATATTTTCATCTTTTAAAGCTATGAACAAGCACTCACCATCCTCATCATCTTCATAATCAGATTCATCATTAGATATACTTGCATCTTATCTAACATAATAACTTTTCTTAATCATCTTACCTTTGTTCTCCCTATCTTTGTTATTCAAAGCTCTATTTCGACATCTTGAAGCACAATGACCTATCTTTCCACAACCGAAACACTTGAAAGGTAAATTACCACTAAACTTTCCAGTACCCTTTTTCATTCTTCTCACAAAGTTAGCTTCCACATCATCAGAATCCTCCTGATATGATTCCATAGTCTTCTCTGATTTGTCAGTGTTAAAATAAATCTCAATTTTTGTACTACTTGAACCAAAATTCTCTCATTTCAAAAGTAGTTAAAGAACCATACAATTGATCTCTGGTATATTGATCCATATTTTGTAGTTCTTCAATAGTAGAAACTTTATGACTATAATCTTTGGGAAGAGTTTTGAGTACCTTCTTTACCACTTTTTTTTCTTTTAGTCCCCACCAAGAGCTCTGATGCTATTGACAACTTCATCCAACTTTTGCAAGTAGCTTGTGATGTTTTCATCTTTAGACATTCGCAAGGTCTCAAACATGATTTTTTGAATCTGCATCTTAGCTTGCTTGACCTTATCATCTCCTTCATAAATGATTTCTAAATTTACCTAAATTTCATTAGTAGTTTTTAGATTCATAACTTTGACCAACTCAGAATTAATAAGACCACTTAAAAGAGCATACCTTGCTTTACCATTGTTTTCATAGGCCTTGATCTCATTAGTAGTACTTGGACCATTCTCAGGCATAGTGTATCTAGACTCAACAGACTTCTAGATTTCAAATCCAAGGGAAACCAGATAACCTTCCATCCTTATTTTCTAGAATGCATAGTCTGATCCATCAAACAAGGGAACATTTTTCTTGTGCAACATCCTAGATCTACCTCAAGCAATTAAGCTTTCTTCTAAGGAACCTCACTCTGATACTAATTGTTGAATGCACAAGACAACTGAGAGGGGGGTGAATCAGTTGTATCTTAAAACTTTAAAACCCTCACAAACATTTAGATCCACACTAATTCAATTAACCCTTAATCTGTTAGAAAGATCAATCATGAAAGCATATAACAAAAACATAACCGAATCAACAACATACACAAGGAAACACTAGATTTACATGGGGGTGATCACACAATAGTGGGTTACACGTTTTTGCCAAACTTGACATTGAAATCAACATTTTGAACTAAATCTTCACTTTCTGACACCTATAGCCACTAAACCGTTTGTAATTTGAAGATGATTCGAACTAGTGATTTGTGAGATTTTGTCTGTAGATTCTAAAAATATTTTTTTAAAAAAATTGGAGTTAAATTGTAAAATTTTTTGAGTCTCCTTTGATAACTAGTTTTTAATAGCAAACAACATTTTTTTAAAGTGATGTGTACTCCATAACACATAACTTTTTTTCTAAAAAGGATAAAATTATGATTCTTTTGAATTTAGATTAGTAACACTGATATCTAGGGCATGCATTTGGTTTCATAATGTTTTGTTGAATATTTTTTTTAATTAAGTTTTGAAGTCAAACAAATTATAATTTAGACATAGGCATACTCCATAAAACATAATTTTTTCTGTATGTATCGAAATTCAATTTTTTTTGTTGAAACAAGGACATCAATACCTAGGGCATACATATTTTTTAAAATTGTTTTTCATTAATTTACTAATTTTCCATGTGTGTAGAATAGAGAACTTGATGTTCGGTGAAAAACCTATGTTTAGTAAAACTAAAAAAAATAATCATAATAAAATCAAAATATATCAAAACTATACTTGTTGGAAAGCTCATTTGGAGGACTGTGATCCTCAAATTTGGTTTGGCAAAGGTGAATCCATTTGGACCTTCAACTGGGCTTTAGAAACCAAAATTTGGTAGAAGAAAGGGGAAGGGAAGGAGGGAAGGTGTCTAGTGGGGGTCTTCGCTCGAAGATCCCTGCGAACGAAGGTGGGTGACATCCTTCATTTGAAGTATAGACTCCTTCAAATGAAGGTCCAAACATGGCATGTAAATCCCCGTAATGACCACCTTCATTCAAAGGTGCCTTGCATTAAAAAATATTATATTTTTTTAACAACTGACCTTTGTTTGAAGGCATATCGACTTGTTTTTTTTTAATGTTTTAATTTTTGTATTGCATATAAATAGGATGTTTTTTTTATTTTTACAAATCAATGTAACAAGATAAATTCACAATTTTGTTTTGCAAGGGAGTAGGAAATCTTTGAGAGAAGAATTTTCAAGTCATATTTTACAAAGAAGGAGATGGGAAACAAAAAGACAAGACAAAATAAGACTACACAAAAGTATTCCACATAAACTATAGAAAGACTAAATGAAGAAAGATTGCAAAAATATCATAAACAAAAACAAGGTATGAATATATTTTCTTTTCTATTTTTAATCTAGGTCATTTTATTTATGCTTAAATATATACATGTATTGATGAATCATGTAGTAGGATGTCATTTAATCTAGGTCACTTGATTTATGCTTAAATATATATGCATTAATTTCATGTAGCTAGGATGTCATTTAGTTTAAGTCATTCCTCATTCTTGGCTATAATCCCCACCCCTCTACCTAGAGATAACTACCTCTCTCTCTCTCCCTCCATCCACCACTCTCTCTCTCTCTCAAGTTGCCCACTCTCTTTACCTCTACCTCTCCCTCACTAGGGCCTCCCTAGCTATATCTCTCCCTCTCTAACTCTCCATATCCCTCTCCCTCTCTCCAACCTTCTCTCTCTTATTCCTTTTATACTATTTTTCTCAACTCTATCTTTAACAAGTGGGTTATGTGTTAGTAAACTTAGGAAGTGTGTCATGCTTCTAATTTCCAAACATTACCAAAAGGAACCTTTTGCTTGTGGTAGCTTAGATTTTGTCACCATATAAATTATAGTTGAACCTCTTTAACAAGTAGCTACTAGATTAATTATCTTGTAAGATAGAATTCCATTTAGAGCCAAAGGTTAGTCCTTAAAATTCTAGTCTCATCCTTCTTTTCATTAGTTAGTTCTATAGACAAAAATGTATAGGAAAATTTTCTTCTCGTGCTCATCTTTAATGGAGATGATAGTACTTGTTGCACTAACTTGGAGAAATATATTTATTTTATCTCATTTGATTTTCCTTGAATTCAAATTGAGCTTAATGAACTTCACTACCTTCAATCTATAGTGGGGTTTCTCTTCACTTTAATCTTAGGCCTATTTTGCTACATTATGTTGCTACTTATATAAGCCCTATCTTTTCTTTACAAGTATTCTTATTTCATTTTGATCTTAAATATATTCTAACAAAGGATTGTGTGCTTTGTTAAATCATTCAAGGCTCTAGGAGCTATCTTACCATATTATGTAGAGGAGATTTCATATATATCAAATTGTACATCTTAATTGAATATTTGTGCATGCTTACACACTTATCCTAAATGGTATAACTACCTAGATATATCTTGTACTCATATTTGTCACTTGTGTACATGAGTCCATATATATCACTTGTGGTCATAAATATTAGTTATTACATGTACATGTATATTAATTTTTATGGTAATTTGATCATAAGGAGGCTCTTTAAAATATATCAAGACTTGGTTCACTAAATTAAATAAATTTTCTTTAATATGTATTTCCTTAATGTGTGATACATAAACTAGAGCAAACGTTGATAAAGAACACATAGTTGATGTTAGCCTAGAGGAGGCCCAAGTGCAAAGAATAGATGTTGGAGAGGGGTCAGCATCACTTCCTTTGACTGGTATAGATGAGCATATTAATCTAGCTAAAGAGGTGAAGGGAAAAAATTCTTATAGAAATTTAGATCATTTACTTAAAATGGATATTGAGAAATTCAAACATTATGCTAGACAACCTAGACATACTGATAGGAGGTCAATGAATTAAACTACAAAGGAAATAATTGCTCATTTCGATAATCTTGATACACTTGGCCGAACCCAATTGTTATCAATTGTCCTTCTTAGTAAGGAGCTAAATGAGCCATTATAATTGTTGGGTGCAGATTTGTCATCGAAAAAGGGGAAAGGTTCACACCTAGAAAAAGATATTGTTGAAAATGTTAAAGAAGGTTTGGCTTCCATTAGGAAACAATCTCGATCCGTGAATAAGTCCATTTCAAGAAGAGCGATGTTGATAGGTATTTTAAGTGAAAAAATTTTCAAAAAAAGATAATTGTCTTCAATTTCAACTGAGATTGGTTTCAGTAGAAAGACAATAACAAAATATGTGAAAATGAGAAAATTATTGGATGATAGTACCTCGGAAGGCAATTGGGCAATTATGTGTAGAGCTCCTCGATTTGACAAGATTCAAGATGTTGTTAGGAACTTGATCTCAACCTTTTGGAATGATAATACTTGTTCTTCGTCAAATAGTAGAGATGTTATCAAACACAGAATTAGACCCAATAGTTACATGAACTACATACAAAACATTGGCTAGACATAACACAACATGAGATGTATGTGAACTTTTGTAATTCAAATCTAAATATAAAGATTGGGAAAACAATGTTTGAAAGGTTAAGGCCATATTATGTGAAGACAAACAAGGTTTTTGAAACTTGTTGTCATTATCATATTGAATTTGATCTCTACTATCAGGTGTTTTGAAATATTTGTGAAGACAATGATGGTTTTGTAAATGCACCTCCTAAACGGGTAAGTCAGTTCATAGCACCCATCTTATGTGATAACTCAGATGATGATAATGGAACTGGTCAAATAAACTGCATAAAAGGTCTTTTTGAAATATGTAGAAATTTGGCTAAAATGCCTTTAAGAAACGAAGATATTGACCTAATGAAGTTGGTAAATTGCAAGAGTTACAAGTACATAAAGTTTCAAACAAAAAATGGGAAAGAATCCACAAGGTTAGATTATGTAGAAGGGGAGATACCTATTGGAACATTTATGGAAAATTTTCATAAATTGATACAACCATACATACATCATGCTTTTTTTGCTAAGTGGCAAGCACAACAGTTTCAAACATTAAGAGATATTTTCCCACCTAGAACATTTTTATCAGTAGTCAACTTTGCAGAAAATTACTCTTTTGTACATCAAAAAGAGATTCAATCACAATATTACCTTTTAGAGAAAATCACTATTATGGTGCATGTGTGTTATCAGCATGCACAATTGGAGTTGGATGGTGTTGAAAGTACATTTGAAGCACGAGTCATTAAGAAAGAATACCACTTTTATATTAGTGATGATAAAGAGCATGACACACATTTTGTACAACATTGCTTTAAGATTTTTTTGGATATTTGGCAAGCGAGGGTGTAAATTTTGAAAAGCATTTTGTATGGTCAGATGGATATGTGTCACAATTCAAATCATCAAGGCCATTTTATGCACAATGTAGATATCATCGAAATGACAATATACCACATGTTTGGAGTTTCTTTGAGAGTGGGCATGGAAATGGTGAAAATGATGGCGCAGGAGCTTGCATCAAACGTGCTCTAAGAAAACATCAAATGAATTATGAGGGAGATTGTATAAATGATGCACATGATGTTGTTGAATGGTGTAAGTCACACTTTGCACCAAATGAGGTCAACACATCTTCAAGAACAAACTGATACATTCCACATAGAGTGTTTTGGGAGGCATTAGGTATGTATTGTTTGAATTTATTTAATGTACTTTAAATATATGTTCATATATGATATGTGTACATGAGTTTGTTTATTTTAGTTTTAATTTAATTATTTCTATTATATTCATAATGTACAATATAATAAATTTGTAGGTGTGCATAGAAGATCAATGCATGGATGCAAGAGGGTAGAGAAAACAAGATCTTTGCATTGTGTCATGAGTACAGATAGCCAGACATGGACGCTGTACACTAGGGATTACTCTTTTTTTTTGTTATTAGTGCATGTTCAGAGATTTTGAGAATTGTAAGAACCAACAATGTGGATATATCAGTGAATGGGAAAACATGCCACTAGGTTACCAATACATACAACGAAGATGAGGATGAAAGCTTTGAAGACATTCCTTTGATTTCAACTGATTATAACCATATTGTAGGATTGATTAAAAAAGTTATGTGCGTACATATATATATAAATTATATAAGGTATCTCTAAATTTTTTAAGTTACAAATTTTGGACATGTAAATTTAGTGCAGGAGATGTTTTTGCAGTCATAGGAGAGGCTAGAAATATAGAAGGAATTAGTTATTATTTATTGTGTTGCACATAAGAGAGGCAAAAGCTAATAAATCCATAAACAAGTGATGGAATGATGTTTCCTGCATGTTTAACTTTAGTTAATATATTTTTAAATAATTTTGAATTTGTTACATATGCACATGTCAAGTACCTCAAGAGTGATTTAAACATTCAATTTATATTATAATTTATGTTATGTCTTACCAAGCAATGATAATGCTATACATGTTCATATATAGATAGGTTACATTTATCTTGAAAATGTTATGTCTTACCACGTGGAATGTTGTTTCCCACAGGTTCAGTTGTAGTGCAAGGGACATATCTCAAACAAGTCAAGATTGTTCAAAATGGGATTCACTTTATTGATTATCAACCTTAGAACAAGGTATATAAGTATAGCCACCTAGTAATTGCTACCGACCTATCTCTTCATACAGTTTCAAACACACGTGGACATCGTAAGTGGAGACTAGATAGTGATGATCATTAGAGAATATTAGATGTCATTGAAGAGTGAGCTGAACCACTTGATGTGGTATGAAAAATATGGATGAAGAACTTACAATTTTTAATGTTTTTAAGACCTAAATTCACTATCTAGATCTATGTTCATGTATTAATTGTTTTACAATTTATGCAAGTTAAATTAATAGTTCTTTTGTTGAACAAATTTTAAATTTCAACATGTGGTTCTTAATGTACAAATGATCTCTCTATTAGAAGTCATGTAGAGAATGCCCTAGATTCTTATTCAAGCATGCACAATATGATAATTGTTGAATGCTTTTATTTAATGCTATATATGCTCTTTGAACATGCTACAATACATACATATGCACTAGAGATGTCACAATATAAATTAAATTAAAATCAAAGTTTTCAACATCAATGCACATCATCACTACACAAGTGAAAGTATCAACCTATCATGTGATGACCTCACCATGATGGCCATACAAGAGGGTAGAGTTGCCTCTAACCATGGTGATTGGGTACTATACCAAAATCGCATTCTCTCATGAATTAAAACCCCTATGAAAAACTCTTAGAAAAAATGTTGTTGAATATGCTTATTGATAACTTTTATGTTTTTATTTCATGATTGAACCTAGATGCAACTTTTTTAGCTTCACTAATTTCATAAGTTAAGTTTGAATTACAATTTATTGTTTCAGGTTCAATTTTATGAGTGAATTTAGTGAGTATATGCAAATTGATTAGATACACATCTTTTGATATCTAGGTCATGTTTATTGTAAATTTTTTTTAATAAGATGTGGTTATATGATTAAATGTGGTTGGGTTGGTGTTAGATTTTGATATTATGATACAATTTCAAGATGTCCAAAAATTCCTTGTTTAATTAAATGTTTGGTTGGGTTTTATATGTTGTGCTTCTTAACTATCTTGTATTGTGTAAATACACAGATAATGTGTTAATTGAGTGTGTAGGCATATGTTTCCCAATGGTAATTAATTAGAAGTCACATGTAGAGAATGCCCTAGATTCTTATTCAAACATGCACGATATGATAATTTTTTAGTGCTTTTATTTAATGCTATATATGCTCTTTGAACATGCTACAATACATACATATGCACTAGAGATGTCACAATATAAATTAAATTAAAATCAAAGTTTTCAACATCAATGCACATCATCACTGCACAAGTGAAAGTATCAACCTGTCATGTGATGACCTCACCATGATGGCCATACAAGAGGGTAGAGTTGCCTCTAACCATGGTGATTGGGTAATATACCACAATCGCCTTCTCTCATGATTTAAAACCCCTATGAAAAACTCTTAGAAAAAATGTTGTTGAATATGCTTATTGATAACTTTTATGTTTTTATTTCATGATTGAACCTAGATGCAACTTTTTTAGCTTCACTAATTTCATAAGTTAAGTTTGAATTACAAGTTATTGTTTTAGGTTTAATTTTATGAGTGAATTTAGTGAGTATATGCAAATTGATTAAATACACATCTTTTGATATCTAGGTCATGTTTATTGTAAATTATTTTTAATAAGATGTGGTTAAATGTGGTTGGGTTGGTGTCAGATTTTGATATTATGATACAATTTCAAGATGTCCAAAAATTCCTTGTTTAATTACATGTTTGGTTGGGTTTTATATGTTGTGCTTCTTGACTATCTTGTATTGTGTAAATACACAGGTAATGTGTTAATTGAGTGTGTAGGCATATGTTTCCTAATGGTAATTAATTAGGAGATGGTAAATACACCTAATGTGTTAATTGAGTGTGTAAGCATATGTTTCCCAATGGTAATTAATTAGAAGTCACATGTAGAGAATGCCCTAGATTCTTATTCAAACATGCACGATATGATAATTTTTGAGTGCTTTTATTTAATGCTATATATGCTCTTTAAACATGCTACAATACATACATATGCACTAGAGATGTCACAATATAAATTAGATTAAAATCAAAGTTTTCAACATCAATGCACAAATCATCACTACACAAGTGAAAGTATCAACCTGTCATGTGATGACCTCACCATGATGGCCATACAAGAGGGTAGAGTTGCCTCTAACCATGGTGATTGGGTACTATACCACAATCACCTTCTCTCATGAATTAAAACCCCTATAGAAAACTCTTAGAAAAAATGTTGAACCGAATATGCTTATTGATAACTTTTATGTTATTATTTCATAATTGAACCTATGCAACTTTTTTAGCTTCACTAATTTCATAAGTTAAGTTTGAATTACAAATTATTGTTTCAGGTTCAATTTTATGAGTGAATTTAGTGAGTATATGCAAATTAATTAAATACACATCTTTTTATATCTAGGTCATGTTTATTGTAAATTATTTTTAATAAGATGTGGTTATATGATTAAATGTGGTTGGGTTGGTGTCAGATTTTGATATTATGATACAATTTCAAGATGTCCAAAAATTCCTTGTTTAATTACATGTTTGGTTGGGTTTTATATGTTGTGCTTCTTAACTATCTTGTATTGTGTAAATACACCTAATGTGTTAATTGAGTGTGTAGGCATATGTTTCCCAATGGTACTTAAATAGATGGTAATATATCTATTTACACTTTTCATTTCCAAAAACATAAATTTACTATAATTTAGATTAGATTTACTTACAAACTTGTTTTCTATCTTTGTAATAAATTTGTTCTATACATTAGTAAGTAAAAAAAGAAAGAAAAGTTAACTATATTAAATTATGAAAACCAACTTAGGGGTAGTTCAAAAATTTAAATCTTTTAGTAAGAAAAAGATCCAAGTAAGTAGCAACCATAAAGCATTAAAAATAAACATAAACACAAAGTTAAAAACTAGATTTTTAGAAAAATTAAATGATCTACCACAGGTATTGGTAGCTAGATACATACTACAAACACAACTAACATGGTACTACATAAGTGACTAGATATAGAAGTCCACAAATAGCTACTATATACGTAACAACTAGATATTGCATGAACAACTAGATGTTATGTTCAACAATTAAGATGGTACTGCACTCAACAACTAGATATTGAATAAGCATGTGATAGTCCCTCTAACCATATCAAAGTATATCTCATGTCAAACATATAAAAATTTATGTTCATGATATAAATGTATTGAATCATTTGGACATGTAATCAATTCCATTTTAAGTTATGTATCATCATTTAACATAAATCATGTCCACAAAAGTATCATCAAACCTACAAATGTCTACAAACATGTGCTACAAATGTAGATAGAAATGTCTACAAACATGTAGAAATGTCCACAAACATGTGTAGATAGAAATGTAGATGAAAACATGTAGATCTAGAGAAATTTTTGAAAACACATGTAGATAGAAATGTCCTCAAACATGTATAAATGTCTACAAACACACATGTGCAAATGTATCTAGAGAAATGTCCATGTAAACATGTACAGATAGAAATGTCTAAAAACAAATATATCTAGAGAAATATCTAGAGAAACATGTCTAGGAAGTGCTACCAATAGCTTGGTCATCATGTTGGCTGCGAATTGAGCGACCTGAGTCTGAGTGAGCATCCTGCTCTGATGGATGTGCTGAGCCTTGGAGATAGTACAAAACATGTACATAAAAGTGTACAAATTATGTTAAATTAGAATAATGTTAAATATATATGTACATGCACACATACAAATTATATGCATTTACACATGTAAGTACATGATTTAAAAATTTAAAACTCACCTGTCCACTAACATTACTGCCATCAGCTGAATCATGCCTACGTACACGGTACGTCCCCAGACTAGGTGTAACATGAGCTAACCCCTACAATATATATATATATATATATATATATATATATATATATATATATATGTACAGCATTAGGACTCTATATATATATGTACAACATTAGGACTCTATCTAGTAAAGTAATTTAACTTAATTTAATTTAAGTTTAAAACTTTAAATCATGCATGCATGTACATACCTGTGTATTAGGTGTTGTAGGATCCGCTACAATGAATGTATCTGATGCCTCCTTGGCTAGCTCAAGTAATGAAGAGTGAAGTGGACTATGCAGGTGAGTTGGCATCAAAGACCTTGAATGTAGAAGCATATCCACATAACCTGACGATCCCATCTACAACTGCAACTCCTCAAGTGAATCTAGGGAGTGCTGGGATGTCTGATGCTCAACACAAGGGGTAGGTGTATCTTCCTTTGAAGCAATCAAATGATCTATGGGTGGATCATGATGTGGAGTACTACCAGGCACCTGATGAGAAGTTCTTGCAGCTTGACTGGATCGTGACCCAGTCTGTGAATGGCAAGCTCTTCCCACATTACCTCTAACCTCATGTAAAGGGATACAAAACTCTAATGTAATAAAAGCATATGACTCCAATAGGGCCTTAAAAAGACAACTCCCTATAGTCTGAAGCATATGGTCTCCTGTAAGACCATCTATGTCTACAGGTGAATGGACACTCGCGATAGCATAAGGATTAGTAGCATGATCTGATGGTCTGGATCATCCAGGATGACTCATCAAATATCTTCCCACACTATCAGAAGATATAATAGATGTGACAACTACAATATCACCAACACTATCGATTGCTTCCCTTTGGGAAGCAATGACAACCTGATCAGCAATAGAGGCCAAGGTTGGGGAGATAGCAGGCATCCTCTCCCCAACCAAGGCCCTATAAACTGGAGCTTGTCAATCTGGGTGATGATAGGCATCTCTATCGGCAACCTTACTCCTCCCCTGACCAAAATATGCTAGCAAATCCAAGTAGTTGACCTTGAGGCCCATATGAACCTCTCCATATAACTGCTGTGCAAAATATAAAGGAATTTGGTCATTAATGGGATAATGACCATGAGAAGCAAGAAAATGTTGATATATCAATGGGGCCATAAGAGGGTCTACACATCTAGTCACTTGGTAACCCCTCACATTATGCCTACCAACATAGTATGGTAAACATTAGGATTTGATAGTCTCTTTCGAGACACTAAGCTGAACAGAAGCAAGAGAAACATCACTAGTAACCTCTTGCCACATTTGGGCAAGAATAGCAGCAAAAGTATCACCTGAATAGCACAAGTATCTCCTAGACTTTGCCTAATACAGTACAAACTAGATAAATTGATTGACATGTGTCCCTATAAACCCCTATTGTGTTGGGGTTAGATAGAACACCTATCAATCTCTAAATCTTAGTATCTATACGCGTAAATATAGAAGGTCCAGGAGGTGGTGGTACATGTGCCATGATATATATATCGACCTAAATTTTGTGCACAAAAATAAATTACTTATTCCAATGTACATGTGTGCACATCTAGTACTATGTATCTAAATTAATTTTTAAATTTAACATCCAAGCCAAGAACATACATTCTAGTTCACTAAGTGAAAAAAATTAAAATTTACATGTTTGAAATGTAAGTGATAACATGAAAAGCAAGTGCAATAACTTAAAGGACCACTTCAAGAAGGAAAGACTGATGGAGCCTTTCTAATCACAAGATGAAATTCAAGATGAATAGAGACTCAAGATCACTGCTTCCCACAATAATGATAGGAAGTTCAGGACTCCAAATCATTCACTTTATCTTCTCTTTTGATTATCATGCCCCTTATATCTCTTTTGATTAGTAGATGATGTACCTAGTCTACACATAAAATTAAATTGTTTGCAAAATAGATGTATGTCAAGAATTATACTTACATTTAACAGGTTATTTATAGGTCTCTATAGTTGCATTAGGATGGCCATGTTGAACCAATTCTCTACATTTGATGGTCATGATATGTCTCACCAACATCATTTCTCTAGTGTCTACTTTGGATGTTGTGGAACAAATGTATCATCATACACACCTACATCAAAGTAGATAGGGACATTGTGTTACATGCTCGAGCCTATCAACATACAATTTCTTCTCTAATGTAGGTGTGTATGTTGATGTTGTTCCACAACTTCCAAAGTAGACACTAGTTATCACTAATGTTGGTGAGACATATCAGTCATCTTGTAGAGAATTGGTTCAACATGGCCATCCTAATGCAACTATAGCTCCGTATAAATGAGGTTAAATTGTAAGTATAATTCAACACATAATTGTCTATTTCAAACAATTTAATTTTACATGTAGACTATGTCATCTACTATTTTTTTTGAAAATATGTACAAGTACAAAACCTTATTTATGCCTCTAGATAGTTGCATTAGGATGGGCATGTTGAACCAATTCTCTACACTTGATGACTAATATGTCTCACCGACATCATAACATGATAGTGTCTACTTTGGATTGTGGAACAAATGTATCAACATACACATCCTACATCAGAGTAGATATGGATGTTGTGTTGTACATGCCTATATCAACATACAATTTCTTCTCTGATGTAGGTGTGTATGTTGATGATGTTCCACAAATTCCAAAGTAGACACTAGTTATCACTGGTGTTGGTGAGACATATCAATCATCTTGTAGAGAATTGGTTAAACATGGCCATCCTAATGCAACTATAGCTTGGTATAAATAAGGTTTTGTAAGTACAATTTGAAACAAATAATTGTTTATTTCAAACAATTTAATTTTACGTACATAGACTATGTTGAATCTAATAAATTTTTTTTTAAATATGTACATTTTTATGCGAGAAGATATATCATCAAGTCACATGTCCTCTCAAAATGGTACATATATTTTAACACATATATGTTTTAATCTAGAAAGTTATATTTACCTATGTTAACCTTTCAATAGCACATATATATGTGTAATAGAAGTTATAATTAAATAAATGAAGTACATTTCCAATAGCATTATCATATTCCAACATGTTTTAAATAGTTGAATAAGAGAGAAGATTTCATTTCTAAAATGCATGGATGATTCTTTTCCTTTTCAAAGCACACAGAGAGAGAGAGAGAGAGAGAGAGAGAGAGAGAGAGATTAACTTTTCCAAATCTACACATGTGTATTGTCACATGTATCAGTGTCATAAAAATGAATACCATGTGTGCAATAAAACATTAAGTCATTCCTACTCCATACACTTTCTTTGTGAACACACTTACCAAGGGAGAGAGAGATAAAGATATTTCTTTTGAAATCATTATAACACATAGGTTCAACAATTAAAGATATAAAATAATGAACATTACACACTAAGAACATGGATACAACCAATGACTATACAATACATTCATATATTTCCATGGTAACTCAATATGATTTATAGCATATCTAGTACAAGAAACATCACAAAACTACATAAATATATACATAAATACATGTAAACTACAAAATTTTTGTCACTATCCAAATAATGCTTCTTGGTATACTAGGCAATACCTAACAATCTCATTGAAAAATAAGATAGAAGTATGTGAAGGATCACTTATCTATTCACATGGGATAAAATATGGCATCTTGGATATCATGTATACTACTATAATCAATAAATATCTATAGTGTTGACTCCTCATGATTCCCAAAATATAATTGATGTTAATATCATTCCATGAATTATCTAGTATTTGTAAGAGATTATACAATCCATAATCTTGAATTCCCCTTTACCAAACGAATAAACTTGACATTTCTATATGTAGTCCTTTGTATTTTAACTCTCATTTATGACCAATAATTTCTTCCTCAATAGTGTCAATGTCTTGTCCACTCTAATGTCTCTATCCATCCCTCCAATAGGATTTTGTCTAATCAAACTCTCTTGCATTGACCCTTACGATAAACATAAATATTATATCTTTAACAACAACCCATGTCAAGAATGAAGTAGTGCACTCACTATGTATTCTATCTTGACTGGAACTATATTTTAACATGCCTCCCCAAAATTGATATTATGTTAAATAAAATTTCATCTTTTTAAATCTTATAACTTTAACTCTCATCTATGTGATCTCAATGTACTTCTCTTTCTCAACATATCTACTATGTAGTTGTATTTACTACTCCTATGATTCAACACAAATTGGTAACTCTACAAAAATTTAAACCATTTTATGTGCTTCTAGTTCAAAATTTACATTGATTCTCGATAAATTACGGTACCTAATGACCAATATACAAAAAAAACTTATTTGGCAACAATTAATACACCCACTTATTCAATTTGCATATATATTTAATAGCATAAATTTATAACCATAAATTGAATATTTGTTCTTTATGTCATTTATCTTTCCAATAAAGTGCATGACCACTAGTCTCCCCTCTTGGCTTAACATTGCTCTAGTTGTTTTATTGCTATATTAATCTAATGAATTATTTGAGAATGAAAATGTGATTTAGTGTGGTCACAAGCCTTTATTTAATTAAAGACTTATGAAGAGTTGCTTCTTAAATACTCATTACAGGTGGTTGGGTTGTGATAAACCATTCCAAATTAATAGGTGTTTAGGTTAAAGCCCTCAAAGGTTGAGTTACACTTGTTATGAGCCTTGTTGAAGTATTGGACTTGTCTTGTGTGGAACCCACATTGGCTCATGTGATAATTATTATATAAAATTGATTGAATTCACATTAGTCACCCTTAGTGCTATGAGGCAATTAGTACATGATTGAGTTGAAGTTAACATTTCATTGTAATCATAACGATGTTGCACACGTAAAGCACTCTTGGGGTCATGAGGATTGATCTAATTGTCAAACATAATTTACAAATTCCTAAAGACTCATTTCCAAGTTGTTTTATCATTGCAACCTTTTACTACAACATATAGATGCTAATCACTCAACAGGTATTTGTTTCATCATGAGATGATTTGACCATATGTTTATGTATGGTTCACTAGGTTCTAGTGGTTAACCCTATATAGGTAATTGATATGTCAATTGAACTAGTCCAGGCAAAGTAAAATCATAAGACACTTTAATGTAGCATTACATTTGACCAACATCATCAACATCAAATTATCGTCGATAACATTATTAATAACAATTGCATGTTTACATGTTAGAATTTTTTGGAAATGGATTTTATATATCTTTAATTATTTTTAGCAAGTGCCACCAATGGATTTCTATTGTCATATAACATGAAATAATTAAAATAAGATAAGGGATTTTGATACCTAGCACATATTAAGCTAAACATGATACATCTAAATTGCATACAATAGTTACAAATTTTGAAGTAATTACAAGAGAACTACTTATATTCATTGCAATGAGATGTTTATAGTCACACAATCAATCTCTCTAGTAATTTAAGAGGCATGATTTCATAAATAATAAATGAGCTTTTTTTTACAAAGTTGTGAGCTATTGAATGGAATCAAAGTCTTTTAGCTATAGTCATTCATAGTTGCATAGAGCTCAAGAGTAGTTTTCATGGAAAATAGATTCAAGTTTTTCATAACATGGTTCTCTAGTATTTGTTATCCAAATAGAGAGAACATGTTATATGGTTGAGAAGGTGGCATGAAAAAACCTTAATTTGGATGTGAATAGAAATTCATGTGGGTGTTGTATATATGGTCTTGAATCTATAGTTCTAATTCAAACCTTGTTGGTTTAAAAAGACTTGTTATTATTGAGAGTCATATTTGACTTGTTCATGTCTTTGCATTTATAGTTGAATTAGACATTAAAAACTAAAAATTCCCTAATTCACCTAGAAATACCATATAGAAAGTAACCATGAAGATCAATGAAACCAAACATGCTCCTAAAGTGAGGGGAAAAGAGAATATGAAATATCATAAGTACCAATGAAGCTAAACATTCTACCCAAGTTCAAGGGAAGAGTAAGCAAAAGAATACAAACCCTAGTTTGCTGAATTAGGGTGACAAACTTTGACAAACCCTAGTTTGCCAAATTAGGGTGACAAACTAAATTCATCTTTTAAAACTTTGATATTCCTTTCAAACTAGGGTTTGTTAAATTAGGGTGACAAACTAAATTCATCTTTTCAAACTTTGATATTATTTTGAAACTAGGGTTTGTCAAACCCTAGTTTGGCAAACTAGGGTTTGATAGTTCTTTAACTGTCTCAAGAAATTTTTTTGTATTTTATTGACTGTAATGGAATGACATTTTTTCTAATGGAAGCCCCTATCAGCAAGCATATGGGGCCTTGAAATGTTGGCAAGCATATACATGAGTTCACGACAAGCATCCATTTCAAACGGCACTTGCATATACATAGAAACAGTGGCAAATTTATGCACCTGTGGGCTCGACGTGTATGCTAATGTGGGGTGTTCTCCTATCGTAGAGCTTACATATGTCCCCTTTGAACCTGCCACCTTCGTCTGGGTTCCCTGTTGCCTTCGTCTGCAGGTGGCTATCACCTTCGTCTGTGGGTTCTGTTGGGTTGAAATATTGACTTTCTTTTATAATGTTTCTATATGTTTTTAAAGACCTTTTTACATGATTTTGCAAGAACCTTATAGACATTACCCTTATTATATGTTGTTTCACATATACTTCTCAGAGACTTTAAACCTATGCTAATAAATGGAATATGGTGGTTATATTATCAAGTGGATGATTTAAATTATTGATATGCATGCAATATAGATATGATTTCATAAGTTTAATATGAAAGGTTATTTTGTGTATATATGTTGGAATAATTAACCTTGTGCAGCAAAGATATAGCATCCGGAAAGTAGTAATTGCAACAGAGTGCAGAACAGGGGAATTGATTAAAGTGCAGTCTAAGTGCCAGAAGTGAAGATCGATGGAGATGAACGTGGTCATCATGGAAGAATAAATGCAAGGAAGAAGAAGACTTGTTCTAGAAGTCTAACCACAGCTTATGTGTTTTCATTCATGAGCTATTGTATGGGATTTCTGTTTGAATATGACTCTGTTTCCTTTGTTCTAGATAATTAATAAGTTGATCTCAAAACTATATCCTAATATCCAGGGATGAATTGATGATCGCAATTAGTTAGAAGATTGCATACAACTCTCCCACTTTTGTATAAGTTAGGGGATGAGTTCATTGATTAGTTAGCTGTTATTTTTACTTTCTATCTATATAGCCATTACTCTATTTTTACAGTTATCTGTTATTCCAGACATGTTTTGATTTTGAATAAAATTTGAAGAAGATTGTGTTTTTGATATGAATTGAATTCAACAGCATGTCATGGGAAATGTGTGAAGATCTGAAGTAGATTTAGTTTCCAGAAGAAGTGAGATAGTTCCCTGAGTTAGCCACTCAAGGTAATAACTCTCGCTTCATACATTAATTTATTTATTTATGCATTTCTAGTAAGACTATTTCAAGTTATCTTATACATTGCATTGTGAAGTAAGTAAGAATTCATGATTGCTATTTCTGATAGTTGTGATTCATGAATAGAATGCATCATTGAAGTCCTCTGAAGGTTAGTGTTAAGTCTTTTTCTCATTCTATGTATTTCAAGTTAATTCTGTAATTCTCTGTTGAATATAGCTATCTTCAGCTTATGCCGGGGGTACCTGTAGCAACTAGGTTTTTAACTATTTTTGTTGTTCTTCCATTTCTCTGAACTCCAGTCAATTAAATTGATTAGAATAAGTTTGTATGAGATAGTTTATGATAGAAATGAATCCTGAAGGCATATATAGTGTGAGCATCATCATAAGCTTACGCTCCTTGGTAGATAATTCAATGTAGGAATGCAATGATAGAGTGGACTATTCAGTTAGGTTTAACCCTGGATTTTGTTTAAGTCTACAACACATTAGTTTTCCTCTATAATTTTGGCACTGTTGCTGGGGATGTTACTATCTTCATAGTCTCATTAGTTTTACATGCTTTTATAGTTAAATCTTGATTTTAGCATTAGATTTAATAAATTCATTTTTCAAGAAACACTAGGCATTCTACTAACACTATGCAAGACCGCTGAAACATAAAGCTCAAATTACTGTATGTGGAGGTAGAGAGATAACTGAGGTAGATTCCTCCCTTCAACTTCTCAGAATAACAAGGGCACAACTAATTTCAACAAATACACAATAGGAAGTGCTGAAGGAGAGTTTCCTTTTACATCTTCATCAACACCCCCTACATCTCATTCAGCTTCCTCCACTGCCACAGAAGGAACTTTCAGAACTATGGGAGATGCTGTAGTAGATGATCCTCCAGGACAACCAGTATTTGAATTCCCTATCCCAGACCAAGCATGGGTTGCTACTCTGAAAAATATACCACCTTCTGCATTTCTTATTTTCTACAGCTTGGTGACCGAAGATCCTGACACTTTCCTGTTCGAGTTCGATGTCTTGTGTAGGAGTTATGACTACACCACTGATCCTTATAGACTCAAGTTGTTCTCTGCCACACTAAAAGATGTTTCTTTAAGGTGGTTTAGGGGGTTGGGGAAAGATGTCATCCCAGACTGGGAGACCATGAAGACAAAGTTCTTGGCAAAATATATAGATTACTGCAGAGGACACGATAGGAGAAGAGATGACATTTTTAGGATGTCACAGAAAGAGGACGAACCACTAGAAGAGTATGTGGAAAGATTCTAGTTTACCTTGAAGAAAAACCTAGAATAGTTTGTCTAAAGAATCACTGAAGCTAATCTTTCTAAGGGGAGTTAATGATGACTGCATGGATACCCTCAACCTCATTGGAATAGGGGATATATCTCAACTTCCCTTTGAATATATCTATACAGCCTGTAGAAATTATTCTAGAACATTTTTTAGAAAACCAAGGGGAGAAAGAGCAGCCATCACAGGCAAGGCAACTTATGGAGTTTCAAGGGTAGAGATAAGTAACCTGCTAAACAACATGAAGGAGGACATTATTAGCCATATGACTACATAGCTGGACACTCTCCATATCAAGAAGAAACAAGAAGAGGCAGATGCAATGCTCACTGAGTACAGCCCCAACTATAGACAGAGGAAGGCCAGCTGTAAATGCAAAAGGGTGGCCAGCATCCAGCAAGAAAAGATTGAGAGGCCAAAATTGGAACAATTTGAAGGAGAAGATGGGCAACTATTCTTTATAGATTAGAGGAGACCTTGGCAGCAAAGGAAAGGTATGCCCTTTGATCCACTTAGTTTTAATTCTCCCTTTCCTGCTGTAAATCAGAAATTCTCTGCTTGGAATGCTCAACAATGGCCTGGTAACCCAAATGCATGGCAAAACCCCCAATGGCCTACTCCCCAATGGCCTACTCCACAAGCTAGTTGGAACCAACAACAACCTAACTCATGGCCACAACAAAATTTCCAAGCTCCCAACTATAACCCTCAGTGGCCTCCTCAGAAGGAACAATGGTAGCCTCAGTGGAACAAGGGACAACAATGGTAGCAAAATGCACAATTTCAGCAACCTATGATCCCATTCTATCTCTACAGCCACACCAGCCACCTTCTATCACCCTATATCTTGTTCACCGCATGCATATCATCTCAACTCATCCAAGTTGTTCACAATTTCCAAGGTATGTTAATTATTCATTTCCACTTCATATGTACATTCAATAACTTTCAATTATTACAACTAGATTTCTTTTTATATTCATGATTACTCATAGTTTATTTCATGCATGCAATGAATATTATCACTATTTCTTTTAATCACTTCTCTTCATTCTGTAATACCTGCCACATGAAGTGAGGTCACTTCACAATTAAGCTGGGGTGAGGGTTATTTTTGATTTTTTCCATTTGAAAAACATTTTCCTTTGAAAACCTTGCCTTTCAAGAAAACCAGACAAATATTCTACACCATGAACTTACCTTATTTTTCCAACAAGTGAATTAGTACCCTGAGGAAGTTATAGTGCAAAGGAAAGAAGAGGCTGATTGGTTCTTTTGGTGTGGTGAGCTGAAGCAATAGGAATTGAGCAACAAAAATTGACATTGTGTAGAAAATTGACACTGTAGAGTTTGCAATTCATAGCGGTAATGGGAGGAGACATTATTAGAACAGAACCTTTAGCACATAAGGAACTACTAGAGGATGTGATGGTTCTCCCGCTCTTCATGAGACTAGGTTGGTTAGATTACTTCCTAAAATTGATAGAGTTTGAAGATGATATGATGAAAGAATTTGCATTTACTCTACAGTATGATGAAGCAATGGTGAAGGGGTTAACTATAGATGCTTCTGAGTTAGTTATTGCTCAAGTCACAGGGTTGCCATGGATAGGGTTTGAGCACACAGCTAGAGCTAATGCAGTTGCGGCTAGGGAGAAGTTCTGTGAAAGAGGGGAACACCTGGATTCTACCACACAAGATACCAAATGATTATCTCTTCCCTTCTTTTGGGGGAAATGTGCCAATTATATTATAAGGTATATTACTTGTGATGGTAGATACAATATGCTATATATTGCACAACTTAAATTGCTCAACCATTTATGACATGAAAAACTTGTCAATGTTCCAAACTATATGTATACTATGTTGAAAAGGATGTCTTCAGAATATCAGAGACAACAGTCAGACACTACTCTTTCCCACCATTGTTTAATAGTTCTACTAATAAAAAGGAGTTTAAGGATTCAGTACCCATAGATTGGATGGGACACTTTTAAACAATGTGTAGACATTTCAACACTTTTAGAGGCACCAAAACCAGAAGATGAAATTCCATATGAGCCTGATCCTCCTCTTGAAACTGAGCAGGAAGAGCCACAACATGAGAACCCTCTAGAGTTTAGGTCTGTATCAGCTGAGGAACCCTCAACATCTGCCCCTTGAACTAAAAGAACCACTCCTTCAACATCTAGTAAGGAAAAGAAGAGTAGGAAGGGAGTGAGTACACACAAGAGTGCAACAAAAGAAGGAAGTGTAGGAGAAAAGAGGAAGAAGGGGGACAATAAAAAGGGGAAAAGGTAGATAAGAAGGAAACAGTCACACCTAAATGCTCAGGGAGGTTAAGGAGGCAAGGTGCCAAAGAACAAGTTGTTGAGAAATAGAGAAGAGGGGACAAAAATATAGGCCAGCAGGACAATGATCCAACTCCTTTGAATCTAGATTCAGATAGAGGAGAAAACCCCCTTGAGGATGTCTCTGCAGATGCCTGTGAAAATGTTGATATGCCTATAAAGAAAAGAAAGTATATTTCTTCTTCTAATTCTGAGTCAAAAGACTTGTTTACTATAAGAAAGATGGGTAAACTTGTGCCAGATGATTCTGCTAAAGAAGTTTTTGATGTTCCTAGAGAAAGGAATGATGAAATGTTGAAAAAGAAAATGAATTATTAGAGGATAGAGATATCAGGAAGAAACTTCAAGAAGCCTTGAACAGAATAAGATAGCTGGGGGAACAGGTAAGGGGTTATGAAGAAAAAGATAAAGAGAAAGAGAGAAGAATTTAGGAGTTGGAGGAGAAGATCCAAACTTATGGTCATGGTTCTAACTTAGACTTGTTGGCACATTTGGCTAAAAATAAAACAAAAATTGAGAAAGAAGTACTTACTCTCCAACCTCCAGTGACAAGGACCCTATAGTACCATACTACCCTATCTTTGGGCTTTGAGCTAATGAAATTGACTGATAAGACTAAGCAAGAAAAAGAGAATTGGGAAAAATAAAAATAAAGTTTCAATGCATCAGTTATAGAAAAGGATTTGATAATCAAAAGGTTGGAGGATAGTCTGGCAGAAGTTATTGATAAAGCCAAGCAAATCATTGGATGCAGACCTCCACCTAGGGTTTATGCATTATTTCTAAAAGAGAAATTCCTTAGTTTTTAGTTTAATAGATTTATCAATAATCAACCTGAATTGCATTCAAGGCACATTTTTTGCAATTATTTCAAAGAGGTCAGTTTAGAAGAACAAGACCAGTTGTGTGAATACTATCTGCACAATTACTTGATGGATGAAGACATAGAATGGAACCCATGCGTCTATGTTGGAGACCTATAGATCAGAGCACTAATGTCACACTTTAAAAATGAACAACTCAGGGGAGCACTGATGGACCAATATGAGGAGTAGAAAAAGAAGGAGCCATTGCTAATTAGGAAAGAAGCCTTAGAACCTGAAGTGATCTTGACCCAATGGCTAACATTACTTTCTCATATGGGTCTAGGTAAGGTGATCATGGATTTAAGACTCAAGGATCACAGAAGAATACAAAGATTAGTAGTGTCCGTCATTCAAAATTATCAAAGGTATGTGCAGAATAGGTGGAATAGCCTAACTCCAGAATTGCAAAAGAAGGAACCCCACTCTTTCCACAACTTCATGAATATGTTCGAGAGGTTACACAGGTACATCCAGATCTCAGAGCAAAAGGGAGTATCATGGTTGCCTCTTACTTATCAACCTCCTATCCTTCTTTACCCAATGCCACACTAGATAGGAGGGAGAAGTGATAAGTGTAGGCATGCTGAGCTAAACAGGATGGAGAGAGTTGCATGTTATAATAGATTCTATCTCAAACAAGGAGGATTCAAAGAAAACATGGACCTCAGAAGAACCACTTTACATTATAACCTTTTGCCCTAGATGTTAGTTCCTTGGTTTTGCTTAGGGACAAGTAAAAGTTTAAGTTGGGGGGAAATGTTGGGTTGAAATATTGACTTTCTTTTATAATGTTTCTATATGTTTTTAAAGACCTTTTTACATGATTCTGCAAGAACCTTATAGACATTACCCTTATTATATGTTGTTTCACATATACTTCTCAGAGACTTTAAACCTATGCTGATCAATTGGTGGTTATATTATCAAGTGGATGATTTAAATTATTGATATGCATGCAATATAGATAAGATTTCATAAGTTTAATATGAAAGGTTATTTTGTGTATATGTGCTGGAATAATTAACCTTCTGTAGCAAAGACACAACATTTGGGAAGGAGTAATTGCAGCAGAGTGTAGAATAGGGGAATTGATTAAAGTGCAGTCCAAGTGCCAAAAGTGAAGATTGATGGAGATGAACGTGGTCATCATGGAAGAATAAATGCAAGGAAGAAGAAGACTTGTTCTAGAAGTCTAACTGTAGCTTATGTGTTTTCATTCATGAGCTATTGTATGGGATTTCTGTTTGAATAGGACTCTGTTTCCTTTGTTCTAGATAATTAATAAGTTGATCTCAAAACTATATCCTGATATCCAGGGATGAATTGATGATCGCAGTTAGTTAGAAGATTGCATACAACTCTCCCACTTTTGTATAAGTTTGGGGATGAGTTCGTTGATTAGTTAGCTGTTATTTTTACTTTCTATCTACATAGTTGTTACTCTATTTTTACAGTTATCTGTTATTCCAGACATATTTTGATTTTGAATAAAATCTGAAGAAGATTCTGTCTTTGATATGAATTGAATTCAACTGCATGTAATGGGAAATGTGTGAAGATCTAAAGTAAATTTAGTTTCCAGAAGAAGTGAGATATTTCCTTGAGCTGGCCACTCAAGGTACTAACTCTCACTTCATACATTCATTTATTTATTTATGCATTTCTAGTTAGACTGTTTCATGTTATCTTATACATTGCATTGTGAAGTAAGTAAGAATTCGTGATTGCTATTTCTGATAGTTGTGATTCATGAATAGAATACATCATTGAAGTCCTCTGGAGGTTAGTGTTAAGTCTTTTCTCATTCTGTGTATTTCAAGTTAATTATGTAATTCTCTGTTGAATATAGCTATCTTTAGCTTATGCCGGGGGTACCTATAGCAACTAGATTTTTAACCATTTTTGATGTTCTTCTATTTCTGTGAACTCTAGTCAATTAAGTTGATTAGAATAAGTTTGTATGAGATAGTTTAGGATAGAAATGAGTCCTGAAGGCATATATAGTGCGAGCATCATCATAAGCTTATGCTCCTTGGTTGATAATTCAATGTAGGAATGTAATGATAGAGTGGACTATTCAGTTAGGTTTAACCCTAGATTTTGTTTAAGTCTACAACACATTAGTTTTCCTCTATAGGTTCCTTTCACAGCTGCACAAAAAAACTGACATTTGAGAGTTTTAACCTATTTTTAAAAAAACATTAAAATAATGCCTTTGATTGAAGAGCCTCTTCTATTGAAGGTATTATTTTATTATTTTTATTTGGCGCTCAATTACCTTTGTTTGAAGACCTCCTTCAAACAAAGGTTCTAATATTTTAAGCTTTTATAAGGCTGACAAGGCCTTCATTCAAAGGAAAGACCTTCGAATGAAGGTGCCTGCTAGAGATTTTTTGGCACCTTCAATTTTTCTTCGTCCACAAAAGTGTAACCCACTATTTTGGTTTGACCCATGGAAAACCCAAGAAGGGAAAAACCACAGTGGGGATTAGCTCACAATATAAAGTAATATTAACACTGAATATAATAGGGCTCACTACCCAAAAGAAAGAAAGGCTCACTGCTAGAATAGAAAAGAAGATAGAGAAGAGTGTTACAATGAGAAAACCATCTCAATGCAATAGAGAAGTCCACCACAACATCACCAACACCTTCACAATCTTACTAAAGAATTGTAGACACCTTCTGCTCACTACATCGAGTAATCTAACACATGAAAGCTTGCACTGCACTTTACAAATTTGTACTCTACAACTCTATAATTTTCATCTCACACATGAGACACTTCTATCTTTTTTATCCCTCAACAACTCAACACCTATTTATACTATCTTCAACCTTGAAAATATTCTCCAAGGTCAGTAGTGCACCTTAACCATGTAAATTCAAATTAGGTCAGCACCAAAACATTCCTGTGATGGAAATGAATGAGGGTGGAGCACAACACACCTTAGCTTGGACCTAAGTCCACTCATACGTGCCATGCCATGCTTCCACAATCATCAAGGAAAATCCATAATTAGTGTAAACACCCAAGGTCGGATGAACCTATGTTAACACCATAATCATTTAAGAACACACTTCCTCAAAACCAAAGATGACTTGCAGACAACACACCATGCTTGAACACAATGTAGAATAACCCACAAACACCCAAAAATCTAACAAATTCCTTTGCAACAATTTTCACTTGAAGAAAGTACACACCCAGTATACTCAAACATCTCTGCCATAAAATGCAACTCAAGAAATCAACTTGCAGATTGCCAAACCATGAACAACTTCAACTAAAGGTAGATATGAACCTTATCAATACACTTCCAAAACTGCAAGACCTGAAACCACTATGTAGAGAAATATAAAGCAAAGAAATTTCTCTCAGACACCTCTGCAATACATAGTTCACACACAGGTGAACACACCTTCCTTAGTACAACAATCCAACACACCAAATTCTGAATACAACACCTCTGAACACCTCTAATCAACATATCCAAACTATACAAGCAAATCTTCAACATAGAAGAAATGCAGAGCAAAACCAGAACACCACTCTATATGCCAAAACACCTTTACAACACATTGTTTTCTCTTTTATTCAAATTTTCTCAAAAGCACTTGGAAACCAAGCACTAGAAACATATCATCAACATCTTCAACACTTCTCTTGCAATAATCTCTTGCTCATACAATTGACACCAATGACCACACAAACTTGTTGACATCAATGACAACACCAACTACGCATACTTGCAACAATGAGGATCTTAAAACCTATCATACTTCCATCATCACTCATGAAATACCATTGAAACTAGGAGTCAAACCATTTCACCAAAGGTAGAGACTTGTTAATGCTTTGCTAGAGCCACTAATCTTTCAAGAAGTGAAAAAGCTGTTAGCAGCTAGGATCATTTTTCTAGTACGTCATTCAACATGTGTGGATAACTTTGTGCCTATCCATAAGAAGAACAATGAAATAAGATTGTGTGTAGATGTCAGAAACCTAAATAGAGCTTCATAAAAGGATACTTATCCTTTTCTATCACTAGATGAAGTGTTGAAAATTGTTAATGGATCTCAAATGATGTCATTCCTAGATGGTTATTGAAGATACAACCAAGTGATGGTTGAGTATGCCGACAAACTAAAGATAGCCTTCACCTGCAAATGGGGAATATATGTATATCGCAGGATGCCATTCGGCTTGATCAATGCTGGTGCAAATTTCCAACAAGCAATGTATATAGCCTTCAAATTTGGTTAGTTGGTAAGTGTATCATCATCTACATGGATGACCTAACCATATTCTCCAAGAAGAGGGAGGATCACATTTCAGATTTAAGGAAGATTTTACAATGATGTAGGGACTACGGTATCTCTCTTAATCCCAAGAAGTGTATTTTTGGGGTAACTGAGAGAAAATTGTTGGGTCATATCATTTCAAAATAAGGTATATCAATAGGCCCTGATAGAGTTCAAGATATCCTCAAAATTCAGTCACCTGCTAGCAAGAAAGAACTCAAATCATACTTTGGGAAGATTAATTTTGTAAGGAAATTCATAATAGGGTTTGCTAAGATTGTCAGACCATTGAACACCATGTTGAAACAAGATACTAAGATTGAATGGACACCTGAGGCAAATAAATCCTTCTCAGAAATCAAACAAGCTATTGTAGATGCCCCGGTACTTGTAAGTCTAGATTATACTCTGCCATTCTTTATTTACTCTTTTGCTTCAGAACATACATGTGCAATAATGTTGACTCAGAAGAAAGGGCCTACTAATGAGCACCTGATTGCATTTATGAGTACTCCATTGAAGGACACTGAGCTTCACTATAACAATGTAGAGAAACAAGCTTATGCATTGGTGAAGGTAGTCAAGAAATTTTTCCATTATATCTTAAGGAGCAAGGTGAATTCTATTGTCCCCAATGCTACTGTCAAGTCATTACTAATGTAGAGTGAGTTAGGAGAATGAAGGGGAAAGTGGCTCACAATTTTACATGAATTTGATCTAGAGATACAACTAATGAAACTAGTGAGAGGACAGGCCCTCACCAGAACTATAGTAGAGACTGGCCCAGATTTAGTTTCTCAGCAGTATGTGTTAGAAGACATATCTCAAGACAATTGGTACAGTGCTATTTTGTTCTATTTGCGTAATCACCAATGCCCATCTCATCTAGATTCTATCCAGAGGAGAGCTCTAAGGTTGAAAAGAAACAACTTCATGATCAAAGAATCAATATTATACAAGATAAATCATGAAGGGATCTATTTGCGATGCCTTAACAAACCTAAAGTTTCCTATGTCTTGGCTAGTTTTCATGAAAGATACAAGACACAATTCTGGTCTATTCACTGCCAACTAGATTTTGTGAGCAAGATATTACTCGCCCACCCTTTTCCATGATGCTCATACACATGTACAAACTTGCCATGTTTGTCAGACTACTTCCACAAAAGAAAGGAATGATGCAATGCCTTTGCACAATGGGGTCTGGACTTTATTGGTATGATCAATCCATCTTACTTTGTAGGCCATAGGTATGGTATTGATTATTTGACTAGGTGCTTTGAAGCTTAGGCATGTAAACAATGCACTATAGAGGTAGTAATAAAATTCTTTGAAGAATTTATAATCACCAAGTTTGGCTATCCATTTTCTCTTGTTTTTGATAGTAGTCCTACATTTTCATCACTGGGTTACTCTAATTAGGCATTTGATTATGGGATTATACTAAAATTTTCATCCAATTATTACCCCTAGGGTAATGGTGTCGCTAAGTCTACAAATAAGAATTTGTTGGAAGTCCTCAATTGACAAGAACCATAGGGAATGGCACACTCAGCTTAGGTTTGCTTTATGGGCCGATAGGATAAGAAACAAGGCTTCCTTAGGAACTTCACCCTATCATTTAGTTTATGGACTGGGGCCTATGTTTCCCATACATTTGAGGATACCCATCTTGAAATTCATGCAAAATTACCTAGAGTCAGATGACAAAACTTTTGCCTGCCTGACATAGTTATTGCATTTAGAGGAAAAACGAGATACAACTATTGAAAATTTTGCCAAACATCAAGGCATTGTAAAACATTAGTTTGATAAGAGAGCCAAGATAAAATATTTTCACATCTCAGAATTAGTCTCGTACTAGGATAAAGCTCATGAGAAGAAGGGAGAACATGGTAAATTTGATAAACTTTGGTTAGGTTCCTATCAGATTGCTGAGATTTTGTGAGATAACACATATCGATTGAAAATACTTATTGGCAAAGATCTCCCACTACCTGTTAATGGGTAGTTCTTGGAGCACTATTTCTAGGCTTAGGAGGCACATGTGCCCTCCTCTTTGTGTATATAATTTTCTTTTCTGTCCTTTTGCTTTGGTTAGTATTAGTTGTTTGCTTTGGTTCCCTTTTCTTGATTTCTTTTGTTTTTTTTGTCTGGGGTCATGCAATTTTTTTGAATAAGATGGCAATTGTAAGGCATCCCAAGAGGTGTTCTCTAGGACTATAGATTCCTAATTTCTTTGAGAAATAATGGTCCTAAAATTGGAAGTGTACTATGGGTACCATTGTTAATTCTAGATAGCATGATACTTGTTCTTGGGAGATGAGTCATTGATTTAGTTTGACTTGAAATGTTTTAAGATCTTATACCTCTTCACATCTTAATGATCATAAAGTTTTTAGGAAAGCCTTTGTGATCTTGTATTAAGTGAAAAATCTTAAGATCTCACCTTTGCCACCACTATGATTCCCAACCAACGAAGTTGAAATAATACACATAGCCCATGTGGAAAAATAATGTGCTATAAGGGTAAGAGATACTTCTTAGTACTCTTATCAAAGTTGAATTAATTGAATCATCAAATAAGCAAATAAATCAAAAGGCAATACTTCTTAGTACTCCCATTATATGCATCAACTAGCTGGAGGATTCAAGTATCTCTATCAGGGCCATAGATGCCTCTCTGGTAGTAGAGCTATACTTGAGTGGAATCATAGAGACAACCTCGTCGGGGCTATATATGCTTGACTGACAGTGAGGCAGTGTCCAGGTAGTTCATGAGGTGAGTACATCATTCATGTAGCTTAATTCAAGAGAACTTGGATGATCTTGGTTTCCAAGGGATGGGAAGGAATGCATGTTCACACACTTGGGTCTTTAGAATATGGATGGTTACTCTGGCTCTTGACTTAAGATTTCATGACCTTGTTTTCATGTTTATTTAGTTTGATAAGTGGGAAACTTAGAGCTTTTGGGTTCGTAACTACTGTTTATCTTAGAAATTCTCTAGATCATTTCCCCAGTAGAGTCTCCATCTGTTGTGCCCTACACACATGCCTAATTTTATCAAAATGGATACCCCCTCTTTTGCTTTGGCTCGAGCCTTAGCTTTGCTTCCTTATGCTTTGAAGAAAATGAAAGTCATGCTTTGAGTGAGAATTTGCATAAAATGGTGTCATTTAAATGATGATTTTATCTTCTTGGAAGCTTATCTTTGTCTTCATGATGACTTTTGTGGAGTTTTGGGTTTGGCTTTGTGCAAGTCAAGATGAAGAAAACCTGCTTTTTCACCCTTTGCACTAGTTTTAGGTCCTATTGGATATTGTACTAAAATTGGATGTTACTAGATATGTTCGGTGTCCCTTAGAAGTCCCACATGGGGCTAGTTGTTCCCTTTGGGGCTGAAAAGTGGGCCTTTTCACCCTTGCTGGATATTTGCAAAGCTTTCGATGCCTAGTGGATATTATCCACTTGCCCTCCTTTTACCTGCATATCTGGTGACCATTAAACCCCCAATTTCTACATGAATAGTGCTTGCCACTCTGTCTACAGTACAGAGGCATTTATGGCAAGACTATCAGGGGTATAAATACAAAATTCTAGCTATTTTCACCATTTGCATTCAAAAACTCAGTTATTCAGAGCTCTTGACGATCTTTAGTCACCTCCCATCTAATTTCTTTTGCATTTGAGATCTACACAATGTTGTTTGAGCAATTTCTGCATCATCTTTGAAGGTCCAATTCATATTTCTCAACTTAAACCAGGTCAATGGTTTATTCTTTCTCCTTTCCATTATGTTTGGATTGCTATTTATATTTCTCTACTTTTCATGAAAATTGGTAAGGGGAGTCGGATAAGTTCATTTGGATTGCAAAAATAGATGGTGTGTGCTGGAAAAACCCTAGTATGCTTGTGGTTTGATTGTTCATAGGGTTTTTATTTTGGTAATGTAATGTCTATCAAATAAGATTTGTATGAAGATTTAGATCTTAGGGTTTTAAACTTTCATAATGTTGTTTCAAACTAGGTTTGATCCTAAGATTGCTGGTAAAACTTGATTGTGGAAGAAATACAATGTGTAGAATATGTCACGTAGGGTTAAAAAACTTTGCCTCTACTTTAACTTTCAAAAAACTCTTGTAGAAAAACTACCCTAAAGTGGGAAAATCGTATATGCGAGACTTTTGGCCCTATTGGATATTATCCATTAGGTGCCCAATTCCCCACTTTATCCTATAGACCCCCTTTGACCCACCAAAAATGTTAAGGCTCATAACCCTTATTGTTTGCAAGTGTTTGGCTAAGTGGTGGATATATCCACTAGAAGGCCTTTTCCCTGCTTTATCCGGTAAGTACCATTTCACCTGCTTTACTGCATTTGACTACCAAGAGAAATTTTGCAAAGATTTCACTGGATATAGGATATATCTGGTAGAGGTTGTTTCACCCGCTTTATCTGGTAGAGGTTACTTTCCCCACATATCATGTTGACTACGGAAGTCCCACTTATCCTGTACAAGGATTTTGACCTACTTTTAGCACAGGTAACTCAGTTCATCCTATACAAGTCAAATTACCAGGTTTAGGTTTATTACTTCACATTATCTAGTCAATTCAAATGCTTTATCTTTTATGATTGATGTGAAGATTGATATGGTAATATGTTAATGTTCATATCTAGTAGGAGGGCAAAATCCCACTTTTTGTGGGAACTGATCAAATTTAATGTCTAGATGGATGCTATATGTTAGGAATTCATGAAAATGTCTTGTTTCAATGATTTAAGTGAATTTCTAACCAAAGTGATAAGTTAGACATGTTAAAATGATATTGAAAAGGTATTCATTAAGGCACTGTATGTAGGATAGATGTCTTCCCAAGCTACCATCATGAAGTACGAGTTTAAAGGAGTTCCCCTTGTCTCAAAGATCACTTCCAACTAGAGCAATATTATGGATACAGACATAGGCCATGTGGACTTAGAGGACTTCAAGATAAGAATATTTGGTAATAATCCTACCAAATGGACTCACAAGATTAGAGACAATGAGATAGCACAAGCTATAGGATTCCCTACTGTTGTCCATTATTTAGAGTTGATCATGGCATGTGTAGAGAGATACCACCCTCAAACAAGGAAAGCGGTTACTCAAGATGGAAGAATCATTGTCAATTTCACCATAGAGGCCATATAGGAAGCCTTTGACACCCCTATCTACCCAACAATAACCATGATTGACAAAGATAACAATTAAAGGATGTATGATCAGGATCTTGAGAGGTGTAGAAAAACCATCAATGACACCTGGATGAAGGTAAGGACTGCTATGTCCAAGGTGCCTCATTTCCTTTATAGAATTGATTTTAAACCAGAAGTGGGTACTTGCTGACACTTCTGAGAAGAGTTATGGGGATAGATTCGGAATCAAACTTTCAACCATGGATGTTTGACTATGTGGAAGAGGTACTAAAGGGTGATAGGAAGATATACTAGGATTGAATCATTAGTGCTAATATCCACGAGGTTTTCTTAGCCCTGAGTGATACCATAATTTTTCATATCTCTTCCTATGTGGTGTACATGTTATCTAGGAACTTTGTGTATCTTGGGCTAACCAACTTAGGGATAGTTGGGAATGTGGATGGTGAATTGAAAGTTTATGACTGTTACCCACAACTACATCTTGAGAACTCCCTGGTACACTATAAGAGGGTGAATGATGCATTCACAATGCACATCACTAGGATGCTGCAAGGGGACATGTCAAGGAGAATATTCTTAGAGGCACCTAATGCGGTTCAAAACTATGGGTATTGATACATTCAATTCCCCAAGTTCACTTACATTAGAGTACAAGGTTTTAGAGGATCGCCCTATAGGCTTCCAAAGTATCCCAATGACAAGGTGGTTCTATTAGAGATAACTAGGCAGCTATGCACATGTTATAACATGCTCAAGGACTTGCATAGAGCTGCAATAAAGTTCCCCATCATTCTAAGGATGGGACTATTTACCTGTATTACCATTGGTGCAACAAAATCTTCTAATGTGGAACTGCAACAGTTGCATTTAAATTTCTACAAGGCTTACTCACATTTTGATCCATTTGGTACTTTGGAACAACATGTCAGAAGGAAGCTCTTTCACATAGAACAGCTAGATTGCATAGATGAACATGAGGTAAAGAGAAGATGCTCAAGGTTGTCCCTAAATTTTAACAAGAAGTTTCGTATCACCCCAGCGCCAGATCAACTACTTGATGATGGTATTGTGATTTAAGAAGCTGAATGGAGAAGAGTCTTTGACCATCTGATCCCTCCTCCTAATTGGGCAGAAGCAGAAGATAACTCTCTTGAGAATACTATGAGAAATCCAATTAAATACAATAGAGCTTAGGTGGAGGTACAAGTGGCACAACTTACTACTGCTAGTGCACCATTGATAGATAGAAATCCCCAAGAGGAAAGAGACAATGACAATAAAAAAGATGAACCCATAGAGGTCATAGAACTAGAGCCTACAACACAAGAAGGTAAGGCTGATAGGAAGGAAACAAAAGATGAAGTGCCTCTGGATAAGAAGAAATATAAGGACAAGGTTGTAAAAGATTCCAAGGAGAAGGTAATGAGGGGTAGCATCTCCCCAATCAAGACAAGAACCTCTAAGAGGAAGCCTACGCAAAGTGGAGAAGTTGAGGGATCCAAACCAAAGAAGGTTAAGGTTACTAAGAAGGCCCCAAGCCTAAAGATCACACAAGACCCTCCAAATGTAGCTATTGCCACTTCAGTCCCTTTGCCTACAGTCATTACTTCCCCTCAAACATCCAATGCACAAACCTTTTTTGTGTCCTCTCTTCCACCTATGTTTGATGCACCACCTTTCTCAGTTGCTCCCTTGGTTTTCATAGTACATGTTTTTGCTGCCCCTACCTCTATTGCACCTTCTTCCTCTCCACCATCTTCTCCTCCATTATCATCCATTGATGTTCTCATTCCTTCATTCCCCCTATTTTCTCTTTCCACTCCACTTTCTGTTTCCTCTATTCCATCCCTTTCATCTCTTGCATCTCTTCCCTTGCCACCCATTTCATCTATCATATCACCTCCATCTTTCTCCTTGCCACCTCTTAATTTGTCCACTCCCATTTTCATTCCTTCCATTTGTTGTAGTCTATCCATCTCACCTTCTCTTAGATTTGCAACATTTGCAAATCTCTCCAGGGTACAACTATCGAAAGTGGTGATAGGTCCATTCATTTCAATAAACAATAGTTTATCCCAACCATTCTGGACTATTGATGTTGTCCTAGAGCCTTCATCCCCAAAGGTACCCCTACTAGAGGGTATTGAAAAGGTTTGTGCTGAAATTAGTATAACCAGTGAAGAGGTCCACATACAAGATGCTCCTAAAAGTCCTCGTATGGATTTGAACACTATAGAGATTGTAAATCTTGATGATAGTCCTCCACAAGGTGAGTCTGACCAAACTACATTTGACAAGGCTCAGAAGGATACATGAGAGTAGATAAAATAGATTAGGTTCCCTGCAAAGGCTGATGCAAATATTCCTGGGGAGGATAGTACAAAAAAAGGGAATGACAGTAGTAGATAACAATGATTCCTTGAATAAAGAGGGTGATCAATTAAAATCCCCTACACATTCTTTGAAAGCTCCTAAATGGCTATAGCAGAGGCTACAAGGTAAACAAACTCAAATTGAAGTTGTTGACCTAGATTTATATAGCTTTCTTTCCTGGCTTGAAAAGAAAAAGAAGCAGAAACAAGCAAATGTCCACTCAAGGATTTATAAGGATGCTTCTAGATCAAGAGTTGTTGAAGTTGCAGTGCCACCAGCACAAGCAAATAAAGAAGGAATCAGGCCTGGAGAATATAATATCTCAACAATAAACCTCTAACCTACCTTAAGGCTTCAAGAGATTGAGGAATTCAAAGATTATTTCTTTACGATTATGAGAACAATGGATAAAGATGAACTGATGAAGAAGCAATTAAAGCATCAAAATGAAGAGCTCCATGCCTGCATTAGGTACTTAATCAATCCTATGCATATTGAACATGACACTGCTATTGCCCCTTCCATTCTTTCAAAGGAAGAACTAGAAAATTTTGATAAGATAAGAAAACTTTCTTCAGTAACCAGGGAATGGTTGATCAAGATTTACACAAAAGGGTGTGAAGTGATTGATGAGCTCAGTGATATGCAGAAGGATTTTTGTGCTTTGAAGGAAGACTGGGAGGCCATAATTAAAGAAAGTGAGGATTATGATGAATATTACTCACATATACACCCTAGGGTCCTAGCAATGAGTAAGCTACTTGAGGAAGTTCTCATCCAAGAGAACATTTTGATGAAAGATAAATTGCATATGCCCTTCCATTGGCTTGAGATGTTGAAGCTCAGAAGAGAAATTATTGATAAGGCAAAGATTGAGGGTGAGTCAGCAAAGAGCTAACTTTTGGAGGCCATCTATGGTTTCAATGATCTGCTCAAAGCTTTGATAGGATTATATCTAGATGAAACTGTAGCTATAGATGTACAAGAGTGTAAGAAACAACTAGGTCTATCATTACAGTGAGATTCTTCTTCCTATAGTACAACAAACATGAACAAAGATAGTAGTTTGCAAACATAGATAAAAGAGTTTAAGAAAAGCAAAAGAGCTAAATTTGCAACTTATCATGATTATCTAGATTAGTTGACACCCTCAAATTTAGGGCAAATTTTGTAAAGGATCCTTCTCTAGGAGAGATCAATCCTATGCTTGAGGCCCTGATGGCATATAGGAAGGAGGCTGAAAAGAGCAAAGTGACAGTTGATGACAGTGTCCTTGAGGATTAGTAGTGAGAAGAGTCAGTAGAACAAAAGTCAAATCCCAAATGTAGCTAGCATGCCTCCATCAAAAAGTGCCATTTATTCTCTTTTGACTTGTCAACTCTTAGTAAAAGTGATTTGTCTTATTAGACATATCAAAAACTTGCTATTTTGTCCTATTCAATTAAGTTGAAAAGTTAGATTTTCATCTTTTTCCTAATAGACAAAATTAATTCCAAGATTGTACTTGTCTAATTGCCAAAATTAAATGTTGTTAAATTTGAGCCCTTGGTGTTGGATTAATCCTCACCATCCATTGAAAAACTTAGTATGCCTGCTCCTCTATCTAAGAGCAGTCATTTTCTCTATTTTGTAAGGTTGGAACAATGAATTGTTGAGACTCTACCAAAATTCTGAATCAATACAAATATATCTACAAGCATTGCTACTATATTTTGTCATTGTGTTATGTGACTTTGGATTTCATGGTTCATCTCTATCCAATGTTAGATAAAGTTTAGTTATAGTTTGGATGTATGCTTTAGGTATTTGATGACCTCTGGTTCATACCATTTCTATCTTGCTGATTGTAAGTTACTTTGCATGGTTAGTTTGAACCCATTTTATAAATTTAGTTCAATTGCATTGAATTGATTAAGCTAGATGCTAGTAATTGGGTGTTTAATGAATTTATGCAATTTGAAAATCTTTGTTACCATTAAAGATTGCACTATTTCTGAAGCATTGTGGGAAACTTGGTTAAACAAAAATTGGTTTTAGGGCATTTTGTCTATTTGAATTAAGTCATCCACTATGATTTGTTCTTAGGATTTTCCTATTTCTTTTCCTATCCCTTATCCTTTTAAATTTTATTTGAAAGCTAGTATATTTAGCTCAAAAACATCAAATCATTGATAAAACAAATGAAGTTTTTAGATTTCACAGTCTAAATAACTTAGGGTTTCTGCATACCTACAATTGTCATCATTTATAAAACCCTATATTTCATGTAAGTCTCCTTGACTAGAGCAACAAAACATATCCAACTAAGTTATCCTGCAAGTCAAGACCTGACAATATAAACCTTGGGGTAGTCTTTTTCTGGGTTTTCTGGGATTAGATTCCTTTCAAGAGAGGTGAGATACTCTGTATTTCATCTACGTTGTTGTGTGCAAAAACACCCATCAATAGTACACTATACACCCAATTGAGCACCAACTCAATGTAATGAAGCACCAACCTCAAGAGGCACCAACCCCTAAATTCACACAAAAACTTGTATGCAAACAATGATTCTGGTATGTTTGAAGAAACCCTTAAACTTATTACAACTTCTTTTATACACACATTGATTTTAAAATGTTTGAAGATGAATGTAATAAGTCTGACTTGGACTGTAACCTTTGCATTAGCCCTACCAAGTGTGTTATTACCGATCCATGTATTTCTAAGACAATTGCCCACATATATAATGGAGGTCTTGCAGTGCCACTATGGAAAGCTCAAAATCTTACACAAGCATAATGTATTTAATAAGCCTTTCACTCAATGCTCATGTCTTTGAACATTTTTCCAACCTACACAAACCTTCACACTCTGTAATCTTCTCTTCAATCAACCTTTTTTTCTCAACCTTTGAACATCTGCCTCTGTATGAGATATATTATTCAACAAAAGAAAGTATTTTGTTATTGAGATCATGATATATGTATCCCTACACATTTTTGTAGGATTCTAGTACAAGTAACTACCTTCAAAATGATGACAACAGAGAGTAACTTCCACAATTAATATAACTGCTTTGTAAACCAAGGTATTACAACTTAAACAATCTTTTATGTAGGGTTTGCCTTTGATTTTGTGTTTCTAGGAAAGAATGGATGATTTTCATCACAAATTTCAACTTTAGTTTCATTCCCTCTTCATCAAAATTGACCTCCCTATTCGACAATTACCTTAGATACAGTCCTTTTATATCACAACGAATGTGTAGCATAATCATTGACTTAAACCTTGATGGTGAGGTATTCAAGTGTAAAAACTTTAGGTGAGTCATGGAAGCACTATAAAAATGACTTGAAGACTATAATAACCATCATTGTAGACTTCCACATTGATGCTTCACACTGCTTTTCTCAGTATATATCTGGCAGATTAAAAACTACACTTCACACTGCTTTTCTCAGTATATACCTAGCAGATCAAAAACTAAATATGATCAAGGACCGAATAGATGCAGATATAGTATATATCAAAATATTTATCTTATGTCAAGGATCCAGAGTCTTCTCAAAGCTTATCTCAGTAACATAGTGTTCTCAAAGTTTAGATGCAGAGTCTTCTCAAAGTTACATCAATGACAATCTATGACAATCCAACAATCTTCTCTATCTCCAACAATCTTCTCTATCTCATCAATGACAATCAAACATATGTTTCATAGGGCTTCTTCTTATAATATCAAGTTCAAACCTTCCTAGCTATTAAGAATATTTCTTAAAAAGTTTATTGCCTCATTGTTAATTTCATTATTGTCCTCAAGGAGTCTTCCATTACTTGATTTTTTGACAAAAATTATGTTTATGTTTTTCTTTATCTTTATTTGGTAACTTCATGACTATTTATCCTATAGGATTTTTTCATGGCTTTTCCTCTCTTAAATCATGTGTTTTTTGAACCTTGATTCAACCAGTTTAACTTTGGAACATGGCCCTATACAATAATTTTGAAAAACTTTAAATGTATTATTTTACAAATTTATTTCAATATATAATGTTTTTATTAAAAAAATAGAAATACAATTTACATTATTATTAGAATATAATGCAATCTAGAGGCATGAACGAAATCAGAAGGCCTGCAGGAGTGCCTGAGATTGTTATTTGTAACAGAAGCCATTAGACATGGAGGTTTCAACACACCAGACAAAGATGTCATGGAGGATGTTGGATTTGTGAAGCATTGTGTAGGTGTCAAAGAAGCCATTGGTAGGGGAGAGCTCTCCATTTCCCTTCATGATGAAATTGGGCTGCACCTTTCTACCACTATAGCATGAGGACTAAGTGTGGAAGTATTGTAGGAACTGTAAGATAGTGGTGGAGTCGTAGGCATAGAATTGGAAGTTCACATAGTCAATGACATCACCGTACTTATTCCACAACGTAGTATAATGAGACTGCATTGGGTCATCGTCATAGGGGGCAATGGAGGTGAAGGAGATAATGTTGTTCTTCTTTAACTATGTTACTAGTTGGTCGATGCAATCCGTAAACTTATTGGGATCATAATTTTTTGTGGACCTTTGACCTGACCAATTTTAAATTTAAATTTAGCATTTTATGCTTGCCTCACTATCCTGCATTCAAACATTTTTATTCCTTAAATCTTTTATTCACCCTTCTGAGACTATTTTTTCAAATGCATAGTATGGGGTTAATTCAAAGGTTCATCCTACTCTAATAAATGCTACAAGGATGAGAGGTAGTTCTGGGATCCTGGATCAAAGACTTTAGAGCTTTGACATTACACTAGTTTGCTAACTAATCTACAAATTTGTTCACCTCCCTATAACAATGTGAGTATTGATATACATCCAATGTATCAAGACTCCTCCAAATGTTTTGCAGTATATATTGCATTTTCTAATTAAATACCTTTTCAATTTTCAAAGCATTAATTATCAGCATTGAATCTCTTTCTATCCAAATTTGTCTAACTGTTAATCCTAAATAGCAAGTTCGAAACCATACATGAGTGCATAAGATTTTGCTTCATTATTTAAACCCTGGGGCAATTTGATCACCTTAGTAGCAGGGAGTTTTCCATAGGAGACCCTAAGAATACAACCTACTCCTGATAATCTTGGATTTCCTTGAGAGGCTCCATCAAAATCTAGTTTTATAAAAGAAGCGACCAGGAGAGACCATTTAACTAAGATTCTATCCACCTTGTTTGAAATATTCTAAATTGATCCATGAGGAGGAGGATGTAATTGTTTCCATTGTTTAAGCAAAGCATTGTCCCAATTTGTAAATTTACTATTTAAATTTGTGTACTTTGTAACCTTTGACATAACCACTTCTGATATTTCTCCTTCTATTTTCCTTAACACCTTATTAATGGAAGAGAGAGACTTTCTAAAAGTTCTATAATTCCTTTCCATCCAAATGTGCCAAATAAATAGAGACGGACTTACTTCCCATATACTTGCAAAAGTAGAATCTAGATTTAAAGAGTAGGCCATCCTTTAAAATGTTCAAGTAGGGACTTAGGAAAAGGAGATTCACAATTCAATTTGTAAATTTGCTATTTGAATTTGTGCACTTTGTAACCTTTGACATATTTGTAGACACCTAATATTTGCCAATGTATTCTTCATGTCACTATATCATATTAATATCATTTCCCACTTAATTATTCAATTTCCGTTCTTCCATATTAATTAAATAATTCATCTATCTCAATCATATTCCTCCATATTAATTAAATAATTCAAATTGTTTAATTAAGCTAATTTCCCTCCATAATGTAATTAAATAAATTCAAATATCCCATTTCCTCCAAATAAATAAAATTTAATATTTTATATTATTTATCCAAGTGCACATGAAATTAAATAATTAATTTATTTAATTTCCCCTTTTTTCCCTCTCACCATAATTCACTCTTGTCTCACCATGATTCTCTCTCATCACTATGATCACTCTCACTATGATCACTCTCAATCAAAATAGTTAACAAATCAATCAAATCAATTGACTTCTCAATCTATTCTATTAACAATCCAATCAATCCAGTTAACAATCCAATCAATTCAGTCAACTCAACAATCAAATCTATTAGCTCACCTGATTCATGAGAGGACAAGGATACTTGTCACTCTCTCATTCATTCAAATCTCTCATCCAATTCTAGCCATTGATTTATCTAATCATTCTCCACCATTGATCTGCATTTGTAAAAATCTATAAATATAACATCTTCTCAACCTCTCATCCATCTCTCATTTTCGTAAACTTATGTTGTTGAACTTACATCATTTTGGGAGATCAAAGTTATGCTATTTTGATAAAGCAATCCACATATCCACATATCAAAGGAGCAAATCCATTGGAGTTGGGTGCATTCCAATATACTCGATCAATGAGGTAGAATTTATTTGCAAAGGAAGGTATAATCATTGTTTAATTTAATTTCTTTTGTTGGTCTTTGCATTGCAAATTTATCTATCATATTCTGGGACACTTGATGGGACCCATGTCCCTTTAATTTAACCTTTTTGGGAAGAAATTCCATACTATTTATGTTGCAAGTATAGAAGCACATCTACGATTGCAATTGTGTGCTTGTTCAGGTCGATGTGCCTATGGTTCAAGTCGGCACGCCTTTGGTCACTGTTCATGCACCTACGATGTCTATCTGAGCACCTATGTTTTCTGATTGGACTCTAACATTTTTTTTATTTAGTGGTCATTTTTTAGGTTTTCTAACTAGTTTTGTTTGTTGTAGTTGGCTAACCATCAGATCCCTCTGTTTAATCACTTGACACTTGTTTTTGCAGGGTCTAAAATAGGTTTTTGTTGTAGGTTTTAGGTACTATTTATAGAAGTGTGCCTGTGGTTCACAACAGCGTGCCTGTGGTCTCTCTAATAGTTGGCAACCTTTGCATGACCCAGATCTGACCCTCAAGATCTCAGGATCATCTCCTATCAATAATTTTTTCTTTCTGTCTGATCTAGCTTTCTATTTTTGGTAGGTTTCAGCAACTCAGTATTGTAAGCATGCCTTTGGTCTGCATATGCACACCTTTATTCTTTGTCAACACTCCCTTGGCTCCTATCGACATGCCCTCAGTCTTTGTCAGTGTGCCTTCAATCTTTGTCGATGTACATATGGTCATTGTCGGTGTGCCTTTGGTTGCAAAGGTAAAACTAGGTATCATCATTTTGTCTTTTGATTTTTTTCTCTATCTGCATGCCTTTGATTGTGTTTGCACACTTTTGGTTAATTTTCTATGTAAGCTAATAATTTGTTTATTTTTTAGACTAATTTTTTGGTGCAACATCTTAGGATTATCAAAGATCACACTTTAAGACTACTAATGAGTTTGTTGCAGCCTCGTTTATCAAAGACTCTTGGTTTTCACTAACTTAGGCACTAATTTAGTTTAGTTGGTTATGAACTTGTTTTCCATGTTTGTGGGATTCACAATGACATATGCTCTCTCCATGCACTTCATGTGATCTTGGAGTTCATAAATCTTGCACTTCCTTTTTGTGTTAGATTAAATCCTAAGGTGGCACTAATTTGTGTATGCTCTCCCCTTGTGTCTAGTGTAACCCTGGGGATCAAAAACAATTAGTATCCATCTTTCCCTTTAGGAGGCCTGCTAGGGGATTTCATCACCCCTAGGGACAACCTCAACTGCATGTTTTGACATGGGATATAAATATTGTGAGAATCGAAAGACTCACTTCAAAGGAAGGAGTCTCTCCCACCTTGCAAAGATTCCAAGACCCTCAGTCCACCGAGACTTGTGTTGGTTGGCATTTGGGTGGACAGGGACACCCCCATTCATAGATTTGTCCCCCGTACCTTGTGTATATTGGGACACCCCCTAGAAGCTTGTAAAGCCTAGATAAGACCTTCAGCCATCATATCCTTCAGTGTATTGCAACCACATGGAGGAGAAGATCTCATGCTATTACCTTTGTTGTTAGAGATACAATAAACTTTGGGCAAGACTTTGTCTCCAAAGTAAGGGGTACAAGGTGGTCCAGGACCTTGCATTCCCTATCTATCTGAGAAGTGACAAATGGTATCAAGGGGATGGAAACCACCATTATCTAATAGTGGGGGTTGAAGTCACACCTAAGTGAGTCTGCAAGATATGACACTCTTACTTGAATAAATATCTAAGAATGTGCTTAAGTGATTGACGTATTTTTTCTTGTGAAATACCAGTAATAGCCAATTTTTAGCCATGAAGGTCTAGTACCTTTGCATCACTAATTCCTTGAAAGTGGTGTCAACCATCATGTCTCTTGATTGCAAGTAATCCCTTGATCCAAAAATTTTGTCAAAATGTGTCTCACAAATCAACCTTTGGAAAACTTTAGCATTGGGTCAAACCATTTAGGAGTTCATAGCATACACCTAGGATCTATCAACCTCTTCCTCATTCATCCTTTTCATACACAAACCTTACCATATCATATTATTTTTCAAGCTTCATTTCACCCATCAGCCATTTCATCATTCCTTCCATTTTACTCATAGACTTGACCTTGCTCCTCAACCACTTTGGGAATTCAATCTTGTCAATCATTTTGATCTTATCAACCCACATCCCAAATCATCCTTGAATCCAAAATCCATCTTGTCAAATCTAGATCTTATTATCTTTTCATCTTTAACTTGGCATATCGCTTGAGATCTTGTCAACCTCAAGTAGTGTTAAGTTGATCTTGTGGATTAATTAGCTTAGGAGTCTTGACTGCTCTTGAGTTAGTGAAATCCTTATCTTACTCCCTATTCTACTTGAGATCTTGTCCACCTCAAGTAGGAAAAGGAGCATCCTTACTATTTTATTTCTTAGGTGTAAATATCTCCTAAGTAGTGAAATGTATCATCATTTGTCATCAATCCAAAGATCTAGATTTATCCTGAAGGCCATTTTGATTCCTCATCCCAAACATCATCCCCAAAGATACCAAAGTCAAAATTTGAAACTTACCCCAAGTTATCATCACATTCTCTATCTCTCTCCCAACCATTTTCACATCTTTTCATCTCATTTTCTTTTACCCAAGTCCTTTCTTTGCATGCCACTCACAAGGTTGCAAGGAATAAATCTTATGGAGTCCACCATTCAAAATAAACCTATCCCTCATATGGAAGATGGAAAATACGATGGGATGCCAACTCATGTATTTAACCCAAGTGACTAGAAAGAGCTCTCTCGACCATCATCACCAAATGCACCTATCTTAGGCTAAAGTTCTCAAGATTATCAAGCTGTTTCCCCATGCCTACATGAATTTTCACAAGATGACAAAAGAATGGAACTTATGCATCAAATGCTTGTAGCTAATCCTGACAAATACTTTATCATGTTGGCTCAATGTGGAGCTCAACTACCCTTGGATTATGATATTTCCAATCTTAATCCAAAATTTCCATTTGCATATGATCCTCACAATCCTCCATCCACATCACAACTTCCCATAATCAATCTCTCATCTCATCTTCACATCAACACAAGCATTAGTAAACCCATTCATACTAATGTATCACAACATTCAATTCTAACTTATGTTTAACAACTTCATATCCAACCACAAATGTCAGTTCCCATCCCTCAAGTTACAACCACCATTCCACCACTTAACCCTCAAACTTCCCAATTGTTGATGGTGGTTTTAGCACACAGCAACGCAGGTGTGATTGTTGGTTTCACACCTCTCTTGAAAAGTATCCTACCCTAGGTAAGACTACTCCAAGGATAATACAGCTAGGTCTTAGTGTGCTTGGAATATCTCTGTTGGTATGTCTAGCTGTGCCTACAAGGGGTCTTACATGCAATCTGCAAATCTTCAGGTTTGGGGCAGCAAATACACATAAACCCTTTTATGATTTTTAGCTGATAAACAAGATAAAGTGCTACTAAAATTCCTATTGTAATAGCTAACAATGTTTTTAAAGAAAATGCAAAAGGTTGGGGTTTTAGAAGAATCCTAAGTGACATTCGCAATGCATAGGTTATCTTTCATAGACAAATATATTGAACTCTTAACCAGCTTCCTAAGCTACCAAACCAAAACGGGTGTTATAGTGCTATAGAAAGTAGTGCTATCTTCAATGGAATTCAATGGATTTTCAGATTAAATTCATTTGCTAAATACCCAATAAATAGTGTAACTCAACTTATGAAATGTAATTGAACTTCAGCACAAACAATCAACCCAGACTAACTTTACAAAGCTATTTACCATCAGCAAATAACTAAAAGTATGGACTTAGAGTATTCATCAGATACTACAGCAAACCGGAAACATTATAAAAGCACAACTACCTAACTATGGGAGAGCAAGAAGCGAACCATGAAAACCACAATGAGTCAACACAAGATACAAATTGTTAGAATTACTGCAGAAACTTGCTTTGTATTACTTCAAATGGCATAGAGTCAACAATTTGGTATCAAATCTCTCTTACAAACAAAGGAAACGATAACCCTTTATATAGAAAGAAGCATACCGAGTTTTCAAATGAATGGTGGAGATTAACTCAACACCGACAGTCCAGATTACATCAATAAATACAATCATAACATCTCACATCAATTCTAGGATTACATTTTGTCTTCTATGAAAAAGATGAAAAATAGCCCCCAGATACATTCAATCTAGTTAATTTGACTAGCCAACTCAGTATATTAGTAGAAAAGAACATTTTAGAAGTAGGAAAAAGACAAAATAGAGTCACATGCTGCCCCAAATACAACAATTTACAATTATGATGGGATACATCCTTAGAATATTCAAAATAACATCAGGATTCATTATCTAAGTCAATTTTATCTTCATTAGCCAACTTGTTGCGATAAGTCAACCACGCATCAAGTGCAGGATTAATCTCAGACAGATCTGGATCCTTCAAATGATTTATCTAGTAGTCAAACACCTCCAGTTCCTAACAGAATTTACTATGTATTCTCTCTATTTCTGCTCCTACCATTTAAAATGCCTTGAATTCAGCTCTGAGGTCACTTGCCTTGTCTAACCTTTCCTCCATACTAAGCGTGGCATCTTAAAAAATTAGCTTATGTAACTTATCTTTACTCCTCTCGATATCAAATCGAGCATAATCATCGTAGGATGCTTCCCGAGAATCCTTTAAAGAATCATTGATATCATAAATTATTGATCTAAGCTCCTCATCAACTAGTTTATATGCTTCTTTTATATGTTCAAAAGTTTCTTTCCTCAAAAGTAGCTGTTGATAACATTCAATGGCCTTTGGCAGCTGATTCCTAGTCAAAATGTTCTCTACCACCAGAGTTTGGGCAGGCAACTCCCTAATGCTCTTTATCCGAGGATACATATGCGAGTAGTACTCATCAAAGGAGTCACACTCTTCGTGCAAGTCCTTCCATTTCTTATGCAATTCTACCAACTTCTTGTGAGCTTGAGTAGAGGCACTAATGGTCTCACATCCCATCTCAAAAACTTTCATTAACTAATTCTCTATACCCTATGATTTGGATCTCAGCTCACCCAATCTAGCCATTTCATCAGTAGACAGGAAAGTGGGTATCATCCTTATATCTCCTCCTGCATCTACTAGCTTTACCAAAAACTAGAGGCATGCACAAAGTTCTTCATTTTCTTTCTTTAAATCCTTCTTGGACATTTCATCTTTATCCAGTTGTTCCAAAATTGATGTGACTGAGTCTTTAAAATCATCCACTCTTTGAGCACGAGTGGTTGGTGCCAGATCAACTATAGATATTATGTAATCCTCCGCCCTAACTTGTTCTTTTGCTACATCAGCTGGTGGGACTGCTATTTTTGCAACTCTCAATCCTGATTCATTCTTATAGATTATTGACTGTATCTTAGACTTCTTTTGTTTCTTAGGCTTCTGGGCTTGTAACAGAATCGTACTTAGATCAAGCTACATTTTTTCCACTTGTGGCTTAGGATATGTTATGCTACCTTGCAGCCATTTAGGTGCAAAATATTTGTTCACTTCAGTAGCTCCATCCTTATCAATTACAGCCAGCTCTTTGGGTGATTATTGTTCTTGCTCTGGATCTTCATTTTTCTTTGTGCTTATCTCTTCTTCTTTTTCTTCTTCTTGGGCCAAGTTCTCTAGATTTGTCATTGTACTTTCTTATGCAGACTTGAAAACTTCCTCTGTTTGATCCTTGTCAAGAGGACTATCAGACACATCGATAATTTCAATATTGGCTGAAGGTTCATGGAAATCTTTATTACTTTCTTCAGCCAATTCACCTTTCTCCTCTTCAAGTGCCATTTGAGGCTCATGCAACCCCAATTCTGCACATACTTTATCAATCCCAGGTAGTAGTGGTACTGCCAATGAATCTGTAGGCATTTGTGAAATAGGGACAATAAAGGATATGGCTAGGGAAGGTGCATTAACTTGTGTTAGGTTAGCCAAGACCAAAGATAAGGAGGAATAAATGACAAGAGGTGAAGGAAAGGGTAGTGAAGGTAGAGGAAGAGGGGGTGAAAGGATTGTGGAAATGGGAGGTAAGGGTATTTGAGTGGAAGAAGTAGAAGATGTGAGTGTAGTGATAGCGGAAGGGCATGAAATGGCGACAGTGGAAGAAATAGGGGTGCTAGAAGAAATTGCCAGTGAGCAAGAAGTAGCAGCAATGGTAGTGGTAAGAGAGGTGGTAAGGGATGTTTCTTGAGTTATGGAAGCTAAGGTTATGGGTGAAGTGGATGTAATAGATGAAGGAGTGATAGAAGGGGAAGTGGCAGTAGAAACAACAGGGATTGTGACAGCAGTGCCCACACTTTGGGTAGTAGGATGCTGGGCAGTGGGAGGATTAGAATCTTTCTTGGTCGTAGCATCCTCCTTACTAACTTCTTTTACCTTCACCTTCTTTGCCTTAGACCTTTCTCCATAAACACTTGGCATATCTCTTTTCTTGGAGGCCGTTGTCCTGGTAGAGGGAGGTTGATCTTTCTTCTGAGGAGATCTAGTGGATGGCTTCTTCATCTTCTTTGCTTTTTCGGCCAGAGATGTATGTTCTTCACCATCTGACTTATGTTTCTCAGTTGACTCTGCCTCATTTGTGACATGGATTGGCTCATCCTCTTCTCCCTCGGAGTCCTTATCTAAATCCAATGTTGTATAAGTGAGCTGAACTCCTTGTTCTTCTATAGCAACCACTTGAGCTCTTACCCATGCTTTGCTTAATCTAATTGGTTCCCTCATAACAATATCTAGGGAGCTGTCTTCTGCATTTGCCCAATTTGGCATTGGGATAGGTTGATGGTACTGAGCCTCCCATGGTCCTCTAACCATAACATTTTCGTCATCCTATAGCTGGTCTGGCACTGCCATAATGTGTCACTTCTTGATAAAATCCAAAGCCATCCTTGAATGTGCTTTCTTCATGATCTCATAATCATCGAGGCAATTGGCCCAAAAATATTCAATGTGCATCTTGTGAAAGAGCTTCTTGCTTATGAATCTTTCCATCACTCTATTTGGATCAAAATGACCCCTTGCATTATAGTAGTACAAATTTAGGAGTTGAAGCTCTTTATCAGAATGCTTTGCAGATGCCAAAGAAGGGCACGCATAAATTCCTTTGCCAAACTTGATAGGAAACTGCACATTAGTTCTGTGCAAATGTTTAAGCTTCTCAGCACAGGGTATTAATTGTCTAGACAACTCTAGAAGTACTATCTTATCATCAGGATACCTAGGAAGTCTGTAAGCCATCCCAGTGAAGCCTTGCACCCTTAGATATGTGAATCTCTCAAATTAGATGTACCATCTGCCATATTTGGTTATTTCATTCATGGCCTCAGTGGAAATCCTCAAGGTTGTGTTACCCTACAGCATTCTGGCTATATACATCATGAAAGCATCATTCACTCTTTTGAAAAGTATCAGGGATTGAGAAGAGGTCAGCTGTGGGTAACATTCATACACCTTTATCTGGGTTTGCTCATCATTCCCAACTTCTCCAATTTTGGATAGCCCAACATAGTGATTCCTTCTTGCCAATGCATAAACAACATAGGATGTCCATCTAAAGTATCTTTTGTCCTTGAAATTACTTAAGGCCTCATGAATGTTGTCGCCGAGGATTTGGGCCCAGTGGAATTTAGTCCCTTTCAATATCTCAATGATAATGACAAACATCCAATCCTCAAAAGTTGAGGCTATAGGAAGTCCATATATCCTGCTCAAGAAAGTCACCAAGTCTCCAATTTCATCATGGAAGTCACTTCTGTATAATATTCAGGGAAGCTTGATGAGAGCCAACCTTCTGCTTTTGGGCCAATTGTCATTTATGTACTTTTTGTGGCCTTCTACATCTTTGTTATAAGTATCTTGCGATCCTTGTTTGTCTAGCATAGTCATAACTTTGTGTTAGGGAATATCAAAGGTCTTAGCTAGAGAAGGTGGGGTTAAATCAGCTAAGATATCTCCACTGGCTGTTTGGATGGTTCTTGTCATTACATCATATCTATCTACACAAGTTGCCATTAGCTCTGCACATTGCACTGAAGTGGGGAAGGCAACAGCTTGTGATATGCCACTGTCCCTAAGTATTCTATCCCTAGGAGTTGGGTTCAGACCGAAGACCCTCAATCTGAAATCATCTAGGTCTATGTGACCTAGGTCTGTATCTCCTACATCACTCCACCCGGAGTGAATCTTGGTCTCTGGAGGGATTCCTTTGAAATCGTACTTCATAGCTTGGGCTTGAGTAGTCATTTAGTCTACAGGACCGGACCTTATAAGTTTGATACCTTGAGGAATCTTATAACACACTCCTAAGTTTAAGATGAACCTTAACAAATCTGCTATTACTACTAATATATCCTTTGAAGGAAATTCAAATCTAACATTTATTGCAATTATAACAACCATCATTTATGCATGCAAAGAAACATCTAATGTTGCAAGAAATTCTATGAAAATCATTAGTATCAATGAATCACAACATTAACTCTATCATTTTGGGCACTTTCCCTTTGAAAATTTTAGAAAATTCAATCATTTGCGTGTTTTGTGCTATTTTGAGGGTCATCCAACTTGTAGGTAGAAAAGCCCTGAAATAAGGGTCATCCGACCTCAGCGGGAGAAATGAGCTGGTTCAACCAAACGCTTTACTACCTTTTTGCTTTTAAACATTTTACGCAAATTTTGATGGGTACCGACCTCTGCGAGTTTTAGAGGTCATCGACCTCCATTGGTTGTCAAGTCAGTTGGTTGTGATTTTAGCGTAAAGCCTATTGAGATAGTTTGTATTACATTTGTGCGGTATTCGACGTGGTCTGATTTGTGTGAGTTTTGGTTGCTACTGACCAAGTCAGTGAGAAAGTATTGCAGCACAAAGTCAGACAGGATCGTTTTTAACACAAAGCTGATGTATTGCTTTTAGTGAGTTTCTGAGGTGTCACTGACTTTGTGGAGGAATTTGGGGTGTCTGACCAAGTCAGAGACAAGGTCTTTTAGCACAAAGTTGGTGCAAGGGGCTTTTGGTGCAAAAGGCAGTTTCAAGGCTAACGAGGTTTTCAGGACCTTCTGACTAGGTTAGAGAAATGTGATTTGGGCATGCAGGTCAGAGACTAGAGTTTTTAGTGCAAAATGGATCTGAGAGTGTGGCGCAGGTTTCAGAGGTCTTTGACCAACTAGATAATCGATAGGTTTGCAAGTCAGTCAGACCTCATAGTAGTGCCAAAAATCGAGAGTACGGCGCGGGTTTTAGAGGTCTCCGACCGACTAGATAATCGACAGGTTTGTAGGTATGTCAGACCTCATTTTAGTGCCAAATAGATCTAAGTTTTGGTCATTTGACTTATGGTGATTCATTCAGACTTTCAACAGAGAATCTTAACTGGCTTTTTTTAGAAAACAAACAATGTAAATGCAAATCCTAGCTAGAAACCCTAAAATTTCACTTTAGAAAGATTATCGCTTAAACAAACCCTAATGATATGCAATGAAAGCTTAGAGAACAAAGTTCAAAACCCTACCTGGTAAATGTGGGAGGTTCATTTAGATTGGGCAGATAGGTCGCGGCTTCAAACTTCAAGCAAATTGACAGCAAAAGTGAAAACGGAGCTCTGGAATCCCGTTCAATGTAAAGAAAATGGTTAAAAATGGATGATTCGCCCCTTTTATCCCCTAGAAAAATCACCATTAATGCGTAGGTGTACGTCTGTCAGTTTAGGGTTTGGCATGGTTTTTCCTTAGCTCAGACCTAGCGGAGAATTTGGATGCATCAGACCTAATCGGACAAGACCATTTTCAATGCTAAGACTTATAAATTCAATTGGCACAGTTTTCGGGCACTTGAGGTCCATCTGACTTGCAGGAATTTTGGCCTCATCTGACTTAGTCAGTGATCACTTGATTTAGCGCAAGTCAGAGAACGTTGATTCTAGCGTAGAAGTCTGTCTAAGAGGAAAGTAGCGCTGGGGTAGGAGACAACGGATTTTAGTGCCAGGTCGGTTGGAAGACAATCCAGCGTAAAGGTTGGACAGATAAGAATTTAGCGCAAAGGTTGGTTGAAGGGAAATCTAGCACAAAAGGGTATTTCAAGGCCTTAAAAAGGAAAATAAAGATTCAACCTAATAGATCGTTAAAGTGATTCTTCAATACTATCATTCAATCAAGGTCAAAATGCACTTTGACCACTAACCACTTAGGAGATGAAAAGATCTAATTCACACCCTAAGCCAAGTCAAAAAAATGGGGTCCTCATTTTTGAATGGGGCATGTGTGCAAGGCACAACAAATGGTGACTCTACTGGGAAATGCTCCCGAGCATTCCAATGATAAATGTTTAGTTTGAACCTAGAATCTCTGTGTTCCCCACATATTAAACAAAAAAGCAAGGTACCTTATCAAAGAATCTAAGATCACTAACCAGTTCAACCATCCACATGCTAAAAACCTGAGTGTGTACAATTGTATTCATTCCCATCCTTTGGCAACTAAGTTCATCCAAGATCCCTTGGGACAAGCTAGAAAGCTGAGATCATTCTACCACCAAGAAATGCTCAGATTTTGGAATATGATGAGCTTTGAAATGGAGAAATGACAAGTAATGTTTTCTAGTATGATGACATTTGATGGTAATCATTTCTGGATAGTACCTTTTGTAAGTATTTGCAATTGGTAGTCTCTTTTTATTTGCACTGTAATGGGTCTGTTGTTGAAAAACACCTTTTCTTTTTACCCAATGTAGGCTAGCAACACTTAGTGTCACCTGCCTTCTTTCTTGATTGATAGTGCATATGGTAGAAGAGGAAGTCGACCCTTTTACTTGACACAAGATCACTCAGACTTACCTAGCTACCTTAGGATCATTTAGAGTGTAAAAGATATATGGTTAGAAAATACTTTAGGTGCACCAACTAATAACTCATTTCCAATGAACAGACACCATACTTTTTGGCATAACAATGGAACCCATAACAAAACTAAGTGGAAACCTTGGCTTCTCGAAGGAAGATTCACGATTATTCACCCATCAAAGAAGCACTTGCAGGTCTGCACAACTGCCACCACATTAGGAACAAAGACCCCGTAAAAAGCAAGCACAACAAGCAAACTAAAAGGACAACTAATCTAAGCAAAACACCTAACAACTAAGTAAAGCAAAGGCAAGAAAGCAAAACTAAACTAAAGGCAACCTAAACTAACAACAAACAAAACCCCTAACTATGTACACTAAAACAAGGCATGACTACCTCTCAAGCCTAGAAGTAGTGCTTTAGGAACTGGCCATTGATAGGCAGTGGCAACTCCTCACCAGTAAGGCTCTTGAGTCGGTATGTGTTGTCTCCAAGGATCTCATAGATCTGATAGGGGCCTAACCAAAGTTTGTCAAACTTACCATGTTCTTCTTTCTTCTCATGCACTTTATCCCAGTATAGGACCAAATTAGAAATACAGAAGGCTTTGACCTTGGCTCTTTTGTCAAACCATCGTTTTACAACTCCCTAATGTTTAGAAAAGTTTTCTATAGCAGCATCACATTTCTACTCAAGGTGCAGCAATTAGACCAACCTAGAGGATAATTGATCATCAGTTTCAAGGTAGTTTTTAATGAATTGTAGTACTGGGATCCTCAAATGGATGGGAAAGATAGGTTCAATCCCATAGACTAGGTGATAAGGAGATGTGTTCAGGGCTTTTATGTCAGATTCTATCAGCCCAGAAGGCAAACCTAAGCTGAGTATGCCAGTATCTAGGGTTTTTGTCCAATAGTTTCTTAATAACCTCAAGCAGGTTTTTGTTCATTGATTCAGGTACCCCATTCCCTTGTGGATAGTAATTAGATGAGAACTTGAGAGTAATCCCATAATCAAATGCCTAGTTAGAGACACGTAATGATGAGAAGGCAGAGCCATTATCACAAACTAAAGTAAATGGACAACCAAATCTAGTGATAATATGCTTTTCAACAAATTCGATAACTACCTCTATGGTGCATTGCTTACAAGCCATTGCTTCAGACCATCGAGTGCAGTAATCAGTAGCAGTTAGAATATACCTATGGCTTGCAGAGGAAGGCAGGTTGATTAGACCGATAAAGTCGAGGCCCCACTGACTAAATGGTCATACCTCCACTACTAGTTGCAAAGGCATGGTTGCGTGTCGCTCTCTGTGTGTGGCGGTTTGGCATATATGACAGGTTCTTACAAGTGAATATGCATCTTTGAACAAGGTTGGCTAGTAATACCCAGCACGAAGAGCCTAATTAGCTGTTGAGTGCACTGACCCATGACCTGTCCTGAATCTCTCATGAAAACTAGTTAATACTTGTTTGACCTCTAACTTATCCAAACACCTTAGATAGATGCCTTCGTGATTCTTCTTGTAAAAGACTGATCCTTTTATCATGTAACTACTGCTTTTTAATTTGAGTGCTCTCCTTTGCATTGAATTCGGCTATGGTGGATAGCGTTGATTGAGTAAATAAAATATGATATCTCCATACCACTCATCCTTTGAAACATCTTCTAACATGTATTGCTGGGAGACTAGGTCTGGTCCTACTTCAGCCATTGTTCTAGTCAGGGCCTGACCTCTTACCAATTTCATAGGTTAAATATCTATGTCAAACTCTTGCAGTATGGTGACCCACTTCCCTCTTCTTTCTCCTAATTCACTCTGCATCAGCAATGCTTTGACTGCTGCATCTGGGACTATGGCAATTACTTGACTTCTTAAGATGTAATGACAGAATTTCTTAATTGCCTTTACTAGAGCATATGCTTGTTTTTCCACATTTAGATATCTTAGCTCTGCATCTTTCAATGGGGTGCTCATGAAAGTGATGGGTCTTTCATCATCAACTGATCTCTTCTGCATCAACATTGCAGCACAAGTATGCTCAGAAACAAATGAGTATATTTGAAATGGAAAAGTATAATCGGGACTCACCAAGACAGGTGCATTGGCTATGGCTTGTTTAATTTTTGTGAAGGTAGCCTTAGCTTCTGGAGTCCAATCCATTTTAGCATCCTTCTTTAGCATGACATTGAGAGGTCGAATAATCTCAACAAACCCTGTGATGAATTTACATACGAAATTGATCTTACCAAAGTATGACTTAAGTTCTTTCTTGCTGGCTGGGGGAGGTACTTTGAGTATTTCTTGGATCCAGTCTGGGTCAATAGATATTCCTTGCTCAGAGATTACATGTCCCAGCAACTTCCCCTCAGTTACTCTGAAAATGCACTTCTTGGGGTTGAGTGATATACCATAATCCTTGCATCGCTGCAACACCTTTCTCAAATCTGCTACATGATCCTCTCACCTTTTTGAGAATACTGTGAGGTCGTCCATGTAGATGATAATACATTTTCCAACTAACCCTTTCAAAGCAACATCCATTACACGCTGAAATGTTGCACCAATGTTTATTAAACCAAATGGCATGCGACGGTATGCATAGATGCCCCATTTGTAGGTGAAGGATGTCTTCAATCTGTCTTCATATTCTACCATCACCTGGTTATAACCAGAATATCCATCCAAGAATGACATCATCTGGGACCCATTAACAATCTGTAATACTTCATCCAAAGAAGCCAGTGGGTAATTATCCTTTTCAAATGCTCTATTTAAGTTATGGAAGTCAACACAAAGCCTGATTTCTCCATTTTTCTTTTGTACTGGAACTAAATTGCTACCCATGTAGAATGTCTAACTGGAAATATTATCCTTGCTGACAATAGCTTCTAAACTTCTTTGAAAATCAGTGGTTCTAGTAGAGCATTCACTGACCGTTGCCTTTGTCTGAATGGCTTTGCTCCCGGCTTCAATGAGATGGTGTGCATAATGATCGAGGTATCGTATGTCTTGAAATCTTCATAGCTCCATGCTATAACCTCATGGTAATCTCTTAATGCATGTATGATTCCTATCCTTTCTTCTTCGGTACTAGCTTTCCCAATGAACACATTCTTAACATTTTCTTCTATTCCCAAGTTAAATAAGTCACACTTTCCTCCTAGAGACTCTCCTTCTTTCCTTTGGGTTCCTAAATTATCTGCATCAAACAATCTTTCCAATTCTACCATTCCTCGTGGAATCGTATTGGTTTTCAGGTTTAGTACTTCTAAATCCATTTCAGCAAGCTCCATTTCTTCTTCATCTATTAACTGAGCAGTGAAAACATTTGACAAAGAAGGAAAATTAATTATGTGTTGATCATCTTCAAAAACTTGGAAATTGGTAACATTATCAGGCACAGACGGGGTAGCGACAAATTCAATAGAAAACTTCTTTAATCCTACCATGGATGTTGGTTCTAATGTACTTGTTATCTGAGCTAGAGCATTTGCAACATGATTCTGACTCCTTAGGATCAATTGGATGTTAAAACTGTCAAAGCATTCTATCAAATCCCAGACTCTGTTCCTGTACCTATTCAACTTCTTATCATTGCATGAGTACTATTTTCTTACTTGTTTCACCACTAGTTCAGAATCACCAAACACCTGGATAATTTTGAATTTCTTCTACAGTGCTAGCAGCAACCCTTGCACTAATGCTTCGTATTCAGTGACGTTGTTTGTGCATGGAAACTGCAGTCTTTGTGACACCAAATACGAGCTCCTAGTGGGGCTGATTAATTCGACCCCTGCACCAGACCCTTGTCTGCATCTTGAGCCATCAAATCTTAAGCTCCATAAGTGAAAATCTCTACTATTATCAATATATTTTATAGACTTCTTCTCATCAAGCGGAGGCTCGAGTTCTTCCTTTTTTTCAACAGTTGATACCTCCTTCGGAATTATGGGGATCTTCAGTTGTCTTTGCACTTGTTTGATTGCCTCTTGACACAACTGACAAGTGAATTCAAAATATGATGTATCATGTATACGACACCAATTGGGTAATAACAACTCTTCCATTTGAACCTGCTTTCCAACAACAGTTTGATCTTGCACAAATCAGGCTACGAAATCATGGAATCCTTCGAATATCCTGGGTTCATCTTCTTCCAAAGAGTCTTTTGCATCTGATTAAATGTATGCTTCTATACTTTCTAGTCTTTCTATAAGTGGTTTAGAGGATCTTAACCAACTCAGTATGAAGACTTCTTCTGACTGACTAATGTGTGGAAGATAGACTCCCAAATCAACTTCTGAGAACAAAATCTCATTGGGTTGATTGTATTCTATGATCATATGCTTCATCTTGGGTTCTCTTTCAATATGTATCTGATTGGCTAACCCTTTCCATGGCAGCCACATATGGGAAAAGTCAATTGCCATATAACCATTCAAAGTCCTAGACCAATCTCTACTTAGAAGCATGCCATATTGATCTGGAATGTCCACTACTTGAATATCTATATACTGCTGCACCCTAGAATTAGAAGCCAGTTGCATGTGTATCTTGTTTAATTCACCTACTACATTCACTTCAGTCTTATCTAATTGTGTCACCTTTCTGGAAGACTTGGCTGGAGTAAGCCCAAGTGCTTTATAGACTGATAATGGCATTATATTCGTGGAAGCACCAGAATATACTAAACAATTATGAAGGTTCTTATTGAAGATTCTGAGTGTTAATAGGAAAAGGGGACTTTCCCTCTTGTCCTTCATCTTTTGTTCCACATCAGTCACATATATTCTTTCTTTCCCTTTATCAATGCTATCCTTGGTGATGTTTTCCTTTGGGACATAATCAGTTTTAGTTCTAGCACCTATATCTTGGAAGAAAGATGTCTTGACCTTAGGTATTTTAAGCAACTCATATATAGAAAGACTGACCTTCATTTTCTTTAGTTCTTCAGCTACATACTACCCCATCTTCACTATGTTAGATTGTTGGGAATTTTCCGCAACAGTAGCACCCTGATATACTGATTGATGGGGAACTTTCGGGGGTTCAGGATTATTGGTAACTTTTGGGTCAGGTGGAATCTGATAGCTATTTGGCGGGATGGAGGTGGTGAAAGGGCCTTTGGGCTTGCTACTTCTCAGGTTGTAAGGAGTCTTATTGTACTGTTGATATGCATTAACTTCTTCAGACTCTTCTTCCTCAAGTTGATTATCATCCTGGAATGGAAATGTATAACTATCAAGGACTAAAGCAATGTCATACCTTTGAGAAGGAACAATTTCATACCCTGTCGGTAGAGTCTCCTAATTTTCAGCATTTTGAATCTCCATCTGGAAGATACTAGACGTAATCTGGAATTCTGGACAGTCTAGTTCAGAGTGAGCATTCATGTTGTGCAGTCTGCACCAAGTGGATAAAGTCGCTTCAGCTAACATCATCCGACCCAGGGGTCTAGTATCATTGTTCTAATTTTCCAAGGGCAAAGGCACTCCTCCATTGTTCAGTCTAGTGTTCTAGGATCGGTTTGACCACTGCTAAAAGTTCTAATTTTGGTACTGATTCTGATTTGGGAACTGGTTCTGATATTGATTCTGGGAGTACTGCTAATTCTCGAGATGTTGCTGATTCTGTCCCCTTTGCTACAGATAAACATTCTGGTTCTTGAGGCAAGTAACCTCAGTAGTAAGCTTCTTCATTTGCTCAACCAGTTCTTTGATATCATCTCTATCTTCTTTGGCCTTGGTTGTTTCTGAAGACTATAGGAAAGGCATTTGTGCTGGAGGTATTTCAGCCACTAGATTGCCTGGGTGGATCACTGAGGCTTGTGTTGCAGCTGGGTTTGGAATTAGATTCATCACAGGAGTATGATTAGCCAATGCATAGTTTATCATAGGTATTTGATTTGGCATGGCAACAGGTCCCATATGGTTCAATGGACCAGAGGTTGTCTGTCCCAGCTGGGTACTCACAATGACAGCAACAGAATATGCTTTAGCTAAAGTAGTAGGTATTGGGTCAACTCTCCTTGCGAACATGGAGGTAAGTTCATCCAGGGTAGCATAGTAAATGGGTAGGGCAACACACTGATCTATAGCGTAAGGAGCTTGCAAAAGACTGTAAGCTTTTTGGAATCTATTGTTAAAGGAACTTATCATCTCACCTTCATCTTGATGGATTTCCACAAAAGATTGATAGAGATCAGCTGGGGTGGTAGGCATACGAAACCTATTCAAAAAAGTAGTCTTTACGTTCCGCCATGAGTTTATAGATGCTGCAGGGAGGTTAGCAAACCAGTAATAAGCTTCATCCTGCAAGTAATAAGGGAACAACCTACATATCACATCCTCATACTATACTTGTAGCATGAACATGTTAGCTTCAAAGATTTTAATGTGCTCATCTGCAGTCCTATCCAGATCATTCACTCTGAACTTTGAACATAACTTATCTGGGTTCTTTGGCATATCGTGGTAATTGTTGAATAGAAAAGGAGACTGGTTATTTCCTGCAAAGAAGGCCATGGTGGGAGGATTAATGGGAGCTGCAGCTATGTTTCTAGGGGTAGACCGAGTTCTTGGGGCTCTGGGTATCCCTTGATCCCTTCTTGTTCGTCTGAATTTTACCAGGGACAGCAGCTCTTCTCCAGCTGAACTGGATCTAGTGTGTCTCTATCTAGTTCCCAAACTTGCTATTTTATAACCAAAGGGAAAATAGGGGCCCTCCTTCTAGCGCCAATTCTGTTGATGGTGGTTTTAGCACACAGCAATGTAGGTGTGATTGTTGGTTTCACACCTCTCTTGAAAAGTATCCTACCCTAGGTAAGACTACTCCAAGGATAATACAGCTAGGTCTTAGCATGCTTTGAATCTCTTTGTTGGTATGTTTAGCTATGCCTATAAGGGGTCTAACATGCAATCTGCAAATCTTCAGGTTTGGGGGGCAGCAAATACACATAAACCCTTTTATGATTTTCAGCTGATAAACAAGATAAAGTGCTGCTGAAATTCCTATTTTAATAGCTAACAATGGTTTTAAAGAAAATGCAAAAGGTTAGGGTTTTAGAAGAATCCTAAGTGACATTCACAATGCATAGGTTATCTTTAATAGACAAATGCTCTTGAACTCTTAACCAGCTTCCTGAGCTACCAAACTGAAACGGGTGTTACAGTGTTGCAGAAAGCAGTGCTATCTTCAATGGAAGTCATTGGATTTTTTAGATTATATTCATTTGCTAAATACCAAATAAATGGCACAACTCAACTTATGAAATATAATTGAACTTCAGCACAAATAACCAACCTAGACTAACTTTACACATCTATTTACCATCAGCAAATAACTAAAAGTATGGACTTAGAGTATTCATCAGATACTACAACAAACCATAAACATTATAAAAGCACAACTAACTAACTATGGGAGAGCAAGAAGCGAACCATGAAAACTATAATGAGTCAACACAAGATACAAATTCTTAGAATTACTACATAAACTTGCTTTGTATTACTTCAAATGGCATAGAGTCAATAATTTGGTATCAAATCTCTCTTACAAACAAAGGAAATGGCAGCCCTTTATATAGAAAAGCAACATACCGAGTTTTCAAATGAACGGTGGAGATTAACGCAACACCGACAGTCTAGATCACATCAATAAATACAATCATAACAGCTCACATTAATTTTCAGATTACATATTGTCTTCTAAGACAAAAAATAGCCCCCAGATACATTGAATCTAGTCAATTTGACTAGCCAACTCAATATATTAGTAGAAAAGAACATTTTAGAAGCAGGAAAAAGACAAAATAGGTCACATGCTGCCTCGAATATAGTAATTTACAATTATGATGGATGACATCCTTAGAATATTCAAAATAACGTTAGGATTCATTATTTAAGTCAATTTTATCTTCACTAGCTAGCTTGTTGCAATAAGTCAGCCATGCGTCAAGTGCAGGATTAATCTTAGATGGATCTGGATCCTTCAAATGATTTATTCGGTAGTCAAACACCTCCAGTTCCTGATTGAATTTACTATGTATTCTCTCTATTTCTGCTCCTGCCTTTTGAAATGCCTTGAATTCAGCTCTGAGGTCGCTTGCCTTGTCTAACCTTTCCTCCATACTGAGCATGGTATCTTCAAAAATTACCTTATGCAACTTATCTTTACTCTTCTCGATATCAAATGGAGCATAATCATCGTAGGATGTTTCCCGGCAATCCCTTAAAGAATCATTGATATCATAAATTATTGATCTAAGCTCATCATTAACTGGTTTATATGCTTCTTTTATATGTTCAAAAGTTTCTTTCCTCAAAAATAGCTGTTGATACCATTCAATGGCCTTTGGCAGCTGATTCCCAGTGAAAATGTTCTCTACCACCAAAGTTTGGGGAGGCAACTCCCTGATGCTCTTTATCCGAGGATACATATGCGAGTAGTGCTCATTGAAGGAGTCACACTCTTCGTGCAAGTCCTTCCATTTCTTATGCAATTCTACCAACTTCTTGTGAGCTTGAGTAGAGGCACTAATGGTCTCACATCCCATCTCAAAAACTTTCAATAACCAATTCTCAGTACCCTGGGATTTGGATCTCACCTCACCCAATCTAGCCATTTCATCAGTAGACAGGAAAGTGGGTATCATCCTTATATCTCCTCCTGCATCTACTGGCTTTACCAAAAATTGGAGGCATGCACGAAGTTCTTCATTTTGTTGCTTCAAATCCTTCTTGGACATTTCATCTTTGTCCATTTGTTCCAAAATTGATGTGACTAAGTCTTTAAAATCATCCACTCTTTGAGCACGAGTGGCTGGTCCCAGATCAATTGTAGATATTATGTAATCCTCTGCCCTGACTTGTTCTTTTTCTACATCAGCTGGTAGGACTGCTATTTCTACAACTCTTGATCCTGATTCATTCTTATAGATTCTTGATTGTATCTTAGCCTTCTTTTGTTTCTTAGGCTTTTGAGCTTGTGACATGATCATACTCAGATCAAGCTGCATTATCTCCACTTGTGGCTCAGGATATGTTATTCTGTCTTGCAGCCATTTAGGTACAGAAGATTTGTTCACATCAGTAGCTGCATCCTTATCAATTACAGCTAGCTCTTTGGGTGATTGTTGTTCTTGCTCTGGCTCTTCATTTTTCTCTGTGCTTATCTCTTCTACCTTTTCTTCTTCTTGGGCCAAGTTCTCTAGATTTGTCATTGTAGTTTCTTCTGTAGACTTGAAAACTTCCTCTATTTGATCCTTGTCTAGAGGACTATCAAACACATCAATAATTTCAACATTAACTAAAGGTTCATGGAAATCTTTATTACTTTCTTCAGCCAATTCACCTTTCTCCTCTTCAAGTGCCATTTGAGGCTCATGCAACCCCAATTCTGCACATACTTTCTCAATCTTGGGAAGCAGTGGTACTATCAATGAATCTGCAGGCATTTGTGAAATAGGGGCAGTAGAAGATATGGCTAGGGAAGGTGCATTAACTTGTGTTAGGTTAGCCAAGACTGAAGATAAGGAGGAAGAAATGACAAGAGGTGAAGGAAAGGGTATTGAAGGTAGAGGAAGAGGGGGTGAAAGGATTGCGGAAAAGGGAGGTCATGGTATTTGAGTGGAAGAAGTAGAAGATGTGAGTGTACTGATAGTGGTAGGGCATGAAATGGTGACAGTGGAAGAAATAGGGGTGCTAGAGGCACTGGAAGAAATTGCCAGTGAGCAGGAAGTAGCAGCAATGGTAGTGGTAAGAGAGGTAGCAGGGGATGTTTCTTGAGTTATGGAAGCTGCGGCTATGGGTTAAGTGGATGCAGTAGAGGAAGGAGTGATAGAAGGAGAAGTGGCAGTAGAAATAGCAAGGGTTGTGATAGCAGTGCCCACACTTTGGGTAGTAGGATGCTGGGTAGTGGGAGGATTAGAATATTTCTTGGTCGCAGCATCCTTCTTACTAACTTCTTTTACCTTCACCTTCTTTGCCTTAGAGCTTTCTCTAGAACCATTTGGCATATATCTTTTCTTGGAGGCCCTTGTCCTGGTAGAGGGAGCTTGATCTTTCTTCTGAGGAGATCTAGTGGATGGCTTCTTCATCTTCTTTGCTTTTTCAGCTAGAGATGTATGTTCTTCACTGTCTGACTTCTGTTTCTTAGCTGGCTCTGCCTCATCTGTGACATGGATTGGCTCATCCTCTTCTCCCTCAGAGTCCTTATCTGAATCCAATGCTGTATAAGTGAGTTGAACTCCTTGTTCTTCTATAGCAGCCACTTGAGCTCTTACCCATGCTTTGCTTAATCTGATTGGTTCCCTCATAACAATATCTAGGGAGCTCTCTTATGCTTTTGTCCAATTTGGCAATGGGATAGGTTGATGGTACTGATCCTTCCATGGTCCTCTAACCATAACATTTTTGTCATCCTACAGTTGGTCTAGTACTGCCATAATGTGAAACTTCTTGATAAACTCTAGAGGTAGCCTTGAATGTGCTTTCTTGATGATCTCATAATCATCAGGGCAATTGGCCCAAAAATCTTCAATGTGCATCTTATGGAAGAGATTCTTACTTACAAATCTTTCCATCACTCTATTTGGATCAAAATGACTCCTTGCATTGTAGTAGTGCAAATTTTGGAGTTGAAGCTCTTTATCAGAATGCTCTGCAGATGCCAAAGAAGGGCATGCAAAAGTTCCTTTTCCAAACTTGATAGGAAACTGCACATTAGTTCTGTGCAAATGTTTAAGCTTCTCAGCATAGGGTATTAATTGTCTAGACAGCTCCAGAAGTACTATCTTATCATCAAGATACCTAGGAAGTCCGTAAGCCATCCCAGTGAAGCCTTGCACCCTTAGATATGTGAATTTCTCAAACTGGATGTATCATCTGCCATATTTGGTTATTTCATTCATGGCCTCAATGGAAATCCTCAAGGCTATGTTGCCCTGTAGCATTCTAGCTGTATACATTGTGAAAGCATTATTCACTCTTTTGAAATGTATCAAGGATTGAGAAGAGGTCAGCTGCGGGTAACATTCATACACCTTTATCTGGGTTTGCTCATCATTCCCAACTTCTCCAATTTTAGACAACCCAACATAGTGATTCCTTCTTGCCAATGCATAAACAACATAGGATGTCCATCTGAAGTATCTTTTGTCCTTAAAATTACTGAAGGCCTCATGAATGTTGTCACTGAGGATCTAGGCCCAGTGGAACTTAATCCCTTTCAATATCTCAATGATAATGACAAACATCCAATCCTCAAAAGTGGAGGCTGTAGGCAGTCCATATATCCTACTCAAGAAAGTCACCAAGTCTCCAATTTCATCATGGAAGTCACTTCTATATAATATTCAGGGAAGCTTGATGAGAGAAGACCTTTTGCTTTTGGCCCAATTGTCATTTCTGTACTTTCTGCAGCCTTCTACATCTTTGTTATAAGTATCTTGTGATTCTTGTTTGTCTAACATAGTCATAGCTTTGTGCCAGGGAATATCAAAGGTCTCAGCTAAAGAAGGTGGGGTTAAATCAGCTAAGATATCTCCACTGGCTATTTGGATGGTTCTTGTCATTACATCATATCTATCTGCACAAGTTTCCATTAGCTCTGGACATTTCATTGAAGTGGGAAGGCAGCAGCTTGTGATATGCCACTGTCCTTGAGTATTCTGGCCCTAGGAGTTGGGTTTAGATCGAAGACTCTCAATCTTAAATCATCTAGGTCTATGTGACCTAGGTCTGTATCTCCTACATCACTCCACCCGGAGTGAATCTTGGTCTCTAGAGGGATTCCTTTAAACTTGTACTTCATAGCTTGGGTTCAAGCAGTCATTTAGTCTATAGGACCAGACCTTATAAGTTTGATACCTTGAGGAATCTTATAACACACTCCTAAGTTTAAGATGAACCTTAACAAATCTGCTATTACTAGTAATATATCCTTTGAAGGAAATTCAAATCTAACATTTATTGCAATTGTAACAACCATCATTTATGCATGTAAAGAAACATATAATGTTGCAAGAACTTCCATGAAAATCATCAATATCAATGCATCACAACATTAACCCTATCATTTTGGGCACTTTCCCTTTGAAAATTTTAAAAAATTCAGTCATTTGCATGTTTTGTGCTATTTTGAGGGCCGTCCGACCTGTAGGCAGAAAAATGCTGAAATTAGGGTCATCCGACTTCAGAAGGAGAAATGAGCTGGTCTGACCAAAGGCTTTACTACCTTTTTTCTTTTAAACGTTTTACGCGGAATTTGATGGGTACCAAGTTGGTGAGAAAGTATTGTAGCGCAAAGTCAGACAAGATTGTTTTTAGCGCAAAGCCGATGTATTTCTTTTATCGGGTTTCTGAGGTGTCACTGACTTTGCGGAGGAATTTGGGGTGTTTGACCAAGTCAGAGACAAGGGCTTCTAGCACAAAGTCAGCGCAAGGGGCTTTTGGCGTAAAAGGCAGTTTCAAGGTTAGCAGGGTTTTCAAGATGTTCCGACCAGCTCAAAGAAATGTGATTTGGGCATGCAAGTCGGAGACTAGAGTTTGTAGCACCAAATGGATCTGAGAGTGTGGCGTGGGTTTTAGAGGTCTTTGACCGAATAGATAATTGACAGGTTTGTAGGTTAGTCAGACCTCATTTTAGCTCCAAAAATTAAGAGTACGATGCGGGTTTTAGAGGTCTCCGACTGACTAGATAATCAACAGGTTTGCAATTCAGTCAGACCTCATTTTAGCGCCAAATGGATCTAAGTTTTGGTCTTTTTGACTTATGGTGATTCGTTTAGACTTTCAATAGAGAATCTTAATTGGGTTTTTTCAGAAAACAAACAATTTAAATGCAAATCTTAGTTAGAAACCCTAAAATTCTGCTTTAGAAATATTATCGTTTAAACAAACCCTAACGGTATGCAATGAAAGCTTGAAGAACAAAGTTCAAAACCCTACCTGGTAAATGTGGGAGGTTCATCTAGATTGGACAGATAGGTCATGGCTTCAAACTTCAGGCAAATTGACAGCAAAAGTGAAAACGGAGCTCTGGAATCCTGTTCAATGCAAAGAAAATGGTTAAAAATGGACGATTTGCCCCTTTTATCCCTTGGTGCAATCACCATTAATGCACAGGTGTACGTCTATCAGTTTAGGGTTTGGCATAGTTTTTCCTTAGCTCAGACCTGGCAGGGAATTTGGATGTGTTGGACCTGATCAGACAAGATCATTTTCAGCACTAAGACTTATAAATTCAATTGGCACAGTTTGTGGGCACTTGAGGTCCATCTGACTTGCAGGCATTTTGGCCTCATCTGACTTAGTCGGTGATCACTTGATTTAGCGCAAGTCAGAGAATGTCAATTCTAGCATAGAAGCCCATCTAAGAGGAAATTAGTGCTGGGGTCGGATGGTGCAGGAGCACCCCTACAAGACAGGATATAGGTTAATTGTCCGCATGATAGGACATTAGTCTATTTTAGCATGTTTGACTTCATAATGTAATAAGGTCCATTGGACCAATGCATATGTATTAGATCTGCCTAGGAGAGTGTGCAGGCAGTTAGAGTTTGTTATCAGGTTGTCTGAGCTGTCCTCTCCCAGCCGCTTGGAAGCTCCCAGCCACTGGGAATCGAGTTGGTAGTACTCGTAGGATATTGCTATAAATAACTCAGATCAGTTAGGGTTTGAGATCAGGTTCAGAAGAGTAGTAGTTGTGTTATGTAGTACTGGTGATTGAGTGAGATCCAGAGATCAGTCCAGACATTGTGAAACATTGTTGTAGAAACAGGACATTTGTGTTTCATCTAAATAAGATCTCATCAATTGCATTATCTGGTTTATCAGCTGTTTATGTTTTGATTTCTATTCTGATTACAAGTTGATGGATTCTTTCAACCCTTCCACCAGTTGATTCTGTGAATCGGTGGAATGGGCATGCATGTTAGTTTAGGTTGTATTTTAGTTTTCTATTTATGCATTTCATTGTGTGGGAGATCAGCTGGTAGCATGCTATGAATCAACCTAGCATCCTCATGTGCTAGGTTCAGGAAGATAAACTGTTAAGTTTTGATCTGAAGGTGATCTGGCCCGATCATCATATTTCCTTTGTGAAATTGTGCGGTTCTGTGAGTTTGCATGCAGCTGACGGATATACAGGGGTCTGCATGTGCTTTTCCAGACGGAGTGAATCGCATCGACATCTGTGAGTATATCGCTATCCAGATCGGGTTATGAAGCTGATGAAGATTGTATGTTTCAAGTGCATCAGGATGATATAGGTTGGATATATACTCAGTGTGTATATCGTCATCAGGATCATCTTTCGTGTGTATTCATCATCTGCATATCGCTATCGCATGAAGGAGTGAAAGTTCACTTTTTGGCTAAGGACCGGAAAGATCATCATCAAGATATTGAAAAGATCACCGGATATTCATTATCATGTTGCGGAGGATATAAGTGTCTTATATCCTGTTGACATCATCATCAGGTGCATTGACATCATCGTCAAGTGCAAGTGACGTCATCGTCATCAGGATATTGTGAATATCACCCTATGCAAGTTTATCCTGCTGTCGCTAAGTGTTTTGGCATCGGCGTAAGTCATCGGCATAAAGTTTGGTTAACATCATCAGGATGTTTCAATATGACCGGATAAGTCATATCCTGATGCTATTGTTTGAGTAGTCGGATATCGGGGTGACGTAAGCATCAAAGGAAAGGTGCTTGAAGTTGTCATCATCAGGATATATCAGAGGACCCAGATATTTTATATCCTGCTGATGAAGGTGATGTTGAACATCATGATGAAGAAGATAGAGTTTGGCGGTAAGATGAACAGTGAACATCAGGAGGATGTTTGTGCTTGCCGAATATGAAGATGCTGCTGATAGGCAAAAGGCGAAAGGTGATAAGGAAGTGAACAGTAGTCAGCAGGAGGATATTTCATGCTCGTCTGAAATATGATGATGCTGTCTGTGTTAGCAAGAAATATGATGATGATGATAAGCCAATAGGATTTTAACATGCTGGTTGTGTTAATGACTCCTCCTTCCCATTTGTAAGCTTCTGTTGCGTTTACCTCTGCATCATAGTGGTATCAGAGCAAAGGAAGGATCTTCTGGAAAAGATCAGGATATAGCAGGATGTCAGGTGACGAAGGAACATCTGAGATTCTGGCAAGGATGACCAACATTGAGTTGGCAGTTCTGGTGAAGAAACAGATTGCAGAGAGCAAGGCCGTGAAGGCTCAGAATCAGGAATTGAAGGATGAGTTAGCGAAGTTGAGGAGCAGAGTAGGTTCTGGTAGAGAAGAAGATAGGGAAGAAGAAGAGATCCCTAGTTGGAACGAGGAGGTCGTTCCTGCAGACCAGAGACCACTGTTGAACGCCCTCAAGGCCATGGAGAGGAGAACCATGGATGTGAAACTAGATTTGCCAGTGTTTACAGGAAAGATGGAACCTGATTCAGTGATGGAGTGGATAGACTCCTTGAACAATTTCTTTGAAACAGAGGAGATACCAGAACAACAGAGGGTGAAAATAGCCCAGTCAAAAATGAAAGAAGCTGCCTTGACATGGTGGAATTTCATCCAAGATGATAGAGTACAGGAAGGAAAGCGTAGAGTCGCTACATGGAAGAAGATGATGGCATTAGTAAAGGAAGCTTATGTCCCATTGGATTACAGTATCCAATTACACAAGAGGAAGCAAAACCTGAAGCAGAAGGAGCTAGATGTCAGCTCATATACAGAAGAATTCATGAAACTTTGTATGAAAACAAAGGTAAAGGAAAGTGAAGAAGAGAAGGTAGCCAGATACCTTAATGGATTGAGGTTCAACATTCAGGAAGATTTAAGTCTGCATAATCCAGATACAGTTCAGAAATGCTTTCAGTTGGCATTGAAAGTGGAAGAGAAGTTAAAGAGAAAACAAGAACAACACAATAGAGGAAGAGGAAGACAACAAAGGGGTGGAAGAGGTCCTTTTAGAGGTAGAGGACATGGACATGGATATCAAGGAGAATCCAGTCATGACAATAGTAAGGGAAACAATAGTCAGAACCAGAGGGAAAATTATAGTCAGCAAGGAAACTTCAGAGGTAGAAGACCTTTCAGAGGAAGATCCCAGGGCAGAGGATCCATCAGATGTTATAACTGTAACAAAGAAGGCCATATAGCCAGCAGATGTCCAGAAAAGGCCACAAGCTCAACAGGAGAAAGGAGAACAAATCTGATCCAAGAACCTGATAATCAAAGTATGACAGGCTCTAATGCTTTTCAGAGTGTGAATGCTCCTGATAATTATGGATACCCAAAAAGTGGAGAGTCTCTAATGATGAGAAGAACAATGACTACCATGAAGGTACCTGACAAAGAATCCCCTCAAAGAAAGTCTCTTTTCAGGACTATTTGCAAAGCAGGAGGTAAGGCATGTAAAGTTTTGATTGATTCTGGTTCTACTGAAAATTTTGTGTCTGAAGAAATGGTGACAAAGCTTAAGCTTAGGAGATTGCCTCACCCATCCCCATATAAAGTCTCATGGCTTACCCAAGGTCAGCAGACAATTGTAGAAGAGTAGGCTTGGGTAGAATTTCAGATTGGAGCATATAAGGATAAGTTGTTGTTTGATATTACCACGATGGATGCTTGTAGACCATGGCAGTATGATTTGAAGGCACAACATGATGGTGTTAGAAACACCTATACAATCACTAAAGATGGTAAGGATATAAAGTTACTACCATTGACGGAGAAGGAGGAGAAATCTAAAGGAAAAGAGGTGAAGGTAATGCTGATGGAAGGTAAACAGTTCATGAAAGAAGTAGCAGCAGAAGGTGCAGTTGCATATGCCCTAATCCCATGTATGAGGGTGAATAAAGAACAGCAGCAAGAAGTCAAGGAAGAGAAGAAGCAAAGGTTCATAGACCCAGCTATCCAAGAGCTATTGGATAAGTACAAAGGTATCATCTCAGAAGGAATGCCGAGATCCCTACCACCTGTCAGGGATATCAGTCACTGCATAGACTTAATTCCAGGGTCAACACTTCCAAACAAAGCAGCCTATAAGCTAACTCTAGAACAGAATGCAGAAGTAGCCAGACAAATTGAAGAATTATTGGATTCAGGTCTGATTGGGAAAAGTTTAAGTCCATGTGCAGTCCCAGATGTGCTAGCACCAAAGAAGGAAGGTACTTGGAGGCTTTGCACAGATTCCAGAGCTATTAACAAGATCACAATCAGGTATAGGTTTCCAATCCCTAGGATAGAGGATTTACTTGACTATTTGGGAGGTGCTAAGTATTTTACAAAAATAGATCTAAAGAGTGGATATCATCAGATCAGGATTAGACCAGGAGATGAATGGAAAACAACATTCAAAACAAATGAAGGGTTATATGAGTGGAAGGTTATGCCTTTTGGTTTATCTAATGCACCTAGTACTTTTATGAGGTTGATGAATGAGGTTTAGAAAGAGTTCATTGGTAAGTTTGTCATAGTATATCTAGATGACATTCTAATTTTCAGCAACACAAAAGAAGGACATCTCAGACACATAGATTTGGTTCTTAAGAGGTTACATGAAGAGCAGCTGATGATAAATTTAGACAAGTGTTTGTTCATGCAAGAGGAGATCACATATTTGGGTTTTGTCATTTCACAAGGAAAGTTACAAATGGATAAGGAGAAGGTAAGTGCCATATTGTCTTGGCCAACCCCAAAGACTATGAATGATGTCAGTAGTTTCCATGGGTTAGCAACCTTCTACAGGAAGTTTATAAGAGGGTTTAGTCATATTTGTGCACCCATGCTTGATACCATCAAAGGAGGACAGAAGTGCAGATTTGTTTGGACTCAAAGAGCAGATGATTCTTTTGAAACATTGAAGAAGAAGGTGGCACAGCAGCCAGTCCTTGCACTTCCAGACTTTAACAAAATCTTTCAGGTGGAATGTGATGCCAGTCACATGGCCATTGGAGCAGTACTCAGCCAAGAAGGTAGACCTGTTGCATTTTTCAGTGAGAAGCTCAATGATGCTAAAAAGAGGTATTCCTCATATGATTTGGAAATGTATGCTTTAGTCCAGTCACTCAAGAAATAGAGGCATTACTTGATGCCAAAGGAATTCATAGTATTCACAGATAACCAGGCTCTAAGTTTCATAAATAGCCAGGAAAAGCTGAACCACAGACACATGAAATGGGTAGAAACCTTACAAGCGTTTACTTTTACATTGAAGCATAAGAAAGGAGTCAAGAATAAAGTTGCAGATGCTTTGAGCAGGAGAGTTCTAACAGTCAACCAGATTCAGTTAGAAAGTGTTGGCATTGATTCACTAAAGACCATGTATGAGACTGATGAAGATTTTGGGGAGATATATCATGTATGTACTTCTTTTGGAGAGAAATATCATGCTGAATTCTCTGAATTTTTGATTCAGGATGGATTGTTGTTCAAAGGTGGACAGTTATGTATTCCAAGGTGTTCTATGAGGTTAAACATCATTAAGGAGAAACATTGTGGAGCTATGGCAGGTCATTTTGGTCTAGATAAGACTCTTGATCTTGTCCGAAGGCATTACTTTTGGCCTAAGTTACAATCAGATGTCAGAAAGTTTGTAGAGACATGTGTGATATGTCAGAAAGCTAAAGGCAGGTCGACTAATGCAGGTTTATATCAGCCCTTACCCATTCCTTCCAGACCATGGGAAAGCATAAGTATGGATTTTGTCTTGGGTTTACCAAGGACAAGGAAAGGGTTTGACAGTGTTTTTGTTGAAGTGGATAGATTCAGCAAAATGGCACATTTCTTGCCATGCAAAACCACTGCTGATGCTTCATACATTGCAGATTTATTTTTCAGGGAGATTGTCAGAATTCATGGATTGCCATTGAGTATAGTGTCAGATAGGGATGTGAAGTTTATTGGTCACTTCTGGAGAACTCTTTGGAAGAAACTTGGAACAAATTTGTCTTTTTCCTCTGCATATCATCCTCAAACGGATGGACAGACTGAAGTAGTGAACCATTCCTTAGGAAATTTGCTTAGATGTTTGACAAAACAACATGGAGAAAAGTGGGATAATATTCTATCTCAAGCTGAATTTTCATATAATGATACTGTCAATAGGAGCACAGGGAAATCACCTTTTCAGATAGTTTATGGTATGCATCCAAGAGGAATTTTGGAATTGAGAGATCTACCTACAGTAGACCCTATTAGTGCAGAAGGAGAAGCTTTTGCAGAAGCCATCAAAGAGGTTCATGATCAAGTCAAGACCCAACTGCAGCAAACCACCTTGAAGTATAAGAAATATGCTGATAAAAAGAAGAAAGATGTATAGTTTGATGTTGGAGATTTGGTATGGGTTCATTTGAAGAAGGACAGACTTCCTAAGGGAAAATATACTAAACTTATGCAAAGAAAAGTTGGACCATGTCAGATCTTGCACAAGCATGGACAGAATGCTTATGAGATACAACTCCCACCTGATCTTAGTTTGTCCCCTATATTCAATGTATGTGATTTAACTCCATACAAGTCTAATCCAGATGTAGATCAGGATCTCCTACAAGATACAGTCAATGATGACATTCCCAAGCATGATCCTCCACAGTTGTAGAAGGTTTTGGACACCAGAGTGGTCAAACAGACCCGGAACAAACAGTACTTGGAGTATCTAGTATCTTGGAAGGGAAAACCTAATTCTGAAGCAGTATGGATGACTGAAGAGCAGATCCAGAAACATGGTGCTGATCTTCATACTCTCATCTCAAGTGGACTTGAGATTTCTTCTTCTGGGGAGTATGGTGCAGGAGCACCCCTACAAGACAGGATATAGGTTAATTGTCCGCATGACAAGACATTAGTCTATTTTTAGCATGTTTGACTTCATAATGTAATAAGGTCCATTGGACCAATGCATATGTATTAGATCAGCCTAGGAGAGTGTGCAGGCAGTTAGAGTTTGTTATCAGGTTGTCTGAGCTGTCCTCTCCCAGCCGCTTGGAAGCTCCCAGCCACTGGGAATCGAGTTGGTAGTACTCGTAGGATATTGCTATAAATAACTCAGATCAGTTAGGGTTTGAGATCAGGTTCAGAAGAGTAGTAGTTGTGTTATGTAGTACTGGTGATTGAGTGAGATCCAGAGATCAGTCCAGACATTGTGAAACATTGTTGTAGAAACAGGACATTTGTGTTTCATCTAAATAAGATCTCATCAATTGCATTATCTGGTTTATCAGCTGTTTATGTTTTGATTTCTATTCTGATTACAAGTTGATGGATTCTTTCAACCCTTCCACCGGTTGATTCTGTGAATCGGTGGAATGGGCATGCATGTTAGTTTAGGTTGTATTTTAGTTTTCTGTTTATGCATTTCATTGTGTGGGAGATCAGCTGGTAGCATGCTATGAATCAACCTAGCATCCTCATGTGCTAGGTTCAGGAAGATAAACTGTTAAGTTTTGATCTGAAGGTGATCCGGCCCGATCATCATATTTCCTTTGTGAAATTGTGCAGTTCTGTGAGTTTGCATGCAGCTGACGGATATACAGGGGTCTGCATGTGCTTTTCCAGACGGAGTGAATCGCATCGACATCTGTGAGTATATCGCTATCTGGATCAGGTTATGAAGCTGATGAAGATTGTATGTTTCAAGTGCATCAGGATGATATAGGTTGGATATATACTCAGTGTGTATATAGTCGTCAGGATCATCTTTCGTGTGTATTCATCATCCGCATATCGCTATCGCATGCAGGAGTGAAAGTTCACTTTTTGGCTAAGGATCGGAAAGATCATCATTAGGATATTGAAAAGATCACCGGATATTCATTATCATGTTGCGGAGGATATAAGTGTCTTATATCCTGTTGACATCATCATCAGGTGCATTGACATCATCGTCAGGTGCAAGTGACGTCATCGTCATCAGGATATTGCGGATATCACCCTATGCAAGTTTATCCTGCTGTCGCTAAGTGTTTTGGCATTGGTGTAAGTCATCGGCATAAAGTTTGGTTAACATCATCAGGATGTTTCAATATGACCGGATAAGTCATATCCTGATGCTGTTGTTTGAGTAGTCGGATATCGGGGTGATGTAAGAATCAAAGGAAAGGTGCTTGAAGTTGTCATCATCAGGATATATCGGAGGAACCGGATATTTTATATCCTGCTGATGAAGGTGATGTTGAACATCATGATGAAGAAGATAGAGTTTGGCGGTAAGATGAACAGTGAACATCAGGAGGATGTTTGCGCTTGCCGAATATGATGATGCTGCTGATAGGCGAAAGGCGAAAGATGATAAGGAAGTGAACAGTAGTCAGCAAGAGGATATTTCATGCTCGTCCGAAATATGATGATGCTGTCTGTGTTAGCAAGAAATATGATGATGATGATAAGCCGATAGGATTTTAACATGCTGGTTGTGTTAATGACTCCTCCTTCCCATTTGTAAGCTCCCGTTGCGTTTACCTCTGCATCATCGGAGACAACAGATTTTAGCACTAGGTCAGTTGGAAGACAATCCAGCGCAAAGGTCGGACAGATAAGAATTTAGCGCAAAGGTCAGTGAAGGGTAATCTAGCGCAAAAGGGCATTTCAAGGCCTTCAAAAGGAAAATAAAGATTCAACCTAGCAGATCCTTGATGTGATTCTTCAATACTATCATTCAATCAAGGTCAAAATGCACTTTGACCTCTTAACCACTTAGGAGATGAAAAGATCTAATTGACACCCTAAGCCAAGTCAAAAAAAAGGAGGTCCTCATTTTTTAATGGGGCATGTGTATGAGGCACAAGACCAATAGTCATCATCAATACCCTTCATCCATCCCCAAATTTCTCAAGTCTCCACCTCATCCTCATACATCAACCCTCAAGTCTCCATTCCACCCCCTTTAATTCCCACCCTTACCAAGCTACAAACAACACATTACATCAACAAAATTCCTTCATCCAACAATTTCTCAATCAACAACCTCCAAATGCCAATTCGAATCCACCTTCTCCCACTAATCTTGTCCAAGAATTTGATGAATTGAGACAAAAGGTACAAGATATAGAGATGGGACATTCAAAGAAGAAATACTCTTTGGGAGAGATATGTCCCTATCCTTTTGATATATCCTTGGTAATGATCCCATTTCTACATAACTTTGATATACCTAAGTTTGACAAATATAAAGGGAAAGGTGACTCTAGAGACCATCTAAAAGAATATTACATAGCATGTATGGAAGTTGCTTATAATGATACCTATCTCATGTGGCTCTTTCCTCATAGTCTAGGAGGTCGGGCTATCAAATGGTTCTCCCATTTACCTCATGGCATTAAGACATTTTAAGAACATGCTGAGAAATTCATTGCACACTTTTCATATAACATCAAACATGAGGTATCTATTATTTAGGGTTAAAAGGGGGGGATGTTGAATGTGGATTGGTTTAGGTTTCAAAGGAAAATCCTCCCTTCTCACCAAACATTCAAGGACATATCAACCGAGTTGAATCTCCATTAAGCATGAACAATCACCTATCAGGTTGGGCTGCCTCTTGGAACGATGCAGAAGCTCAGATGTATCAAACAATATCTCAATTTAATGCTTAAATTCTCTTAAAACCCTAAATAAGCTAAACAGTAATAAAATTAATGAATTATGACAAATCCTTTCAGACTAAGGTGAAGGATAGAGATTATTAACTCACTATTTTTTGAAGTTTGGAATGCGGAATAGTCAGGGACACTGGCACTAGTGCCCCTATCCAAGGTATTATTTTCTACACAGAATATAAATCTCCTTCCAACACTGATCTACACTGTACCTTCCATTTCTACCCTAGAAATGGTGGACACTGGCACTAGCGCCCAAGTCCCGAAATGTTGAACATTGTCCCCTTTCTTTCAGATTCTAAATCTTTGTTGTTTGCAACCTCCTTTCTGCAACTCCACTCTTTGAAACTTGGTACCTATAACTTGCAATCAGAAAAGAGTGTGGGAGGGGGTTGTGGTGTTTAGAGGATTGCCTTGGTCAAGCCCTGAAGAGACATTCAAGTCTTCCAAACATTGTTGTTAGATGAGAGTGTGTATTCTGGTGGAAGAGAGGCAAAATTCAAATGATAAATGATCAAAAATATAATAGATATCACCTTGTAGTGTAGATCTCACATAAATGAAGGCTCTTCAATAACATGAGAAGATGAAGTCAAATCTGCAATCACAAACACAATAAGAATGCTCTGCTCTTGCAACAATGAATATCTTGAAATCACAAATATGCATAAAGTTCACAATCATCTTCTAGTTTACAAATGAAAACCTAAACATGGTTATATATGCAACTACAAAGATTCCTACTAAGAATTTCATAATTCAAACTTGAGATGTAGGCATAGGACCCAAATAACAGTCATAAAACTGACATTAAAAATTAGGCCAAACCCAAAATAGGGCAGGACTAGAGTGCTAGCGCCCAAGTCTACCTTGTTGGCAAGAGACACTGCTCTAGAGATAATCTATGTGTTGTCATTGATGAAAATAGGACCAAGAGGACACATTAGCATGATAAGAAGACATCACTCTAGAAGACCAACCTAGTTTGGCAGCAAGGAATAAGTGTAGAAAGTCAAATGCCTAAGTATGGACAGGGTACAGAGTATGAGACAGAAAATGAATCAGTATGCCTCCGTAGAAGAAGACCACCTAATGCAAATCAAGTATGATGATTCATAGCTATGTAATGATGATTTAGTCCAGTGGTCAATTCATGATCTTCTCTGGAAAGTCATGTGGAGAAAATGTCTAAGTCTAGACAAATAGGGGAAAGACAAAGATAGTTAACAGTACTTAGTAGACTGGTCCGCATTCCTATGCAAGTGCGCATCTTGGTCTATGGTTCTAAGGCAAGCAAGATATATGTTAATACTATTCAAATCCAAGATCATAACCTCTAAAGTTCAATATACCACATTCTACAAGTTGCTCAAATATCGGGTTCCAGTTCAACAGTATTTCTATGTGATAGAGCAACAGTTCCATGATCCACATTCTAACATGCATAAGTATTTTTCTCTGTGGTTCTAAAGATATGTTAAGAGGTTAGTAATGAAACTTGGATATGATTTGTAAGGTCCCATTTGGTCCGTAGTGTGTGTGGTGATGTGATAGACGAGCTTACTAAGTGTGTTCTTAAGGAACAAGTCGACTAGCATATTAGATCTCTATGCGGTGAAGTTAGAATCTATGGGTAATCAATTTAAGTAGTCATATGACTAAGGCCAAATTTTATGAAGACCTGTACATGAGTGTTTAATTCTGCATTAAAGATTGTACATAAGAACAAGCCGACAGAGTATGATATTGGCTTACACATTTTCTTGTTTAGTTTGTCAACCTGATCAAGTAATAATTCTTGATGTGGATATATATATCCGATGGATTTGAGTTTTAAGGATGAAAAAGGTATTGTGATGTGATGGATGTGATGTAAATTAAGAATGCAAAGAAGAATTATGTGGATGTGATTGATTCAAGTATTAGAATAGCAGAGCGGAGATAGAAGAGCAGTGATTATGAAGACTCAGGATTCAGTAGTCAGTTGCTAAATGACTGCACCCTAGCATACTGATAGATGCTATTGTAGTATTCATATTTATTATACAATTTCACTTGTACTTGGCAGTGAGCTTGGTGGTAAGCAATCAGTAGGGTTTAATATCCCTCATTGTAATCTTTCTGGGTTTAGGGTTGTGGCAGTGAGCCTGCTAGACCTAGTTGTACTTCATGGCAGTGAGCCAACATATTCTAGGCCCGTGGAGTGACCAAGCCTAAACAACACCATTTGTAAAAGATTGCAATATATATTGGGAGCTAATCCTCTCTGTGGTTTTTCCCTTTCTTGGGTTTTCTATGTAAATTTCTGGTGTCTATGTGTCATGATTTTGTGGCTTATATTTCTGTGGTTACTTTGCTTTCTGATTATTAAAGTTGGTACTTGGTTTAATTGTTTAAATTTTAGAATACTAATTCACCCCCCTCTCAGTACTCAACAATTGGTATGAGAGCCAAGTTCCTTGGAAGAAGTCTAACAGCTTGAGGAAGCTTTGGGGTAGTATAATCATGGTAGCAAGAAGATTTGGAAATTATGAAAACAACAAGGAACTAGAAGAAGATCTTATTGATCTTGAAAAATCTGAGGTAGAAATCAAGGATCTAAAGGATAACTTACAAGAAGCTAATGAATGCATCTCAAAACTAAAAGGACAAGTCAAGAAATTCAAGGACAAATACAAAGAAGTTAGTGATCAATTGATATCAGTAAATGAAACCATGAATGATTTAGAAGCAGAAGTTATAGAAAGAACAAAAGTAGAAGAAGATCTAAATTTAATGATGAAAAGCAAATCTGAAGATTGTGCCAAACTTGAAAAATAAATTATGAGTCTAAAAGAAGACTTGGAAAAAGCCAAGAGCTATGAAGAAAAGTTCAAGTTAAGTTCTGCAAAGCTTGATCAGATGATTGACAGTCAAAAGAGTGTTGATGATAAACAAAGTTTGGGATTTGAGAAAGGAGAAAGCTCAAAATCTGGTCAAACCAACACTGAGTTAAAGAAAAACCAAGGAAACCAGTTCAGAAATCAAAGAAGAAGACCTAGAAGAGCTCCAGTCAGATAGCCAAATACTCAAAGGTATCCATCTTTCAATGGTCATTGTTTTAATTGCAACAAGTTTGGTCATAAAGCTACTCAATGCAGGAGTAGAGTAAATTAGAATGTTCCATCATTTTTTGGTCAATGTTTCAATTGCATGAAAATTGGTCACAAATCAAATGAATGCAGAAATTTGATAAGAAATGGTTCTTACATTGCAAGGAATAGTCAATCATTCAATGGAAAGTTTTTTGCATGTAATAGATTTGGACATATGGCTAATCAATGCAGATCAAGGATGAATTCATTCAGAGGAAGGAATCAACGACAAGGAAACATTGTGTGGTTCAATTGTAAAAAATTTGGACATGTTGCAAGATTATGCAGAAGCAAGAATGTAAAGAGAAATTACTATGCTAAAGAAAGGAAAATAGAGTAGAGGAATGATAAGGGAAACGAAAAGGTTGATCTGGTTGAACCCAAGAAGGAAATGGACAAGATCTGGGTCAAGAAAGAAGTAATTAAAGAAGAGGATAGATCCACACCATCATCTGATGCAAATACTTCCTACGAGATGTAAATTGTGTGCTCTGGTTCAGGGGGAGAAGTGTTGAAAATCCAAAACCCCCAGCTAGAAAGTGGATGCAAGAATTTGGCATGAAGGTATATAATGGAATTTGATGTGACAAATCTCTTAAAAGAAAAACTAGAAGAAAAGAAGTCAATGCGGCCCATTGCGGAGCAATCTTTATTGACTGTATCTATCAAAGAAGACATGCAACTTTTTGGGAATGAGCATTTTGATGATTTAGGTCAAGTCATGTGGAGGATAAAAAGGGACTTGTTTGATTTCAAAATCACTTTGCATTCAAGATATTAGACATCCAGGAGAGACTAAGGCAAAACTTGAGCGACAACAATTACAATCTGAAGGATTTAGAGTGATTCAGATAAAGGAAACCCTAGCTCGGCGGAACAAGGTATTTTCATTCAAACCCCATTTGTGAGTTAGTTGAAATTCTAAAATGACAACTCCACAAGTCGTTGATGTCATTGAACAGCCTCAGCCTAAATTTAAGAAACACCCATTTAAAGCAGTAGAAGTAGATCTGATGGGTGCGTTTTCAGATATTTCTCATGGAGTTCTATATGTTGAGGATGTTAGGGCATATATATATGTTGTTCTAGATGAGCACAGCGACAGGAGATTCACAGAATTATTTCTAAACCATCTATGTGATGATCAATATGACTTGAAGCTGGAGTATAAAGATCTAAAGGAAAAGAAATTCATCCAATATGTGCACTTCCCTATTTTTATAGAAGATGAATGGGTCTGGTACATGATTAGCAGAATGCATGATGAATTCATGTGGCTAAGACAACCCTTCAAGATCACTAAGGAAGAAATCAAGGTAGTAACTGGATTGAACTCCATCGGAGGTGTGCCCTTGCTAAAGGCCGTCACGAATCAAACTATTTCAGAGGCCACTGGAGCCAAATTTGACAAAAGGGCATTAACGATCAATGATATTATAGACCATGGTGTGAGATTTGTCTCAATGGTTTTAGGATACAAGGTCTACTTCTCCAACTGGGAGAACTCTATTTCTAGCACAACAATTTATACTACTTATCAGATGATAAAGGAGAATGCAAACTACAACCTATGTGAGTTTCTGCTAAATCAATTAATAAAGAACTTGAGGAAGATAAAGGAGAGCAAGAATTATCCCTTCAAGTATGGTAAGTTGGTCATCTATTTATTCTTCTATTTCATGAATGAGCTACCCAGCATGATTAATCTGTTCTAGACAAGTGATAGATTAGTGGCTATGCAAATTAGGGATCACTTGAATAGTCTAGGAAGTTATGATGTGCAAAAGGTAGCATTGTGGGGTATTTCAAAAAACTTTAAAGTATGATGCATTCTAGGGAAAGAATCCCTAAGGGAATTGTTGAGAAATACAAGGATACAATTTGTTTCATGGTCACTAAGGATCAATGCTTAATGGAAGCTGTGGAACCCAGAACTGTATGGGTAATGCCCATGGGATATGAGGTAGATGGACAAATACTAGAAAACGATGCCCAACACCTACTCAGCAAACTTAGAGACACTAAAGAAGAGAGGTTTGGGACTTATGAAGAACTAAGTTTAAAACTTCATATTGAACTCAGGAAGCCAGAATCCACCATGAAGGTGAGAAAAGAAGTAGAAGAAATTGTTGCAAGATATGGGTTCACAAAAGAACAAGTTAAAGAATCAAGGGAAAGAGTAGAGAGAGCAGAAAAGGAAAAACAAAAGAGTGAACTGGTACAAGTTTCAAAAGAATCTTAGATGAAACAAGACAAGCCTGAAAAGACTCAGAGGTCTACTAGGAGCTCTGCTACCTCCTCTGGTGCCACACCATTAGTGAGTGGAGAAAACATCAAAGAAATCTACTGTCAAAGATACAAAGAGGAAGAAAATGAAGGGGAGAAGATTGTATGTTAGTGTAGGGAGCAAGGATGAAGAAGAAAGTAAGTCTGATGAAGAGGTGAAAAAGATGAAGGTAGAGGGCATCAAAGCCTCTAGAAGCACTAGAGAAAAGCCCCCCAGAAGCAAGAAAGATAGCAAAAGACAAAAGGTAGAGGAGCCTTACATTGAAAAGGCTACAATTTCAATTAAGGATGTATTGAAATCAGTCACTGTAGATGGGAATTTGAAGCCCATGATTGAATTTTATGATGAGTATAATGATGTTGATAAGAGAATCCTTGAAGATGCCATAGTGGAATATCTGAACATATACAACAGAGCCCTTATTGAGATCATCTTTGATCTCCCTAGAAGCCTAGCTAACATTTTAACTATCAGAAAAGAGACTACTAGGGCAAAGGATATTGAACTAAGACAAAATGTATTAACTAGAATGTGTCTAGAGATTACTCCCAAACAAGAGGCATTAATCTCTAAGGAGATCAAGAACAAGTTTAGAACCAAGAAAAGGATGAACTCTTTAATGCTGGGAGAAATTGACAAGGTTGTCAAAGAAATAAAAGAAATCACTTTAAAAGTCTTGAAGAATTATAATCTTCCTTTCATCTATGACCAAGATGAAATAGATGGTGAAGATAATACATCTGTTATGGAAGTCAATGTTGAAAAGGAGACAGACAAAGTTGATGAAATAGTTGAAGAAAAGGGAACACTTGCCTCTCTGAAACATCAAACAGAAGACAAAACTGATGGTGAGAAGTTTGAGGAAATAGAAATACCACCTACTAAAACTATATCCTCGCTAGATCACAAAAGTGAGAAAAAAATTGACAAGGAAAAATAGGTTGAGAATAATCCTCCACAAGAGCAGAAGGATGACACCAACAAGGCCATGAACTCAAATCCTCTGGAGAAAGAATAGAAAGATGAAGTCTTTGGTGCAACAAGAGACACTGTAGAGGTGGTGAAAGAATTTTTGGAAAAGGAGAAACAAGTTCTAGATGAACCAGAGCTACTTCACGATTCGATAATCTTGGACACCATGTCACCAGTACAAAAGCTCAAATTGGCATCAATTGTTCAAGCCAAAGCATAGGAAGAAATGCTTAAATCTCATATCCAAGATAGTAAGTTGATCAATGATGCATCCAACATTTTGGAGAAGATGATGCCGACATTCCAAAATGATAGCTCATTATCCTCAGCTGATCAACTCAAGGGTCTACTAAACTTAGTAAGTACACTTTTTGAATCTTTTAAAAAACCTACAGAGGACAAAGTTAGAAAAGAGTTTTATGAGAATAGACTAGTTGAGTTGAAGACTATGATAGCAAATGACAAAACTTTGTTAGAAAATGGAATAAAAAGCATACAGAGTGCCATTAAAGAAGCCTGTGAAATATACAATTTTCTTTATCTTGGCTAGAAGTTACCAAGGAATTAGAAGATAAAATCAAGGACTTGGAACTCAAACTGCTAAATATCTCTCAGACCTATAATCCGGCAGTTGAGTTAATAAATTCCAAAGAAGCATAGGTTGCAAATGTTCACAATGATTTTAGCATGCTTATGAAGAAAAGGGGAGAAGTCAAAGATAGGTTGTGTTAACTAAGGGGGCTGATAAGTCCAAAAATAGATTCCATGACTAATCAGTTAGAAGAAGCTTTGAAATCACTAGCATTAATTGATACAACTTCAGATGTACAGAAGGCAGAAAAGTTAGTTTTTTCTAATAAATGGCCACATCAACATTTTGGAGAGTGCAAGAAATAGATGGACTGGAGAGATAGATCTGATAAAGACTATGTATAATGATATTCTACCTTCAATTGTAAACTAAGATACAAATGTGTATTTGTATATATGCGGCAAAGTATAGCAAATTTTTTAGTTTTGTCAATTTTTGACTCCAAAAACTACACCTTTGCATTGATGTCAAAGGGGGAGAGAAGATTAGTGAAAAATGAGAAAACATTTTAGGGGGAGAAGGAATATAGAAGTGAATATAGAAAGGGGGAGAAGTCAAGGCATCATTTTTCACTAAGTATTGCCATTAATGCCAAGGGGGAGATTGTTTGGCAAGAGACACTGCTCTAGAGATAATCTGTGTTGTCCTTGATGGAAACAGGACCAAGAGGACACATTATCATGATAAGAAGACATCACTCTGGAAGACCAACTTGGTTTGGTAGCAAGGCACAAGTGTAGAAGGTCAAAATGCCTAAGTATGGACATGGTACAGAGTATGAGACATAAAATGAATCAGTATGCCTCCACAGAAGAAGACCACCTAATGCAGATTAGGTATGATGATTCATGGCTAAGTGATGATGGTTCAGTCTAGTGGTCAAGTCATGATCTTCTCCAGAATTCATGTGGGGAAAATGTCTAAGTCCGGACAAATAGGGGAAAGATAGAGATAGTGAACAGTACTCAGTAGACTAGTCCGCATTCCTTCGCAATTGTACATCTTGGTCTGCAGTTCTGAGGCAAGCAAGAGATATGTTAGTAGTACCCAAATCCAAGATCATAACTTTTGAAGTTCAATATACCACATTCTACCAATTGCTCAAATATCAGGTTCCAGTTCAACAGTATAATTTCTATGTGACAGAGCAACAATTCCATGATTTGCATTCTGACATGTAGAAGTATTTTGCTCTGTGGTTCTAAAGATATGTTAATATGTCACTAATGAAACCTGGATATGTTTTGTAAGGTCCCATTTGGTCCACAATGTGCGTGGTGATGTGACAGGCGAGCTTACTAAGTGTGTTCTTAAGGAATAGGCCGATTGGCATATTAGATCTCTATGCAGTGCAGTTAGAATGTATGGGTAATCAATTTAAGTAGTCATATGACTAAGGCCAACTTATATGAAGACTTGTGCATGATTTTTTAAGTCCACATTGAATATTGTACATAAGAACAAGCCAACAGAGTATAATATTGGCTTACACATTTTCTTGTTTAGTTTGCCAAACTGATCAAGTAATAATTCTTGATGCAGATATATATATCCAATGGATTTGAGTTTTAAGGATGAAAAAGGTATTTTGATGTGATGTAAATTAAGAATGTGAAGAAGAATTGTGTGGATGTGATTTATTTGAGCATCAGAATAGCAGAGCAGAGATAGAAGAGTAGTGATTATGAAGACTAAGGATTCAGTATTTAGTTGCTAAATGACTGCACCCTAGCATACTGATAGATACTATTGCAGTTTCATATTTCTTATACAATTTCACTTGTACTTGGTAGTGAGCCTGGTAGTAAGCAATCAGTAGGGTTTAATAGCCATCATTGTAATCTTTCTGAGTTTAGGGTTGTGGCAGTGAGCCTGCTAGACCTAGTTGTACTTCATGGCAGTGAGCTAGCATGTTTTAGGCTCGTGGAGTGACCAAGTCTAAACATCACCATTTGTAAAAGATTGCAATATATATTTGGAGCTAATCCTCTTCATGGTTTTTCCCTTTCTTGGGTTTTCCACGTAAAATTCTACTGTCTATGTGTCATGATTTTGTGGCTTGTATTTTTGTGGTTACTTTGCTTTCTGATTATTAAAGTTGGTACTTGGTTTAATTGTTTAAATTTTAGAATATTGATTCACCCCCCCTCTCAGTATTCAACACACCCTACTATTTTTGTTTAGGGATCATCAAAATAACACCCCCTAGGTCCTATTCTCCATAAGACTTTAGGGTTTTCTCATCGGGATTCAAACTTATCATGCAAGATCATCTGAATGCATTCTAAGGACCAAGGACCTAAACCTTAAGAGGGAAAGGCCCCCAAGGGGACATTTTTTGACATAAAATTTAGCCCCCACTTTAATGTATGTATAAACCCAAGGCTAATACATGCATTAAAGTATGATCAACAAACACAACAAACACACCAAGCAAAAGTATGATAAACAAACACAACAAACACACCAAGCACTGTGAATACACGCCAAACATAATGAAGACAATGACAGACATGCAAAACACGGAGAAGATAGTTATAGTCATGCAAAATATGGAGAAGACAACATTGAAGACATGCAAAACATAGCGAATACAGTGAATGTGGTGATTATTTTCTTTTTCTTTGTCTCATATATGAATGCAAATGCAAGTACAAGGAAAGTAAACACATAACCCAAAATGTAGGAGGGACTCATCGCCACACGTCTTTAGACTACATATGGGGCAACAAACATGCAATACAAATCTCAGAGTGTTGGACAGACTCATTGCCACACGTCTTTAAACTACACTTAAGAACAAACATGCCATACAAATCCCAAAGTATAGGAGGGACTCATCGCCATAGTCTTTAGACTATGCTTGGAAACAAACACACCATACACACACATGGAAGACAAGAAGAAAACATGACAAACAAGTGATGGAAGAAACCTATTGCTAGGTTCACAGCCATCTCAGGAACGCTACAGGTACACATCAATGATTGGGCTTCACCACAACAATCATCGAAGAGATGCTTAAGGGTTAGGATAGTCTCAGATCCGCCCCTCCTGCTCAGAGGACTTTTTAGAAAATGACAGGATGTGCAATCTCCTCGAGAAATACACCATCCCTGCCTTCGCAGAGGGCTTAAATGATTACAAGATAGAAAAGAAGGATGTGCACTCACTCAGAGATACAACATCCCACCTTCACAAAGGGCTTACAAACATGTTTCATTAGTACCAAAATCATCAGACAACTTACCTTATATATGCCCCCACCTTAAGGTGGTTGATATCATGTACCGATATCAAGCACATTAAGGTAGGAAGAAAACACACAAGGGAACATGAGCTCTTGTAAAGCCCATGCCCACCAGAGGTGACATGTACTTCACGATCTCCAAATGTTCCCACAAACACACAATTTCCTACAAGAAAAGGTGTTAGCATAACGATATCAACCACCTTAAGGTGGGAAGAAAACACACAAGGGAACATGAGCTCTTGTAAAGCCCATGCCCACCAGAGGTGACATGTACTTCACGATCTCCAAATGTTCCCACAAACACACAATTTCCTGCAAAAAAAGGTGTTAGCATCCATATAATCATGATAAACAACAATGCATGTAATCATCCACATAGAGATCCAAGGAAAACAAGATCCAAGATAAATAAAGTGCACAGAGCAACAGTATTGTTATGTTTTGTAAGTGCGATAAGATAACATCAAGATATCACACGGAGTGATTCTATTAGCCAAGCATCGGATAATATATATCAACCCCATCATCATGTATGGACTAGGTCCATTTTTTAATTTCTCACTAAAGGGACACTAGGTCCGTATCAGTATTATATGTTTTTCATCATCTGCCAGCTAGATAGAACCACTAGAAGAAGGTAAAAAATAAATCAAGAGAGGACAAACAAGTGCCTTAGGGGTCCAGTCATGTAGGAGGGTGCCCCCAAGTCACCAACCGCAATGCTATGTCCATAAGACACACCACACAACAATAAAAATAGAGGAGAAGCAATGTAGAAGAATGATGATACAAATAGAAGAAGGGTCACAACAGAGGTAGTCTCCCAGTATCCTTGACCTTACGAGAGTATCAAGGGTCATCCTAGGAGGCCTATATAACACATAACACATCACAGGGAAACACAACACGGAGGTAAAGGGTTAGAAATAGTTACCTGACAATACAATTGTACTAAAATTTGTAACTTGCGAGCCTCTTGGAGAGATGCTCTATCAAGTTTTGTGTGAAACTTGAGTGGTTCTTATGAGAGTCTTGTTTTTTGTCAGGAAGTCCATGCGATACTTGTTTCTCAAATTCGTGTGTATGTGAGATCTTTTGTTGCTTATGAGGAGGAGAACCACTATTATTTCCAACTGATGATAATCTTCTTACTCTTTTCCAATCCTTAGCTCTCTTTCTTTGTTGAGTTCGTCTATCATAGTGATAAGAACTATCTTGTACTATTTCAATCTTTTCTTTTGTCAAAGTCTCTTGCTTTGGTTATTACATTTATCTTTCTAATGAATTTTGGTTATCTCTCGATCCTTGAAGGGATAACGGAGGAGGAACCTCAACATAAATACCATTTTTTCATGGATGAGGTGATACTTCAGTATTTTCCTTATCCACTTCTATTGTAGCAATAATCTCATCGTAATTTAGATAGTCATCTTTTACTTCAAGTATATTTTGTTCCATCATGTTATTATCGATATGCTTAGAAAAGGGATTAGTAAAGATTTGTAAATTCTAATTCGGTGGAGTAACTGACTTATTTCCATTATCATTCACACCTAATACCTCTATAACATTCGATTTGATGAGGTCTTGTATTTCATGTTTAAGATGCATACATCATTCAGTGTCATGTCCTTGTTGCTGATAGTAATGACAATAAGCATTAGCATCAAAATAAGGTCCTTGCATTCTAGTAGGATCTAGTGGTTTAATCAGAGGAAGCTTTATTAGCGTATTACTTACAGCTTGATTCATGATAGAATGATAGGATTTAAATATCAGAGTAAAATTTCTTTGTTCAAATGGTGCCTTATTTGAATTAGTGATAGCAGACACTTGTGAGAAATTGTTTGAATTTTGTCCATTAACCTTGATGAAAGTCTTATTATTTCTCTTAAATTTGTTTTGCAATGGTCCACCCATGGATTGACCAACTTGAGATGATGAGTTTTGGCTTTCATACTGACTAGATGAAAGCTGATAATCACGAAGGGTAGTACATAAATGTTGAAAGGAGTTATACTTCATCAAGAGAATGTTATCATGGATGTTAGGTTGTAGATTTGTAATAAATAGCTTCTAAACATCCTCATCCTTCATATGATATTGAATTTGTGCATAGAGTGCTTGATATCGACTAATAAACTTAGTTAACTTCTCTTTTGGACCTTGCTTGCAATGAACTAAATCAATCAAAGAGACTTGAGGTCCAATGTTTGTTTGAAAATGTTGTAAAAATTGATCAACTAATTGCAAAAAAGAGTGTATTGAATTTGGAGGTAAATAACAAAACCATTCTAAAGCAGTATCTTTGAGAGATTGCGGGAAAAGTTTTGCTAACAAATTATCTTCAAAGTACAAATCACTACAGATAGCCATGAATGCTACCACGAGTATTAGGATCACCTTTTCCACCATACTTTTCAAAATGAGGAGTCTCAAACCTCTCAAGCATAGGAGTTCTAAGGATTGAATAAGATATAAGATTACGGGCATGATAAGTTGGTAGATAAGGTTGTGAAGAACTTGTCAAGTTTGTCACCTTTTGTTGTAAAGAAGTCATGCCTTGCAATTGTTGGTTTAAGATGGCATCATTAGGAGATGCGGTTTGTTGTGAGGAATTAGAACCGAAGTGAGGAGGTGATTGAGCCTAACTAGTGACAAGTGGAGGTTGTGAATAGGTAAGTGGTGGTTGAACATAGTGATAAGTGGTTGAGAATAAGTGGGATGGAGGGGTGGTTGAGAGTAATTATTCATAGAAGAGGTCACTGTAGGTGCCAAGTTTTGATAGTTAAATCCCATAGCTTTGTAATTTTTTGAATTAGTGCCATTAGATACTCCAATACCCATGGTAGCATTACTACAAGCATTTACATTAGTGGTTAAAATTATTGATGTAAATGTATAAATTCCCGTAGTCGGTATAGGTGCCGATACTTGCATGTGAGACAGTGACGACATGTTATTAATACCATTCACACATTCAATCACCATCATGACATAATTGTGTACTATATGTGTTAAACCTTGAATAACATTCATACCATCTTGTCCTTCTTTTATCAACTCTCTTATGTTGTGAATCATAAGTATAGCTTCTTCCGCTATCCTTTCATTTTCAACAAATGCTTGAAAATAGGCTAACTCTTTATCAAGATTGTTTATTTGCTCATTAGGTACATGTGTGACCACCTCAATAGTGTCCTCAACATCATGAAATACTTGATCTTCCATAGTGGTTGTATGAGGTATATGTTGTTATATGGAGCCTAATCAGACTCAGACGTTAAATTTACCCCACTTTTATCAGTGTGGTTTCCCCCCAAATTATTTAATGGGGTCAAGGGGTAGTGCCCCTTGCGGGGGTTTGGGGGCAGTTCCCCCAAGATGGGGTCAAGGGGCAGCACCCCTGGCATGTTCCATGTCGCAATACAGGGTGGGATCGAGGGGCAGTGCCCCCACGGGGGCTCGGGGGTCGTGCTCCTGAAACCTCAAATAAATTTTATTATGTTATAAAGGCATCAGGAGTTACTTTTCTATTGATTTTGTTGGTTTTTCTTCTGAATCAGCATTAGGGTTTACCAGTTCTAATGCACAAGCAGATTTAGCCAACTGAATACAGGAGGTTGCGTGAGCTCCTCCCCTTCACTTCTGGTTCTGCCGCACCAAGGGGGGTGTCCCTATTTGATAAAAGTATGACCTTGACTAGCTCAATGACAGAAAGATATAACTTGACAGCAACAGGCAGAATACTCTCATGTAAGGACCAAGATTTGTATAACAAATCACAAGGTTGGCAACATTCTTGGACATGATGTCTAGTTGGGTATGAGAGCATGCAGGGATCCTAATCCTACTCCTACAACTAACAGGTGGAAGGATGAAATGGTTTGATTTGATTTTTGGATGCAAAGCTGGACATGGTATATAACCTCAACACAGAGCTAGATTGGTGCCTATCCAGGGCTTGGAGTCGGTAGACATACACTTGTGAATGATCAGCATGAACAACTAAAACTAGATTTTAGGGGGATATACATGATATCTACCTTACAGATATCTCCCAATACAGAGTGTTAAGCTGTCTATACTTATGGCATCCCTATTGCAGTATACCCTTCCCAATATTCAATCTGAAAATAGTTTAATCTACCCCTTGAGCAGAAGTTAAAAGATTAAACATTTAACACAGGAATTCTATGTTCTAGAATCTCAGACATTCCTTGAATGCCTGGACTCAGAAGAAAGGTACATGCAAAACTGGAGATAGAATCAGCATAACACATGCAAACATAGCATTATTCATATAAAATTGACCATGAAATCAGTGGATTCATGCACAAACGTACAACAGGAGATACATAAACTCGCAAGTTTTGCTGCACAGAGCAACCAAAACTAGTTGTATCTTATTACATAGCCAAAATGTCCAGTTTTCAACAACCAAAACAATGGTAACACAGTCTGCCTATATCGGCCAGAAAGTGTACCCACAGTAATTAATTACATAATTTTTACAAAAAATCGCTAGATACAGCCCATTGGAGATGGCGCCCATAAGTTATCAATGTAGTAGGCAGGAGAGTTGATAGGGGTGGCCTCAAGCCCTGTGCCACCATCTGGAAGTCTTCATGCTAAAAATTGGGCAGTTTAATCACTTGTATTGTCGCCTACACCCCTGCTACAATTGCCATTGATGGATCAACCACCCGCGGCCTACTTGGAAACTGTCACACTATTCAAAATGGAGCTTCCCGCCAAGAAGCGCTTCCTCACAGGTTCAAAATAATGTAGGGAGATTAATCCCACATGCATAGTGAGAAGACCACTTCAACATTTTATAAACATGGCCACAAACATACTAAGTTTCGAGCACTTTTTCCGCGCTCGACACACAAGCCCTCGCCCAAAGCTAAGCCATCGGCTTGCCCCAAAAAACTCTCGCTGATCTATCAAGTCCCTCCGATGGCAAACAAAACACACCCTCCGTCGCCGTGACTCCCTCCATCGGAGCATCCAAAAATCCTCTAGCCGACCTCATGTGTTACACTGATGAAGCCCATCGCAATCCCCTGTCAGCCAGACCAATCCCATCGGCCAACCTGAAACTCCTCTGACCGACCTCAATAGTCTCACTGACGCCATCGCAAACTCCATATTTCCCATCATCAGCCAGAGATAGACCATTGGGCCAACTTCCATCGACTAGGCCGATAAAACAAGTCTCACCGATGGTCAAGCAAAAAACACCCGTCGCCAAGACAAAAACCATCGGCCAACCCAAAAGCAATGCTCGCCGACAACAAAAGTCACGCCGATGGTAACTTGGCTTCCCATCTCTGTCGGTGTGACTTAGACCATCGGAGCAAGACCACAAACCTATGCCGATAGCTGCCATCACGCCGATGAAACCAAAAACATAAAGCTTTGAACCATTGAACCGGTTCAAACAGATGGTTCAATGGCGAGGTTCAACACTGAGGTTCGCCGGCGTGGTTCAAACTGAAAGTTCAAAGACATAATCAGAGCACTCAAAAAAAACAAAACTTTCACTGATGGACAAAACATGATGACCCCTTCCTCAGGAAAGATGAAGGGGAGCCAAAACTTAGAACCTTTTAGATTTTTTGGGAAGGTGCCTGCATGAAAAATTGCTCGGAAACTGACAGTCAATTCAAGCACCAACAGTGGCTCTGATTGGGGACGTGCAGGTGCAAGACAGCAGCGAGAACCCCAGATCTCTGGGATGCAGACCAGTCCCCTATCCATTGGGCACAGAGTCAAACTTGCACCAATCTGCATCACCAAACACATTATTTTAAAATAAACATGGTGGCCCAGGGCCACCAAAAAGGAAAAACTAGACTTTTCCTTTGTCAAACACCTGATTTTCTTTTGATTTCTTCAAATGAAGCCTAAAAGCATTTAACTGTCTGCAGCAAGCCCCTTGGCAATTATTTGTGCTGCTGCTCATTTCTTTTTCTTCAACAAATCTACAGCTAGCTTCATCAACATATATAATTATCAGTTGTAGAATGTCATCATCATATGAGTCACTGATGTTGCTTGGAAAAATAACAGACTCACATGAAACAAATGAATCCACATCAGAATTTTACCCTTCCTCAAAAAATAAGAGCTCCTCTGTATCAAACATGCAATATTCAGGCACAAGCAACATCTCATAATCAAATTTATCTTGATGAACATACAGATATCCATCATCATCATGCACGATAGTTTTGTCATTAATGTCCACCTGAAATGTCTCAAGAGAAGGCAGAAATAACTCAGAATGTAGCCCTACACTGAAAGCTTCATAGTCACCCCTGCAATCAACACTATCCCCAACTGTATGAGCACACACATCTGCAATTTTCCCATACACCTCTAAATAGTGACCTTGTTTTTTATCTTCACCAGTGCCCTGATAATCAAAAGCAAAGTTTTCAACCTCTGCACTATGAAGGTGGCCAAAATCTTCAAGGAAACATTCATAATCAGCATCCAAATATATTTCATCATCTGAAAGGCTCACATATGCATCTGAATGCTGGCAATCACTAGCATATTCACTGCCATCCCTTGAATCAATGTTTTCTATATTCAGAGTGAAGCTCTGCATATCCACTTCATATAAATAATCAGGCATAACTGGGATATGCACACTGCTGCAAGATACAACTTCATGTATGTCTCTCATTTGATCAATTGGAGGGCACCTTGTGTCTGCAGGCTTGTCTTCTAAAGGCTGATAACAATCTTTGTTTTCATTATTACAAGATGTGCTTACATTTTCTACAACATTTTCTTCATGCATCACATCATGGCTGCACACATTATTCTGAAATATATTTCCCTCTATACAATCATTTCTCAATGCACATACTGGGAGAGCTGAAATATATTCACTTTGATAACTGCTTTGACAACTTGTAGCCATGAAACCTACTGGCATTCCATATTTCTCATTATTTTCTATGTCCATAGCAAATTGGAAAGCCTGGTGAAGTGTGACTAGTTCTTTATCTCTCAACAGATAACTCATTTCTTCATCAAATGCAGCCAAATAAATTGTCAAGCACAATGCATTATTAGGTCTCATATATTCAGGGATCTACCTGAGCAATTTAATAAACCTAAGATTAAAGGCTGGAACCAGCTCCTCATCTTCCCTTTGGATATTCATAAAATGTATGATTAATGAGGCCACATCAAACCTTTCACCAAACTGCCCTAGGAATGCAACTTCTAAATCTATCCATGAAGAAACTGAACAAACAGGCAGGTCTGAAAACCATATCCTAGCATCATCTTCCAATGACTGAACAAAGAGTCTCATTACTACATCTTCATCCTCTACCTCATAATCTTCTATTAAATTACAAAATCTTTGCAGATGTTTGTTTGCTGATTCAAAATCTGATCCACTATATTTTGGCAAACATATTCTAATTTTATTGGGAATAATATTTGGGTAACCATATATCCCTGTGAAATTTAGGGCTTTATATCTTTCAATAAAGAATGGTCTTCTCTGAGAGCACGACCAGGCTTGCTGTTCTAAACTCAACATTTTGAATCAAAGATGAATACCTGGATATATGTTGCAGCATTGATAGGTTCTTTCAACAGAGTCGCCACCTCTCAGAGAGAGGACATAATGTCAGCAAGGTTTTTTTGTTTTCTAGATTCATCACCCCAGCAGAGCACCACATGGTTCCTTTTTGCTGCAACTTCACTGGAAACTAGATTTTCCAGCCCTCAGGTTACTTGACTCTCTCTCTCCCCAGCAGAGTTGCCAATTTCTGTTGGTGACTCGGATGGGCACACAGATATTTCACAAGGGAGGACAAAAATAACAATTTTCAAATCACCATCCCTAGCAGAGTCACCATTTTTGTTGGTTTTTCTTCTGAATCAGCATTAGGGTTTGCCAGTTCTAATGCACAGGCAGATTTAGCCAACTGAATACAGGAGGTTGCGTGAGCTCCTCCCCTTCACTTCTGGTTCTGCCGCACCAAGGGGGGTGTCCCTATTTGATAAAAGTATGACCTTGACTAGCTCAATGACAGAAAGATATAACTTGACAGCAACAGGCAGAATACTCTCACGTAAGGACCAAGATTTGTATAACAAATCACATGGTTGGCAACATTCTTGGACATGATGTCTGGTTGGGTATGAGAGCATGTAGGGATCCTAATCCTACTCCTACAACTAACAGGTGGAAGGATGAAATGGTTTGATTTGATTTTTGGATGCAAAGTTGGACATGGTATATAACCTCAACACAGAGCTAGATTGGTGCCTATCCAGGGCTTGGAGTCGACAGACATACACCTGTGAATGATCAGCATGAACAACTAAAACTGGATTTCAACGGGATATACATGATATCTGCTTTACAGATATCTCCCAATACAGAGTGTTAAGCTGTCTATACTTATGGCATCCCTATTGCAGTATACCCTTCCCAATATTCAATCTGAAAACAGTTTAATCTACCCCTTGAGCAGAAGTTAAAAGATTAAACATTCAACACAGCAATTCTATGTTCTAGAATCTCAGACATTCCTTGAATGCCTGGACTCAAAAGAAAGATACATGCAAAACTAGAGACAGAATCAGCATAACACATGCAAACATAGCATTATTCATATAAAATTGACCATGAAATCAGTGGATTCATGCACAAACGTACAACAGGAGATACATAAACTCGCAAGTTTTGCTGCACAGAGCAACCAAAACTAGTTGTATCTTATTATAGAGCCAAAATGTCTAGTTTTCAACAACCAAAACAATGGTAACACAGTCTACCTATATCTGCCAGAAAGTGTACCCACAGCAATTAATTACATGATTTTTACAAAAAACAGCCAGATATAGCCCATGAGAGATGGCGCCCATAAGTTATCAATGCAGTAGGCAGGAGAGTTGAAAGGGGTGGCCTCAAGCCCTGTGCCACCATCTAGAAGTCTTCATGATAAAAATCAGGCAGTTTAATCACTTGTATTGTCACCCACAGCCCTGCTACAATCGCCATTGATGGCTCAACCACCCGCGGCCTACTTGGAAACCGTCGCACTGTTCAAAATGGAGCTTCCCGCCAAGAAGCGCTTCCTCACAGGTTCAAAATAATGTAGGGAGATTAATCCCACATGCATAGTGAGAAGACCACTTCAACATTTTATAAACATGGCCACAAACATACTAAGTGTCGAGCGCTTTTGCCACACTCAACACACAAGCCCTCGCCCAAAGCTAAGCCATTGGCTTGCCCCAAAAAACTCTCGCCGATCTATCAAGTCTCTTCGATGGCAAACAAAACACACCCTTCGTCGCCGTGACTCCCTCCATTGGAGCATCCAAAATCCTCTGGCTGACCTCATGTGTTACACTGATGAAGCCCATCGCAATCCCCTGTCAGCCAGACCAATCCCATCGGCCAACCTGAAACTCCTCTAACTGACCTCAATAGTCTCACCGACGCCATCGCAAACTCCATATTTCCCATCATCGGCCAGAGATAGACCATCGGACCAACTTCCATCGACTAGGCCGATAAAACAAGTCTCACCGATGGCCAAGCAAAAAACACCTGTCGCCAAGACAAAAACTATCGGCCAACCCAAAAGCAACGCTCGTCGACAACAAAAGTCATGCCGATGGCAACTTGGCTTCCCATCTCTGTCGGTGTGACTTAGACCGTCGGAGCAAGACCACAAACCTATGCCGATAGCTGCCATCACGCCGATGAAACCAAAAACATAAAGCTTTGAACCATTGAGCCGGTTCAAACAGATGGTTCAATGGCGAGGTTCAACACTAAGGTTCATTGGCGAGGTTCAAATTGAAAGTTCAAAGACACAATTGGAGCACTACAAAAAAATAAAACTTTCGCTGATGGACAAAATATGATGACCCCTTCCTTAGGAAAGATGAAGGGGAGCCAAAACTCAGAACCTTTTGGATTTTTTGGGAAGGTGCCTGCATGAAAAATTGCTCGGAAACTGACAGTCAATTCAGGCACCAACACGTTGACATAAAAAAAATCCTATTTTGTAACCAACATAAGTCTTGATAAAAATAGCTAAGGGTTAGGGTTTCTGTTAATATTGTATTGTAGCATTTGCAACAGTATTGAGTTGCAAGGATTGCTGGTTGTAATTAGTTTGATTTATTGGATAATCTTTGTTGGTGGATGTAACCCAAGTTTTGGTGAACCATGTTAAAAATTGTCTCTCGCTGTTATTATTTCTATGTATTTTTCATTCCTCTGTTTAATTTTTATTTGCATTTAATTGATATTTGCTGCATGGAATTCCTAACAACAGTTATCTCTTATTGATGTGGATCATGTTGAGAGCACATTTTTTATCTTATTGGTTAGGCCTGGTAATGTTGAGGCATTGGGAGTTATTTTTCTATTGGATGACATAAAAAACCCTATTTTTGTAACCAACATAAGGCTTGATAAAAGTGGCTAAGGGTTAGGGTTTATGTTGATGTATTGTAGCATTTTGTAGCGGTATTAAGTTGCAAGGATTATTGGTTGTAATTTGTTTGATTTACTGGATAATAATATTGGACTGTCTATTGGTGGATGTAGCCCAAGTTTGGGTGAACTACATTAAAACTTGTCTCTTGCTGTTATTATTTCTGTGTATTTTCATTCCTCTATTTAATATTTATTTGCATTTAATTGATATCTTCTGCTTGTAATCCCTAACAAGTGGTATCAGAGCGGGTTGTGTTCGATTATCATTTGCAGGAAGGTCTCACGGTTGAGTGGGAACAATGGCGGACAAGGCTAAATTAAAGGTAGATAAATTCAATGGGCAGAACTATCAGTTATGGAAGATGCAGATGGAGGATTATCTCTATCAGAAGGATTTATGGAGGCCGTTGGAAGGAATAGCCAAGAAACTGGCAACAATGACTGATGAGGATTGGAATCTTCTGGACAGAAAGGCACTGGGAACTAGTAGGTTATGCCTAGCACCATCTGTGGCATTCAAAATAATAGAAGTGAGGACAATAGATGAACTGATGAAAGCTTTGGCTAAATTGTATGAAAAACCCTTAGCCTCAAAGAAAGTATTTCTCATGAAGCGTTTGTTTAATCTGAAAATGATTGAAGGTGAAACTGTGACAGATCATTTAAATGAGTTTAATACGATTACTAGTCAGTTAACTTCTATAAAAGTGAAATTTGATGAAGAGATGAGGGCTCTCTTAGTTTTATGTTCTTTGCTAGAAAGTTGGAATAGCTTGGTAATGGCTATAAGTAACTCTATCTCTGGTTCAAACACTTTGAAATTTGATGATGTTGTTGGTGTTATCCTTAGTGAGGAAATGTTATGGAAAGGCTCAGGAAGGTCCACATCAAGTAGTGTTTTGAATGTAGAAAGTAGGGGCAGGTCAAAGGAGAGATGAAAAGGTTCTAGAGGTCATGGGAAGTCACGAGAAAAATCAAAGGACAAGAGGTCCTTATCCAAAGGACATAAGGATTACTGGTACTGTGGGAAACCAAGTCATCTAAAGAAATATTGCTGGTCTCGAAAGAATAAAGAAGGAGACAAACAAGAAGGCAATAAGGACATAGATGTGGTAAGTAATAAATCTGAAGATGATGCTTTGATTCTTTCCCTAGATAATGTTGATGATTCATAGGTTTTAGATTCAGGGGCCTTATTTCATGCTATGCCCCATAGAAGTTATTTTCTTGATTATGTCCAAGGGGATTTTGGGTTGGTTTATTTGGGAGATAATGAACCCTGTCAGATTGTTGGAAAGGGAAGAATCAAGATTAAGTTGCAGAATGGGAATCATTGGCTACTACAAGAGGTAAGGCACGTTCTAAGGCTGAGTAGGAATTTAATTTTAGTAGGCCAACTAACTGATGAAGGTTTCATTGTTACATTTACTGATAAAAATTGGAAGGTTTCAAGAGGTGCCTTAATAGTAGAAAAAGGTGTGAAAGTAGGCACCTTATATCTTTGTACATGTCATACTATTCCTTCTATTTTAACCGTTGTAGAGAAAAAATAAACAGGTTCAGGAACAGTTGCTGCAAGTTTATAGGAAGAGACTGAAATAGTTGCTATAGGTTTTGAGACAACACTGTGGCATAACAGACTTGGGCATATGAGTGAAAAAGGTATGAAGGTACTTCATTCTAAGAAAGTTTTACCAGGTCTGAAATGTATTAATATAGATTTTTGTGAAAGTTGTGTGTATGACAAACAAAAGAGAGTTAGTTTTCTCAATGATGGGAAGCAAAAGAAAGATGAAAAGTTGGAGCTTGTGTATATAGATGTATGGGGACTGACTTAGGTATTTTCTCTCAGTGGATCTCAGTATTATGTTGCATTCATAGATGATGCAACTAGGAAGGGTTAGATTTATTTCCTTAAGTAGAAATCTGATGTATTTGAAACATTTAAGAAATGGAGAAGCTTGGTTGAGAATGAGATAGGTAAAAGACTAAAATGTCTCAGATCTGATAATGGTGGTGAGTATTGCAGCAAATAATTTGAGGATTATTGTTCTTTTAATGGAATTCATAGGCAAAAAATGATTCTAGGAACTCCATAGGAAAATGGAGTGGCTGAACACATGAATATGACAATAATAGAGCATGCAAGGACCATGAGATTGCATAATGGGATGCCTTTAAGCATGTGCCCAGAGCCTATCAACACCACTGTATATTTAATTAATAGAGGTCCTTTAGTTCTTTTGGGCTATGGTATTCCAGAGGAAGCATGGACAGGTAAGAAGGTGAGTTATTCTTTTCTCAAAACCTTCGGATGTGAAGCATTTGCACATGTAGAGTTTGAAAATAGAACCAAGATGGATGCAAAATAAAAAAAGTGTACCTTCATTGGATATGGCATTGATGAATTTGGTTATAGGCTTTGAGATTTTAAAAATTAAAAAAATGTGAGAAGCAAGGATGTTGTATTCAATGAGAAGGTGTTGTACAAAGATTAGTTGTAGTAGTATGAGAAGAAAGAAAAGGATTATGTGGTGCTGGATGATACTCTAGATAGTGATGTTCCATTAGTTCCTCATGCTCTACAACAACAACAAGAAATACCACAAATTCTAGTGCATGTTAGGTGGTCAACAAGGCTAAGTAGACCTCTTGAAAGGTTTTCTCCCTCTTTATATTCTATTCTGTTAACAGATGTTGGTGAACCAGAAGGGTATGATGAAGCTATGTAGGTGGATACAAAGGTTTAGTGAGAGCTTTCAATGAAAGAAGAAATGGACTCCTTGTTGAAAAATTAGACTTGGAAATTATGTAAGTTGCCTGCAGGTAAAAAGACTTTACCAAACAAATAGGTTTATAGGCTAAAAGAGGAAGATGGAGGTAAGAAAAGATTTAAAGCCAGGTTAGTTGTAAAAGGATTTGCACAAAAAAAAGGTATTGATTTTGATGAGATATTTTCTCTGGTTGTCAAGATAACTTCTATTCATACTGTTTTAAGTATTGTGGTTATTGAAGATTTGCATTTGGAATAGGTAGATGTGAAAACTACCTTTCTCCATGGTGATTTGGAGGAGGAGATCTATATGGAAAAACCATAATTATTTGAGGTCAAAGGGAAGGAGAAACTAATGTACAGATTGAAGAAGAGTTTATATGGCTTAAAACAAGAACCTCAACAATGGTATTTAAAATTTGATAGTTTTATGCCTGAAAAAGGCTACAGTCGGTGTAATTCTGACCATTGTGTTTATTTTAAGAGGTTGGATAATGATAGCTACATTATTTTCTGTTTATATGTTGATGTCATGCTTGTAGCGGGGTCTAACATGGATCACATAAGAGAGTTAAAACAACAGTTAGCACAATTATTTGCTATGAAGGATTTGGGGGTAGCAAAACAAATCCTTGATATGAAAATTTGTAGAGATAGGAAGAATAGAAAATTAACTCTATCTCAGGCTGATTATGTTGAAAAGGTGTTGCAGAGATTCCATATGGAGAATGCAAAAGCTATTAACACACCTTTGCCGAGTCATTTGAATTTGACTAAGGAGATGTGTCCTAAGACATAAGAGGAGGAAGAAAAAATGTTCAAGGTTCCATATGCTTCAACTGTAGGAAGTTTAATGTATGCCATGGTATGCACGAGACCAGATATTGCACATCCTGCAGGAGTTATAAGCAGGTATATGAGTCATCTCGTATTGGAGCATTGGAATGCGGTAAAATGGATTCTCAGATATTTGAGAGGTACATCTAATAAACACTTATGTTTTGGGGGCTCTAATACTAATTAGCAGGCTATGTGGACTCAGATTTGGCAGGGGATATTGATACCAGGCAGAGTACTATAGGTTATGTCTTTACTATAGGTGGGACAGTAGTGAGTTAGATCTCACGGTTGCAAAAGGTGGTTGCTTTATCCACCACGAAGGAAAAGTATGTAGTTGCAACAGAGGCAAGCAAGGAGATGATATAGTTGCAATCTTTCATGGAAGAATTGGACAAACAATAGTCTAATAATTATTTGTTTACGAATAGCCAGAGTGCCATACATCTTGCAAAGAATTATGCCTTGCATTCAAAGACAAAACACATACAGTTGAGGTATCACTTCATTCAATCGGTGTTAGATGATGGACAATTAAGGCTGGAAAAGATACATACAGATGAAAATCTAGCAGATATGTTTACAAAGGCAATGACAAGGGAGAAGCTGAGCTCCTCTTCAGCTTCAGTTGGTGTTCAAGATTGAAAACAAAAAAATTAGAACAACAGAGTCTAGGGTACTTATTTCCAGTGGGAACTATAGGGTCAGTGGTGTTATGATCAGTCTCCAAGTAGGAGATGATATGGTATGGAGTCTAATCAGTCTCCAAGTGGGAGATGATATGGTATGGAGTCTAATCAGTCTCCAAGTGGGAGATTGTTGTTATATGGATGCTAATCAGACTCGGAGGTTAAATTTACCCCTCTTTTATCGGTGCAGTTTCCCCCAAATTATTTAATGGGGTCAAGGGGCAGCACCCCTTGTGGGGGTAGCGCCCCCAAGATAGGGTCAAGGGGCAGTGCCTTATTATTTTATTAAGGCATTGAGAGTTATTTTTCTATTGGCCGACATAAAAAAACCCTATTTTTGTAACCAACATAAGGATTGATAAAAGAGACTAAGGGTTAGGGTTTTTGTTGATGTATTCTAGCATTTTGCAGTGGTATTGAGTTGCAAGGATTGCTGGTTGTAATCAGTTTGATTTACCGGATAATAATATTAGACTTTCTGTTGGTGGATGTAGCCCAAGTTTGGGTGAACCACGTTAAAACTTGTCTCTCGCTGTTATTATTTCTGTGTATTTTAATTCCTCTTTTTAATCTTTATTTGCATTTAATTGATATCTTCTACATGCAATCCCTAACAATATAGTGTCTTGTAAAATTTGTGTCTCTCCTTTTGTAAAGAAGGTGTTTAATGGATTTTGAGAGGTAGGGATATCATTTTATTCAAGAGTACTAGATCTCATGAGTCTCCTACTTGTTCTTAAAGGGATATTTCTATTAGGGAAGTGAGTTATAAGACTCATACAATAACATGCAACACTCAATGCACAAACTAATAGAACAAACCCTAGGAGAAAGATATATTTAATATCCAAAATGCTTGATTTTTCACCTTTTTTCAATGCAAATGAAAGAAAGAAGAGGTGTTGTGAAAAATTTCAAGAGGGACAACAAATAATATGCCTAAGAATAGCCAAATGATTCAACAATATCTTTCACAACATGCCCATAGTGTAACTCTAGAGTGATGACAAGTCAAAACCTAGTGCAAATATACCTAAAATATGCAATTTTCAATGTAAATGCCTAATAGAAAGGGTAGGAATTTGAGGAGAAGTAGTAGATAATAACCCTAATATTAGTCAAATGATGCAGAAAAATCCCTCACAACATGCTCGTAATGCAATTCTAGAGAAACAATAAGGCCAAATCTAGTGAAAATGCAAGGTTTTCGAACCCCAGACATGAAATTTTGCAAGAAAGCCACTATAATGCAACACTACAATTAGAAATAAGTCCTAATGAGTTTTTTAAAAGGGTAGTAAAATCTGAAACAAGATTTTGACTACAAACCCTAGCTAATGCAAAACTAGGTTTTTATGAAAAATTACACAATTTCAAGCATTTTTTAACAATTTAAGTATGAAAATGCAATGAAAATGAATACTAAATGATGAATTTCTGTAATTTAAATCAGATCTAATAAAAATAATAGAAATTAAATAAAATTAAATGTCATTTAATTCAAATTATGCTAAATGCAAGCCTAAGATGCCAATTTGTTTCAATTTTTTCAATATTTTTTGTACTTTTTCAAATGCATTAAGATGAATGAATGCAAATCGATCACACAACACTCAGCAAGGTGCAAAAATTTTGATGCAGGAACATCCAGTGTTGTAAGGGCAATCTTGCATCATGCAAAAAAAAATGTGTTTCAAAATTGTTGATGTTCTTTCTATTTCTTTTCAAAATTTGTGGTTCTGGTTCCATAATCGCTTGAATAATGATGTAGAACTTTTAGTTTTTCCAAACTGCTAAAAATAACAACCTACTATTTTTAGAAAGTTTGCATTTGGGCATGGAATGAAGTGAAAATTTTCAAGAAGCTACATAACTAAAAAATAAGACCTTTGGCGAAGGAATCACACAAAGATCATTTGCGAGCCGAAAGATATTAAAGTTTTTGTTTCCTAAAAAATGCTTGAAAATTATTCAAACTCAGGTTCAATGCACTAAACGGCTCCGTACGGGCCCAAAACTGGCCAAAACTGATAGAGCAGGTTCTTAGCACATAAAGCACTTTGCAAGATTTTCGACGCATAAAACGGTTCGTCAATCGGACACCCGAATCAAAAGTTATGGCTCCCAGAAGTTGACCTATTTTTGGAGGGAGATGCAAATTTTGAAATTAGGTTGTTGGCCGCCAAAAAGGCTATTAATAACCATTTTTGGGAACTCTAGGCAGTAGTAAAGCTAATTTGGGGTTACAGAAGGCTGATGATTCTAGAGTCTTGTGATAGGAAGCTGCAATGTGTTGTAGCCTATGGAGGGTTGATTCTTTTGATTGTATTTTAGCTTTTGTAATGTAATAAGTTACCCAAATCAATAAAAGAAATTTCTATTTTCTAAGTGCAATTTCTATTGTTGCGTGTTGTATGATTTACCCCCTTCATCAAGTGGTATCAGAGCAAGGGTTCCTGAGTGTGTAGACAGATCACTGACCATAAGGTAGTTTGCACTAGGACCTAAGGTTGTGGGTTTGCTAAGGAGATCAAGATGCCTCCACGAAGAAATCATATTGGGAGGAATACTTTGACAGAGGAGGGTTTTAGAGCCCTACAAAGGCAAATTGATGCATTGCAAGAGGAGCTACAAAGAGGGTTCGATCCGAGAACAAGAGAAGAAAGTGAGGATGAAACTGAAGAAGAGCTATCTGAGGAAGAACAAGAGCTGCAGGAGATCCTACAGAAGTTAGGTTGTTGAGGGCCATTTGAAAGATTGGAAAGAGGCCCAGGATCAAAGTTTCTACATATTCTGGAGATTTGAATCTAGAACAGCTTATTGATTGGATCAATGACATGAAGGAGTATTTTGAGTATGAAGATATGGAAGACCCAGATCGGGTCAAGTTTGCAAAAACAAAATTGAAGGGCCATACCAGTATTTGGTGGAAGGAGGTCCAATTAGAGAGGAATAGAAGAGGAAAAAGAAAGATCACTAGATGGGATTAGATGGTGGAGAAACTAAAGAAGCAGTTCATTCCTATGGACTATGAGATGGAGTTGCTGAAGAAACTACAAGGATTGAAGCAAGGTAACAAGTCTATTAAGGAGTATACAGAAGAGTTTTATAAGATTACTATTAGGATAGGCCATGCAGAGGCTAACAAGGAGAAGGTAGCCTGCTACATTAATAGGTTGAGGCCAAGTATTCAAGAGGAGCTAAGCATGGTCAGAATGACCACCATAGAAGATGCGTAACAATTTTCCTTGAAGGTTAAAGAGAAGCTGAATAAAAGATTTGATAGCAAGCAAAGGGGAAGAGGTCAAGGTGGAAGGACTAGTGGAAGACCCTATGGAGGCCATAATGAAGATCCAAAGAAAAATGAAGAAGCGGGCACCGGTCGAAATTAGAGGGGAGATAATACCTACAACCTCGTGACCAGAATAATGGTGAACAAAGAGGAAGAGGAAGAGGCAGACCTGGGTAAGGACTTGGAAGAGGAGGTTTTAGAGGAACCTGTTTCCAATGTGGAGAAGAAGGGCATCGAGCATACGAGTGTCTGCAACATCAAGGAAGAACAAATAGAAGACCTGAACATATTGCATGAGTTACACATGTAGATGAAAATGCACAGTCTGAGCGTTCTAAAGATGCTGAAAGGGGAGAAACCCTAGTTGTTAGAAGAACTTTGTTGAATGAGGAGAAAGAACCCAATCAGAGGAAGAGTTTATTCCACACAAGGTGCAAATGTGAAGGTAAGTGTTGTGATATTATTATTGACAATGGAAGCACTAATAATCTTGTTTCAGAGAAGATGGTTGACAAGTTGAAGTTGACAAGAAGAAAGCATCCGCATCCATATCAGATTGCATGGTTGCAGAAGGACCATAGAGCTTTGGTCAATGAGCAGTGTATAGTTAAGTTCAAGATTGGTGACTACCATGATGAGGTGCTGTGTGACATCATACCGATGGATGCATATCATATGTTATTGGGGAGGCCATGGTAGTATGATAGGAGCACTATCCATGATGGTCGTGCAAACACATACTCCCTAACAAAGGATGGAGCTCGTCATAAGTTAAAGCCCTTGAAGGAGGTGGAAGAAAAGGTATGTAGTACTGCTTGAATTTGCTTGGTAAATGGTAGAAAAGTTTTGGAGGGTATGAAGCATGAGTGTCATTGCTATGCATTGATTCCTAAGATTAGTTAAGAGAAATGTGAAGATATATCAGCCGAAGTCTCAGAGATGTTGGAAGAATTTCAAGATATTGTCTCTGATAATGTACCAGAAGGTTTACCACCAATAAAGAAGATAAGTCATCAAATGGATTTGATACCAGGAGCCAGTTTGCCAAATAAGGCAGCCCATAGAATGACCCCTGCAGAGAATGAAGAGTTGAATAAACAAGTTCAGGAGTTATTGAGGAAGGGACTGATAAGGGAGAGCCTAAGTCCATGTGTGGTACCTGTAGTACTAGCACCAAAGAAGGATGGAGAATGGAGGATGTGTATAGACTTTCGAGCCATCAATAAGATAATGACTAAGTATAGATTTCTATTGCCAAGAATGGATGACATCATGGATTGTTTGAGTGGAGCCAAGTACTTCACGAAGATTGACCTAAAGAGTGGGTATCACTAGATCTGTATCAGAGAAGGAGATGAATGGAAGATAGCCTTCAAGACAAAGGAAGGTTTGTATGAGTGGTTAGTCATGCCATTTGGGCTAGTCAATGCACTGAGCACATTCATGCGGCTCATGAATGAGGTACTGAAAGAATTTTTGGGAAGTTTTGTTATTGTTTATTTGGATGATATTTTGATTTTTAGTAAGACTTGGGATGAGCATCTAATGCATATCAGAAGAGTTTTAGAGAAGCTGAGGGAGGAGAAGTTGCTGATTAATCTAAAGAAATGTAGTTTTGCAAAAGAGTTGGTATACCTGGGATTTGTTGTCTCAGAGGAAGGTCTTAAGATGGACCCAGAGAAGGTGAGTGCTATCCTTGAATGGCCTACACCAAGGAGTACCACAGAGGTAAGATCTTTTCATGGTTTGGCAAGTGTTTACAAAGAGTTTATCAAGAATTTTAGTAGCATTTGTACACCCCTAACTGAGACAATGAGAGGGGATAGAAAAGAGTTTAAATAGACTAAAGGAGCAAACAAAAGCTTTGATACATTAAAGCAAAAAGTCACAGAGCAACCTATTTTGGCACTTCTAGATTTCAATAAGGTGTTTTAGGTAGATTGTGATGCTAGTGGTAGTGCTATAGGAGCTGTTTTGAGTCAAGAAGGTAAGTCCATTGCCTATTTTAGTGAGAAGCTTAGTGATGCCAAGAAAACGTATTCTATTTATGATCAAGAATTTTATGCAATAGTTTAGGCTTTGAAGAAATAGAGACATTATTTGTTGCCAAAGCAGTTTGTTTTATATACTAATCATCAGGCTTTGTAGTATCTTAATGGTCCAGGAAAGTTGAAACAGAGGCACTTAAAATGGATTGAGTTTTTACAGAGCTATACTTTTGTTTTGAAGCACAGGAGTGGGAAGTCCAACAGAGTTGCAGATGCCTTGAGCAAAAGGCAAAATTTGTTGACAGAAATGAAGATAGAGGTTGTTGGGTTTGATAAGCTCAAAAGTTTGTATCCTGAAGATCTAGATTTTATAGAGGCCTAGAAAGCTTGTTTGGAACCTGTTACTTTGGACAGGACAAAATGGTTGGATTTTTTAATCCAAGATGGCATATTGTTTAGAGGAAGCCAGTTGTGCATTCCAAGGAGTTCCATGAGAACCTAATTAAGGAGAAGCATAGTGGAGGATTGGCTAGACACTTTGGTCGAGATAAGACCATTGCTATTGTTGGTGAAAATTATTATTGGCCACAGTTGTAGCAGGATGTGAGGAAATTTGTGCAGAGTTGCAGAGTATGTCAAATGGCAAAAGGAGCAAGTCAGGACATAGGTCTATACCATCCATTACCTATACCAGAGAAGCCATGGGATGATATTAGTATGGATTTTGTTCTTGATTTACCAAGGACACAGAGAGGACATGATTCCATTTTTGTGGTGGTGGACAGATTCTCGAAGACGGCACATTTTATTCTTTGTAAGAAGACTAATGATGTTGTTCATATTGCAGAGCTATTTTTTAGGGAAGTGGTGAGACTACATGGTCTACCAAAGAGCATAGTTTCAGATCGAGATACCAAGTTTGTTGGTTATTTCTGGAGGTTATTGTGGAAGAAGTTGAAGATAGATTTGAAGTTCAGTTCTGCACACCATCCATAGACTAATGGATAGACTGAAGTGGTGAATAGGAGTTTGGGTAACTTGCTACGATGCTTAATAGGAGATAAACCCAAGGGATGGGATTTGATTTTACCATAGATAGAATTTGCTTACAACAATTCTGTCAATAGGAGTACTGGCAAATCACCATTCCAGATTGTATATGGCAATAGTCCAAGAAATGCTTCAGAGTTAAGGAATCTGGACAAAGGAGAAAAGACAAGTGCCGAGGCTGAAGACTTTGCAGAACACATGAAGAATTTACATGAAGAGGTGAAAAAGCACATTAATAAGATGAATAATCAGTACAAGGCCAAGGTAGATTAGAAGAGGAGGTATAAAGAATTCTAGGTAGGAGATGAAGTCATGGTTCACTTGAGAAAAGAAAGGTTCCCAATTGGAACATACAATAAGCTGAAAATAAAGAAATTTGGACCATGTAGAATTTTGAAGAAACATGATTCAGGAAATGCATATGAGGTAGAGCTGCCAAGTGGGATCAATATTTCCCTTGTGATCAACATTGCTGATTTATTAGAATATCATGAAGGTGGAACAAAGGATGGACCAATAGAAGAATAGTGGAATATTCTAGCATCTACTTCAACTGAGGAGATAGAAGAGATCTTGGATAGCTGTGTGGGAAGAAGTACTCAGAACAGACAATATGAAGAATATCTGGTGAAATGGAAAGGAAGGCCTATTAAAGATTCTTCTTGGTTGTCTAAGGCATAGGTTGACCATTTGGGTTTTCCTCACACAAACACATGAGACGTGATAGGGTCACTTCTCAAATTACCCTGGGTGTCTGATGCAGGAGCATCCAGTACTGTAAGGGTAATCTTCCATCACCCAAAAAAAGATGTGTTTCAAAATTGTTGATGTTCTTTCCATTTCTTTTCAAAATTTGTGGTTCTGGTTCCATAATCACTTGAATAATGATGTAGAACTTTCAGCTTTTCTAAACTGCTAAAAATAGCAACTTGCTCTTTTTAGAAAGTTTGCATTTGGGCATGGAATGAAGTAGAAATTTACAGTAAGCTACATAACTAAAAAATAAGACCTTTGGCGAAGGAATCATGCAAAGATCATTTGCGATCCGAAAGATATTAAAGTTTCTATTTCTTGAAAAATGCTTAAAAATTATTCAAACTCAATTTTGAGGCAATAAACGGCCTCGTACGGGCCTGAAAATGGTTGGAACCAGCAGAACTAGTTCTTAACACATAGAGCACTCTGCGAGCTTTCTGATGCATAAAACGGTTTATCAATCAGACACCTGAATCAAAAGTTATGGCTCCTAGAAGTTGACCTATTTTTATAGGGAGGTGCAAATTTCAAAATTAGGTTGTTGGCCTCCAAAAAGGTTATTAATAACCATTTTTGGGAACCCTAGGCAGTAGTAGAGTTAAGGGGGAAAGTGTAGAGTCAAGAATAGGCGGGAAAATAGAAACCCTAGCTGATTTGGGGTTACAGAAGGATGATAATTCCAGAGTCTTGTGATAGGAAGTTGTAATGTGTTGCAGCCTGTGGAGGGTTGATTCCTTTAATTGTATTTGAGCTTCTGTAATGTAATAAGTTGTCCAAATCAATAAAAGTAAGTTCTATTTTCTATGTACAATTTCTGTTGTTGCATGTTTTATGATTTACCCCTTCATCAAATTCAAAAACACGGGTTCACCAAAATGTTTAGGCTTAAAAAGGGGGATGTTGAATGTGGATTGGTTTAGGTTTCAAATGTAAAACCTCCTTTCTCACCAAACATTCAAGGGCATGTCAATCGAGTTGAATCTCCACTAAGCGAGAGCAACCACCTATCAAATTGGGCTACCTCTTGGAATGATGCGGAAGCTCAGATGTATCAAACAATATCTCAATTTAATGCTCAAATGCTCTTAAAACCCTAAATAATCTAAACAATAAGCAAATTAATGAATTACGACAAATCCTTACAGACTAAGGTGAAGGACATAGATTATTAACTCACTATTTTTTGAAGTTTGAAATGCAGAACAGTCAGGGACACTGGCACTAGCGTCCCTGTCCAAGGTATTATTTTCTACATGGAATCTGAATGTCCTTCTAACACTGATTTGCATTATACCTTCTATTTCTACCCCATAAAAGGTGGACACTGGCACTAGCGTCCAAGTCCTAAAATATTGAACAGTGTTCTCTTTCTTTTAGATCCTAAATCCCTGTTGTCTGCAACCTCCCTTCTGTAACTCCACTTCATAAAACTCGGTACCTGTAACCTGTAATCACAAAAGAGTGTGGGAATGGGTTGTGGTGTTTAGAGGCTTGTTTCGTTTAAGCCCCAGAGTGACATTCAAGTCTTCTGAACATCATTGTTAGATGAGAGTGCATATCCCGGTGAGATAGAGGCAAATTCTAAATGATAAATGATCAAAAACACAATAGATATCACCTTGTAGTGTAGATCTCACATAAATGAAGGCTCTTCAATCACATGAGAAGATGAAGTCAAATCTGCAATCACAAACACAATAACAATGGTCTGCTCTTGCAACAATGAATATCTTGAAATCACAAATATGCATAAAGTTTTCTATCATCTTCTAGTTTACAAATGAAAACCTAAACATGCATATATATGCAACTACAAAGATTCCCACTAAGAATTTTGTAATTCAAACTTGAGATGTCAGCATAGGATCCAAATAATGGTCATAAAACTGACATTAAAATTAGGGCAGACCCAAAATAGGGTAGGACTAGGGCAGTAGTGCCCAAGTCCACCCTGCTATTTTTATTCAGGGATCATCAAAATAGCACCCCCTAGGTCCTATTTTCCATAAGCCTTCAGGGTTTTCTCATCGGGATTCAAAATTATCATGCAAGATGCTCTAAATGCATTCTAAGGACCCAGGAGCTAAACATTAAGAGGGAAAAGCCCCCAAGGGGATATTTTCTGACATAACATCTATGATAGAACTTTGCAATACAAAGCAAAGGAATGGAGAATCTTTCACTGCTTTCCTTCAACACTAGAGGAACCTTGCTAGTAAGTTCTCTTGTCCCATCCCTAAGAAATAACTTGTCAACATATTTGTTCAAAACTTGAATCAAGAGATGGGTTTTCTGTTGAACACACCAAGATACTAAGAGGGGGGTGCATCAGTATCTAAACAATCTTCAATTCTAACAACTTCAACTTAACCAGAGAAGATTAAAACTCAATCATTATAGCATTAGAATGAAAATGAAAGATTAACACAATGCACATCAACACATAACACCAGATATATGTGGAAAACCCTAAAGGGAAAAACTATGGTGAGGATTAACTCACAATATATGAAGCTCAGATAACAACTTTGTTTTAGGGCTACAACCCAAGGAAGCTTCTACTCCCTAAAGAACTTTGATTTAGGGTCACTCCCAAGGAAGCTACTACTCTATGAAGACTTTGTTTTAGGTTCATTCCCAAGGAAGCCACTACTCCCTAAAATGAGAACACAGTTATAAAAGATTACAGTATGACAATCCTTCTACTATCCAAAAACTAACATTGAAACTCACACTTTTGATGATTGCACTTCTACCTCTTCACACTTTCTTCTAATGATCTAACCAGTTAGGCACACTCTATACTTGATCGTTATTGCAAATATGTCTTCAAGATGAATCTGGACAACATCAACAACTTCTCTTTCTTCTTCAGTCGCACATCAACAATGCATTCATTCTTCTTTTTATCTACTTGCGAACCTTTTCAATCAACTTGCAATCACACCCTCCTAACTCAATTTGATTCATTATTTATACATGATATTACATTGATTACATTGTTTGTTGTCTAGATACAATATGAAGAATACATTTACAAGTTGGCTAGACAACACACAATATGAAACATGTAGAAGATAGGTCCTAAGTGAAACCACACATTACACCAGCAGAAGATCCATCCCTTGCAAACACCAACACTTGCTTAACCAGGTCCAAAACATCCTTCACAGCTTCAAACACCAAGGAATTACATCTGTACACTCCGCACTTTTGAAAATAGGACAGCTTTAACCAAAACACATGAAGACTTAAAGTATAACGACCACATGAACTTGAAAACATTGTGCGGTACTAGAAATAGGTAAGATCTTCGTGAAACTTTTCCATATGAGTCCACATGACTCATACAACATCCCCAAACACTCCTTTGCCACCATACATCAAAGAATTATGCCACACAACTTCAATCATGAACTTTGAGAACATTCTGTCATCTGGAACATATTGCAACATGCTATCATTTAAAAAATTGAGTTGCGAACTGCCAAGAACCTTGAAAATGCAAGGAAGCATGTAATACACATCCATAAACATGTCCTCAAAACCACAAGGGAAATAATTCATTTCCAAAGGAATGCAAAGCATTCCAATAGGCCTTCAACACTATCTTACTCTGCCAGAGCACATGCCAGTATTATATCATGCATAACTCTCACAGCGGAAAGACAAATGATCTGAAAACTTGGATTTATCACCTTCACTACATCTTGAACACAATTCTAGAACCACATGTCCATATTTACAAATGCAGAGGAATGCAGAGCATTCCATTGTCCTACATAGAACATCTTCATAGAGACAACACTATCTTTAATCAGTTAACGACAAAACACTCTTTCGATAATGCAATCATCATGGAACTTGGAACATACATACTTCAAGCCATCGGTAGCATCAACAATACATATGATCATCTTCGTGCTTCTAATTCACATATTAATATGAATTATATCTTCTCCCTTCTCTTGTTGGATGGGACATGACATCCAACCATGAACACCATCACACCACCATGATAGTGTTGACATCAATTACAACCTAGTAACAATGTTGACATCAATGACAACCCTAGGAACCATATGTGTAACATTTTCATCTACAAATTCAATGTGTAAATATGTTTAAGGAAATCATAGACAAAGGTGTCACTATTGAGAAAGTCCTCATAGCTAAAGGTTTAGTTAAGATTTACAAAGACAACAAAGACAACAACAACAATCAAACTAATGACAAACCTCATTTTTGGGCGAAGAATAAAAATACTGTGAATGATGGCGTAATAGATGTCAAACACATCCAAAACCTACAAACTACCAAACCTTCATTCCCAAAACCCATAAATCACAACAGTACTATCCCTAATGGATCATCTAAACAAACATCTACATTTAGACGATGATTCACTCCCTCAGGTGAACCCATCAAATACATCTTACACAAATTGATACAATCAAATGTCATAAACTTGCCCACTATAAGACAACATGATGAGAATCAAGTAAAACCCCCATGGTTTAGTGAAAATGAATATTGTGAGTATCATAGGATAAATGGACATAAAACATCAAATTACATGTGGCTCAGAAACTGTATCCATGACCTCATAGACCAAGGAGAAATTGTAGTAGAAGGACACCCTCAAAAGACAACCAATGCATATTTGGGTATATAAACTAACAACAAATCCAAGGGCTCCAACAACACAACTAATGTCAATGCCTCTACTTCTTATGACTCCGTTGCAGGTCACATCGATGAATGCCATTCTCAAGTTGCCACCATCACCATTGTACCAAAAACATCTGACTGTACTGTAACCACATGTTGAGGTCTAATAACCCTTCAAGGAGCCCCATCCAATCCGTAACCATCACCTTAGTATAGAGTTCTTGATCATTTTAATAAAACTCCTACACAAATATCCATCCTTGTGCTCCTCCATATTTCCCCCACATAAACAAATCCTTGATAAAGCACTCGAAGAGTCACGTGTCCCTAATAATATTGATACCAATCAATTTCAAGCCATGGTAGGACACTTATCCTCACCACATCATCTCATATTCACTAAAAAAGATCTTCCTTCAGACACCCTTTCACATAACAACGCCTCCATTTAGAAATACTCATCCACAAGCATAAAATAAAGTGAGTCCTTATAGATGGTGGATCAGGTCTCAATATTTATACTTTGAAGTTAATAAGATAGTTGGGATATTCTAAAAATGTCATAGACTCATAGAAAATTACTACAATCAAAGGCTATGATGATGTTGAACATGAGTCTGCAGATATCATCAAATTACCCATTGAAGTTGGTCCTGTAATAATGAAAACACCCTGCCAAGTTTTGGACCTTGATCTCCCATACAATATCCTCCTTGGACACCCATGGATCCATTCCATGCAGGCCGTCCCTTCCACCTACCATAAATACATAAAAATTCCCCATAATGGCTCTGAAGTTACCATTTTTTCTGACCCTCGTCCATGTCAATATTGTAGGATGATGGAAGGAAAGAGTTCCAACCTTTTCCCTAACAATGGTATTATTGAACACCAAGAATACTAAGAGGGTGGGGGGGTGAACCAATATTCTTTGAAACCACTTAATCATTTAAACATTCACTTCACATAGCATATTTAATTTATAGGAAGAAAGGAAAGCATCAAAATCAACCATTTAAGAACACAACACATGAACACCAAATTTTTACATGGAAAACCTAAAAAGGGAAAAACCATGGTGAGGATTAGCTAATAATATATTAATAATGCAACTGGTTAAGGTTGATACAATTTGGTGGACTCACTGTCCAAAAGAGAATGCTCACTGTAGGTGGCTCACTGCCAAAAGATTCACTGTGCTAAATAGAAATAGATAGAAGAAGGGGTGGCTCACTACCCAAAATGAACTGTTAGAATGCATCTGACTTATGCTAAGGACATGGTTCCACTGAAGCTCAAAATACCAACTTGATACACTTCATCTTCACCATAGTCTTTTATCCTATCCTTCTCTGCATCTAACTTTGCTCACTCTCATACTACTTCTTTCGCATTCATGTATATCACATTCACACTTCACACAAGAAATAAATCTTGTTTATATAGTGGTTTTTCTATATTTGCTCCCATGACTTTATTCCAAACATGTCTTGACTCCACACAACCTCAACACCTTTAGGTTAACTGGTGAAGCAGCTACAACATGAATTGATTGTTAGTTCATAATTCAACATGTAGACCATGAAAATGCTTACCACTTGAATAATACACACTTTTGACATCCATAACCTTGTCCTCAAAACTACACGAAAAGATATTCATCTATGGTGGAATGCGGAGCATTCCAATCTACCACTCGCACTGTCATTATACTGTCAATACAGAGTCCAATATTCTGTCAACTCTATCTTTCACTCTAGAGGGCTTCAAGACCTGAATCTTTGGATTTGGACTCCATTAGTATGCACCAACACTACCTTACAACCGCATAGAAAAATTCTGCATAGTAGAAAAATGCAAACCGAAGAATTGTGGCCCTATCATAGGTTTTGTTCAACAAATGCCTTAGGAAAATCTTCAACAAGTTGTGCCTAACTATAGAGGACCAAAATGGAGAGATATCATGCTTGGGTATATTCTCCTTCATACTAAACTTAGTATCTTCTCTAGATCAACACTTAGGATATTATACTTAGCAACTCTAGCATAACTATATCTATATACCTAGTTAAACCACTCCAGACCAACATAACTATATCCTTACATCTTGTTACCACTCTCTGAATCAACACAACTATGTCTTTACCCTTTGTTGCCATCAGTGATGACACTACTTACTGCCATGCTCATCAATCTCTTCATCATCATGCTTATGTTGCCAACAATCTCCCCCTTTGTCATTGATGGAAACATGCACCAAAACTTCTCCCCCTTCATCATCAATGACAAAGGAACTACTGTAAGTATACAAGTTAAAACTTCTCCCCCTATCAAATATATTTGTATGTACATGAGACTGACTCCCCCTTATAGCTTCATTCTTATACTCAAAGAAAATATATACTCCGCATATATACATTGTAGTAGGAAAAGTTATTTACATAGAACAAAAATGTACAACTTAGCTTGAGGAGGCAAAACTTCCTTGATTGGATTCCTTCAATTTTGCAAGGTGTGCCTCTAGATCCTTCTTTGTTGTTTCCCATTCCTTCTTGGTAAAGGCAAGCACACTGTACTGATTCTCAAGCTTCACATATAACTCTTCACCTTCTTCCGAAGAACTGGGTATTAGATTCTATTGCATCACCTTCTCCACATCAGTTAAAATCCCAGTCAAAGAAGTAAGTCTTGCATTTACTATATGTTCTTGCAGATGAAAGAATTGTCCATGCAAAATTTCAATTACTATCCTTGTTATTCCATCTATATCTTCTATTGGATCATAGACACCAGAAGTATAGCAATTTGAGACTCTATTGAGTACATATACTCTTAGTAGAGACAAGACATATCAAGAAAAATTGGTACAAAACTTTTACTTCTTCCACACAATCCTGAATATTTTTAAGATTACTCTACAACTTACTGTGTGAAATAGAGCATTTTCTAGTGACATCTTCCATCCTCATCATTTATCTTCTGATTTACTCCCTTTTCTAATTTCTCCTCTAATCCAGTAGAATGTTCCTTAAAGGAATCAATCAGTAATCTCAGTTGTTCTACACTAGATAAAGAATTGTCAATGTTTACACTGAGAAGACTATCTTGTAGTACCTTTACTGCTTCATCAATCATTTCAACACTCTTTTGGTGTGCTTGTATGATCTCCTTTCTTGCAGAGGCATAAAATGCATCACCAAGTTGTAACTTATGTAAGGGATACATTTTATCGAAGTCTACTTGTCCTTGCTATATGGGAACTCGAAGTAACTGTGCTGACACTACAGGTTGAAACCAAAATTGCATATCTAATAGACTCTTCAAAGAATCTCCAAATGTGTCAAAGGAATCATTCTTTTTCTCTTTCTCTTTCTCTCCACAGTCTGCTTTCTCTTCCTCAGTAGTCTTTTTATCTTCCAAAGGAGGAAAAATTTCATTCTTCTATTCCACTGGCTTCTTTGAGTTCTAACGCTCTCCTTTTTCTTTTTGCTCTACAGTACTCTGCACATCCGGAGGAAGCATTTTTGCTATGTTATGTGCCTTATCCATCTCCAGGCTGTGTTGTACAACCTCTTCTTTAGCATTCTTCTCTGGTTCTGGAGGAGGGAGGTTGTCTGTAATAATATTTTCTTGAACATTGTCTCTAGTAGCAGGCATATTGACTTCCAAACCTGATACATCATGTACCATTTCATTTTCTTTGATCATACATAGAGCAAGATCTATAACCTTCTGCATTGTTTCATTCTTTAATCTTTCCATATCTTCCTTGTCTCTACTCATCAAAACATTAACACTCTATTTGATTTTGAATTCTCTATTATAAATTTGAGCTAATTTGGCTATGTCTTCATCAGTGAGGGAGGAACCAACATTCTCCAAAACAAAAGTTCTAATATTTGAATTTTCCTCAACCACACTTTGACTTCTAGCACTTAGAACTTCCTTCAAGTCATCTGGAAGTTGACTCTCAATGTCACTTAACCTAGCATTATATATAATCATATATTTTACAATAACTTCTTTAATAGTAGCTTTATCCTCATTATTTGAATTAGTATACATTTCTACTATTTCCTTCAACCAACCATGTTTTGAAATGTTATTAAATAATGCTTCTAACTTCAAAGGGCTATGTTCCCTTATCGAAGGGGATTTTTCCTTCTTCTTCCCCTTCCCTTTACCCTTGGGAGACTTTTCTCCTTCACCAAATTGTATTTATCTTTTCTTAAGGATACATCCTTTCTTCTCCTTCTCGACCTCTTCTTCACTTTTAGTGTCAATGATGTCAATTTTTGTTTTCTTGGCACTTGTCTCTTCTTCAAAGACATGAGACTCTCTTTTCTTCCTCCAAACCAACTTTGGTCCTTCATCTTCCTCTTCTTCATCATCAACATTGTGACTGATGTCTTTCTCTAGTAGCTTTTCATTTTACCCTTCTTTTCTTGGGAGGTTGTTGATGTACAGAGGCATTTCTTGCTTCATTCTTTTCTTGATTTGTTGCAGGCATGGCTCTGGGGGATTTTGGAGCAACAACATAGGAGGTGGAGGTCTTGGTTGACCTTCTTATTCTCGAAGACCCTTCTAGAGTAGTAGATGTACCCTTAGATTTCTTTGTAGGGCTCTTGGATGACATCATCTTCTCAACTTCGGTCCTCATTTTCTCAACATTTTTCCTTATTTCTCTCTCCTTGTGCTTTAGATGCACTTTTGTGGATTTCTCTTCATATGTCCCATAGCTTTCTATAGAGGTATCTTTTGGTTTACTGAGCATTAGGTCTGCAAGACCTACAATTATGTCTTCTGCTACCTCATAACCCATCTCAGGAATCCAGACAGTTCTGGGTTCCACTACTTCCATAAATCATCCATCTTTGCTGACCATGAAAATGATATCATTCTTGTATCTTTCTACAATCCTCCTAGGGATTCTTTCCCTTTCTTGAATTCTCTCCTGAAAGTTCTTAAAGAAGCCCCATAATGTAGTTTTCTATGCATTTGAATCACCCAACCTCATTAGATGATCTCAGATCTGATGTGCCACATATTTGTTCTTCAACCATACTATGTTCTTTGTACTAGGGACCTCATTTAAAAAGTAAAACAATAAGCAGATGATCAGAGTACCAAATTTGAAAGAGTACATAGAGTCCTTGGTCTTTTACAGGTTCTCTAGCAGTTGTGCTCTCAGTACTTCACATAAATCATAATCTGCACCATTCTTCACCATCTCATATGTTGTGTTAATAGCGGTTGTATAAATAAAATTCTCTTTGTTGGTGAAATATATATTGTATCCAATCATCATAGCAGCATACTTGGTTATTGGATCTTTAATATCATTGATTGTTAGGGCCCTTTTATCATATTTCACACCTGTCAACTCCATCACTACTTCATTTTTCATAGATTTAAGTGCAAGAACTGGTCCGGTTGAGCATAGACCGGTAACAACCCTAATCGCCTCTTTATTGATCATATGAGGTATATCCAACTAGATGAATCTATCATGAACTCGGCTCAAGGTATATCTTACCCATTCATCAACATAGCAAAAATTTGGAATGTTATTCCACACATCTAAGTTTTTCTCTCTCAGGCTCGCGAACTCAGGTTAAATAGCTCAAACTCATCTCTGGTGAGTTCATTAACCCATACTTCACCCAGTTTAGCATGATTGTACTCATCTAACTTAGCATTTATGTATATTCTTGTGTCTTCAATATGAAGCACACCATATGACATATCTGAAAAGGAACCATTAGGATCCGTTTCCATAGACTTGAAAGGACGTTTCTTGAACTTAGGACGAGGTCAGTCTACAACTTCTACAACTTACAAAGTAAACATCTTCAATGTATAGTTGAAAAGAATTAGGACAGGATGGAAATTTGTAAATACCTTTTGATTGCTTCCATTTAGGGTTTCATGCATCAAATTCCTGAATTGCTTCTCCTTGCTCTTTCACATCTCTTCTTTCTTGGAACGATTGTTTGCAAATGATCTTCATTTATGCGAGATAGCTTATAAAACCCTTTTGGAAAACCTAATTTGCATTTAATGCACAAATTGATAAATCTATCAAAGATTTAAATGTGATACATAGTCACCTTTAATTGCTCCGCAATCTTCCGCAATAGGATATTTTTCACTGGTATTTTCTTCAACAGGTCAAGCATGTCAAGCATGTCAAGCTCCATCTCATATCCACGTGCTGAAACATCAGCACCATTTGTCTAGCAGGGGATGAAATATTTCCATTAAAGTTCCCCTTGAGCCAAAGCTCTCAACTTTGTTTCCAGAGGAACATCTATGCCAGAGACTGCCACAGGCTCATTATTCACCTTATTTTCTTCTTTATTTTTCCAAACCTTGTCCATTTCTTTCTTTATCTCTACTGGATCCACATTCTTCATTGAATCACTCTTCTTTATTGGATCAACCTTCACATTCTTACTTCTGCAAAATTTAGCAATGTGACCTAATTTGTTGCATTCGTAACATCTGACATTTTGAACAAGCTTACTTCCATTCATTCTGGATCTGCATTGATTAGACTTATGTCCAATTCCACTACTTGTATGACAGTAACCATTGAAAGATGAAACCATCATACCCTTATTGTAACCATTCATCATCTAATTTATGCATTCACTAGCTCTGTGACCAATTCTTTGACATGCAAAACATTGTCTAGAGAATGATTGAACATTTTGATTTATCCTGCTTCTACATTCCATAGCCTTATGTCCAAATTTATTTCAAGAGTAATAGTAACCAAAGTACCTTTGTGCAGCTAGTTGTCTGATTGGTGGCCTCTTGAAGTTTTTCTTCTAGTTCCGGACCTGTCTGTTATTACCTTTCTTGACAGTAGCCTTCTTTTGGTTATTGTTCTTCTTCTTACCATTGTTTGAGGTCTGATTTGTCTTTGAACTTTCACCCTTTCAAATCCTAACCCTTCTTTATCCTTAGGAGCCTTTTGATTTGAAATCATTTCATGTAGTATGGAGCTTTTCTTGAATTTCTCTTCTAGAATTTTTTCTTTTCCAACTCAGTCTTTAAGACCACTATTTCTTGTTCAAGTTTTAAATATTCTTCTATCTTGCCTTTTAGTTTTTCATTTAGGCATTCTTTAATTCTTTTTCTTTCCTCAACTTGTATTTTTTAGACTGGTGTTTGTCTCATTTGATTAGTTAAGTTGTTGATTTACTTCCTTGTATCATTCTTTGAATTTCTTGTTTTGCTCTCTCAACTTCTTGATGCATTCATTTTCTTCCTTGATATTTTCTTCCAAATCTCTGTTCTCACATTTGACTTTTTCTAGATATTCAAGGGTTGACACAAGTTCTCCATTCATATCAACTATGCAGTCTTCTTTAGTAAATTCAATAGCAGGGATTTATTTTGGATGAATAGGATATCTCCTAGGTGCCATGTGTTCACACTTTGAGATCTTCATCAAGTGGTTAAGCTTCTTCCAAGGAACCAGACTCTGATACCAATTATTGAACACCCAGAATACTAAGAGGGGGGTTGAATCAGTATTCTCTGAAACCACTTAATCATTTCAACATTCATTTCACATAGCATATTTAATTTGCAGTAAGAAAGGAAAGCATGAAATCAACCATTTAAGAACACAACACATGAACACCATATTTTTACGTGGAAAAACCAAAAAGAAAAAAACCATGGTGAGGATTAGGTCACAATATATTAATAATGCAACTGGTTAAGGTTGATACAATTTGGTGGACTCATTGTCTAAAAGAGAATGCTTACTGTAGGTGGCTCACTACCAAAAGACTCACTGTCCTAAATAGAAAGAGATAGAAGAAGGGGTGGCTCACTACCCAAAATGAACTATTAGAATGCATCTAACTTATGCTGAGGACATAGTTCCACTAAAGCTCAAAATACTGACTTGATACACTTCATCTTCACCACAATCTTTTATCCTATCCTTCTCTGCATCTGACTTTTCTCATTCTCACACTACTTCTTTTGCATTCATGTATATCACATTCACACTTCACACAAGAACTCAATCTTGTTTATATACCGCTTTTAAGTCAAATATCAATCAGGTCGGCAAGGAGATGTACCATGTGAATCCTTAACTTGTCATCCAAAACAAAAATTAATATGCCTTGCAGAGATAATCAAAGGATGTGACACATTGAGATAGGTTAGTATGACCTATATTTTCTCCCATGACTTTATTCCAAACATGTCTTCACTCTGCACAAACTCAACACCTTTAGGTCAGCTTAACTAATGAAGCAGCTATAGCATGAACTGATTGTTAGTTCATAATTCAACATACGAACCACCAAAATGCTTACCACTTGAATAATACACACTTCTAACATCCATAACCTTGTCCTCAAAACTACATCAAAATATATCCATCTGTAGTGGAATGCGAAGCATTCCAATCTACCACTAGCACTGTCATTATATTGTCAATACAGAGTCTGGTATTCTGTCAAATCTATCTGTCACTCTGGAGGGCTTCAAGACTTAAATCTTTGGATTTAGACTCCATTAGTATGCCCCAACACTACCTTACAACTGCATAGCAAAATTCTTCATAGTGGAGAAATACAGACTAAAGAACTATGGCCTTGTCATAGGTTATGTTCATCAAATGCCTTAGGAAAATCTTCAGCAAGTTGTGCCTAACTGCAGAGGACCAAAATGGAGAGATATCATGCTTGGGTGTATTCTCCTTCATAATGAACTTAGTAGCTTCTCTAGATCAACACTTAGTATATTATACTTGGCAACTCCAACATAATTGTATCTGTATATATAGTTGAACCACTCCGGACCAACATAACTATATCCTTACATCTTGTTACCACTCTCCAAATCAACACAACTATGTCTTTACCCTTTGTTGCCATCAATGATAACACTGGTCACTGCCATGCTCATCAGTCTCTTCATCATCATGCTTATGTTGCCAACAGGTATCACATCCTCATCATCATCCTGTATAGAGTCATCATCACTCTCATTACCATCAACCTCAAAAACTCCAATTTCTGAGATCAAGGTCCAAGTCAAAGACAAGGGGTGTGGAGAATACAAGATATAAGAATCTTTCTGCATAGGCCAACTACCGTTCTTTGCACAATCACATGGAAAATCCCAATCCTCAAGTTCAAGTTAAGTATTAAATGTGGTCATCAAATACAAACCAACAACATTTAAAAGTTGGGGAGTGTTAGACAAAGACTCCATTGAAGAAGATGTTTCTAAATGGTTGTATAAAGAGGAAGATGAACAAGTCCTATTACCTATAGAGAAGTATGCTAATGGACTTTGAATTGTCAAAAATCTGGGTTACAAAGGACAAGGTGGACTTGGGAAACATGAACAAGGTATCATAGTACCTATAAGTGAAACAAGAAGACCTTGATTTCAAGGACTTGGATATGGATCAGTCGAGTGTATGACCATAGATCTCAAATTTATTCTCAGTGAGGTAGCCAAAGCTTTTCTCACTGTGGAGACCACCAATGAGGATACCAACGAAGACTCTTTTGAATACCTCACCCAAATCTTTAAAGAATATTCCATATATACCCTATCCTCCACCATTTCATTTACATCCACTAACATACCACTCATCTACCCCCAACTAATCAATTGGGAACAACAAGGTCCTCCCATCTTGGATACTGTTCAAAATGATGAAACACTTCCCGAACTCATAGGACTCTGAGAACACATTCCTTTAGGGGATCATAGAGCTAGTCTCATCACAAAGATTAACACCAAAGCATACTTCGGTGAGAAGGCCAAATCCCTCATTCACAAAAGTAACATAATAAAAAGGTCCCCTAGTGAAAACCACTTTGTGGAGCTATCGAACCATAAAAAAGTAAAAAGAAAGGATGCATCCAATGGTGAAAACCTCTCTGAGGTGCTAGAGGATGGGGGATTTGACCTTCTAGAAGATGCTCTTTATCTTAAAAAATCTCCAATGTTGATAGAAAATTCTCAAGAGCTAAACTTGGGCACAACAGAGAATCCAAAAATCATATTTTTGGTTGCTTCTTTATCATCAGAGAAAAAAGAGGATTTCATGACATTATTTCAAAAATGCTCCCACAATTTTGCATGATCTTATGTTGATATGCTTGGTCTAGACGCATATTTAGTGGTGCATCATCTAATGGTATATCTTGATGCCAAACTAGTTAAGAAAAAACTAAGAAAGATGCACCCACATATTGCACTTTTGGTGAAGGCAAAACTTGAAAAGTTGTTAGCAGTAGGATTCATTTGGCCCATTGACTATCTAGAATGGGTATCCAACATAGTCTCAATCTCTAAACCAATGGGGACATCTGTATTTGCAATAACTTTTAAGATCTAAATAAAGCATGTCCCAAGGATGACTTTCCATTGCCAAATATTGACACTATTCTAGATCTCACTACTAGACATGAGATGCAGCTCTCACTTATGGGTGGATTTTTAGGCTATAATCAAATCTGTATTATTGAAGAAGATCAACATAAAACAAACTTCACTTGTCCATGGGGTACCTACTGTTGGCAAGTCATGCCATTTGGTCTCAAAAATGTTGGCGCAACCTAGCAATGACCATGATCTTCCATGATATGCTTCATAAGATTATGGAAAACTATGTGGATGACCTCCTGGGTAAGTCAACAACAAGAAAAGAACATCTCTAGGTTTTAGAAAAAATATTTGATTGCCTAGAACAATATCAAGTCTGACTCAACCCCCAAAAGTGTGTATTTGGTGTCACTTCTGGAAAATTATTGAGATATATAATATCAAGAAGAGGTATTGAAGTAGATATAGCTAAAGTAAAGGCCATTGTTGACATTCCACCACCACATAATCTAAAGCAACTCCTTAATTTATAAGGGAAACTTCAAGACATTCACCATTTCATTGCTCAACTTGTAGACAAATGTCATCCCTTCACACATATTCTCTGCAAAAATGTCACATTCCAATGGGATGCTCCATGCCAAGCAGATTTTGATAAATTGAAAGAATATTTAGCTTCTCCTTCGATTCTTATGCCTCCTATTCAAGGAAAACCCCTACTTTTACATATTTCATCAACATCAACAACATTAGGGGCTATACTAGCGCAACATGATGAATCAGGCAAAGAAAAAGCTATATATTATATCAGTCAAACCTTGGTAGGCTATGAACTTAATTATACCCCCATGGAGAAAGCATGCCTAGCAGTTGTCTTTAGTTCCCAGAAACTAAGACACTATATGCTCAACCATCAAGTTAAGCTCATTTCCAAGGTCAATCCACTAAAGTATCTATTGTCAAATGCTACACTCACAGGATGAATGGCAAAGTGGGTTATCATTCTCAGTGAATTTGATATAGAATATGTGGAAAGAAAAGCTATCAAAGGACATGTCATAGTAAATCAACTTGCCAATGCTCCTATTCATTTGGATCATCCACTCACCTCAAAATTCCTAGATGAATCAATATTTTTATTCATCTGATCAACACATTGGAAACTATACTTTGATGGATCATTCACTTCTCATGGGTCCAGCGTAGGAATCCTCTTCATCACTCCTCAAGGTGATTGCATCCCCAACGCATATAAGATTGCATTTCCTTGCACTAACAACATTGTTGATTATGAAGCTCTGGTTAGAGGATTGAAAATGGTTTTTCAATGGAATATTGACACATTACATGTGTATGGAGATTCCATGTGTATGGAGATTCCATGCTGGTTATCAAACAAACTAATGATGAATTTCAAACCAAGGATGACAAGCTAATTCCCTACAAGAACATGGTCGATGACTTCAAAAAGTATTTTTTAGAGACTCAGTTTGAACAAGTACCTCAACTAAATAACAAAGCTACAGATACCATGTCAACCATTGGATTTCTCATTGACATGCCAACCAATAGCCAACAATGTGAGTTTCTTGTGGAATAGCTCTTTATCCCTACATATGATATCCCAAATTCTGAACTTGTTTGTGAAATAGTTGGAGTTTCATCCCCTTAGTATCAAGACATCTATGCCTACCTCCGTGACCATTCCCTTCCATCGAACCTATCTGCCAGCCAACAAAAAACCTTCATTCACCTTTCATCCCGCTTTACCATCCTAGGAGATACCCTATATCCAAGGAGTCTCAAAGTTACTCTTCTTAGATGCCTCAACTGGAAAGAAGTCTAAACTACCTTACACAATGTATAAGAGGGAATCTGTGATGCACATTCTAGTGGTACTACACTGGCAAACAAGTTGTTGAGAACATGATATTACTGGCCTAGCATGGAACAAGATGCCCTTCAGTTTGCTAAGAAATATTTACATTGCCAACAACATGGTGATCTCATTCATGCGTTGTCTCAAGATTTGCAGCCAATAACAACTCCTTGGCCCTTTTTCCAATGGGGGCTCAATTTCATTGGTAAAATAACCCCTCCATCATCCAATGGCCACAAATTTATCATAACTTCTACCAAATACTTCACTAAGTGGGTTGAAGCAATTCCATTCACTTACATTATTGGTACCCAAATAGCTAAGTTTATCCTACACTACATCATTTGCTGCTATAAAATTCCCCTTACCATCATCACTGATAATGGTAAACCTTTAATGAATCAAGAAGTTAAGTCCCTTTGCAATAAATTCCACATCTAACATCTCTTTTCCACCTCCTACTATCCACAAGGTAATGGCCAAGTTGAGGCATCAAATAAAGCCATTCCAAAAATCTTGAAAAAGATTGTCAATGATGCTAGCTGTGATTGACACCTGCAACTAAATCCCACCTTATGGGCATACCATACCAACATTTACACACCTACCGGAGCCACCCCATATTCGCTTTTCTTTGGTTTCGAAGCCATCTTACAAATCAAGGTCGAGCTCCCTTCTCTAAGAATTTCACTGCAGAACCTCATGAATGAAGAAGAGTATCATACAATAAGGTCACAAGAATTAGAACTCTTGGATGAGAGGCATCTTCATGCCCTTAACCATCTTCAAGAATACCAGAATCACCTTTGACAAAGTTACAACAAAAAAATCAAGACTAGCCATTTTGAGATTGGTGACCTTGTCCTCAAAGAAAATCGATGCAATCTCCAAGAATGAGAGAAAAAGGGAAAATTTGAACCAAACTTGCTAAGATCTTTTGTCATTATAGCTATATATAGATCAGGTGTCTACCAACTTGCAACACTAGAGGGTCATCCTCTTGAAGAATCGATAAACATCATCCACCTCAAGCGGTTCTATACTTGACCCACACATATCCCAGCTAATATATATATATAATCAATCAAAATAGTAAAGAGAAATAATCCATCCTATGGTGAAAACCACTTGAGTGGCACCCTGGGCAAGTACCATGGTGAAGTTCCTGGAAAATAAGTGCCATGTGTAGAGGCTACTATCCATCATCTATCAAGTTCTGACCTATCCCATCCAATCTAGCATATATTATCTTTCCCATTTATCCACTTATCCCACTATCATGGCTTGATACTTGATTGAAGTTGATAGTATCCTACCTTCATCCATTTTTATCCATAATAAATATTCTTGTGCCTAACTGGGGGTATTCTTGGTATATACCTAGTCATCCTAGAGAGGGATCACTACCATTAAGACTCACACCTTTTACAATGAACATCCCCACCTTATTTATCAAATAACACAAAAAAATCAAAATGTACCCAAAAAAAAAAAAACAAGCATCAAATATTCCTTAAAACACCAAAAAAATCAAAACATACCAAAACACAAAAATATCACATATTCCCAAAAAAATACAAAAAAAATTAAAACATACAAAATCCTAACAATAAAATCATAAGTAAGTCAAGTTTTAATTGGACATTTTCACTCATAATAAATGCACACCCATTAGACTTGATACCCAAGAAAAGAAAACTACACATCGAAAACATAGAGCTTTCATGCAAAATCATAGGTAAGACCACCTTTTGAAGCACCCTGATACCTAAGTACCCATTGCCTCAATATACCAAGATATCATCCAGATTCATGCCTACAATTGGATAGATCCTTCCTGCATTTGACATAATCTAATATCAATCACATTTTGGGGCAAGAGATATGATGGTTGATTGGTTGTTTTGTCAATTGGTCTTTTTATTTTTGATCTATCTTTTATCTCTTTCTATTTCTTATTCAAAGGCCACCTAGATCTTTCTATATCTTGGTGTGCTTAGATTAGCATAGAATGGGGCATAGTCATTGATTTTCATGTGCCGTGTTTGGTGGATGCTCTTATTACTCTAGCTAATATTCACATCTTGTATGTGTAGGAATAGCTTTTTGCATACTATGTTGTCCTTTTGCATCTAAGGCTATACAATACCTTTTGTACACTAAGGACTCATGCTCTATGTTTTCTTCACATATCTAGGCAAGGTTGTATTATGTTGGGCATGCATAAGATTATCCTTTTGTTTGCAATGTCAAGTCCATGCAAAAGATACAAAGTCACCCTAGTTCCTTATACCTTGGTGCATAATATGCATTTTGCTATATTAAATAAAGGATTGCTTTACTTCATGTTAGCATAACTACTCCCAATAATAAATTCATCATCCTTACATCCATCGTTTTCACGTTCTTCCTAAACATTTCATCCTAACCTCTATTAATTTCAATCCATGCTAACTATATCTTTCTCTTCAACACATTCCATTTGTTATGGCCATTTATTATTATCATTTTCATTAACATTTCCATTTTCATTATTATTTCCATTATCATTACTATAACCATCATTTATCATTACCATTTCTAATATCATTTCCATTGTCATTATCCTTTTCATTTCCATTACCATTGTTATTATCATTATCATTATCATTTATTACCATTATCATTATGCTATTATATATAACATAAGTACATCACAACATTTCTCATAATATCATCACATCATCATTAATAATACATCATCATCTATTCTAATCCTACATCTCATGCAAAGATAACATAATACATCCATAAACCATCACATAACATCAATATATATACTATCATATCATCATGAAATCATCAATAAAATACCATAACACAATCATAAACACCATCAAAATATCGACATCATCACATTTATAATCCAAAATGGCCATAATAAAATGTCTGTGTATACAAAATACATATTCGCCCATAGGGATCAAAATACATAACATCATAATCACCATCACATCTCATGAAGAACTCCCTCCCTTTGAATGTGTCAAGGGTGAGGGCTGTGGTCCCAACCCTGAAGGAGGAGGAGGGCATGGTCCCTATGTCCCTACAATCTACCTTGGTGGCTCCGATAGTGGTAGAGTCTGTGCTGCCATAACCCTAGGAGGTCCCATCACTAATGGCCCTGATCTCATAGACCTGGTTGTCCCTGATTTGCTCCGTGTACTAAAAGTTAGCACTTTCTGGTCTTCTGGTACCACACTATGATAAAGAGTACAATAGTACTCTGCCCTTTGTCTTGCTACTGCTATCTCTCCTTGGACTCTCTTCATGTCAGTCCACATCTGCTATATCCCTCCACTTGCTATAATCCCTTATGCTATGTCATGCTCCTACTAGAGACGTGAAGTGAAAGCCACTACTACATCTCTCTCTATCCTGAGCGCATCACACTCTACCATCACCTGCTGTAGTACCTGTCACCATCACCATCCCTAACAGGTGCCTGTACCTACACCTGCAATGCATGTATCTACCCCCACAAAGTCTAGATCAATAGGAGGGCACTGTCTCTCTCTGCTATCAGCCTAGTCACCACACCCTGTAACTGCTCCACCTCCATCTGAAGGCTATCCCTAGAGGCTCTATGTGTCTCTAGATCCTCCTCATCTCTAGGGACATCTACCGTAAACCTCCACTTGACCCCTATCCTCTCCCTCTCCATCCCCTAGGATGTCCACATGACCACCCTCCACCCTCTATCTCACCTGTCTCTCCACTGGAGGCTCCGCAACCTACCCTCCTGTGTCCCTGGGATGATGAGTCTCATTGAACTATGAGAAGCCCACCATGCATCAAACTCTGAGCTGGTCCTTGCATCCTCTATGTCACTGCCTGGAGGCACCCATGGTACTAGCTGTAGTCCCTAAAAATCTCTTAGTGGTACCTATGGATCTAAGACTGCTCCCCATGTCTGTATGTCCCATCACACCCTTAGGAAGATTGCCTTGTGGATGGGGACTATCTATCACTCACTGAACTATCTCAAAACCTTGTCTGGCATGTATCTCTCCACAATGTGAGCCATTTGCCCCAAAATGTATCTCGTCTACTACATATATGCTAGCTCCTCTGCATCCTCATCCCATGCCTCACAATCTCTCCACGGCCCCCAGATAACTGTATCCAGCTCATCCATAACTATCCTTCAGTAAGCCATGTCACCAACCCACCTATAATGCAGGACTCCTACATACATCCAGAAATATGGGTGGTCTGGACTCCTCATCTAATCACAAACTGGTTTCAACACCGTTATGTGTTCCCATGCCCATACGTGCAGCAATGTCATGCTGCATACCAGATACTAACTCCTACTATAAACACAACTATGTAAATCTTTGTATAAGTGGGCCAATACACATGGGCCCCATGTAAATACCTCTCCATGTAGCATCCACTCTAGCACGTCCCCCCATCCAATGGTGAAGTGTCATGCCCTCCTCCCAGGTACCAGCACATATAGTATCAACCCAATAATAAATAGTGGTAGTGGGGCATCTACCTCTACCTGTGTCAAGTCTAGCTGTGTCCTTGCTATAGGAAGGTCCTCATCTGTAAAGACTCTCTCTAGTGCTTGTGTTCGATTCTATGTCATAGCATACCAAGGATCCATGTATCGGTGTCCTTAGAATCTATCATATGTCCTCTAGTGTCACCGTCATCTCCCCAGTTGGGAGGAGGAATGTGTTCCTCTCACTATGCCATCTCTCAATCAACACTATCATCATCACTGTGTGTGCTCTGATCTCTGGCATCCTCGCAATTGGCAACATCTCGATCGCCGCCAGAAAGTCTCAGTCCTCTTTGGTAAATTGTGGATATAAACTCATCATCCAAGGTCTCCTCATCCGTGACTGAGTCACCTGTGGTCGCTCCTACTCATCATAATATTTCACCAAGTAAGTTTTCATAACATTAAGTCCTTGTCTATTTTTAGCCGCTTTTGCCTTTTGTGTAAAGCGAGCCTTTTCTACCCCCAGCGCTCTTTTTACCAAAAGTGTGCCCCTTTTCACCCTTAGTACACCTTTAGCCAAAGGCACGTTGATTTTGCCCACAAGCGCTTTGATTCTTGAATGCACGTTGTTTCTTTCTATAGGCACCCTTTTAACAAATGCGCAGGCATGCCTCTATTCCCATAGGTGCACTTTTACCATAGGCATGCTAGGGTTTTCCATGGATGCACCATTTTGTGCCCTAGGTGCACTTTTATAGAAGCATGCCCATGGTTTTCTATGCTTTCTCCTAGCATTTAAGGCACTTAATGACCCCCTAACCTACCCAAAAGGTCCCAGGATTAGGTACTCATTGGTTTACTAGCTCCTACCAGTCATTGGAACTATCTGACACATTCACCATAGTGTCAGTGATGAGGGATAGTAACTCTATCTGTCATTGTGCTCTTCTTTTCTTCTCTCTAAAAGGTTTGTTAAGCTTGTGTGGACAAATGACTAGAAATGGGCCCCCCTGCCACTATTTATAGGCCCCTAAACCCTTGTTTTCATCCTTAGTCTTCCTCTACCTCCTAGATCACCCTATTTTACCCCTACTCTTCCATTTTTCCTCTTTTACCCTCGCCTTTCATTGTTTTCACATCGTTCCCTTTCTTTCAAGATTTTTTTCTAAAAAAAATTACTTTTTTCTGAAATAAATTCTCGAGGGGGCATCCATTATCCCTTCTCTGTTCCATTGTCCATTCTTCTTTCTCATCACCAACCGGGGCATCATTTTCTTTGACACAACACCACATTATGGGACATCATATCAAAGAGGGGCAAAATGTAGACACCTAATATTAGCCAACGCATTCTTCATGTCACTACATCACATTCATATCATTTCCCACTTAATTATTCAATTTCCATTCTTCCATATTATTTAAATAATTCATCTATCTCCATCATATTCCTCCATATTAATTAAATAATTCAAATTGTTTAATTAAGCTAATTTCCCTCTACAATTTAATTAAATAAATTCAAATTTTTCATTTCCTCCAAATAAATAAAATTTAATATTTTATTTATTTATCCATGTGCATATGAAATTAAACAATTAATTTATTTAATTTCCCCATTTTTCCCTCTCACCATAATTCACTCTTGTCTCACCATGATTCTCTCTCATCACTATAATCACTCTCAATCAAAATAGTTAATAGATCAATTAAATCAGTTGACTCCTCAATCTACTCTGTTAATAATCCAATCAATTTAGTCAACTCACCAATCAAATCTATTAGCTCCCCTGATTCATAAGAGGACAAGGGTACTTGTTACTCTCTCATTCATTCAAATCCCCTCATCCAATTCCAATTGTTGATTTCTTTGATCATTCTCCACCATTGATCTGCATTTCTAAAAATCTATAAATAGAACCTCTTCTCAACCTCTCATCCATCTCTCATTTTCGTAAACTTATCTTGTTGAACTTACATCATTTTGAAAGATCAAGGTTATGATATTTTCATAAAGCAATCCACATATCCACATATCAAAGGAGCAAATCCATTGGAGTTGGGTGCATTCCAATACACTCAATCGGTGAGGTAGAATTTGTGTGCAAAGGAAGGTATAATCATTGTTTAATTTGATTTCTTTCATTGGTCTTTGCATTACAAATTTATTTATCACAATAACCACTTCCAATATTGCTCCTATTTTTCTTAACACTCCGTATTTTATTAGTAGTTTATAGGATCTCCATAAAAATATAATAGATGGAAAATCATTGAATTATTTTTCCTTATTAAAATGTCATGTATAGTACAAATATAATTATTAAATACAATGAACAACATAAAGGTTGCAATAATGGGTGAAACTCCTTAGCCAATCAGATTACCAATAATTAATTTTTTAAATATTTTTAGTTTAAAAAATTGTAACTTTACTTTACAAAACATAAATATTTCTCTTACATAGCAAATATTCTAGCTTATGTTTTTTCACAACTATAACTACTAGTAACTAGTTAAAATTCATGGATGCAAGAGTATTTGCCTTAAAAATTGTTGACATGATAGAAGAAATTAATTTGAATAGATGATGTTTGGACAATGGATCTACCAATCAACATCAACCTTGATTGCACATAGTTAATTGGTTGAATTAGGGTAACACATGTTCCAATCAATAGTGTTGTCTTCCATATACAATCAATTCATTTTAAATTACATGCTCTATAATGTGTCATCCTTAGAAATTTGTGATTCTTTGGGAAATCATACATGTGGTAGGGACATGTGTGTACAAGTTAAACTAGTAGTGGCATAGTCACTATAGGAGATTAACCTTATAATACGCTAGAGATGGCTATCATTGGATTGGAATCAGAGTATAAATTCTATTGCTAATTCATCATCATGGATCTCATCTCATGAATAAAAACTTAGTTAATTACTGAATTGTTCTTCCAATGTTTTACATTATTGCTAAGATTTGCTAATATTATTATTCTTACATTCAACATTTTAGTCAATCAACAATATTATTAGGAGAAAGGAGTTGATATTTATATTAGTTACTAAAATAAAATAACATCTAAATGAATAAGTTTATATGATCTTAACCTATTTGTAAATTAGTTTACAAATAGATGATATTGATATTATACTTATAGTCTAATTTATATTTAGATTCATATGGTCTTGATTTGTTTGTAAATTATTCTACATTGAGTTTTTAGGTAGAAGTTTTGGTTATTCATGTTGTTGCAATTTTTCTTGTATAGTTACCATGAAATTCATTGTTATAATTTTAGTTATTATTTTTTTTAAAAGAAAGGTGACGAAATCACCCATATTGCATTAAAAGGAAAAGCAAATTACAAAGTTTCGTTTACATATACTTTCTAAAAGAGGCCGAAATAAAAAATAACATCTAAATGAATAAGTTTATATGATCTTAACCTATTTGTAAATTAGTGTACAAATAGATGATATTGATATTATACTTATATTCTAATTTATATTTAGATTCATATGGTCTTGATTCGTTTGTAAATTATTCTACATTGAATTTTTAGGTAGAAGTTTTGGTTATTCATGTTATTGCAATTTTTCTTGTATAGTTACCATGAAATTCATTATTATAATTTTAATAATTTTTTTTTTTTAAAAGAAAGGTGATGAAATCACCCATATTGCATTAAAAGGAAAAGCAAATTACAAAGTTTCGTTTACATAGACTTTCCAGAAGAGGCCGAAATAAAAAACACCAAAAAGAGGCCTTACATAGAAAAGTGTCATGGCCAGCCAAAACAAAAGGCAAAGATAGAATTGCATCTGTAGTCCACAACGTTGTTAACTTGGGCAAGAGTCACATCTTTCAGTAGGAGGGGTTGATAGCAGGGAGAGCCAATGACGGGGGACGTGATGCCATATCTGGGGAATGGAGGCAAATGAATCTAGCAACTCCAAATACTTCCCTACCCTTGGAATCTATCCCTGGAGGTAGTTGAAATCTATGTACCTCCAACGCCCCATTCAAAGTATTCATACGGCTCGAACTTAATCCTTTTTCTGAAAGCATGATATACACATGCTGTAGCTGGGGACGAGTGAAGAAAGTTAATGGGGAAGAGACCTCCGATGGGCGCTTCTCCACTGCAAATGTTGTATTCATCCAATGCAGCCTTCCATTAGTCCGAGTCAAAGATATACTCATGAACCATGTTGAAGCCGATCGAAACCACATAATTAGGATCTTGAACTAGGTCCATTATGTTTGAAAGAAAACTTGAGGCAACATTTGATTTGATAGCCTCAACAACTGGGAGGAGGCTCTAAGTAAAGAATTGCCAGTGACAATCGTCATAGTAAATTCCACCTACGGATGGTCAATGTCAAACACCTGGTGTAGTTTCATAGTATCGTGTACCCCTTGTTCCATAGGCTCCCAATCCATTGGAGGGAGGGCGATCCTGAAATTCATGACCCAGTTGTCCATGAGCACCAACAAGAAGATGAACCTGTACAGGTAAATGAGAAGCCGAAAAGGAAAAACAAGAAAAGAAATATGAATACGCTAAATGATAGGCTTTGCCATTCATGGTATGGTATATAATGACTATTTCCTCATAACTAGGTTGACAGCCGGTGATGAATAAATGAGGAAAAAAATTCTATGTCATGCGGAATGATGTCTCTAAGCAAGTACTTTTCCCTTCGCCATCTAGCCATTGCCATATTTATTACGTGAGGCTCCTCTAAAAGTACTATTGTTCTGTGTCAGTTGATACGTTGATAGCACTGGGCATCCGATCAATTAAATATGCATCCCATAATTCATGTTTGAAATGAGCTTGCTTACATATAATTGATTTCTGTTTGGATATGAGATCCATTGATCTGATCCTAATGATTAAATCATTTCCCATCAGCAAGAGGAATAAAAGAATAGCTTTCTAGTTGAAGGTGGCATGGTGGATTGCGCCTCACGTAAACAGTTGGTGATTTGTAACTCACCGACTGTACGGCTGAGCCCCTTGGATCTGCAGTCGACATCATCTAACCAATAAAATTGTTTGGCTGCTTTTGACTGTTACAATCGTACTGTTCGCCGACTCTGTATTCATTGTCTTTGACCATCTGTATAAACGTCGACTAGCCGGTCACTTACAACGCACCGGCTAGTTAAGACGTTCCAATGGATTGTGCACCATTGGCTAGATATCGCATACATGAGGTATCATGTTTCACCACCCTCCACTATTTTGAATTTTAATTATATGCACAACACCTACAGATTATGAATATGGTGTGTATCTTATTTAACTACCTCAACAACCATTTGCAAGTTGTATTTGAAGTGGAGCCCTAGTATGCCATCCTTGAGCCATTAATTCCTCTTTTTACCATTTGCATAGAACTTTGGAGCATCTGCTTGAAATTTATCTAGTTGAGGTGATCAATGGGGTGACAACAAACTCTTTTCCCACTCTATCAATTTGAAAAGACTATTTGGCAAGTTCTCTTGACTTGGATTAAACACTTTAGAATTTTGGATTTGATCAATGGCTAAATTTGCCAACTAGTTAGCCATTGCAATAGCTTCCCTATAGCAGTGAGAGATTTGATAAGAATCTAATTCATCTACATTCCTCCATATGGGTTGAAGAATATAATTCAATTTTCAGTTAGTCACCTTCTTGGATTTTAGAGCATTTATTGTTGGTGTTGGAAATAAGCCACACTCGGACCGATGATGGACTGGTCCAAGAGGGGCTAGTAGCTCAGTGGTAGAGCACTCCAGTAGTGAATGGAAGGTCCTAGGTTCGAGTCCTAGTTGATCCATGTCTCAACATGGTATCAAAGCCAGGCCTAGGCTAGGAGCCCCAAGCACATGAGAGGTGTGGCTTAAGGGGGGGTGTTGGTGTTGGAAATAAGCCACACTCGGACCGATGATGGACTGGTCTAAGAGGGGCCAGTAGCTCAGTGGTAGAGCACTCCAGTAGCAAATGGAAGGTCCTAGGTTTGAGTCCTAGCTGATCCATGTCTCAACATCTATAACTAACAAGGAATCCCCTTCAATCCAAATTTGGCTCATATTATATTTTTTGGCTAGTTCCAGACCATGCATTAATGCATAAGCTTCAAACTCATTGTTGGATTCTTGTGGAAGTTTGCATACCTTTGCTACTAAAATATTCCTGTGAGAGTCCCAAATGAGGGAGGAGTTTGAAGCTATTGTGACTTCTTTAGCAAAGAATTGTCCCAATCTATGAATTTTCCATTTGATCTTGAACACTTAGTAATTTTTGACATAACTACCTCTGATATTGCTCCTTCAATTTTTTTTTATCACCTTAAAATGCGGGATGGGGATTTCCTAAAAATTAGATAATTCCTTTCCTTCCATATCTATCAAATCACTAGTGAGGAACTTACTTCCCAAATGCTTGCAAAAGCTGAATCCATAAAGAGGGAAGGCCATCCTCTGAAATGTTCGAGAAGCGACTAGGGAAATAGAGCTTTCCAACTCAGTTTTTCAAATAACCAATTCCAGCATTTGCTGTTAAATGAGCAATGTAGAAGTAAGTGATCCACATCTTTCTCTTCTTCCTCAAAAGGACACATTTAAAAATGGGAGATATATTAATTTTACTTAATATTTTTTGCTATTAGGATTTTTTTGTGTAGTGCCAACCATGCAAATGCTCCCGCTTTTAGTAAATAAACATCACTCTGATAGAGTTTGATTGGCCAATCTACCTTATTGTCTTCTACAAGATATTTGTAACCTAGATTGATTGAATAACTTCCTGATTTAGCTGCTACCCAATTGATCTCATCTTCCTCCCTCGAGTAGATGATGACTCTTTCTGACAAAAACTTAATTTAAGATTTCTTTCTGAGACCTGGGAAAAGTGCAACCATTAAAACTCTTTCATTTAATTTTGATGTTGTTTGTTCCCTGCCAATTCTCCCAGTATTCCTTAATTGTGTTTCCCCAGGCCTATTTGAGGAAGCTTCTAGCCCCATTCAAATCATCTCTTATGGATAAAGGTGGATGGCCATTCCATGAGTCTTCCAAAAATAGTCCCTTGTCTCCATTATGGATAATCCATGTTAATTGTGGAGTTAAAACTTCTCTCCCTTGAATTAGAAAATTCCACATTGTAGATCCTACTAGGGGATTAGCGATGGTAAAGATTCTTTCTATATCCCTATTTTCTAGATATTTGTCTTGCATAATTCATACCCATTTTGCATGTAGTTTAGAGTACATGTTCCATGCCAATTTGGCTCCTAGTGCTTGATTTTAAAGTTCCATGTTTGGTTCCTAGTGCGAGAACCGTGTTCACCATTCTCAACCTGCTAGCTTAGGATAGCCATTTTCCTTTCCATGAAAGAATTTGATTTTTGATGGAAATGTGAATATGTTTCCAAAGCTCCTACCTACTTGGACTAGTAAACAAAGGAATGCCTAGACGCTTGGTAAAGCTTCAGTCAGACTGAACCTGAGAACATCAACAATGCATCTTTGAACAACAATATTTGTAAAAAAGAGGAATACCTTAGATTTTAAAACATTGATGGTCTTGCCTGATGCTTCACAATACTAAGATATTGTGTTTCTTATGGACTTAGCCTCTGCAAAAGTTTCTTGACCAAACAACATCATATCATCTCCAAAGAATGAGTGTGTGAAGGGTTCCCGAAGAAAAGGGAGATGCATGCCTCTCCAATTGTTCCTATCATTTTCTACCTTGATTGCCTATCTAAATGCTTTAGCCATGAGAATAAAGAAATATGGAGATAGTGGATCCCCTTGTCATAGTCCTTTCTTGGAGAAAAAGGTTCCAATGATAATGTCATTTACTAGAACTAAAAATTTAACCCTTGAGATGCATGATAGGATCCATTTGCACTAATGTTTAGAGAAGCCAAATTTCATGAGGATATGAATATGGAACTCCCATTTAACTTTATCATATGCTTTAGCCATGTCTAATTTTATAACCATTGAAGGAATTTTGAGTTCATGTATTGAATGAAGGATTTCATGTGTGACAATTTCTCCCTCTGGCATCTCTCACCCAAGCACAAATCTGCCTTGCTCTTCTAAGATGATGTTTGGAATAATGGTTGCTAATCTAGATGCCATAGCTTTATACATTTAATCTTAAATATACTAAATTACAAAGAGAAATCGACCTGAAATCCTCAAAGGATGAAAGACTTTTTGTTTTTGTTTTTGGAATTAGAGCTATGAGGGAAGCATTCAATTCCTGTAAGATGTTCTTATGTTTTCTAGCTTCTTCTACCACCAAGAGCACATCTCTACCCACAAAGCTCCAACATTCTAAAAGAAACTACTTGTGAAACCTTGAGTCCAGGTGAGTCCAGGTGCTTTATCACCAGACAGAGAGAAAAGTGTAGCTTGAATCTCCTCTAATGTAAATTCTTTCATAAGGTTCTCATTTTGTTCATCTAAAACCAATTTGGGAATATTAATAGCTACTATTGGTCATTGGGCTGGTAAATTACTATCTTCACTAGCTAGTAGACCCTTGAAAAAATTTACCAGCTCCTTTTAAATCTCTATCTGATTAGAAGTGAATTCACCATGCTACTTTTTTATGTTGTGAGTTAAATTAGTTGCCCTTCTAATTTTTATAGAGATATGAAAAAAATTGTGTTTCTATCTCCTTCTAACCATGTTTCTCTAGATTTTTGTCTCCAATATATTTCTTCTCTCAATAACATTTCTTGTAGCTCCTCATTTAATCATTTCTCCTCACTATAAAATTTAGCATTCATACCATTTCTGATCATATGATTAGACAGATTTTTTAGCTGCATTTGAATCCTCTTCTCTTTGAAGATGCTTTCGAAATGATGATGGTTCAAAATTTTGATTTGAGCTTTGATATATTTATTTTTTTGAACCAATTGGAACATCCTCGAGCTGTGAATGAATGGAGATGTTTCCCACCATAGTTGTGGCTATGGTATGAAGTGTGGATCCCTAATCCCTAATCCAAGTCTGGATAGTTTTGTTTCTTTCAATAAAACAATGTCCACTTTTTCCTCATCTATTTTATGCCTAATGAAGCGTATTTTGTTAGGGGCATTGAAGCCCCTAACATTCCACAAGAGGACCTTAATTATAGGTCCAAGGAGAGTTTTCCACTCTCCTCTTTCTTAATTTTTTCTCAATTATGGATTATATGCCAACCACAATCTCCTCTTCCATTTTATTAGTTTTTGTTCTATGGCTCCTTCCAATTTTCCCTAGTGTATTGATCTTAGTTTCCTCTTCTAAATTTGTCTAGATAAAATTCCCAATCTTTGAGTATCTCCTAGTTCTATTTTCCCCTGTAGAACTTCCTCTACTATATCATCACAAATCTCATTTTTGACTTTCGTAATAACTTCTTCTAATAACGAATTCAAAGATTTTTCTAGATTTCAACCTCCTTAGCATTAGTTTCTATTGCATTATCACTTTTCTTTCCAAGATCTTCATCTCTAGGAAAGCGGTCAAAACTAATACTTGGAGTCCTGATGATCTAAAATGGTCTTGATCTTCCCCAACTGATTGAGCTCCCATCTCAAGGTCTATTTGTGTATGAATCCTTAGATTGAGCTCTATTCTATTAATATCAGTAGTACCAACCCCTTTTGGGCTCTATTCTTGGAATGTGTGCCTTTCCATTTCCCTTATCAAGAGTCAGATTTTGACTGTTTGCCTCCCTTCTCTCTTCTAATATTTGATTGTTACATTTTATGTCTCCATATCCCTTATAGACCATGTATCTGAGCTTAAGGCCCTCATTGAAAATTTCTTGCTCCCATGTACCCTCAAAGGTTTGAAGTTTGATTTCCTTTAGGAAACCCTATTTGATTTCTAATAATATACACATTTTGATGTTCCGTTCAAATGTCTGGCTGAAGTTTTCCTTAATGCCTTGGCATTTTCCAATAGTGTTTCCTATTAGTCTCAATATGTTTTCATCCCTATATTCTAAAGGCAAATTTTCAAGTTTTATCCAAAAGGGAGCAAAAGAAATTTTAGCTTTGGCTGCATTGAAGTTTGGTTGCCAGGGTTGATAATATAGCCCTGCACCCTTAAAAAGCCAAGCATTTTTTTGGAAGACAATATCATGTCTTCCTTTTTTGTGAAAATAACTACAAAGAATTCTTCATCTAATTCAACCAACTCTTCTATGCTAGGATAGTATTGCGCAATCCATTCATACAAAGCAATTTTGGATATATGGTTTTTCTAGAACCTACCAATTATGGCAGTCTCCTTGAGTTTTTCCATCCTTCAAGAATTGCATCTGGTATTTGAACATATATCTCCTCCTTCTATTATTGAGCCTAGGATTTATTAGAAAACTATTTAATATGATACTTTTGAATGTTCTCCCTTCTATACTGCATCCCATTTTACTCTCTATGTATCTTAGTTTGGGTTCTAGTTTCCTTCCTCAGGTAGGTATTGTACTCCTTTTGAAATTGGTTTCTTCATATCTCCCCTTTTCTTGCCCTATTTTGACAATACGCTCTTCGTGTCACTTCTTTGCATGGACCACTATATCTATTGGTGATATTTGTCAAAAGTGTGCTAACCTACTCAAGCGATAAAGGTTAGTTTGGTCTAGGAGTGCCTTGCATGCTTGCCACTTGTTCATCATGTTGCCTCCATAATAAAACCCATGTCACCCACCCCCATGACTCTCTCCATACCAATTGAGCCTACTGCTATCAAAATGTCCATTCTTGATATGTCCATATTCCCTCAGATGTGGAAATGACCTATTTGTTCTTTGTTCAGAGTATATTGGAATTTTATCATCATGTAGAGATTTCTTACGTCTCTCCCTTCTTGCCTCATACCAAAGATTTTCTAGCTTGTAAGTATTTCTCCCCTTCCTATGCCATGGCACCACCACTCTCGAGGAATTCACAAGGAGATAAGTGTAATCAAAACCATGAATATATAAATTCTTTCTAGTGAAAATGTATCTCTACTTTTTTACAAGAACATGTAGTTAAGAAGTGAAAAATGTTCGATAAAATGAATTACCTTAGTATTTTTTGTACAATTTGTCTCATTCATTGATATTATATTATCATATATTTTTAGGAGAGGACAAAAAAATAAATTGCTTTCCCTAACCTTGTTTGGATTATCAAATGATTTTTCTATTTTGGAATGTAGTTAGATTATCCAATCTTTTAAAGGCAATGAAGTAGTACATAGATATATCAAATATTGTTATGATGACTAAATTATTATTTAGCACTCCAGGAGACAAGATTAATGTTTGCCAATACATTTCCCACCAATGCAAAAGCACAAAAAAAGTAATTAATGTTGTGCATGTGTTTCTTGTATTGGAAGGTCCAAATAATTATCCAACCCAGTTGTACATGTAAATCCAACAAATGTTGGTCTTGTATATGTTTAATTTGTTGCATGTGTAAGTGGAAGTGGATTCCTTGGTTCTCTTAACCTAGTGGTCTTAGATGAGGTTATACATGTACTTCGGTTACTATACATACATACCATAATAAATTGAATGAGAGAAAGTTGGGTGTTGGTATGGCTAATCATCTTAGACACCACTTTTCTCTACTCCAATGTCCATCACACTTGAAGACCATCTCCTCGTAAGTAATATTGTAAGAGATTTTTCTCTCACCTTAGACTCACAACACCAACATTTTAATGATCTAGATGGGAAAAGATCTTATAGGTTATACCATTAAATCACTATAACTAGGAGATCTTTAATGGAGACCTATACCTCAATTGGTATACTATTTTCCACTTGATAGGTGTTAAAACTAGGATCGATTGAAAGAATTCTAATCACAAAATGGAGCAAACAAGAACAAATGACACAAAAGATGATTAATTAGATAATCACATAATCAGTGTGTTCTATGAACAATAAGGTGTACAAAATAGGTAAAGAGGTTGAGTCAACTTAGAAGTCGACTACAACACTCAACTAGAGGTGGCAAGAATGTTTCCACCAAGTGGCAAGTGAGTGTCGACATGTATCTTGGATGAGTTTGATGGACTCTCCAAGTCAACACATAACTACCTAAGGTCTAGCTTAAAGCCATGTGTGAAATATATGTATAATTACTTATTAAATAATAAGTAATAACATTAGTATTTCTACACTAACACCCCCTTAATCACAACTTAGGTGGCCACAATAAAGATGGATCTTAGATATTAGGCCTGATGAGGTACCCATGTACAAATGCATCTCTCATAAGGTGGAGAAAGAAAGAAAACCTTGTGGAAAAAAAATTTCCTCCAAAAGAGAGAAATGTGAAAAATTGCATGCCTTGTGCCTACAATGAAGTCCTTGAAGATTCTCTGGAAGCCTTCTGTGAAGCAACCCTAAAATCTGTAGAAGGAAAGGAGCTAATATCAATCTTCTGTTGTGATGAATCTATGGAAGTTCTCTAAGAATCAACTTTGGATTCACATGTAGCATTAGGTGATGGTGATGTGGAAATGTTCTTGACACATCTCAATGCAATGCAAAAAAGTGGTTGAAGAATGATGGAGTATTGGAAGTGTTCTTGACATATCTCTGTGGAAGTACTCTTAGTATAATTCAGAAGTGCTCTTGACACAACTCGGAAGTGGAAGTTCTCTTGACATATCTCTGTGGAAGTGCTCTTGGCACAACTCGGAAGTGTTCTTGGCACAACTCGGAAGTGTTCTTGACACAACTCTATGAAGCCCCCCCTAATTCAATATTTTATCCTCTTTGAGATTTGTGGTACTTTATAAGTTGAGTGCATGTAAAAATCCCAAATTGCTTGATTAAACCCCTTAGCTAAAAATGTAGAAAGGACTACAAAAGTGCTCTAGACATGACTGAAGGAAGTTCTCTTGACATGACTCTATGGAAGTGCTCTTTGGCACAACTTGGAAGTGTTCATGGCATGAATTTGTACACCACCTTGATTTAGTATTAGGTGACCCCCCAGATTTGTGGTTAACTTTTGCAAAAAAATGATGCTCAATTTTGATCTACCGATCAAATGTTTATGACACAATCAATTTCTCGTAAATAAGGCCTATTTAATAAAAACTATACTAAAACATTAAAAAAATGCTCTATGGTGAGATGAACCTAGCCTTCCAACCATTCATTGGAATTGGGATTACGAGAAGAATACAATGGTTTTGATTGTGAGGGGGTATTGGCCTCTTGCCAAACTGAACCTCACCCTTTGTCTTCATCAGGAAAAAAAACAAGGTTGAAATAACCATTAATTCCTTTTCAAAGCAATTTAAACTATAGAGTATGAAAATAAATATATACACTAACACCACCCCTTAAGCATAGCTTAGGTGGACTGAAGATTGGGTCCCAACAACTAGCCCTGATGAGGTACCCATGTACAAAGTAATCTCTCACGAAGTGGAGATAAGATAGAAAACCTTGTGGGAAAAAAATATCATCCAAAAGAGAGAAAAGATGCATGAAAAGAAATTATACAAGTGAAGAAGTACTAGTTCTTTCACTGAGTATAATATATGTTTTCCTCATAGGAGAGAAAATGATAAAAGGTCTATGAAACTACCCCGTAATATGTGTCCTACTGTAGTGAGGCTGGATGCTCGACAAAGGATGTAGATGTAGATCCAAGAATACCAAACAATGTTCCTCCCCTTGGGAAGAAATGAAACTAGCTGAAGATGCAAGATATCTCCTCATTCTGAATAAGAATGTGCAGGAAGATGTATGTATGTTCCTAAATCATGCTAAAGTTGATCCAAGGATGATGATGCCCATTTTGACATCTTTGAAGATTTCTCAGGTGTCCCCATGTCGATGTTGAAGGATGCCATAATCATATCAGGTGCATGCCTAGTAGATGAAGATGATGACAATCCAAAACCATGTGTATCTAAGGATGTAGAGCATGAATATCTAAAGAGGATAATGGTGATGTAGCTTCATCGAAACTATCATCAAATAGAAGACTGATGTCCTTAATGTGTTCTTCCAGATCAAAAATACATGACTCTACAAATAGACAAGCAATGTCAAGTAGAAATTTGTCCCAATCAACAATGGTAGGAAGATTGATATATTTATCTTGTTGCAAGGAAATGTTGGAAGCTCTCAAAAAAGTGACTTTGAAATTTGATGAAGCAATAGGAGGTGGAATAATGATATCCTCTATGTCAACTAGGGATTCTGTATCTATATCATGATGTGGGATGTTATTTGTGATCATAGCAGAATCATGCGGGAATGGAGAAATATTTGAGTCTCTATATATCTCCCAAAGTTTGATCCATAATGCATGTGGACATTCAATATCCATGATGGCATAAAAAGGGACATCTAGTATATGTAACTAATTAATCCAACAATATGATGATGATTATTAAACCACTTGTTCTTCTGAGATTATTTACCTAATTCATGGATAAGTCCATATAGATATGGCATGAGATTATGGTACCTGAGATTTTTCAGGATGCCATCAGACTAGGACTTATAATTACCCTTATTTAGGTTGATTATAGAAGATTGAATGTCATATCTAATGATTTAAGAATAGGTTAACTCATTTAGGCAATAGAAATCAACACATTAGGCAACCCCCATGATTAAGTATTTTAGACCCCCTCCTAATTTTGGCACTTTATAACTTTCACAATGTAAATAGGTCCAATGTGTGGAAAATGTGAAAATATGAACTTTTGAAAAAAGAAACATTCGATTTCTAGATACCAATCAAAAGTTATAACACAAGCAATGTTCCCATAAAATGGCCTATTTTAATACATTTGCAAGTTATAAAGCAAGAAATGAACTATGGATGAGGTAAACCTAGCCTTCCACCCACACATTAGAACTAGTACAGAGTGAAGAATATAATGGTTTTGATTGTGATGGGGTATTGGCCTTTTGCCAAACTAGACCTCACCCTTCATCTTCAATAGGGGAAATACAAGGGTTATTAAATTCCATAATTCTTCCAAAGCAATTTACCCAAATTTTTAAATGCTCCTCCCCCAAAATCTTGCATTTTTTTCCTTAGTACTTTTAGACAAAAGAAAAATTGCCTATTTTTTAACACTAAAATCTACATAAATTTAAATGCTTTTTGTAAAACAAAACAAATTAGGAAAAAATATTTTCCAAGCCCAAAACAATTAGGGAAAAATAAAGCAGGGGTGGATTAGGGCAGAAATCCCCAAAAGTATGTAGGGGCGGCCAAAATGGTAGATAAATGGTGGCGCTTGGAGATACTTTCCGAACACTTTCAGATTGTGGGCAGGGATCACATGGAATTTCCAAGAAAGGACAATTCCTTCCATATGTTGAATAATTTAGTGCCCCGCTTTCCCATTCCTCTATGAGCACCCATCTTTCTACCCACGTAGGGGTAGAAGATGTCTATTTGGATTCTATAGCATCGACCATAGAAGCAGGGGTTCCCAATGGCATCGGGAGTTGATCTACCTCCCAAATCCCTTTGTGAGGGCATCAAAATCCCTCTGTGAGGGCGTGATCTTGGGGCAAATGCCTGGCCCTTATGCATAATTAATAGATAAACCATGTCGCGGGTGGGTATGGTTGGAGCACCCTCCCAAAATCCTGATGCGAATGGGCATGTATGGTGTGGGCACCATCAAGATTCCTCTACCTGGGTGGCATGCTAGAACTCATCTTCCACTGCATCATCTTTTCTCAATCTTGGATTCGCATGGGCAATACTTTTGTGCTAGACTTTGGGCTTTCTCTTCATGTGAGTGCTAGGGCGTGGCCTTCTTCTCATAGTGTGGGCACAACTTTCTCTCACCAGGGTTAGCTCTACAAGCTAGGGTTGATCTGCAAGCCATCCAATAATGTTGAACTTAAACACAACAAACCCTCTTCGACCTCTATAAATGCAAAGACACAAAGAGCATGAAGAAACAATACAATTTCAATGCAACAATATAAAACAATCTTACAAATTGTAATCGACCTCCTCCTGCTCTGATATGATGTTAGAAATAGGATTGGCTAAGAGAATGTTGATCACAAAATGGAGCAAACAAGAACAAATGACATGAAAGATGATTAATTAGATAATCACATAATCGGTGTGTTCTATAAACAATAAGGTATACAAAAAATAGGTGAAGAGGTTGAGTTGGCTCATAAGTCAACTACAACACTCAACTACAGGTGGAAAGAATGTTTCCACCAAGTCACAAGTGAGTGTCGACGTGTATCTTGGATGAGTTTGATGGATTCTCCAAGTCGACACATAACCACCTAAGGTGGCTTAAAGCCATGTGTGAAATATATGTATAATTACTTACTAATAATAAGTAAATATATTAGTATTTCTACACTAACAATAGGGTTTGGTAGATAGTTGCTTGTGATTTCTATTACTCAAGACCTACTTACTTCTATGGGTATTCCTATATAGTAATACACTATCATTTTGGATATCTATGTCTTAGTGCAGTATGGGACTTAGGTTTGGTGTTGGTGAAGTCACGGTCGGAGGGTTCACATAATGAGCTATCCAAACCATGCAGCTAAAGTAGACACAATGGAAACAACACAAATGTAGAATGCAATGGAAGATTCATATATTTAGAATATCAAAGAATTACAAAGCTCATATGTTGGTAACATGGAGGCTACAATCATAGGGCTCACAGGCCTACTTTCTAGGTTACAACAGATATACAAGATAGGACATTGAAGTGCCTTCTTAGAACTAAATGTCTAAACTAGATCACATCCAAAGACTATTGAATGATTCACTACTTCCTAATGCTTCTAAGATATATATATATATATATCATCTTTTAGCTCATGAAAACCTCCGTGTCGGCCACAAGAGGTTACAAATTCTAATGAAACGATGAAGCATGTAGAAACAAGTAGGTCGGCCTACAACTTCTGGTATTGCTCTGTAAATGGATGAAACTTGGTGTGGACCTCAAGGAAGGTCTATCTAATACATATGTGCCTTGTAATATGTTTCATTAGGCTCCACAAGTCATGGAAGTGCTCCATAAACCTTCTCCTTCGACTGACTATATGAATTCTATGCTCTATGAAAGCTGATGATCTTCTGGTAGCGATAACTGTTAGAAGACAAGTCCAAAAGACCTAAAATTTGGATATGATGTATGATGATATGTAGATGCTAAGTGCTACTCTGTGAGCTCTAATATGAAGATACAGAGAAATGTGGTACAAAATACTGAAACTACAACTAACTGAACTGAACAAAAAAATGAAAGAAAAGAAAGAATGCAAATGTTTTTGGTTGATGTAAGATTGCTCTGTAACCTGGGATGTTCCTGCATCAGACACCCAGGGTTGTTTAAAAAGTGAGCCCCTCAATTTTCTGGAGCTAGAGGAAAACCAAGACGGTCCACCTCAGCCTGAGAAATCCAAGTTGAATCTTCTTTCGGTTTGCCTTCCCACTTTACCAAATATTCTTTGTATTGCTTGCCTCTGGTACTGCATCTAACTTTGCTATCCAAGATATTCTCTATCTACTCCGGTTGTTGTTGTGGTAATTGATTCTTCAAACCATCTTCAATGCTATCACTTGATTCTCATTCATGATACTGATATAAGTCTGCAATGTTTAATATAGGTGATATACCTAAAGTCTCTAGTAGTTCCACTTCATATGCATTTCCTGAATCAAATTTTCTAAGTATCCTACATGGTCCAAACTTCTTCATCTTCATCTTGTTGTATGTCCCTACTGGAAATCTCTTTTCTCAGATATACCATTACTTCATTACCAACTAAAAATTCTTTATGTCTCCTCTTCTCATTTGCTTGCTCCTTATACTTCTTGTTCATCTCCTCCTAATTCTTCTTGACCTGATTATGTACTGTCTCCATGTATCCTACAAATTCTTCTGCCTCTACACTGCTCTTTATTCTCCATACTGATATCTCTCAATTCTGCAACTCCTCTAGGTTTCATTCTAGTCATAATCTCAAATGGTGTCTTCCCTGTACTCCTATTCACTGAATTATTGTATGCAAACTTTGCTTGCAGTAGAATTAGATCCCAATTTCCTGCCTTATATCCTACCAAACATCTCAACAAGTTACCCATACTCCTATTTACAACTTATGTTTGTCCATCTATCTATGGATGAAATAATGCTTTCAAACTAAACTTTAGGTCTGTCTTCATCTTCTTCCACAATGTCCTCTAAATGTATCCAATGAATATTGTATCTCTGTCTAAAACTATACTCTTAGGTAATCCATGCAATCTCACAATTTCCTTGAAAAATAAGTCAGCAACATGCATTGCACCATTTGTCTTCTTACAAGCTATGAATTGTGACATCTTTGAAAATTTGTCCACCATTACAAACATAGAATCATGTCCTCTCTATGTCTTTGGAAATCCTAATATGAAATCCATGCTTATGTCTTCCCAAGGTTTCTCTGTTACTGTCAAAGATTTGTACAATCCAGTATTCTGACTACTCCCTTTTGCAAGTTGACATACTCTACAACTCTGCACAAATTTCCTTACATCCTTATATATCTGAGGCCAAAAGTAATGTTCACTTACCAAAGCTATTGTCTTATCAATTCCAAAGTGTCTTGCTAATCCACCACTATGCTTCTCTTTGATCAAATTGTCTCTCATTGAACTCCTAGGTATACACAACTGATTTCCTTTGAACAACATATCTTCCTGAATGAAATAGTCTAACCACTTACTTTTATCTATCACAACTGGTTCCTTACATGCTTTCCATGGTTCTGCAAAATCAAGATCTTCTTCATACATGTGCTTCAGCTCCTCAAAACCTAATACTTCTACTCTCATCTCTGTCAACAAATTCTTGAACTTCTACTCAATGCATCTGTAACTTTGTTTGACTTCCCCACTCCTATGCTTCAATACAAACATGTAACTCTACATGAACTCTACCCATCTCATATGCCTCTGATTCAATTTTTCTTGACTGTTCAAATATTGTAAAGCTTGATGATCCGTGTACAACACAAATTCCTTAGGCAACAAGTAATGTCTCCACTTAGATTCAAGGATTGAATTATGGCATAGAACTCCCAATCATAAGCTGAATATATTCTCCTTGCATCATTCAACTTCTCACTGAAATATGTTACTGGTCTCCCTTCTTGACTTAACACTTCTATTGCATTTCCACTTGCATCACAATCCACTTGAAATACTTTGTTAAAATTTGGTAATGCTAATACTAGTTGCTCTGTCACTTTCTACTTCAATAAATCAAAACTTTTATTTGCTCTTGATGTCCATTTAAAATCCTTTCTATCACCTCTCATTTTCTGTGTCATAGGTGCACATACTGAACTAAAATTTTAGATGAACTTCTGGTAAAAACTAGATGGTCCATGAAATGATCTGACTTCTCCAATGCTCTCAGGTGTTGGCCACTCAATAATTGCTCTAACTTTCTTAGGGTCCATCTTCAATCCTTTTGTAGAAATCACAAATCCCAAGTATACCAATTCTTCCTTCATAAAACTACATATATTGATATTCATCAACAATTTCTCTTCTCTCAACCTTTGCAATAATGATTTAAGGCGCCACAAATCTTTCACTTTTATCTTACTAAAAATCAGAATATCATCCAAGTATACAATAACAAACATGCCCAAGAATTTCTTCAAAACCTCATTCATCAACCTCATGAAAGTACTTGGTGCATTAGTCAATCCAAAAGGCATCACTAACCATTCATACAATCCCTTATTTGTCTTAAATGTAGTCTTCCATTCATCTCCTTCTCTGATCTTGATCTGATGGTATCCACTCTTCAAGTCTATCTTTGTGAAATACTTTGCTCCACTCAAACAGTCCATAATGTCATCCATCCTTGGCAATGGAAATATATACTTAACTGTGATCTTGTTGATTGCTCTAGAGTCTGTACACATCCTCCATTCTCCATCTTTCTTTGGTGCTAATACTGTAGGTACTGCACATGGGCTCAAACTTTCTCTGGTCAATCCTTTCCTCAACAACTCCTATATCTATCTATTCATCTCTGCATTCTCTATTAGTGTCATTTGGTGTGTTACTTTATTAGTCAAATTAGCTCCAGGTATAATATCCATATGATGACCGATACTCTAGATTGGTGGCAATCCTTCAGGTACATTATCTAATATGATGTCTTCATACTTTGTCAACAATTCAGTTATCTCCTCTAGCTGTGATTCTTCAGTCTCTGTACTTAGGGTTCCGTGCTTCTTAGGAATCAAAGCAAAACACATGTTCTCATGTCTCAATCCATCCATAAATTTCCTTCCATCAACCAAACAAATTCTAGTAGTTCCACATACTTCACTCTTAGGCTCATCTTCCAAAGGTATCAAGGTAATTCTCTTCCCATTAGATGTTATGGTATAAGTGTTCTTTCTCCCATCATGTATAGATTTTCTATCATACTGCTATGGTCTCCCCAACAATATATGACATACATTCGTCGGCATAATATCACACAATACTTCATCACTGTAAGATCCTATATGAAATTTCACCAAGCATTATTGACTCACCAGTACCTTGTGTTCATCTTGAATCCATGCTATCTTGTAGGGCTTAGGGTGTTTCAATCTCTCTAGGATCATCTTAGTCACCATCTCCTTTAAAACCAAATTATTAGTATTACCACTATCAATGATAACCTTACAACATTTACCTCCTGACATACATCTGGTCTAGAACAAATTTTTCCTCTGCGGTGGTTCCTTAGTTGTCTCTGCTTGAAATACTGCTCTCCTCATGACTAATGATTCTCCTTTCTCTGGTTTTCCAACTGAATTAGGTGATCCAACAGCTATTCTTGCACTATTCTCTGTTTTCTTGCTTGAACTTTCCTGATGACATTCAAATGCTTCGTGTCCTTCACCTCCACACTTAAAACAAGTTCCTCTGAATGTTCTCTTATCAAACCCTCTCTCATCCCTCCTATATCCTTCATTGCTGTAAGAATTATGATTCCCTATGCAGTAGAAAGTTCTATCATCTCTCCAATATCAATTATTGTCTCTATCTTCCTTCTTGAATGGACTACTTTCTTGTTTGTTCTGCTCTGCATATGATCTTTCTCCTTCAGAATATGTTCTACCTCTTTGAAATTTACCTCTTCTACCTCTCTACCTTTGCTCATGTTTCTTATTCAACTTGTCTTCAACTTTCAGGGCAAACTGATATGCTTCTTCTATTATTGTCATCCTTACCAGACTGAGTTCTTCTTGAATGTTCAACCTCAATCCATTTATGTATCTTGCTACTTTCTCCTTGCTTGCTTCACTATGTCCAGTCCTTATAATCATCATATGAAATTCTTCAGTATACTCCACAAATTTCTCCTCTTGTCTCAGGTTTTGTGATCTCTTTAATAGTTCCAACTCATAGTCAGTAGGTATAAGTTGATTCTTCAATTTTGTCACCATCCTATCCCATTTTATGATCTTTTCTTTTCCTCTCCTATTTCTATCCAACTGAACTTCCTTCCACCAAATAGCAGCATGTTCTTTCAACTTAGTCTTTGCAAATCTTCCCTTCTCTGGATCTTCAATTTCTTCATATTCAAAGTATTCCTCCATGTCATTTATCCAGTCAATCAATTCCTCTGGATTCAAATTTCCAGTGTAATTTGGTACTTCCACTCTAGGTCTCTTTCCAATCTTCGAAATAGCTTTAAACATCTTCACTTGATTTGATTCTTCTTCTTCTTCTAGGGTTTCTTCATTTTGATTTGCAAATTGAAATTCTTCATCATCACTTTCAACATCATGTCTAGGGGTTAGTCCTCTTCTTCTATCTTCTTCTACAACATCCAATCTAACCTTCATTGTTCTCATCATCTCTTCCATTCTTCTAGTGACAGTGCCCATACTAGGCATCCTCCTTGGTGGCATCTCTTCCTAGGATCCGGTGCAACTGCCTCAATTCAATGATCTGACTATAGGACTGCAACTATCTCACACTCAGTGCTCTGTTGACAAATACAAGTATACTACCTCAGGTCGGTGATCATTCACCACAAGATCTTCTGGAATGCCTTCACTTCTCAAAGGATTCAAAATGTTTCTCTGATACCACTTGGTGCAGTCATGGTCGGAGGGTTCACAGAATGAACTGTCTAAACCAAGTAGCTAGAGTAGACACAATGGAAACAACACAAATATAGAATGAAATGGAAGATTCATTTATTCAGAATATCAAAGAATTACAAAGCTCATATGCCAGAAACATGCGAGCTATAATCATAGGGCTCATTGGCCTACTTTCTGGGTTACAACAGATATGCAAGATAGGGCATTAAAGTGCCTTCCTAGAACTAAATATCTAAACTAGATCACATCCAAAGACTGTTGAATGATTCACTACTTCATAATGCCTTTAAGTGATCTATATATATCATCTTTTTGCTCATGAAATCCTCTGCGTCAGCCACAAGAGGTTACAAACTCCAATGAAATGATGAAGCATGTAGAAACAAGTAGGTTAGCCTACAACTTCTAGTATTGCTCTGTAAATGGATGAAACTTGGTGTGGACCTCAAGGAAGGTCTGTCTGATCCATATGTGCCTCGTAGTATATTTCATTAGGCTTCACAAGTCATAAAAGTGTTCCGCAAACCTTCTCCTTCAACCGACTGTTTAAATGCTCTTCTCTGTGAAGGTTGATGATCTTCTAGTAGCGATAACTCTTAGCAGACAAGTCCAAATGACCTAAAATTTGGATATGATGTAAATGATGATATGTAGATGCCAAATCCTACTCTGTGAGCTCTAATATGAAGATGTGGAGAAATGCGGTACAAAATGTTAAAACTACAACTGACTGAACTGAACTAAAAAATGAAAGAAAAGAAAGAATACAAATATTTTTGGTTGATGCTAGACTATTCTGCAACCTAGGATGCTCCTGCATCAAGTGTCATGATTGTATTTTATGTGATTGTACTCTTGTATTTGTGTTCCTTATGGTTGCATTCATTTTTTAGTCTTGTGTCATGCATTGCTATCCTTATTATAGTTATGTTCATATGCATATTTAGTGGTTTAAATGATGCACGTTGTGAAGTGTTATGTGAACTTGTTTGCCTTGGAATGATTCTTTGGTATGTGTATATCAGCGTGAATGTGTTTTGTAAACTTGTGCTATGTGTTAATGTTTTTATGGGATCTATAAGTCATGTATATGTTATAGATTAATTAAAACTATGAATTAAGAAAGATAATCACTAGTGTTGTAGCGCACTCTTGGATTATCATTGGACACTTCTTTGCCTAGACTGATGGTTGGTAAGGAAAGGGACTTCCTCTATGGTGGGTTCAATGTCTTCCCCATATTGGTTGCATATGCTTAGAGAGATTGTGAAGATTCTACATGAATATTTTTCCATGTTTTCTTCTTCATGATATTGTATTTCGCTAGATCTTGGCCTAATATACTTTAGCATAATTACTGAAGGGTTATAGTACTTGATCATATTGTATAATTGAGTTAATGAGTTGTACTTGATGGCACCATCTATCATACATTATGATTTGTACTTAATGAAAGTAGTTTAAATATTCATTGCAAAGATTATATTACTTTATAATTAGTATAATATTGTTAGTAAGAAGAAAAACTTCTTGTCACATTTTTGGGGTTGTTACATTGGTATGAGAGCAATAGTTCAAACATTAGTGACTTAATCCTACAAGTAAACTAGAAGAGAATGGTGTTGAAAAAGACATAAGATATTATCATGAATTCTTCTAGTAAAAAAATTGGAAGGGTGATAAGGTAGGATCATTATTATGAACCTTGGGAGGGTATAACCAATTGCATCAAAAGATAAAATGTTTTGAGCTAAGTTTAGCTATTGTGATTGGAGAGCACGCTCTAGAGAAGGAACTAATTTTGGAATAGATTTGGAATGATAAATCTCAAGTGTAAATGATTGAGAGTGGTAAAGAAGAGGACCTAACTGTTGTTATATATGGAGTTATGTGAAAATGTTTAGTGTATATTTCAAACATTTTAAATTTTGAAAAACAAATTAAATAATTTTTCTAAAACAAATATAATAAAAAATTAAATCCAATATTTCTAAAAGGTTAAATCCAATTCTTTGTGGAAAAGAGTGTTGTGTTGGTTTGCATATTTTTTTATGTTAATTTGGTAATTTCATGACTGTTTCTTCCATAGGATTTGTTCGTGGCTTTTTCCTTTATTAAATCACATGTTTTTTGAACCCTGATTCAACTAGTTTAAGTATGGAACACGACCCTATACTATCTGTTTTGAAAAACTTTAAATATATTCTATTACACATTTATGTCAATATAAAATATTTTATTGGTGTATAACTCCTATAGTTTACACTAACTTAATCATAGTTAGGCAAATTCCCACATGTTCTTTGAATTTGTCTAAGTTGTTGGTCATTTGGGAGATGTGTCATTCAAATGGACACCTCGCCACTATTCTCTAGGATAGTTGTGTTATTCATATGGGTTGTAAGTTGCCACCTATCCCTGTTTTGTGGAGAGTCGAGTATCCAACTTCTCCTATTTATATCTTCTCATTTGTTAATACATTTGTTCATTTTCACTTGCAATCTCGTGCTTGTTGTATCTCCACGATCTTGGCAATTTCTACATGGTATCAGGTCATCCCATAATAATGGGTTACACTTTTTGGCCAAACTTGACATTGAAATCAATATTTTGAACTAAATCTTCACTTTCTGACACCTATAGCCGCTAAACCGTTAGGAATTTGAAGATGATGCAAACTAGTGATCTGTGAGATTTTGTTTGTAGATTCTAAATATATATATATATATATATATATATATATATATTTTAAAATAGAGTTAAATTGTAAAAATTTTTGCGTCTCCTTTGATAACTAGTTTTTAATAGTAAACAACATTTTTTTAAAGTGATGTGTATTCTGTAGCACATAACTTTTTTTCTACAAAGGATAAAATTTTGATTCTTTTGAATTTAGATTGGTAACACTGATATATAGGGCATGCATTTGGTTTCATAATGTTTTGTTGAATATTTTTTTTAATTAAGTTTTGAAGTCAAACCACTTATAATTTAGACATAGGTGTATTTCGTAAAACATAACTTTTTCTGTATGTATTGAAATTCATTTTTTTTGTTGAAACAAGGACATCAATACTTAGGGCATAGATATTTTTCAAAATTTTTTTCACTAATTTACTAATTTTCTATGTGTGTAGAACAAAGAACTTGATGTTTGGTGAAAAACCTACATTCACAAGAAATAAAAAATAAATATAATAATCAAATTAAATATATTTAAATTTATACTTTTTGGGAAGCTTATAATAAAGAATACATACTTACAAAACATAAATTTTAAATGAATTTATTTGATCCCCCAAATGGTAAATCAAAAGTGGTTTTTTATCAGCATTTTCATAGGTGTAGAGGAGACTCCATTATAGGTATGGTTTAAACCTAGTGGGGTTCTATCCAAGGGGGTTTGAATCTAAGGGGGTTTGATCAAACCCTCTTCAATCAAAATCCTTTAAATGGAACCTTTCAAGGCTTAAATCATTATATTTTCTAAAAATATGCGATTTCAGCAAAAATCAGGATGTCCCAAAAATTGTAACCCATTACTGTGGCAGTACCCTATCAGAGCCTTCATGGTTAGCTTCAAGCCATTTATTTTCTATGCATCTCATTCCATTGGAGCCAAGCTTCTATCTGTGAGCAATTTATCGTTTGTTTTGTTTGTTTTTTTCTTCTAATCTTGTGTTCATTGAATGTGCAAGAAGAAGGATAGAGGACATATATGTGCCTTTTTGAAAGAACCTACAATCATCATGGTGGAAGCCCTTTGAAGGGTGAAGTGAAGAAGTTTAAAAGTGGTAGGGAGGACCCATAGCAACCTCGACGCCTCAGCTAGGAACTTCAACACTCCAAGTCACCCTCCACGTCACCTTTCTCTGACCTCCGTGTGCCTCGAAAGTGGCGCCTTGGTCTACCAGTCTACCTCGAAATTGGCATAGGAAGAGGTCTCATTTTTACCACATTTTGGTACTACGGGAGGGAAGCAACAGTTGTCAAAATAAAGATAGCAAATTGTGTCACTATTCACATAACATAAGAAACTAGGGGGGGTGAGGTCAGCAAAGAAAAAAGGGGGGCTCAATTTTTTATGTATTAGCGCTGGGTCATATGGGTTAATAAGCCCCTTGTCACGCTCTACCAACGGGGGTTAAACTTTTGCCTCTCCAAAAGTTTTTTTTTCATTAAAAATTGTATGCGTTTTTTTTTGCCAAGCACATTGGAAAAATTTTACAAGTGTATTTTTTTTTAATGCAAAAATTTTCAAAGGGCCATAACTTTTGTAAAACAACTCGAAATTGAGTAATTCTTTTTGCAAAAGTGATTTTTTTTTTGTCCCCTATCCAACTAACCTAATATCATACTAAAATTATAAAGTGCCTAATCAGGCTATTTTAGGGTGACTCAACACACTTCTTCTTTTCATTGCACAATTTGGGAGGGAAAAATAAACTGTTGAAGCAAAAAATTTTGGGTCTAATCCAGCAACAACATAGGAAGTTTCTGAGATGTGGGATTGACCCCAGAAACAACCTCCAAATTTTAGGGAAGCTCGCTCTTCCATTTTTCAATGGGGATTTGGGAAAAGGGGCAGAAGAAGAAACAAGATTATAGATACAATATTAAAACCTAAATCTATGGCGATGCACCAGATTTAACATTTATCTAGTTCCATAGTGATGCCATGTAACCTGGTCGAGCCTTGTCTCTATGTTGCGTGCCTTATGGTCTTCATCCCTGAAATGCTATGCATCGACAGTGCCATATATATTGCCAGCATCTTGGATTTGGAGTGGTTCGCACCTTGAATGGACTATTTTGTATATCTGCTTGATATCCTCTACAATGGTAGTACCTCTCTTATTTGGTTGAGTGCCATATATTCTTTAATGTTTTGGGTTTTAAACAACACCGTCCATCTTTTAAACAGTGGTATCTCTGAAGGTTGTCGCCTCTGTATTGTAATAGAGCCTTTGTTTCTATTTGAATCTTGTCATAGCCTAGTGCCTTATTTCTTGTGCTCATCTTGTATGGACACCTTCACTACTTAATTGTGCCTTCCTTTTCTAGATGCATTTCATGAATCTTTAATGGCACCCTTCAAAAATATTGTAGCGTCATACATTCATATGGTATCACCACTTTCTGGTAAATGAATGCACTTTCAAATATTATGCATCATGGCTAATTCTTTGAATACATGCCTCTGTTTCATGGTGGCAGTGATTTTCTTGGATTGGCATTATTTACACGAAGCTGATGCCTTCAGTTGATGCCTGAATTTCTTCATTCTTAAGGTGCCAAACCTACTTTTAGATTGCCAAGCCTTTGCTTACATTGGCAACGCCTATATTTTCTATGACTTTGAGATATGAGTCTTATAGGCCACACCATTTTGAATTTGTATTGGTTCCTTCTGATGCCACGAATGATATGACTTTGTTCTCTATTCCAATAGAGCCAATTTTATAATGGCAAAGTCTTCTTTTTATGCTGGCTTTATTTTCTTACATTGAAACTGAGTTCCTATTGGTGGGAAATGCCACTTTGAAGTCCTTTAAACTAGAATTTGTAATGCTTCTCCAAGGTGAGAAGGCTTTGCATTTATCTCTAATCACGACCTCACCTACGATCATAAGATAGGTGATCCTCTTATCGAAGGACTCAATTGTCCATGCTTGCTTTTCAAAGAATACCAGAGCTTCATAATATCACAAAAGTAAATGCGATGTTTCCCAGCCAACTGGCTATGCAGTTATAGATCTACTCATATGAACTAATTGTAACTTTCTGTATGTAATATGTGTTGATAATGAATAAGCAATGCACCCATTCAATGATGTCTTTTACAATGCCATACCTCAGATATATGCTGATGCCTAAATTTAAAGACTATTTATGATTCTGGAGGTCAATCCTTGTTTTTGAGTAGCGTGGCTCATTTTCAGAGACCATATCTTCATTATACAACCTACATTTATTAAAATAAACCTTGCACCATGGATGCACTTGAAACGCACAACAAACCAAACCTCGAAACTTACTAGCTTAATGTTTTGACAAAACTCTATTGAATCTTAATGAGACATTCTTACTTGAATCCATATTGACTTGAATTTATCTCCAATCATTTATCTGTATGCCTTGAATTTTGTGGTGATATCGAAAGTTCAAAAATGGTGTGAGAAGAATTTCTCAACTTTTCTTGGTGACTGGCTGGGAGAATGGGTATGCTCACTTAGAACTCTAGATTCTCTGGTTTTGCAGAATTAGTGCCTTGTCTAGGGCATAGAGTCAGTCAAATATTTGACACTGAAAAAACAATCATCACTCTAAAGACACATTTGAAGCCAACACTTATGCAAGCAAACTGATATAACTTGCCCTGAAGATGCATGAATCTGAACTGTAACACTGCTGATATGAACATACCCATAACTAAAACCAACTAATCACTGACTACTGAATCTGACCTCTAAACTAAGACATGACTAAACCACAGAGATTGACTACACATCCTCATAGTAGCAATTGAGATTTATTGAAAGCAAACTTAACTGAAAATCTAAAAACTAATGCTATTGTTGTAGCTTATTCTGAATATTGAAACTAATTCATTGACATATTGAACACATAGGGACATGCCCATTCATGGGAATAGCAAAATAATTGCCAGATTTGATGATGTTACTCTAGTTGACCCATAATGAGCTGATAATGGACCAGACAAACTGCATAAAGAAATAAAGCAAGAACTGGTACCTTTTTGCCTTTCTGCACTCTAGAGGCTTTTCCTTGGTATTGAAATACCACTCAGTCTGATAAAAAAATTGTTCTTCTTGCTTCAGTGGAGGGCGGGAAGGGAAAACCATGCATTGAAACTTGTTCCTCCATTTGCATTTGGAAGCTTCTATTGATTGAACTCCTTTAGTGACTTCTTTTGTAGGCTCTTCAATAGAATGATGACTCATGATAGTGTCTAGGCTAGGCTTGCAGGTGACAGAACAACCAATAAGGGTCTTGAATATGATCAGAATTCCCTCTTGTAAGAAGAAAGGTGTAGAATGGGACCCAATATGTGATTCTTGAATTTTGTAGATATCGCTTTGGTTCCCATCATCTTGTGGCTGTGAATCTTCATAAAAAAGAAGAGTATAACCACCTTCAAGAATAGAAAATAGATCAGCTCTTGCATCTACCTCCTCATAATCTACTAGAAGAGGCCTTGCAAATGAACCTTGCACCTACTCAATGGTAAGATCATCATCTTCCAATAGCTGATAGCCTTGTTGAAAAAGTGAGAACAAATCTTCATTGTACTCTTCCTGCTGTCTAGACATGAAAACTCATTACAAAAATAAAAAATAGTCATTCTTGATAGGCTCCACAGAAATTTCTCTTGCAACCTTTTCCTCAAGATAAGGTACAGACTGCAAATCATCATTTACCCAATACTTTTTAGCTTCAAAGCCACTCTTGAAGTACTTTTCAGCTTCTAGAAGTGTCACCTCATAAGCATCATCTGAGTCTTCTTCATTACTTGACTAAGTTTCTAAATTAAACCTTACCACATATCCCTGATACTGATAACCAGAAGGACACACTAAATAGACAGGTTCACTTCTCTTCTTGTATCTTGAACTTTGAAACCTGATTCCTCCTTAATGACCTCTATGGGTTGATTTGTAGCTACAGAGGCTTGTAAAGGTTAACTTTCAAGATAGTGGGGTAGTCTCTTGGTATGAGGAAGGATTTCTTCTATAATCTGACCACACTGGTATGGTTGTTCATAAGGATCTTGAGACATGGCATTTGGATCAACATAAAACATGGCTTGACCTTTTAGCTCATTGATCTCATAAGAGAGGGTTTTTATAAGTTCTTTGACAACACTCATCTCCTCATGATTTGGCAAATCAATAGGGGGTGGGTGGATCAGAATAGGTATACATTTGTCTAGAAGAAAGAACTTGAGATAGGTTATTTGCAAGAGGCATCAGCTATTTTAAAGGCGGAGGAGATAGTTTTCCAGCCTCTGAGGTTATTTTCAGCCTTAATAGCAAGATCATATGACTGAGGAAGGGTTTCACCTCCCAAGGCTTGTATCATGGTAGAAATCTCAGGGCCTAAAGCCTTTAGATAATAAAGAAATGCAAAGACTGGAGGAGGCCTCATGTCAACAAAGAATTTTGTCCATACCTTGTCAAATCTTGAATTGAAATCATGTATGGGCTCCATTGGATGCCTTTTGATGGTGATGAGATTCTGGGTGAGGGTGCTAACATCTGTCCTCTCTTTGAACTAATTGTAAATGAGCCCACCAAGCTGATCCCATCCAGTGATTGACTCGGTCTGCAAGCTTCTATACCATTCTTTTGCTTTGTCTTTGAGAGAAGATGCCAACAACAAGAGTGCATGATTCTCAGTTGTAACATTGTGAATGGAGCATAAACTGGATACATCTTGAATGTGATCTATAGGAGAAACTGAGCCATCTCCAAGAAAGTGAGGCAGTGCCTTCCATACTGTGTTAGGAACTTGACCTTGCTGCTGAAGAACAAGAGGACTTGAATCCCAAGTCAGAAAAGGTACATCTCTTTGAATATTCAGATGCTCATAGATATGAGGGGCTGCCATGGTCTGTAGAAGAAAAGATCTAAGAAAGAGCCTTCAGTAGAGTCGCCAGATGGATGATTCATGCTCCAATGAGCAGATATTTCTGTGATTTACCACCAAAACCACAAAATACAGGGTAAAGATTCAATGGAAACAAAGACCCAAGTCCTTGAATCCATTCCCACCGGGCATACCAAAAACTATTGAAGTATAAATTTGTGGGTCTAATCCAGCAACAATATGGGAAGTTTGTGAGATGTGGGATTGACCCCATAAACAACCTCTAGATTTTAGGGAAGCTGGCTCTTCCATTTTTCAGTGGGGGTTTGGGAATAGGGGCAGAAGAAGAAACAAGATTACAGATTTACAATACTAAAACCTAAATCTATGGCGATGCACTAGATTTAACATTTATCCAGTTGTACAGTGATTAAACTTTGAAAGATTAACTAGGAAATCAAACAACAAAATGCACGGTTAACTACCCAGTTTGTAAACAGATTTAATAAAGGAAAAAGAAACAGAGAAAATAATAAGCTAGAAACAAAGATTGACTCAGCTATGCACAGAACAATATTTCTCATTATTTGAATGGTAACAAATTACAGAGGCTGAAGATCTGCACAAGATAACATGTTACATTCTCCTGAAAGAGACACTATAGAAGCAAAAATAAATATCTGCTGCTGCTCAAAACTCTCTCATCTGAAAATATGTAGACCTCTCTACTCTGGCTCCTAGAGCTACCTTTATAATCTAGAAAAACAAACAAAATATCTTGAACTGCTCAGAAAATCTCTGTAACTGCCCATAAAATTTGGCACAATATCTGGCAAACAACTAATTTTGCAACTGAACTCCATGGCTGAAAATATCTATGGAATGAAGAAAATTAATTCCCACTGCTCCTCTTCCTCTGTAGCTCACCGTGAAAAAGTGACTGCATTGAAGAATTAGGGCTGCATATCATTTGATTTCCCATGAGTTATGTCAAATAATATGAGAGATAGTATTTATTTTATAAAGCTTTGCTTTATGGATTTGGAGGGACCCACATGCTACTCAATTTATATTATTTAAATGTGACTTCCTTCCCATGGCTATAGCTAAAATTAGATCTTTATGCACTTATTAAAATAAGGCATATTAGCTTTATGAAGAAGGGGCCCACCAAGTTATAATAAGGTTTTAATATCAAAATGAAACAAATCAGGCACTTAGAATTCACCTGACTCTTCACTTTTGCTACATTTATTAAAACTGAAAAGAATTCATTTTCTTGCTTCCGCTTAAACCACGTGGCTTCATCTGCTTCTTCCCTTTTGCTCCTCTTCCTCCGTAGTTGCCACATGGATCATTCTGGTGCATTCTTCAGTCTCTGTAGCGTTGCCACCTATCGGTCTCCACATCTTTCTTGAGCTACATTCATTGCATCATTTCAAAGTGTCTATAAGTCATTGATCCTACCTTGAATCTATGGAGTCTGAGTGTTTTCTTCTGCTTGCTCCTCTTCTATTAACGCTGGCTGATATATGTGCCATTTATTAATACTGTGCTCTTTAGCTATGATGCAACACACATAACATGATAACTTCCATCTATTATACAGTGCATATGAATAGGCAACACCATTTAAAAATGGCTCTTGGTATACGACTACCCCTCCGTTGAATGGCCGCTCCTCATTGCAATGTTGATGCTTCCTTCTGTAGGCAAATTCATATGCCAACTTCAATGAACGCCGAGCATTTGGATGACTGCGGGTTATATAACATTGGCAGCACCTTTATTACCTGTGCATCTTTCCATATTGTGAGAGGCCGTGTTGAATGTAAAGGCACACATTAAATTTCCAGTGGCATGTGCTATCTTGTGGAAGCACTTTATTCATCTGAAGTGGTTTGTGTCTTGTAATGGCATACTCTTTGATCTCATGCCATCCCTTTATGTAGGAAGCGCCATATATTAATTATTGTGCCTTTGGTTTCTAGTGGCGATGCCTTACCCTTGAATGGCTATGTTTCCTCCTCAATGGGTTGAGCTCTTGTATCATGAAATGGACTGTGGTTGTAATTGAAGGGGCTGGTCTTCTTTGGAAGTGCTTTGAGACTTATGTATCAGCTGCATAAAATCTTTATAGTGACGCCATGTAACCCGGCCGAGCCTTGTTTCTATGTTGTGTGCCTCATGGTCTTCATCCCTGAAATGCTATGCATCGACAGTGCCATATATATATTGCCAGCATCTTGGATTTGGAGTGGTTCGGACCTTGAATGGACTGTTCTGTATATCTACCTGATATCCTCTACAATGGAAATGCTTCTCTTTTTTAGTTGAGTGTCAAATATGCTTTAATGTTTTGGGTTTTAAACAACACCATCCATCTTTTAAACAGTGGTATCTCTGAAGGTTGTCGCCTCTGAACTGTAATAGAGCCTTTGTTTCTATCTAAATCTTGTCATAGCCTAGCGCCTTATTTCTTGTGCTCATCTTGTATGGCCGCCTTCACTACTTAACTGTGCCTTCCTTTCTTGGTCGCATTTCATGAATCTTTAATGGTGCCCTCCAAAAATATTGTAGCGTCATACATTCATATGGTATCGCCGCTTTCTAGTAAATGAATGCACTTTCAAATATTATGCATCATGGCTAATTCTTTGAATACATGCCTCTATTTCATGGTGGTAGTGATTTTCTTAGACTGGCATTATTTACACGAAGCTAATGCCTTCAGCTGATGCCTGAATTTCTTCATGCTTAAGGTGCCAAACCTGCTTTTAGATTGCCAAGCCTTTTCTTACATTGCAATGCCTATATTTTCTATGACTGTGAGATATGAGTCTTATAGGCCACACCATTTTGAATTTGCATTGGTTCCTTCTAATGCCATGAACGATATGACTTTGTTCTCTATTCCAATAGAGCCAATTTTATAATGGCAGAGTCTTCTTTCTATGCTAGCTTTGTTTTCTTACATTGAAACTGAGTTCCTATTGGTGGGAAATGCCACTTTGATGTCCTTTAAACTAGAATTTGTAATGGTTCTCTAGGGTGAGAAGGCTTTGCATTTATCTCTAATCATGACCTCACCTATGATCATAAGATAGGCGATCCTCTCATTGAAGGACTCAATTGTCCACACTTGCTTTTCAAAGAATACTAGAGCTTCATAATTATCACAAAAGTAAATGTGATGTTTCCCAGCCACTCCCTTGGCCATGCAGTTATAGATCCACCCATATGAACTAATTGCAACTTTCTGTATGTAATATGTGTTGATAATGAATAAACAACGCACCCATTCAATGATGTCTTTTACAATGCCATACCTCAGATATAGGCTGATGCCAGAATTCAAAGACTATTTATGATTCTAGAGGTTGCTCCTTGTTTTTGAGCAGTGTGCCTCATTCTTAGATACTATATCTTCATTATACAACCTACATTTCTTAAAATAAACCTTACACCATGGATGCACTTGAAACTTACAACAAACCAAACCTCGAAACTTACTAGCTTAATGATGTGATGAAACTCCATTGAATTTTAATGAGACATTCTTACTTGAATCCGTACTAACTTGAATCTGCCTCCAATCAATTATTTGTATGCCTTGAATTTTGTGGTGATATCGAAAGTTCAAAAATGGTGTGAGAAGAATTTCTCAACACAAACTAAGGGGACAATTCAATTAAAGATGTAATATGATGTAATGCACTAAACTATAAAGTGCCACTTTAAGGGGGGTATCAAGGAAGAGTGCTAAAAAACACTCAAACTAAGGTGCCACCTTAACATTAAAAACTAAGCATTAAGAAGACTTCACCACTCAAAAGGGTAAAAAAAGGTAATATAATGCCACCATCAAAAACATAACTTAATAGATGGGTCCTTAGTTCAGTTGTGGGTGATCACGTGTCACCTTTCATTGAATTGTTTTTGAGAATTCAATCTTGCAATACTTACAAAATACTAATGGATGGTGTCTATCATGATGTTCTTGGCAAAGGGACTATAAAATTGGGTAATGGTTTTGTACATAATGTATATTACATTCCCAATTTATTCAAAAATTACCTCTCAGTGTATGCACTCACGAATCTGAGAAGACAGTTGAGTTCACAACAACATCAACCCTCATTCGAGAATCCAAAGATCAAAAACTTGTTGTAGTTGGCAAAGTTTATCACTTTGACTGCACCTTCATCTTTTCGCATTTTATGTCTGGTGAATAAGATAATCAAGATGCAACTTCAGAGCCAAGTATCAACTCACGGCTTAGATCAGTTGGTACCATATAGCAGGTTGATTGAACTCCACTAGCATCTTTGTTTGTAAATACTCTCATGTAGTGTCATGCAATTGAAAGTGTAAACGGAATTGGGAAATTATACTCACACTGATCTATAAAGTGTAATAGGGGTTGTAACAATCACAACTTGAATCACACAGATTCTTATCTCATTTGTATGTGTGCTCAATGCACATCCTTGTCTTCAATTGTCCAAAATATTTCTTGGACCTACATCCTGGTCATCATCCTTTGATCACTACCAAACTTCAATTAGTTTGCTCAATTCTCTTAGAATTAAGGGAATGGAAAAATTTACTACTACAACATGCTTTAGGAGTTCCTCATACCTACAATACAGTCTACATCTGCATCATCTTCTTCTAGGGGGGCTATCTAAGCCTTTCCTTCTTTTCTCTTTGTTTTCTCTCTTTTTGGAGGAGAGTTTTTGCCCACAGGGTTTTCTTTCTTTCTCCGCCTTTTGAGAGACCCATCTTTCATAAACTCACCTAAGGTATGCTTTAGGGGGGGGTTGTTGGTGTATAACTCCTATAGTTTACACTAACTTAATCATAGTTAGGCAAATTCCCACATGTTCTTTGACTTTGTCTAAGTTGTTGGTCATTTGGGAGATGTGTCATTCAATTGGACACCTCACCACTATTCTCTAGGGTAGTTGTGCTATTCATATGGGTTGTAAGTCACCATCTATTCCTGTTTTGTGGAGAGTCAGGTATCCAACATCTTCTATTTATATCTTCTCATTTGTTAATACATTTATTCATTTTCACTTGCAATCTTGTGCTTGTTGTATCTCCACAATCTTGGCAATTTCTACATATTTTTATTAAGAAAGAAACAAAAATGCAATTTATGTTATTAGTAGAATATATTGCAATCCAGAGGCACGAACTAAATCAGAAGGCCTGCAGGAGTGCCTAGGATTGTTGTTCGTAATGGAAACCATAAGACAAAGATGCCATGGAGGTTGCTGGAGTTGTGAAGCATTGTTCAGGCGTTGAAGAAGCCATTGGCAGGGGAAGAGCGTAACCAACTAGTGCATTGTAAACAACCGGCTAGTCGAAGACTGTACGGTTCGATGAAAATGGTTGAAAATAGGTCGACAAAACGTATGGTTGGACTGGTTGAAAGTAGCTGATTCATTTGGGTCACTAGTATCCGTTGACTACAGGAATGGTCGATGTTTCCATACAGCTAGGTGTTTACAATGAACCGGCTATTTACAGTGGGTGATTGGCAGGGGAGAGCCCTCCACTTCCCTTTGTAATGAAATTTGGAAGCACCTTTCTGCCACTATAGTGCAAGGATTGAGTGTGGAAGTATTGGAGGAACTGCAAGATAGTGGTGGAGGAATTGTAGGCATAGAAGTAGAAGTTAACGTAGTCGATGATGTCGCCATACTTATTCTATAGCGCAGTATAAATTATCAAAATCACCATAATCAAATATTCTGCTACTTCTTTTATTTATGCTCTTAGGAGTATCAAAAATCTTAAAGCCACATAATGTTGGATCAATTAGTTTTCCCATCTATTATCTTTATATATCTCCTATTCAATCCTATTGTTGAGATCATCTAACTCCATAATTGCAATGTCGACCTTAAGGCAAAGCAAATTAGCTTCCTATATTTATACTTCCAATTGATTTTTCTCTCTCAAATTTGCCATTATTTCCAATTGGTTCACTTGCTTTTTAATATTCTTGGTGCACAAGAACCAACAAATCTTGAATCTCATCATTAATTCCCTTGTTATAGGGGTTGCAAGGCTCTCCATTTAAATAAATGATGTGCTGGTATGTTTGATTCGTATATAATAATATCTTGGTTTTTGCAATAACTTCATTGATTGTGTATCTATTTGTTCACAAGCTTTCTTTCATTCATTCCATTGCTTCCAACATCATCATAAAACTTGTCATCACATTTATTCAAATTTCCTTCAACACATTCTTCTTCAAGTGCACCAGCACCATTGGTTGTCATTTCTTCAAAATTGAGTATCATTGTATCTTCTACCAAATAGAAGGAATCTTTATACTTATAATCATCTTCTATTTTTTTGGTTGAAATATCATCATTAACTTCTTCACTCAACACATTATACTCATATCCTTGTCCTTGACTCTCTAATTATGAATTTATTGATCGTTCTTCCTTTTTAGCTCTAGTGTTATTTTTCTTTAAGAGTCGTAACCAATCTTATAATAACCTCGGGACATGTAGTTTCACCATGCTCAATTGTGTTATGTAAACAACATTCATCATGCAAACTTATTTGCTTAAAAAACCCGGAAACCCAAGAGCTTGCATATCTTGGTTTAAATTTTCAATTGCTTTTGGAATGTCTAATTCAAAGCTTGGCATAGATTGTTGGCATGGTTCAATTGTATGCTGATGACTTTCAAAAGCTTCATTTGTTGGAATCTCCTCACTTACATTTCTGCATCATCATGTTGCTCATCTTTGGTTGCACAAAAACTTGTTGCTCCACAATGTTGATTTATCATGTCAATGTAGTTCTCCACCCTTTCATTCATATATGGCATAGTGAATCTTGATTTGTTGTTTGAGTAATTGCACTTTCATAATCATCACTTGAATCATGTGGATCCATTCCTTTTTTTATTGAAATAATAACTAGAGTAACTTTCTGATTTTATAAAATATTCATTTCTGTTGATGGAGTGAAGGTTTTTGTTGGTTAACAACTGGTAGTTGTGGTCTCCAATGACTTTTCTTTTGAGATAGATGAACGTATTTGATTGATTTGACCACTAAGGTTGTTGAAATCCAATGTTATTGTGGTCACAAAGACAAATTCAATTGGTTGTTGAGAGTTGTTATGTCTTGTTTCTTTATCATTGGATTTTATCGAGTCACCATATTTGGTTGTAGAGCATTGCTTATTAGATTGAATGTTGTTCCATACATATTTAACTGATACATTGATTGATTTTGCTGTGGGATACAATAAGACAAATTATGTATTCCTTGCATGTTATCATATCCTAAACAGGCCAAAGATATAGCTCTCTGAAAAGTATCTTCTTTTGTAATTACTCCAGGTGTATCCTTATTAATGTAACGTAAGTAGCATCTAATAATGTCTTAATAACTCAATTTGGTTGGGCCTATATATATGACATCATTATCGCTAAAGCTTGATAAAATCATTGATTATATTGATCAATAGGCTCACCCAACTATATTTTTGTTGTTCCAAATTGTATGAGGGATTCTCTTGGATTTGTATCTTGGTTGGATTGTCTTAGGAATGCATTCTATAATTCTATACATGAATTGATGGAATTATGTGGAAGATAAGCAAACTATTGAAATGTTGCATCATGAAAAGAGTTAACAAATAACTAACAAGCAATCACTTCGTGATTTATTTGAAATTTTGTTATCAAATCTTTGCATATTCTAACGCGCTCATAAGAATTCTACCCAAGATTAGCAGAAAAGGTAGGAAACAAACACATGTATTTGTAGGAAACAAAATCTTCCATTAGAAACAGTGCCCCTAATTCTTAAAAAAACACTACGAAAGATTGCAATTCATTTTTTAAAGCTTTCTTAATTTTGATTTTAAGAATGATAAATTTCGACAACAGGGAAGGAAATTTAAACATTAGAAACAAGCACAATGAATAATCCTAATACTTTGGTAATTTCATGGCTGTTTCTTCTATAGGATTTGTTCGTGGCATTTTCCTTTATCAAATCACGTGTGTTTTGAACCCTGATTCAACGAGTTTAACTTTGGAACATGACCTTGTAGTTGTAGTTGTACTATCTATTTTGAAAAACCTTAAATGTATTGTCATTGTCTTCCACATTCATTTCAATATAGAATGTTTTTATTAAAAACAAAACAGAAATACAATTTACACTATTAGTAGAATATATCGCGAAGGAAATCATGAGGAGGCCTGCAGGAGCCCCTGGGATTGTTGTTCGTAACGGAAGCCATTAGACATGGAGCTGTCCGCACACCAGACAAAGATGCCGTGGAGGTTGCCGGAGTTGCGAAGCGTTGTGCACGCGTCGAAGAACCCATTGCCAGGGGACAGCCCTCCGCTGCCCTCCGTCATGAAACTGGGCAGCACCTTTCCACCGCTGTAGCGCGAGGACTGAGCGTGGAAGTATTGCAGGAACTGTGAGACAGTGGTGGAGGAGTCGTAAGCATAGAATTGGAAGTTAACGTAGTCGATGCTGTCACCGTACTTATTCCACAACGCGGTATAATGGGATTGCACTGGCTCGTCGTCATAGGGGGCGATGGAGGCGAAGGAGATGACGTTCTTCTGCTTTAACTGCGTCACCAGCTGCCCGATGCACTCCGCAAACGTATTGGGGTCAGAATAGTCGAAATGCTCGTAGTCGATGTCGATGCCGTCGAGATGGTATTGCTGGATTATGTTGGTCAGAGAGGACACGGCATTCTCCACCCACGAAGACACAGAGGAGGGGTTGAACTGCACATGGCCGCTCCCCACGCTGTCTCCGCCTAAGCTCACACCAACCTTCACGTTCTTGTGTTGAGATTTTATGGCCTGCACGGCGCTGGGGCTCAGATTCTCGTTATCCCAGAATATATTGAATTTCCCATTTGTGGGAGAGCTTCCCGACGCAGTGTAGTCGATGGCAAAGGCGAGAATGAAGTGCACCTCCACTCCCTCACGGATCGGCATGTCTGAGAACTTCACGCCGCTGAACTCTGCGCCGATGTATTCCCTGAAAACTTCACCACCTGCACACCTTACATATATTTATTAATCAATCACTTTCTATTCGTCTTCCTGCAAACAAAGCAAATAATTTACATGCTACAACATTATGCTGCTGCTAAGCATTCTTACTGCACCGCTTAACTCACCCATTGATTTACTTGACATTAGTCCAACTACCAAAAGCAACGTCAGCAGCATGGACTCCATCGAATTAATAGCCATCACACCTCGATTTCAATTGGATTCAGCTGATCCAGAGAGGCTTAATGCAATTGCAATACCCTTCACACACCAGCAATTTATATACAATGTCTCTACGTAGAGAATCCAACCCCCACGCCTCCCACCCCTTTCAATCCTCTTGCCGTGCTTGCCTCTAGGTAGTGCAATCCTTCACGAAAAAGGAAATCAATGTCCCGTGCTTTTAATAATCAACACCTTCCAAATATTTCGCTTTCTACCGTTTTACATCAGAGATTAAATATAAACAACTCGTTTTTATAGTGGGCAATTATAAGATCAAATCTTATCCTGTGTAACACTGCGTATACTCACTCACGCTTGCACTTCTAGAAGAGTAGAGATGAAGCGGACAAGTCTCCTTCGTGTCTGTTTTGCAAAACATATTATTTGACGGAGACATCGTGGCATACCCGAACTATTATAAAGAAAATGGAGGTAAAGCCACACACGGGAATCTCAATTCTCAGAAAGAAGAAAGCTTTTTGAAGGACGAAAACAGCTGCTATGTATAGCTGACCTGCTAAAGCCGCACACCGGAATATTATAGATTCGATGGGCGGCTGCTTCACAAAACTTAATCCTCTTTTCATCAACGTAGGGCACCTCAACTTTACCATGAATGACTTTAGCAATTGTTATGGGTATGGAAATTTTCATTACATTTTGCTTCTGTTTTGATATGTTTGTGAATTTTATCATAAACCACTCTAAAGGATAATGAACACTCACAAACAAACATACATGTAAAGGAAATATTTAAATATAAAAAAGATAGCATGCAATCTATATAAAGTAATGGATCCCACTAGATCTCATCATGTGTGTTCATTCTCAATGTGTGTGCTCTATGAGAACCTATAAAACAAACAAAAGATTTGCAATTAGAACCTTCTATCACACAAGTAAAAATAAAAAAACAATTGTAAAGTGATTTTACTATCAATTATCATGAGAGAGAGAGAGAGAGAATGAGAAAACAGAGTTGGAAAAAATCACCTTTATAGAAAGTGGTAATACTCTGTTGAATGGTGATAATAAGATGGCATGGCATATTGAGCACTACCATGTCATGTGATCATGATCCGTTTGGACACAATGATGAATCTTTTTATAGATACCTATAACTATCTACATCTTGCTCAACAAATTAGGAGTGTTAATGACATAATATAACCCCTTCAATTGGTTGTGATGGATCCATCAGATGTAAGGAATTAGAGGAAAGGGAAAATAGTACATGAAATGTTAAGGTAATCAAAGAAAAAAATACATATCATGCAAGGTAAATCAATCTCATGAATGCATCATGTGACAATTAGATAAAAATGTGTCAAATAATAGGCATGGCAAGCACATGAGATAGAGATAAGTATGGAGGAGTAGAACTTTTTTCCAAGTATAGGCAATAAATATGGTGATGTGACCCTAATGGCCAAAATTGCCCATGTAAGTACATGGAACATTAGGCTAGGTATATGTCTCCATTGTTGCATCAAAAAGCATGTGCACACATTAGTCAAGGTAAAGAAATAATTCCCTAGTGGTACCATGGATCAAGATAGTTTAGGGAAGGTTATTATGTCCCCAATGTAACTCTTAATACATGATAGGCATGGGAGCACACAATAAGATAGGGATTGTAGAATGCATAATACCCCCAATGTGATTATATGGCTCCTAGAACATGGTTAGACATGCAAATGTAATGATATAAGAACCTGTGATAGTTAAAACACATGTGAATGTGATTTCCCCCACATGGGAAGAATAATGTGATGAGACACAAATAGTTTGTAATGGGCATAAGCAAGACTAGAAGTGATGTACAACCGCCCCAATGATAAGGTAGGATGGCCCTTAGTGGATGGATACATGTCATCTAATAATTGGAAATAGGTAATTGTATCAATAGATAAGCATATTGGTGTTAGTAGGTAAGTTGTGATCATGGAAGTGCATGTCAAAATGGTTTCCCCAATATGGGCAATATGATAAGATAGCTAAGAGGCAAGATAAAAAATAGTAAGCTCATGTGATGATAATACATAAGAATGAGACCTCATCAAGAACACACTGATAGTCATACAAAACATCTTGACAAAAGCATCTAGAATACATTATTAGAACACCTTCATGGTACAATAGACCTCATAAGAAAGTTTAGTGCAACATATCATAACACATGAGTCACATGTAATACACTAATAAAAGACTTGGTGCAAGATATCATATAAATTGAAAAGCACACAAGGAAAACACATTAGTGGGTATTCCAATGACTATGATGTTCTTTTCATGCTACATCAAAATTAATCTTTCCTAATCCTAATGATTCCCATGTTTTCATCTTGTGATTCCATGTTTATGACCCTTATCATATTTACATCTCACAGTTATAATACTTGTCAACCTTATGATCCCATTCAAGATGCTTATCACATTATGAGCTATGATCTTGGTCATGTTTAGATCCTATGCTTATGAATCTTATAGTTATGTATTGGCATTAGATTTCTAACTGTGCATTATGGGATGCATATTTTGTGCCTTTATATATTAGATTGTTACAATATTTTAGTTTCACTATTTTCACTATATTTGATATAGTTGTGATGATTATAATTGTTTCAACATTATGAAATATGGTTGATTATGCATCATGTTTCTTGGATCATACTAGTCATAGATGATTTATAGGTAGATGTGATTATATGATATCATGTTGGATGGATTATGTTGTTTTATATATTATTGTGTGGAGTAGGTACACCTGATGTTTCACCTAAGTGTGTAGATATAGGTTTATTCCCCAATGATGGTTATACTAGAGATGGTCGTATTTGAGTAAAACATGTGTGTCAACCTCTATCTCACTCAGTTTGAGTGTGAGATGAGCCTTGTGACTCCATGTGTAAACCTAGATCTGAATTAGTGGTGATTATTGAGTCTACATATTGTGGAAACCTACAAAGTGTATGAGTTCTTTGCATGTGTTTATTTTTTATTTTTGCATTCAATTTAAATTTATTTCAAAATGCATGTTGTTCATGTTTGCAAAATATTTATTGCTTGCATGAAAAAGATAATAACTATGCCTTAGTGGAAGAAAAGGTTTATGTCATTAATTTCTTTTAAAGTGAATTCAATTATACGTTTTGGAAATAAAGTATTTTGTGCACCATAATAGAATTTGCATTATAGTTGAAAAATTTAATCTAATTAGAAGGAAAACAAAATATTGTTAATCTTTTTAAATGCATTAGCTTTATTTAAATATTGTGTAAAGTTAAATTGCTAAGTTCTTGAAAGAAAAGAAATAATGCAAATGTCTTATTTAAATATGGATTTCTTTCAAGAAGCCTTCTATGAAATATCTTGCAAGTAGGAAATGAAGAGAAAGTCAAAAGGAGGTCTAGGGAATTTAAAAATAAAAAGGAAAAAAGGAAGGAATTAATGATCCACTCTGCATTTTCTTTCTCAAAACCCTCTTTGTTCCTCTTTTGAAAAATAATTTTGAGAGAAAGAATGGATGGAGCTGCTTTAATGATGTGAATTGCTTGTGCTTGGATTTGGAATTATTGCAAGTCGATATGAGTTACATGGGTGTGTGTGTGTGTTGCTCAAAAGGGGGATTTACTCCATTGTTGTGAGCTTGAGGAAATATGAAATTTTCTTGTTTAATTTGTGTTTTAAATGAAAATTATTTCATTTGTCATGCCCACATTAGGTGGAGGAATATTGCCTTTGTATTAGAAGATAATTTAGCTTCTATTTTTAGTTTTAAATTTGTATTTTAAAATTTGAAATTATGCATTTTGTGGCCAAGTTATGGGAAATTTTTCTAAAATTCATGTTTCATACATCTGGAAAAAAAATTGCAAAAGAGTGTTGTGTATTTATGAAGAAAAAAGGAACTCTTGAAAATTTGAAATTTATTGTAATTTATAAGTTAGAAATTAAAACAACTTCATATAATCAAATAATGCAATCTTTTCTACTTCATATAACAACTAATTCTTGATTAAAATGTAATTTTGCATGAATGTTGTTGGGGGAAAAGAAGGAAAATGGGTACTTTGGCCAAAATAGATGAGGCTAGATTCTTCCTCACCACTCCCCCAGACCTACTATCCTACAAGTTGAGACATAGGAGAAGATGCTTGATTTTACCTTCTCATCTTATCTCTTCTTTGGTTGTTGTCCTCCCAAATTTTTCGACACTTATATGTTTTGAACCATGTTTCCCCATTTTCTTTATCATCTTCCATAAATCCTCTATTTCTTTGCACTTCATTCTGCCATTTTTCAAATTCCCTATCAAATTGTTTAGCAGTGACATTTATAGGTGTGGGAGGTGCTATGACCAAGGGAGGTCTAAATTTCATACCAATATATAATTCGTGAAATTCAAATATCATTTCTACTATCACAGAAGTCCTTCCAAACCAGAGCAAGTTAGTTGATGAAATTATTTCTCTTTTCCTCAAAAATTGTGATAGGGGATTATACATTTCTGAATAGGATTCAAAAGCATGATCAACTAATTCAACATATTCTCTTAAGGCCTTGTATGTAGTTCCTAGACTTTGCACATATTTCTCTTTTATCACAAAGTATTGATGTGTCCTTTGAAACTATTTCCTAAATTTTGTAGGTTTTGAATTCTAATGTCTCATCATCAAGCCTATAGTTTTCTCTACTTGATTATACTCATTGGTTATCTCCTGCCAGGCAACTTGATTTTGTAAAGTGGAAATAAATGATCTAATTTGAACTTCTCCTAAAAAAATATTAACAAAAATTGCATGCAATCTCACAATAATAAATTATGAGTGTAGAATTCACATAGAAGATTATGTTTCTTAGGGGTGGTATTTTTGAATGCCTCTAGAAATTCCTTGTCATCTAGTTTGAATGGAAGGTCATAGAATATCCTAAGGAGCTTCCATCAAAGATATTTCTCATTCAAGAACATACTATATATTCTGAATGGCTTCTTGCAACTAAGTAACAATTCCCTTGTTTTACAGGCTTCTTCCTTTAACTTTTCCAATTATTCATTTCTTTCTTGTAGGGAAGTTACTTGGGCCCTTAATTGATAAACTTACTCATCTTCTTGTCATAAAAGATAATAGTGAGCAATCCATTTATGCAAAAATCTCAATAAACTTGATAGTGAACTATCTCATGAAAGTTGGTTTGATCTGCATCTGTTTGACCTTTTTTAGAGGATTCCCTTGAAGTTCTTGGAGATATTTCTCTAGTTCGACAACTTTTCTAATAGATGTTGTGCATTATTCTTGTGTCTTCTTATCTTTCTCTACAAATTCTTATCAAATTCTTTGAGAGAGACTCAGTCTTCTCTTCTCTAAGAGCAATTACCTCTTGGAGATTGATAATCTCCAAGGCTAGTTCATCTATTTGGTTGGCAACTTCCACAAGTTTGCTTCTCTATTCTTTCATAGATATGATCTCTACTTCCTTTTCTACCATGAGAAGCTTTAGCAATCCAATTTCTTTTTTCTACTGATCAATAATGTGTTCTACTCGTAGAGATCTCTAGTGCATGTTGTAGCTATTGTTTCTCAGTTTTATTAGCTTCTTCACTTTTCTCCTTCTCTAGAGTGTTTATGGGAGCTTTACCTTTTTATGGGCTCCTCTAAAGGGAGGAGTCAAAAGAAGATGTACTCTTTGCTATTTGCATCTCCTTATTTGGAGCCCAGGAGATTGCACTAAAAGAACAATCTCCAAAGCAACTCCTTCCTTGGGTTTTGGAGTTAACATTTTTTCACATGAACACACCTTTAGAGTGGGAATAACTTCTTGATTATCTTTCTCTTGTTCAATTGTTTCTTGGGAAACATCCATAGTAGCATAAAATGGTTTCATATTTGAAGATAATTCAGATTCTTTAGAATATAAAACTACCAATGAAGCTAACACATTTTCTATTTGTTGTCTCCCTGGAGTAAGTTCAACTTTTGAACTCTCTAGGTTACCTTCGAGATGTATTTCTTCTTTTCCTATGGTATCAAGTTAGTTGTTCTTGGGTTCTCTAGACTTTGCAACTCTTGATCATTAAACATTTCTAAAGGTGAGGAAATAGATTTTTGAGGTGATTTTTCTAAGACACAACTGGTGAGACAATTTCAATGATGTATGGATGTCCATGTCTTTGGGTGAATCAAAGGATTGTAGAATAAGATTTCCTAGAGATAAAATAGTCATAGGTTGAAACTCTTTTGAACCTAATAGGGTTTTCTCCTCTACTCCTTATTCCTTTTACATTGGTATAGATTTTTTTAGGAGACTCCATTGGAATTGAAGTGGAAATAAGAAATTGTGGCTCTTGACCTAAATGGTGCTTACTTCATCAAAGTGGAGGAGTTGTTTCAAATGGTCTCTTTGTCCACTTTTTCTTAGGTATAATTCATGTTTCATTATTAGAGTTGGACAAATAATCTCAATATCACCAATTTGGGACTTTACTAGTTCAAAAGGAAAAAAATCAAGGCTTTTTATAGGTTCTTTCTCCTGAGGTAGCATGGTTTGTGTTTTTGGAGCTGAATGCACTAAGGAGTTTTTTTGCACTGATGGTTGAGTGGCACTTGTACTTAGTCACTCATCCATAGAAGGATTGGTTTTATTTCTAGGCAAAGGGTTTTTCTTGGAAGAAGAAATGGTAGTACATTGTTTATCAAACTCCTCATGGTCTTCTAGAGATTCTTCTTTTTGACTTTGTTTAATGACAACTTTTGCCACAAACTTCATCCATTTTTTGTCCAAGGAGTGGTGGTAGAGAATGTAATTTTTGCATATAAGCATAATGAGGCTATGGTGCTTCAGAGGTCCAGTACCCTATTTATATTTCTCTATCAAGCTTTTCAATGAAGCAAATAGATACAAAGGTAGGTTAATCCATAGTTTTGAGTTCTTTGTTCCTTTTCATGAATGGGTCATCATGAAGAAGGTAGGGCCAACCATAGTGCTAGATCTCCCCTCACATTTGATGAATTACATGATCCATAAAACTGTGGAATGCCATGGTTTAATGATAGAATCCCTACTAATTCCTTGGCTCTCCCCCCTTTTCACTACCGAATGTGGCTCTAATTTCCTTTCTTTACATAAAATTTCTATAATTTATAGTAAGAATTAGGCTTAACTTGAAAAATATCTATGCCCTCATTATCTACTTTAGTAATAGAACAAATAATTTTTAAACTAACATTTATCTTTCTGCCAAGGACTTTGGAGTGGTTGTCAAAATTTTACAAAAAATCCTTGACAATTTCTGAAATATAATATTCAAACAACTTCAGGAACTTCAGTCACCCCCGTGCTTGAAAAATGCCTGCCACTACTTCATCAACTAGTAATTTGTCTACTGGTTCTTGTTTAGCTTTATGCTTGACCCCCATTGTTGTCTTTGTTGACTATCTTACTTTTCAAATTTACTACTTGGCATAAGATTTCTATTAAGACTATGGTTTAGGTCTATTGGTTATGAATGGCTTCCTAATGGTTTAGACAACTTTTTCAGAGTTGCAGGAAAGTTCATGTAGATTGTCAATAAGTTCAAAGGAGGAAGAAGAAAGGATTGTGTATATATTGAATTATATAAATTGTTAAAAATCTATAATCTAAATTTGAACAACACATGTCTAGATCCTATATAAATTATAAATTATAATAAACTATCTAACCAAATATGTGTCGATATAATATAAATAGATACATAAACAACTCAATATAAATTATAATTCCCCTTTCAGAGATTATGTGTCCCAAATATTGTACTTCCTTTTGAAAGAAGGTACATTTGGATAGCTTACCGAACAACTTGTGCTCTCTAAGACACTCGAAGACTATCTACAAGTGTTGATAATGCTCTTCCTCATTGTAGGAGTAAATCAAGACATCATAAACAAAAACTAACACAAACTTATGCAAATAGTCTCAAAAGACACTATACATTAGATTCATAAAAGTTGTTGGGGCATTGGTTGACCCAAAAGGTAAAACTATGAATTTGTAATGCCCATATCTTGTTTGAAAGGATGTCTTATGAATGTCTTCATACTTCAACCTTAATTGGTGATAGCCTGAATTCAAGTTGATCTTTGAAAATACTATTGCGCCATGCATTTGATCAAAAAGATCATCTATGCACAGTAGAGGATGTACTTGTTCATGATCGTTGCTTTGTTAAGCATACAATAATTTATACACAAACATAGGGTACCATCCTTCTTGACAAAGATTAATGTTGCTCCCCACGGTGACACACTAGGTCTAATCAACCCTTTAGATAACTGTTAAGTGCACAAAAAATATGAGAAAGATGAATGATGACAACTAGCATGCACATTTTTTTTATTTTTTTATTTTTTTTGCCGATAAGGGCATGGTTCAGTGGTTAGGTCACTCAATTGTAGTGGCAGCCACCAAAGTTCAAACCCCCACTGGGCCAACGAGCTCGCAGGCTTTACGTCTTCGCTGGGCCAACGATCTTGCGGGTTTGAAGTGTTCTTGCTAGGGGATGAGGTCCCTCGTGTTGTGGCCTCACTAGTTCATTTTTCTGGGCAAAGGCATTCACATGGAGCTGGAGGGCGTGTCACACCAACATTGCCAGTCACGATAAAAAGTTTACCAGGTGCATTAAAAAAAAACTAGCATGCACACTAGATCAAACCCTCTTTCACAATAACATTCAAAGACAAGATTGAGCCAAATCACTACCAAATGGAGGTGGACTTACCTATAGATCTTATACTCATGAGTGCTATGGAAATATCAGATTTAATCAAGCCTTTTTACCAAACCCTAGGTCAATGATGCACAAAATCCTAGTTCTATGATGATCTGATTATAACAGAAGATGTACAACAAATCTCCAAAAACCAATTGTATAGAGAGGATCAAGATGATGATGGAACGTGTGTCCCAGAAGCAGAGATGTTAGAGGACTATTTTGAGGGCACCCAAGTCCTGGAAGTTGGAGTATTCAGAAAATATAAACTGGAGAAATGATACAGAGACTACCCTAATGCCAGATTTGAAGTCTACTAAGGCAAAAAGACTGGGGTACTAGCGCCCAAGTCTTGCACAAAGGAATATTCCCAAACTACTGTTGGATCATGAAACTCTGATTCTTGCTCAGTCTTCCTGTATCTTCATTTTTCTTGGATCTTGAACCTATAACCTGCACATAAGAAGAAGAGAAGGGGTTTGAGGGTTATGGTGTTTAGAAACTTGCCTCAATCAAATCTTGAGATAGCATTCAAGCTTCCTAACACCATTGATAGATAAAGAGAGTGTGCCCCTTGTAGGGCAGAGGCTAAAACACAAAATCAATATGATGAATCAAATGATGATAAACCACAATGATATCACCTATGTAATGAAACCCTTAGGAGGATGCATTCTCTTTAACTCATAAGGAGAGATAGATTATAACTTGAAACCTGCAACAACACATACAATGACAATACTAATCTTCTCTAGAATCACAATGAATGCTTTGAATGATCTTTGCTCTAATGCTTCAAGTTGGCTATCTCTATCTAGGTTCATAATGAATTCAAAAACACACTTCTATATGCTTTCTTGGTAACATTCATCAAATTAAACCAAAAGACCCGACAAGGAGAGACCTTTTTAAAGGTCCTAAGCTGACATACATTTAAATTTGCCTCGACCAATTAGGGCAACTTGGGCGTGGGTGCCCAAGTCTTGAGGCTCCTTTTTGGTTTGGGGTAAGATGAAATATGGGCCCCTTGTTCCTAATTTACATTGCTTTTGGGGAATTTTACATCAAGATGAATATTTATAATGTATAATGTAATCACGGGGACCTAGGAGCTAAACAAGGAGGTAAAAAGACATGTGTCCATGTTTTACTCCATAACAATTAGCCCCCACTTTAATGTGTGTATGATCTTATGATAAGTACATTTATTAAAGTATGGTCAAAGCATATCAAACACATCAAACACTAGAGTGAAAACACACCCTAAGTTTGGAAGACCATTTCTAGCCCCCAAGCTTAGGCAAACATAAGAAAACACATGACAGTCACGCAAGACAGTAAATATAGTACGAAAGCATGTAATACATGAAGAAGATAGTAACAGTCACATAATACATGAATAAGGCATGAATGCAATCATGCAATACACAAGGCATACATGAAGAGAAGTCATGATTAAACAGTTATAAATCCCTAACTAGGTGTTGGGGGGAGCTCATCACTATGCACCGCCATCAAAAGCACACAAAACACATAGTGTGGGGGGGGGCAAGCATCACTATGCGCTGCCACAAAAGCACACAAGACACACGACATGAGGGGATCTCATCTCTATGCGCCACCACTAAAACACACAAGACACACAAGGAAGGCACACAAAAAACACACAGAATACATGAGCATCATAAAGCATGTCATCGACATATTATACGTCTTATACAAAGCAAACATAGGCAATGGGGAGGATCTCATCACTACACTCCACTATCTAAGACACACCAAACACACCTGGCAATTGAGGTACACTACCACAACTGCCAAAGACATGCTTAAGGGTGAATAACTCAAGATCCAACCCTACCTCCATACAAGACTTTTAAAAGGATGTGCAACCACTTAAGGGAATACACAATCCTACCTTTTGTAGAAGGGCTTTCAAAAACATACAACCCCACCTACATCATACAGATGTCTTACAATGAAAAGGAAGCATGTACATAAAGTATACAACCCCACCTGCATCATGGAGATGCCTTATAGTGAAAAGGAAGCTTACGTAAACACACAACAAAGTATACAACCTCGCCTGCATCACGGAGATGCCTTACAATGAAAAGGAAGCATACACAAACACGCTTTATCACAATGTCTAAATAATCCATGCATTTAACATAATATATGACCCCACCTTAAAGTGGTTAATCTCACTTGCTGGAAACAATCACATTTAAGGTAAGGTTGAAAATATGTGAGGGAATAAGAGCTTTTGCAAATCCCATGCCCAAAGTGACATGTGCTTGCAATCACCAAATTATTTCCAACAATCACAATAGAAAGACATTAGTATTATATGCTAACAATTAACAAACTTCAGCTAGAAAATCTTAAGCTAAGATAACAGCCAAATCAATTGATACAAAAATAAGGCAACATACCACTTAATAAACCAAGGCTACACTTGCGGGTTTGGAACCAAGTATAGCCATGAGGTCATACTTTAGGTATCTCAGAACTGAGTGTAGCTACAAGGTGATACAAAACATTCCAAAGTGCCTAGAAGAAGATTTAGAGTATTTCAAAGGTTTGTTACAAGAATTTCACAATATGATACATGATCACATCACAACACAAAGTGATTCTACTAGTCAAGTGTCAGTAACATATTAAGCCCATTTTCATATATGGACTAGGTTGGTCCATTTTTGTTTTCTTGCATAGTCCTTATCATTATTTATTTTTTATCTTCATCCATTGACTAATAGAGCCACAAAATAATGAAATCTCAAAAAATAAGAGAGGAGACAAAAGTGACTTAGGTTTATAACGTGGGAAAATACCCCCAAGACATCTTCCACAACATTATACCCCTAAGGCACCACACAACAATTGTGATAAGAGAGAGGAGAATAGAAGAATAGAAAAACAAATAGAAGTATCATAATAGAGGCGGTCACCTTGTATCCTTGACCTGATAGGAGTATCAAGGGTTATCCAAGGAGACCTAAGAAACATTTAACACAATACGAGGGAACACAACACAACATTGATCAACATACATATCTAGGAGGAGGCCACCCTTGAGATCAACTGGAATAGGTGCTACATCGAGTGTGGCATAATGAGGGAGAGATACTTGATTCAACAAGATATTTCTTGGCAAACAATCCATGGCTATCATCTTAGGATATATCATATTTAGTCTTGGACTTGTTGATATTGTATTAACATTAAGAGTAGGATGATGGTAAACTTTGGTGGGCTTCAAAGAATGATATCCAATACCAATCGAGTAGTTAATTGTAGAAGCTTGTAAGAGTACTCTAATTCCTTGTTGGTTTACACCACAACCATTGCCTATGTAGTCGCAATTTTTGTAAAGGATTTGAAATCCACCACCATAAAAAGAGTTCATCTCTTTAGAAGAAGGTGGGTCTCATAAATCTCATATTCTTTAGTGTAAGTAAAAGTATTATCTTTGTTTTATACTAGATAAACTTTAGGTTTCTTAGGTATTTCAAAAGATTTCTTGGATGAGATCAAGGCAAATTTTGATGCTTTAGGATTAGGACTATTAAGTTTGTATTCCCCCATAAAGGAAGGAGTAAAATCTAATGAACCCCAATCATCACCAAGAAGTACATTTGATGGTGATGTGGAATCTTGTACAACATTATCTGTGGTAAGAGATATTGATGAATCAACTTTTATGTTATTGAGAAACATGTGATTGATAACTTGTTTTTCTGCCTCAACCTTTAAACAACTTTTTGGATCCGAGTCAGCTTCAATGGTGTGAAGTTTATTTTTGTAAATAAACTTTACTAATCGATTAAGGGTAAACATAACTGCCCTCATGGAATGAATCCACGGTCTACCAAGAATGATGTTATATGAAAGCACACCAGGCATGACATGGATAAGGGTAGAAAATGTCACGCGTCCAACCTTTACAGGTAAAGTTATGGTACCCATGGATTGTCTACCAACTCTATCAAATCTACGAATGTGAAATTTATCTGATTTGATTAAAGATGTATCAACCTTGATTTTATATAACAAATCGATGCCAGAAACATTAAGATCCAATCCATTCTCAATCATAACTTGATTTATCAACATTTTTTTGTGTTATAGGGATTACAAGAGGGTCATATTGGTTTTGAAATCCAATTGATGGTAATTCATGTTGTTGAAATAGAATATCTATTTTAGTCGCATGCATACAATCTAACAGAGTTGCTACATCATTAGGCTTAATAGAAGGTGGTACAATCACCTTTTGTAAAGCTTCTTGGAGCATTCTGTGGTATGTAGGTGATGTTTCTATGAGTTCCCAAAGAGAGATCTTAGCAGGAGTCACATGAAGCTGTTCAACAAGATCATAATCTTGACCACCTTTATGAGTGAGACGAGGTGTTTGAGGAAGCATAGGTTGAGAAGTTGGCAAAGTGATCAGAATGTTTGATTGTTGTTTACTTTGTTTATTATTTCACTTATTGTATGTGTGAGCAACCACATTGTAGTAGGGTTGTTGCGGCACATTTTGATACACTTGATTTCCTTGAGTAATTTATTTTGGAAAATTGAGAATGGATCTCAAGGGTTGAGGTGGTGTTGGAGCACCTTGAACCGTAATCATTGGCTTGAAGCAAGGAGGTACATTAGGTGTCTCATGCACAATGAATTTAGGAAAATTAGTACACTTATTCACTATCCCCTTAGTGGGTGGAATAAGTCTATTAATGATGATTGAATTAACATTGTTGTTACTTTGATTAAGTTCAACATCCATCCCTAAAGGATTTAATGTGAGAGACCTTTCTTCATCCACCAATGCTTCATCTTTTGAAGGGAGAGCTTTGGAATGAAGGGAAGGTAAAATGTTAAAATAATTATCAATGATTGGTAAAATGTTGTTAAAATAATTATCGATGATTGTATCTTTAGTGATGTCCAATGGGTTTGAATATGCAACCAAAGGAGAACTATTCGCATCCTCAGTGATGTCCAAAGTACTTGAGCATTTGGCCAAAGGATGAAGATCAAGGGTCTTCATTTCCTCAGTGACATCCAAGGTGTTTGAACATTCAACTAAAGGAGGAATAGGATGACTCATAGAAGCCTCATGTAGTATGTTATTAATAGAAGATTTTAGTTTATTATATGGATCTGTCCATTATCTACCCATGGAGGTTCCTTTTTGTAGGGGCATTAGGATGTTCCAGCTGGTCCTACAAGCTCCTCCCCTCTGCATGTTCTAGTTGGTCCTGAGGTTGAGGTTATTGCACATGATGTCATGGGAGGTGAGTATAGTAGGCTTCTTTTCGGCACTGAGGTTGCACCATCTACACATGTATCATTGTCTCTCCATGATTTTGACCTCAGTGAGATTGGGAGGGCCTTTGCTGGTGCAGTTGAGGTACAATTTATTTAAAAATTATAATCTAAATTCATAAATTATATATTTAAAAATTATAAGTTCAATTTTAAATAAAATCACATACATTGGAGCTCTGACTCTTGATTGTAATCTTAAATGTACATGTGTATTAGACACAAGCTACTGTTTTACAACCTGGATATGGAGATTTGCATCATGCTAGTGATCCTAGTCATCATCATGAGGTATTTAAAAACTAGGTCTATATATCACATGTACATATAAGTTTGATTTAAGTGTACACACACACACATATCAACTTAACTTTCTACATACAGACATCAAGTGTACAAGTTTTCTAACTAAATACACATATGCTTATATATTGTATGAACACATGTCATATATAGGTTGCAGGATCAGGTCATACTTCTATTGAGACTCCTCTACATGATGCAGACCATGTATGTCAGGTAATTTAGATTTGTCAAGTATTATTTATTTATTTAAAATCAAAACAAATTATATTTATACATGTATATATATAGAATTTGAAAATTTTATGGTGTTTCATGTGTAGACCCTGACCCACAACTTAGCACAACGCTTGGGTCACATATCAGTTGAGGGCTCCAATCAGGGATCATGATGTCACAGCCTGAGACACAACTCGAGACAAAGTGAGGCTCGATCCACTCGTAGAGTGAGACATTTATGAGTTGTTATTATGATTCAGATGTTTTATATTTACAGTACATTTGGATATTATGACTTACATGTTATTATTTTCTATCTAGACATTTTTATGAGGCACATGAACTTTTATAGATCTAGACGTTATTATGAGTCACATGTTTTATATCTTAGAGACATTCTTATTATGAGTCACATGCTTTATATTTACATTTCAAAATTTATATTATGAGTTTCATGTTTTATATTAATTACTTGGACATTTGGATGTCCATTGTTTATTTTGTGAAGAAATTTAATTACTTTTCCCCTTTATGAATAAATTTAATGCATTGATGTAATATAGATATAATTGCTTGGTATTATTCAATCCAAGGATAACCAAGTGCCATGTTTAATCTACTTGACATAATGTTTTCAATGGTTGAATAGGTATCAAAGTAATCACATTGTCCCCTAAAATAGAAGATTAAGTTCACAATATTTCACATGAAAAAATAAACCTATAAATGATGCATAATGTTTGTGTGAATGGGAAAAGGTAAAATACTTATTTTTATGTGGTAAATTATTTTCAATTACCTACCCTAATGTTCCATTATAGATCTAACATAAAAAGAGTTTATTTAGTTAAAGCAAACATAAGTAACTACTATACCCAATAAGTTAGTGTTATTTTTCCTTTTATCTAAATTTCTAAATATGTCCTAATTAGGCTATATTCATAATATAAAATAAGATTAAGCTGGGAAATAGAAAATGAATATAGGAAGATATCTAAGATAATGAAGTAGTACATATTTAAACCTAGTAAAATTAGAAACTACCTAGAATTTAGCTAAAGTTGCTAGATTTAACAAACTTAAATTATTTTTAAAAACCGTAAATCCAACAAAACATATCTATTAATAAATATCCTATATCCTCTACATATCAAAATAAGTCTTGAAAGTGACTTGTCACACAAGTTCACTCTTTTATTTGTCATTTTTATTTTTATTTTGTAAGTTGCTTGAACTCCTCTATTTTTTGCTAGATTTACAAAATGATAAATTGTGACTCGCTAACGCTTAAAAAATATTTGTTATTTGCTTGGTGACCTCAACTTCCCAATCACACCCCAAAACAAGAACATTAGGACTTTCAAGAAAATAAGAATTTTTTACAAATTGATTTTAGGATTTATTTCTTAACTCAAAATATAAAGTGGGATTTTAGAGACATAAGGCATCTTTTTAGTTATTACAAACTTATTCACAATTTCTAGTTCTTGGCAGTAAATTACAAAGGGGGATTTTGGTGGTAATTTGTAAAAGTGTAAATTTATAGTTAAAATTGCATATTAGTTCTACACCTCTATTTCCATCTTGAAGTGGAACTTTAGAACAATCATGCAATCTATCAAAATTGAAAATTTTTAGTTAATCTCCACACTTATAACAATTGATCATTTAATGCAACTTTTCCCACGTCTAGGCAAGAACCTATATATATCACGTCACATTATCATTTTCAATACTTGATTTATCAATTAAACTCATATCAAGTTGAAGAGAGTTTAGTATGATTGAAAAATGAGCCCATTGTTGTGAAATATGCCTCCATTGTATTGAATTGAACCCCTTCAAAGGTTATTTATCAATTTTAGAGATCACTTGAATACTTTTAAACAAATTATACTAATCTTAGGCTTGGGAGTTGAATTATTGGTTTACTCATGTCATTCCCACATAGTTCAAGGTGTTTCAATTGTTTGTTGAAGAAATTGGAGTGTTAGAGTCATTTGAAGCTATGTAGCCTTGTTAAGGTCATATCAAGTTGAAGAGAGTTTAGTATGATTGAAAAATGAGCCCATTGTTGTGAAATATTCCTCCATTGTGTTGAATTGAACCCCTTCAAAGGTTATTTATCAACTTTAAAGATCACTCAAGAATACTTTTAAACAAATTATACTAATCTTGGGCATGTTAATGTATTAAACAAATTATTCAGAGAGTCAACAAGGAATATAAATATTTTGAAGTAGTACACAACAAATTCAAAGATATCTCAATGCTTAAATATTTTGAGTAATAAATGAAATGTAATCAAATATTAAAGAAATTTGTACATATTTTAAAAAGCTAGAGCATATAAATACCATTAAAGATCGACCTAAACTTCAGTTAAAATAACAATCATCATGTTAAAATCCAAAATACAAAAGAAATCTTAGAAGAGAACTCATGAGCACATCATCTTTGAACATGTAAATTATGAACTAGATAGATCTATCTAATGTACCTATTTGTTAAGTTTGAGACCCCTACATGATAAGAATACAAAAAAAGAGCTTCCCTTAATTTTGAGAAATATTTAATCTATACTGACAAGGCCAACCATGTGAAGGTGGAAGCTCAGTGGCCTCACCTAAGACCTAACACACCTAAGACCTAACACACCTAAGACCTAACACACCTAAAACCTAAGACCTAAGACCTAGAACACAACTAAGAACTAGAAGACACCTTTAAGACACTTAAGACATACATTAAGACACGTAAGACCTTTAAAAAAATTTTAAGACATACACTGAGACACCTAATACCTTTAAGACACTTAGAAGACATACCTACTTGACACATTTAAGACACCTAGACACCTAAGTCTTAAAACACCTAAGAAACCTAAGACCTATAAGACACCATAGTACACCTCTAAAACACCTAAGAATTAAAAGACATATCTAAGACACCTAAGGAACGTAAGACATATAGTAAGACACCTAATACCTTTAAGACACTTACTTGACATATCTACTTGACATATTTAAGACACCTAGACACCTAAGACACCTAAAACACCTAAGAAAGGTCTAAGATGCCTAGTCTACCTTTAAGACACTTAAGACATATATCTAAGACACGTAAGACCTAAGATAGGTCTAGAAGACATATTTAAGACACATTTAAGACACCTAGACACCTAAGACCTAAAACACCTAAGAAATTGGGTGCTGCCACAATAATGGGTTACACTTTCTGGGACATCTTAATTTTTGTTGAAATCACATATTTTTAGAAAATATAATGATTTAATCCTTGAAACATTCCATTTAAAGTATTTTAATTGAAGAGGGTTTGATCAAACCCTCTTAGATTCAAACCCCCTTGGATAGAGCCCTGCTAGTTTTAAACCATACCTATAATGGAGTCTCCTCTACACCTATCAAAATGTTGATAAAAAACCACATTTGATTTACCTTTTGGGGGATCAAATGAATTCATTTAAAATTTATGTTTTGTAAGTATGTAGTCCTTATTATAATCTTCCAAAAAAGTATAATTTTAAATATATTTAATTTGATTATTATATTTATTTTTTATTTCTTGTGAATGTAGGTTTTTTACCAAACATCAAGTTCTCTATTCTACACACATGGAAAATTAGTAAATTAGTGAAATTTTAAAAAAAAAAATATCTATTCCCTAGGTATTGATGTCCTTGTTTCAACAAAAATGAAAAAAATGAATTTTGATACATATAGAAAAAGTTATGTTTTATGGAATACGCCTATGTCTAAATTATAATTGGTTTGACTTCAAAAATTTATTAAAAAAAAATTCAACAAAACATTATAAAACCAAATGCATGCCCTATATATCAGTGTTACCAATCTAAATTCAAAAGAATCAGAATTTTATCCTTTGTAGAAAAAAAGTTATGTGCTACGGAATACACATCACTTTAAAAAAATGTTGTTTACTATTAAAAACTAGTTATTGAAGGAGACAAATTTTTTTACAATTTAACTACAATTTTTAAAAAAATATATATTTAGAATCTACAAACAAAATCTCACAAATCACTAGTTTGCATCATCTTCAAATTCCTAATGGTTTAGTGGCTATAGGTGTCAGAAAGTAAATATTTAGTTCAAAATGTTGATTTCAATGTCAAGTTTGGCCAAAAAGTGTAACCCATTATTGTGGGATGACCCAACTATAAGATCTTTAAGACAACTCTAAACACCTAAGACATCTAAGACTATCTATATATAGTTTAGAGATCATACCTGGACAACATGAAGTTCAATTTTATAACTTAAATCCTTATAGGCATAGACCTACACAATTGCAAAAACAAAAATCTGTGTAAATAAAGTTATAGCTCATTTGTAGTTTGATCATGTTTGATTATAATAAAATTTGAACTAAGAACCATTGAAACTAAAATTTGAAAGGAAAGAACTATCAAGAATCATGTACATTTTAAAATAAATCAATAGATCAATAGATAATTCAAGTGTGCATATACCTTTATACCATGTATTGATTGGTTCAACTCGCTCTTCAAAAATGTAGTTAGAGCTCTTGGTACATCTAATCTAAATCTTCTCTATCTTTTATTATCTTTAAAATCTTTTCGTGATCTTCAATAGACAACCTCCACTTTTGTTGGCCATGTCATCTTTTTTTGTAAAGTTTCCAAACTTAATCTTGTTGCTATAACTAAGTGACTTTACTGTAAAACCTTTTGTCCTGACATATAATCAATAAATATATAATACCATTTTTATCTATCTTTACTTGTTGATAATAGGTGCCTTCAACAACAACTGATCCAATGGGATATGATTGTCCATCACCATCTGTCATTGATTCTAACAATTTTGATTTTGCTTGTGTGCATCTTAGTAGATAGTAATCTACATCTTCTATATTGTCAAGATTTGCAACCATAGGAAAAAATATCTCCTGTACACATCACAAGTAAACATGTCTGTACATTTGAGTTGAACAATGTAAATCAAATGTTCAAAACTTTATTACAATCTAGAATATAAATCAATTCTATAACTTACCTATAACAACTAAATCTAATACACATTCGTAATCAGCTAAATATATAGGATCATATACATCTACAATGTCACTATCTTCAAAAGGAGGCATTGATACTATTTGTTTCATTTCCCATTGTGAAACATATCTATCCCTTACATTTGGACATTGTACAATATTTGCATTATTCTCAATGCAATCAACACAAAAATAGAATTTTTCTCTCACTTGAATAGTAAGAGGCTTTCTATGTTCTGCAGTCATGACTTGATGCAAACTTCTAACACCATTAATAACTTGACAATTATATGGATTTGATCGATCAATATCTACACATATGAACAAATTCTTGAGCATCTCAATTAAAACTATTTAAATTCAATTAAATCGCATGTGTACTTAAATTTAAATATTAAAGTTTTCAAATAACATAAATTCAATTAACATACCTTTAACTTCTCAAAAATAGTGTTTGTTGTATATTGAGTCACAAGCACCAAAATGGCTTTTGCACCATTCAACAATTTGACTTGCATTTCGTATGGTGTTACCTGTAATTTCATATTGGTGTTTAGTGCCTAGGTAAGAGGTTTAAGAATTTAAAAAAGTTCACATGTACATCCAACTACTACAATACATGTAGATCAATTACATAAATCATTGTAGAAGTATTCAACAATTTTAAATTTTGTAAATTCCATATCTAGTATGCATTACCTGCAAGTTCATATTGGCAAAGTGCATGCTTTACACATGCTCCTACTCCATCATGCTCTCTTTTTCTATGTCCACTCTCAAAAAAATTTCACAAAAACTTTATGCCAAATCTAGCATGTTGTTGCATTAACCAATTAAATGCTTTTGCAAACTTAAATTGTCCTGTATAAATAGTTATATATAAACAACGATTTGAAAACCAAAAATTAGTTAAAAATTCAAGTCTTAAAATTTTATAAATTTTTAAATTAAAAATTAAAAATTAAAAAATAATAATAAAATCAACACTTACTAGTACATCCATCAAACCAAATCCAATGTTGTAATGCAGTAATGCCACGTTGTCCCAAATCTTCAAAAAACATTCGAAAGCAATGTGTTACATAGCTTTTATCATGACCTGTATCATCACTGATATAAAAGTGAACCTCCTCGATGATAATTCATTCATCTTCGGTACTCTCTACCTCATCTACAAATAACTCAACATGTCTATAGCAAACTTGTACAAAGATTGCGATTTGCTCTAAATGATAATATTGACTTTGAATCTTAGTTTGAGGACTAAATGTATAATTTTTAGAAAAATCTACAATAGAGAGAATACAACTTAGTGGAAAACAATTCTTTGTGTCACAAAATTACTTAGCCTACCATCTTGCGCCATGACAATCTTGGATATGTGGGTATACAATGTTACGAAATTTGTTCATAAACTCGTTGCAGGGCAATTCACTCTCTCAAAATAATTTTTCTGGATTCAGCTCCTAACTTTGTTTCTCGTATTTCTCATATTCAAATCTCTTCCAAACAACTGACATTGAATGATCAATATTCTAAAATGGTAAAAATTCGTCAAATTTCCACAATCTACACATATATTTCTTATACACTATACATTGAATTCATCTGAATCTTTTGATTTTTCACATACGATAGACTTCACAAATTATGTTGTACTTCTAGGGATGGCTACATTTGGATTAACTATTGCCATAAATTTTTTATATGAATGTAGGTGTAGATCAAATTCAACATGATTTCGACAGCAACAAGTTTCACATACGTTATTTATAAGTACAAAACATGGTCGTAAATTCTCAAACATCCTTTGAGAAATCTTCACCTGTGAAAATTCTTGCTTGAATGCTTAAAAAAATTCACTTTGTGTTGTATCTATAAAATGCTTTGGATGAGAAATTTTTTTACCATCTTTGTCTTTTATTTGTATAGTGTCCCTTCTATTGGAAGAAACACAAGAGTGCTCGGTCCAATATCCAATTACTTTTTGTTTTACATCTTCTGAAATTCTATCTCTCCAAGGGACTCGACAAATATTTATCCAATTATTTTCAATATTTTCATTTAATCTATTTCTCTTATTGATATATCTTTGAACACTTCTCCTAGATATATTTACTAATTGGGCAATTTCTTTAACTTGTCTTCTATGTGATAATTTCTTACTAGAAATTACATTCATCAATACTCTACGTGAAACACTTAAATTAGAACTTCGACTCTTGGTTTGAATAGAATCCAATGCTATTTTCAAGTTTTCAATTACTATCTGATTTACTAAATTTGAAGATTTTTTCTTGTTATCAACTCCTAACAACTCCAAAATAGGGGTCATTTCTTTTCGCCTAAATAACTTTGCACATAATTGTGCTGTTCCAACTAGAGATTTATCTTCAAAAAAATCATCCCAAATTCTTATAGAGTGCAATTTTATTGTGCTTTTAGGTAACATATGTTCAAGTGAAATGTTTTTGAAAAGAGCATCCTCATCCATCTCCATAAGATTTTTCATTCCATGCAAAAAATGTCTATCACTACTACCAATTTCATCTTGTACTTGTTCATTAACACGCCCTTCAACTTGTTCATCAATAATTTCAATGGGTTGTTCTTGACTAGATGTTCCTAGGGCTTTTTCATCTCTTTTTGGGTCATATAACCTTGATCTAGTTCTTTTATTCTCCATCACAAATTGCTTGTTTTAATTCACCTACACACGCATATACATCCTAATATATAACTCATGAAGTTTAATTTCTACATGGTAAAATGAGTAAATAAGTTGGGAATCATGTTACATACCTTGAAAATTTGTAGCCTCTCTTGCCAAAAAAATCCTTTTGTGTGGTTTCTCCAAATGCTTGAATTGAAAAAAAAAATTTAAAAAAAATTTAGCCTCTATAAGTTTAAAAAAAATAAAAAAACAAACAAAAAACAAAAAAACAAACCGCCGACTGATGGTGGTCACTGGAATAATATAATTTTAGGTGAGTCAATCTCACCCCCAATTTGATGCAGGCGAGTTAATCTCACCCCCAAATTGATTTGCCTGAAACTGTCTATGTGGCATCTTACTTGGCAGCCACCTCCTCATTTTCTAGGGTTTTCTAAAATTCTCAACTTAAATTGAATATTTCTTCAATCAGAATTGATTATTTCAAAAATAAAAAAATACCCTTTTGTAGAGCTCTAAGTCTAGAATCCAAATATGATTTTTTTTAATATGTTATTTTTAATTATTGCAAGAAGTTTGTTAAAATCAGAGATGACACTGATTAGAAATTAAAAAAAAATATCAAAACATATCCAATTTTTTTCAAAATTATATGGTGCACTAGAGGAAAGAGTCCTCTCTAAAAGGGTATAATTGGTTTTGTGAAAATGATAAAAAAATTTATACAAAAGTTGACGTGGAATGAAAACTATCAAATTCTATAAAGTTTGACTTTAAAACGATATTACAAAGAAAATATGCATTGAAAACTGATTTTTTTTCTCCATGCACTAGATATTGAACTTCTCTATTTGGGAAAAAAAAATTAGGGAAAAATAAGATTATTTGCTCTTTTTTTGTGATGTGGATTCAAAGTCACTTTTTCCTGAAATTTTCAACAATTCAAAATTTGCTCTTAAATTTATAAAAAAATTGTCAAAATAATTTTTTAAAATTTTTGAAAAATTACAAGAATAAAATTCATCAAGAGATCTACATTTCATTAGTATACATCATTTTGAAATTCAAAACATAAATGCCAATTTTATGAGGTTGAAGTTCAGAATTTTTTTTGCTGTTGGCCGATTCCTTAATAAAGTGTGACACAAGTTTGTGCTTTTACCCATATATATATATTACAATCAGGTATATAAATTTTGACACAATATATCATTCAATGTATATACATCATGTTTGTAATTAGGTATATAAATTTTGACACAATATATATCATTTAATGTATATATATCATTGAATGTATATATATCATGTTTACACCGCAATTAGGGTTTACCCCAAATTAAATTTAGGGTAAATGCAGTCCTCCATGTTAATAATTTCTCAATTGGATGGATGCAAACATTGAGTTCTTCATATGCTACTTGGAAGCTCTACGAGCTTTGTTCCATAAACTAAAAAATGCTAATAAATTTAAGGAGCAACACAGCAAAAAAACTTAAAAAATACTAATAAATTTAGGGTAAATGCAGTCTGCCACCCTAAAAATGGTGGCGGACTATGCTTACCTTGAAACATTGTAGAATCTTTGAACGAATCCCCCTGTAGTTGCCTCAAACGTCACGGGCTCCACTTGGGTCCTTCTCCTTCACCTGTCCTCAGCTCGCTCAAAGTCTCTTTTGCTAAAATGAGCTGATAAAACAAAGTTGTCGGCTCATATAGTGATTAAAAAAACATTAAAATAATACATTCGAACAAATATTTTCTTCATTTGAAGGTATTATTTTAATGTTTTGTTAATAATCGAGAACCTTAATTCGAAGATTACCTTCGTTTGAAGATATTTCTTCGAATGAAGATTGTTGTGCAATGATCATCATTCGTAGGTACCTTCATTCAAAGAAATATCTTTGAATGAAGGTATTTGATGCTTTTTGTTGACCCTCCCAATTTTTTCATGTCCCAAGATTGGGACCGAGTATTATGATTTTACCCTCCCTGTAGGGGTGAGAGATTTCATAGGAATCTAATTCATCTAGATTCCTCCATATGGGTTGAAGAATATAATTCAATTTCCAGTTATTTACCTTCTTGGATTTTAGAGCATTTATAATTAACATGGAATCCCCTTCAATCCAAATTTGTTTCATATTATATTTTTTGGCTAGTTCTAGACCATGCATTAATGCATAAGCTTCAACCTCATTATTGGATTCTTGTGAAATTTTGCACACCTTTTCTACCAAAATATTCCCATGAGAGTCCTAAACGAGGGAGCAGTTTGAAGCTGATGTGACTTTCTTTAGCAAAGAATTGTCCTAATCTGTGATTTTGCCATTTGATCCTTAACACTTAGTAATTTTTGACATAACTACCTCTGATATTGCTCCAGTTTTTATATCACCTTAAAAATGGGGGATGGAGATTTCCTAAAAATTCTATGATTCCTTTCCTCCCATATGTGCCAAATCACTAGTGAGGGACCTACTTCTTAAATGCTTGCAAAAGTTGAATCCATATAGAGGGAAGGCCATCCTCTGAAATGTTCTAGAAGTGACTTAGGAAATGGAGCTTTCCAACTTAGTTTTTCAAATAACCAATTCCAACATTTGTTGCTAAACAAGCAATGTAGAAGTAAGTGATCCACATCTTCCTCTTCTTCCCCACAAAGGACACATTTAAAAATGGAGATATATTCATTTTACTTAATATTTTGCCTATTAGGATTTTGTTGTGTAGTGTGAGCCATGCAAATGATCCCACTTTTAGTAAATAAACATCACTCCAATAGAGTTTGATTGGCCAATCTACCTTATTGTCTTCTGCAAGATATTTGTAACCTAGATTGATTGAATAACTTCTTGATTTAGCCACTACCCAGTTGATCTCACCTTCCTCCCTTGACTAGATGATGACTCTTTTTGACAATAACTTATTTAATATTTCTTTCTGAGACCTAGGAAAAGTGCAACCATTAAAACTCTTCCATTTAACTTTGACATTGTTTATTCCCTACCAATTCTCCTAGTATTCCTTAATTTTGTTTCCCCAAGCCTATTTGAGAAAGGTTCTGGCCCCATTCAAATCATGTCTTGTGGATAAAGGTGGATGACCATTCCATGAGTCTTCCCAAAACAGTGCCTTGTCTCAATTATGGATAATCTATGTTAATTATGGAGTTAAAAATTCTCTCCCTTGAATTAGAAAATTCCACATTTTAGATCCTACTAGGGGATTGTCAATGGTAAAGATTCTTTCTCTATCCCTGTTGTCCAGATATTTGTCCTAGATAATTCTTACCCATTTTGCATGTGGTTTAGAGTACATTTTCTATTCCAATTTGACTCCTAGTGCTTGATTTTAATATTTCATGTTTAGCACAACATCCCCACATGACATTTTTCGTTTACATATTTTTCCCATGAGATAAGACGAATTCTTTTTTTGTCTAAATTTCCCTACCATAGAAAACATCTAACAAGTTTTTTAAGGTCTGAAACAATCCCTTTTGGTATCTTGAGTATTGACATAATATGTATGGGGACAACAGTGAGAACCATCTTCAGGGTAGATGCAAGAAGTTGTGTCCACTTAAGGTGGAAGTTTCGGAGTTAGAAAAAAATCCAAAATCGGGGAACGAAAAACGGGATCCCGTTTATATAAAACGTGATCCCGTTTTGCCTCGGCATCCCGAGCCTAGAACCAAAAATGCGATCCTGTTTTTCCCGGGATCCTGAACCTAGAGGCCATAAACGCGATCCCGTTATATAAAACGGGATCCCGTTTGTGAAAAGTATTAAATTTTTTAAAAAATAGCAGAGACCCCATTTTCAACAGCGACAGGCGACAGAGGAAAACGGGATCCCGAGTTCTCAGAGCATCCAGCCAGGTAAGTGGATTTTTCCACTTGTAAAAATTACCCATCAATTGTTTATACCTTCCATTGTTTGTTTTGATGTAAAATACAATCAAAATTTAAATTTTGAATTGTTATTTAGGGTTTAGGGTTTATAAAATCAGTAGTTGATTTTTGACAATTTAGATGTAAAATACAATTGAAATTTTGAAAGACTATATCATATAAAATGTTAGAATTTGAACAAACTGTCAAAATTATGTTTAAAATTGAGAATTGAATAGATATATTTAGGCATTTTAGCTGTAAAATACAATTGAAATTTTGAAAATACTGTATCATATGAAAGGAGAGATTTTGAACAAACTGTCAAAATTTGAGTTCAATTTGAGTGTTGAATAGTTCTATTTAAACATTTTAGCTGTAAAATAGAATTGAAATTTTGAAAATACTGTATCATATGAAAGGAGAGATTTTGAACAAACTGTCAAAATTTGAGTTCAATTTGAGTGTTGAATAGCTGTATTTAAACATTTTAGCTAGAAAATGCAATTGAAATTTTGAAACGATTGTATCATATGAAAGGAGAGATTTTGAACAAACTGTCAAAAATTATATAGCAAATTGGGATGATATGTATATTTGGTTTTTATAAAATTTACTTATAACAATGTATGTCATTGTATTTTAAAGGCATTATTGAATAGCTAACTATCATGTAGAAAAATTACAACAAACCATAATAAAACCAAGTTATCACATCCTTCATAATCAAACATTTAGAGACAACTAGAACTAATCAAGAATTGAGAAAATTTTACAGTTTTTGTGATAGCCAACTAATTAAGAATGAAATGAAGCCAACATTTATGTAACTTTTGATATACTCAAGTAGTTGTCCTCACTAGCTAGGTTATGCCCCTGGAATGAACATCGTGATGTTAATTGTGATACGAGCTTGAAACCTCATTGGTAATGCTTTCCCTAATCTTAATGACATTGATGTAGGCTCCACTCATGATCCTTACGAAGATCTTTCCACCACTAACCTCTTTCATGATAGGTCACTATCCTCACCATCTCCTTAGACCTAGAATACCTTGAGCTTATCGATTGGGACCAACACGACCCTTTATGATTTGATGTTTTCCAAAATGATGAAGCCATCATGAAACTTATCAAGTGTCAAGACCACATCCCCATTGTAATCATAAGAAAGACTTTTCCACCATACTTAACACCTACATATATGCTTATTTTGGAGAGAAAGAAAGAACCCTTCAGTCCTGAGGCACCCTAGTCTAGGCAGAATAGCAACAATCTATATAAGAAGAAACTTGTGATCGATTAAAATGATATAATAAAAATGGACACTTCCCAAGAGCTCCTCAATTTGACAAACTTCACCTTCCATTAGATACCACTTAGATACAAGACATGACTCCCCTCTCCTTGTTGAGGACATGCTATAAACATCAACCTGTGAATAGAAGCTTGGACCCTAAACTCTCTAAGATAGTAGCTCCACTGGACCTTGACATCAAAGAAGGCATATATAACCATGTCACCATGTTAAATATTACGTTGATTTCTTCATGTGGTCTTATGGTGATATGCCTTGAGACTCCATCTTTAAAGTCATGCATCATCTTGTGGTTCACCTCAATGCCAAACCTATTCAATAAAAGCTACGCAAAATGCACCCCCAAGTAGCCCTCGTGGTCATAGAAGAATTGTATAAACTCTTGGATGTCCAGGGTTCATTCAGACTATTACTTTTCCTAAATGGGTAGATCTAATGTGGTCTTAGTTAACAAGAAAACTAAGGGAATTCATGTTTGCACTAGCTTTTGAGACATCAAAAAAGGATCTACCCCAACTTAGATAACTTTTCTCTACCAAACATTGATATGGTCGTGGATCTTGTGCATAGCCATATATATAAAATTTTATCATTAATCTGGATATAATATGGACCAAGTTGAAACATTTGAGTTAGACATGGAGACACCTAGATTATGGAGCTCGGTCTATGTAAGAAAACACCTCTTATAGACTCAACACAAACTTATCCCTCAACCCTCTAAATTGTGACTTACATCATTTGATTACCCTGGAACACACTATATAGACAACTCTATACAAATTTGGCAAAATATATTTTCTCCTAACAGAAACTTGTATATGTAGAAGTATCTACTACTACATTAGATTTGATATACTTCTTAAAAGGAAAGAGTTGGGACTAACAACTAAATAGAAAACAATAACTAGTTTTGCATTTTCTAGGAAATAGGAAACAAATTTGAGCTAGAACCATCTTGACTAATTTATCTATTTCTAGCTAGATTGAACCCTAATTCTATATGCAATTCCAACCCTAACCCTAACACTAATTCTAACCCTAATCGTAACCCTAATTCTATATGCAATTCAAACCCTAACCCTTATTATAACCCTAATCATAACCCTAACCCTAACTCTACTTGTAATTGTAATTGTAACTCTAACTCTAGCCCTAACCCTAACCCTAACGAGCTACTTGTAATTGTAATTGTAACCCTAACTCTAGCCGTAACCCAAACCATAATTGTAGCTCTAATACTTACCCTAATTTAGCAACCCTTGAATTCTAATTCTAACCCTAACCTCAATTCTAACCTTAAGCCTGATCCTAATTGAAACCCTAACCCTAACTTTAATTAATCACGAGTCATGCTACAGGGATTTCTTCTACATATTTTGTATGCATGTGTTATTCCCTTATTGCATGTGAGTTCACCAATTATTTGGAAGTCTCCTAACTGGGAGGCAGGCTTGTATTCAAGCCTTATAAATTTTGTGTTTATAGGTGTTATGTTTAAAGCTATATGGAGACTTGTAATAGGAGGTCTTGAATTTGGTACCAATGATTGTGAGTTCCTTGTCTAGAATATGATGAACCTTTTGAACAAGAGAACCTTGTAGACCATGATGCATATCTTGAAATTTAAACTTGAACATTATCGTCATGTGAATGCTTTTAGCCATCCTACAACCTCCTATCACCCTTCATCCTCTTATAGGGATATGCCACACAACCTCTCCAAGTTGACCATGCCAAACCCAAAGTCACAATCGTAAGAGGTAAAGAATCTTTTGGCCCCATTCAAGTCCACTCCCTAATAGGAGTGATACAATGCTAATAGGGTTGTGAAGGTAATTAAGTTCTTGATTAGCATGTTGGGTGTATCTAAGCATAATGATGATATAGTTAGTCTTGATTTCATTAATCTTAAGATCATTGAGCTAGAGTACTTAATATATATGGTATAGTTTTGTTCAATCAATAGTGGTAGGGAAAATTAATATACTACAATGACATGAAACATAAACCAATAGGTGTCTTAAGATATATTAGTGGTAGGGAAAATTATAGTGGCCCTAACCCTAGTAGAGTAATAAGTTGAAGTAGTGTTAGAATTACTAATAAACTAAAAAACTTTATCCTAGGGTGGTGGGACAAATTACACAAGCCTTACAAAGCCTCTACCACTTCCTTGACATTTTTAACATTGTTCGAATTTGATAGGAGGGATTTATGTCACCTCCTCCTCATCTTAATTCTCATAGTGGATAGAATCATCCAATTTAGCATCAAGACATGAAGGTTTATCTTCATTATCTTAGAAATATCCTCCAAGGCTTTGTGCATATGCTCATGCCACACATTGAAGATGTGGAATTTATCTAAGTAGCAATATAGAAATCCTTAGCCTAACCTTCTACCCCTTCAATATCATTGTATAGAAGGTAGATACAAGTAACATTTGATAGCATGGAGGCACAACTTAGGGATTTCAAGTTGAATGTAAAAAAAATATTCTTCCCAACAAATGCTAGATGTCTAAGAGCAATTTAATGATTTCTTCCATTATCTGCCTAGTCTAGAATATAATTACCTTTTCTTTTGATATGTTTGAAGGAGATAGATTTAAACAAGTATTCACCAAGTTTCTAGGTTCCAATATATAATAGTTTCCAATAACCACAAGCTTCATCTATGCTTTTTCATATGATCAATGTTGATCTTGGAATCTCCTTCCACACTAAGGGATATCTTGTTTAGTTTCCAAGTCATCTTGAGGCCCTGGATATCATAGCCCTAAAATCTACCATATTAGTGTTCTTGACACCAAAATCATAAGCTTTAAGATAGGTAGAGGTTTTCCCTTATCATCTCTTAATAACATACTCCTCCTACTTCACTAGGATTACCCTTGGCTACCCATCAAAATTTCAAGCTTAATCCATCCCAATGTAGGTGTGGACGAAAGGGTGTGAATATCAACATGGGTATCTCCTTGTTTTAACCTTATTCAAAGCAACCTTGGCCAATTATGAGCCTAATCAGTGCCTCTTCTAGCATGATCATATATTCCTCTTTACCCCAACAATCACCAAGTTCCTAAATGCACCATATTTCTTTAAAATAGTCCAAAATTTGGGATGCATATTCACATTTAAGAATTACATGATGATTGTCCAGAGAAGTTTCCTTACTTAAATGCACATTGAAATTTTGAAATATATATTGCCCATTGTATCAATCATTATGGTAGTCCTAATAGCTCGCTTACATTTTGAAATTTGTACATGCATGTATACATTATTTGTATGTTTTTAATTTAAATTTATTTCAAGTGTAATTTCTTGAAACATATATATATATTCTTGATTTAATTTTAAATTTGTACTGAAGTTTGTATGTTTATATGTATATATATGCAAGTTCATATCTAGATTTTTATATATACATCATGAATCTAGATGATATTCACTTTGATGTTGAGGACTTTCTTAATGCACAAGATGATCCGGCCGCATCCCCACCCCCACCCCCACCCCCACCCCCAGCGCCAAATGCCCCACCTCTAGATGCCCCACCTACAGATGACCCGCCTCCACCTCCACCTCCACCCCCACCTGGAACTGACCAGGCTCGCTTGCGAGCCATAATAAATGAAAATGTGGATTCGATACAAGAAAAACTAAATTCCATTCGCAGTGAACAATTCATGCCACCTCGCGTAGTACGTTTTGCATCTTTGATGCAAAACATTGTAGATTCTGTGAGGTCTATTGACTCAGATTTTGATGGATTCCAGAAATGGAGAGAGGAGAGGCGCCAATTTTATGCTGATGGCCTCTCCTATAAGACTATTTTGGATCTTAAAATCACAAAAGCTCATTTAGCACAATATTTTAGACATCCCATTACAAATGAACCTATTCCTACAAATAAGAAAAGAATATCAATCAGGTGGTGTAGGCATGAAGGAATGTCTGCTAATTTTTGGGATAGATGGTGGATGGTGTTTGATTATCCACCTCATGCTAATTGTGAGGTTCCTTTATATTTTTTGAGAAAATTATATGTAGAGTTTGTTATGAATAAAAAACCCAACTACTTTGATTTTAGATCATTCTAGGGTGTTGGTGGTGGCATGCCACAACAGAGGTTGGGGGCACGGGTTGATCCCCAACGACCGGTGCCTATTCAACCTCTTATTGACCCTCCTGTTGCTGCCATTCCTTCGCCCTTCGAGCATCGTGCAGTGGTATCCACACTAGGCACATTGAGTGCACTCTCAGGTAGCCTACATGAGTAGACTTCTATGATGGTAGCTCGAGTTAGAGAGCATGGAGGAGTTGATGATGGAAGTGGTCCTAGTGCCACTCCACATGTGTTGATGCCTCATACATGTACGAGTTGCAATCAGTTGTGTTATGGACCTGATCAGGCAGTTGCACCCACTTCAGCTACACATGCATCATCTGATAATGTGGGCACTGAATCATTTGTTGATTATCTATTTGCTGAGGATCATCCCAGTGATCATTCAACACAGGTATATATAGGTTATGTACACATGTTGAATTTAAAACAATTTTTTAACCATGTGTTTTTAATCAACATATAGATGATCAATTAAATTGTAATATTTTAACAATCGAATTGTTTGGTTTGTTTGGTGTAGATGATGGCAACAGGGGTCACAATTGATCGAATTAATTTTTCATCGACACCTGTTCATCTCAGGCACCCATTTGGGGTACATTTTTAATGATTTGTAATTTTGTAAAATTCAGTCTTGAATGTGTGTACAATTAAATATTTATGAACTTATTTTTGAACTGGTTCAGGGTTCTTCCACATTGAATCCTCCATCTCAGGGTGTCTCGAGTGCTCCTCCATCATTGGGCATCTCACATGACACTCTTACAGTATGTACACATATTGTTTTAAAAAATTGTATATATATACTTAAATTTTTCTATTTTGATAGATACACACATTTAAATATTTATGAACTTATTTATGAACTGGTTCAGGGTTCTTCCACATTGAATCCTCCATCTCAGGGTGTCTCGAGCGCTCCTCCATCATTGGGCATCTCACATGACACTCTTACAGTATGTACACATATTGTTTTAAAAAACTGTATATATATACTTAAATTTTTCTATTTTGATATCAGTGTATCTAAAAATGTGCACATGTACTATTTAATATTTTATAAATATGTCTATGCAAGTTGACACAACTATGAGGATGGGCATTGTAGCACACTTGGATAATCCAAGTTTATATCAGGAGTCGACTGCATTTCAGGTTGTTGAAAAACGTATTTAATAACATGTACACTGTAAGTCAATTATATATATGTTTTAAAACCTGATTTGTACACACATGTGCTAACTTAAATATAAATGACATTGTAGGAGCTTGTTAGTGACACGTTTCATGAGCAACACACAGCACATGCAGAGCAGGAGGACAGAGGAGATGGGCAACCTGATACGGTATAATTTAAAATTTAGATTAGATTTAAATTGAACAATTAAAATATACGTTGTGAACTTAAAGTAAATTTCTTGATAGATATATATATATATGTTGACATGTACATTCAAATTTTTTTTTTCTTAAATTATAGCTCGATACATGTCATGGAGCTAAGCCTGTAGAGACAGGTCCTGGAATAGAGGATTCACAACAAGTTCCTCTTACGGTATAATAAGTTTTAAATATGATAGTTCTTATAAATTAAATTCAATTAAATCATTTTTAAAATCGTCAAGTATATCTAATTTCAACTTGAACTTTCTCTTGTATTAAATAGATTGATTCAGAGCATGGAGACACAGGTCCAAGTGCACCAGAGCATGCCTCTCAGCCTCACACGGTAATTTAATTTTATGATATAAATTATAAATTTAAAAATTGTCATTAAATTATCTATTTCCTTATCATCTTACATCTAATTTCATATAAATCTTTCTCTTTTGTAGAGTGATTCAGGTCATCTGAGTAGTTCGCATGGTGTGAAGAGGACTCTTGATGATAGAGATAGTATGTGATAGGTTATTTCAAACATAGGCTAGATGTATAATTTGACTATTTCATGGACTATTTGTTATATACTATTTGTCATGGACTTTATATATATATTGTTGAACACATGGACTTTATATATTTTTTTGAACATGGACCTGGACTTTATATATTTGACTATTTCATGGACTATTTGTTATATACTGTTTGTCATGGACTTTATATATATATTGTTGAACATGTGGACTTTATATATTTTTTGAACATGGACCTGGACTTTATATATATATTGTTGAACCTGGACTATATATTTTTACATGTCACACAATAAATGCAATCTTGTCGTAGTTCAAAATCATACACATGTCAAAGTAATAATCATGTAAAACCATCATGTTAGTTTAGGTGCATCCATATTTATATATATGTTATCCATGCATACATACATTGCATATACATCATAAACTATAAAAGCATAACATCACATACATATGTATATATAAGCATCCCTAAATTTAATCATAAATCAAACACTAATCTAGAACCATGTGCATGAAGGAAAAGAAATGTAAACATTTGAGATCAACCATAATAAGATATATAGATTGACATCAATAGAAATAATCAATTGTCATATATAAATCTACAAGTGTCAGAGTGTTGATCTAGATTTGCGCTTAATGAAGAAATTGCATTGAAAGAATTTATGTAGTGATGAGGTCCTAATAAAGTTCCTCCATTCATTCACGGTATGCATACTGAGGTCCTGGTCAAATTTTAAGCAATAAAATGGTAAGCAAATCAAAACAAAGCATTAAAAAGTGAGATAAGTTCATGAGGATCTCTTGCCTACTAGGAGGGATCAATCTCTCACATCTTCTCATCTAGAGATCAACTAAGTTATATTAAATGATCCTAGCATGGTTATAGTTATATTTATCCAAGTGCCTTGGTGCTTGAACATCTTGTGTTGATCATGTAATTTAAGATGTCTTAAGGGGTCCTAATTTACGATGTCTTAAGTGGACACAACTTCTTCACCAAATGGGTGGAGGAGTGCCTACAAGGATAATTGTTGCTAAAAAAACATGTGAACTATAACTTTGGAACTAGGCCTACAATTTATTAGTTGAGGTGGGAATTTCATTGTAGCATAAATGACACAAATTAGGAATGAAGTTAGTAGAAATCTTCCCCTTTGGTAGCCTACAAAAATTACCTATTTAGAGATCTACAATGATCTCAACTCCCCATAGTTATGAATCATTAGCCTTTCCAAAATCACATGTCTAATAATGACACCCATCTAGCATTTAAATGTATTGAGTCTTTGTTCCCAAATAGTTTGCACATCATAATCATGGCCTCTTTCATTTCACTAGGAAAACTTACAATTGTGTAATCCTCCACATTCCTTAACTTTTTAAATCCACATTAGGACTAGCCCAATCTTTTAACACTTCAATTACATTATACTCTTGAGACCATTACCTTGCAACTATAACATTGTACCTCAAAGTGGGTTCAAGTGAATTCAACATTTATTTGAAAACTACTTCTCTCACCATTATTATAGTCTAATTTTCTACATTATTGATATAGTCTACATTTATGGTACAATGCCTAAAAGTATCTAGCAAGATATCTAAAAAGTTAAACACATCAAATTTTCTATCCAGCCTATGTAAGTAGGATGCTCTAACCTACCAACATTTGTGACTACATCTCCTTTGTCCTCTAGCTAATCTATGAAGAAATATTATATTAAATAAAATCCCAAGGCCTTATGTGGGTATCATGGAGTGTCCTTGCAATCTAGTAACTTAGATTCCATTTATGCTTCTACACAAACTATTTATAGTTGAATAAACTCTCATCACTTTGGTTCTAGTTGACTTCTTATTTTGTTTCACAGTCTTCTCCACAATAAGATTCATATACATGTATTTGAGAAATAATCATGAGAAATCACTTGATTTGATAAGTTGATTAATAAACAACTTAATTTACAAGACAAAAGATTTCATCATAGATTTACTTCATTAATGCAAAGAAAATTGATGGGATATTCCAATATTTTACAAAATGAAACCTTAGTGTAACTTTAATTAGGATTTGTCAACTTTAATTTCAAATCTTAGTGTAACTACTAAAATGAGAACTTCCCTTAGTCCTTTTAATACGATCTTTAGTGTCCATTAGGACTCAAGGAAATCTTGTGCTTGACATGTTTCATCCTATGAACACAAACTCAGGATGTGAATCAAATTTTAAAATAAGTTTAGGTCTGCAGGAACTTATAAGATCTTAATACTTTACATTTTTAGACAAAAGGCCTTGGATCTCATCTATTTCTCCCCTCCACTTCCTAGCTATGGTCCCATATGGTTCTCCCACAATTTATATTCCTTTGTATCTTCCCTTCCCTCCACTTTGTGAAAGCTAGATTAACTTTAGGATATGATTTATCCCATCCCACTTCCTATCCTATTGTCTAGTTTTACATCATTTCCCCATAACATCGAAACACTCATTTCTTCCTAATTGTAGAAGCCTAACTGCTTTGAAGAAATCATTCCTTTCTTCAATTCATTTCATCCAATTCCCACTTGAAGTTTTGTAACATTTTTTGCAAAAGTTTGCCAAGTTCATATACCCTATCCCAAGTCAAATTTTTACAACTTCTTCAAAAGATTCCACCCACCCCAAGTACTCCCCTACATGACTTAGGACCACCATTAATGACTTTCAATGGACATGATATGATGTAATATTTCCTCCAAATTCCTCTTAACATCGGTGGACCCCTCAAAAATATGATGAGTTCAAAATAGAAATAAAGTGAGGAAAAGCACAAGTTAGCACAAAAAATGGGAGTTAAAATGGGTTAAAAATCAAGAAGAAAAGATAAAAATATGAGTTATTTCATGCATTAAAAACCACAAGGTCACCCATTTTAGGAATAAGGTCACCACTTTTACTAATTAAGGTCACTCAAGTAACCTAGAGACACTAGGGGCAACCCTAAGACACAAAGAGGTGACCCTAAGTAGGAAAAATGAAGGGGGCACTAGGTAAAAATGTGAGGTAGGGAAGGTCAATTTGGGGGTTGAAAAAGATGCTCAAGAGGGGGAAGAACACACAGGATATGCCACCAAGAGTGAAACTACTAGTAGGAGTGTAATTCACACCTACATGACTATGATTAGGACTTATTTATCATCATCAAATTGTCATGTAGGCTTGATGTGATTTTACTACTTATAGATACCAAATGTTAGGAGTTTCAAGCCACAAATACTAATTCCACATAACCTTAATGAGAGAAGCTATGCTAACTTTTTGAATGTCTTAAGGGGTCCTAATTTACGATGTCTTAAGGGGACGTCTTAAGTTCTCAAAATTTGGTGAAGTTGCCCAAGGCAACCAAATTGAACAATATAATAAATCAAATTTAAAGTAAATTCTAAGTAGAAAAACACGGACATTTAACAAATAAAATACATAAAATAATAATTTTGATAAATTTAATACTGTAGAGTATAAAATTGTGTACATACACATGTATACAAATTTCTGAACAAAATGTGTAATAATGTAATTGTGTATGTACATATATGCCAACTCAAAATAATGTAAATACAAAATGTCATTATATGCCATCTCAAGAAAATCCAAAACTTGAGGAGAATGTAGCAGGTCTTCATGCCACCTGATATAAAAATAATACAAGCAATTTATCAATATATCTGAATCAAAACATGTATTTTAATTTATATAAAACTATCTAGATATACACAATTTGTACCTGTATTTATGAGTGCCTCTCAAGTTTTTGTTTCAAAGTATTTGATGAATTTGTGATGATGGCCTGAGGATATAAAAGGATAAATTAAATCAATTTCAACTAATAATGCACAAGAAATATCAAAACATGTATTTAATACATATTTAAAACAACAATATAAATCTATTTAACTATATTTACCTGTATTTACTTATTCCATTGTACCATCTCCATCCTCTCTTTTTTCCAACGCATCCATGATTGTCTCATGGTCTTCCATAGAAATGTTCAATAACTCTTTATTTGTAGGTTTTCCGCGATACCTCTCCAGTTTTATATTTGTTGCCAACACCAAATGTGAGTAGTGTATAATCTTCTTATGTGTTTCATAATCTTCAAATGCAGGCAAACCATTCTTCCTTATTAGGTATTTCCGTAGCCAAGTGCCAACAACCACCACCGAACCTATTGGATAATGATAGGCATCATCAAAGAAATACTTAAAATTTGCTTAAGGGGATCAAAGAAGTTCTTAAAATATGCTTAAGGGGATGTCTTAAGGGGATCATCAAACCTGTTGGATAAGGAAAGCCATCATCATCTTCTTGAGGTGCTGTTAACTTATGTTTAGTCTCCACACAACGAGCCAACCAATATTCAGTTTCCTCTTCATTATTCTTTGGTGCAACAACAGCATACACATGTCCTGCAAAACAAATTTTGATTCAATAACTTGCACATGTCCATAAAATTTGACCAATCAACATACATGCATTCATATGTACACATAAATAAATAAAAGCACTACAAATTAGTAATCAAAGTGAAATAAAATGAAATGATTTGAATTAAATTACCTTCTTGTACAAGGTCTGAAACACGGTCATAATCGTCTGATACAAATAGTTGATCATTGTCTTCAATTGTTGTTTCACTTTGATTATGTGCTTGTGCAAGTGTCAATGGTCTTTGTTTCCACTCTTCAACCCATTCTGTATTCTCACATGCTTCCCAATCTCCTGAAATACAAAACTGACAAAAACATGCAAGCTCCCTTGTCCAGATAGTCCATGTACTTGCATTCGAACTCCTAAATGAATGCCATTTAGTAGATCCACTGATTGTTTGGCAATCAAGTCTAGGTAGAATATTTTCTTCTTCAACCAACCAAAAGAATCGACGAACTGTAGAGTACTCGCTTGATCCAGGTGTACATAATCTTGTATTGCACCAATCTACAATCCCACGTGCATCTTTAAATTTTACTGCATCCTCAAATTTTAATTGTTGTCTAGCAAGAATTCTTTTAACACATGCACCAGCTCCATCATGTTCTCCTTTACCATGTCCAGCTTCAAAAAAATTCCACATATGTTGGACATTATTCTCCTTGTGAACCCTACATAACCAATAGAACATTCGAGCATTCTTGAACTACCCCGTACAATTATCTGACCATATAAGATGTTCAGTCATCTGGATTCCTCTTTCTCTTAAATTTGTATAAAATATATTGAAACAATATTGAACAAACTCTGATGAGTGTAACCGGTTGTCACTCAAATAGAAATGATACTCCCTCAAAACTTTTCTATCATTCTCTGTGCTATCATCTGCATGTCTATAAACAATATGAACAAACATAGCAACTTGCGCTGAATTGTAATATTGTGATTGAATTTCCTCTTGCAGAGCTAAAGTATAGTTTTCTGCAAAATCAACCACTGATAGTATAGTACCAACTGAAAATATGTTTCTACATTCACGAAATTGTCCATCAAGCCATCGAGCTTGTTGAGAGTGCTTGACATATTTTGGTACAATTTTACTTTTAAATTCTGATATGAATGCATGCACACTAACCTTTTCTGTAATTAAATCACAACGCTTTCCAAATTTTCCATCTTTTAAAGAATATTCAACATTGTTAAATCTTTTAACATCCACTAATTGTTGTCTAAAATCATTTTCAACACTTTCATGCATACAAACTCTTAACAAAGAAAGATTGCCACAACTAGTGCATTGTCCAGAAATACATGAACTTAAATAAAAACCTTTTTCATTAGATCTTTCACAGAACAAACTTGATATAAACTCTTTTATTGCTTCAGTTGCCATATTAATATCACATTCCTGTATAATCATGTTACGATGTAAAGTACAACGTATATATTGAAACACATCATAATAATAACGAAATTGAACATGCGTTTTACAACAACAAGATATTCGTTCCTTATTAATCTTTACATACCATGGTTTGCATTTTTCAAAAGATCTTTGACTTATTTTAATATTACCAGGTAACACTAATTCATCACAAAATTTTCTATAAAATTTAGTTTGCGTTGTATCTAATAGGTGTTTTGGATGAGGATCGCGAACTTTGGACCCCACTCTTAATTTTAAAACATCTCTAGCATTAGACGATATCCTAGTATTATCATGCCAATATTTTTCGATCAAAGATCTGATTTCAACATTTAGTTTCATGTCAGATCTCGGGAGTCAACCACTAAAACTCCAACATTGGTTAATTGGATCATTTTCTATACTTTCTCTTCTTTTTGCCGCTCTTACCAATGTTTTAGGATGTATTTTTAGAATTCCACTAATATTGCTTACCATTCTTCTATTCAAAGTTGTTTTATTCACTATAGCAGTTGTTATAGCTCGTCTTGCTGCATTTTTATCTTTGGATCGACTATTACTTCCAATAGACTCAATGGCACTAGCAACAGTAGACATAGCATGTTCTAGTGATTGATCTTTTTTTCTTGGTTTAACAAAAATGCCTAACATTTTCATTAATTTTCTCATTTTCCACATTCTCATTAATTGCATCATTAGTTGACATTGAAATGATAGTTTTTTACGATAAAAAAATTCCTTATATAATCTATTGGCATGTGTTCTTATTTGTCTCCAAGAAATTTTACCAGGAAGATTATCCAAAACATCTCTTTCAATTTTGAAAAAATATTTCTCATTTTCAACATCACTTCCTAGATTTTCATTTTCATTTTCAACTTCAAAACGATTTTCATTTTCAACAACAAAACGGTTTTCATTTTCATTTTCAACAAAAGGATTTTTGTTTTCATTTTCAACAACAAAATGGTTTTCATTTTCATTTTCAACAAAAGGATTTTCGTTTTCATTTTCAACAACAAAATGGTTTTCATTTTCATTTTCAACAAAAGGATTTTCGTTTTCATTTTCAACAACAAAACGGTTTTCATTTTCATTTTCAACAACAAAACGGTTTTCATTTTCATTTTCAACAACAAAAGGATTTTAATTTTCATTTTCAACAAAAGGATTTTCATTTTCATTTTCAACTACAATTTGTTTCAAATTTTGATCTCTATGAATATTATCAATCTCAACATTGTTATATCCAGCTTGTTTTAAATCTCCTATCAACACTATTTCCATTTCATTCAAAAGTGGATTTGAAGAAGTACCTGGATTTGTGCCCATTGAAACATTCTCCATAGCATTAATAGAGGGATTTGAAGACATACCAGGAGTAGTTTGCATAATCGTATTAGTTTCCACATTCACCTCTTGCAAACTTGCATCATCTATATCCATGGTCTCCTCAATGTTTTTATCTTCAATAGTTGTGGAATTGGATGCTTCAGCATTGTTCATTGATTGAATCTTTACTCTTCTATCTCTTTTCCTTTTTGCCTCCTTCACTCTCTTTGCTTCAATTTCTTCAGGGATTAATAGCTTCCCATCTTTCCTCTTATTACGACTTTGTGATCCCATGATTAAAAAAATTATGAAGCATGTAATGTCAAAAACTTGAATGTGTTTCAAATCCTTCAAACAAGTACCAATTCAACAAAATTCCACTCAAATAATGTCTCCATGATGGCTTCTATCAAAATACCAACAATACTTCAAGTTGATGGACCTGCAAAAGAAAGAAATATGCCAAAGAATGCTGCAAGAGTCGCTGTCGGCCGTACTGTAGGGCAAGTTGCAGAAATGACAGTCATAGTACAGTCTTATTAAAAAAATGGGCAAATAAAAAACGGGATCCCATTATATAAAACGGGATCCCGTTTACTACGCGATCCCATTTATTAAATGGGATCCCGTTTTATTCACGACCGATGGAGTAGTAAACGGGATCCCGTTTTATAAACGGGATCGCGTTCTATAAACGGGATCCCGTTATTCAAAATTTGAATTTTAGGCTCGGGTTTTGCTTTGTAACCCGCTTCGAAAAATGCTTTGGGGACCCGACCCTGACCTCTGGTCCTAGTTTGACCTGCACCTTGAAGGCCCTATCAATGTTACAACAAAATAGTGACTTTGGGCATATATTTAAAGGTCTATTTTGCAGAATATTTTGATGAAATTAAAACCCATTATAGAGGAGACAATGTAGATTCTAAATATGTAATTTTTTTTACAATTAAATTTTTTTTTTAATTTTTTAATCAATTTATGATGAAATAGGTTCATAACCTTGAATTATCAGAGTTTTTTAATATTTTAATAACTTTTTATTAAAATATTTTTTTGTAAAAAAAATTGTATGAAAACGTACTTTAGACAATTCTTTTCAATTTAAAAAAAAAAATTTCAAAAAATGTTAAGTTTAGGTCATCTTATGCGTGACGTACACGATGATTTTTTAAAAGCCAAAAAATGACCAATAAAAAATTAATAAAAAAAAAATTATTCAATAAAAAATTACAAATAAATATGGAAAACGTGCTTCAGTGAGTTACAAAGCTTTTCCCAAAAGGATTTTGAAAAATATGATTATTTAGGTCAAAATATGGATGACGTACACATACATGGTATAGTAAAAAAAAGTGACTTTTAAACAGTGGTTTTTAGAAACGCCTATTCAAAATCAATTTCTAGCATCTGGGTATTGAAAAAAATTACATATTTGGAAACTAGACTCGGAGTACTACATTTAATATTTAGTGACTTTTTCCAATATTCCACCTTTAAGTGCTTCAAATTTTTAGGTCAAATGTGACAAATTCTGAAAATCAGGAAAAACACTTCCACTTTTTGGTCAAAAAGTGGACACAACTTCTTGCACACACCCTTCACCATTCTCAATTGGCTAGCTAAGGATAGTTATTTTCCTTTCCATGAAAGAATTTGTTTTGATGGAAATGTGAATATGTTTCCAAATATCCTTCCTAATTGGAACATAAAACAAAGGAATGCCTAGATACTTTCTTGGTAAAGCTTCAATCTTGAACTTGAGAACATAAAAAATGCATCTTTGAACAATAATATTTGTAAAAAAAAGGAATACCTTAGATTTTAAAGCATTGATGGTCTAGCCTGATGCTTCGTAATACTAATATATTATGTTTCTTATGGACTTAGCCTCTGCTAAAGTTGCTTGACCAAACAACATTGTATCATCTACAAAGAATGAGTGTGTAAAGGGTTCTTAGAGCAAAACGAGATGTATGCCTCTCTAGTTGTTCCTCTAATTTTCTGCCTTGATTGCTCAACTAAATGCTTCAACCATGAGAATAAAGAGATATGGGGATAGTGGATCCCCTTGTCTTAGTCCTTTCTTGGAGAAAAAGGTTTCAATGACAATGTCATTTACTAGAACTGAGAATTTAACCCCTGAGATGCATGATAGGATCCATTTGCACCAATATTTAAAGAAGCCAAATTTTGTGAGGATCTGAATAAGGAACTCCCATTTAACTTTATCATACACTTTAGCCATGTCTAATTTTATAACCTTTGAAGGAATTTTGAGTTCATATATTGAATGGAGGATTTCATGTGTGACAATTGCTCCCTCTGGCATCTCTCACTCAAGCACAAATCTGCCTTACTCTTCTAAGATGATGTTTGGAATAATGGTTTCTATTCTAGATGCCATATATTTAGACATAATCTTATATACTGAATTACAAAGAGAAATCGACCTGAAATCCTCAAAGGATGAAGGACTTTTTATTTTAGGAATTAGAGCTATGAGGGAAGTATTTAATTCCTTCAAGATGTTCTTATGTTTTCTAGCTTCTTCTACCACCAAGAGCACATCTCTAACCACAAAGCTCCAACATTTCTAAAAGAAACTACTTCTAAAACCATCAAGTCCAAGTGCTTTATCATCAAACATAGAGAAAAGTGCAACTTGAATCTCCTCTAATGTAAATTCTTTCATAAAGTTCTCATTTTGTTCATTTGAAACCAATTTGGGAATATTAACAACTACTATTGGTCATTGGGCTAGTAAATTACTATCTTCACTAGCTAGTAGATCCTTGAAAATTTTTACCACCTCCTTTCAAATGTCTATCTAATTGGAAGTGACTTCACCATGCTCCTTTTTTATGCCGTGAATGAAATTAGTCGCCCTTCTAATTTTGTAAAGATATGAAAACTAATTATGTTTCTATCTCCTTTTAGCCATGTTTCTCTATATTTTTGTCTCCAATATATTTATTCTCTCAATAACATTTCCTATAGCTCCTCATTTATCATTTCTCCTCACTATAACATTTAGCATTCATACCATTTCTAATTATATGATTAGAGAGATTTGTTAGCTTCATTTGAATTATCTCCTCTTTGAAGATGCTTTCGAAATGATGATGCTTCCAAATTTTGATTTGAGCTTTGATATATTTAAGTTTTTGAACCAATTAAAACATCCACAAGCTGTGAATGAATGGATATGTTTCCCACCATATTTGTAGTTGTGGCATGAAGCCTGGATCCATGAACCACATCTATTCAAATTTTAAAAAATTGATTCTTTTGCTAGTATCCTCCAAGAATTCTAAACATATTGGATAATGACCAGATCTTGCAATGGGTAATATGCTACTTATGAAAGTTTTATTCTCAGAAAGCCATGAGATATGAGAAATCTATCTATCCTTTATGTAATGTGGCAAAAATCTTTCCTTCTACTGGTCCATGTAAATTTCCCATTCTTTGGACTACAATCATACAAATTGTTGAAAAAGATGAAGTCCCTAAAATCTTCCATGGCTCTTGTAGGATGTGTAATCCCTCCCAATTTTCTTCTTCCTCTATGATGGCATTGAAATCCTCCTTTGATCACCCTTTCATCTTTTAGAGGGATCAAGAGTGTGTTAATACCCTTCCAAAGTTTGCATTTTTGAATAGTTCTATTTGGGCCATACACACAAATGACCCATAGGTCCCTAGAAAAGAGATATTTGGGGAACTTACCTAGTAGCCTATTTTCCCCAGTTGCAATAGTCTCCCTCTTAGGGAGATGTTTCTTCCACAAAATGGCTAGCCCTCCAGAAGCCCCACTAGTCAGAACCGTAACAAAATCACAACTTCCCCAACTTTGGAAAATCTATTCACCTTGCTCTTTGGATAGTTTTGTTTCTTTTAATAAAATAATGTCCACTTTTCCTCATCTATTTAATGTTGAAGAGGCATATTTTGTTAGGGGGGTTGATGCCCCCTTACATTCCACAAGAGGACCTTTATTGTACCCGTAGAGAGTTTTCCACTCTCCTCTTTCTTAAAGTTTTCTCAATTGTGGATTGTATGCCAACCACAATCTCCTCTTGTCTTATTAGTCCTTGTTCTTTGGCTCCTTCTAATTCTCCCTAGTTTCTTGATCTTCGTTTTGTCTTCTAAATTTGTCTATAAAATTATAGTCTTTGAGTATCTCCTAGTTCCATTTGCTCCTATAGAACTTCCTTTGCTATATCATCACAAATCTCATTTTTGACTTTTGTAATGATGACTTCTAATAATGAGTTCAAAGATTTTTTAGCTTTTCAACCTCGTCAGCATCGATTTCTATTGCATTATCACTTTGCATTCCAAGATCTTCATCTCAGAAAGCGGTCAAGATTAATACTTGGAGTCCTCTTGATCTGAAATGGTCTTGATCTTCCCCAACCAATTGAGCCCCCATCTCAAGGTCTATTTGTGTATGAATCCTTGGATTGAGCTCTGTTCTATTAGTAATTTACTATAAGCAGTACCAACCCCTTTTGGGCTCTATTCTTGGAATGTGTGTCTTTCCATTTCCCTTACCAAGAGTCAAATTTTGACTGTTTGCCTCCCTTCTCTCTTCTAATATTTGATTGTTACATTTTATGTGCCCATATCCCTTACAGACCATGCATCTGAACTCAAGGTCCTCATAGGAAATTTATTGCTCCCATGTACCCTCAAAGGTTTGAAGTTTGATTGTCTCTAGGAAACCCCACTTGATTTTGAATAATATACACATTTTGATGTTCCCTTTAGAATTCTGACCTATGTTTTCCTCAATGCCTTGGCATTTTCCAATAGAGTTTCCTATTAGTCTCAAGATGTTTTCATCCCTATATTCCAAAGGCAAATTTTTAATTTTTATCCAAAAGGGGCAAAAGAAATTTCAGCTTTGTCTGCGTTGAAGTTTGGTTGCCACGGTTGATAATATAGTCTTGCACCCTTAAAAAACCAAGCATTTTTGGATTTTTGGGAAAATAACTACAAAGAACCCTTCATCTAATTCAACCAACTCTTCTATGCTAGGCTAGTTTTGCACAATCCATTCATACAAAGCAATTTTGGATATATGGTTTTTCTAGAACTTATCGATTATGGCAATCTCCTTGAGTTTTTCCATCCTTCCTTCAAGAATTGCATCTGGTATTTGAGCATAGATCTCCTCCTCCTAGTGCTGAGCCTGGGATTTCTTAGAAAACTATTTAATATGATACTTTTGAATGTTCTCCCTTCTATAGTTCATCCCATTTTACTCTTTGTGTATCTCAATTTGGGATCTAGTTTCCTTCCTCAGGAAAGTATTGTACTCCTTTTGAAATTGGTTGCTTCATATCTCCCCTTTGATTGCCCTATTTTGACAATGCGCTCTTCATGTCACTTCTTTGCATGGACTGCTTTATCTATTGGTGATATTTTTCGAAAGTGGGCTAACCTACTCAAGTGATGAAGGTTAGTTTGTTCTGGGAGGGCCTTGCTTTCTTTCCACTTGTTCATTGTGTTGCCTCCATAAGAAAACCCATGTCGCCTACCCCCATGACTCTCTCCTTGCCAACTGAGCCTACTATTGTCAAAATGCCCGTTCTTGATATGTCCATATTCCCTCATATGAGGAAATGACCTATTTGTTCTTTGTTTTGAGTATATTGGAAGTTTATCATCATGTAGAGATTTCTTATGCCTCCCCCTTCTTGCCTCGCATTAGAGATTTTCTATCCTATAAGTATTTCTCCCCTTCCTATGCCATGGCACCACCATTCTTGAGGAATTCACAAGGAGATAAAGTGTAATCAAAACCATGTATATATTAATGCATCTCTACTTATTTACAAGAACATTTAGCTAAGGAATCAAAAATGTTCGATAAAATGAATTGCCTTAGTATTGTTTGTACAATTTGTCTAATTCATTGATATCATATTATCGTATATTCTTAGGAGAGAAAAATAAAATGAATTGCTTTCCTTGACCTTGTTTGGATTATCAAATGATTTTTCTATTTGGGAATATCATTATATTATCCAATCTTTTGAAGGAAATGAAGTAGTACATAGATATATCAACTAGCAGTTGCATAGAATTTATGTGCAATGGAATAGCCGATAGGGTGTATCTATATCTCCTCTGTAACCGTAATATTAAGAAAGAACATATTTGTAATTGTATATGATTAGGGTGTATCAATTTGTAATCATAAATCTGAAATGCGGCCTTCGACATTGGGAAATAACTTGTAGAAATATTGAGAAACAAATTGACCAAGAAGTTGTTGGCATGGCTTCTAGTGCCCTTTTTAATGTGTTTATTGCATTAAGTTGGATACCAGCTTAAAAAAAAATGAAATTATAGGTGGTAAGCAGTAGCCCCTCTTTAAAAAAAATATGCATTGTTTTTACTCAAGATTAAAACAATACAAAATTAAAAATTAAAAAAAAATGTGATTACATTCCATTAATATAAATTTGTAAAATTTTTAAATATAAAGATAAATCCATAAAATTATAAAATATATATTTTCCGGTAAGTGAGGGATTTTTAGGCTGGCCCACTCTAGTGGAGGTCACAAGGGGGACCTCCTCCCCATCGACATATTCAACTTAGTGCTTAGAAGCCACGTATTCAACTCAATTCCACTTGAGAGCCACGATGTTACTTGGGGGATTCAAACTTGGATCTCCATTTTGAAAACATTATGGCCTTGCCATTTAAGCACAACCCCTTTCACAAAAATAAATAAATAATAGTAAATATATTAAATTTTATATATTAAATATATTAATAATGAAAGATCTAAATTAAATATTTTTAAATATTAAAATTTTATGCATTAAAAATAAAATACTAATAGACTCTTCTTAAAACATTTCTCCTCTTAATAAGTTACCTACAAGCTCCTTAATATTTTTGTGTGATTGTATTTGATATTCATACAAACGTTTGTTCATAAATGAGTTTTGGGCTTGTTTTAATATGGAGGATTTCATTTCTTATTAATTTAACTTCAACATGAGCTCAATTTTATAACCCATGTCTTTTTATTAAACATGTCATTTTATTAAACATGAGCTTCTTTTGGCATTCAGGCTATGCTCTAATTTATTCACCTTTTGAAATAATGTTTAAATATTTATTCACCTTTTGAATTTATTAATCTTCACCCCAATAATATAAAGCTTACAACCATTAGAAGGTTATCCTAATTTATCCTATCTCTAACACCTTATTACTTATCCTTTTAATCCATTTCATTAATAATTATCATTTTATTATATTGATTCTAATCATACACTTTATAAATTTTAATATTACATTCTATTAACTATAAATAAACTATTATAATGATAATAACATGTTATTACCAATTATATTTACCCTTTATTAATAAATTGTTCTCATAATTATTAATAACTTTAATTTTATATTATTTATTAAATTCTCATAATTATCAATAGCTTCAATATTATATTATGTATTAAATCTAATTAAAAAACATACTAATTAAAAATAATAATTTATTTCAAACCTATTAAAAAGTGGCTTAAATTGTGTAAATGTCAATTTAGCATCAATCTATATAGCTGTAAAGTTGTAAATAAAAAGCATGTTTTGGTTCAAATGTCAAAGAGTATTAACATGTCAATATTTTTAAAACAATTTTTTTTAACTTATTAAAAAATAGCACATACTGATAGTAAACTCTTAAAAATTACTCTGTCACTTAAAAATCTTTTACAACCATTTAGGGCATCCCATAACCTCCCTCAAAATTTACAGACTTTTTTTAACGCCAAGAAAAGAATAATTTAATGTCTATAAAATGTTACCGAAATACACTTCCCCAGGGCCCACACATTTACATATTTAATCCTATACACAAGGGGAGAGAGAGGAGATAGAGAAAAATTCTCTAGCTAAGAAGATAAAACTAACACTGGCTAAGGAGTTCAGGTAAACTTAGGCTAACTAGATGGCTCAACATTAAAGGGTACCACCTCTTTCCCCTTATCCAAAGGGTTTTATGCTACATTTCTTTTTTTTTAAAGGCACCTGGTAAACTTTTTAATGTGACTGGTGACACCGGTGCGACACGCCCTCCAGCTCCACACCAACGCTTTTGCCCAGAGCAATGAACCAGTGAGGCCACAACATGGGGGACCTCATCCCCTAGCAAGAACACTTCAAACCTGTGAGCTCGTTGGCCCAGTGAAGGCGTAAAGCTTGTGAGCTCGTTGGCCTAGCAGGGGTTTGAACTCTAGTGGCTGCCACTACAACCGAGTGACTTAACCACCGAACCACGCCCTTATCGGTGGGTTTCATGCTACATTAACCAATTTCTTAATAATTTATTTTATAATGTTTCCTAGAGTCTTAGCATGAGCTCCACTATTTCTAGGGTTTTGATTATTTGTATAGTACCCTATAGTGGTCCACCCTTCCTCTTTTTTTGAATGGGAGCCTTAGATGATCAAGAAGAAGGCTTGTTGTGTAGGAAAACCAAGGGATGTAATCCTTAATCATATGATCAGAGGATTACATCTCAAGAAAGTGTTAGGAAGATTAAGGTAAAGGGCACACTAGGTATGATGCATCTAACAAATTTGAATATCTGCAATTTCTTTTAAATATTTCAAGAGGTCAACCTCATCACAGACTCATTTTTGGGGATGAGATGATAAGAACTAGTCTAGATCGATACAAACCACTTTACCAAGAAAACCAGTAATAGTCATAAAAATTTCCAATGTTGCAAAGGCAAACTTAGGACCTAGACAAGGACATGAAGATCCCTTTTATTACAGACATCAAATTCTCGAGTCCAGGGTTGGAAAACCAAAAGGGAGGCATGGACAAACTAGGGGCCATGTTTAAGAATGGCCTTTGCATGGCTAGCTTCAATGAAGTCAAACAAAAAAACCAATGGTGAGGTTTTAGATAGCATCAAGGAAAACCCCATGTGAGGCCCAAGCCTTGTTGGCCCAGCCTGTTAGCATGGTTCTAGGGGGAACCCTTCCAACAAAGTATCATATTAAAGTAAAATGTTCTAGCCATTTATAGGCACTATCAAACTTTGACATGGGAAACACCAGATTATAAGGGAACTCAAAGTGCATACCTTGTGGAACACCTCGGGAACAAATTTCTTGGGTCACTTGTTCAGTTGAGCCATCCTTGAAAGCTGTCAAACCATCAACACCAATAGAAACAGTTGGGCTGATAAAGGTTGAGGCCATTAAGAAGGGTAAGGGGAAGCCCTTAGGCATGGAAATATAAAATCCCCCACAATATGATAGCATATGATAGCAACATAGTTGTAGACTTGGTTAAAAGCTTAAAAGTGTCAAACTATGTGTTAAATCTTGTTTAAAATTACATAAGTAGTGTTATGTAAGCTTGATGAGCTACTAACAAGTACTATGGTAGTCATAATCCTTAATTGAATAGTTGCATATATAACCAATTTGGAGTATGGAAAAACATAGTTATAAGGATGGGTGTATATGACTGGTCAGTTAAGTTGCACAACCATTCTAGTTATCTAAATTAAATGTTTAAAAGTGTGATTTCAATAGAAAATCATTAAGCTGGATTATTTTGTGTTGAGGCAAAATGAGATAGAAGTGTATGGACATATAACCCATATATCCACAGTGGAATATGATATTATATTTAAATGTTTTGGTCAAAGTAATGCAATTGTTGCTTGTATTGTCGGTTCATAGTATCTAATAGGCTTGCATGTCAGTCAATTGTCATACTTAGCTAGATAGTATCTAGGGTTGCATGGTCAATTGCATGTAATAGAGTCAATACTTTACACTTGGTTCTTGGATGGCATGGTATACTTTGTAAATTCCTTTATATACCATCTTTGTGAAAGGTAGGGCCACTTCCAGTAGGAAGGTGTGCAGGGGACTATTGGTCTGTGGTTGGAGGCAAAGTACCTAGATGATGCTCTCCCTGCATACAGTAGGATAGAACACCATGAAGTTTGAACTCAGAGACACACTTGTTTATGAATACTAAGACATTAAAAATGTAATTTGAATAATTATATATAAAATTGTATCATAGTATACTAATATTGATGTATTTGTGGAAACTTAATGAATTCATTGTAACAATATCTAGTGAAAGAATCTCGATTTACTATAAATTAGATTAATTGTTTTCTATTTCCATTTAATGGTTGTAAAATGGTTTTTTATGATGAGTTGAAAAAACTAATTAGTACTTTACATTGATGTACTTGTGTAATCTTTGTGTACTAGATGTATTAGTCATAATCATTGCATTGACTACTATAAGAAAGAAAGATGATCATTGTCAAGATAGGTTTGATTGCTTTATCATTTCAAAATAGTGTTGTTTAATGGATTTAAGTAATGAATTAATATGGCTAAACCTTTTTTTTCAAATTTAAAATTTTGGTTGTATAATGGTTTTAGAACTTTAGTTTGTTTCATAAATAAACATTTTTGTTCATTTCTTTTATATTCTATATATACATTATAATATTTAAACTTAGATTATAACATTAGAAAATCCATTGTCATACTAAATTAATTATGAGAGATTAAATCTATCCAATTTTATAAAATAGAGAAAAGTGGCATTAAATTTTCAAATAATTTTAACATATATAAATATAGAATAATATTTATTTTCTTCTCCTCAACCTAAATACAAAGGAATTACCCTTCATGACCAAATTCATGGACATATGTATCTGTGCATATGTAGTTTCTTTACTAATTTATGCATATGTACTTTAATGTTTCCAAATAATTTTGACATATATAAAATACAAAATAATATTTGTTAAATGTTTATGTGAATCCTCAATGAAAATGTTTATTTGAATCGTTTAAAACTATATGATATATTATAATGTAGCTTCATGCCAGGGTTGGTTGATCTCCGTACTAACACTGCGTACTATTTGGACTGATGTCACTTGCATATAGACATTTTTTCATTCTAAAATTTTTGCAGTGTCATGGATTTTGTTATTCGTTATGATGGGTGGGGCAATAGCAAGATTTACTATTTGGTTATGCTGGTGTTTTCAAATTTCATCTCATAATATCATATATTCTCTCTTGGTGTTTATGATGATATATACACATGTTTTTATACTGTAAAGAAAAAAATCAATTCATATTTAAATTTTTGTATTTTAGAACCTAGCAAAATGTCATTTGATATTTCCTCAACTTGGAGCTCTTACCTCAAGAGTACATATTTTAAAGAAGTCATTACGCTATACCAATTTGTGAATATGCCTTTAAAGACTTCACAAGATCTTAGCACCGTCAAATTCCAGGCCTGTTGGTGAATGGAATCGAACATCCCTTTAGAGAGTCACACAACCAAACTTCAAAAAATTACTACTAAAAGTATTTTCCATAGAAAAAAAATCTGGTAAAAAACTTAACAAGAAACTAAACAAGAGAATTTTGAAGACAAGATATGGCATATAGATCAGCACTTTTAGCTTCTGGTCCTTACGGTCGGCAGCCCTTTGGTGTAAATGGTGGTCGTGCCTTCAGGAACATTCACTCTTACAATCCTAGGAGAAAGGTCAGATTTTCATAGGAGATAAAGTTTTTGGGAGGTAGCCACGAAAAAGAAAAGGTCTTCCAAAAGAGCCAAGGCAGCTATAGGAATTTTCCTCCAAGCTCTTGTGGCTAGGGGCTATCCATAGGCCCAACAAAAAAGTTTCTTAACACCTCTATAAGACCTCTGAAGTCGCAACAAGAAGCCTTCAATGATTATTAGAAAGGGTCTCAGTTAAAGGTTCAGAGGAGTAACTCACGCCTTCAAAGGAGGGATCCCTTTCATTCCAGAAGGAAGCCCAATAAAAAGAAGATCTATGACAAGAGATTATCACACCCCCCTTCAGAAGAGGTCAAAAGCGTGGGCCATCATTTAAAGTTTAAATATACTTGGGTTCCAAAAGTTAAGGAAGTAACTAGGCAAAAAGAGTTTAATGAGGTCAAGCTAGACCAGGTAGAAAAGAGGGTGCTAGATGAAGCTGCCAGGCTACGCGAGACGACCCTCATAGGTAAGGTCTCATCCCCCCACTTTGATACTGATGATTTAAAGGAATGGTGTCAAAAATCTTGGCCCTCAGCTGAGAAGTTCTGTGAGCTAGGTAACAGTTTTTTCTGTTTCTTTTTCACTACGAAAGAAGAAAGAGACAATATCCTAAAGGTAAAATTGTGGAAGTTTGGTCAAACAGCTATTTTATGTCAGGCATGGAAACCAAACTTCCATGTGGGAAAAGAAAAAATCACACTAGTTCCGTTTTGGATACAACTGCCCTGGCTACCGCTTGAATACATAGATCCAGAAATTGTGAGGTGGATAGGAAACTCCTTGGGAGTTTGCCATGAGATTGATATCCCAGACCTAAGCATCAGGGAGTCAACAGTTAGATTCTAGATTTATGCAGAGGCAAAGGCCCTACTACCCAAGAGAGTTAAAATTACGAGTCAGGGCTTCTGGCTTCAAGAGCTTTGGCTAGAGGACGACATGCTCCCAGAGGACATAACAAGATGTCTCGAATTCCTGTGTAAGAGTTCAAAGATTGTCATAGTGGAAGACAACCCCCCCTTACAAGCCTCAGAGAATCAAGAGCAAGATCAAGAGCTTCAAGATCTTCCCCTCGAAGACACTTCGCTGCATTTTGATGCAATGCGGGAAATAGAGGACGTTGCCATAGAAAAGGACCCTGGGGCAAGAAACGATACTTCTATCAATCTATAGGTCTTGTTATCTTCCCCGTTAGCCAGCTTTAAAGATAAGGGGGTCGGTGATCTAGATGATGAAGGTGATTGGCAGGTTTTGGTGGATGAAGGTATGGCAGGATTGTTAGGTTGTGACAAACTTCTATACCAAGTGGACGAGATCTCGCATATCCAGGAGGATGACATAAAAATAGCTGGATTACATAAAATAGAAGACGATTTCAAGTGGGAAGACCACTAGATGTCCCAAAACGATACCTCAGCCATGGCTGGATTACTGAGGGATATTGAAATACCAGCAAAGCAAACTAGTGAGGCTGGCTCCCCTAGCTTTACAAATGATTTAATCCAAGACAATGAGACTCTTAAAGATCTACTACATCAAGTAGTCCATAAGGTTGCTAATAATGTGATAGAAGAAATAGCTGATGAGGTGATGTTGGAAGAGGATCACATCTTTGATAAGCCTCCACTGGGTATTTCTCAATCAGAAATGACGAGCCCCCTGAAAAAGTATTTTGCATCTCCCACTAGGAAAAGTGCAAGGCAAAAAAAATCAAGGAAGTCCAAAGGAAAGGAGGAAGCTTGCAATGTAGTGCCCGCTTATAGTCCAATTAAGAGGAGAGTTCATGGCTCTCCTCAAAAGCCATGAGAGTCCTTACTTGGAATGTTAGGGGCTTAGACGCCCCTAACAAGAGACGCCTCATCAAGTACCATATTGATGAGGATAAAAGCGACATTATACTACTTCAGGAAACCAAGTTCTCTGCAGAAATGAACAGGTCTTTAATAACTGGTTTGGATGGCAGTTTTCCACAGTAGACGTAGTTGGAACATTAGGTGGATTGGCGATAGGATGGAAATCACATATCCACCCCATCAAAGTGCTAGAAAGGAATAGTAATTTCCTAATTGGCAGATTTCTACAAGTTATGCTAGGGTGTGATCTATGGTTGATCAACGTCTACTCTCCTACCGATTTAGGTCTAAAGAGACAGATGTGGGAGGATCTTTCCTTTTGGCTCAATGTTATTAAGAGGGAGAAATTCATTCTAGGAGGAGATTTTAATGCAATCCTCGATGATTCAGAAAAAAAAGGAGGAACCTCTCATCCTTTAAGATCTCAACAGGACTTCAGAAAGTTCATAAATCAAAATGGCTTTTAAGATTGTGCTCCAAAAAATGGAAAATTTACTTGGACAAATAGGTGAAAAGATTTCTATAAGATAGCAGAGAGGCTTGATAGATTTCTTGTCTCTCCAGAGTGCATGTGTCTTAATACCACCTTTGAATCAGAGATTCTACCCCTGGGTGGATTGGATCATTTTCCCGTCAGACTTCGAATTGGAATGGACTCTCGGCCTAGCCGGAAAAATTTTAGATTCCAGTCAATGTGGTTCAATGACCCCTCCATCATCCAAAATGTCAATGAATGGTGGAAGAAAGCTCCTTTTGTTAAGGGGTCTCGCATGTTCCAGTTAGTCTAGAAGCTTAAATTCATAAGGCAAAAGATCCTACATTGGAATAGCTCACACTTTAAAAACATTTTTTCTCAAAAAGCTAAGATTCTTCAGGACCTGAGACAGCTAGAGGAGAAAATTATAAGTGAAGGTATGGATGGCACTTCTTTTTAGCTAGAGAAGAGTCTAAAGCTTCAGCTGGAGGAGATTTTTAGTTGGGAAGAAATATATTGGAGACAAAGGTCAAGGGAATTATGGCTTAAACAAGGGGATAAAAACATGTCTTTCTTCCATATGGCTGCTAAAATATGTAGGGTTTCCAATTCCATTAATTCAATACTTTCAAAAGATGGGAGAGTCATCATAGATTTGGAGGAGATCAAATTAGAAGCCAAAGATTTTTTTAGTGACCTAGTTTCCAGAAAGATAGCTCCAAAAGGAGATGGAATCCCCCCACTTGACTTCGTCCCTAAGCTTGTCTCTGATTTCCACAATGCGGACTTAATGAGGGAATTCTCTATGGAAGAGGTAAAGATAGCAGTCTTCTCCATGCCAGGTGAGAAAGTGTCTGGACCAGATGGGTGGATAGGTATTTTTTTCCAAAAATGTTGGGATACGGTCAGTAGAGACATTTTCTTAGTGGTTGAGGAATCCAGGAAGTTCAAAAATGTGCTTAAAGAGTTGAAAATTACTAATCTGATGTTGATCCCTAAAACAAAAGCCCCGCAAAGTTTTGATGATTTCAGGCCCATCTCCCTCTGTAATTTTGTTTACAAAATTATTTCTAAAGCAGTGGCATTGAGACTAGCTAAATTATTGCCGAGTCTAATTTATGAGGAGCAAGGGGGATTCATCCTAGGCAAAGAAACACCTGAGGGTGTAATTCTCATGAAATCCTTCACTCAGTCAACATAGAGAAATAGGAGGCTATGTTGGTAAAATTGGACATGTCAAAGGCATATGACAGGGTGGAGTGGCAGTTCCTATTAGCAATGATGGATAAATTGGGCTTTTCCAAAGAGTTTTACAAATGGATTTCCTCATGCTTCTCTGATTACAAGATGTCAGTTATTGTTAATGGTAGAGACACAGAGACCTTTAATCCCACAAGAGGATTGAGGCAAGGGGATCCAATATCTCCCTACCTCTTCATCATCATGTCAGAAGCCCTTACTTGGGCCATCAAGGAAGCCAAGAGTAAATTTCAATGGCAAGGTTTAAGAATTAAAGGCATGCAAGACTCCTTTACGCATGCCCTCTTTGCAGATGACACCCTCTTATTTGGGAAAGCTTCTTTGTCCGAGGCAATATCTATTAGGAATACAATGGAGAATTATTGTTTAGTTTCTGGGCAGGTTGTTAATGGATCTAAGTCAGTGGTTTATCTTTTTAATGCGTCTCAGGCCATCCAAGAGGATATCAGCAAAGTCTTTAACTTCAAAATTGAATCCCTTCCAGGTAGATATCTTGGGCTACCACTATTCACAGGAAGACACAAAAACTCTCTTTGGAATAACATCTTAACTCACATGCATTCAAAAATGTTAGCTTGGAATAACAATTTTAACTCACATGCAGGTAGAATTGCTTTGTTTAAATCAGTGTTAGCAGCAGTCCCTACTTACATGATGTCCATTTTTCAAATCCCTAAAGGAGTTCTTTCAAAGATTGAGAGGATCTGCAAGCAATTCATGTGGCAAGGTACTTTTCAGCAGAAGAAAGTTCACCTCTTGGCTTGGGATAAAATTTGTAAATCGAAGGCTGAAGGAGGAGCGGGCATTCTAGACTTAGAGTTACAAAATCAAGTGCTTGGAGCTAAGCTGGCCTGGAGCTTCTATTCTACACCAAATTCTATTTGGGAACAGGTAATGAAATCAAAGTATCTGGGCTCTCATGAGAAGGAACGAATCTTCACAGTTAAAAACCCACCAAGAGGATTAGCAATATGGAATTTCATTTCTAAATGTAGAGATTTCCTTATTCCAAAACTATCATGGATTATTCATAATGGGGAGAAAGCAGACTTTTGGCTCGATTCTTGGTGTGGGGAGCCTAAGCTTTTGAATAGGGAGGACCTCCTAGAAGTGAGACTCTTCTTGCAGTCGAACTGGGACAACAAAGTGAAAGACTACTGGTGTGTTAAGAGAGATCGTGGACATGTCTCTATAAATTGGAAAAGCACAAGGAATTGTGATTTCCCCTATGATCAGAAAGTGCAACTAAAAAAGATCCTAGCCAAAAGAATGGTTATCTTTTCAGATAAAGAAGATGTATTAGATTGGACAGGAGCTAAATCGGCCTGTTATACAGTGAAAGATGGGTATAGATTAGCCAATGAAAAGTTGATGGCAAACTGGCCGTTGAATTTATGCTGGAGTAAAATAGTGTTGCCGAAAGCTGGAGCGTTCTCTTGGTTGGCAATCAACAAAAAAATTCTTACAGGTGACAGAATCAAATGGTTAGGCTTCGTTCCAAATTTCCTTTGCACCCTTTGCGAGAAAGAAGAAGAATCGGTGGACCACTTGCTTCTACACTGCCCATTCAGTAGAGAATGTTGGTTATGGTTTATGCATATGCTGAACTAGTCCTCCCCCCTCTCTAGTTCTCTAGTTCTTATGTTTAAAAACTAGCCTCTTCCTTTCTCTGATTCATTCTTTGCTTGCATTTGGGAGCTAGGTCCTTCTCTAGTAGAGTGGCTCATATGGCGGGAGAGAAACTACCAAATTTTCAAAAAAGAAGCCTCGTCATTGAAGACAGTGTGCGGCAAGATTGAGGCAGCTATCTCAGAGATGGTTTTATCTAATGTAAGAAACTCAAAAACTAGAAATTTAAATTGGTTCAAATGGGACTCCATTGTCTTAAGGAAGTGGAAGTTGCTGGATAGAGACAACATAGGTGGCTTAGTTATGGCAAGAGTTATCGCCTACAACCCCGTTCATTAAGTTAAATTTTGATGGTGCATGTAGGGGCAACCCTAGAGTCTCAGGCATGGGGTGTGTCCTCAGAAGAGAGGATGGCTCTCTGTTAGCCGCCAAAGCAACAAAGATCCCAATAGGTACAAACAATGAAGCCAAAGTTTGGGCTCTGGTACATGGGTTGCAATTGGCGGTCATGTTTCGAGTTAAGCATATATGGGTAGAAGGTGATTCTATGATTATTATCAACGCCCTTAAAGTGAAAGGCTTGGACAACTGGAAGCTAAACTATATATTGCAACAGGCTTTTCCCTTGCTTAAAACTTTCGAGGACTTCAGGATTTCGCACACTCTGAGGGAAGGCAACAAGGTTGCCGATGGACTTGCCAACATGGCTATAGATCACACCACGACCACAGAGGTTTTTATTCCAGCCCAGCTTAGTCAAAACAGCCACGTGTGCAAGCTCCTACACGATGATTTAAAGGTTGCGTCCCCCTCTTAGGCTGAGCTACCTAGGCAGTATATTCGATTAGTTTTCCCCTATATGTCAAGCTGCGTGTCACCCTCACTCCTTTATTGTAGTGGGTGCTTTTTAAGGAATACAGGACGGGTTGGAGGCAATTAGGAGGGATTCACTGCTCCTGTCATGTCCAAGTGTTCAAAAGGTCTCTACAAATCCTTTTGCCAATGGGAATATTGTATGTGGGATCTGAGCATGCCTCTTGCTTCTACGTCTTCTCTGTTTCAGATAAGTAGATGGGGTCTATTAATGGGATCTTCAATGCTCCTAACATGTCCTAGACTTCACAAGATCTTAGCTTGTCTTTTCACCAATGGACAGTCTGCCTATGGGATCGGATCTTACCAGGCTCTGTCCTCCATCGCCATTGTATCTGATAGACAAATGGGGCATCTTTAATGATATATTCAATCATGATAGCAGTCTTGTCCTATGCGTAGAAAGTTGGAGCATTTAGCAGAAGAAGTTTCTGATGATCTCTTTTTGTTCACAAGCATAACGGCCCATCTTGTTTCTCTCCCAGCGATGGTGTATATCTCACCATTGGTGCTGGTCATCAGCTTGACTATCGCCGTCGACCTTTCCCTAAGTTCTCCCCCTGAGTGTCTTGTTTACTCTGATGATGTGCTGAAGGTTGACGTCGACAAGACCTATATGATCAGCGCAGGGTTGAGACAGTACTCCGATGGCTGTGTGTCTTACCGATGGAGGCATTCTTTCACTTCTTCAAACCTCTAGTCGGTTTTGAGGGGTGATGTGATAGTTCTGCTAACTTTGAAACTTGCTTAGACTGCCAACAATCCTCTGACATGAGCTGTCCTTTCTTCTTATTGCAGCATCATTCAGTCCTTTTACAAGGCATTACAAAACATCCTCCAGAAGGGTGGTTGTGGAGCTGCTGGTGCAGGTTGTGCTCCTGGGTGACCTGGAGTCTGCTTCGACTCTAGACGCAGCTCAGTGAGGGGGTTGGCCTTTCCTTTTTGTTTGGTTTTTTTGATGGTCCTCTTTAGTTTTTTGTTTTTGGCTTCTACTGTTTCAATAGGCTATCCCAGCTCCTTCTCAGATGTCTATTTTTTACTGTAGTTTTTCTCTGTATAAACCTTTACCTATTATTAATGAATTGGTTTGGGTGGCTTGCCACCTTTTTCTTTAAAAAAAAAATATGCCTTTAACCATTATAGTGTTTTAGTGTTTGTAGAATGATGTTTAATTTGTGCTTATCTTTTTCGATTACATTTTTTTTGTATGGTAAGCATAGGGTTTATATTAGTACATGTGTAATTGCATGTAGATGTACAACATGAATTAGGGACCTGACACTATCAAATTTCATGTTACTTTTTCAAATTTATCTAACCACCATAACCGGTGTCTGACAATTTTTAAAAAATTATGAAACAAAAAAATTGCAAAATTTCCCAACGATCGCAAGCAGGTAGCATGATAATTTCCCGGCAGAATTTCCTGACCATAGCAGGCAGGCAGCCAAGATGAGGATTTTCCAAGAGCAAAAGCTTCCACTAAGAAGCCTATCAGCTAACTATTGTTATGATGACTAAATTCTTTTTTAACACTCCATGAGAGAAGATTAATGTTTGTCAATCCATGTCCTGCCAATGTGAAAGCATAAAAATAGTAATTAATGTTGTGCATGTGTTTTTTGTATTGGAAGGTTGAGATGATTATCCAACCTAGTTACATGTAAATCCAATATATGTTGGTCTTGTATTAACTCTAGTTATGAGCATACTTATTATGTTTAAGTTGTTGCATGTGTAACTATAAGTGGAAGTGGATTCCTTGGTTCTCTTCACCTAGTGGTCTTAGATGCGGCTATATGTATTATGGTTACCCTGTACATACCATAATAGATTGGAATGAGAGAAAGTTGGGTGCTAGTATGGCTAATCATCTTAGACACCAATTTTCTCTACTCTAGTGTCCATCACATTTGAAGACCATCTCCTCTTAAGTAATATTATAAGAGATTTTTCTCTTGCCTTAGACTCAAAACAGTAACATTTAATGATCTATATGGGAAAAAATCTAATAGGCTATATTGATGTACATACTACTTCCCATTGAATCACTACAACTAGCAGATCTTTGATGAAGACCTATACGTCAATTGGTATACTATTTTCCACTTGATAGGGTTTGATAGAAAGTTGCTTGTGATTTCTATTATTCAATATCCACTTACTTCTATGGGTGTTCCTATACAATGGCACACTCTCATTTTGCAAATGTGTGCCTTAGTGCAGTATGGGACTTAGGTTTGGTATTAGGATTAAATTTAATATGATTGTACTCTTATGTTTGTGTGACTTATTATTGCATTCATTGTTTAGTCTTGTGTCATGCATTACCATCCATATGCATATTTAGTGGTTTAAATAATGTGTTGTGAAGTGTTATGTAAACTTGTTTGTCTTAGAATGATTCTTTGGCACATGTATGTTAATGTGAATGTGTTTTGTAAACTTGTACTATGTGTTAATGTTCCTATGGGATGTATGGGTCATGTATATGCTATGGATTAATTAAAGGAATGATTTAAGAAAGATAATCACGTGTTGTGTTGGTTTACATATTTTTTAATGTTAATTTGGTAATTTTGTGACTGTTTCTTCTGTAGGATTTGTGAAGGATGCATGATCAACGATCTCCAATTCCACCGCCAATGATCAACGATCTCCAATTCCACGGCCAAACAAGTTTTTATTTATTTTTGTTATGCATAATAAAAACTATATGCGTAGTTACATAGGCATAGGTTTATTTTTACATGAGAGTTAAAATTGTTTTTAACGCAGTGCATGTGCATTGCATGAATTATTTTGCTGTTAGCTTTAGCTTATTTTTAGTCTATTTTTTTTAGTTAATCTCCATATATATTTCAATGAACTCTATTCACTAGGGATGCAATAAAAATAGTATAATTATTGTAATCATTGTTAGCAGTGTGTAATTTCTGATCGATGTTTCAAACAACAGATTGTAATCAACAGCAGATTGAAGAATTTCTAAGTGAATAAAACCAGTCTATTTTTCTTTATTTTTTGTAATGTTGATCTCTCATTGCTTGGGCAGTATATGAATAAGATTTTAATGTTTAAGCTTAGTATGGTGTAAGTGCATTAGTTTCAAAATCTTCAATTGGTATCAAAGCAGGTTGCAGAGGATTTTTTTTTGCAAGCAGGCGAATAGTTTTCTCCAAGCAAAATCAGAATGGTAAATGGTGGCAATTTTCCATTCGAGCTTCCGCTGTTTACCGAAGACAACTATGAATACTAGAGTATAAATATAAAGACCCTACTATTATCCCAAGATCTCTAGGAATTAGTAGAAGGAGGATACACAGAACCTGCAAACCAGAATGCTTTAAATGCATTAACAACAAATCAATGAACTCAGTTGAAAGAAGAGAAGAAAAAGGACAATCAAGCTCTCTTTACCATCCAATCCGCATTGGATATGTCAACTTTTCCCCATATAGCTGGTATGACAAAGTCAAAGGATGCATGGGAGGCCTTACAAACTGCATACCAAGGATTTGACAAAGTAAAATTAGTAAGACTTCAAACCCTTCGAAGAGATTTTGAAAATTTAAGGATGAAAGAAGTTGAGTCTATTCAAGAGTTTATCACTAGGGCTCAAAGTATTGTGAACCATCTTAAAACTCAAGGGGAAACTGTCACAAAGCAAAAAATTATAGAAAAGATTTTGAGATCCCTTCCTCCAAAATTTGATCCAGTGGTCATAGCCATTGAAGAAAGTAAAGATCTAATCACATTCAAAGTTGCAGAGTTGACAAGTTCTTTGCAATCTCATGAGGAGCGTATGCAATGTTCTACGAAGAGTTTTGTACAAGCTTTCCAGTCTACAATAAGAATTGAAGAAAAATCTACAACTCCTTTTTCTCCATCAAATAAGTCTCAATGGGAGCCTTCTACTAGTAGAGGACGTGGTAGAGAAAGAGGAATAAGTTCTATGGATCGGAGAGGCATCCAGTGCAAATATTGTGAAAGGTATGAACACTATGAATCTGAATGTAGAAAGAAAAAATCTAATTTGAATCAGTCAAGAGCCAACTATACTGAAGAGTCTTTCGAAGATGTAAAGCACTCCACCTTTTTTACTTGCAATTTGGCGAAAGAACCTCAAAAGGATGTGTGGTTCTTGGATAGTGGTTGCTCCAATCATATGACAGATAAATCTGATCTCTTTGTCAAATTAGATGAATCTATGAGAAGTCAAGTAAAATTTGGTGATGATAAAGAGGTTGATGTAATGGGAAAAGATACCCTTGCAGTGAAAACTAAGCAAGGAGAAACTACTTTTATTCATGACACTTTGCATGTGCCCAAATTATAGCATAATCTTTTAAGTATTGGGCAGCTTGTGGCAAAAAATTATAAGGTTGTGTTTGAGGATAACTATTGCAAAATATTTGATAAATTAGCTAAGCATCATCTTGTAGCAAAGGCTTGTATGACAGAAAATAGATTGTTTCCTCTCACATTGGTGTCCACTAAGATGCATGCCCTCAAGGTAACTATAGATGATTCGTGGTTATGGCACCAATGGTATGGTCATTTGAATTTTCAAGGATTAAGTTTGCTCCATAAGAAGGATATGGTGAGAGGACTTCCTGTAATTCAGGCAAAAGAAGAAGTTTGTTCAAGATGTGCACTTGGCAAGTAGCATCGAGACAGTTTTCCGGTGAACAAATCATGGAGGGCAAAATCTCCTCTAGAGCTTGTGCATAGTGACATTTGTGGTGACATGCAAGAGGAATCTTTGGGTAAGAATATTTATTTTTTGACATTTATTGATGATTTCTCATGCCACACATGGGTTTATTTTCTTAAGTAAAAATCTGAGGCATTTGAATGCTTTAAGCATTTTAAGGCTATGGCAGAAAAAGAAAGCGAGTATTCTCTAAAAATACTTAGAACAGATAGAGGGGGAGAATTCACTTCTAAAGAGTTTGCTGATTTTTGTAACACTCATGGTATCCAAAGATAGCTCACGGCAGCTTATACTCCTCAGCAAAATGGTATTGCAGAAAGGAAGAACCATACCATTATGGAGATGGCACGAAGTATGTTGCATTCCAAAAACCTTCCTAATTCCTATTGGGGAGTTGCAGTAGCAACCACAGTTTATATTTTGAATCGAAGCCCAACAAAATTGCTTCAGAATATCACTCCAAAGGAAGCCTGGAGTGGACACAAGCCCTCAGTAGCTCACTTTCATGTATTTGTTTGCCCCGCATATGTTCATGTTCCAGTTCAGAAGCAGAAGAAGTTGGATGTAAAATCCCAATTTTGTATCTTTGTGGGCTATTCAGATTCCACAAAAGGATATAAATTCTATAACCCTGACACAAAGCAATGGATTATTAGTCGGGATGTGGTTTTTGATGAAGGGGGAGTATCACAATGGCAAAAAGCAGTTCAGCAAACTACACCAATCATCATGGGTATTGAAGATGATCAAGTTCCTCCTCTCCCCACAAGCTCAAGTCCACCAAGTTCACCAAGTTCCTCTTCAGGTGATAGTTTCAGTCCAGCATCAAGTCCAAGCTCTTCAAGAAAAGTGTGAAGTTTAAATGAAATTTATCAAAGGAGTACAAATATCGATCCAATTGTTAATTTTGCTTTGTTTGGTTCCATTCAAGTTGAACCTTCTGTGTATGAAGAAGCCATGAAAGAACAAGTATGGAATGATGTTATGAACGAAGAGATGGAAGTAGGTGTCACAGTTGATGGTTCTGTGAAACGGCACAAGGCAAGATTCGTTGCCAAGGGATTTGCACAAACACCTAGAGATCGGTTAGGAATCATCCCCGTTGATCTTCCAGGGGGAGATTGAAGGATGCATGATCAACGATCTCCAGTTCCACCGCCAATGATCAACGATCTCCAATTCCACCGCCAAACAAGTTTTTATTTATTTTTGTTATGCATAAGAAAAACTGCATGCGCAGTTACATAGGCATAGGTTTATTTTGCATGAGAGTTAAAAATTGTTTTTAACGCAGTGCATGTGCATTGCATGAATTATTTTGCTGTTAGCTTTAGCTTATTTTTAGTCTGTTTTTTAGTTAATCTCCATATATATTTCACCGATCTCTGTTCGATGGGATGTAATAAAAACAGTATAATTATTGTAATCGCTGTTAGCAGTGTGTAATTTCTGATCTCTGTTTCAAACAGCAGATTGTAATCAACAGCAGATTGAAGAATTTCTGAGTGAATAAAACCAGTCTATTTTTCTTTATTTTTTGTAATGTTGATCGCTCATTGCTTGAGCAGTATATGAATAAGATTTTAATGTTTAAGCTCAGTATGGTGTAAGTGCATTAGTTTCAAAATCTTCAATTTGTTCGTGGCTTTGTCCTTTATTAAATCATTTGATACCCTGATTCAACGAGTTTAACTTTAAAAAAGAAACAGAAATACAATTTACACTATTAGTAGAATATATTGCAATCCAAATCAGGAGGCCTGCAAGAGCCCCTGGGATTGTTGTTCGTAACGGAAGCCATTAGACATGGAGCTGTCCGCACACCAGACAAAGATACCGTGGAGGTTGCCGGAGTTGCGAAGCGTTGTGCACGCGTCGAAGAACCCATTGGCAGGGGAGAGCCCTCCGCTGCCCTCCGTCATGAAACTGGGCAGCACCTTTCCACCGCTGTAGCGCGAGGACTGAGCGTGGAAGTATTGCAGGAACTGCGACACAGTGGTGGAGGAGGCGTAGGCATAGAATTGGAAGTTCACATAGTCGATGACGTCACCGTACTTATTCCACAGCGCGGTATAATGGGACTGCACTGGCTCGTCGTCGTAGGGGGCGATGGAGGCGAAGGAGATCACGTTCTTCTGCTTTAACTGCGTCACCACCTGCCCTATGCACTCCGCAAATGTATTGGGATCAGAATAGTCGAAATGCTCGTAGTCAATGTCGATGCCGTCCAGATGGTATTGCTGGATTATGTTGGTGAGAGAGGAGACGGCGTTCTCCACCCACGAAGACACGGAGGAGGGGTTGAACTGCACATGGCCGCTCCCCACGCTGTCTCCGCCTAAGCTCACACCAACCTTCACGTTCTTGTGTTGGGATTTTATAGCCTGCACAGCGCTGGGGCTCAGATTGTCGTTATCCCAGAATATATTGTACTTCCCATTTGTGGGTGAGCTTCCCGACGCAGTGTAGTCGATGGCAAAGGCAAGAATGAAGTGCACCTCCACTCCCTCACGGATCGGCATGTCTGAGAACTTCACGCCGCTGAACTCTGCGCCGATGTATTCCCTGAACACTTCACCACCTGCACACCTTGTTACATGTATTCATTAATCAATCACTTTCTATTTCTCTTCCTGCAAACAAATCAAATGATCATTAACTCACCCATAGATTTACTTGACATTAGTCCGACTATCAAAAGCAGTGACAGCAACACGGACTCCATCGAAATAGTGGCCATCACACCTCGATTTCAATTGGATTCAGCTGATCCCTACCCAAGATCCAGAGAGGCTTAATGCTATTGCAATGCCCTTCACACACCAGCAGTTTATATACAACGTGTCTAGAGAATCTAACCCCCACCCGTTTCAATCCGCTTGCCGTGCTTGCCTGTAGTACAATCCTTCACAAAAAAGGAAATCAATATCCCGCGCTTTTAATAATCAACTCCTTCCAAATATTTCACTTTCTACCGTTTTACATCAGAGATTAAATATAAACAACTCGCTTATATACTGGGCAATTATACGATCAAATCTTATCCTGTGTAACACTGCGTAAACTCACTCCCTCTTGCACTTCTAGAAGAGTAGAGATGAAACAGACAAATCTCCTTCGCGTCTGTTTTGTAAAACATATTATTTGACGGAGACATGGTGGCATACCCGAACTATTATAAAGAAAATGGAGGTAAAGCCACACACGGGAATCTCAATTCTCAGAAAGAAGAAAGCTATTTGAAGAACGAGAACAACTGCTCTGTATAGTTGACCTGCTAAAGCCACACACGGGAATATTATAGTTTTGATGGGAAGGGCTTAACCAGCCGGTGCGTTGTAAACTACCAGTTGGTCGAAGCCTGTATGACACCTAACATACAGTCGAAAATCGTTCGACCAACAGTACGGCTGAGCAGGTCGGGAGCAGATGATTGGCTGTGGTTATTAGTCGAAGATTTTTGGCAGACCCGTCGAGAAATCTGTAGAGCCGGTCATTTACAACGTACCGGCTGTTTACGGTGGGCAGTTTTGATGGGCTGCTGCTTCACAAAACTTAATCCTTTTTTCATCAACGTAGGGCACCTCAACTTTACCATGAATGATTTTAGCAATTGTTATGGGTATGCAAATTTCATCATTACATTTTGCTTCCATTTTGAGATGTTTTTGAATTTTATAATAAACCACTCTAAAGGATACTGAACACTCACAAACATGCATGTAAAGGAAATTATTCAAACATAAAAGGATACCATGCAATCTATGTAAAGTAATGGATTCCACTAGATCTCATCATGTGTGTTCATCCTCAATGTGTGTGCTCTATGAGAACCTATAAAACAAAGAAAAGATTTGTAATTAGAACCTTCTATCACACAAGTAAAGATAAAAACAATTGTAAAATGAATTTACTATCAATTATCATGAGAGAGAGAATGAGAAAATAGAGCTAGAAAAAATCACCTTTATAGAAAGTGGTAATGCTCTGTCGAATGGTGATAATAAGATGGCATGGCATATTGAGCACTGCCATGTCATGTGATCATGATCTGTCTGGACACAATGATGAATCTTTTTATAGATACATGTAACTATCTACAACTTTCTCAACAAAGGAGTGTCAATTGGTTGTGTTAGATTCGTCAGATGTAAAGAATTGGAGGAGAGGGAAAATAGTAAAAATTCTAAAATTGGCTAAGTACTATCCTTTGGTAGCCCTTTGGGCATTTCAGGAACTTGTCAATAGTTCCAATGGTTTCCGGAACCACCAGAACTTCTAACTAGTTCTTAGGTTCCCTATCGACCCCAAACCCTTGACATTGAACAAAGAATTGTTTAAAGGGGCTAGGAACCTTGTTGGTAGTTCTGATGGTTCCTAGAACCATCAGAACCCCCTACGTGATTCTAGAGTTCTCTCTTGGTCCCAAAGCCCCAACAAGTTTTGGCCTAACATTCAAATGGTGTTGGTGGTTCCATCGATTCCTAGAATTGATGGAACCCTCAACTAGGTTCCTAAGTTCCTAGTCTCACCCCACTCTGTGACAAAGAAAAGATGAAAAAGTGGTGAATGAGAGAAAGAAAGAGTTTCAAAGTTCCTGATTGTCTATGAATTACTGACTAAAAGGAACAAAGGGGGAACCAAAGAAGAAAAGAAAGAACAAGTTAATGAAAGGAATGAGTTCCTGATAGTTGGCAGATCACCAATAAGTAAGAACCAAGGAAATTGAAGAAGAACAATGGAAAGTGAAAGTAGAATAAAGGAAAAGGAAGAGTAAAATAGAGGTCGGCAATTCTAGTGGTTCCCGGAACCACCAAAACCTTTGAAAAGGTTCCGACTTGGCCCAAAACCTTTGACTTAGTTCGACCTAGGCCCAAAAAGATTTGACAACATTCTAAAAAGAGCCTAAAAGTGCAAGAAAAGAGATACCGCCTAGGAAAAGGGAGAAAGAGGAGATAAAGTTAGAATTTGAAATATTTTTATGGGCTTTGTGTTTAGTGACCTATGCACTTCTGCACCAAATGCTCACCTACCTCCAGCATGACCCAAGACACCATTAATGGCTGCAAATGAATACAATTAGATAGGTGAGGTCTCCCATATGCCACAGTACTCCACAAGACTAGCTCAAGGACGCGATGATAAGGGCAAATGATGGAAAGGTACATGGTTTCAGGTGGATGCCGTGTGGAGATGATGCACCCAATAGTCTAGTGACCTACAAAACGTGTTGACCACTCTCCTATCCACACCAAAATGGGAGGATGATTATGGTCTATAAATTTATATGTTTGTAAAATGTATTGAGAGTTGTTCATTGAACCAGTTTCCAAACACCTACAAGTGGTCAAGAATCATCTACGGTTTCAAATCATGCTAGTCCAGTCTAGTTGGAGCAACAAGTTTGTAAATCATGGGAGTTAATATTGTAAATGGTGTTTGTAATGGAATGTCTCTATGTTTGTTTCTAGATTTTCAGGGAAATCCTATGTCACAATAGTGTGTTTCCTCTTGCCACATTTGTTGGTATGATTATAATGGAGATTTGATGAATGTTGCAACATTTTAATTCATTGCAAGTTTTGCAGTGGTCATTTCTACATTGCATATAGATTTTTACAATATGGGAATGGATCACTAAATATGCTATGTTATTTGTCACCATATCTATGTTGTATGTTCATGCTTAGCTCACATTCCTTTGTTTTTGAACAATTTGGTGTTTCTTGTTGGCAACTTGGACTCTGTGACCCAATGGATAGGCATTGATCTTTGGGTTTCATAGTCAACAATATTCCTTAAAATGAAAATATCATTTGTTAGTAGTTTAGGAGTAGGTTGGTAGATTAGTTTAGCTTATGATTGAATCCACAAACTAGCATTGTTACCTTTGTTGTATTTAGAGAGAGCTGGTGTTAGATAGATGTTTAGAGGTTTGTGGTTTTAGGAGTTTGACCCATCATAGCAGTCCATTGTTTTGCAAATGGATATATTTGGTGAGCTCATGTCACATAAATATTTAGAGGGTTGTAATGATATGGAGCCAAGCTCTAAATTTGTATGCAATATTAAGGGGATTCAACTTTAGTGATTGACACTAATTATATGCTTGTTTTTAATCTATTGTTATTGAGGTCTTATAGGCTTACTCCTAATTGCCATGGGGGTGTGGTAGTCAAAGCCTTGTTCCAAATTGTTTCTATATACTTAGACCCCAAGGGTATACCCCCTAGATCTTGTAGAGCCTAAAGAAGAAGAGAAACTACCCCATCCTATGTGTTGGACCAAAACCACCATCTCTTTGTTGATATATCACTCTCCCTACTTGTGATATTTATTTCCCCTTTGTGTCACTCTTGGTGGTGATGTTAAAGGAGAGAGCCTACGTTCTTGGGAACCAATACTTAGTTTGACTTAGGGTTTCAACCTTGTCTTTGTAACAAGGTTTTATCATTGTACATTGTATCACTATGTATGCATCTAACACAATTTCTTCGCTTCATAGCATTTCAGTTACTTCTCTCTTATGGAAGGTTGTTTCGATTGTAGGTGATTCTTGGCTCTTGTAGGATTTCTCAACAACACCTACATCTAGAACTATAGTGCTATTTTCCCTACACTTCAATTTTAAAATTCTATAATTTTTAATGTGTCTGCACATATAAATAAAGGTAATAAGCTAAAGACAGCTGATGTACCATTAGATGAGAACAAAGATGAATTGTCAATGTAGCCAAAAGGAATGAAGTGTTTATCATTTCAAAATGGTATGCAGCCTTTCCCCCAATGGCGCAGCTCTTCAAAAGGTTTTGCAAAGCATGATAGCAAGGTGGCCAGCTACAAATCCCACGCAATGTTAATAAAGGCATGACCTCAAAGAGAAAGTTCCAAAATTCATTCAAACTCCATGCAATCTCCTTCCAATTTCTACGTAGGCCATAAAATCAAAACTCGAATGCAACTAGAGACCAAAAAAAATATAGCCATATAAAGGATGGTGTAGTAGTCCAATTTCAACACCACTCATTCCAAATCATGGCGTAACTTTTACAAACTCCACACAGCCATAAGGCATGGCACCCAAGCTAATAAACTTCAAATCCTACCACAACCTTTCTAAGATTCTACGCAGACTCAATAATGATGCACAACCATTGGTAGAGGATACGCAAGTTTCAAATCTCTAGCATAGCCATAAAAGGTGAGTTTACAGCCATGAATAATAGCATGACTTCTTCAAAATCAACGCCAGCAACTACTAAACAATGCACGACTTCCTTCAAGGTGGATCAGAGGTTTCATAAATGATACTTCATCATAAGAGGCACATAAACACTCCATAATAATGTGTAGCACATGAGCCATAGGAAAAACTTAGCACAGTCATCTAAGTATGGTGCAAGCAATTCAGATAAGTGTGACTAGAAATGGTGCACAAGCCACAAGATATGGTGCACAATCATCAAAATGATGTGCAATGCTTGCAAACATTGTGTAATCTTTCCAAACGGAGCACAAACGTCCTCCAAAATTTAGTGCAGCCATGTTATAACCAGTACAATACCTACAAAAATGAAACAAGGATTCAACAATTCTGTTAACTACTCAAGAGAGTTCATGTGATTGAGAAGGGAAATGGTTTTGAACCTAGCCCAGCAATTTCATTTCGTAAGAAGCCATAGAAGGAGATTATACAGAGAAGATGGAATGCCCAATACAACATCTTTGGAATTGTCTGATCAAAAGCGAATCCAATGGCTTGCACAACTCAAAAGAATCATAGAAGTTTTTAGAATAATATGCTGTGCCATTGGTTTGGTTTGTAGGAATCCAAGCTAGCAGAAGGGACCCGCCAAACAATAGCACCCTTGGAACCGTCCGATCTCCTCTTCAATCCAACAAACCATGCTCATTCAAGAAGTTGTCATAGGTACCTTCAGTGGGATGGTGCCCTATTGATCAAGTTGTAACTTGTAAGTGACACGGCATGTGGGCCTAGAGTAAAATAAACTTTAGTTTATTAACCTTCCTTTTATCTCCTGTGAAGTTTAATGTTTTAAATTGGTTTTATTTTAAAATCATTTTAAGGAATGTGAAAATCATAAAAGGAGGTGGGTTCCAATTAATTTAAATAAAGATGATCTTTATTTAAAAGCACATGCTTTATGAGCTTACGGATATAATGAAGTAAAACTTCATTTATTAAAAGAGACAGTTACATGAAGAGCTTTTATTCAAAGCCACGGCTTAAATTTGACAGTTGAATTTTTTTTCCCAGTTTCGTATGACAATTAATTTTTTTTTAATACAAGTCAAATTTTATATAGGAAATATTAAAAAAATTACAAATGGTTTTAATGTATTCATACCAAAGTATTTCAAATAATGTATGCATTCTAATTCTTTCTATTTTTTATAACTGCGAGGCCCTTAATTGTTTGAGAAGTTAGAATGAATATAAAATGTTCTATAAAAAACACTAAAGAGTATTGAGAACTTCTAAAATAAATCTTAAAATTTGAGGTTTTTTTTTTTTTTTTTTGATTCATAAGGGTAATTTGTATAAGTATCAAAAAACAATATACATCTTCTGCAAGCAGATATCAAAATGTAGTAGATACTGCCATGACCATAACCTATTACAACCCTTGACATCCTATCACCAGTCCCTATAATAGGATATATGACCTTTTCTTTTATAGGATTTGTTCATGGCTTTTTCCTCTATTAAATCATGTGTTTTTGAAGTTTGAACCCTGATTCAACCAGTTTAACTTTGGAACATGGTCCTATACAATCTATTTTGAAAAACTTTAAATGTATTGTTTTACACATTTATTTCAATATATAATGTTTTTTATAAAAAAGTAGAAATACAATTTACATTATTATTAGAATATAATGAAATCCAGAGGCGCGAATAAAATCAGGAGGCCTAGAGGAGCACCTGGGATTGTTATTTGTAATGGAAGCCATTAGACATGGAGGTGTTGGCATACCAGACAAAGATGTCATGGAGGTTGTCAGAGTTGTGAAGTGTTGTGTAGGTGTCGAAGAAGCCATTGGCAGGGGAGAGCCCTCCGTTGCCCTCCATGATGAGTGAATGACATCATCGTACTTGTTCCATAGCACAGTATAATGAGACTACACTGGGTCATCATCATAGGAGGTGATGGAGGCAAAGGAGATGACATTGTTCTGCTTTAACTACCTCACCAACTGGCCAATGCAATCCGAAAATGTATTAGGATCACAATTTTTTGTTGACGTTTGACTTGGACAATTTTAAATTTGAACTTAGCATTTTATGCTTGCCTCACTGTCCTGTATTCAAACATTTTGATTCCTTAAATCTTTTGTTCACCCTTCTGAGACTGTTGTTTCAAATGCACAGTATGGGGTTAATTCAAAGGTTCATCCCGCCCTAATAAATGCTACAAGTATGAGGGGTAGTTCTGGGATCCCGGATCAAAGACTTTAGAGCTTTGACATTGATCTATAGCCTGGTTTGCTACCTAATCTACAACTTTATTCACCTCCCTGTAATAGCGTGAGCATTAATATGCATCCAATGTATCTAGTCTCTTCCAAATGTTTTGCAATATATAGGTTGGGCTTAAACAACACACACTAAGCTTTGACTTGTTTAGGTGGCTGGTAACAAAACAAAGTAAGAGAAAGGGCCCACCAGCCACCTAAGCAAGTCAAAGTTTAGTGTGTGCTGTTTAAGCCCAGCACAATATGTATTGCATTTTCTAATTAAATACCTTTTTAGTTTTCAAAGCCTTCCTTCTATGCAAATCTGTCTAACTTTTAACTTTTAATCCTTTAGCAAGTTCCAAACTATACATGAGTGCATAAGCTTCTTCTTCATTATTTAAACCTTGGGGCAATTTGATCACCTTAGTAGCAAGGAGTTTCCCATAGGAGACCCTAAGAATACAACCTGCTCTTAATAACCTCGGATTTCTTCGAGAGGCTCTATCAAAATAAAGTTTTATAAAAAGGAGCTACTAGGGGAGACCATTTAACTAAGATTCTATCCACCTTGTTTGAAATATTTTGAATTGATCCATGAGAAGGAAGAGGATGTAATTGTTGCCATTGTTTAAGAAAAGCATTGTCCCAATTTAAAATTTACTATTTAAATTTGTGCACTTTGTAACCTTTGACATAACCACTTTTGATATTGCTCCTTCTATTTTCCTTAACACCTTATTAATGGAAGAGGGAGACTTTCTAAAAGTTCTATAATTCCTTTCCATCCAAATGTGCCAAATAACTAGAGACGGACTTACCTCCCATATACTTGCAAAATTAGAATCTAGATAAAGAGCAAGCCATCCTTAAAATGTTCAAGTAGGGACTTAGGAAAAGGAGCTTCCTAATTCAATTTGTAAATTTTCTATTTGAATTTGTGCACTTTGTAACCTTTGACATAACCACTTCCAATATTGCTCCTCCTATTTTCCTTAACACTACATATTTTATTAGTAGTTTATAGGATCTCCATAAAAAATACAATATATGGCAAATCATTGAATTGTCTTTCCTTATTAAAATGTCATATATAATACAAATATAATTATTAAATACATTGAACAACATGAAGGCTGCAATAATGGGTGTAACTCCTTAACTAATCAGATTACCAATAGTTAATTTTTTGAATATTTTTTGAAAATCTATTCACCTTGCTCTTTGGATAGTTTTGTTTCTTTCAATAAAAGAATGTCCACTTTTTTCTCATCTATTTGGCGCTGACAAGACATATTTTGTTAGGGCCATTGATGCCTTTAACATTCCATGAGAGGACCTTCATTGTACTTGAAAACTCTCCTCTTTCTTAAAGTTTTCTCAATTGTGGATTGTATGCCAGCCACAACCTTCTCTTCTGTCTTATTAGTCCTTGTTCTATGGCTCCTCCTAATTTTCCCTAGTGTATTGATCTTTGTTTTCTCTTCTAAAATTGTCTGTAAATTTCCCATTCTTTGAGTATCTCCTAGTTCCATTTGCTCTTGTAGAACTTCCTCTGCTATATCATCACAAATCTCATTTTTGACTTTTGTAATGACTTTTGAACCTCCTCAGCATCAATTTCTATTGCATTATCACTTTGATTTCCAAGATCTTCATTTAGGAAATTGATCAAGATTAATACTTGGAGTCCTGATCTGAAATGGTCTTGATCTTCGCCAACTGATTGAGCCCCCATCTCGAGGTCTATTTGTGTATGAATCCTTGGATTGAGCTCTGTTCTATTAATATCAGCAGTGCCAACCCATTTTGGGCTCTATTCTTAGAATGCGTGCCTTTCCATTGCCCTTATCAAGAGTTAGATTTTGATTGTTTGCCTCCCTTCTCTCTTCTAATATTTGATTGTTACGTTTTATGTGTCCATATCCTTAGAGACCATGCATCTGAGCTCGAGGCCCTCATAGAAAATTTCTTGCTCCCGTGTACCCTCAAAGGTTTGAAGTTCGATTGTCTCTAGGAAACCCCATTTGATTTTTTCTAATAATATACACATTTTGATGTTCCCTTCAGAATTCTGACCTAGGTTTTCCTCAATGCCTTGGAATTTTCCAATAGAGTTTCCTATTAGTCTCAATATGTTTTCATCCCTATATTCCAAAGGCAAATTTCTAATTTTTATCCAAAAGGGGGCAAAATAAATTTCAGCTTTGGCTGCATTGAATTTTGGTTGCCATGGTTGATAATATAGCCCTGTACCCTTAAAAAACCAAGTAGTTTTTCGGAAGACAATATCTCTGTCTTCCTTTTTTGGGAAAATAACTACAAAGAATCCTTCATCTAATTCAACCAACTCTTCTATGCTAGGCTAGTTTTGCACAATCCATTCATACAAAGCAATTTTGGATATATGGTTTTTCTAGAACTTATCGATTATGGCAGTCTCCTTGAGTTTTTCCATCTTTCCTTCAAGAATTGCATCTGGTATTTGAACATAGATCTCCTCCTTCTGGTGCTGAGCCTAGGATTTCACAGTAAACTATTTAATATGATACTTTTGAATGTTCTCCCTTCTATAGTGCATCCGATTTTACTCTTTGTATATCTTAGTTTGGGTTCTAGTTTCCTTCCTCAGGTAGGTATTGTACTCCTTTTGAAATTGGTTGCTTCATATCTCCCCTTTGCTTGCCCTATTTTGACAATGCACTCTTCATGTCACTTCTTTGCATGGACCACTTTATCTATTGGTGGCATTTGTCAAATGTGGGCTAACCTACTCAAGAGATAAAGGTTAGTTTGGTCTAGGAGTACCTTGCTTGCTTGCCACTTGTTCATCACATTGCCTCCATAAGAAAACTCCCATGACTCTCTCCTTGCCAGCTAAGCCTACTGCTATCAAAATGCTCGTTCTTGATACGTCCATAGTCCCTCGGATGAGGAAATGACCTATTTGTTCTTTGTTCTGAGTGTTGAGCATATTAAAAGAGTAGATAAAAACATAATGAAACAACAAAAATGAAAATATAGACAAACAAAAAACACATAACACATCGATTACGTGGTTCACCATTAAAATGGCTACATCCATGGGAGCAAAGGGAAAACTCCTTTTTATTGATCTATCTTTCTCATATAGCAGCATTCAGCTTATATAATGATGTATCCACTCACACCATATCATACAACAGTGAATATGCTTTAATAAATAGAAAACCGTTTGCCAAAGATAGAGTAACGGGCAATGAATGAAATGACAGAGAATAATAATGGAGACTACTATAATGGTTGGGCTTCACCACCCAACAATCTCCCACTTGAAGTCCAACCAATGCTGCAAAGAAGATTGCTCACATATTTTCCCTTAGTCCAGGCTCAATGTCATATCTTGACATCAGCCCAAAATGAAGATTTTAGCTTCGCCAATCATCATATGTAAGAATAGGCCCAAAAACACCAAAAGACAGGGAAAAACATAACACTGATGAACAGAGAAAACACAGGGCAAACAGAGTTGGATAACTCAGAAATTGTATTTATCTAGCTTGAATTACATCCAAAAAATGCTGTGTCTAGCTGCTATCTAGATGTTGTGCCTAGCAGCTATCAAGATGCTGTGTCCAATACATCTTTACAATCACTTATATATAGCTATAGAATCTTTGAAGCCTGGAAACTTCTAGCTTTCTAGAAAACTCTTATACCTGGAATGTTCTTTTTTACAATAGCTCTTAGAATGTTCTAGCTTATGGAAGACTCTAGAAACATTCTATCATTTTCTAAACAATCTTAATCCTTAACATCCCCCCTTAAGATTGGTTAGAATAATTCAGAGAAAATACAAATGAGAGAGGAACATTATACTACTACCCCCCCTTAATGTTCACCTCTAGCATACCAAGCGTTCTTCTAGCATATTCCTCTTTCATGGCTTACTCCCATTCTTTCTTCCCTCTAGCTTGCTCATATGAGATTGAATCATTTACTTGTAATACTTTGGCCATGAGACCACTACCAATAATACTTCTAGCTTGTTCCAACTTGCATTTCTAGCAATATAACAACCCTGCAAACAAAAATCACTCTAGCAATATACTAGCCTTGCAAACAAATCACTCCAACAATATATCTGCCCTGCAAACAAATCACTCCAGCAATAGATTTCTAGCTGAACCTCTAGCTGAATCTCTAGCTGAACCTTTTTTGCTAACAACCCCCGCTCAGCATTACCCAAGGGGATTTGAACCCATGACCCGACTCTGATACCATGTAAGAATAGGCCCAAAAACACCAAAAGATAGGAAAAAATATAACACCAATGAACAGAGAAAATATAGGGCAAACAGAGTTGGATAACTCAGAAATTGTATTTATCTAGCTTGAATTACATCCAAAAAAAGCTGTGTCTAATAGCTATCTAGATGTTGTGCCTAGCAACTATCCAGATGCTATGTCCAATAGCTCTTTACAATCATATATATATATATATATATATATATATATATATATATATATATATATATATATATATATATATATATAGAATCTTTGAATCCTAGAAGCTTCTAGCTTTCTAGAAAACTCTTAAACCTGGAATGTTCTTTTTTACAACAACTCTTAGAATATTCTTTTCTAGAACAGCTCCAGGAATGTTCTAGCTTATGGAAGACTTTAGAAACATTCTATTATTTTTTAGACAATCTTAATCCTTAACATCATATACTTCATATAAAGAGGGTTTCGAAGATGATCCTTGCTGTGGCATCATATACTTCAGAGAACCAGATGACGGCATGTGCAGTTGCAGCTTGTATGGTACCCTTGCTTCTTAGGCCTCTTTTGGCAGGTGAATGTGAACTTGAGGATGAATCAGACCAGAGAGGGGATAATGTAGCTTAGGTACTTGTTGTGGCTGCTGCAGCAAATACTGCTCAAGCAATTGTGACTACTCTTTTGCAGGAGTATGACAACATATTTGTGGATGATCCTCGGCCTCCAAAGAAGCAGAAGAAGACGAGAGAGGATGAAGAGAGTCTTAGGACTGTTTTGCCCAAAGATGAGACATACAGGCTGGGCTATGGCGTTGTGGGCAAAGATGTCCAGACGCCATGGTTTCTTTCTAATGAGTTTTGTCACCTTTGTGGTGAGCCGGGGCATACGCTGTATGACACTGGGCCGTCTACGTTAGATGCTCTTGCAGCCTTTGCTGGGTACATGAAACTTGGGGACACTTATTCTTTGGTGGGTCAGTATGAAAATGCGCTGAATTCTTATCATGCAGGACTTGAAATTGAGAAGCTAGTTTTAGGAGTGATGGATCCTCAAGTTTCAAAAACATGCAGATATATTGCAGAGTTGCATTTGCAGGTTATGCAGTTCACAGAGGTAGAGGAGCTATGTGTCCAAGCTCTAATACCACTGAGTATATTGGAAGTTTATCATCATGTAGAGCTTTCTTACGCCTCCCCCTTCTTGCCTCATATCAAAGATTTTCTATCCTGTAAGTATTTCTCCCCTTCATGTGCCATGGCGCCACCATTCTTGAGGAATTTGCAAGGAGATAAGTGTAATCAAAACCATGGATATATAAATATATCTCTACTTATTTACAAGAACATTTAGTTAAGGAGTGAGAAATGTTCGATTTGAAATGAATTGCCATAGTATTTTTTTGTACAATTTATCCAATTAATTGATATTGTATTATCCTATATTCTTAGGAGAGGACCAAAAAATCAATTTCTTTCCCTAACCTTGTTTGGATTATAAAATGATTTTGCTATTTTGGAATGTAGTTAGACTATCCAATCTTATAAATGCAATGAAGCAGTACATAGATATATCAAATATTATTATGATGACTAAATTATTATTTAGCACTCCAAGAGACAAGATTAATGTTTACCAATCCATTTCCCGACAATGCACAAGCACAAAAATAGTAATTAATGTTGTGCATGTGTTTCTTGTATTGGAAGGTCTGAATGATTATCCAACCTAGTTACATGTAAACCCAACAAATGTTGGTCTTGTATTAACTCTAGTTATGAGCATACCTATTATGTTTAAGTTGTTGCATGTGTAAGTGGAAGTGGAAGCAGATTCCCTAGTTCTCTTCACCTAGTGGTCTTAGATGAGGCTCTATATGTACTTTGGTTACCATGTACATACCATAATAGATCGGATTGAGAGAAAGTTCGGTGCTGGTATGGCTAATCATCTTAGACACCACTTTTCTCTACTCTAGTGTCCATCACACTTGAAGACCATCTCCTCTTAAGTAAGATTGTAAGAGATTTTTCTCTAACCTTAGACTCACAACACCCACATTTTAATGATCTAGATGGGAAAAGATCTCATAGGCTATATTGATGTACATGCTACTTACTATTGAGTCACTATAACTAGGAGAGCTTTGACGAAGACCTATACCTCAATTGGTATACTATTTTCCACTTGATAGGGTTTGGTAGATAGTTGCTTGTGATTTCTATTACTCAAGATCTACTTATTTCTATGGGTATTCCTGTATAGTGGCACACTATCATTTTGGAGATCTGTGTGCCTTAGTGCAGTATGGGACTTAGGTCTGGTGTCAGGATTGTATTTTGAAAAACATTAAATGTATTGTCTTACACATTTATGTCAATATAGAATGATTTTATTAAAAGCAAAACAGAAATACAATTTACGTTATTAGTAGAATATATCGCGAAGGAAATCAGGAGGCCTGCAGGAGCCCCTGGGATTGTTGTTCGTAACGGAAGCCATTAGACATGGAGCTGTCGGCACACCAGACAAAGATGCCGTGGAGGTTGCCGGAGTTGCGAAGCGTTGTGCACGCGCCGAAGAAGCCATTGGCAGGGGAGAGCCCTCCGCTGCCCTCCGTCATGAAACTGGGCAGCACCTTTCCACCGCTGTAGCGCGAGGACTGAGCGTGGAAATATTGCAGGAACTGCGACACAGTGGTGGAGGAGTCGTAGGCATAGAATTGGAAGTTCACGTAGTCGATGACGTCACCGTACTTATTCCACAGCGCGGTATAATGGGACTGCACTGGCTCGTCGTCGTAGGGAGCGATGGAGGCGAAGGAGATCACGTTCTTCTGCTTTAACTGCGTCACCAGCTGGCCGATGCAGTCGGCAAATTTATTGGGATCAGAATAGTCGAAATGCTCGTAGTCGATGTCGATACCGTCGAGATGGTATTGCTGGATTATGTTGGTGAGAGAGGAGACGGCGTTCTCCACCCACGAAGACACGGAGGAGGGGTTGAACTGCACATGGCCGCTCCCCACGCTGTCTCCGCCTAAGCTCACACCAACCTTCACGTTCTTGTGTTGGGATTTTATGGCCTGCACGGCGCTGGGGCTCAGATTCTCGTTATCCCAGAATATATTGAACTGTCCATTTGTGGGAGAGCTTCCCGACGCAGTGTAGTCGATGGCAAAGGCGAGAATGAAGTGCACCTCCACTCCCTCACGGATCGGCATGTCTGAGAACTTCACGCCGCTGAACTCTGCGCCGATGTATTCCCTGAACACTTCACCACCTGCACACCTTACATATATTTATTATCAATCACTTTCTATTCCTCTTCCTGCAAACAAAGCAAATGATTATTAACTTACCCATTGATTTACTTGACATTAGTCCGACTATCAAAAGCAGCGCCAGCAGCACGGACTTCATCGAATTAATGGCCATCACACCTCGATTTCAATTCGATTCAGCTGATCCCTACCCAAGATCCAGAGAGGCTTAATGCAATTGCAATACCCTTCACACACCAGCAATTTATATACATTGTGTCTAGAGAAATCAAGACACATTGCCCTGCTTGCCTCTAGGTAGTACAATCCTTCACGAAAAAGGAAATCAATGTCCCGCGCTTTTAATAATCAACTCCTTCCAAATATTTCACTTTCCACCGTTTTACATCAGAGATTAAATATAAACAACTCGTTTATATACCTGGCAATTATAAGATCAAATCTTATCCTGTGAAACACTGCGTATACTCACTCCCTCTTGCACTTCTAGAAGAGTAGAGATGAAGCAGACAAGTCTCCTTAGGGTCTGTTTTGCAAAACATATTATTTGACGGAGACATGGTGGCATACCCGAACTATTATAAAGAAAATGGAGGTAAAGCCACACACGGGAATCTCAATTCTCAGAAAGAAGAAAGCTATTTTAAGGACGAAAACAACTGCTCTGTATAGCTGACCTACTAAAGCCACACACGGGAATATTATAGTTGTGATGGGCAGCTGCTTCACAAAACTTAATCCCTTTTTCATCCACGTAGAACACCTCAATGAATGACTTTAGCAATTGTTATGGGTATGCAAATTCCATTACATTTTGCTTCTATTTTGAGATGTTTGTGAATCTTATCATAAACCACCTTAAAGGATAATGAACACTCACATATGTATGTAAAGGAAATATTTAAACATAAAAAGATACCATGCAATCTATGTAAAGTAATGGATCCCACTAGATCCCATCATGTGTGTTCATCTGCAATGTGTGCTCTATGAGAACCTATAAAATAAAGAAAAGATTTGCAATTACAACCTTCTATCACACAAGTAAAGATAAAAACAATTGTAAAGTGAATTTACTATCAATTATCATGAGAGAGAGAGAGAGAGAATGAGAAAATAGAGCTAAAAAAAATCACCTTTATAGAAAGTGGTAATACTCTGTTGAATGGTGATAATAAGATGACATGACATATTGAGCATTGCCATGTCATTTGATCATGATCCATCTGGACACAATGATGAATATTTTTATAGATACCTATAACTATCTACAACTTGCTCAACAAAGGAGTGTTAATGACATAATATAACCCCTTCAATTGGTTGTGTTAGATCCATAAGATGTAAGGAATGGGAGGACAGAGAAAATAGTACATGAAATGTAAAGGTAATCAAAGAAGTAAACACATATATCATATAAAGTAAATCAATGTAAAAATACCAACACAAATTTATCTAGATAGTCATGAAATACATGATTCATGAGGCTCATAAAGGCAGATGGAGCATTGGTTAAACCAAATGGTACCACTAAAAATCATAATGGCCATACCCAATTTGGAAAGATGTCTTTAGAATATGCTCTTGATTGATTTTGAGCTGATAGTATCCAGACATTAGGTCTATTTTAGAGAAGACTATGGCTCCATCCATTTGGTCAAACAAATCATCAATTCAAGGAAGGGGATATCTATTTCTGATGGTCACCTTGTTCAACATTCAATAATCGATGCACAATCTTAGAGTCTCATCCTTCATATTAATGAACAACATCGAGGCTCCTCAAGGTCATACATTAGACCATATTAGCCTTTTCTCCATTAGATCCTGCAATTATGTTTTAAGCTCTTGTAATTCAGTAGTGTTCATCTCGTAAGGATCCTTTGAGATAGGCTCATCCTATGGAACTAAATTAATTGAGAAGTCAAATTTTCACTTAGGGGTAGACTTGGAAATTCTTTAGGAAGATTCTTTGAAATTCTTGAAGAATTAGACAATCCTCCATATTACGAATTGGGTCCTCATTGCCTTACTCAATCCTTACCATATAAAATTTACTTCCCTTCCTCACAACTCTTGGCTTGCATGGCTATAACCATTCGTACTACTAAATGGATTCCTTGGAGCACCACAAGTCTTCCTTGATCATCTAACAATTCAATTGTTTTGTTATAGAAATCCAATTTAGCTTGGTGTGTCCTAGACCAATACATTACTCTGATCAAATCATAAGACACTAAGTTTGTGACCAATAGGTTAACCTTGGTTTTTGTAATGCCTAGACCAATTTCTGCTCCTTTCAAGCTAAAATTTATCCATTGAGTCTTACCAAGCCCAAACTCTACCTCCATCTCCTCTTGACTTAGATTTTTAGACCCAATATCACATCTTCTCAACACTTCAGGTGAAAATAAATCTATTAGTTACACCTAAATCTACTATAATAGAAATGTGTAGTCTATGAAAAGCACCTTGTAGTTCTATGAGTGAAGCTTGGTTATTGGCCTAGAGGCTATCCACGGCTGCATAAATTCAAGCTTGTGGCTTGGTGGATTTGTCCTAATTCTTTGGACACTCATTTTTGTTATGATCACCCCCATAATTCCAACATCCTCCTGTAGGACCCATCATTTTTACTTCCTTGTCCTTAGGATAACTAGTCTATGTTACATGTTTTGATGGTCTATGTCATTTTCCTTCACTACTCCTAGGTTTTGTTGATTCATAACTCCTTTTGAATCCATGGTTCTTTTTAAACTTATCACATGTGCCTTCTTTTCTAGTATAGTTTTCTTGAATTCCTCCTTTTTATTCTCAGATTAGTAAAATGTGTAGGTCTTTTATTTTCATTCTTTCTTTCTTTTCTTTAGCAACTAGGGCTACTTCCACTACTTGATTATGGCTCTTAGGTCATGAAAGATTGGTTGCATACATGAGATTCTTATTTAAACCTAACATAAACTTTTTCATGTGGACCTCCCCTTCCCTCATGTAATGAACATGACAGAATATGCCCATGAACTTAGCTTTACACTCTACAATTGTCATCCCTCCTTGATATAATTAATGGAATTCTATCAATTTTTATCCTGATGGTGGGTAGAAAGGTATTCCTTATGGAATTGTTTCATGAACTTGCCCCAAGTCATTTGGCCCAAATCATATTTTTTATTTCTATCAGATGGTCCCACCATAGAGATGCTTCCCCTTCTAACTAATAGATGGAAATACAAGCCTTAGTGTTGGAAGTCAACTCCATTTAACCAAAATACTTGTTCATTCCTATCAACCAAGCTTTCACTACATCTCTGCCACTAGTCTTGTCAAACACAGGAGCTTACATTTTCTTTAATTCTATAATCAAAGGGTCCTTTCCCACCCTTCATTGTTTCTCTCCAAAATAATGACTATGGGTGGGTGCTCTAGAACTGTGTTCATAGTCATGGTCGGAAGACTCATGGATATCCATAGAAGGCTCTTTGGTTCCTATGCCAGTGTTGTGATTTGTTCCCTACTCCTTTTTCTCATTATCTCTTCAATTTATTTTATTATGAAGCTATTTTTTCTCAAAGGGCATTCATATCATCCTATAATTCCTCAGGCACCATGGTTGTGGGGATGTTGCACCTCTATTGGCTCTAAGGATTTCATTCAAACTAGGACTTGATCTCTTCCTTGACATCCTCTTCATATTCTAAGTATTTATCTTTGTTGTGAGAAAATTAATAACCAATTCAACATTTATTTACAAATTCTTCATCAATTGTTTAAAACTTAAATATTAAAAGAATTTAGAATTTAAATTATCATTTTGAAACATTTAGAGTATTCAAGAATAAAACTAGAATTTCCATTATAAACCATGATAAGGTATAATTTCTTTTAATCAGTGAATGCTTTTGACTGGAGCTATGAATCGATGAGGCTATAACACGGGGGACCTCATCCCCTAGCATGAACACCTTGGCATGAATGCCTGCATTAACGTTGAAGGTTCAAACTTGCGAGCTCATTTTCCCAGTGGGGACTTCAAGCTGTGAGCTCATTGGCCTAGCGGGGGCCTTGTGAGGATGCAAGGCTCGCAATCTCATTGGCCTAATGGGGCTCAAAACTTGTGAACTCATTGGCCTAGTGGGGGTTTGAACCTTGGTGGCTGCCATAACAACCATGCAACTTGACCACCAAACCATGCCCTTAACAGCTCTAATAAGGCATAATTATTTCCATATTTCTTCATTAATAGATATTAATTACATATATATGATGATAGTTATTAGTTCTCTATCATGATTATAGATAGATTTCTTATACAATAGGAAGTTCCACTTCCTTAGATTCTTCCTCCCAAGCAGTCTCCATAATTGCAGATAGTTTTGGGTATACATGCTCATATTATGCAATCCTTTCTTTAGAAAGATTTGGTGTATTGCACCCACAACCAAAAGGAAAATCTAATTTTTCTAATGGCTTAGGCTTGTTTACAAAGGGTAGGTTCTAGTTCAATGGTTTTGCACTTTTAGGTGACCCAACCACTTCCTTACCCTTTTTAAGTTTTAGACATTTAAATATTATAGCCAAGGTTTTAGAATCAAATATCATCTCAGTTTCTACCACGGGTAGTGTCATGACATGTTCTATAGAACCCACTGAGGTTTTAGGTTGAGAGTGTTGTTTTCCTAAGGCTCTCTTATTCCACAACTCATGACTACATAACCATAAGAAAATAATTTAGCACATGCATAAAATGCAAGCTCCATGGTCTTAGAGTTTGAAATTAAGCTGATATTGGAATGTAATAACCCCACTAGGCTACCCTAATTTTTTTCTTTTACATTATTTTTATGTAAAAAATTTTTCTAACAAGAATAAAGTAAATCTAATAATCCATATGTGTTCATCAGACAACCAACAAGAATATATATTACTAATTTAGTTACAACTCCATTTATTCTTCAATTGAATGCACAAGCCTAATTTACATTATAATAGCTTGAAAACTAATTTAACATAATTTTAAGTCTTAGCCATAATTCTTCCCTCCTATTTATCCATAGAAACCATCTTTCCAATCTAATGAGTAGCAAGTACATCTTTAAATATATACATAAATACACATCAAATTCTACATCAACATTCAAGAAATGTAAAGTAATGAACAATATTTACAAGTATATTACTTTTATTGAGCTAGCAACAAGATAGTTATTATTTTTGTTATAGCTTCAATCATAGTTTGACATTTAGGTTGGATGGTGAACCCAACCACATTGATAATAATTCCCTATCCACCCCAACTAGGTGGACTTTGTGACCTATAGAGAGAGATGCTCCATGCCAATGCTTTAAGAAACTAGGTAGATACTAACCAACCATAATTATATCTATAATAGGCTTCTTTATTACTAGATAAACACACCTAGACCAACAACCAAGGAAGATAAGGTATTGCTAAGGACTTGCACCCTAAGAAACTTGGTCTCTTATTTATTCTTAATCATCACTAGTAGGACTTTTTCCCATTATCCTTAAAAACTACTAAATAATAAATAATGTCATCCATCACCTACATGCCACTGGTTCTAGAATCTGCATGCCACTAGTGAAAGCCATTCATGCCCCTTGAGAAGTTTATGGCTTTCCTCACTAGTATACCTAGGTTATAGCCTATTATATTTGGATATAGCCAAATCACTCTACTTGCATAGCACACTCCCTGACTATTGTCAAGTTGGAGCATCAATAAGGTTATCTTTCATGCATGTCATAGGATTTATAATTTTGGTGATTGCGACAGAAGGAGAAAAACAAGATATGTTCTACGAGTAATACATTCCTCCTATCTATGCCCTTGTAAAGCCCTTATTTGCATCGTCACGTGTTTCCATAGAGGTTGGTATCTGTATTCAACTTGGTTGTGTAAGTGGAATAAGTGATATGAGATCTAGATAAATAAGACCAAACCAAATAGTTTACCTACCCTCAATCTTGTCCTATCCCTACCAGATCTAGTTTGATACTAGAAATTGGATAGACATTCGGTGCTAAGAAGTCACCGACCCTAACATTACATAAGATTATAGGGGAATCCATCATAGACTAATTTTCAATCTTTTTAACTTAACATATGTAAATATATGGATATATAGATGTTTACATATCCTTTTTGACTTGTTTCTTATTAATGAATATTTATGTGATGTGTTTAAAAACCAACTAGTGTTGTAAAAGAAGCTAAAATAAAAAAGTTTAGGGCTATCATTTATCAACTTTTGTGCTATCTATCTTATCCTTAGGTTTTAATGTGGGTGTTATTCAACTCCCCCAACAATTATACTTTACTATAGAAGGAAATGCATTTCTAAGGCCAATTTATAGTCTATATGCAATCCTATAAGGTATGAGCAACTATAATCTTATTAACATCAACATCAATAGCCAACACCATTAAGTTATCTGTAGTAACTTTATCCTAAATGAAGTCTATCAAATTGAATATAAGGTAAAAATCCATTCTAATAGGTGGTATAAGGAAACTGCGTGTAAATTCAAGCCTTAATCACCTAATACATGCTACATGGAGTATTAAACATAACATGAAATCATTCTAGATAAAATTTATATGAAATCCTTTCTTAATTTAATTACTACCCCTAAGTCTAGAGAAAGGTATGATTAGATAAATAAGACCAAACCATATAGTTTACCTACCTTCAATCTTGTCCTATCCCTACCAGATCTAGTTTGATACTAGAAATTGGATAGACATTCGGTGATAAGAAGTCACCAACCCTAACATTACATAAGATTATAGGGGAATCCATCATAGACTAATTTTCAATCTTTTTAACTTAACATATTTAAATTTATGGATATATAGATGTTTACATATCCTTTTTGACTTGTTTCTTATTAATGAATATTTATGTGATGTGTTTAAAAACCAACTAGTGTTGTAAAAGAAGCTAAAATAAGAAAGTTTAGGGCTATCATTTATCAACTTTTGTGCTATCTATCTTATCCTTAGGTTTTAATGTGGGTGTTATTCAACTCCCCCAACAAGTATACTTTACTATAGAAGGAAATGCATTTCTAAGGCCAATTTATAGTCTATATGCAATCCTATAAGGTATGAGCAACTATAATCTTATTAACATCAACATTAATAGCCAACACCATTAAGTTATCTATAGTAACTTTATCCTAAATGAAGTCTATCAAATTGAATATAAGGTAAAAATCCATTCTAATAGGTGGTATAAGGAAACTGTGTGTAAATTCAAGCCTTAATCACCTCATACATGCTACATGGAGTATTAAACATAACATGAAATCATTCTAGATAAAATTTATATGAAATCCTTTCTTAATTTAATTACTACATCTAAGTCTAAAGAAAGGTATGATTAGATAAATAAGACCAAACCATATAGTTTACCTACCCTCAATCTTGTCCTATCCCTACTAGATCTAGTTTGATACTAGAAATTGGATAGACATTTGGTGCTAAGAAGTCACCGACCCTAACATTACATAAGATTATAGGGGAATCCATCATAGACTAATTTTCAATCTTTTTAACTTAACATATGTAAATTTATGGATATATAGATGTTTACATATCCTTTTTGACTTGTTTCTTATTAATGAATATTTATGTGATGTGTTTAAAAACCAACTAGTGTTGTAAAAGAAGCTAAAATAAGAAAGTTTAGGGCTATCATTTATCAACTTTTGTGCTATCTATCTTATCCTTAGGTTTTAATGTGGGTGTTATTCAACTCCCCCAACAAGTATACTTTACTATAGAAGGAAATGCATTTCTAAGGCCAATTTATAGTCTATATGCAATCCTATAAGGTATGAGCAACTATAATCTTATTAACATCAACATTAATAGCCAACACCATTAAGTTATCTGTAGTAACTTTATCCTAAATGAAGTCTATCAAATTGAATATAAGGTAAAAATCCATTCTAATAGGTGGTATAAGGAAACTGCATGTAAATTCAAGCCTTAATCACCCAATACATGCTACATGGAGTATTAAACATAACATGAAATCATTCTAGATAAAATTTATATGAAATCCTTTCTTAATTTAATTACTACCCCTAAGTCTAGAGAAAGGTATGATTATAAAAACAACAATTTACACTTCATAAAAATAAATGAAGAAACGAGTTTCAAGTATGTCGTGAGGGCATCAAAACCCTCTTCTAAAACCCCAACCATTACAAAGTAAGTAGGTTTATTTTCTAAATGGATTCTAAGACTTTTAACAAACCCCTTTTATGTTTCATGTCATTGTGGCACTTCTTGAGGCTAATTTTTTAGTGAAGCATTTTGTCAAACATCTCATGTGCCTTGTCACGGCATCCACATTTGGCCATGAACAATGGTTAAATTTTGGGTAACTTATCACCTACTTGAAAAGTTTTACAATATTATGAACAACAATTTCCATACACAAAATTAAAAACATATATATCAATTTCATAGCCAAGACAAGTAGAAAAGACATAGGGTATATGTTTAAATAGTAGTAAGGTATGAAGGACTTACTATTAAGGCATGGAAGAATAGTCTAGGTAGCTAGAAACTACTATATCTCCTTCTCATTTCTTCCCCCCCCCCCCCACACACACGTAGAGTTAAATATCAAGTTTCAAGCTCAGGCACCCCTAGTCCAAATTACATTGGGACTACGAGGTCTTAGAGTAGGTTCATATGGGGATGTGATAATATGACATCCTAGTGCGAGTCATTCATAGTATATTTATGCCTAAGGCATTTTAAAAAATTACAAAAAAGATCCATCAAGCTAATTGGTGCATGCTTTTTATTTCTTTTAAAAGATTTTTTTTGAATTTTATAGGATCTTAAATTTTTTAGTTATTATAGGTGGTTTTTTGGTCAATGGTTTTATATTCATTGTATAGTAATTTTTTTGATAAATTTTTATGGTGATATGTACATAAATAGTCTCACATAGACTAGAGTTAAACATATGTAATAAATATTTTCTTATATTGTTAATGATTAAGATAATTAATAATTGAATGTTGTTTTTCAATTTTTAGAAAGAATTTCCTTACATAAAATATCATGTTAAGCTATTAGTGTGCCATTATTTTTATATTATTACATTGTTTCTCTTTACATAAATTTATTACAATTATTTTTCTTCATTTTCTTCCAAAATAAAGAGTCAAGTATTCTAATAATAAATATATTTTAATAGAACATTTCTAAAATTTTGTTAATTTTGTGGACTCTCAAACAATAATACTTATGAACAACTTTTTATCATAGACCTTTTCTTATACTTATATCATTTTTTATTAATGTGATACAATTAGACATTAAAAAGTAAAGAGTTTCTTCTCAATCTTACATGGAATTTATTTATTCAAGATACTTTCCTCTATTTTACTAGCCATGTATGCTTTAGTTTTTAGCAAACATTTCTCAAGATTTTTTTTTGGGTTAATAGTTCCATCATTTTTTATTTTTTGGTTATTTTAGGCAACTGTTAAATTGTAAATCTTTTTGTTACCATGTTTTTTTTTAAGGAAAGGAAAAGTGTGTAACAAAGTGACATTTATGGTTAAATAGTGATCACATAATTCCAACCCCCTCTTCATTCACAACTAAATATTCAATTCCTAAACCATACTTACTCTACCATTTTAGAAGAAAATTTCAAAATAAGATTTTTGATAATTAAAATATTGCATAAGATCACCCATACCTCTAAAAGTTAATCACCAACCATGTAGATGGGACCATGCTATTAGTGAAGCCCCCTTGCTAAAACAAGTCATCCATTGGTATTAAAATTTTATTCATATTATGTTTAATATATATATTAATATGATTTAATAATTTTGTATAAAAAAACTACTAGACATAAACTCAAAAATTTTTTAGTCATTTTAAAATGGTGTAATGGTCAAATTTACATCCATTTACACATATCCCCATATACTTGACTTTATTGCATCCTTAGTTACAAACATTTGCATATATTTGTCATTATTAGCCATACCACTAGTATATTTAAATATCTAAAAAAATATATCTACAATAGAGATATCTTCCAATTTGTTTTTTGGTTTATAATTTTTTTAATTTTTATAAATTAAGCATTTCATTTCCCATTAAATATATTTCTTATTCTTGGCATTTATAAATTACTTGTAGCTAGAATATTAGAATATTTGCATTTTGGTTTAAAATAGCAAAAGCATCTTTGAGAGTGGTGATAGGTTTAGTGGTGTATTTATTGTGGCTCATTATGATCCACTACCACCATGCATTGAATTGCATTTTATTTATTTATTTATTTTTATTTTTGTTTACTAGTTACAGGAATCTAAATCTTTTAGCCCTTGTTGTGAGTGTAGAACGCCTCTCGGCGTAACTAGTGAAAATGGGTTGGAGTCAACAATTTGAATTCTAGGAATATTAGAATATTTGAATTTTGGTTTAAAATAGTAAAAGCATCTTTGAGAGTGGTGTCAGGTTTAGTGGTGTATTTATTGTGGTGTTTTATTATGATCCACTACCACCATGCATTGAATTTTATTTTATTTTATTTATTTACTATTTTTTTGGATTTTTGTTTACTAGTTATAGAATCTGAATCTTTCAGCCCTTGCTGTGAGTGTAGAATGCCTCTCAATGTAATTACTCACATACATATACATTTAATCCTCACCTCAGTATTTACATTTCTCTATCTTGGATCAATCTTGTGGTGCTTGGATTTAATAATAAGCTACTCAGATTGTCCCGAAATTTCTAATTCTTAGAATTCAAATTGTTGACTCCAACCCATTTTCACTAGTAATTGTGAGTTGACTTAGTACATGATTCCATGACTTATTGTTATGGCTTGGTATTTTAAGATATTGATTAATTGAACTCCCTCCTTCATGACCAATCTGTAATCATAGGCACAAGATCAAACATTGTTATGATACCATGTTGGAAATCAAAAAATAAATCATGATTGCACAATAATAGCACTAATAATAATATTAAGTTCATACAAGGTTTTTCAATGGATCGTGCAAATGCTTATAAAGTATTGCATTCCCGTAACTTTCCCAAACTATCCCAAACCACCTATGGGAAACTAGCTCCCAACTAAACAAATATTGTAATACTAACATAAATCACTAAGATGACTTTATTACAAATGTAAACCTCATACTCCAACAAAAATATTATTAAATTACATTAGATAATCTCTATTTCTATTTTAAAATGAGATATCTTGATCGTAAGACCTTTCTTTAACTCTCAAACTGCTCAACAGTTAACTATAACTTTGGATTTCCCTTTCCTTGCCATATTTTGTAAGCCAAATGCTGAAGAGAATCTGAATTAGGCAATTTCATAATGCAGGTGGTCTCATGCGACGACGAACGACTGTAGCTGTCAATGGGGTTTGATGTGACGATTCTCTCTTTAGCCTCTGCAGGCATCGCATATAGCTCATGGCTAACACTCTCTCCATTCTGAAGGAGATCTGTTGGAATTCCAGTGTTCACAACACGGAAGAATCCCCATTCCTTGCAGGGCTCTCTCACAGTAGCCACCATGGAATGATTGTGAAGCTTGTTTAGTGCTCCTCCTTCCTCACAGTCCAATGAAAACTGTGAAATGTCAATCACAGTAATATCGACTTCATTTTGCAACATACTGACTGTTTAAACTTTTACCTGATGAATGATCACAAACCAAAAATCAGAAAAGACGCCTTGAAATTTAAATGTCTCTACTCTTAATAACTTTCTGCAGATCACTAAATCATGAGGGGATTGTTGAGACGAATGTTGAATATATGTACTTGTGAGGCAATGGGAAAGATTTCAAACCGATCCTTATTACAAATTTATTTAATGGTTTTCGAATTATTAATCAAATTTGATGTCGTAAAGGAAAATAAATGGCCAAACTAACACCTTTAACTCTTCTGATTGAATCTTAGCCAAATAAGGATATTTCGATTTTGTCGATAACCAGTGTTTCGTGTAATTATAATCAACAAGTTTTCAGGGCTGCCGACGACATTAGTTTATTAATTAGTAGCATTTTTTTTAGTTCCGTTCGTGTATTGTTTATCTGGAAACGACGTCATGATGCGGGTCATCCGCAGTGTATTTATGCCTTGGTACTTTAAAAAATTACCAAAAAGATCCATCAAGCCAACCGACAATCAATTTTTTTAATTAATGAATAAGACCTATATTACTTTATATTAATAAAAGATAAAAGATACAATAGTAAAAAAAAAAAAAAGGGTGGTATAAAGGTACATCTGCAAGTCCAAGACTTAAGTCTAAATAACAAAATCTAAAAACAAAGGGCCTAGCCTCAAATAAATAACTATGCAGCTAATTCAATCCTAGTGGGAGGAGGTGGATCCTTGTCATCAGAGTTACCCCATACATCATTGGGGTTAATGTCATCAATTGGCTCCCACCCATTAGGAGCAGTAGTGTCATCTTTTTTTTCCTTAAGAGGGTTGCGGAGCCCGAACATGAGAGATAGCAAGTTACAGATGGGGGAATTTGCCTGATTCAGGCCAGCCAGCCAGTACCTCGCTGAAGAGAGGGCGGCAAAGAAGGCTGAGACCATCCTCCTCGAGCAGTAGAGCCTCTAGAATGCTGAGGACCACGGGATTGAGACCCCTGATCACTGTGATTGCACCTAGCAGAGTTGCTACGCCCGTATCGACGCCCCTTGGAAGAGGAGGCAGGATTAGGGGGCACTCGAGCAACAGTGCAGTGAGCATTGTCCCAGTGGTCAAGTAGCTCTTGCAAATGAGCAACTTCAAGTGCAACTTTGGAAGCTTGCACCTAAATTTGCATAAGAACATTAGAGCAAATGATATCTTTAGAATACAGAGAAAAATGTCTATATGCAGGACAATGAGAAAAAATAGAAGAATTCCTATCTTTCCATATGCTGAAGAGAATTTGCACTTGGAAAGCATGCCAAATTTGAGTATACTTGGATGGGAGACAAGGCCAGTCCCTAAGCAAAATCATATGCCAAGAAAAGGGTGAAGGCCTAAAAGGCTTGAAGAAGTCATGGATCCAAGACCATGCTTCTTGCGCTCTTGAGAAAAATTGAAAAAGATGCTTGGGAGACTCAATCTGCCCACATAAATGACAATGTGGGGGAGGAACACCCATCTGAACCAAATAGTGACCCAAAGGGAGGCGCTGGTAAAGAATGCACCAAGAAAAATGAGCAAGCTTGGGTTCTAAAACTACTGACCAAACACACTGAAATCAGTTCTTCCAAGTCCTGGGAGATGACTGTAATTGCCATCTATGTTTGAGTTGTTCCACCATATTTAAGTGGGGTGACAGCTAGACATATCCTTTATTGGGCTTGTAATTTCTGAAGTGAGTGTCAAGATACCATTTCTATTTTTTCCACCATGGTTTGAGAGATCTCACTTCGATTTTGTGAAGCATCAGAGGAGGAAGCACATTAATGACTAACTGGTAAGTCTCTTGATCTTGATTTGCAAGTTTGTATTTGAGTTTAAATTTAGGCCATGTTAATAAATTCTTAGTAGCTCTATGAATAAGGTCTAGTAAAACATGAACACCGTGCCTAAAAAATTTCAAAGCATGAAACCAAGGCACATGAGCTAAAGGTTGGTCTTGAATGCTAAAAAGGGAGGACCACTAGATGGAATATTGGTTGATGGAGAAACCATTGTGAAATCCATTCCTTGCCCAAAAAATTCAAGGTTTAATGGCTTGCCAAGCTTTCGAAATGCTCTTAATGACGAATGTGCCTTGAATGGAAACAAGTTCCCTCATGGTAAGAAGGGTTCTTATATCCAGATCTTTCTGAGCTAGCTACCCATGAGGAGTGCCGGTACTAATGCAATACTACACAAGGATTTTCCATGCTTCATTACCATTTAGAGCTTGGATGAGCCATTTAGCACACAAGACAATACCTTCGCGAAAATTAAAAATCAAATTGAGCCCCCCAGCCTCTCAGGAAAGGCAACAAAATTCCCAAGCCACACTATGAAATCCCTGATGGCCATTGGAAGCCCACAAGAATTCTCTGAGAAGCTTCTCAACTTTCAAATATGAAGCCTTCAAAGGCACCTAGCAAGAAGAATAATTAACATGTGTAGTTGCTAAAGTCTTGGAACAAATCTGAAAGTTACCAGCTAAAGAGAGAGGCATGATAATCCAGTACTAGAGCTTATTCTCAATCCTTGTGATAACCACATGCCACAAATCAAAGGGGGTGTCTTGAAAAGAAAAAGGAATGCCAAGGAATTAGGATATCTCTCCATGCTCTACCCGTTTCCAACCAAACGAGTTGAGCCAACTAGGTTTGGGAAGAAAAGACTGATGATAACACAACATTTTCTACCACTATATGCTGGATCTAGAAGCTTGGCAAAAAATGTCAAGACACTAAATTACCTCTTTGATGTTATCTTCTTTCTCCAGAAGAGTGAGGAAGGAATCATCCGCAAAGTGTCCATTAATGAGCTATTGAGAAGAGTTAGCGAGTGAAATCCCCTTAACACAGGATTGAGAAATAGCTTGAGCTAATAGGTAGCCAAAACCTTTAGCTAGCACATAAAGAGCTGGGGCCAGTGAGCAACCTTGATGAATTGAATGAAAAAGCCCAAAGGAGGTGGATTGGTGACTACAAATGTAATGAAAGCAAAGGAATTAGCAAAAAGCATTTGGATTGTCTGCAAAAAACAAGGGTTGAAGCCTAAGGCCTGTAGCATGGCTAAAATAAAAGGCCACTCAATGTGGTTATATGCTTTGGTAAAATCAATTTTAATGAACACAAAAGCCTGTTAAGCGTCATGCCCATTACATAACTTCCCATACTTCAATGATATTATCCAAGATAAAACAAGATTTGGCAAAACTAATCTCCTTTAGCAAAAAATAAGAGGCAACAAGGAGCAGATTCGAAGGGCAAGAGCTTTGGCAATGATTTTATAGGAGACATTCAACAAAGTGATAGGCCCTCAATTATTGATATGCTCTAGGTCACTAACTTTAGGTATGAACTAATATTCCCCTTGTTGATAATATTTCCTAAATAACTTGTGCAAGACTTCAAGATAAACCTTATGAAGATCTCTACCCATAATATCCCAAAAAAAATTATAAAATTCACAAGGGAAGCCATCCAAACTAGGGGCTTTATCATTGGCCATAGAGAAGACCACTTCCTTAAGGTTATCTTGAGAGAGAAACTGGTCACAGAGAAATCTATGAGCATTAGACATCTGACAAGGGACTATTGCAAGACACTGCTAAAGGGCAAGTTTCGTGGCAGGGGTAGATTCTTACGTGGGAAAAACCTGCTCATAGTGTTGAACAAAGGCTTATAGAATGTCAAGAAGCTCATGAAAGAGATGGTCTCCTAAAATTTGTTTCACTGATTGGGAGGTATGGCAACCCTACAGGGCTTGAAAGAATTCTTTGGAAACTTTGTCCCCAATCTTAAGCCAGTGGAGCTGGGCTTTGATCTGAGCTCCTCAAGTAGAGTAAGCATCAGCGATTTGCTTCTGTTGGTGAAGTTGAGTGGCAGAGGCAAACAACTGAGCTTCTAAGGTGGCGGTGGCAAGGCAGATCTCATGAGTGGTGGCCTCATATGAGTGACGACAGAAAATGGCAAGTTGCCTTCCATAAATGTGGAGAAACCATGAAGTATGGGTGATGGCATCATTCCACCAGGTGATCCACCCCACGCCATGTAGAAGATGTGGTTCTAAATTCTAGACACATTGGATGTGTGTTGATGTAGCCTTGTGATTGAGAAGAGATGTGTTAAGAAAAAAACTAACTTTTATGGCTTTGGGCTTATAAATCTACCACTCAACACAAAACTGTATCGGGAAATGATTTGATAAGACAATGTCAGTTAACAGTTCAACCGATAGTGAATAGCAACTAGAAAATGCAAAAAAAGATTGAGAAAAATTCATAGCTCAATCTAGCCTCTTTAAGACCATGTCAGAGCCAGCCTGTAGGTTACTCCAAGTGTACCATATAGTATTATCATGACGATGACCAATATTAGGGTCAAAAAGACCCAATTTATTACACATAAAAAACCAAGCCTCCCTTTTGCCAGTTTTTTAGTGCATTGGCAAAGCTCCACATTTATCATAGTCCATTTCTATCATATTAAAATCCTCACATAAAATCCAAGTGGCGACAAGCATTGAATTTGCAATCCATCACCAAAGAGAAGATCTCTCAACAACATCATTGGGAGAATAAACATTAATAATCTCCAACGAATGATTATTAACATTGAAAAGAGCCCATATGATATGATTTGTGGAGTCACATATATGTTCAACCAATAGTTAATGCCACATAAGTGAGAGAAATGTGGCCATCCCTCCGTGACCAGCTTCATGGTTACTGTAGAGAAAAAAATTTGAAGGCCAAATAACTTTGCATGTAGCAAAAAGCAAAAAACCTAACACTTTGTCCTCTTGAAGATAGAGAATGCCAAGACTCCAAAACTGAGAATGAGCATCACGAACAAAATATTTGTAGGGGAGGTCTATAAGACCTCTCACATTCCAGGAAATACAATTCATTTAAACATCATCGAGGGGTATCTCCTTGTTATCCAGCCCCTCAAGAGCTGAATAATTGTTCTAAAATAAAGAGTCAGGTGCTTCATAACTTCTAATTTGGAAGTTAATCTGCACAAGCAACCTATGACAAGGCACAAACTCACCATCCTCCAAACACCTAGATGGACTTCAAGATCTCCTCTGCCCAATAGAGGAGAAGTATGTCAGTTGGTGGAAACCAATGACTATGAAGGAACAATTGCACCTGAGCTTTGGAAGCTATCACTACGCCTACCGCACTTGCAAAGGCTAGCTTTGAAACATTCTATGTAGAACCCCCTTAGCCTGAAGGCTGAGAGGAGGGTTTAGTATTGCCAATTTTTTGGTCTTGTGAGAGACCACTGTAGACCATCCTCCCTTTTCCTTTGTTGGTGGTAGCGATGGATCTATAGGCTTTGACCATTGGGAAACTAATGGGCTATAACATCCCACTACGTGAGCCCCGAAGGGTAAGAGCCAAAAGGGGACAAGATAATTTTTTTTGACATAAGTAGAGAACATACACATATTCGGTTGCCAATATGATAGATTGATAGAATTCATTTTAAACACCAAAGAAAATGTTCCTAATCCCATCTGATATAAACATGAATCCATAATGAACATAGTACAAGTGGATCCGATACCCACATCAGAATTCGTAAAGCAATTAAGGAACATCACATTTCTTCTCATTAAATTCAATGATTACAACTTCTCTCTTAAGAGAGTACAAATACATAACTACATATACAATTACAATGATATATTCCAGAATATGATACAAGTAGATAACATAGTCCTGAGTATGATACAAGGACTAAATGGGTACAATAACTGAATGAAGTAATGGGGAGAGAGATCATCTCCAACTAGTGCTCCAAAACCTGTTCGTTGGTCCCCAATGGTGGTGGCAATGCCTCCCAACAATGTGGACTCCTAAGAGACCACCCCACCATGCTCAGAGACAGTCACAAGGCCCAAACGGATGAACAACAACAAGGGGATACAAGATGGCCAACACTCACATCAGACACAGAGCAGACATGGAGAATAGTGCATATAGTCAAAGTCATAATATAGATGTACTCATCCAAGTCATAGGTCGGGTACTACTCATGACTGCTAAGGTGCTAGATACTAGAGTGTAATCATATGGAGTGTCATCATGCATGCTCGAAGGTATGGTACCACACGAAACCAAGTACTCCTCTCATGCAGACGAGGAGACTCAATCATACCCAAATCCACGCTCGCAGACAAATAGGCCTTCTTGTTATATCCTTAGCCTTTACAAGCGCTCAAGGCCATGCACGAAGTCTAATTATCTTATTAGTGTTTTTACCCCAATGTTTTAGTTTTAGTTATCACTTGTTACTGTAACTCTACTACTAGTTCCCCTGGCAGCCACTTACGGGCTCTAGGCCCATAGAGAGCCACTCCAGACAACCACTCTAATGCCTAGACCTTGTTCATCTTGTTTGACTAAACGAGGAATCCAAAAAGACTAAAAACACTGAGTATAAATTTAAAATAGTAAAGGTCAAAAATATGATCTACAAGACCCAAACTCTCGTGGATAGTGTAATTTTTTGAAAACAGCCTTCTATCAGTTAGATCAGTTTTGTAATAACTCTCATGACCCCAGCTTGATCACTCTTCACAAGGGATAGCAAGGATATTATAAGAAAAACATGGAAAATGGCATTGCAAGCCTCCTCACAGCCTAATATTTGCATAATGACTGCCATATATAACATAGAAAAATAAAATGTTAAAATGACTTACAAATATAGAATTCTCAATTTTCCCTCCTATAGTAGTCCCCTTAGATCCTTGGGTTGAGTGACATGTTTTCTTTCCAAATAGAGTTTATGTGACCAATTTTAATGCACAAACACAAGTAGATGATTCTAAGGTATTTTAGTGTCATTTCATTCTTTAGCTCAAAGACGATGATTTCCACAAGGTTGGGGATTTAATCAGAAAATGAGTGTAAAGCTAAAAACTGAGCCTCTAAGTTTTAATTAAGAAGATTTGCTATGATAGTCTAATTAGAGAGTCAACATATTAAACCAAGGGTTCCATGGGATTGAGATCTCTTCAATCTCTATTATTACTTCCCAGTTTATTTGTACGGCTGCATTCATTTTAAAATTGCTATAACAAAAATGACCCTCCCCTGTTTTACCCAAAACATAAAAAAAATAGAACCCTCACAATCTTTCTAAAAAAAAACTAATTATCAAAAGGAGAGGAAATTGTTCTGCCTAGAGAATACGATTCAAGGAAAGAGCGTATGTAAATATCTTGCAATAAAATATACTTTGGCATATATGATCGATTCAGGGAGAGAGACTATAAATATCTTGCATTGAAATAAATTTCAGGCATATAAAATCGATTCAGGAAAGAGGTTTCAGTTTTCTACTACTTACTAAACACAAAAATTACATATTTTAATCCCTTTTGTATAGGCAGTAATGAGGTTTCAGTTTCTTTGTGTTTAATGAAAACACAGTAAACATATTTTTGTTTTTATGACAGTAATGGGGTTTCGATCTTCCTGTGCTCAATAGAAATAGAAACAACCATATGGTAGTTTTGTTTGAAAGGCAACGATGAAGTTTCAGATTATCTGTGGTTAATAGAAATTGAAGCTAACATATTTTAGTTTCTTGCAGACAGTAATAGGTTTCAATCTTTCTGTGCCTAATGAAAATTGTTGTAACATATTCTAGTTTTGTACTGGAAAAACAATGAACTGAGGAAAATACCTCTATCCTGGTTGTGCTCACCTTCAGCACACCTCTAACTACAATTTGGTATGCTCCTTGAGCAATTTCCTCTTCCCTTCGCTACTCTCCTCGCTCCCTATCGTTCTCTTCTCTGTCTTCTCTCTTTTTTTTTCTTTTCTCTTTTTTTGAAATCGTGGTTTTTTTTCCCAAAAACTATGAGTCTCCTTTCTATGCTGCCCTCCTAGATATTTGCTCGGGGCATTAAATTCATACACCCACTTCCCTTTATCTAGCTCTCGAATAAAGCATGATAAGAGTTCCAAAAAAATAAAAATATATGACTTCTCTCATTTGTTTTTTAAAAGCCTATTCAACATAGGCGTTGAATCCCTTTATGGCGTCCTCTCTGCCGCCTATAATCCTCACCAGCCACAAAGATATTTTGCAGCAATAACTTCCCCGCCAACTCTCCAAGTGTCATCGGGAGGGTTGTTACATCCTACCCCCCTAGGACTAGGCTTACTCTTGGAAGCCTGCAAACACTAAGATGCATCCAAAGCACACACTAGACCAAGAAACTTGATATAATCAAAGAAAGCCAAGGAGAAAAACCTCAACCATCACACTGGAAAACTACACATGACCATAAGGTGCAATCCGAACATTACTATTAGGTAACCAGATGATAAAACAACAACACAGGAACACTGCACTAGTAAGGTATGGTGGGCTAGGGTGGGGTATAGGGCCTATGACTATCTCCAGTAACCATCATTGGGGATAATAAGAGTATGCTCAGGCCTATGAATCTAGGTGGAGTTGATACTCAGTACCTGCAACACTCCAAGAACACGTCAAGGTACCTGTGCATATATATACATCATATAGCCAAAACAACATCAATCATGTAACCATGAAATCCATCATAAGTAATAATAATGTCCACATCATAATAGTATCGAGATTGCACATCACCGGTGCCAATACACAATAATAAAAGGATGCGTAATCCAAAATAAAGTATACAGTCATCCAAGTCCATCAAGATAAGAAATACATAATACGAACATGGGGGTCATTACATCCCCTAGAAGTCTGCAAAAAGATATGGATAAAGGTCTCTCATCTTCGCGACATCTTCCCAAGATGCTGAGGACTCATCATCAGGATCCCATTGGACCCTTACCTACTCTATGTCCTGACCCCTAAGGGTCAACCTCTAATGCTAAAGGTTGCATATGGGTTCCAAAGAAAACTGCCTATCCACCTCGACCTGCAAAGCAGTCCAATCAGGAACATGAGTCACATCAGGAATATACTGTCTAAGAACTAAAACATGGAACACATCGTGGATGCGTGATAGACTTGGTGGTAATGCAAGGCGATAGGTGACAAGACCAATCCTCTCAAGGATCTCAAAAGGTCCAACAAAATGAGGTGCCAGCTTCAAGCCTTTCCCATAATGGATGGGGCTCTTTTGTGGATGAACTCTCAAAAACACATGGTCACCCACCGAGAAGTGGCGATCCAATCTACGGGCATCAGCATACTTCCTCTGCTGATCCTGAGCTATAGCCAACTGCTCATTGATCCGCACTACCTACTACTCCATATCCTGAAGCATCTTTGGAGCCAAAATAACTTGGTCCTCTAAGCGATCCTAACTCAGCAGAGTGCGACATGACCTACCATACAAGGCCTAGAAGGGAGACATACTGAGAGAACTGTGATACCCATTATTATAGACAAACTCAACTAGGTACAAATAGTCCTCCCAATGAGACTTCTGATCCATAATGTATATCCAAAGCATATCCTCTAAGACCTGTTGATGACTGTTTTGATGCAATCATAACAATAAGTTAAAATTCACATGACATGAACTGTAACTATACTTGAAAGACAAGAAAGAATCATTTGGTGATTCAACTAATCCCAAGTCTACAATGGTTCGGTTGGTCAAGTTCAGTTGGTCAATGTGAAGCTGTAATGTTCAAGGGGCCTTACGTAGTTTAGGTTTGTTTTGTGGTTTACTGGCCTAAGAATATGCAAAGAGGTCATGAGATATGTCAATGCTTTTCATTCCTTTGCATAAGAGTGATACTGGGCTGCAAGTTTCAGAGGGTTTTCTTGGATTTATGCAGCTTCCTTCTTCATGTACTTATGAAAACTATCTACTTAGACTCTGTTATGCATGCTTCTTCAGATTTGAGACAATTTCCTTTAGATTTCTGCGTTTTCAGTTAAATATTTTAGATGGGTTGGGAAAAGTTAGAGAGATCTAATCTACACTTCATCTAATCTATAGAAGGATCTAATTGTTTCTGTTATCCACTATGTAAATATCACAGTAATTTGATCAAATCCACAGTAAAAACCCTAAATGTAAGTCCTGAGCATTTTCACAAACATACATTTAAAATTGCAAGCTCTCAAAGAAGATATTTCAAAACACAAAGAAGAGCAGGAGAACACTCAGAAGATAGACGCAGAACTCCGAATTCTATTGCATTAGAAACGAATAGTCATACATGATTTACAATGTAGGAATGACTCTTAGTTTCATTGATCATACTACAGAGAACTTACAAGCTTTACAGATACAGTAAGGCAGCCAGACATTCCACGCGCACCTTACTGCAGACAAACAGGCGACCTCCTTCTTCTACTTCTAAACTATGCTAAGCTATCTTGCTGTGTTTTCCTAGAATCTCTGTGTGTAGGCCCTGTTGTAAAGTATTACAGTGTAGAGAGGCACAATATAAAGACATTTTGATTGTCCTCACTACAGCAAAAACCTAACTAAACCCCTGGTTCAAACCTCTAGTTACAGCAATAAATGCAGGTGAACCAGTTCTCAAAAATATCTCTGAGCTGTGGTCAAATCTGGGCGAAATATTGCCCCCTTCTGAGAAGTTCCAGCAGCTGGGCAATAACTTCTGTTTGTCTTTTGCAGAAATACCCTCAGCTGCAACCTTCTTCTTTACTTGAATGGCTTTGACTTTTATCACTTCATCCTTATCCTCTTGCTCCTGAGATCAGATCTTCTGCCTCCATGAGGTCACTGTATTGACTTTCCAGCTGCTTCCTCAACTGCAAGCCTGCAAGACAAGACAAGCAATAAGTATTCCATTTATCACATAAAACAGCATGAAAATAGAATAAGCGTTTAAACCCAGGTGACTGCGCAAGATCGCGGAAATCAGATCCAAAATCTGCTCAAAAACGCGTCCAAAATGCGCCCAAGCTGCTCAAAATTGATGGGTCAACCATCGCCGACCGGGAAAATGCCAGAGGTGCCAAAAAAATGCTTTAAAACTCCACCGCTTCATTTCCCGCCCATCGGCATGATCATCCCTGTCGGTGCGTCAAAAAACAGGTTAGTCGATATACCTCATCATCATGATATTCTGGAAATAGCATTCCCTCCTGAAGGTCCAGATGAATGTCATCATGATGCTTCGCTTCTACATATCGGGGAAAAGAACAACAACATCATCATCATCATGAAGGAGAATAGGAGGATGCGAATATAATCCTGCTGCTGAGGAAAGGAAGATGATGGTGACGTCATCATGATATTCGGGCTTCATTGAAATGCTAAGGATGACGTCATCGTCATATCCGGTTAAGATCAGGGGGATAATTGTGATATCGGGTCACCCAAGGAGCATGATCAGGATGATGAGCATAATATGATCCTTTTGCGGCCAAGGCAACCCTCTCGAGAAAAATCAGCATGATGAAGATCATCATCATATTTGGGGCTTGTGTCGAACTTGGAATAGGACGTCATCATGATAATTGGGAACCGGATCGTGTTTGAAAATATCCTGTTGAAGGAAAAATGTGATGATGATCATCAGGAGGATATTTGTTTTTTCGTTATTCAGATCGGGATGACGTCATCATGATATTCGGAGCCTTCGTTAAACTTGAAACATGACGTCATCATGATAATTCGCCAACCGGATCATGTTTGGAAAATATCCTGCCAAAGGGAAAATGTGATGATGATGATCATCAGGATACTTGCAAAAGGTTGCATTTCATCGGCAGGAGGACTTGGCGAAATATCGGGCGAACAAACAAGATCATCATGATCTTGACAATATGACAGGATAAAAATATGATGATGACGTCATCATCATATTTTGCTTTTGGAGCACAAGGATGAGCTGGTCATCATGATATTTGCGCTAGGGTGATATTACAAAATATGATGATGCTGTTGATAAATGTAATATCGACCCTTCTTAATAGATAGGCTGATCATCATGATGTTTCGGCAAACAGATATCAGGAGGATATGAAGATGATGATCCTCTTTCTCGATTTATCATGATGATGCCTTCAGCACTTAGCGGATTTCAGCAAATGACCCTCGTGTGAAAGATCAGGATGATGATCATGATGTTGCGAAAGGAGACCAGGAGGATATGAAGTCGTCGTCATCATCTTTCGAATGTCAGCAAATATCATGATGATGACCCTCCAATAGGTTTATAGCACACGTATGCAAATATGCCGAAGGTGAATTTGTTAAGTCAGGGTGATCTTATACCATCAGCATGATATTTTAAGATCAGGCGATGCAACGATATCATGATGATGCTCGCGATGCAAAGATCGCTCGACGGGGAAACTTATCGTGACTTAAAGTTAATGTCATCATGATAATTGAACCTCAGGATATTATTGGGGGGGGGGGTTCAAATATGATGATGATGATGTTTATACAGCAAAACCGAGTTTGTAAAATATGACGCTCCTAAGGAAATCATGATGCTGATGATGCGCACAAGGCCTTTTGACGGGTAAAAAGCACTACCACCTAAGATTGACGTCCGGATGTTGTGACTGCATGATTTTTAGCAGGTGATAGACCAAGATCATGATGATCCTGTCAACATGACTTAGGATATAAAAGTGATGATCCTCCTGCGAATATCAGGTTTGACCAAGACTTTGACCGTGCATAACTTCCACATATGGACGAATTTTCAAGTGAAGTAAAAGGCAAACCTGCATGAAATTTCAAGCTCTTTCTAAGTATGAGGTCACAACAACAAAATATGAACTTTGACAAACAGACCTCATGATGATGACCTACCTTATCATATATCATGATGATGATGCACCTGACCTTCATTTTTACCAGACCGCCAGGAAGCAGAAAAAACACAAGCAGAGGCAAAAAGCAAACATCAGCAGGGGTCCTCGTTTTGCTAAGGAGCAAAATGGGGCGTGTTGTGAACATCACAACAAGACCTAATTAACTCGCTCCATTTGTCCGTCAGTCTTGGGATGGTATGCAGAGCTGAAATTAAGCTGGGCTCCTAAAGCATGCTGAAGAGAAGTCCAAAAAGTTGAAGTGAATACTGGATCATGATAAAAAATGATCCTATGAGGAATACCATGCAGACGCACGATATCCTCCATAAACACTCGTGCTACGGACGCCGCAGTGTAGGAAGATCTCATGTGTGAGAAGTGTGCCACCTTAGACAACTTGTCCACTATAACCATAATAGCATCATGACGATGCGAAAATATAGGTATCCCCACTATGAAATCCAAAGATATCATATCCCACTTCCATCTAGGGATGGAATGAGGTTGCAACAGTCTGGCTGGGTGTTGATGTTCTGCCTTCACCAGCTGACACTCAAGACATCGAGCCACAAAATCGACAATATATCGCCACAAAGCTGCCCAATGATATAACTGTCGAAGATCAGCATGCATCTTCGTGTACCTGGATGAGCTGAATAGGGTGCACGATGGGCCTCTGATAAAACCAAGGAATGAAGATCACCAGAATCTAGAACATAAATACAACCAAGATGTCACAAAAGTCCATTAGGCTCGAGAGAGAAACCTACAAACCTACCCTCAAGGACTCTTCCAGACTCAATCTCTGCTCTCACCTCCTGATACCAAGTATCACTAGGAAGTGACTCTAGAATACGGCTCCGCAAATCCACTCCAAGAGACAAAACTAAAATCTCATGTCTCCTCCTGCCCAAGGCATCTAGGACAACATTCTCTTTACCTTGAATCTAGAGAACCTTGAAGTCGTACTCATAGAGGAACTCCATCCAACGGTGTTGCCGAGCATTCAAATTTGGCTGAGTGAAGATATATTGCAAACTGTGATGATCACTATACAATTCAAACCAATGTCCCAAAAGGAAATGTCTCCAATGTACAAGTGCATGGATGACAGTAGCTAACTCCAAATGCACAAGTGCGTGGGTGGGGTAGTTCAGCTCAAGATCCTTGAGCTTACGGGACTTATATGCAATCAGTCGTCCCTCCTACATGAGAACTGCTCCCACAGCCTCCAATGAAGCATCGGTGCACACTATAAAATCACCATAAGGATCTGGCACTACCAAGATAGGTGCACTGGTCAACCACTCCTTAAGAGCCTAAAAAGATGACTCAAACTGATCTGACCACACAAACTTCTTCCCTTTCTGCTGAAGAGAAGTGATGGGATGGGTTACCTGAGAGAAATCTCTCACAAATCGGTGATAGTAACCCACCAATCCCATGAAACTATGAACCTCAGCCACATTCATTGGCACTAGCCAATCCACAATGGCTTGAATCTTAGAAGGATCCATTGAGATACCTTCTCCTGAGATGATGTGGCCCAAATATCTCACCTCAGTCTAAATGAACTCACACTTGGCCAAATTTCCAAACAACTGATTATCTCGCAAGCACTACAACACTTGCCACAAATGGCCTTCATGCTCCTCCATAGTCCTAGAATAAATCAAAATATCATCAAGGAACACGAGAACAAACTAGTCAAGATAGGTGCGAAACACCCCATTCATCAAACTCATGAAAACTGATGGAGCATTGGTCAACCTGAAAGGGACGACTGTGAACTTATAATGCCCATAGCATGTATGAAATGCTATCCAATGAATGTCAGCCTCATGAATACGAAGCTAATGGCATCCTAACTTTAGATCTATCTTGGAGAACACCTTGGCTCTCCTCATCTAATCAAACAAATCATCTATCTGAGGCAACGGGTATCGATTCTTCACCGTCACTTTGTTCAACTGGCGATAATCAATGCACAAGCAAAGAGATCCATCCTTCTTCTTCACAAAGATGACAGGTTCTCCCTAAGGGGATACACTAGGACAAATGAACCCCTTCTCTAGTAACTCCTCTAACTGCAACCGTAACTCACCCAACTCCTGAGTAGTCATGTGATACGGTGCCCGAGAAATAGGCTCCACACCAGGAATGAGATCAATATGGAAGTCTATGTCCCGCTTAGGCGGCATACCTAGAATATCACTCGGAATGACATCTGCAAACTCCTGAAGAATAGGATGATCATCAAGAGATACCTCCTGAATCCCACCCTCAACAAGATCACTAACTGACATAGTGAACATATGGCAACCTTTCCGCATGGCATGCTTTAGCTACATAGCTGAAATCACATAGAGAGAAATGGGTCTCTGAACCCCAACTAACTCAACATGCTCCCCAACATCATTAACACACTGAACTGACTTACATCGATAATCTATAATAGCTAGGTGGGTCTCCAACCAATCCATGCCTAAAATAATCCTGTAGGACCCCAAAGGCAACACATAGAGATCCACTGTGGTAGTGAAGGTGCCCAAATCCAACACACAACCATGAACAAGGGAGTCTACAGCCACCTTGGATCTAGTAGCTAACTCAACTTGCCAACCAACATCTTGCCTTGCCACCATGAGTCCACAATGCTCTACCAAAGAAGGAGAAATGAAAGAATTTGAAGCTTCTAAATCAAACTAGATAGATGTGGCAATCCCACATAACACACCTGAATACTTGACTATGATGCCTTGATACTCATCCTGACGGTTATCAACGGCCACAAAAACTCTATGTGATCTACTAGCATCACCTATTGTAGGCTCTAAAGTAGCCTGTCTTTGACTACCTCTAGCCACTGATCTCTGAGGACACTGAGCATCTATATGACCATGTTGCCCACAAGCATAACAACCACCCCTACCAAAACCTCAGCCCAAAAATGGTGCATGTGACTGCAGGGATCCACCACCCCTAGAACTCTATTGTGCACTCTGAAAACTCTGTGACGGACCACTCTGTTGCCTACTCTGAGAGTGATGACGTGAACGATCTCTAGAAAATGGAGTACCAGGATTCTTCCCACTTTGCTAAGACTGAGCAGGCCTATGCCTTTGTCACTGACCATGTCTAGGAGGTGTAGTATGAGATCTAGACGATCCAGCTCCCTAAGACTATGTACCCTGAGCAACTAATCCTAAAGGAGGGGCACTACCAATCTGAACACCTGCCTAACCACCAAAACCTCTAGTCAAATTCTCCTCTATCAACCTTACCTTCTCCACAGTAACCTCTAAGGTCTTCAGCTCAAATACACGGACACCACCATTGATACGGGCATTCAAGCCCTTGATGAAGTGCTCTACTAACATCGGCTCATCATCAGAAATGCTAGCATATTGCTTCAACTCAAAGAAGCAGTGCTCATACTAATCTACTGTCATAGTCAACTGATGAAGTTCATGGAACTCATCAACACATCTCTGTCGATAGTAGTCTGAAAGAAACCATGCACAGAACCTCTCTAAGAATAGTCCCCATGACACGGAAGCAATATCTAGGTGAAGCTTCTACTCCTCTACTCTCCACCATGTAGATACAAAACATCTGAGATGCATAATGGTACATCGAGCTCTGGTATTGCTACTATAAGGATGCATAGCAAAGCATCGATCGAGATCGATCAACCAAGTCTCTGCCTCAGTACTTGTACCATAACCATCAAAAGTAGGGGGATGAGCCCTAAGAAGATTTCTCATGTGACCTACAGTAACACTATCTCCATCCACCCTATCCCTCACAACAACTACTCTTGAATAATCCATACTACAAGAATACTCACACTTAGCTCCAGCATCCTGATGAGAAGGGTGTGACTCTACCTCATGAGATACATCCTAACGAGGTCCTAATCGGTCCATAATCTATTGTAAAAGAGTTAAAACCTGAGCACCCCCGAGCCCTTCGGCTTGATTCTCAACATGCGGTTCCTCCTGACGCTCACCCTGATTGCCCTGATTGCCCTGATTGGCATCATACCGGGTGCTACGTCGAAGAATAGTGGCTATACCTCTAATTCTACCTTTGGCTCTACCCCTAGGAGGCATCCTAAAGGAACAAAGAACACATGAAAATAGATCATCACAAAGACGACCTAAGCACAATACTAAGGCATGAAAGCATAACAACACGACTATAGAACAATATAACAAGCCCACACCACACACGCCAAATGTAACAAAACATAGAAGGCTCAAGTACGCCAGAGCTCCTAGTGTGTGAACATGGGCTCTGATACGGAGACAAGATAACTTTTTTTTGACATAAGTAGACAACATACACATATTCGGTTGCCAATATGATAGATCGATAGCATTCATTTTAAACACCAAAGAAAATGTTCCTAATCCCATCTAATATAAACATGAAACCATAATGAACATAATACAAGCAGATCTGATACCCACACCAGAATCCATAAAGTAATTAAGGAACATCACATTTCTTCTCATTAAATTCAATGATTACAACTTCTCTCTTAAGAGAGTACAAATACATAACTGCATATACAATTACAATGATATATTCTAGAATATGATACAAGTACATAACATAGTCCTAAGTATGATACAAGGACTAAATAGGTACAATAACTGAATGAAGTAATGGAGAGAGAAATCATCTCAAACTAGTGCTCCAAAACCTGTTCGTCAGTCCCCAATGGTGGTGGCAACACCTCCCAACCATGTGGACTCCTAAGAGACCACCCCACCATGATCAGAGATAGTCACAAGGCCCAAACAGATGAACAGCAACAAGGGGATACAAGATGGCCAACAGTCACATCCAACACAGAGCAGACACAGAGAACAGTGCATACAGTCAAAGTCATAATATAGGTGTACTCATCAAAGTCATAGGTCAGGTACCACTCACAACTGCTAAGGTGCTAGATACTAGACTGTAATCATATGGAGTGTCATCATGCATGCTCGAAGGGATGGCACCACACAGAACCAAGTACTCCTCTCATGCAGACGAGGAGACTCAATCATACCTAAATCCATGCCCTGTAGATGGATGACTCGATGCCCAGTAGATGGATAGGCCTTCTCATTGCATCCTTAGCCTTTACAAGTGCTCAAGGCCATGCACGAGGTCTAATTATCTTATTAGTGTTTTTACCCCAATGCTTTAGTTTTAGTTATCACTTGTTACTGTAACTCTAGTACTAGTTCCCTTAGCAGCCACTTACGGGCTTCAGGCCCGTAGAAAGCCACTCCAGATGACCACTCTAATCCATAGACCTTGTTCATCTCATTTGACTAAATGAGGAATCCAAAAAGACTTAAAACACTGAGTTATAAATTTAAAATAGTAAAGGTGAAAAATATGATCTACAAGATCCAAACTCTCGTGGATAGTGTAATTTTCTGAAAATGGCCTTCTATTAGTTAGATCAGTTTTGTAATAACTCTCATGACCCCAGCTTGATCACTCTTCACAAGGGATAGCAAGGATATTATAAGAAAAACATGGAAAATGACATTGCAAGCCTCCTTATAGCCTAATATTTGTATAATGACTACCATATATAACATAGCAAAATAAAATGTTAAAAAGACTTACAAATATGGAATTCTCAATTTTCCCTCCTATAGTAGTCTCGTTAGATCCTTGGGTTGAGTGATATATTTTCTTTCCAAATAGAGTTTATGTGACCAATTTTAATGCACAAACACAAGTAGATGATTCTAAGGTATTTTAGTGTCATTTCATTCTTTAGCTCAAAGACAATGGTTTCCACAAGGCTGGAGATTTAATCAGAAAATGACCATAAAGATAAAAATTGAGCCACTAAGTTTTAATTAAGAAGAGTTGCTATGATAGTCTCATTAGAGAGTCAACATATTACACAAGGGTTCCATGGGATTGATATCTCTTCAATCTCTGTTATTACTTCCCAGTTTACTTGTATGGCTGCACTCATTTTAAAATTGCTATAACAAAATTGACCCTCCCTTGTTTTACCCAAAACATAAAAAAATCAGAACCCTCACGATCTTTCTAAAAAAAAACCCAATTATCAAAAGAAGAGGAAATCGTTTTGCCTAGAGAATACAATTCAAGGAAAGAGACACTGTAAATATCTTGCAATAAAATATACTTTGGCATATATGATCGATTCAGGGAGAGAGACTGTAAATATCTTGCATTGAAATAAATTTCAGGCATATAAAATCAATTCAGGAAAGAGGTTTCAGTTTTCTACTACTTACTAAAAACAAAAATTACATATTTTAATCCCTTTTGTATAGGCAGTAATGAGGTTTTAGTTTCTTTGTGTTTAATGAAAACACAGTAAACATATTTTTGTTTTTATGATAGTAATAGGGTTTTGATCTTCCTGTGCTCAATAGAAATAGAAACAACCATATGGTAGTTTTGTTTGAAAGGCAACGATGGAGTTTCAGATTATCTGTGGTTAATAGAAATTGAAGCTAACATATTTTAGTTTCTTGCAGACAGTAATAGGTTTCAATCTTTTTGTGCCTAATGAAAATTGTTGTAACATATTCTAGTTTTGTATTGGAAAAACAATGAACTGAGGAAAATACCTCTATCCTGGTTGCGCTCACCTTCAGCGCACCTCTAACTACAATTTGGTATGCTCCTTGAGCAATTTCCTCTTCCCTTCACTACTCTCCTCCTCTCCCTGTCGTTCTCCTCTTTGTCTTCTCTCTTTTTTTCTTTTCTCTTTTTTCCCAAATCATGGTTTTTTTTCCAAAAATAGTGAGTCTCCTTTCTACGCTACCCTCCCAGATATTTTCTTGGGGCATTAAATTCATACACCCACTTCCCTTTATCCAGCTCTAGAATAAAGCATGATAAGAGTTCCAAAAAATAAAAATATATGACTTCTCTCATTTGTTTTTTAAAAGCCTACTCAACAAAGGCGTTGACCCCCTTTATGGCATCCTCTCTGCTGCCTATAATCCTCACTAGCCACAAAGATATTTTGCAGCAATAACTTCCCCACCAACTCTCCATGTGTCATTGGGAGGGTTGTTACATTGGGTAACCCCAAATTTTACGGTCGATGGACTGACACCTATAGCAGGTGTTAGGAAGATTAATGTATTGAACATTCTGAGACTAATAGTTTTGGTTGACTTGAATGTCCACAAATTCCTTGGGGTCTTTGGAAAGGTTGACCTTGACATAGAACCTGTGCTAGGAACAAGTTGCATAAAACATCTTGGGTTCGAAACAAATCATAGAACTGAGAGAAGAAGCTATCTAGCCAAGAAAATTCCAATAAGACAAAGGAAGGCCAGGGAATTCAACCCAAATATAGGTTACTTGTTTGATGTGTTTGGTAAAAGGGACAGTGTCGCATGACTCATGTGTGAGTACCCCACTATGCTACAATTTCCCTTCATGGTGTTTTTACTATATGATTATATATATATCTATATGTTTGACTGTTTTGTTTGCTGCAGGTTGCAGGTATCAGGCATCGACTCCACCTGAATTGATAGGTTTGAGCGTGCCTTAAACCCAATGGAAATTATTGAATGGAGATAACATATGGTCCCTTAGCTTAGCCATCGTTCTCGAGAAGGATGAGTATTTGGTTTTGCACACATTTAGTGTTGTCGGTATGGGCATGATAGTCAGTCACTCTTATTGTGGTCATGCTTTTCGAGCATGCATAGTGGTCAGGTATTGTTCGGTATTTGGATTATTTAGTTTAGAATTGGTTAATTAATGTTTTGGTTAATTGCTACATTAAAATTATTAAGTTAAGAAGGCACTTTTGATAAATAAATATAAATTCTTATATGTAAATTTAAGTTTATGGGAAAATATATTATAATGTAAGTTAAGGTCAATAATAACAATAATAATAATGAGATAAATAAAAGTTATAAAAAATGGAGTTGTAAAGATGATTATTAAATGCAAACAAACAAGAGTATGTTTTGATAAATGATTATAAAAATAAATTTATAAATAATTATAAGTTGTCATAAAACAAATATATAGTAAATATTAAAATAAATAAAATAAAAATTATATTGTAAGGTTGTAAATTAAATTTATAGCAAAATGTGAGAAAGTAAAAATTGGCTTTTTCTATCATTAATGGATTTTGGGGCATGAGAATTTGTGGCATGAGATTTTGGGGTATGCAAAAAATGTGTGGGGGTTGTGAGATTTGAGGTTCCCTCTCTGTAAAAATCATATGGGAGGATTGTGGTTTGGAATGGGATTGGGGATTGATTTCTTCATTTAGAGATTGGAGAGGTTGGTTTTGTAGCTACAACATTTGAACCTGGCATCGAATCTTTAGCCTAGCTAAATGTTTGGATCCAGGTTCCTTTGTTTCTGAATTTTATTTTAGTTTTATTTTGAAGCAAATGTGAGATTTAAAATCGCTGTATGGAAAGAAATATTTTTTGATTTGATTGATTAACAAGTGTGATCTAAGAGTTTTGTTTATTCCTTTGTTGCATTCAAATATGTTTTTGATTCCTTTTCCTACCTGTCGATTGCTTTTGTTTGACTATTTCTGAAGCCTTACCAATGGATCCATTAATAAACCCTTCTTTACATCTATTTACCGGATACAATGCACATAGATATATTGTGAGTCATTTTTTTTAGATCATTTCATTTAGCATCACCAATATCCTCCACAAGAATATTGAATCTATTTAAATGATGGAAATGTTCCACATCTCTCAAATACAATTTGTCTTGCAATGATCTAGGAAAAGACATCTCTTTGAGGCGTCTTTCAACTTGCCTTCTTGTCTATGATTATACCTTTTGCATACCCATCTACCATAGCTTTTCCAACCTTAATATTTGATAGAATTTCTAATTCCATTATACTTCAGTGGATGTCCATAAACTGTTCCAAATCTCCCATTTTGGCACACGCTAGCAGAATGCTAGCAAGGCCGTTGGAGTGTCTATAAACTTGCCAATTGCATTTTCTTGAAAGTTTTCACAGTTTCTCCACAAATCCATTTTGTGCATATCCTACAATCATTGCATTCCAAGAGATTACCTCTCTGAGGCATCGATCAAACAGTTTGTGTGTTTTGTCTATGCATCCAGATTTTGCATACATATCCGCCAGAGATTTTATCTCCCAATTTGCATTTGCTTGAAAGTTTCTAAAGTCTTCTCAACAAATAAAATCAACCTATATTCATATGTGATCTATCGGCACTGAGAAAACACATCCATACAACCACCACAGGTTATAGTTGGCATATTATGTCAAAGTTTAGGGTGACCTCAAGGTCAACCAAGGTCACATAATTATCAACTGAAGGCATAATGCAATAAGGGTTATACATGTGAATGAAGTATATGCAGCTCTCGTCCATAGACCTACGTGGCTACATTTGCCTAGAACCCAGGCAAATCTTACAATGTTAGAATGTGTTCTAGAGTGCTTTATTAATTTAAAAAAAAGAGAGAGCAACCATGTAAAATCCATTTGTTCCAATCTTGCTACTGTTGCATTTTATGAGATGACATCTCTTGAGACTTTCTATCGAGAGCTCCATGCTATGTCTGTGCATTCACATTTTTACATATATGTTTGCTAGAGCTTTCCAATTATATATATATATATATATATATATATATATATATATATATATATATATATATATATATATATATATATATATATATCTGTCACTAAAGATGCTTATTCTAATACATGTCACTTGCAATAGATTCTTATACTATTACTTCCATATCCTTATAAATCCCATTCCTTAAACTTTCTAAATAGTTCTTAATTAAACTTAGTAAGGGAGTTTGTTTTAGAATATAAATTTATATTACACCATGGTAATGATCAATCAGTTCATTGATGAGACAATGCATATATAAGAAAAGGAAGGTCTTCAGTAGAAATGGTATTGATTTATTAGTACCTATTGATTAGCTCATAGTTAGACACCTTATTATTGAGTTGAGTTTAAGAGCAATCGATATGTGGATAGTATCTTGATTTTAGAAGATGGCTATGGCATAATTAATGGCATTGAGATAGAATACTTTTAATTAATTAATCTTGTAATAATATTGAAAAGTTTTGATTGCCAAATTCTTGTTATAATGGCAGCATAGAGAGTTATGTTGTTACCATACTCTGATATGCTGTTATCTGAAATCAATATAAATATATATGTGTGTAGATATAGATATGCATGTTTATAGGAATAATGATTGTAGTAAAAAAATTTACATTTGTTATTTGTTTAATAGCTGATTATGTAAGTAAGAAAATAGGTAGATAGGCAGGTTAAAGTGATTTACCTATATCAAGGTCATTAAATGATTTGCATAACTAAATGGATGTGGAAAATTTAAGTAAGGAGAAGAAAGAAAATGGTTTATTTATAAATATATTTAAATAATTAAAAGATTTACTTAGGTAAATAAATTAGATTGTCATGGTGTTAATGAATGTTTTTAATAGTTAAATTATAAAATGATCATGTAATTAGTTACAGGATTAATTGTTATTTTTGACAAATGGGTGATCGAGTGTATTAGTGATTGAGTTAATGAATTTCATGAGTTGTGGTTATAATCTCCTTCATGCAGGATGTATTGTTTGTTCGTTTATTTGCATTGAACTTGTATTAAATATTGTGTTGGACTTTATAATAGGGAGACCTTGGTTTTCGTAAAAGAGGAAGTATTTTGTTTATGGTTGTTGTAATTGCATCACTTGAAAGTTTTGGGTAATGATTTGTAAATTGGTTCTTGTGATTATGTTTAGTATACAAGAAGGTCAATCCATGCATTACATATGTATATTTGACATTATGATGGTAAATGTTTTGTTTGATATGTAGGGTCTTCTAGTTGCAAGTAAGGGGAGTGGCTCTCAATTGGGGCTGAAACCCAAAGTGGTGTCCAGGGTAACCTATTTGGGAGTTTCTTAACCCAGGGATAACCTAAAATGAATTAGGGGGAAAAGGGTAGATTCCACATTAAACAAGACAATTAGATTCCTCACCGATGCCAGTAGTGCTCATTTAGACTCAGGATGGGTTGAGAAGGCCTGGTTGGCAAAAATCAATTTCCTTGTCTTGATGAAAGGAATGTTGATTCTGCATGTGTCACCCTATGGGACCAATGTCTAGCGAGAGACTGTCAGGGTAACCATAGATGGGGGCCGATGTCTATTGAGAGACTATCAAGGTAACCAATGTCAGGACCATGTGATGACAGTCCTCCCTATTGTAGTCTAGCATTCCCTAGTTGTGTTCTCCCCATTCATTGTGTGAATGTCTCTGGAAGTGATGTTTGAGTTGCTTGTGAAGTTCATATTGACCCGTGTTGTATTGGAGTCATGTGTAGTCTTTGCCCCTATTAGCCTACTGCCTTCTTGACTATTTGTTGTAGTGGGACCTTATGTTATCTCCTAGCATGGGGGGTGGACCTTAGGGCTCCACATGGTTGGGTGGTTGTGCCTTTATCTCCATTGGTTTCCTTTGTTATTTTTTGTGTGCAAGAAGGATGTATCTCATGTCACAGATTTTAGATCTTGTTCTAGTTTGAGGAGATAGTTACTCATGTTCATGTTCTAGTGTTGTATATTAGTTGAATCATGTACTGTAATTTTGATGTATGCATCCCATTGTAATCAGAAAAAGTGATAGTGTCACCAAGTAATGATGTACTTTTATGTAAGGAATTTGTATATGCACTTGTAGTTCTTTATACATGATCTTGAGGATTACTTATCTGATGATATAATATAGAAATGTATGTGTTTATTCATTTAATGCAATAGATTTAGAATGAATTATTGTTGTTAGTTAACTCATGATGTATGTTTAGTTCTTGATAATAGTTTTTTTAGTAATGCAATCATGGAACCCTAGAAGACAAAGCTTAACTTATATGTTATGAATAGATATGATTTACATTTCTTTGTTATCACTTTCTTTAAAAAAAAAATTGTCCTTTTTGTATAGCATAGTTGTGTCTGTTCTTCGGGGTTCCTTGGTGGGGCATTACACCTAGTATCAGAGCCCAAGTTTTAACATTGGGTACTCTGGTTTTTTATGAGCCCATTATGTTGTCCTAGTTGCTTAGAGTCTGGAGATTATGTTTTCCCCTTTTTGTCGTCCTCACCTAACAACCTGAGGTTGTCCTTTGGTAGTGTTTGTGTAGGAAGATGCCTAGAGGTCGAGGATGAGGTCAAGGTCATGGTAGGGGATGCAAGAGAGGTGGTGGTGATAGGCCTCCTCCTAGCTCCCCTTGTGAGAGTTCTCAGGAAAGCATGGTCCAGAATTTAGAGAATCAGGGTCAGTTGGAGGGAGCTTAGTTGCATTATTTGCTTGAGGAGGTCCTTTCTTGCCTAGGCCCTAGATAGGAGGTTGATCTATAGGTGGAGAGGGAAAGAGAAAGGTCTCCTAGGAGGAGAGAGATTACAGCAAAGCAGGAGGATATCCTAGCAGGTCACATGAGAGACCTCTTGAGGGCATGTCCTCCCACTTTTGATGGTTCTAGTGGTGGTTTGGAGGTAGAGACTTGGTTGATAGATTTGGACAGGTGTTTTGCCATGCATCTGTATGGTAGTAACACCAAGGTGAGATGTTCCATCTTGCACCTTAGAGGTTTTGCTTCTCATGGTGGCGATTGGAGGAGCAGAAGTTACATTTAGATATTGGCACAATTTCTTGGGAATTGTTTTTGGAGAGGTTCAGAGCTTGTTTTTTGTCAGATCACTGGAGGTAGCGATGTGCTAACAAGTTTCATGGGTTGAGGTAGATGGCTATGTTGGTGGAGCAGTATGAGCATAGGTTCTATGAGTTTAAGCAGTACGTAGGTATTGGCAATGATGAGGCCATGTTGGTTCAACACTTCATTAGGGGCTTGAATGCCCATATCAGTGGAGAAGTCTGAGTCTTTGAGCCTAAGACCATGGAGGTGGTAGTCAAGAAGGCTCACCTGGTAGAGGAGAATTTGGCCATGACTCTAGGAGGTCATACAGGTGTGCAAATTGTTAATGCACCTCTAGTAGGCTTCGGGTCTCGTGGTGGTCAGTCTCAGGAAACAGGTTCTTCTAGGAGCCATCATGCACCTGCTAAGGGTGAGCAGCAGCAGTAGCAACATTCCCTGTCGAAACCAAAGAATTCTCTGTCTCTGTAGGGTAGTAGGTTTTAGTCTAGGAAAAATTGAATTTGGCAGCAAAACAAGCATAATCATTCTAATTAGCTAGCTCAGAGCACATAGTCTGTAGTTAGTAGAGGTAGTTTTCAGTAGTCTAATGCACCCTCAGGTGGCAGAGGACATGGCAGAGGTACATGATATCTCTCTTGCGACTAGCAGGGCCATATAGCCAGGTAGTCTCCATAGATGAATGCTACAAGATTTAGTCAGAGGCTAGCAGCCTTGTAGCCGACCGTGGGTGATGCAGGTAGGTCTCATAGGGTTTTTGCAGTGATTGATAACCACCAAGTAGAGCATCAAGGTATAGTTGTGGAGACTACAGGTGTGTTGCAAGGTATTGGTATTTCCATCCTTTTTGACTCTGGTGCTTCTAATACTTTCATTTCCCCTTCTTTAGCAGAGTGTTGTGGATTGGTGGTAGCAAAGCATGATGTTATGTGGTAGGTCAAATTGGCCTCTGGAGCTAGAATAGCGGTAGAATCCCTCATGTATGGTTGTGGTTTGAGGATTGGTTCTCTCTTTACCACAGTGGATCTCCGCATCATACCCCTAGGATCTTATGATACAGTGTTGGGTATGGATTGGCTGGATGCTCATCAAGTAGTGATAGATTGCCGGCGCAAGTTAGTGTAGTGTTTGGATGATTCAGGCAGCGAGGTAGAGGTAGTTGGCATTTAGAGGCCCATCTCCTTGCATATGATTTCTACCATGCAGCTAAGGAAATGTATGCATTAGGGTTTCCAGTTGTTTGCTGTGACAATTAATGATTTGGAGTTAGGGGAGAGTCGAGAGGCATCCCTTGATGATCATCCTATCCTTAAGGAGTATGCAGATGTCTTTCCTAGTGAGATTCTAGGGATGCCACCTAAGCGTGACATTGATTTCAGGATAGATCTCTTTCCCAGAGTAAAACCTATCTCACAAGCTTCGTATCGGATGACCACTCAGGAGCTTAGGGAGCTTTGGTTGTAGCTAGAGGAGTTGTTAGCAAAGGGGTTCATTCATCCTAATGTCTCCCCTTGGGGAGCACCTATCATTTTTGTGAGGAAAAAGGATGGATCCTTTCAGTTGTGTATTGACTATCAGCAGCTGAATAAGGTGATTGTGAAGAAAAAATATCCCTTACTGTCGATTGATGATCTCTTTGATCAGATTAAGGGGGCTAAGGTGTTTTTGAAGACTGGCCTAAAATTAGGGTATCATCAGTTACGTATCTTTGAGGCAGACATTCATAAGACAACACTTCACACTCACTGTGGGCACTATGAGTTCATTGTTGTGCCATTTGGGTTGACGAATGCACCGTCTATGTTTATGAGCCTATCAATGGTGTATTCCACAACTACCTTGACAGATTTGTCCTTGTGTTCTTGGATGACATATTGATTTATTCAAGGACTATGGAGGAGCACGAGGAGCATTTGTGGTAGGTTTTGCTATGTCTGAGAGAGAATCAGTTATATGTAAATTTGGCAAAGTGTGATTTCTTTCAGACAGAGGTGAGATATTTGAGGCATATTATTTCTAGTGAGGGCATTGCCGTGGATCCTTCAAAGATCCAGGCCATCATAGAATGTCCTGAGCCCACTAATGTGTCAGAGGTTCGCAGTTTTATGGGTTTAGTAGGCTATTATCAATGGTTTGTGTAGGGTTTTTTTAGGATAGCTCACCCTATCACTTCCCTTTAGAGGAAAGGGAAGAAGTTCATTTGGTTAGAGTAGTGTTAGGCAGCCTTCTAGACTCTCAAGGAGCGGTTGACTAGTGCACCCATTTTGGCAGTTCCTGACCCTACTAGAGACTTTGTGGTGTGTACCGATGCATCTTTGGAGGGTCTAGGAGTAGTTTTGATGCAAGATGGAAACATGATAGCCTATGAGTCTCGTAAACTTAAGGATTACGAGTTGAACTACCGACACATGATCTGGAGTTAGCCACCATCATGCATGCCTTGGTGAGATGGAGGCATTTCCTGTTGGGGCATCAGTTTGAACTACATAGTGATCACCATAGTTTATAGTACATATTCACATAGCCAAACTTGAATGCTAGGCAGAGGTGGTGGATGGAGTTCCTTTATGAGTACAATTTTGAGGTGAATTATATCAAGGGTAAGGAGAATGTTTTGGCAGATGCTCTTAGTCAGTGAAGGCATGAGCTTTTAGTAGTCACTCTTGTAGTGGATTTGATAGGTCAGATTCTTGTAGCACTTCCTACCGATAGTTGGTATCAGGAAGTGAAGTCAGAGGTTGCATTAGGCAAACCCTTGGAGGGTAGATTTTCCAATTACTCTCTTGAGTCAGATTATCTCTTGCGGCAATTAGGTTGCATCTATGTTCCCCCTTCAGAGGGTCTTCATACCCTAATTATGTCAAAGGCACATTGGGAACCCTATTCCACATATCCAGGTGTCAAAAAGATGCATGCAGACCTCTGTCAGTTTTATTTTTGGGTTAGAATGAAGAGGGATATTGCTGATTTTGTCTCGAGGTGTCTAGCGTGTCAGAGGGTTAAGGCAGAACATCAGCACCTCGCAGGTCTTCTTCAGCCGCATCTTGTTCCAGAATGGAAATGGGACATCATTTTAGTGGACTTTATAGTTAGGTTTCCTGTGTCCTCTCATCGTCATGATGCCATTATGGTCACCATGGATAAGTTGACTAAAGTAGCACACTTTTCTCCTATTCGGTCTTCATATAATGCTTCTTCTATGGCTAGAATCTTCATGGAGGACATAGTTAGATTGCATGGGATTCCTCTCAAGATCATCTCCGATAGGGATCCAGTGTTCACTTCAATGCTCTGGACGTCCTTATAGCATGCATTGGGGACTCAATTGAACTTCAGTTCATCTTACCATCTAGAGACTAATGGGTAGACCGAGAGGGTTAATTAGGTCCTTGAGGGTTAATCAGGTCCTCGATGATATGCTCAGGATATATGTCATGGATCAGTAGACCCACTGGGAGGATTATTTGTACTTGGTGGAGTTTGCGTACAATAATGGGTATCACAGTTTAATTGGTATGTTCCCTTTTTAGGCTTTGTATGGTCATCCTTGTCGAACCCCATTGAGTTGGGATCATCTTGAGGATAGAGTCCTTCGAGGACCAAAGAGGCTTTGGGAGATGGAGCAACAAGTTGATCATATTAGAGAGCATTTGGTGGTAGTGTAGGATAGACACAAGAATTGTGCATATGCTCATAGGGTTGATCACCAATTTTCAGTTGGAGACCGAGTGTTTTTATGGGTGCATCCATGAAAGAGTCCGATCCATTATGGAAAATGCTCTAAGCTCGCTCTGTGCTTTGTTAGGCCATTCAAGGTTTTGGAGAGGATTGGCCCTATTGCATACCGTATTACTTTGCCACCCAGTTTATCGTGCATCCATGATGTATTTCATGTTTCTTCTCAGGCCATATTATTCAAATATTTCTCATGTTCTTGACTGGAATTCTTTACAGGTAGAGGATGGGTAGCTGGCTTTGGAGCTCATAGGCATTTTGTAGCACAGGAGACTCACCCTCAGGGGTAGAGACATAGAGCAGGTAAGGGTCTAGTGGGATCCTAATGATGAGGCCTCAGCTACTTGGGAGGATGCATCTCAGATGTGAGAGTTATATCCATACTAGTTTGTAGGCTTCTAGGAGTAAGCCTGATTCTAGGGGGGAGGATGTAGTGCCCCTCATTAAGCTTTCTGTGAGACTGATAGTTGTTCTTTTAGGACTAGACATTATGATATTTTGCTTGATGATGGATTCACTGTTATGATGTTAGTTGATGATACTTTGTTGATGTTAGACCTACCGCTATGATGACATTTGATGATACTTTGTTGTTACTGTTATTTACTTGAGTTATGCATATGTTATGACAGCTTTATGGACATATTAGATGATATGGATTAATTTAATTCTAAGCTTTATGTGTTTATCTGATTATGGTTATGATGTTATTATTTGGTGATTGCTTGTATTTGATCGTTATGTAACTGATTGTTCTATCTTGTTTGTTAAGCAGCTGAATGTTATGTGTGATGTGGTTACTTGTTTGATGTGTTTGGTGAAAGGGATAGTGTCACATTACTCATGCATGAGTACCCTGCTACACTATGATTTCCCTTCCCGGTGTGTTTGATTGTATGATTATATATACCTATATGTTCAACCATTTTATTTGCTGCAGGTTACAGGTAGAGGGCATCGAATCCACCTAAATTGACAGGTCTAAGTGTGCCTTAAACCCAATGTAAATTGTTGAATGGAGATAACGTATGGTCCCTTAGCTTATCCATCATCCTCGAGAAGGATGAGTATTTGATTTTGCACTCAGTCAGTGTTGTCGGTTTGGGCATGATAGTCAGTCACTGTTGTTGCACGGTCATGCTTTTCAAGCACGCATAGTGGTCAAGTATTGTTTGGTATTTGGATGATTTAGTTTAGAATTGGTTAATTAATGCTTTGGTTAATTGCTACATTAAAATTATTAAGTTAAGAAGGCACTTTTGATAAATAAATATAAATGCTTATATGTAAATTTAAGTTTATGGGAAAATATATTATAATGTAAGTTAAGGTCAATAATAACAATAATAATAATGAGATAAATAAAAGTTATAAAAAACAGAGTTGTAAAGATTATTATTAAATGCAAACAAACAAGAGTATGTTTTGATAAATGATTATAAAAATAAATTTATAAATAATTATAAGTTGTCATAAAACAAATATATAGTAAATATTAAAATAAATAAAATAAAAATTATATTGTAAGGTTGTAAATTAAATCTATAGAAAAATGTGAGAAAGTAAAAGATGGATTTTGGGGCATGAGAATTTGTGTCGTGAGTCCTATAAATGTGTGCGTTGTGAGATTTGGGGATCCCTCTTTGTAAACATCATCTGGGAGCATTGTGGTTTAGAATGGGATTGGGGATTGAAATCTTCATTTGGAGATTGGAGAGGCTGGTTTTGTAGCTGCAGCATTCAAACCTGGCATCAAATCTTCATCCCAACTAAACGTTTGGATCTAGGTTCCTTTGTTTCTAAATTTTATCTCAGTCTTATTTTGAAGCAAATGTGAGATTTAAGATCCTTGTATGGAAAAGAAACATTTTCTGATTTAATTGATTAACAAGTGCGATTTGAGAATTTTTTTTATTCCTTTGTTGCATTCAAATATGTTTTTGATTCCTTTTCCTGCTTGTTGATTGATTTTCTTTGAGTTTTTCTGAATCCTTAACAATAGATCCATTAATAAACCTTTCTTTACATCTGTTTACTGGATACAGTGCACACACACACACACATATATTGTGAGTCTTTTTTTTTTAGATAGTTTCATTTAGCATCACTAATATCCTCCATAAGAATATTGCATCTGTTTAAATGATGGAAATGGTCCACATCTTTGAAATACAATTTCTCTTGAAACGATCCAGGAAAAGACATCTCTTTGAGGTGTCTTTCAATTCACCTTCTTGTCTATGATTCTACCTTTTGCATACCCATCTACCAGAGATTTTCCAACCTTAATATCTGACAGAATTTTTGATTCCATTATGCTTCAGCAGATGTCCATAAATTGTTCCAAATCTTCCATTTTGGCATGCACTGACATAATGCTGGCAAGGCCGTTGGAGTGTCTGTAAACCTTCCAATTGCATTTACTTGAAAGTTTTTGCAATTTCTCCACAAAACTATTTTGTGCATATCCTGCAATTATTGCATTTCAAGAGATTACCTCACTGAGGCATTGGTCAAACAGTTTGTTTGTTTTGTCTATGCGTCTAGATTTTGCATACATATCCTCTAGAGATTTTATCTCCCAATTTTCATTTTCTTGAAAGTTTTTGAAGTCTTTTCAACAAATAAAATCAGCCTATATTCATATGTGATCTACCAGCACCAAGAAAACATATCCATACAACCACCGCAGGTTATAGCTGGCATATTATGTCAATGTTTAGGGTGTCCTCAAGGTCAACCAAGCTCACATAATGATCAACTAAAGGCATAATGCAATAAGGGTTATACATGTGAATGAAGTATGTGCAGCTCTCATTCACAGAACTGCGTGGTTGCATGCGCCTAGAACCCAGACGAAGCTTACAATGTTAGAATGTGTTCCAGAGTGCTTTATTAATTTAAAAAGAAGAGAGAACAATCATGTAAAATCCATTTGTACCAATCCTGCTACTATTGCATTTTATGAGATGACATCCCTTGAGACTTTCTATCAAGGGCTCCATGCTATGTCTGTGTGTTCACATTTTTAATATATGTTTGCCAACGCTTTCCAATTATATTTATATTTGTAAATCTGCCACTAAAGATGCTTATTCTAATACTAGTCACTGGCAATAGATTCTTAAACTATTCCTTCCATATCCTTATCGATCCCATTCCTTAAACTTTCTAAATAGTTCTTAATTAAATGTAGTAAGGGAGTTTGTTTTAGAAGATAAATTTATATTACACTATGGTAATGTTCAATCAGTTCATTGATGAGACAATGCATATTTAAGAAAAGGAAGGTCTTTAGTAGAAATGATATTGATTCATTAGTACCTATTGATTAGCTCATAGTTAAACACCTTATTATTGAGCTAAGCATAAGAGCAATCGATATGTGGATAGTATCTTGATTTTAGAAGATGGCTATGGCATAATTAACGGCATCGAGATAGAATACTTTTAATTAATTAATCTTGTAATAATATTGAAAAGTTTTGATAGCCAAATTCTTGTTACAATGACAGCATAGGGAGTTATGTTGTGACCATACTCTGATATGTTGTTATAAGAAATCAATATATATATATTGATTCATTAGTACCTATTGATTAGCTCACAATTAAACACCTTATTTTTGAGCTAAGCTTAAGAGCAATCGATATGTGGATAGTATCTTGATTTTAGAAGATGGCTATGGCATAATTAATGGCACTGAGAGAGAATACTTTTAATTAATTAATCTTGTAATAATATTGAAAAGTTGTGATTGCCAAATTCTTGTTACAATGACAGCATAGTGAGTTATGTTGTGAGCATACTATGATATGTTGTTATACGAAATCAATATATATATATTGATTCATTAGTACCTATTCATTAGCTCATAGTTAAACACCTTATTATTGAGCTAAGCTTAAGAGCAATCGATATGTGGATAGTATCTTGATTTTAGAAGATGGCTATGGCATAATTAATGGCACTGAGATAGAATACTTTTAATTAATTAATCTTGTAATAATATTGAAAAGTTTTGATTGCCAAATTCTTGTTACAATGACAGCATAGAGAGTTATGTTGTGACCATACTTTGATATGTTGTTATACGATATATATATATATATATATATATTTGTGTGTGTGTGTAGATATAGATATGCATGTTTATAGGAATAATGGTTGTGGTAAAAGAATTTACTTTTGTTATTTATATAATAGTTGATTATGTAAGTAAGAAAATAGGTAGATAGGTAGGTTAAAATGATTTATCTATATTGAGGTCATTAAATGATTTGCGTAAATAAATGGATGTGGAAAAATTAAGCAAGGAGAAGAAAGAAAATGGTTTATTTATAAATATATTTAAATAATTAAAAGATTTGCTTAGGTAAATAAGTTAGATTGTCATGGTGTTAATTAATGAATTCTTTTAATAGTTAAATTATAAAATGATCATGTAATTAGTTATTGGGTTAATTGTTACTTTTGATAAATGGGTGATCGAGTGTATTAGTGATTGAGTTAATGAATTTCATGAGTTGTGGTAATAATCTCCTTCATGGATGTATTGTTTGTTCGTTTATTTGCATTGAACTTGTATTAAATATTGTGTTGGACTTTGATAATGGGGAGACCTTGGTATTCGTAAAAGAGGAAGTATTTTGTTTATGGTTGTAACTGCATCACTTGCAAGTTTTGGGCAATGATTTGTAAATTGGTTGTTGTGATTATGTTTAGTGGTAAATGCTTTGCTTGATGTGTAGGATCTTCTAGTTGCAAGTAAGGGGAGTGGCTCTCAATGGGGGTCGAAACCCAAAGTGTTGTTCAGGGTAACCTATTTGGGAGTTTCTTAACCTAGGGATAACCTGAAATGAATTAGGGGGAAAAGGGTAGATTCCACATTAAACAAGACAATTGGATTCCTCACCCATGCCGGTAGTGCTTGTTTAGACTAAAGATGGGTTGAGAAGGCATGGTTGGCAAAAATTAATTTCCATGTCCCCATGAAAGTAATGTTAATTCTGCATGTGTCACCCTATGGGGCCGGCGTCTAGCAAGAGACTGTCAGGGTAACCATAGATGGGGGCCGACGTCTATTGAGAGACTGTCATGGTAACCCATGTCAGAACCATGCGATGACACTCCTCTATATTGTAGTCTAGCATTCGCTAGTTGTGTTCTCCCCATTCGTTGTGTGAATGTCTCTAGAAGTGATGTTTGAGTTGGTTGTGATGTTCATATTAAATCGTGTTGTATTGGAGTCATGTGTAGTCTTTGCACCTTTTAGCCTACTATCTTCTTAACTATTTGCTATAGTGGGACCTTATGTTATCTCCTAGCATGGGAGGTGGACCTTAAGGTTCCACATGGTTGGGTGGTTGTGCCCTTATCTCCATTGGTTTCCTTTGTTGTTGTTTGTGTGCAAGAAGGATGTATCTCATGTAGCAGATTTCAGATCTTGTCCTAGTTTGAGGAGACAGTTACTCATGTTCATGTTCTAGTCTTGTATATCAGTTGAATCATGTACTGTAATTTCGATGTATGCATCCCAATGTAATCAGAAAAAGTGATAGTGTCACCAAGTAATGATGTACTTTTATGTAAGGAAATTGTATATACACTTGTAGTTCTTTATACATGATCTTGATGATTACTTATTTGATGATATAATATGGAAATGTATGTGTTTATTCATTTAATGCAATAGATTTAGAATGAATTATTATTGTTAGTTAACTCATGATATATGTTTAGTTCTTGATAATAGTTTTGTTAGTAATGCAGCCATGGAACCCTAGAAGACAAAGCTTAACTTATATGTTATGAATAGATATGATTTACATTTCTTTGTTATCTCTTTCTGTTAAAAAAATTGTCATTTTTGTATAGCATAGTTATGTTTGTTCTCCGGGGTTCCTTGGCAAGGCTTTACACTTGGTATCAGAGCCCAATTTTTAACACTGGGTACTTGATAAGGTGTTGTTGTACCTCATCATTTAATCTATTTTCAGATGTCAATAATCCAAGGGTTGTGTCCTCGACTGTTTGCAACTAGGGATTCTACAGTTACTAGTTTTCTTAGCTAATCTTAATAGCTTCTACCAATTTGAAAAGATTAATCTGTCTACTTACTAAATGAATCTAAGGAATGCTGAAAACATAATTAAATAGGAAATTTACTCAAAGCAATCTTAAAAATAGTAACAAGCATCTATCTAGTAAAATCAGTAAATACTTTTCACAGTAAAATCTAAAGTAATAAAATAGTCGTACTAGCCTCCCGCTTTGGTGGTGAGAGTGGGCCCTTGCTCCACACCCTTGGAGTTGAAGGCTACAGTAGCGAATCAACACAAAAGAAGATCACAACTAAATATAGTCCAATCCATTCACTTTGCATTCATGAAAAATATTGCTATCACAGAACTGAGATTACTGAGAATCAGAATAATTCAATCATTGTATATTTCTTCTATTGTTTGTATCAGTATATATCAAAATGAGTGATGACCTATCACTTATCTTCTCTACCAGTTTTTCTATGAGATGACATCCATCTCTTTATTGCACTAGCTGTCTAACTATGGGAAATAATCATGCAAATAAAAGAAGACTGAGTGGAACAGAAGTCCACTTTAGAATTCTAAGTTTGAGTCTTAATACATTTGGGTAGCAAGGCCCTAAAAATATGGGTATTGAATTAGTTCTATCTGTAACTCATGCACAAACTTGATAAAGATAAAAACTCCAACAGTTTAACTAAATATGACCCTTCACCACTCAGGTGATGATTTGAGTGAAATGAGGGGTGTTAATATCATTGCTAAGAGTGCTTGATTGACAGCTTATGCTAGAAATATGCCCTACTCTCAGGAGGCGCTGGAGATATTTGTTCCCTGTCTGCAGCTCTGGAGATATCTGTAGCTCCGGAGATAGCTATAGCTTCCTTTGTTCAGCTCCAGAAATATGTTTGTAGCTCCAGAGATATCTATAGCTTTCTTTGTTCAGCTCTAGAGATGTTCTAGACTCCTGCAGAGCTCCGGAGAGGCTTTCCTCATTCCTTCAAAACTTCAGGTGTCATGGTACTTTGGTATTGTCTTCGGAGATCATTGAAGACTATCTCTGGAGATGCACAAAATTGTTGTTCCTGGCATCTACACTTGTTGATTCAAAAAGAGAGAAGTTTCTACATTTTCCATCAATTCCATGCACATTAGTCACTCAATCAGAAATTATAATCTTAAGTAATCTATCTCAATTAATCATAAACTAGAATGATCTTGCTAGCTTATTTGGGTACAGACATTAGGAAAGATGGACTCAGGAAGGAGAAAAAGAGAGTTAAAATGATGTATTTCATGGGTGCAACTTGACACTCATCATCCCCCCATTCCTCAGGTTTGGTAGGTCCTCCTGCTTCTCACATTCTGGATTTATTCTAGCAAAGCAGCTTGTCAGTCAAGCTATAATCCTGTGCATAGGTGGTCCAAGTTGTGCAGTGGATATTACCATTGCCTCTATATTCATCAACCTGCTTCATCTAGTCCTGCAATTTCTCATCTTCCATCTATTCTGTGTAGACAGGGAGTGGTTTAATTATTAGAGGGGGCCTGAACCATCCACCTATCCATTCCTGCTTATGGTTATCCATCATTTTGGATATCAACTTTGCTTTTCTCACGAATAATCTTAAGTTTGTAGGGGTAACCACCTCTCTCATTTTCTGCTTTAGGGTCAAAATATTCCATCTCTTCTTTGCTATGGCAAGTACTGGGTTTGCTGAATTAATTATGAAAAGACCAAAATCGATGGAGCATTCTTGTAAACTTTTTAGGTATAATGGCAAAATTTTGTCTTATTATCAGGATGATAGATAAGGGACCTGAATTGAATCTTAAAAGCATTGGGATTGGGACATTCCTTCCTGATGAAGAGATCTATTTTTAAATCTTTCTTGAGATGATCTTCCATCCTTTCATTCCAAATCTGATGATTCCTCATTAGGGACATAAATGCGTTAAGCTAGCATTCCCCCACAAAATGATTAAGAATGAAAGTTATATCATTAACACAGAACCCATGCAGGTATAATTCACATAGGAATTTCTTTTCCTCATCATTACTCCTTGTATATGCTGTCATGAATCCTTCTGCTGTCTCAGTATCCTCAACCAAGTCAGACAGGACTAAAGAGAATTTCCTCTGCAAGACTCTTTCTTGTAAGAACATAGAATAGCTAGCACTTGGAGGTCTGCAGGATAGAATTTCTAAAGAAAGGGAGGCCATTTCAATGATTTTGCCTTCCAGAGTTGCTATTCTCTTTGTTTTGGTAGTGACTGCCCTTTGTAACTACAACATAGGCTTGGAAGTCTCATATTCTCTACACTTCTTCTCCCAATGGAATAGGGCTTTAGAAATGTCGATGGGGATTGGACCCACATAGGCATCTGTTTGTATTTCCTACTCATTGGTTGCCCTTGGGCCAGCCAACTCTTGAATATATTCCTCCTGGTCATCTAGTCTGTTGTTGGCCCAAGTTAACTGTTTATCCTAGCTTTGTATTTTCTCAATCAATTTTGCCATTATTGTGAGGCTATTGTCTCTAGCCATGGCGAGTTCAAAAACACCATGTGTTGCCTCTATCTCTTTTTCTTCCAACAGTTTGGCTGCCTCAATTTTCTATGCCTCCAAATCTACCTCTTTCTCAACTTTTTGGGCCTCTAATTATGCCTCTTTCTCCTGGATGATCTTGTCTTTGCTTTGGAGTTCTGTTTGTATATTTTCAATGATTTGCTTTTGCTCCATTTCTACCTCTATTCTGACCTTCTTGAGGTCAGTAATAATTAGATTCTTCCCCTAGAGTAATCTCTTTAAGTTCGTAATTTCTTCCATCATTTATTGTTCTTTTGAAATTTCCACATCCTCTTGATCAGAGGGATGAGAGAAGGTTTTTGATTCTGCTTCTGTGGCTGTTTCTGTAGCTGTTAGCTGATCATTAGGGTTTTCCATGGTCATCTGCCCTGTTTCATCTTTTTCTATAGACTGCCTATCCTGAGGGTCCTCTTGGGGTTCCTCTACTTCTGCTGGCATCGATGAAGGCCCCGCCTTATCCTCATATGTTCTAAAACCCAGAAGTACCTCAGCCAGGAGGGCAATATCTTCCTCAACTTGTGAGAGTTGTCTCTGCCTTTTACTTCTTCATAGTAGAGGTGGGACAGGTGCCTCCAGAGCAGGTCTCTCTTCCTTAGAATCTGAGGAAATAGTAAAAGTTTGTATGTGTTCTGTCTCCAGAGCACATGATGGTTCTGAAATTAGACTCTCTGGACCACATGATGGTGCTAGGGAAACTTCTCCTTGTTTTATCTTCCTGACTAGAGGGATCTCATTTGAATCATGAGATGGTTCTTCAGTCCACCAGGTTCCCTCTATTCTCTGTCCTAACCTTCCCTCTATTAATTCCTTAGGGCAAGGTTCCTCAATTAGAGTCATTTTTCTCCTAACTGATTGAATCATGTATGGGGTTTGTCTATGAACAGACTCTATAATTTATTTTCCTTTCCTCCTTTTATCAGGAATAGGGGCTGCAGATGAAGATGCCTCCTGTGAGGGTTTCTTTCCTCTTTGAACAACTATGGAGGAGGCTGAAGGCTCAGTTTCTTCTTCTTGGTGAGTGGGAGAACTCTCACCTCTTGGTTGTGCCATCTCTAGTCCTCTTATTCTGGGAATCTTGTTCAAGAAATTTTTGCCATAATTCTTCCCCATTGGCTTGAGACAGAAAGTGGTGTTTGATTACTAGAAAAATGAGGCCATGATGTTTCATGGGACCCTTATTCTGCTAATATTTCTCTGCAGTTGCCCTAATGGCAGAATACATGAAATTGGGAATGTTTATGCTATACTCAGGGTGTCTATTTCCATGTCTTAGAAAAATCAACATTTTCATGATTGGCCCTAAAACTAGAGAGAATTGACCATCACAAGTAAAATATTTCATCAACCAGGTGGAAACAGATTGCCAAGGGTTTGGAAGGGTGGACCTAAGAATTCCTTTTACTTCATTTTTATTGGAATGCATTTGTATAGTAGGTTCACCACGAATAGAGAAATTTTTAATCAAATCAGTGTATAAGGTTTTCAAGTGTTAAAACCTCTCACCTTGTTCAGGAAGTCCAGAAATGTGGCTAATTGTGGCTGAGGAGAAATTGATTCAGACTCCTCTAACAGTTGTCTGATTGTCCCTTAAATTTCTAAGGAATTCATCCACAACATCTTCCTAAAACCCTTCAATTTTTTCTAGGAAGTCTAACCATCCTGCAGCTCTTAGAATGTTTGTTGCAACTTCATCTTGCATAAGACCCGCAACACTTTCTGGCTCATACTTTTTCTTTACCCCCATTGCTAAATTAGTTCCACCTTCTGTGCTTAATTCCTCACCTCCTCTATCTGTAGTTTATCCTTTCCTCTTATCTCTGCAGGCTCCGTAGGACTATTCAATTTTCTTTGTAGGCTCCAGAGGACTGTTTAATTTTCTCTGTAGGCTCCAGAGGACTATTCAATTTGCTCTATGCTTTAAGGTACTTTAGAGGTTTGAATGAGGAATGTTATGTTTCTCAGCTTAGGCTGATGCAGATTAGTTAGAGTACCTAGGCAGTCATAAATGCGATAGAATGACAAGACACTCTGGAGGCAAGGTGGTAGTACAACACAAATGGCGACATGCATGAATGTAGACAAGGAAATGATGGCTGGAGGATGTGTCATAGTGGCGACACCCAAAACAGAAAGACAAGATAGTTGCTATTAATGATTAATTAAAAATAGAATTACCTAGATTATTTTTTAATGATGAGGGCGATGTACATGGCAGAGATGCTGCATCATTTTATGAGACTGCACGCATCGTGCCACATGAGCAGCTTTTCATGGCTAGAGATGATGCCCACTACTCCACTGGCATGCGACCTACAATCATTGCGCTGAGTGGTTTGAGAATCCACATTCTTTGGGTGATGTCAGTGTCATCTTTGTTAATACCCCTACAAATGATATGTGTGCTAATTTAATTTATTCTTGTGATAAAGTAGAAGATGAGTCATGATGACCTCATCATGTGATGTGTCCACTTTACCGCCTGGAGAGGTGGGTCCCCTCTCTTATTATTGAAATTGACTTCTTTATTGACAGAGCGCCGGAGGTGCTCCTAGTTTGGGAAGCACCAGAGGTGCATTTGACTAACTCCTGTCACCTGATCATCTCTGGAGCTCAATTGTTTTCAACTATCCTGAAGAAGGGAATAGCCATTTGCTGGTTTTCAACCTTTTTTTTTTCTTTTTCTTTTTTTCAATCCAACATTGTGACAGAGGAGGTATCCCCTGTATCAAAACACAAATCATTAAGAAACTCCTCTTTAGTAGATGGTCTTTTATAGAGCTTGATTCGATGACCATTTACTAGAAATGTGTCTGTGCTTCCATCAATAGGTTCCAATAATACAGTTCCATTTTCAAAAACTTCCTTTACTTCATAAGGACCCATCTAGTGAGTTTGTAATTTCCTTTTGAACTCCTTGAATTTAGAATCATAAAGAAGAACCCAATCACCTTGTTGAAATGTCCTCCTTTTGATGTGTTGGTCATGCCATTGCTTCCTCTGATACTGAACTAGTTCTATTTGTTGAATGACCTCTGTCCGAATTTTATCCAACTCATTGAGCTGAAGAATTCTATTCTGTTGAGCTATAGACAATGGTAAACTAATATCCAATACAGTTTTAAGTGTCTGGAGTTCAAATTCTATAGACAAAATAAGTTTTTTCCCATAAACTAATTCATATGGTGAGAACTTTGTTGTGGACTTCCAAGTGGTATTGTAAGCCCAAACTGCTTCAGGTAATCTGCTAGCCCAATCTTTTATGTTCATTGTTACTGTCCTTGTCAGAATATTTTCAAGTTCCCTATTGGTTACTTCTACCTACCCATTCACTTGAGGATGGTAAGGTGAAGACTTTCTATGCTTGACTTGATATAAATCTATGAATGCTTTGATTACTTGTGAAGTAAACTGAGGTCCTTTGTCAAAAACTATTGATCTTGGGGGTCCATACCTTAAGAAAATCTTATTATAAAGGAAATCAACAACTTTTTCTTCTCTTATAAATTGTAATGCTTGAACCTCAGCCCACTTAGTAACATAGTCTGTGCATACTAGAATGTAGTCCTTGCCTGATGATGGTGGAGAAATTGGTCCCACAAAGTCTAGACCCCACTGCTCAAATGGTTCCATCATGACTTGAGGATGCAGTAACATCTCCTGGGTAAAGGTTGGTTGTGCCATCCTTTGGCACTGGTCATAGTGCTACACATACTTCTTTGTGTCTTTATGAAGAGAGGGTCAATAGTAACCAGCTCTGAGGATCTTGTGGACTGTCCTGTGGAAGGAGTAATGGCCACCAGATGGTTCATCGTGACATGCTCTCAACACATCAAAAATCTCATCAGCTTTTAGACACCTACATAGAATGAAATCAGGACCACATTTAAATAGTAAACCATTCAACCATTTGTAAGATAAACTTTCTTAAAACAAATGTTTTCTTTGTTTTGAGGTAAAATGGGATGGATACAAGTCTGTAGCTAAAGGATTAGCTATGTCAGCAAACCAAGGTACAGTAGAGGATATAGCAAAAAGATGTTCGTCTGGGAACTTGTCCTCCACTAGTTGGTTTTCTCCTCCTATATGCAATTTTGAGAAAAAATCAACAACCAAATTAAACTTTCCTGGATTATCAACTATGGTAATATCAAATTCCTGCAATAACAATAACTACCTGATGATTCTTGCACCCACTACTGGTTTATTCATTAGGTACTTGATGGATGTATGATCAGTGTGCACAAATATTTTATATCTAATGATATAATGCCTAAATTTGTTTATAGCATAGATGACTGCCAAGAATTCTTTTTCAGTTGTGGTGTAATTTCTTTCTACAGAGGTAAGGTTTTTGCTGATGTAATAAATGGCATGCATACTTTCTCCTTCCTCCTTTTGTCCTAAAACTACCCCAATGGACTCATTTGAAGCATTATCCTGTATGTGAAATGGCAAAGTCCAATTAGGTCCTCTCAAAATTGGTGTGACAGTAAGCTTCTCTTTCAAGGTTTCAAATGTTGATTGGCATTCCTCTGTCCATAGAAATTCTATGTCTTTGTTAAGCAGGGTAAACAGGGGGGCTGCTATTTTGCTAAAATTTTCTATGAATCTCCTATAGTAGCCTGCATGACCTAGAAAACTTCTAACATCTATCTGATTTTTAGGTGAAGGCAACTGTGTGATCACTTCTATCTTGTTTTGATCCACTTTGATCCTCTTTTCTGAAATGTCATGTCCCAAAACAATTCCTTCCTCTACCATCATGAATCACTTTTCATGGCTAAGGGATAATTGATTTTTCTCACAGCATTGTAGTACTTTCTTAAGGTTTGTGAGAGCTTCCTCAAAATTATCCCCATACACAATAAAGTCATCCATATAGACCTCCATGCATTCATTAGCTAGTTCAACAAAAATAGCTAAAACAGGTCTCTAAAATGTAGCTGGGCATTGCATAGTCCAAGGGAAGAACTTTGTAAGCAAAAGTTCCCCAAGAGTAGGTGAAGGTGGTTTTGTCCTGATCTTCAGGTTCTACTTGAATTTGATTATACCCACTGAATCCATCTAGAAAAGAGAAATACTTTCTCCCAACAAGGTTGTCTAGAACTTGGTCAATGAATGGTAAGGGAAAGTAGTAATTTTTTGTGGCCTTGTTGAGTTCTCTATAATCAATACACACCCTCCATTTCCCATTCTTTTTAGGCACTATGATAAGGGCTGAGACCCATTGACTATCTGAGATTGGATATATAAACCCTGCTTGAAGTAATTTTTCTATTTCAGTTTTGACAATGTCCTTTAAAGCAGGATTCAATCTTCTCTGGGGCTGTCTGACAGGTTTAATATCCTCAGTGTATATATGATGGGTACAGATCTCAGGAGGTATGCCTTTCATATCTTGGTATTCCCAAGCAAAAGATGCTGAATGGGAAATCAGAAGTTGGATAAGTTTTTCTTCCTAATTTGTTGTTAACTGAGTATTGATATTAAGTGTTTTCCCTGGTAAAATCATGACCTATTTTGTGATTTGATCCATAGATGTAGTTAATCCGTACATTAGAGTCATGGTATTGAGAGGACAAGAATGTGGAAGCAACATATGGAAAGTCGCTAAGTCTTTGTAAAAGGTTTCCCCACAAGGAATGATGTTGGTGAGGGTACAATAAGAAGAAGTAAAAAGTTCTCTCTTAGAATCTTGGGTGAGTTCCATCACATCCTTATTGATTATGATGTGAGTGATGTCCTTTATTGCATCATAATATATTTCTTCTTCTGACTCTCCCAGAAGTTCCTTGATGGTTACCATAGCTACTAAGACACTGTTGTCATTGTTCTCTGGTTCATCCACCCATACTCTTCCTGTATAATGTATTGATGGTTTAGCTGGAGGGTACAAAGATATTTTCTTCAAATCTATCCCATTAAAAATGACCATATCTCCAGTTTGACAATCAATAGATGCTACTACTGTAGCCAGCCATGGTCTTCCTAAAATCAGTGGATAAGCATTTCTCTGGTTTCTAGGTTCTAGTATCAGGAAGTCCACTAGAAATTCCCATGAATCTATCACAACTGGTACATCAGTGATTACTCCTTTTGGCATAGCTACTGACTGGTCAACAAGTTGGAGAATTGTAGTTGTGGATTGGATACCTAATAGAGCTAATTGGTTCATTGTGTGAATTGTCATCACATTAATTGCTACTCCCAAATCAACCAAAACATTTGAAATTTCTACCCCTGAGATGAAAACAATTATGATAGGATTTCTAGGGTCCATATTTTGGGAGGAGAATTTCTCCCATCAATAGATCTACTACTTTTCCTTCCACCTGTATTGTGGAGAGAAAGTTTTTCTTCCTACCTTGTGTTTTGATACAATACTATTTAATGAACTGATTTAGTTTTGGTACATCTCTGATTGCCTGGAGGAGAGGAATTTCAATGTTTAGTTGCTTGATTTCATGTAAAAGTTCTGATTCCAGGTTGGTTTAGATTTGTTTTTGTAAGATCTTTTTCTGGGGAACATTCCGTTTAAGCCATTCTAGGTATGGTGCTAGTTTTTCCATCTCTGGAGCATCTCTGGAGCTCTTGTTAGAATTGTGTTCAGGAATGTTCTCCGGAGTCGGTCTTTTAGGAGCAACTCCAGAGTTGTCCAAGGATGATTCTTTTAGCACTTTTTCGTTAGTAATCTCCTCCGGGGGTTGAGTGGATGAATTTTTAGGTTCCTCATCATTGGTTACTTCAACTATAGTTAGAGGAGATGGTCTTGGGAATGCTTTCCCAGAATGCAACTGGAGATTATTTGAATATATAGCATTAATTCCAGCTAGATTTTCTTGCTCTGTCATGTAAACAGCTACTCCCTATTTATTCCGTGGGTTTGGTATAGGCTGAGCTAGTAAAGGTAGTTGTCTAACTGGTTCATTTTATGATTGATCTTGTGTGTTGGAGGGTCCAGTTAGTAAAGCTTGTTGTTGAGGTTGGAAACGTCTAGGTTGTCCTTGGTATTGTTGATTATATCCCTGTTGAGAACCCCATTGAGGTTGCATGTTTTGTGATCCAAACTGTGGTGGCAACTGTTGATTTCCCCAAGGCTGATTTTGCCAATTTTGGTTTTGCCAATGTTGACATGGCCAATCCTGCTGTCCCCAAGGAGGATTATTTTGAGGCCCATGCCAAGTTGGATTCCACTGATTATTTCCCCAATTAGAAGGACCCCTGTAAGAGGGCTGGTTTGGATACTGATTATAAGTGAAATTCCCAGCTTGTTTTTGTCCCACATAGCTCAATTCCTCTTCTGTTACAATATTTTTCTTATTCAATCTTTTCAAGGCTGGAAGTTGACTACATTGACTGGTAGGATGTTCCTTATCATAGATCTAACAAATCTTTGATTTGTCCAAAGGGTATTCTCTCAACAGATGTTTGTTTCTACACCTAGGACAATAGATCAAGAGTGGTTCAGTTGCTCTGTTTTGATCAGTTGTTCTAGTTTTTGCTTGAATCCCATCCAATGTGATATTTAATTGGACCAAAAAAATTTTTTTAGATTTGCAATCTCTTCCATTAATTGTCCTATTTCATTCTTCCCTTTGAAAGTTTTGGATGACCTCACTCCATCTTGGGTTCTAGAATAGTTCCTGCAGAGTTCTTCTGTAGCAGGTATTCCTATTTTGTTGATATTCCCTTTACCCATTAGATCCAGTGCCTATTTTGATTCTTTATCCAATCCTTTTACAAACAGGGTCCTAGCCAAGGAGTGATCTACTGGGTTGCCATATCTTCTCAAGGTAAAATTAAACCTATCCACATAGTCCTCTAAGGTCTCTTCCTCCCATTGCCTAATTTTAAGCAATTCTTCATTTTTATTACTGGATCTACAGTAATCTTGGAATTTTTCCAAAAACTCTATTTCTATCTGATCCCAAGAATGGATAGAATTCTGGGGTAAACCCATAAACCATTTGATCACAAAATCTTTCAAAGTTGAAGGGAACAGTTTGAGTTTCTTGTTATCTGATCCATAATCATAAGTTTGGCAGACTACTTTGAATTCAAACAAAAACTAATCTAGATCCTTAGCAGAAAGTCCTCTAAAATTTGGTGGGTGTGCTGGTGAGATATTCTTCATAGGAGCATTGTCTCCAATAGCCAAAACAATAGGATATGAGAAGGTTCTTGGAACCTGATTTTCCTCTTCTTCATGATTATCATTTTCCATGTTTAGTACTAGTTCTTCTCCCTAATGTTCTAGGAAATTAGGTTCTATCAAAGGATCTACCTGAAACTTTTGTTGTAATCCTCGGATATAATTAGAAAGTGGAAGATTTAGAGGATCTAAGGGATTGTTGTTTTGAGGTGTAGCTTCCAAAGTAGGTTCTGGGTTTCTCTCCTCAACAAGATCTTGTGCCGCCCCACTGCTTTCCCCTATGGCTTGTTGTTGGGGTGTCTGCTTGATATATCTTCCTTTTAAATATCTAGCTCTAACCATACAGATCTATCCTAAAAACTATTTTCACTAAGTTTCCCTAATTAACACAATAGATATCCCCGGCAATGGCACCAAAAATGACAAGCTGTCGTTGTACCTCATCATTTAATCTATTTTCAGATGCCAATAATCTAGGGGCTATGTCCTCGGCTGTCTGCAACTAGGGATTCTACAGTTACCAGTTTTCCTAGCTAATCTTAACAGCTTCTACCAATTTGAATAGATTAATCTATCTACTTACTAAATGAATCTAAGGAATGTTGAAAACAAAATTAAACAGAAAATTTAGTCAAAGCAATCTTAAATATAGTAACATGCATCTATCTATTAAAATCAGTAAATACTTTTCAAAGCAAAATCTAAAGTAATAAAATAGTGGTACTAGCCTCCCGCCTTGGTGTTGAGAGTGGGCCCTTGCTCCACACCCTTGGGGATGAAGGCTACAGTAGGGAATCAACACAAAAGAAGATCACAACTAAATCCAGTCCAATTCATTCACTTTGCATTCATGCAAAATATTGCTATCACAGAACTAAGATTACCGAGAATCAGAATAATTCAATCATTGTATATTTCTTCTATTGTTTCTATCAATATATATTACAATGAGTGATTACCTATCACTTATCTTCTCTACCAATTCCTCTATGAGATGACATCCATCTCTTTATTGCACTAGCTGTCTAACTATGGGAAATAATCATGCAAATTAAAGAAGACTGAGTGGAATAGAAGTCCACTTCAGAATTCTAAGTTTGAGTCTTAATACATTTGGGCAACGAGGCCCTGAAAATATGGGTATTGAATTAGTTCTATCCGTAACTCATGCAAAAACTTGATAAAGATAAAAACTCCAGCAGTTTAACTAAAGACGACCCTTCACCACTCAGGTGATGATTTGAGTGAAATGAGGGGTGTTAAGATCACTACTGAGAGTGCCTGATTGGTAGCTTATGCTAGAAACATGCCCTTCTCTCAGGAGGCACCAGAGTTATATGTTCCCTGTTTGTAGCTCCAGAGATATGTTTATAGCTCTAGAGATATCTGTAGCTCTGGAGATAGCTGTAGCTTCCTTTGTTCAGCTCTGGAGATATGTCTGTAGCTCTAGAGATATCTGTAGCTTTCTTTGTTCAACTCTAGAGATGTTCTAGACTCCCGCAGAGCTCTCGAGAGGCTTTCCTCATTCCTTCAAAACTTTAGGTGTCATGGTACTTTGGTATTGTCTCCAGAGATCATTGAAGACTATCTCTGAAGATGCACAAAATTGCTAGTCCTAGCATCTACACCTGTTGATTCAAAAAGAGAAAAGTTTCTGCATTTTTCCATCAATTCCATGCACATTAGTCACTCAATCAGAAAAAATAATGTTAAGTAATCTATCCCAATTAATCATAAACTAGAATGACCTTGCTAGCTTATTTGGGTGCAGACATTAGGAAAGATGGACTCAGGAAGGAGAAAAAGAGAGGTAAAAAGATGTATTTCATGGGTGTAACTTGGCACTCATCAGTACTCTAGTTTTATATGAGCCCATTATGTTGTCCTAGTTACTTAGAGTCTGGAGATTATGTTTTCCCCTTTTTGTCATCCTCACCTAACAACCTAAGGTCGTCCTTTCGCGGTGTTTGTGTAGGAAGATGCCTAGAGGTCATGGACAAGGTCAGGGTCAAGGTAGGGGATATGGAAGAGGTGGTGGTGGTAGCCCTCCTCCTAGTTCCTCTCGTGAGAGTTCTCAGGAAAGTAGGGGTCAAAATTTAGAGAATTAGGGTAAGTCGAAGGGAGCTCAGTTGCGTCATTTTCTTGAGGAGGTCCTTGCTCGCCTAGGCCTTAGATAGGAGGTTGATTAGTAGGTGGAAAGGGAAAGAGAAAGGTCTCCTAGGAGGAGAGAGATTACAATAGAGTAGGAGGCTATCTTAGCAGGTCACATGAGAGACCTCTTGAGTGCATGTCCTCCCACTTTTGATGGTTCTAGTGGTGGTTTGGAGGTAGAGACTTGGTTGATAGATTTGGACAGGTGTTTTGGCATGCATTCGTATGGTAGTAACACCAAGGTGAGATGTGCCATCTTGCACCTTAGAGGTTTTGCTTCTACATGGTGGCGATTAGAGGAGCATAAGTTACATTTAGATATTGGCACAATTTCTTAGGAATTATTTTTGGAGAGGTTCAAATCTCATTTTCTATCAGATCACTAGAGGCAGTGACGTGTTGACATGTTTCATGGGTTGAGGTAGATGGCTATGTCGGTGGAGTAGTATGAGCATAGGTTCTATTAGCTTAAGTAGTATGCAAGTATTGGCAATGATGAGGCCATGTTGGTTCAACACTTCATTAGGGGCTTGAATGCCTGTATTAGTGGAGGAGTCCAAGTCTTTCAGCCTAAGACCATGGAGGTGGTAGTTGAGAAGGCTCGCCTAGTAAAGGAGAATTTGGCCATGTCTCTAGGAGGTCATATAGGTGTGTAGATTGTTAGTGTACCTTTGGCAGGCTTTGGGTCTTGTGGTGGTCAGTCTTAGGCAATGGGTTCTTCTAGGGGCCATCATGCACTTGGTAAGGGTGAGCAGCAGCAACATTCCCTACCAAAACCAAAGAATTCTCAATCTTTGTAGGGTAGTAGGTTTTAGTCTAGGGAAAATTAGAGTTGGCAGCAAAACAAGCATAATCATTCTGATCAGCCAGCTCAGAGCACATAGTCTGCAATTAGTAGAGGTAGTTTTCAGCAATCCAATGCACCCTCAAGTGGTGGAGGATATAGCAGAGGTACAAGATGTTTCTCTTGTGACCAGCAGGGCCATATAGCCAGGTAGTGTCCACAGAATTATGCCATAGGATTTAGTCAGAGGCTAGCAGCCTCAAAGTTGACCATGGATGATGCAAGTAGGTCTCACAGGGTGTTTGTAGCAGTTGATAACTTCCAAGTAGAACATCAAGGCATAGTTGTGGAGACTACAGGTGTGTTGCAAGGTATTGGTATTTCCATCCTTTTCAACTCTGGTGCTTCTGATTCTTTCATTTCCCCTTCTTTAGTGGAGCGCTGTGGATTGGTGGCAGTAAAGCAAGATGTTAGGTGGTAGGTTGAATTCGCCTTTGGAGCTAGAATAGCGGTAGAATCCCTCATGTATGGTTGTGGTTTGACGATTGGTTCTCTCTTGACCATGGTGGATCTCCGCATCATACCCCTAGGATCTTATGATATAGTGTTGGGTATGGATTGGTTGGATGCTCATCTTATCAAATTTTGGAATCAGAAGAACAACATTTGGAGGTGGGTCAAGAGGCTTACCTTATGAAATACCTTGGGAATGAATTTTTGAGGTCGTTTGGGAGGGGGAGCCGTTGATGTCTGCCATCACACCTTCAACTTTAGTAGGAGCAGTTGCAAAGGAATGAAAAGTAGAGGCCATATAAAGGGGCAAATAAATGCCCTCATGTGAAGGACACTACAATGGTCCACAATAAATTTGAGCAAAGTCTAAGAAATCCTATAGAATAGCTATGGTATGGAATGCGCAAGGGGAAACCCTAGCAGAGCAAATTTTCCCAACAAAAGAGGAAACTTTATTTTTAGTTACACTAGCTAGTTTGCACAACAACATCCCATGTCAACCCTCCCATCCACAAAGTCTACATCACAATCAATTTTTTTATTCTTATATATTTAGATTGTTTTTTTAATAAATATTTTAAATTTTTGTTGTCAGTGGAATATGTTGTGAATTTTTCTAGTTAGTAGTGTGTCATTATTCATTTAAAAAAAGTTACTACATTATTCTCTTAACATAAATTTATTAGAATTTCAATTTTTCATTTCATTTCAAAATAAAGACTTAAGCATTCTATTAATTTGTATTTTGGTGGAACATTTGTAATGGTTTGCTGATTTTGTAGACATTGAGACAATAATACTTGTGAAAAATGTTTTATTATAAACATTTACTTCTATCTATTTCAATTAATAATTTAATATGATATGATTGCACATTTCTAATAAAAAATAAAGGGCTTCTTATTTAACTATATGTTATAAACTTACCCTAACATAGAATTTGTTTATTCCATATTCTTTGCTCTATTTAAGTAGCCATGTATACCTTAGTTAATTTTTTAGCAAGCATTGTTAAAAAAACTTAAAAACTTTTTTGGTCTAGTGGTGCCATCATTTTTTACTTTCTTGACTATTTTAAGCAAATGTTAAATTGTAAATCTTTTTGTTGCCATGTAATTTCTTTTCTATAAAGTTATGGAAAAGTGTGTAACCATGTGATGTATTTATGGTTGAAAAGTGAATGCAAATTCCAACACCCTCTTCATTCACAACTGAAATTGAATTCCTAAATTGCACACTCCACCATTTTAGAAGAAGATTTCAAAACATAGATTTTGGTAATGAAAGTATTGCATAGGATCACACATACCTCCAAAAGTTAATTATCAATCAGGTACATGGGACCATGCTATAGTGAATCCCCCTTGCTAAACAAGTCATCCATTTCTATTCAAATTTGTAATAACCACATTGGTTACCACTAAAATTTTTATCTCATTACACATTAACCACCAACTTAATTGACCAAGCTACTTCTATCCAATTTAGAAGTGCCACCTTCAAAGCCTTACTAACCATAGTTGTGGCAATAACTCTATACCACAACTCATACACTCACACTAATTATGGAAATCTCTCAATGTTAGGACCATCCATAGATTTAGACCTAAACCTCAAGGGTTCATTCATAATGGTCATGCCTATGTATCCCTTCCTAGGAATTAGAGGCTCAATAATTCATACACCAATACTAAAGAGACTTCATCCTCTCCTTTGATATGAGATCTCTGATCTCATATTTAAATCATAGCCTTTTAAGTGAATCTTATGATTCCAATTCAATCTATACATAATAGTATGATAAAAAAAGTATTCCAATCAAATGATAGTTCAAGGCCAACATCAGTTTATGAACACACTCAAAACCACATAGTGACTATCTCATATAAACATTGCTTGCTCACACATAGTGATTGGCTCAAGCATATATCACATATACACAATGTGACTAACTCACACATGAATCATACATGGTATGCATAGTGTGACTAGATCATGCACACAACACATATGTATAATATGAATAACTCATGCATACGTCACACATACATAGTGTCACTAGCTCATGCATACACACATTTACATAATGTGATTAGTTCACATATACATCACATATACACAATGTGAATAACTCATGCATGTGTCACATCTACATGTAGTGTGACTAGCTCATGCATATACACATAAACACCATGTGATTAGTTCATACATACATTACATATACATAATCTGAATAACTCGTGAATGTGCCATGTATACATAGTGTGACTAGATCATGCATGCACACATATACACAATGTGCTTAGTTCATACATACTATTGGTATTTTTCTTTCTACGCTTAGTTCTAATAGATAATCGTTGATGTTCAAATCTACACTTGAGTATTGCACCCTTATGCAAACTTGCATCAACATGGAAAATCTTGCAAATGTGGGATGCAAATTGTGAGATAGCCTTTGGGATTTTAGAGGTCGAATCTTTGTAGGATCTTCAAGGAATTCACTTCAACTTGTGAGAAAAAGAGAAAAAAAACTAGAAATAAATCCTATCTAATTTCTGAAACACCAAACTCAAAATCTCCTTATCTACACATGACTGATTTGCACAAAATACAATCATGAAATAAGATAAATACAAATAAAATAATGAAAGGTAAAATTTGCACAATCATTAGCTTGTAGGAGATTTATTAGTTTTAAATTTGTGACTAGAGGTTGCATACACAAGATATGAAAGGTAGAGATATATTTACTAACAAAACTAGATAGAGCACAATAAAGAAAACATTTATTTCATTTACACAATGATTATAAAATATTTTCCATAAAGACTTGATTACCAAAGTGGTAGGGCTTCACTAGTGAAAGATGGGTGAGTGTGAGATCATGATAGGCCAAATAGTGGAAATGTTAAAAAAATAGTTTCTTGGATGAAAAAGTGCTAACATTTAGAATTAAAGTTAGATTTAGATGGGAAAAGTTTTAATATTTCTAGCTCAAATATGGATTACCTCTAAAAATGCCTTGGTATTACCTTAGATTTAGACAAGTGGGAATCCTAAAACTTGGCAAAGAAACTTGCAAAGCCAATCATTTAGTGTTATCCTAAAATTTTCCACAGCTTTATCCTTGAAGATGATAGACTTTTTTGTAAATAAATTTAATAACACAAAAAGGTTTTGTAGAGGAAACTATCAAGATTCTAGAAATAATATATATACCTCATTATAATTTTAATATGTAATTATTATTAATTTTCTACATATACTATCTAATTTCCTAATAGATATACATATTCAAAAACATTCATAACTTTCAAACTATTCATCCTTTTTTAAATCTAAAACATGTGTCACATTCCAGAATTTATTGGTTTTAGGTTAACAAAAAGAAGTTTTTAATATCATATTTTTTGACCAAGTTAGGTTGGATAGAAAATTAATTTTTAATATTTCTAAAAAGTCACAGTAAAATATTCAAAAATAATTTATTTATTTATTAAAAAAAAAAAAATTGTATCACATCCACTCATCTGTCCTTTACTTAGGGATGAAAAATTTGACAAATTCATTATAAATCTTAGAGAAATCTTGTCTTCTTGTTGATTTGTCTGTAGTTATAGATGGTTTAAAACGAACTAGGAATGTAAATGCAAACTAACTATTGACCTTCTACTTCTAGTTAGAGCATAAGATGGAAAGTAAACCAAATAAGTAATGTAACATTAAAACAAAGCATTATACCTTCCATTTGATGTTGGCAATATGCTCCAAAGTGATGGTAATGTTGATGTTGCATGTTGGTTGCTAAAGATCCTTCTGGTATGCCTTTGTTCTCTAAGATTACTTGAAAATGGCTATTGTTGGTGAAAATTATTATTGGCCACAGTTACAGCAGGATGTGAGGAAATTTGTGCAGAGTTGTAGAGTGTGTCAGATGGCAAAAGGAACAAGTCAGAATATAGGGTTGTATCAGCCACTACCTATACCCAAGAAGCCATGGGATGATATTAGTATGGATTTTGTTCTTGGTTTACCAAGGATACAGAGAGGACAGATTCCATTTTTGTGGTGGTGGATAGATTCTCGAAGATGGCACATTTTATTCCTTGCAAGAAGACTAATGATGCCGTTCATATTGCTAAATTATATTTTTAGGGAGGTGGTGAGATTACACAGTCTACCAAAGAGCATAGTTTCAGATCGAATGGTGTAAGGGCAATCTTGCATCACCCAAAAAATATGTGTTTCAAAATTTTTTACATTCTTTCCATTTCTTTTCAAAATTTGTGGTTCTGGTTCCATAATCGCTTGAATAATGATGTAGAACTTTCAATTTTTTCAAACTGCTATAAATAGCAACTTGCTATTTTTAGAAAGTTTGCATTTGGGCATGGAATGAAGTGAAAATTTACAAGAAGCTTCATAACTAAAAAATAAGAGCTTTGGTGAAGGAATCATGCAAAGATCATTTGCGAGCTGAAAGATATTAAAGTTTTCGTTTCCTAAAAAATGCCTAAAAATTATTCAAACTCAGGTTTGAGGTTCTAAACGGCCCCATACGGGCCTAAAAATGGACAAAACTAGCAAAGCAGTTCTTAGCACATAGAGCACTCTACGAGATTTTTGACGTATAAAATGGTTCATCAATTAGACACCCGGATCAAAAGTTATGGCTCCCAGAAGTTTACCTATTTTTGGAGGGAGATGCAAATTTTGAAATTGGGTTGTTGGCCGCCAAAAAGGCTATTACTAACCATTTTTGGGAACCCTAGGCAGTAGTAGAGTTAAGGGGGAAAGTTTAAAGTCAAGAATAGGTGGGAAAATAGAAACCCTAGCTGATTTGGGGTTACAGAAGGCTAATGATTCCAGAGTCTTGTGAGAGGAAGCTGTAATGCGTTGCATCCTGTGGAGGGTTGATTTCTCTGATTGTATTTGAGCTTCTGTAATATAATAAGTTGTCCAAATCAATAAAGAAAGTTTTATTTTCTATGTACAATTTCTGTTGTTGTGTGTTTTATGATTTACCCCCTTCATCAATATTGGTGAGAAAGGTTGTAGGACATTGGAAAATAGAAATACTATAGAGGGGTGAGTTGATTGTTCTCTTGAGTTTGAATTTTGTGAATATTTTATTTATGGAAAATAGAACAATGTTCAATTTTATTGAATCTCTCATATATTTTATGGGATTTTGGATCTCATAGTGATGCTTTTTGGACTAACATATTTCCCTTCACTTGCAAAACCCTTGTATTATGTTTCTTTTGTTGATGATTTCTCTAGGAGGACTTGGGTTTACTTTCTTAGGCATAAATTTAAGGTCATTATTTGGTTTAAAGAGTGCTCAAAGTTAGATTATGATGCCAAAGCATCCCTATGAAAAGTTAGATTATGATGTAGAAGCATCCCAAGGCATTGTGGCAATATTGTATCATGTTAGGAAAGATGGATTTTGAGGTTTGGTTCTATTGTTTGTTAGTTTGTGGTTACCAGTTTGTGATAAATAGTGTTAGCACATTTCGATAGTAGTACTACATGTTACCCAATTAATAGGTTTCCTACATCAAATCTTGTTGATAAAACCCCTATGGAGGTTTTGATGGGGGAAAAATCCCTCACTTCAACATCTTTGAATTTTTGGTTGTGAGGCATATTATCATATGCCTAAGGAGAAGTGGTCAAAGTTAGATTATGATGTAGGAGCATCCCTGGGAAAGCTTATATTATGATGTAGAAGCATCCCTAGGCATCATGGCAATCTTGTATCATGTTAGGAAAGATGGATTTTGTGCTTTGGTTTTGTTGTTTGTTGGTTTGTGGTTACTAGTATGTGATAGACAATGTTAGAGAATTTCACCACATTCGGAGGTTGGCTCTTGTAGTTTTTGGATATTTTATGTTTGTGGTTAATGAAATTTAGTAACATTGTAGAAAGATTAGACCATTTTCTATGCAATGGAGATTGGGCTAAAAATCCTCTTCTATATGAAAGTTTGATACTTTCGATATTAGGCATAGAATATTATCTGGTTCAACTTTTGCTCTTCGACAACTCTAGACTGTCTAGGAGTCCTTAAACAAATTTGAAAATAAGTGGCTTTGACACCTTGATTTTGTCACAAATATGGAAACATGGTGGCATTCAACACCCAAGCAGAAAGGCATAAAGAAGTTCATACAACACAAGATATTAAACTATAGCAAGTCTCGCTGAGAACAGTGGAATCTTTCTCATTTCATAAATGTGTTTATTGAAAAGAAAAGGTGGAAGTATAATTGGTCAACCCTAATGAAGTCATCCTTAGTAGTGGAATGGATCATGTCGATGTTCAAATCTACACTTGATTGTTGAACCCACATACAAACTTGCACCCACATGGAAAATCACATAAATGTGGGACGTGGTTTATAAGATAACCTCCAAGATTTTAAAAACCAACTCTACATAGGATTTTTAGTGAATTCTCTTCAGACATTTTGGAGAAAAGAGAAGAAAATAATTGAAAGGAAATCCCATCTAATAGGTAAAATGTCAAACTAAACCCTTTTATCCACACATAACTAAGTTACATAGGATTTGTAATCATGAAATAAGATAAATACAAATGCAATAATGAAAGGCAAAAAAATTGGATAGTCATTAACTTGTAGGAGATTAATTAGTTTCAGATTTGTAAATAAAGGATACATACATGAGATAAAGAGGTAGAGATAAATTTACTAACAAAATTGAATAGAGTATAGTAAGACAAACATTCCATTTCATTTATTAAAAATAGATTGACAAGATGCACAGTCAAACTTTCAAGGCAAAACCAGCCAAGCAATGGCATATTGAATAAGCCATGGCTTGTCCTCATATATGGAGTGTTTTGTATCACTATTGGATCATCTTCCAATGGTATCTCAAAAGCTTGTCATTTGTGAGATCCATTTATTACAAATAGCTTTCAGTTTGGATCACACATCAAACTCCTCAAAGAAAGAGTAAGAGTAGCAGCAATCATCCAGCATAATCTTTTAAAGTCTCTTTAGTTTCTTGGGCAGCTGTGTGTCAACCATGCAAGTCAGAACAAAGCTGTCACATTTGAACTTTGTACGTAATTTTTTTGTTGGTGTAGATTTTGTTATTTAAAGTTTTTGTAAGAACCGGTATATAGTTAGTTATTGGCAATAGAGGATGGCTTACATGTCAATGACAACAAGTATCCAGAGCCTGCATTTCTTTACTATTGCTTCTTCTCAAGAATGCATAGGAGTGAGGAGTTGTTTCAAATTGACACCACCTAAAAATTGTCATGGAGCCAATTTGAATTTGCCCTCACTGGTTGCATCTAATGGTGAGATTACTTGCCATCTGAAACTTGGGTCATTGCCATATAAAAAATATTCAGTCTCACCTAGATCCATGAAAATGGTGGCCCGGTTGGTTATAGAGAAGGAGAACAAGAAGACTGTTGAGTTTGATTTAAATGAGTACATGAAGTCCAACGCTGTGGCAGTGGAAAAGGTACTGGATAAGGCAATCCCACTTGAATATCCTAAAAAATTACATGAATCAATGAGGTATTCTCTTCTAGCAGGAGGTAAGTGTGTCAAGCCTGCTCTGTACATTGCAGCATTTGAACTTGTTGGAGGCACTCAGGATCTGGCCATGCCAACTGCTTGTGCAATGGAGATGATCCATACCATGTCTCTGATTCATGATGATTTGCCTTACATGGACAATGATGATTTCAAAAGAGGGAAGCCCACAAATCATAAGGTCTTTGGTGAGAACACTGTTGTTCTTGCAGGTGATGCTCTGCTTTCATTTGCATTTGAGCATATTGCAGTGGCTACAAGCAAGACAGTGCCTAGTGATAGGATTTTGAGGGTGAAATCTGAATTGGGCAAGATAATAGGCTCTCAAGGGCTTGTAGGGGGACAGGTTGTTGATATTACATGTGAGGGAACTCTTCCATTGATCTTAAGACTCTGGAATGGATTCACATGCACAAGACTGCTGTGCTCTTGGAATGTTCAGTTGTGAGTGGAGGGATTCTTGGTGGTGCTACAGAGGAAGAGATCGAGAGAATTAAGAGGTACGCTTGTTGCGTGGGTCTTCTATTTCAGGTTGTGGATGACATACTTGATGTCACTAAATCTTGAGAAGAATTGGGTAAGACTGCAGGGAACGATTTGCTCACTGATAAGGCTACCTATCCCAAGTTGATGGGTCTGGAGAAAGCAAAAGAATTTCCTGCCAAATTGGCGAGCAGAGCCAAGAAAGAGTTATCTTGTTTCGACCCATTAAAGGCCGCACCTTTGTTGGGTCTTGCAGATTATATTGCATTCAGGCAAAACTGGTAAACAGAACTGTAAAAATGCACTATTGTTTTCCACATATTCTAAAAATTAGGAAATAACATTTTTAAGTTTGTATCTTCTGAGGGTCAAAATACCAAGGTAAAAAGGCTTCAATAACAATGGAAGAAGGTTGGTTATTGTAGTCCTTTGTGGTTGATCCTAAACTGCTTTTGTTATTTTATGGGTAAATGCCCCTGATCAATAATCCTTTGCCATATCTTCCCATGGCTCCTTTTGGATTAGTTTGATGAAGATTGTGTTTTAGTGATGACAATGTTAGTAATGTTATATTTGGCTATCTTGTTTTTAGCCGCCATAACATGGCCTTTGACTGGCAAAAAGATGGCCTAAAGTGCTTGTTTTGTATAATTCTTCAACACAAAAGAATGAATGAATTGAAGAATAGATGTTTAGTGGATGAGGGGGATTAAAAGAAGATGCATAGTCACAATTATTTTTTATCTTAGTAATTACAAAATATCTTCCATAAAGGTCTTTAATTTTTTTTTAACAATACCAATATTTATAAAAGAAGACTGGATGAAGAAAATAGACAAAATCTAGAAAATCCAACCCCAATCTACCTTCCAATAGAATCCTCCACCTTTGTTTCCACTTTTGAATTGATCTCTCCCATACCAAAAAAAAAAATTGTATTCGCACTGCATAATAAACACCTATGTGAGTAACTATTCACTGCACTTTCTTCTTCCATCTCCTCCTTTCACGTGCTTTTATGTCTTATAGCTCTTCATGTAATCTTGCATTTACTGTCTCTTTTAATAAATGAAGTTTTACTTCATTATATCCTTGAGCTCATAGAGCATGCACTTTTAAATAAAGATCATCTCTTTATTTAAGTTAATTGGGACCCGCCTCCTTTTATTATTTTCACATTCTTTAAAATGATTTTAAAATAAAATCAATTAAAAACATTAAACTTCTGATATAATCAAACTTCACAACATAAAATTCAACTCTATTATTACAAAAGAATACCCATAAAACTCATAACTATTTTCAAATTTCTTCTCATTCCATTCCATCCTGCGACAACTAAAGATAAATATCCAATTTATATAAAAACAAAAATTACCATTTTTGGCAGATTTTCACAACTTTCTAAAATTGTCATTTTTGGTATCTTTGCATCATTATCTGTATGACCATGAAAGTTTCCAAATATTTGAAACTTACTAAAAAATGACTAATCATCAACTTTCTAATCTAATTGCAAGTAAATCTAGGAAAATATTTATAAAAAACTAGGAAAATCTCGAAAAAAACATTAAAACCTCATTTTGAGGCCCTAGATGATCGAATAAGGTTCCAAAAAAGTGTCAAAATAGTGACCTACCGAATTTATCAATTTGATGGGGTTTTTATTAAACTCTTCAAGATGCATCTGCCCACCAAATTTCAGCTCCAATGGACCTTTGGGTCAAAAGTTATGACCTCCAAAAGTTCCTGCATCATTCTCCTCTGGTTGAAAAAAATGCAGCTCCTGCAAGTTGTTTTCATGGAACTTGTGCCACTTATCTAGATCTAGCTTCTTCACTTCCCATTTTGGAATCCATGTATTATCGGCTTGTGTTAGACCTTCCCACTATACCAGAAACTTGTTGTATTGACCTTTCGAGTGTTTATTGTCTTCTTGTCCAGAATCTGTGCAATCTTTTTCCTTTTCTTTCTCGAAACCTATTGTTTCCAATCTACTTTAGCCTCACTTTCTTCATCAGGAATGTCACCGTGAAAAGCATATAAATCAGAAACATTAAACACAGGAGAAATGTCTAACTGCTCTTGTAAATCTACCTCATAAGCATTATCATTGATTTTTTGTGTAATTCTACAAGGGCCAATTTTCTTGTATTTCAGTTTGTTGTAAGTTTCGGTGGGAAACCTCTCTTCTTAGATAAACCATGACTAAGTCACCTTCATTGAATACTAGATGTCTTCTACTAGCATCTACTATAGTTTTATACTTTTCATTACTTTCATGGAGCTTCTGCCTCACCCCTTTCTATAATTGTTGAATATGTTCTGCATACACTTCTCCATCATCACTAATCCTGTCTCCAATTGGTAGCTGCACCAAATCTAAAGCACCTTTAGGATTCCTACCATAAATAATGTGAAATGGTGATTTACCTATATATCGATTGACTGAACAGTTATAGGCAAATTTAGCTTGTGGTAAGGCCAAGTCCCATAGCCTATGTTTCTCTCTAATGATGCATCTTAGCAAGTTTCCCAAACTTTGATTTACAACCTTTGTCTGCCCATCTGTTTGGGGGTGATAAGCACTACTGAACTAGAGCTTGGTTCCCATCTTTTTCCAGAGGGTCCTCCAAAAATGACTAAGAAACTTGGTAGCCCTATCAGATGTGATAGTTTGTGGAACACCATGTAATCGAATAACTTCTTTAAAAAATAATTCTGCCACCCTAGTTGAATCACTAGTTTTCTTGCAGGAAATAAAATGAGCCATCTTAGAGAACCTATCAACAACAAGAAAGATGGAATCATTACCTTGTTGTGTGTTTGGCATCCCTAACACAAAGTCCATACTTAAATTAGTCCATGGTTCAGTAAGTATTGGTAATGGCATACACAACCCCGTATTTGATGAATGTCCTTTAGCCATTTGACAAATTCTACACCTTGTCACATATCTTGTGATGTCTCTTTTCATCTTTGGCCAGTAGTACTTATCTTCTACCAAAGCTATGGTCTTATCCTTCCCAAAATGTCTAGCCAACCCACTACTATGAAGCTCTCTTATAATATTCTCTCTCATGGACCCAACTGGAATACATAATTGCTTTCCTTTAAAGAGATAACCATCTTGCATAAGATATTCACCTTTAATGTGGCCCATGCTGCCCACTATCGGGGTTTTCAACTGTTCCACAGTCTCCCAAAAATCATTGTCAGATTCATATAAATCTTTGATGGCATCAAAACCAATCACCTCATTTTCCATTGTTGTCAATAGTGTAACACGCCTACTTAAAGCATCTACAACCTGGTTTTGTTTTCTTGACTTGTGCTTGAAAACAAAGTTGTAGCCTTGTAAGAAAGAAACCCATTTTGCATGCCTACTATTCAATTTTTTTTGTGTGTTCAAGTATTTCAAGGCAATATGGTCTGTAAACAATACAAACTCCTTTGGCACTAGGTAGTGCTTCCAATGTCTCAATGCTTGTACAATTGCATAAAATTCTAAATCATAAGTTGAATAGTTCTTCCTTACCTCATTCAACTTTTCACTAAAGAAGGCTATGGGTTTACCTTCTTGGCTAAGTACAGCTCCAATGCTCACATGTGAGGCATCACAATCCACTTCAAATACCTTATCAAAATCTGGTAATGCTAAAATAGGAGCTTCTGTCACCTTCTTCTTTAGAAACTTAAAAGCTTCCTTAGCTTCCTTGGTCCACACAAAATCCCTTCCTTTGGTGCAATCTGTTATGGATGCTACAATACTGCTAAAATTTTGAATGAATTTTTGATAGAATGTGGATAAACCATGAAAACATCTTGCCTCTATTATGCTACTTGGACTAGGCCACTCTAGAATTGCCCTGACATTTTCTGTATCCATTTTGATTCCATCTGCGAAGATGACAAAGCCTAGGAAGTCCAAACTTTCTTGCATGAATCTGCACTTCTTTAAGTTCACATAGAATTTCTCTTTTCTCAACACATCTAATATGATCCTCAAGTGTTGCAAGTGTTCCTCTTTACTCTTGTTAAAAAACAAAATATCATCAAAGTAAACCACCACAAACTTACCAATATAAGGATGCAGTATAGTATTCATTAGCCTCATGAAGGTGCTGGGTGCATTAGATAACCCAAATGGCATAACCATCCACTCATATAATCCATCCCTAGTCTTGAATGTTGTTTTCCATTCATCCCCCTCTCGAATCCGGATCTGGTGATAACCACTATGTAGATCAATTTTGCTAAAGTATTTAGCCCTTGCAAGCACATCCATCATGTCGTCCAAACGAGGGATGAGGAACCGATATTTGCTAGTGATTTTATTGATTGCCCTACTATCTTTGCACATCCTCCACGTGCCATCCTTCTTCAAGGAGTTAATCTAGTGCAGGTACAACACATGGGCTCATACTCTCCCTCACCATACCTTTGCTTATGAGGTCTGTCACTTGTCTATTGAGTTCTACATGGTGGGTAGGGCTCATTCTGTAAGCTACTTGATTAGGTAGGGATGCTCCTAGGATAAAATCAATGTGGTTCTAAATATCTCTCTTTGGTCTTAGACCATGAGGTAACTCATCTAGCACAACATCAGCATATTCTTCTAGTATTTTTGCTACTTCTGCTGGTACTGGTATTTCCTCATCATCTTCTTTTTTCACTACTAGTGCATAACAGAACCCCGTCACCTTAATTTCCTTCATAAGTTCTCTTGTGGACAACATACTCTCAACCTTCCTTTCATCCTTAAGAGGTAATAAAATCACTTTGGAACCTTCTTTCTAACAAGGGTTATTGGTCCTTGACATTTAATCATATTTCATGTGTCAAATCTAGGGCTGTGTCCTTGACTGTCTGCAATTAGGAATCCTATAGTTGCTAGTTTATCTAACTAACTCTAATGATCTCTACTGATTGAATAAATTAATGCTACTGATCTACCTGCTATGAAAATGAATTCTAGGAATATTGAAAACAAGAATGAAACAATGAATTGATAATGTAGATCTATATTATTCCATTCAATTGAAACATGGGTCATCCCACAATAATGGGTTACACTTTTTGGCCAAAGTTGACATTGAAATGAACATTTTGGAAAAAATCTTCACTTTCAAACACCTATAGTTGCTAAACCATGAGGAATTTGGAGATGATGTAAACTAGTGATATGTCAAATTTTGTCTTTAGATTCTAAATATATATATTTTAAATTTTTTGGAATCAAATTGCATTTATTTTTCCATCTCCTTCAATAACTAGTTTTTAACAGTAAACACCATTTTTAAAGAGTGATGTGAACTGTGTAAAACATAACTTTTTTTCTATGAAGGATAAAATTCTAATTTTTTTCAAATTTAGATTTTTAACTATGATATCTAGAGGATGCATTTGGTTGCATAATGTTTTATTGAATATTTTTCTTCTAATTAACTTTTGAAGTCAAACCAATTACAATTTAGACATAGGTGTACTATGTAAAGCATAACTTTTTTTGTATGTATCGGAATTCAATTTTATTTCTATTGGATCAAGGACATGAATACCAAGAGGATAGATATTTTTCATTTTTTTTTTTAGTAATGTACTATTTTTCCACATGTGTAGAACAGAGAGCTTGATTTTTGGTGAAAAACCTATGTTTAATTAAACTAAACAAAATGTATAATAAAACCAAAATATATTAAAATTATACTTGATAGAAAGCTCGTTTCAAGGACTATAATCTTCCAGATGGGTTTGTCAAGTTGATTCCATTTTGATCCTCAACATAGGCCTCAAAACCCAAAAATCTGTATAAAATTACAGTTGGAGAGGGGCAAGGGTAAAATAAGGGCATTCGATCGAAAGGGGTTCGAACGAACCCCTAGAGAGGGCGTTCGAATGAAAGAGGGTTTGATCGAACCCACTTTCATTAGAATCCCTTAAAAATAGAATTAAAATTTTGAAATAACATTAAAGGGAGTTCGATCAAACCCCCTTTCATTAAAATAATAATATAAAAGGGGGTTTGATCGAACCCCCTATTTTATTAAAAAAAGCCCAACATAAAGTGGGTTCATTTGAATAGGGGGGTTTGAATGAACCTATTTTTAGGTCCATTCAAACACCCCTATTCGACTGAACCCCTCCAAAACTTTTTTTGGGTGCACAGGCATTTTTCCTTCATCAATGCAATTGTAACCCAGTATTGTGGGTTCACTCACATACATTTATCTATGAGAAAATAGTAACTATTGACTTAAGCAAAATCTAAAATAGAATAATAAACAACAATACTAGCCTTCTACCTTAGTGGTGGGTTGTGGGCCCTTGCTCCACACTCTTAAGGCTGAAGACCAAAGCAATGAATCAACACAAGAAGATAATATCATAATTTACTTTCAGTCCAATTCCAGCATCTTTTGTATTCAGAAAATGTCTATATCAAAATGAGATTACAATAACAATAACTCGCTTCCTTTTTTTTTCTGCTACCTTTGTATGTTTATATCTAATCTAGTGATGAGATATCACTTACCCTAACTACTAGTTCATCTATGAGATAATACCAATCTCTTATTCTACTAACTGTTTAACTACAGAGTAAACATTCATGCAATTAAAATAGGTTTAGTGGAATAACAGTCTCACTAAACCTGAGTCTTAGTTTCAAATACAACTGGGCAACAAGGCTTTGAAAAATAGGTACTTAATCAGTTTATCAAGAACTCATGCAAAATCAAAAAGAAAGATAAAACTTCCAGCAGTTAACTACGGTCTTCATCTGTTCACTCAGGTGCTGATTGAGTAATATCTGGAACACCCCAATTTCTACTAGAAGTGTTGACTGACAGTGGTGCTAAAAATCTGCATCTGTGTTGAGGAGACTTCAGAGGTGTGTGGTTCTGTCTACAACTCCAGAGATATGCTTTATGACCTTCTATTCAGCTCCAGAGATATTCTTTTGACATCAGTCCAACTCCGAAGATGATTCTGACCCTTTATCTCAAAATCTCTCCAATCATATTGGAAAATATTGGAGACTAGTGCGGTATCCATATGTTAGCTCTGAAGATTATTAGGACCACCTCTGGAGATGACCAAAATTGTCTTTTCCTGAACATCTGTACCTGTAGATTCAAAAAGAGATAATTTTTGCATATTTCCATTAATTCAGTGCACATTAGTCCTTCAATCAGAAATCATGATTTTAATTAATTCATCTCTTATTAATCATAATTAGAACAATCTTGCTAATCCACTCTGGTGTAGTCATCAAGATGATGGAATAAGAAGGAAGGAGAAAAGAGGGGTAAAAAGGTGTATTTCATGGGTGCTTCCTAGTACTCATCACTTTCTAAAAAGTGTATGTATTTTTTTCTCCATAATACATTACCTTCCTGTCATATTGCCATGGCCTTCCCAACAACACATGGCATGCATCCATTGGAATGTCATCGCACCATATTTCATCCTTATAAGTCTTTCCTATGGAAAACTTAATTAAACACCTCTTATCAATAGTGACGTCATTTCCCTTTTTGAACCATGCAATACGATAAGGATGGGGATGTTTTTCACAGTGTAGATTCAGTTTCTCTACCATTTCTCTAGAAACCATATTTTTATAACTGCCACTATCAATAATAACTTGGCATACCTTTCCTCTTGAGGTGCACCTGGTTCAAAAATATTGGTTTGAAGCCAAGAATCATCACAACCTTGTATTTGCTCCTTTTCTGGAATCACCATTTGTCTTCTCATCATGAGATTCTCACCCACATTTGGTGGAACCTCTAATTCTACCCCTTCTCCTTCATCCTCAGCTTGAACCAAGTTCAACCTGGGTTGTTCTCCTTGTTTCCTTTCTTGCATGTGATAGTTTGGATAGTCAAATGCCCTGTGACCCTCTTCACCACACCTATAACAAATGAAAGGTTTTTGTGGGCCTTCCCATCCTTTGCCACCACCGTAACCTCTGTCCCTCTGAAAGCCTCTTCCTCTTTGTTGACTTTGAGGATCTTCTCAGATATCTTCTGATTTCTCTATTCCTTGGGATGACTTTCCCTAACTAAAATTTAGACCACCTCACAAGGGAGATGATGTCCCTCTCCTTGCTCCTCTATTCCTTTAAAAATATTGTCTACTTTGCTTTTCTTCTTCCTTTAAAGCTAATTGGTATGCGTCTTCCATATTGTCAACCCTATAGATGCTCAATTCATCTTGAATAGTGAATTTTAGACCATTTACATACCTTGCAGCCATCTGTTCATCAGTTTCTTGATTCTCCACATGAATCGACAACTTGTAAAATTCATTTGTATAGTCTTGCACAATAGATAAGTTTTGTTTCAAATTTTGAAATCTCTGAAAAAGCGTTTGCGCATAGTCTACAAGAAAAAATTTCTCTTTTAGCTTCTTCTCCATTTTGCTCCAAGTCTTGATTTTATCCTTTCCCTTTCTAGTTCTCTCCTTTTGCAGATGATCCCACCAGATCATTGCATGACCCTTTAACTTAGTGCATTCAAACTTCACCTTCTTTTCCTATGTCATAGTCATCCATTCAAAGAATTTACTCATTTCGTTCAACCAATCTATCAACTCCTCTGGTTTGAGACTACCTGCATACTCAGAAACTTCAATTTTAATCCCATCATTTTTTCCCTCTAATGCTCTGACCATCCTTTCTTCAAACGTTATACCTACTCTATTTGTGGTTCCCCTTTAGCTCCTACATGTCGATCTTCATCTCCCTGGCCTATTTCTTCATCAAAATCATATCTTTGTGGTCTCAATCCTTGATTAGCCATCATACCTACAACTTCTTGCGTTCGTCTATGTACATCATGTATATCCCTATGCATTTGGGCATTACCTACTCTTCCTCTTCCTCTCCTAGCCATCTTCCTACTCTGATACCAGATGATCTAACCGAACTTCACAACATAAAATTTAACTCTATTATTACAAAAGAATACCCATAAAACTCAGAACTATTTTCAAATTTCTTCTCATTTCATCCCATCCTGCTACAACTAAAGATAAATATCTAATTTATACAAAAATGAAATTATCATTTTTGGCAGATTTTCACAACTTTCTAAAATTGTCACTTTTGGTAACTTAGCATCCTTATTCGTATGACCATGAAAGTTTCCAAATATTTGAAACTTACTAAAAAATGACTAATTGTCAACTTTCTAATCTAATTGCAAGTAAATCTAGGAAAATATTTAGAAAAAAAAAACAACTAGAAAAATCTTGAAAAAAATATTAAAATCTCATTTTGAGGCCCTAGATGATCGAATAAGGTCTTGAAAAAGTGTCAAAATGGTGACCTACCAAATTTACCAATTTGGTGGGTTTTTTTATTAAACTCTTCAAGATGCATCTGCCCACCAAATTTCAGCTCCAACGGACATTCGGGTCAAAAGTTATGACCTCTGGAAGTTCCTGCATCAACTTCACAGGAGATAAAAGGAAGGTTTATAAACCAAAGTTTTTTTTACTCACCATGTCCCAATGAAGGTACCTATGATTACTTCTTGAATGAGCATGGTTTGTTGGATTGAAGAGGAGATCAGACAATTCCAAGGGTGCTATTATTTGGTGGGTCCCTCTTGCTAGCTTGGATTCCTACAAATCAATGGCACAACATATAATTATAACAACTTCTATGATTCTTTTCAGTTGTGACAGCCATTGGATTCACTTTTGATCAAACAATTCCAACGGTGTTGCATTAGACATTCCATCTCCTTTGTAAAATCTCCTTCTATGGCTTCTTATGAAATGAAATTGTTGAGCTAGGTTCAAAACCATTTTTCTCAATCACATGATCTCTCTTGAGTAGTTAACAAAATCAAAATTGTTGAATCCTTGTTTCATTTTTGTAGGTATTGCACTAGTTATGACATGGTTGCACTACATCTTGGAGGTTTGTGCTCCATTTGGAAAGATTACACAATGTTGCAATCATTGTGCATCATTTTGATGATTGTGCAGCATATCTTGTGGCTTCTGCACCATTTCTAGTCACACTTATCTCAATTGCTTGCACCATACTTAGACGACTATGCTAAGTTTTTCCTATGGCTCATATGCCACATATTATTATGGAGTGTTTATGTGCTGCTTATGATGAAGTATCATTTATGATACCTATGATCAACCTTGAAGGGAGTTGGGCATCGATTAGTAGTTGTTGGCATTGATTTTGGAGAATTCATCCCATTATTCATGGTTGTAAACTCACCTTTTATGGCTCTGCTAAAGATTTGAAACTTGTGTACCCTCTACCAATGGTTGTGCATCATTATTGAGTCTACATAGAATCTTAGAAAGGTTGTGGTAGGATTTGAAGAAGTTTATTAGCTTGGGTGCCATGCCTTATGGCTATGTGGAGTTTGAAAAATCCACGCCATGATTTGGAAGAAGTGGAGTTGAAATTGGACTACTACACCATCCTTTATATGGTTATATATTTATGTCTCTAGCTACATTCGAGTTTTGATTTTATGGCCTACATAAAAATTGGAAGGAGATTGCATGGAGTTTGAATGAATTTTAGAGTTTTCTCTTTGAGGTCATGCCTTTATTAATGTTGCATGGGATTTGGACATGGCCACCTTGTTATCATGCTTTACAAAATCTTATGAAGAATTGTGCCATTGGTGGAAAGGTTGCATACCATTTTGAAATGATAGACATTTCATTCCTTTTGACTACATTGACAATTCATCTTTGTTCTCATCTAATGGTACATTAGCTATCTTTATCTTATCACCTTTATTTATATGTGCAAACACAATAGAATTATAATGCTTTGTAGCACCATTTATCATTGGTATGAGCTCTTTAGCTATACACCTTTTTTCTTTTTCCCTATCACATAATCCTATCCAAGTGAATAATAGATTCCTCCTTCCATATCATCAATATGTTATATTAATGAATTGTACAAGACCACTTTGCTACTTCATATAGTCAGTGCATAAAATTTAAAAATTGGAGTGCAGGGAAAATAGCACTATAGTTCAGCTATAAGTGTTGTTGAGAAACCCCACAAGAGCTAAGAATCACCTACAATCAAAATAACCTTTCATAATAGAGAATTAATTGAAATGCTATGAAGTGAAGAAATTATATTAGATGCATACATACTGATACAATGTACAATGATAAAGCATTGTTATAAAGACAAGGTTGAAACCGTAAGTCATACTAAGTGTTGTTTCCCAAGAACGTAGGCCCTCTCCTTTAACATCACCACCAAGAGTGACACAAAGGGGAAATAAATATCACAAGTAGGGAGAGTGATATATCGACAAAGAGAGGGTGGTTTTGGTCCAACACATAGGATAGGGTAGTTACTCTTCTTCTTTAGGATTTGCAAAACCTAGGGGATACCCTTGGGGCCTAAGTATATAGAAATAATTTGGAACAAGGCTTTGACTACAACTCCTCCATGGCAATCAGAAGCAAGCCTATAAGACCTCAATAACACCATATTTAAAGGAAGCATATAAGTGCACCCAAAGTTATAGTCAATGTCAATCACTAGAAAGATGAATCCCATTAACATTGCATACACACTTATAAACAAGGGTTCGAACGAACCCATTTTTGGGTTCTAATGAACACCCCTATTCGAGTGAATCTCTCCAAAACTTTTTTTGGTGCATGGGTAATTTTCCTTCCTCAATGCAATTGTAACCCAGTTATGTGGGATCACCCTTATAGCTTGCCTCCACATCATTACAATCCTCTAAATATTTGTCTGACATGAGCTAGCCTTATATATCCATTTGCAAAACAATGGACTACTATGATGGGTCAAACTCCTACAAGCATAAACCTTTGAACATCTATCTGACACCAACTCTCTCTGAATACAACAAATGTAATAATGCTAATTTGTGGATGCAAGCAAAACCTAACTAATCTACCAACCTACTCCTAAACTACTAACGGATGGTATTTCATTTTAAGGCATATGATTGACCATGTACCCCAAAGATCAGTGTCTATCCATTAGGTAATAGAGTACAAGTTGCTAGTAGGAAACACCAAATTGAAATCAAAGGAATGTGAGCTATGCATGAACACACATCATAGATATGGAACCAAATAATAAAGCATACTTAGTGATCCATTCCTATACTATAAAAGTCCATATGCAATGTAGAAATTGCAAAAATTGCAATGAATTAAAATGCTGTGACATTTATCAAATCTACATTACAATCATACAACAAATATGGCAAGAGGAAACAAACTATTGTGATAGAAGATTTCCCTAAAATTCTACAAACAAGCATGGAGACATTCCATTACAAACACCATTTACAACATTTAACTCCCATGATTTACAAACTTGTTGCTCCAACTAGACTAGACTAGCATGATTTGAAACCCTAGATGATCCTCAACACTTGCAGGCATCTAGAAACTAGTTTGATAACCAACCCTCAATACATTTTACAAACAAATATTTATAGCTCATAATCAGCCTTCCCATTTTTGTGTGGGTTGGAGAGCATGGTCAACATGTTTCATAGGTCACCACTATTGGTTAAATCATTTCCACATGGCATCCACCTGAAACTATGTACCATTCTATCCATTTCCCCTATCATTACGTCCTTGAGTTGGTCTTATGGAGTACCATGGAATATGGGAGCCCTCACCTATTTGATTGTAACCATTTGCAGCCATTAATAGTGCCCTGGGTAGTGCTGGAGGTAGGTGGGCATGTAATGTAGAAGTGCATTGGTCACTAAACATAGAGCCCATGAAAATATTTTGAATTTTAAATTTATCTCCTCTTTCTCCCTTTTCCTAGGTGACACCTTCTTCTTACATTTTTAGGCTCTTTCTAGAATATTGTCAAAGCTTTTTAAGCCTATGTGGAACTAAGTTGAAGGTTTTGGGCCAAGTTGGAACCTTTTCAGAGGTTTTGGTGGTTCCGAGAACCATCGAAACTACCGACCTCTATCTTACTCTTCCTTTTCCTTTATTCTTCTTCACTTTCCTTTGTTCTTACTTATCGGCAATCTTCCAACTACCAAAAAATCATTCCTTTCATTACCTTGTTCTTTATTTCCTTCTTTGGTTCTGCATTTCTTCCTTTTGGTTAGTGATTCACTGACCATCAGGAACTTTGGAACTCTTTCTTTCTCTCTTTCACCACTCTATCATATTTTCTTTGTTAGAGACATAGGTGAGATTGGGAACTTAGGAACCTAGTTGAGGGTTCCATCAGATCTAGGAACTGATGGATCCACAAACACCATTTGAATGTCAAGCCAACGCTTTTTAGGGCTTTCAAACCAAGAGGGAACCCCAGAACCATGTTAGGGTTTCTGATGGTTCTAGGAACCATCGGAACTACCGACAAGGTTCCTAGCCCCTTTGCAAAATTCTTTGTTCAATGTCAGGGGTTTGAGGTCAACAGGGAACCTAAGAACTAGTGAGAGGTTCAAGTGGTTCTAGGAATCGTTAGAACTACTGACAAGTTCATAAAAGGCACAAAAGGGCCGACAAAGGCTAGGACTTTGCCAATTTTAGAGTTTTTGAAGGAATTAAAACAAGGCAAAATATGGGGGACACACATGGGATTTTGGATAGATTTTAGGGCCAAAACATATGGGCACTAATAGTGGCTTTGGTTGGGGAAATGTGCCTCTTGCAAGCATAATGAGGATCTAGTTATCTCTGAGAGGCAGACCAAAAAGTAAAACACAAAACAACAAAGGGAAACAAAGCAACATATATATAGGACAACACACAATGGAGAAACATATACAAGACAAGACTTATAGTCATGGGCATGAAGGCATAAAGGAAGGATGTCTGTAAATAAAATTTTAACACAATGTAGACCATCAACCCTAAAAAAGAGGGATGGGGCTACTTGCCTCTATCGAAAACAAGCTGAATGAAGGAGTTGACCTCCCTCAAATCAAGATTACATTCACCATCTAGCTTTAGCAAATTATGATTGCCACCTACACGCACTATTCTATAACTATTTCCCATGAAGTGGAGATGAACCCCACTACCAACATCATTGTAGGGAAACCATAAGTGATATGTGCAAGAGCTATCCCCCACTATACCATGCAATTTCTCAGCAGTAGGGAGTGAGTTAAAAAAATTTAGTTCAACATCAAAACACATAGATGTAGGCATACATCCATCATCAAATATAGCATCATACCTATTGACCCCCACATGTGAATCAAGGAAAAAATAAAATTCCTCCAATTCACATGCAAAAAAGAAGTATGTCTGACTACACTGCTGATTTACAAAAGGAGAGGATTCTTCTTGTAAATTAAACTAGAAAAATTCTAGTTCAAGCATACCTTCAAGCTAGGCTACAACATGTGGACTTTCCATTTTAGTAGAGGGCTACAACTCAATTTCACCATCATTTGTATACTGGGCCTAGTTGAATGACTCAAATTCAGGAACAACAATGACATCCATAACAATAAAAAATTGACCTTCATAATAAAGGAAAGCTTCATAGTCAACCAGGTCCTCATCAAGCCATTGGACAATAGGTGGACAACATACACCACCTTCACTTGTGCTGATATCATTTTTAATATCTAAATCATAAGCATAATTCACTCTACAATTCAAACCATCAGCATGTAATAATTAAGACCATGACACACTTCATTTGAAGAACCAAGTTCTTCTAATTGTCTCCCTATTTTTAGTTCATTTTGGCAATCTTTTATGTCTATTCACTGCTGCAAATTGACTGATCTATAATTTGTTCTTCTTCACCTTCTAACAAGAAAGCAATTCAATTCTTATGAGAACACACAACACTATTATCAACATGCTCAAGTAATGAGCCCATAAAGGTGTCCTCAATGCAATCCGCATCAACATAAGATAGTTATCCCAAACCAAATTCTAAAAAATAATCTATATCAAAAACTTCATGACTTGAAACAATAAAATAATCATGCATACCCTCACATTCTTCATTCTTACTTGCAACTAGGGGGGCATGAGTATTTTCCTCAAGAAAGCAAGGAAGCACATCTATTGAATAACAAAGATCCTATACTTTAACTTCCTTACTTACCTTAGCAACACTAAGATCAATGTGAAGAGGGACAAAGAATGGGAGTTCATCCCATAAATTTTTATAATCATTTTCAAGACCATGAACTAACCTATCTAAGCATAAATCAGTGCAAACATTAGCCTCATCATCTATTTTATTATCATATAGTGCTGCACTATCATCAATTTCAATCCTCCCGACCACACTGTCAAATTGATCCAATGTTGTACTGGAATACCATCATCCAAATGATTTGACCCACTAGACTAAACAACATGAGTTGCAAACATATCCCCTTCAACATTGGGAGATGGAAAAGCAATGGAAAGTGCTAGTTGAGTAGCATTGGCCCATTGAAAATCCACCCTTATACTTCTTGGTTTATATTCAAGGAGAAGTTGGCTTGCACTAGGATAGAAGGTCTCATTATACAAGTCTATACATATACTTTCATCAGGTATGCATTCATCTAGGAGGTTATTGATTGAAGCATCAAACCTAGTATGAAAGTGTGAAACTAATTCACCATTGTACCTCCTAAGACTTTCCAAATGTTGGTCAAGGGAGTCAGAGTCATATACATGTGCATATAATTCATTGATATCAGCAATAAAATCATCTTGTTCATCATCAAACACTCCTGTTGTAATGTCTTGTGCACTTGTAGATGTAGATTGACTATGGGACAACTTGGTACCTAAGTCAAGCATGTTTATGTGGCTCCCGATTGTGTGTCATGCCACCTTGAAATCATAATGATTGATTTATTAATTATTAATTATTTGTAAGTCCTCATGGAAAAAGGCATCCCACTTTGTTTTGGTATTATGTGCCATGTGTATTATAATATGACATGTTTAATAAGCTGTAAGAGCATCTAATATTATAAAGATGTGTAAGAGATCTTAAGATGATTCTATTATGCACAAAAGCATGTAAAGAGGAGGTTACATAGTGGAATTGACTTGTTGACCATCTTATGACACGTAATAATAATGCATCATAAGGCATGTTTGCATATAGATAATGGAGTCAAAATAGAAAATGCCAGCTGGTGAAGAGTTTATGATACCTTGATGGCATGTAAGAGCACATAATAAAAATAGCCTAGAGACCCACCTTGGAATGGGGCACTAAAATTTTGACTTGAGATTTGAGTACCCTACCTCTTAGTAGTTTTCTCTCTAGCTTCTCATTTACCATTTGATGGTTTAATGTTTTTCTTATCGTATAGATTGGATTCTTGGGCTGGAGATGTAGTATGATGTGATTTTGTAGGGGGTTATGCTGCTAGAATTTATCTAGAATTGGTTTGGTCATTCTCCTTTGAAGGCTTGAGATTGCCACTATATTACAATTGTTCTTGTTACTATGAATATATTGGTTTGAGATTTGAAGGCTAGGTTTTGTTGATGGGTCTTTTGACACACCAACTTAGATAGGGTAGGAATCTACTCTACCTATCTTGAAAGGAGATATATCTCCAAGGTCTATATTGTTAGGTCTTAGCCATACATGATAATCTAGAGGATGATGTAAATGTTATTTTAGTTGAGGGGCTATGGGTTGAAATCACTTGATGAGAAATTTAATTTGAACTAATGAATTACAACTAGATTTTTGATAAAGTGTTCCTAATACATTTCATTCTAAAACTTCATAGATATTGCATCTATCTTGCACATGAAATGAGCTTGTAATCATAAATTTAGATTTATGGCATAGATCACAAGTAAAATCGTAATCTAGGATATAATATACCATTAGATCCACTCCTAAATATAACAATTTATGTTAGAAAAGGGCAAATGGTAAAGGGTTGAGAGAGAAAATAAATCCACTTGTTTTATTCAAATGCTAACTCTAATCTAATTGAAGAGGAGAATTCCATCAAACCAATCTTGGTTGACTAGTAAACACATAGCTAGGAACATAAGATGGTGTAGGTTTCTAAGAATAGTTCTCAACCATGAAGAAAAATGAATGTAACCACCATATTCATGTACAAAGTGGATACATAAATCTCCTAACCATTTATTAGAAAATCATTTCATGAAGCACTTAGTACAATTCACCACATATTTAGTTGAGTTATAGATATGGAATTAGAATAGTATTGCTCATGTTTGAAAACTAGTAGAACAAAGAAAACAATGAAACAATATATAGAATTACCTAAGAAATCTAGTTTCCAACCCTTTACAAAGAGTACTAGCTAGTCATAAATATACTCTAGCTAAAAATAAAATAATTTTTCCCATCGTATGGGTGGTTGCATCATTTTAAATTTAAAATTTCAATCTCAATGTAAAGTTGCATAAAATTGTGGCATAAGAGAAACAAAAAGACAATTCATGTAGCACTGGGAATAGATCCCTTTACAAGAATTTGCCCTAAATAGCTTCCTTGTAGGACATCATGGTCTTTTGCTTCATGGAACATTACTCCTGACTAAATGACACATTAGCATATGCAAGGAGTTCATAGTTGACTTCTTCTTGTAATAATGTCTAATACCAATGACCTAAATAGATATGTTTTGAAGTTATACATATACCAATCTTTGACCTAGTACAACACATGGACTAATAGGAATATTATTTTGGATCTTTACTTCCATTGCAAAAACCTCTTATTGAACCATAATTCTTTGTACCTTGTTGGTATCTTGTGCAACACTACATATTATGTGTAGCTAATATGTGGTGCCTTATTTAGTCAAATACAACATTTAAATCTAACTTTATTTTCATTGAGAAGCTTGTGAATTAATGAAATACTTCACCACACTATCCTCCTTCTAGTGCTAATCTATTATGTTAAAGCAAAGCTACCTTGAACTAACCTATTGCTTCATAAGATAGTTGTGTTGGCCATTCCCCCTAATTTACAAATTTTATACATTCATTGTTGCCCTTGTATACTATTTGACCCCACATTAAAAAGTTGGTTCTTTTTGTTATGTTTCTTTTCTCTCTTGGTCCTTACACTATGCATTTATGCCAACATCTTTATAGTTTGGGGGTCTGTGTTTAGAATTTTAAGTCTTTTCCTATTTGGTGGGTTTAGGATTTTAGGTTGCACACTATATGCTGCAAAATGTATGTCTACTTTCATCACCTAAAACTAGACAAGTTATATTTAGGTGGGCCATGGGTTTCCTTGTGTACTTTACACCTTGTTGCAAGTGACTTGTGCATTGCTTGTTTTCTCTCGCACCCTATGACCTTGATGGTCTTATCTTTGGGGGGTTGGTGGGCCTTGTACACATTCTTTCATCATGTAGCCTCGTGCAATCTTTGCATCTACCTTCATACCCTACAGTCTCTACATCTCAATTTTCTCATAGACCTTTTCCCCCTTATATGTTTCATATTGCCTATCTACCCTCACACCCCACGTGTTGGAAATGCTTCTATCCCCTCCTCACAAATTATGAACTAGCCACCTACTTCCCACACTTGCAAATCCACCATGCATTCCTATTATGGACCTAACCCTCCACTTTTTTACCCTTACTAATGCAACTTGTTCCCTTACATTAGGACCTTGCCATTCAAACAAATGTTAATACCTACTTCTAAGCACACATAGGAATTCCATTAATGCACTTTCTTGGATATCACTAGGCTTGGGAAGGTGTTCAAATGTGTGTACAAGTACTTGTTGACCCCTTAGAGGCATGGATTCAAGCACAAATCCGTGTGGTTACTAATGAAAGCATGCATGGGTGATTAAAAACATGATGTAATAAGCATGGGGACCTACAAACTTTCAAATGATCTCACATTTGACTACTTTTATTGCAAGAATGAGTTATAATGACATATACATATAAAAAGGATGTAAATGGTTATTATTGGTTGCTTGCAAGATAAGAGTTATTGTAAAATGTGAAAAGGGGTGTTAATCATTTTGTATTAGGCCTAGGCCATTTGTAAAAAAATTGCAAATTTCAATTTCAATTTCACATGTAGGTGCATTCTTGTAATCAAACGAAGGATAATTTGTTAATATATAGTCATCATTATTTTGAATGTATCCATGAACTTTAGATGTATTTTTAGAGATGCAAAGTACTCTTCTAATTACACTTGCTAACTTGAGTGTTATGCTTGATTAGTTGATCAACACAGAGATCGAGTAAAAGGCTTGTGAAACTTTCACAATATATCTTTTCATCATAATGTAGAAAGTATGTTTGTTTGCTCATGGATTATTGAAGTACATTTCACCTTGGATGCTATAATATTATGGTGTTGTGCCTAGCATACATAAAGCACATCTTATGTGTGTGGATGTAAAACTTGGTCCTTGCTATCTTCATTCTCATTATGTTGTAGTTCTTTTGGATTGCATATGTGCTTGTTCTCTTGGTTTTGAAATCCAACTTAGTCACCTTATCTAGATCAAGACACATAAAAACAAAGCATAAAATTATTTGCATCAAATTTAGAATTGTGAACTATTGTTTAGAAGGTGCAACCTCACTACTGTGATGGACTAGTTGAAATCCAAAACAATTAAGGAAAAAAAAAAAGAATGGTAAACATATTATAATTATTTGTGAGTGTTCAATTTCCTTTGGAATGGTTTATGATAAGATTCACATACATCTCAATCAAAATAAAAGTAAAATGTAATGATGAAATTTCTTTAGAATGGTTTATGACAAGATTTACATCTAAAATGTAATGATAAATTTGCCTACCCCTAACAATTCCTAAAAGCATGCATGGTAAAGTTGAGGCTCTCCACTGGCAATGGATTCTTCGACGCATGCACAATGCTTCGCAACCTCCACGGCATCCTTGTCTGGTGTGCGGATAGCTCCATGTCTAATGGATTCTGTTATGAACAACAATCCCAGGGGCTCCTGCAGGCCTCCTGATTTGGATTGCAATATATTCTACTAATAACGTAAATTGTATTTCTGTTTCTTTTTTATAAAACAATTCAATTAAAGTTTTTCAAAATAGATAGTACAGGGTCGTGTTCCAAAGTTAAACTGGTTGAATTAGGGTTCCAAAAACACGTGATTTAATAAAGGAAAAAGCCACGAACAAATCCTACAGAAGAAACAGCCAATGAAATTACCAATGATTTAATAAGGGAAAAAAGCCACGAACAAATCCTATAGAAGAAACAGTCATGAAATTACCAAACAAAGATTAAAAAAATATTCAAACCAACACAACGCTCTTTTCCACAAGGAATCAGATTTAACTTTTTAGAAATATTGGATTTTATTTTTTATTATATTTGTTTTAAACAAATGATTTAATTTGTTGTTTCAAAGTTTAAAATATTTGAAATTGAATAAAAGCAAAATTATTAGAAATTAGGAAAGATATTTATAAATATAATATAATTTGGTAAAATGTTGGATGTGGTTAGTGGATTGATTAGTGGTCATTGAGTATTTGTTAACTAGAGGTTGATGGTTTAAATCTGGAGCCCTAAAAACTCTCTTTCAAATACTATTACTTAATTTTTCTCTAATTAATTCATATATCCATATTTAATTTCCTAAATTTTAACATATTATATATAGCAATTATATTTTGAATTAAAAATAACATGATTTAATAAAACTTATTGATGGAGTGAGAAACAATTTAGGGAGGAACAAACAAATGTAGAGATGGATCCCAACAACTAGGCTTGATAAGGTACCCATGTACAAAAAGTCTCTCACAAATGAAGAAAAGGAGAAAGCCTCATGGAGAAAAACTCCTCCCTAAAAGAGAGAACAAACCCCCTATAATAGAGAGGGAGAGAGAAGGACTAAGAAGCCTCCACAAAAGATGTCAAAAAAATATTAGGAACATGAAGAACTCCACTAAAGAACAAAAAAGATACAAACAACTACCAAAGAACAACTGCTATATTGTTGAAATTGAAGAACCTCTACTAAAATCAAGATGAAGATCAGAATCAAAGAGGCACAAATCTGCATGAGTGACCCCAACAACACTACTTGAACAATGTATAGATGGTAAATAAGGCAACAATTTGATAGTCAAAGATACAGATGACACACTAAAAGTTATCAATAGTTTCAATAATTCTTATCAATCTGAAGAAGAGAGAAGGTCACCTCCAAAGTAAAACCAAGGAAGAATTAGCACAAGTACAAATAGTATGATACACCCCATATTGTTGACAAGGGAAAACTTGATGAAGGGGGTAAATCACAAAACACACAACAACAAAAATTGAATACAGAAAATAGAACTTTCTTTCATTGATTTGGGCAACTCATTACATTACAGAATCTCAATTACAATCAGAGGATGAATCCTCTACTGGCTACAACACATTACAATTTTACCAACCATAAGACTCTAGATTCTTCAGCCTTCTGTAACCCCAAATCAGCTAGGGTTTCTATTTTCCCGCCTATTCTTAACTCCACATTTGCCCCCTTAACTCTACTATTGCTCAGGGTTCCCAAAATAGTCATAAATAGCACTTTTTGGTGGCCTCTAGTTAAATTTCAAAATTTGCAACTCCCTCCAAAAGTAGGTCGACTTCTGGGAAGCATAACTTTCGATCTGGGTGTCTGATTGACGAACCGTTTTAAGCACCGGAAAGCTCACAATGTGAACTATCACCCCGAAAATCTATAAATGGATTTCCATCAACTCTTTAGGACATTAGGGATGTTTTAGTGCCTCATATCTCATTTCAAAAAAATTTAGGGGCTTTTCATAAAACAAAAACTTTAATATCTTTTAGCTCACAAATGATATTTGCCTGATTTTTTTGGCAAAGGTCTTATATTTCCGTTATGTAACTTTTTGTAAGTTTTTGCTTCAATCCGTGCCCAAATGAAAACTTTCCAAAAATAGCAGGTACACTTTCCAAAATAGGCAGGTTGCTATTTTTAGCAGTTTTGGAAAAACTGAAAGTCCTACATTATTTTAGATATTATGGAACCAAAAACACTAATTATGGAAAGAAATGAAAACAACTACAATGATTTTGAATTATCTTCTTTTTGGGTGATGCAAGATTGCCCTTACACCACTGGATGCTCCTGCATCAGACACCCAGGGTAATTTGAGAAGTGACCCTGTCACGTCTTAGATGTTTGTGTGAGGAAAACCTAAACGGTCAACCTCTGCCTTAGACAACCAAGAAGAATCTTCAATAGGCCTTCTTTTCCATTTTACCAGATATTCTTCATATTGCTTGTTTCAAGTACTTCTTCCCACACGACTATCCAAGATCTCTTCTATCTCCTCCATTGAAGTAGATGCCAAAATACTCCACTGCACTTCTGTTGGTCCATCCTCTGTTCCACCTTCATGATATTCTGATAAATCAGCAATGTTGAAAATAGGGGAAATATTGATCCCACTCAGCAGCTCTACCTCATATGCATTTCCTGAATCATGCTTCTTCAGGATTCTACATGGTCCAAATTTCTTCATTTTCAACTTATTGTATGTTCCAATTGGGAACCTTTCTTTTCTCAAGTGAACCATGACTTCATCTCCTACCTGGAACTCCTTATACCTCCTCTTCTAATCTGCCTTAGCCTTGTACTGAATATTCATCTTATTAATGTGCTTTCTCACCTCTTCATGCAAATTCTTCAAATGTTCTGTAGAGTCTTTGGCTGCAACACTTATCTTTTCTCCTTTGTCCAGCTTCCTTAACTCACAAGCATTTGTCAAGCTATTGCCATATACAATCTAGAATGGTGATTTACCAGTACTACTATTGACAAAATTATTGAAAGCAAATTCTGCCTGTGGTAAAATCAAATCCCATCCCTTGGGCTTATCTCCTACTAAGCATCGTAGCAGGTTACCCAAAATCCTATTCACCACTTCCATCTGTCCATCAGTCTGTGGATGGTGTATAGAACTAAACTTCAAATTTGTTTTCAACTTCTTCCATAATGTCCTCTAGAAATAACCAACAAACTTGGTATCTCGATCTGAAACTATGCTCTTTGGTAGACCATGTAATCTCACCACCTCCCTGAAAAATAACTCTGCAATATGAACCACATCATTAGTCTTCTTGCAAGGAATAAAATGTGCCATCTTTGATAATCTGTCCACCACCACAAAAATGGAATCATGTCCTCTCTGTGTCCTTGGTAAACCAAGAACAAAATCCATACTGATATCATCCCATGGCTTCTTTGGTATAGGTAGTGGCTGATATAGACCTGTATTCTGACTTGTTCCTTTCGCCATCTGACATACTTTACAACTCTGCACAAATTTCCTCGCATCCTGCTGTAACTATGGCCAATAATAATTTTCACCAACAATAGCAATGGTCTTATCTCGACCAAAGTGTCCAGCTAATCCCCTATTATGCTTCTCTTTTATTCGGTTCTCTCTCATGGAACTCCTCGGAATGCACAACTAGCTTCCTCTAAACAACATGCCATCTTGGATTATGAAATCCAACCATTTTGTCCTATCTAGAGTAACAGGTTCCATGCAAGCTTTCCAAGCCTCTACAAAATTTGGATCTTTTGGATACAAACTTTTGAGCTCATCGAACCCAACAACCTCTATCTTCATTTTTGTCAACAAATTTTGCCTTCTACTCAAGGCATCTGCAACTCTGTTGGACTTCCCACTCCTGTGCTTCAAAACAAAAGTATAGCTCTGCAAAAACTCAACCCATTTTAAGTGCCTTTGATTTAACTTTCCCTGACTATTAAGATACTACAAAGCCTAATGATCAGTATATAAAACAAACTCCTTTGGTAACAAATAATGTCTCCATTTCTTCAAAGCCTAAACTATTGCATAAAACTCTTGATCATAAATACAATACTTTTTCTTGGCATCATTAAGCTTCTCACAAAAATAGGCAATGGGCTTACCTTCTAGGCTCAAAACAGCTCCTATACCACTACCACTAGCATCACAATCTACCTGAAATACCTTATTGAAATCTGGAAATGCCAAAATAGGTTGTTCTATGACTTTCTGCTTCAATGTATCAAATCTCTTGTCTGCTCCTTTAGTCCATCTAAACTCTTTTCTATCCCCTCTCATTGTCTCAGCTAAGGGTGCACAAATGCTACTAAAATTCTTGATAAACTTTCTGTAAAAACTTGCCAAACTGTGAAAAGATCTTACCTCCGTTGCACTCTTTGGCATAGGCCATTCAATGATAGCCCTTTTTTTGGGTCCATCTTAAGACCTTCCTCTGAGACAACATGTCATGCCCACATCTCTCATGCAGACACGACACACAAATGCCCGTGTCATGACCACATTCACCATGTGGTCATGACACGGGCCACGAGAAATTTTCTCCTAGCCCTAAAAACCACCTTGCACACGCTTGCGTGCTAGGTGGAAATACACCTGAGGCATAAACAAGACACTATACTAGGAGAAGTGTAGGCCGCCATGAGTATAAGCAACAATAGGATGTCATTTCTAGGGTTAGGCTAATCTATTCAGAACCCTAAGATCTAGAGGAATTCGGGTAGCATAACGTGTTAACAACGTAGATGCAAGATTCACTTAACTGGGTTACTTTGTTGACCTGCATCTGGTTGTTTTATGCAAGACTAGCCATCGTCGATAGGTGTCACCTACGGGGTTCGCTTAGGGTTATAAGAGATTTATGGTATGTGGGACAACTCTGTTTCCAAAATTGCCTACTACGTCTTTGAAGGAAAAAGAAAATAGATACAAATTCACCCTAATTAATTTGTGTTGTGAGACACTGAGGGGTGATTACAATCTCCTACTTAGAATTTTGCTCAAAGAGGTTATCCCCTTTTTTTTAAAATTCGGATGATGGTTACCACAAAACGAAAAAAAAAGCTTTTACATTATAACAATGTTAATGCCAAACAAGTATATTTAATTTATAAAAGAATTTTACCTAATCGTTAAAAAATTAAATAAATATATATTTACATTTATAAGATAAAATTATAAATCCCATTGGTTCTAATAATGTAAATAAATAATAAGAAGTCAAGGTTTAAATCATTTATTTAAATATCTTATAGTATTTATATATATATATATATATATATATATATATATATGTATTTTCATATATTAATATTTTGATTGTCTATTTGTTCATATATATAAAAAAAATGATATATTTCTCTTTAAATACATCCAAGGATAAGGGAAAAGTTAAAGTGAGTCATTTTTTTGTATTAACATTAAAATTATAAATTAAAACCCATGCCAATCTTCAAATACCAACTAACCCTAAAACTTCTATTTTAAATTTTCCCATAAACATATTTGCCCTAACCTAAACCTCATACCTACTCTCCTAATGCCCTAATCTTCTATTCTCTCCTCTTTTCTTTTTTAAGAACTAACTCTGCCCTAATCGCCTTTTGTTTGCTTTGCCTCTTTTTTTTTTGTGTGTGTTTGATTTCAAAGTGCAGGGCATGAAGGAAGAGCAGCCATGGCCGACGGCAAGGTGTGGAGTGGGGAAGTGAGGTGGCTAGATTTAATGGCGGCCGCAGAGGTTCAACGACGGCGGCGGTCGTCGGAGGCACCAACGAAGGCGGTTAAAGGGGAGACGTGGCGCGGTGGAGGTGGTAGTGTGGGCGGAGGAGTGGCGGAGGTGCTATTGCGGGTGGCAGAAACTGAGCTGAGGGTGTGGGGTGTCAGGGGTGCACAACAGGCGGAAGCTAGCCGAGGCTGAGTCGGCAGGGGGCTGAGGAGGTAATGGAGGTGTGTGGGGTGTGGGGGATGCAGGGACTCCACCCACACCCATGGGTGTGGGTGGAGGCTCCACCTCCCCCACACCCCTCTTCTGTATAAGGGGCGGGGGCTATGGTTCCACCACAGCCCCCTTCATTGTTATTTTTTTTTTGTTTATTATTTTTTTTGTTTTTTTTTCTCTTTTTTTTTGTTTTTTTATACACAGCAGTCCAAAGAAAATATGAATATATATATATATATTTTAGATAATATATATAGTGTATATTTATATATAGATGCATATATATATATATATATGTATATGTTCATATATATTTATATATACATATTCATATATATATATGTATTTCTTTTTTAACAAGTACAATAAAGGCATAAACCCAGAATATATATATATTCAAATAATTGTGGTAGGACAGAATACTAAAATATATATATATAAAAATTGCATTTATTTACCATTCACTTTTAAAAATAAAACTAATCAAATTATAAAGATAGGGGAAATACAAGATCCATTTGTTCTAAAAAATTTTTTTTGATTAGATTGTATATTTTAAGTTTCCTTGTAAGTACAAATTTATTTATCTCAAAAGATTATCAGAGATTGATTTCATGTGCAGCAGTTGCATGATTTCATATAACTAAAAGGATTCCTCCTGTTTTCATATAAACCAAACTGCAACTTCAAACAACTCACGGTTACACAATTTATCATTTTCATTGCACATGCAAGGATAGAAATATGAAAATAATTGTTTGAAATCAGTTTAAAATATACAGCATTCCTCCCTTCTTCTCCTATTTTCTGCAACATATTAACAAGGGCTTCAAATGCACAACTCAGATAACTATTTTAACTTCTTTCCTTTGGAACAATACACAGAAGTAGAAAATGCATTTCCTTCCTTTATCCATAATAAAATCTATACAGTAAAACATAGCTATATTTCTCATGCAATCTCTATTCCTAACTTATCTCATAGGAAAAATTAAACAGAATTTAAATAGCTTGGAAGCATTGCTTTCATTACACAAATTTGTTTTGAAAACCCACTTCATGAAACAGGATATAAACAGCTTTAATAAAATAGCTCAGTGTATACATTTCCCTGTTTATTCCAGCCAACTCTATGGTAGAAATCTAATATTCTTTCACAGATAATAAAATACACAAGGGCCAAAATGGACATGGCTCCAACAACCATAAACACACTACAAGGGGAACCATTGTACATCAAAATGTGCTCTCACACAGCTTCCTTTCTCCACTAAACAACCTGCAACATACACAACAACAAAGACAACAATCTAGCCACTTGAAAGGACAAGCTCTCCTTCCTACCGTAGATCCGCAAGTGGGTCACCCTCGAGCTAGGGAGGTAGGGAATTTCACATAGGTGTACATTTCACAACAACAATTTCAAACACATTAACACAAAATCAGAACACCCCATAGGTTTACACATAACTATGCTCACAACAATGAGCTTGGTGAGGGTAGGGGATAGACCTCTCAACTTAAAGGGGCTCCCAATGATAAAGAAAATCTCAACACATGGCCTCTAGCCAAAATCCCTGAAACAACCCAATCCACAAGAATCTCACACCAATATGCTTGGCACTCTTGCCATGTAGACATCTCCTCCTCAAATGATAATAGGGCCTCAAGGCATAAACACATAAACACAAAACTGTGGGAGAGCCCCCAAGGATTGTTCCTCTCCCCTACCCATACTAGTTGAGTATTTCCTCCATTGGAGGTGCTCTCACCATGACAACCCAACCCAACATCAAATGCAAGAAAAAACATCTCAATGCAAACAAATTTACGATCAAATTTCAAACATGGAAACATCATATAGCAAGCAAGCAACAAGATAAGAGCCTACCTTCAAGGTCTTGATAATAGATGTAGAAATTGGTGAAGAGCTCCTAACCTTCCCAAGCTTTCCAACCTTTCATTTTTTCTCCCAACCTTCTCTAACTCCTCCAAACTTAGTAAGGAAATCCCTAAATTGCAAAAAGTCTCTAAAATGCAAGCAAAAACAATAGGATGGAAGAACCCCCACTCCTCTACAAGAGGAGCTATTATAGGCCCTCTATTTGGCCTTGAGAGAATGAGGTGGTGACATTTGTCACCATCTCTTCCCTCCACCAAAGCCACTTGGAATAGAGAGAAGGTAAGAGGATGACAAGTGTCCTCCTCTCCCTTCACCTCCATCTCCACCTCATCCACTTGTGCTTCCACACAAGTGGGAGGGGGACAAATGGTGAGTTGGATTCCCACTCACCCTTCCACATGACAATGGCCTTGAGTGGTGCTCCCACTCACTTGGGAGCTTGGGAGGACTCTTGGAGACCTCCCTAGTCCTCCTTGGGAATACTTCCCAAAACATAGGGATGGGAGATGGTTTCTTCCCAAGGCAAGGCCCATCCCTCATCTTCCCTTTTCCCATTTTCGTCACTTTGACTCAACCATGGGTTAGGGTGACCCAAGATGAGTCTAAACTAAGGTTAGGTGGTCCAAGTTGACCCTAGGCTCATGGTTGACCACCTAGGGTAACTTTTGGGACCCTAGGGGTCATGAAAGGGGTCAAAAATCCACATATAATGGCCCAAAAGAAATAATAAAAATACCAATTGACATTAATCAATTAAAATTTTACAACACTTAACATCAATCAAAATAAGAAAGAGGGGGGGTACTAAGGATTAAAAATAATTAAAATTTAAACAAAGCACAATAAATCATCATGCAATTTCACACATGATCCTTATCCCTGTTGGGAACGGATCAGCTTAACCGGGAATAACAGGGTGTGAATCCTCTACCTCCGTTTTCCCATGGCTAGGGAAAGTAAAACCTGCACATCTCAATCAAGTGTTAGTTCTGTCAGCAAAATGATAGCTGAAGCAACTAGAAATTAAATTCATGCAAACAATACAACATTATCCATCAATACATAAATCCAAATTAACTGCATTTCCCATCACATGTCAATTAATTCCAATCACATCAACAACTAGAATCTCATAACAAAATAACATCTAATATAAATCCATATATCGAACCACAGCATCTCATCAATATGACCAAATCAAATCACATATATCAAATTAGTGAGATAAAACATCGAGTCTTCAATATGAAACATAGTCAGTACTGAATAGCACAATGATCAAAATGTAGGTGGAAAAATAGTCGGCCTTACATCCTCCCCCCCTAAGACTGAACTTCCTCCTGGAAGTCATCAAAAAGGTGAGGATAGAGTGCCCTCAAGCTAGCTGCATCCTCCCAAGTCACCGTGACCTCGTCATATCGATCCCACTAGACCCTAACTTGGTCCAGCTCTCGACCTCGAAGGCACAGCGTCTGACAAGCCAATATGTGAATTGGCTCTAGCACCAACTACCCGCTTGCCTCTACCTATAAGGCACTCCAGTCCAGAATGTGAGATACATCAAATATATACCGTCTCAAAATAGAAACATGGAAAATATCATCGATACGTGACAGGCTAGGTGGCAAAGGTAGACGATAGGCAACTAGTCCTATCTGCTCCAAAATCTCAAAGGGACCTACAAACCGTGGTGCAAGCTTAGAGTCCTTTCCATAACGGATTGGACTCTTGTGTGGCTGCACTCTAAGGAATACCCTGTCTCCCATTGAAAAACTCTGATCTAACCTCTTAGTATCGGCATACTTTTTTTGCCTATCCTGAGCCTCCTGTAACCTCTGTTGAATCAGTGTGACCTGCTGCTCCATATCCTGTACTAGCTCTGGACCAATGGCGATTCTGTCCTCAATACGGTCCCAACTCAATGGTGTCTTGCATGGCCTGCCATATAAAGCCTAAAAGGGAGGCATACCTAATGAGCTGTGATGCCCATTATTGTAGGCAAACTCAACTAGATAAAGATACTCCTCCCATCTCGACTGATGGTCCATAACATACATCCGAAGCATGTCCTCCAATACCTGATTCACCGGCTCTGTCTATCCATCTATCTCAGGATGATAAGCGGAGCTAAAGTTGAGTTGAGTGCCCAATGCCTACTATAAGGCTCTCTAGAAAGCTGAAGTGAACACTAGATCTCTATCTGAGATGATGCGACGGGGTACCCCATGTAGTCTCACAATGTCATCCAAGAATACCCTCGCCACAGCTGGCGCATTGTACATCGTGCGTATAGGAGAAAAATGAGCCACCTTGGTCAACTTGTTGACTGTCACCATGATGGCATCATGGTGACGCGAAGACATAGGAAGACCAACAATAAAATCCATGGAAATGGTGTTCCATTTCTACTCAGGTATATCATGTGGGTATAAGAACCATGCTGGATGCTAATGCTCAGCCTTGACCCTTTACAACTCAAGGCAATGAGCCACAAACTCTGCTATGTCACGTCTCATACCTGCCCAATAGTACAGCTAACGAAGATCGGCATGCATCTTCTTCACCCTCGGATGTGCCGCATATGGTGCTCTATGAGCCTCTGATAGCACTATAGTGCGTAGGTCACCTGCGCGGGGTACATAGATGCACTATCGATGTCGAGTTAGGGTCACTTACATGTGCATATAATTCATTGAAATCAGTAATAAAATCATCTTGTTCATCATCAAACACTACTATTGTAACCTCTTGTGCACTTATAGATGCAAATTGACTATGGGACAACTTGGTGCCTAAGTCAAGCATGTTTATGTGGCTCCCTATTGTGTGTCATACACCTTGAAACCCTAATGATTGATTTATTATTTGTTAATTATTTGTAAGTCATCATGTAAAAAGGCATCCCACTTTGTTTTGGTATTATGTGCCATGTGTATTGTAATATGATATGTTTGAGAAGCTATAAGGATATCTAATATTATGGAGATGTGTAAGAGCATCTAGTGAGATTATAAGATGTGTAAGAGATCTTATGATGATTCTATTATGCATAAAAGCATGTAAAGAGGAGATTACAAGTGGACTTGACTTTTTGACCAACTTATGACATGTAAAAACAATGCATCATAAGGCATGTTTGAATATAGATAATGGAGCCAAAATAAAAGGCACAAGTTGGTGAAGAGTTTATGATACCTTGATGACATGTAAGAGAACATACTAAAAATAGCTTGGAGATCTGTGTCTTCTCCTCTCTAAGTAACATAATCTAGCAATACCACCTCGATGGCATCGACATCAACTACGAGCATTTCTACTATTCTAATCCCAATACATTTGCAGAGTGCATCAAGTAGCTAGTGATGCAGTTAAAGCAAAAAAATGTCATCTCCTTCACCTCCATTGCCCCCTACAACGACGAGTATGTGTAGTCCCATTATACCACACTGTGGAATAAGAACGTTGACATCATCGACTATGTCAACTTCCAATTCTATGCCTATGACTCCTCCACTACTGTCTCGCAGTTCCTACAATACTTCCATGCTCAGTTTCATGACACCTAGTCAAAAGTGATATTGAAGTGATGATAGTCATATTATGAAGATTATACAGATTTATGTGATGCCCTCTATTGAAGATTTATGATATTTATTACAGGTTCTAATGGAAGATCCTTCCCTCATCTCTATCCTTGTGGCAATCTCGAGTCATCCCACTAGGGTCTATGTTGTGGTAAAGGTACTTTATTACAACATTGCTTTTATTGTTTATTTTTCTAGATCTGTCCTATAAGGGCATGTTCTCTCTCATCATCACCTTGGCTGATGTGGAGGTGAAAACACCATTCACAGGGTTTGACTAAGGCAAGCCCCTAAAATGGCCCAAACCTTTTCCCCTCTTGTGTTTGTGTAGATTTTGAAAGATTGTGAATAGTTATAGAAGATCCAGAAGTAGATTAATGAATACAAGCCCCAACTCTCAAAAACCACCTTTGGAGGGTCTAAAACCCTAGGACACCTATGCCTAGGCAAATTAGTCCTCCCAAATCTTTCCTAATTTCTAGTAGTGAGCTCTGATACCTCTATCTTGCTCATTCCAAATCCTATTTTCTAGGTTTTCAGTTTTGTAAGGTATATTATCTCTGTTTTGGTATATTTCATTGTAGAAGCCCTCGATCTAGACATTTCATTGTAGAAGCCCTAGATCTAGATCATTTCATCTCAATATTTCAAATTTATAACAAAGGAATAGAACCCTTGTAGCTTGGCTCTCCTTCAAGACTGTAGCCAAGCTTGGTTTGTATTCTAGTGTTTAATCTAAAGGATTGAGACTTAGTTAACACATGATTAATTAGGTCTCTCTCTTTCCCATCAAAAATTCTGGTGAACCTGACATATTACACTTATCCTTCTTTTCTCAGGATCTATAACTATGTTTAATTAGGTGAGGAATTTGATTAAATATTTATGTTGCATATCTCCTTTTATGTCATATATTTAATTTAGAAAGAAATACACTTATGGATCTCTATTGTTATGGTTACCAAAATTAAACATCTTGAGTGAACTTGACTAGTTTTAAACTTTTGCAACCCTCTACATTCAAATCTAATCTATTTGTTGTTCCAAATCTGATTAGTTAAACATTTACTTAGATAGAAAGCATTTATACATCTTTATTGCTTTGATTTCTTTTTCATTTGATTCGATATTCCTTATATTTGTGACATATGGTTAATAATTTGAAACATTGATTCATATAGAAAACTAAAACAAAACTCTTTCTTTTATCACATCATCCACATATTCTATCTTATCAACACCTTCTTCTATAAGTGCACTTTATGTGTCATAAAGCTTGTGAAGTCTTTTATGAGTTTTATGACCCAATGTCCTGAATCTAACATCCTTGTGAGGAGAAGTTATAGGCATATGCATTCTTGTGCTTTAAATAGCTCTGATGTTGCTAACTTATTCACACATGGGAATTCACCACCTTTAGATCATATTCTTACTTTGCTTATGATATCTGAAGTACAAAATTCTCATTACTCTATAGACATAGATAGCCTCATGGATCATGTAACTGAAACACAAATTTAGAAACTAGACATGGAGTTGACTCATTTTCAGCAATTTGTGGGCACGAAACATTTAGCTAAGGAAGTTGTGCCTCTTGTAGAAGTCTAAGAAATTTGTTACTTGAAGGTCAAGAAGGTATAGAGATTTTACGTAGCTTAGCTCACATAGTGGATAACAACATTATGTCGTCAGCTAGTTGCACGGAAATGATCACTAATGTGTCCTCTAAAAAAAATAGGGACCTAAATGTTGTTACCCATACTAAAATATTCTACATCAACAGTCACTTCTTCTATTCTCACCACCACTACACATCCCATTAGTAGTGCTACCACAAGTCTTGGAGTTTCAAATGGGAATCCTATACACAACTATAGTGTTGTCCCCTTTACATATCATAATTCTATTTCAAATGTGTCATCTCCTATTGTCAGCAAACCTCTGTCAAATGTCACTTACCAAAAGTCTAATCACACATTGTCATCACCTATTGCTAGCCTCAACTATTCCAATCCTAACCAATCTCAAACTACTCCACAACCTAATCCCATCATTAATCAACTTTTGCAGAATGTCAAATCTTTACAACAACAAATAGGTAGTATGAATCAAGGTTCATATCATCCTTCTATTCCAACCTACTATACTTGTAGTCCATTGTCCTTTACCATTCTAAAAACACCGATTCTTGAGAAATTTGAAACCCCCCAGTTTGAGAAGTATAATGGGTAGGGGGATCCTAATAGTCATTTGTCAGCCTTTACAACTTTGTACAGTGACTTTCTCTTTGATGATGCTATTTTAGCTAAACTCTTTCCTCGGTCACTTAAAGATACAGCCTTGGATTGGTTTTGTTCTCTACCTATAAATTCAATAAATTCTTATCAATCAATTTCTACAACACTTTGAAGTGAACATTGGACCTCAAGCCTCCTTGATTGATTTGGTTCATTACAAGCAAGGAGTGAAGGATAAATTGATTGATTTCATTGGGAGTTATCAAGCCCTCTTCTCATAAATACCTTATTCTCTTTCAAATGTCGATGTACAATGAATTTTCATTGGAAACCTGCAAGCTCACATCTGTGATAAGATTTTGTTGATGGGTTATAGATCTTTTACACATCTTTGCACGACTCTCCATGATTATCAATTATTAGTTAGTCAGTATGAGGACACTACCTCATTGACTCCCATTGATAAATCCAAAGCTACTGCTATGCACTATCATTCATTCAAAAAGAAAAATAGAAACTTCCTAAAAATTAATTCATCTTCAAATAACTTTAAAACACTAGTGGTCGTAGAACATCTTGCTTCGACCCCTTATAAGTTAAAACCAAAGATGTGACACTTTTCACAACTTTATGAGTCTCTTCATTCAATAATGTTGCAACTTCTAAATAATAATCTCATCAAACTTTCACTGATTCGATAGATTAATGCTACTAAGATGCAATCGCCTTCTTTTGATTTGGAGGCCTTTTTCCAATTTCATCGTACCCCTGGACATGACACCGAATGATGTATGCATCTTAAACATGAAGTTTAAGACCTCATTGACTCTAATGTCATCTAGGTATCAAGTGAAAATGACAAGGGGAATAAGTCAGTTGCTCCATGAAATCAGAATTTACAAATCTATACAAATCCATTACCTCATCATCAAGCAAACATTATAGAAACACACATCGAATCACCACCTAACTCTACATCATTCAATCATCAAGATAGAGACTTTGATAGTGTAGTTGTTATGATAGATGCTTGCCCTCATCGAGAGTGAGAAGAACTTGAACTTGCTATCTCTTTTACACCTCATGATACTTCCATTCAAGCACCTGAGGGACCTCTCTACATTACTGCAAGGATTAATGACAAACCTAGTACTCATTGATCATGTATGCATGGTTAATAGGGTTACTGAAGAGTTCCTCTTTATGCATGAATTACATCAAGACAAGTATGATATATCCATCTAAAATCTTGATTAGAGCACATGATGGATCTATTCATTCAACTCTTGGTGCCTTGACTCTCCCTGCTAAGGTTGGGCCAAGAACAATGGATGTATCTATTGTTATCATTCCTACTTCAAACTTATTTCATGTGAAGTTGGGTCACACATGGCTTTCCTCCATGAAAATGATCCCCTTGATGACTCATTAATGCTTAAAGTTTCCATTCCAAGGACAGGTATGTATGTTGTACATTACAGTGGGTTCTGACCCTTGGCTTGTTGTGGACACTTTATGCTTGATTATTTCTGGCCTCAGCCAGAAGGTTCTATTCAACCTCATGATGATCTCTTCTTTCTATCTTATCAAAAGTCTAAAGAAAAGAAAATCACTAAATTATCCCTTAATGTACGTGGAGAATCTTGATCTTCTATGGCTGAGACAGTAGTTCCCCTTGCCACACACAAGTTGAATGAACAAAAGCCTGACTTGAAGGATCATCCCCATTCCAAAGTGTCTAACATTTATGCTGTGGTTCCACCTCTGCCATCCTATCTAGGACAACAAGACAAATACCTAACACAAACTAGACCTCCCCACAATTCAAGGATTGTTTTTGTTCCCCTTGCCTCTTTAGAGTCCAGTAGAAAGAAATTAGTTGCGTGAAATCTATTCCTCATAGAATCTCAATTGCTTGAGGATGCTTAGTACCTCCACCTATTCCACAGGTTGTGAGAGAAGAGAAACCCACTTTGAGAGACCCTTCCCTCATGGTCTCCCAACCTTCAAAAGTTCCTTCCATTCCTCCTCATGATTCTTGAGCAAAGGAAGAAAAGGAACCAACATTGGAAGACATCACGGTTCCCCTAACAAATGTTACAAATAAAACAAAGAGAAATTAAAATTCAAAAGAACATAAGAAGTGACATCGTTCTTTGTCTCTCCAACTTACTACAGGAGAAAAGAACCTTCCTCCTCGCAAGTGTCAGCCACCGACGGATTCAAAGGATATACCTATTGACGCTTCGTCTACTCGTGAGAATAATATTGATGCACAACCTACAGTGGCCAATGTTAATTCACCTATTGTTCTTTATTTTGATAGTGATACATAAGATAATGGTGAAATAGGTATGACTCTAGCACCTTGTACTATACTTGCTATATTCTCTCGTATCTTTCCCTCCATCCCTTTATGATGAGCAAGATTGGGAGGAGGACGATTTACTTTAGTTTGACTTGCAAGTGTGGCCTATCTTCCTATTTTATGTTATGATTGCATGTGTTGTTATTACCTATATTATGCTACTTGATGAGTATTTTGTTTGTTAAGCTCTCTTTGGATGACCCTTGGCACTCTCGTTGGTGCAAGGATATAAAGGGACCGAACCTGTTGTGACATTCCTCTTTGTGTATCCTAATCCTTCTATATGTTGTAACTTCCAATTTGTTAATTTTTATGTTCATTGGATGATTTAGCATCCTCCTTTGTGATCTATTTATCCTTATGTGATATTTCTTCCTCCATCTTCATAGTTCTACTAACTGGCAAATGATGAGAATTCTAAAAATGATTGTCCGTTTCATAAATATAACCATTCATATACTGATGCCAGTTGAGTAGATCCCTTTTGTGTTATATTATCTATATATTACTTGATTTATGTGGCACTTTGTACTTTTCTTACACCAGGGAAACCCCTTGTTGTGATGCAACTTTTGAGAACACATCTTTTAAGAATGTAGCTTCTATAAAGCTCTTGTGCTTGTCCTACATTGATTATTCATTCTACCTTAAAGAAATTGCTCCATGATAGGAGTTAGTAATCACTTTAAGGTGGGGCATAATCATTTCATGTGTTTTGTGTTGTTCATGCACCACGTTGATGGCTTTATCATTGAAATACTTTTTGATCATCCTTGTGGCACCTTACCAGGGTTACCCAGCAAACATCATGCTTTGCTTGGCCTATAATCCCTAATATGGTTGGCATGGAGCTCACCTAGTGATTCGGCAGTCCTCACTAGCCTGTGATATCTTCACATGACATGAAACTCACCTAGTAATTCGGTGGTCCTTACTAGCCTGTGATGTTTCCTTTGGTTGCTTGTCCATAAGTCACCTAGCATAACACAACTTGCTAGCTAATGCACTTCCTACAACTTTACATTTATGATCACCTAGTAATTTGGCAATCCTTACTAGCCCGTGATCCATGAAGAACATCTTTGCATGACCCCTAGTGACAGAGCAAGATAGTGTTTGTGTCATATTCTCTTTATGATTGTTTATTTTTCCTTACTCATATGTATGATGTGTTACTTAACTTGCATACTCTTGTATTCTTTCTGTATGCCCTATGTCTATTGCATGTCTTCACATGTTTACTTCATGTATACTCTATGACAACTTTGTATATTACATGTATGCTTCATGTTTTATGTATTAATTATTGTATACTTTGTGAATACACCACATATGTGTGAATTATGTTGGATATTTGGTGTGTATGTAATCTCTTCTTTTTATGCTTTGTAGACCTTTAGAATCCTAAGCTTGGGGGCTTTTGTAGTTCTCAACTTGGCATTATTCTAATGGCTTTGGCATTCTAGCGAAGAAGTTTATTTTCTCCATAATTTAGTGTGCGTATGAACATAAGATCATACCAACTCTAAAGTGGGGGCTAAATTTTATGTCGTAAATTGTTGACACCAGCGATTTACACTAAATTTAGCACCCTTGTGGACTGATATGCAAACTCATGTTGAGAGAAGACTAGATTCTAAAGTAGAGACTGGTTCTAGGTTTTACTATCTTGATTCAGGCCCTGAAAGGACCTCAAACACCTGGACACTAGCACCCAAGTGCTAGTGTCCTTGATATTTACAAAAATAAAAGTTAGAGTGGCCTTGGATGTCAACCTTGTTACTCCGGGTGTTACACTTTGTTATCTTTGCTCGAAAGGTTTTCCCAAAAGTGAATTGATATGCATATATAAACAAGTTTATTCCTCTCATTTGAAATAGATGGAAAAGATGAAAGATATTAAGGAATGGATATAAACAAAAGTGATATTGAAGTGATGAAAGCCATATTATGAAGATTATGCAGATTTATGCGATGCCCTCTATTGCAGATTTATGATATTTATTGTAGGTTCTAAGGAAGCTCCTTCCTTCATCTCTATCCTTGTAGCAATCTTGAGTCATCCCACTAGGGTTTGTGTTGTGGTAAAGGTACTTTATTATAGCATTACTTTTATTGTTTATTTTGCCTATGTCCTGTAAGGACACATGCTTTCTCATCACCTTGGCTATTGTGGAGGTGGAAACACCATTCACAGGGTTTGACTAAGGCAAGCCCCTAAAATGACCCAAACCTTTTCCCCTCTTGTGTTTGTGTAGATTCCAGAAGATTGGGAATAGGTACAGAAGATCTAGAATCAGATTGAGGAATATAGGCCCCGACTCTCGAAAACCACCTTCAGATGGCCTAAAACCCTAGGACACCCACACCTGGGTGAATTAGTCCTCCTGGATCTGCCCTAATTTCTGGTAGTGACCTCTGATAGCTCTTCCCTACTCATTCCAAATCCTATTTTTTGGGTTTTCAGTTCTATAAGGTATATTATCTCTATTTTGGTATATTTCATTATAGAAACCCTAGATCTAGATCATTTCATCTCAATCTTTTAGATTTACAACAAAGGAACTGAAACCCTTGTAGCTTGGCTTCCTTCAGAACTGTAGCCAAGCTCAATTTGTGTTCCAATGTTTGATCTAAAGGATTGAGACTTGGTTAACACATGATTAATTAGGTCTCTCTCTTTCCCATCGAACACCTCCATAAGAAAACCCATGTCACCTACCCCCATGACTCTCTCCTTGCCAATTGAGCCTACTGCTATCAAAATGCTCATTCTTGATATGTTCCATATTGTCTTAGATGAGGAAATGGCCTATTTATTCTTTGTTTTGAGTATATTGAAATTTTATCATCATGTAGAGATTTCTTATGCCTCCCCCTTCTTGCCTTGTACTAGAGATTTTCTATCCTCTAAGTATTTGTCCCCTTCCTATACCATGGCACCACCATTCTTGAGGAATTCACAAGGAGATAAGTGTAATCAAAAGCATGGATATACAAATGCTCTATAGTGAAAACTTATCTCTACTTATTTACAAGAACATTTAGCTAAGGAATGAAAAATGTTTGATAAAATGAATTGCCTTAGTATTATTTGTGCAATTTGTCTGATTTATTGATTTTGTATTATTGTATATTCTTAGGAGAGTAACAAAAAAATGAATTTCTTTTCATGACCTTCTTTGGATTATCAAATGATTTCTCTATTTTGGAATATAGTTAGATTATCCAATCTTTTGAAAGAAATGAAGCAGTACATAGATATATCAAATATTGTTATGATGACTAAATTATTATTTAACAGTCCATGAGAGAAGATTAATGTTTGTCAATCCATGTCCTACCAATGTGAAAGCACAAAATAGTAAATAATGTTGTGCACGTGTTTCTTATATTGGAAGGTCTAGATGATTATCCAACCTAGTTACATGTAAACCCAATAGATCCTGGTCTTGTATTAACTCTAGTTATGAGCATACCTATTATGTTTAAGTTGTTGCATGTGTAAGTGGAAGTGGAAGTGGATTCCTTGGTTCTCTTCACCTAGTGGGCTTAGATGTGGCTATATGTACTTTGGTTACTGTGTACATACCATAATAGATTGGATTGATAGAACATTTGGTGTTGGTATGGCTAATCATCTTAGACACCACTTTTCTCTACTTTAGTGTCCATCACACTTGAAGACCATCTCCCCTTAAGTAATATTGTAAGATATTTTTCTCTCGCCTTAGACTCACAACACCAACATTTTAATGATCTATATGGGAAAAGATCTCCTAGGCTATACTGATGTACATACTACTTCCCATTGAATCACTACAACTAGCAGATCTTTGACGAAGACCTATACCTCAATTGGTATACTATTTACTAGTTGACAGGGTTTGATAGAAAGGTGCTTGTGATTTCTATTATTCAAGATCCACTTGCTTTTATGGGTATTCCTATACAATGGAACACTATCATTTTGGAGATGTGTGCCTTAGTGCGGTATGGGACTTAGGTTTGGTATGAGGATTATATTTTATGTGATTGTACTCTTATGTTTGTGTGCCTTATTATTGCATTCATTGTTTAGTCTTGTGTCATGCATTGCCATCATTATTATTGCATTCATTGTTTAGTCTTGTGTCATGTAGGAATTGCGAGACAATGGTGGAGGAGTCATAGGCATAGAATTGGAAGTTCACTTAGTCGATGATGTCACCGTACTTATTCCATAGTGCACTATAATGGGACTACACAGGCTCATCGTCATAGGGGGCAATGGAGGTGGCAACGTCTATACAACATACAAAATGCACCAAATGCATCCGATGGTGTCATAATACATCCATACCTATCTGCTTTAGATTTACTGCTGAAGATTTTCAAAGAACTCTAAGTTCTTTGAAGTGGTCTTGCTGTCTTTTCTTGTCATGGCATTCTAGCAGTTCAAGATTTTCCTCAGATTTTTGAAAGCTTTATATGACACCATCAAATGCATTTGGTGCATTTTGTATGTTGCATAGATGCTGATGTTCTTCTTCTTTAACTGCTTGACTAGCTAGAATTGCCGATGGGCGACGGAGTTGAAATGCCGTTGAGATGGTATTGCCATGGATTATGTTGGTGAGAGAGGAGACGACATTGTCCACCCATGAAGACATAGAGGAGGGATTGAACGTGTTGGTTATTTTCCTAGATTGGATGTTTTTTCCTAGTAATCCCTACAAAATAGCCATTAGTGATCAACATGATTCTCGAGCCAGGGGCCAATAGTATAGGAGATAGACTCTATAAATATCTCCTCTTCTTCTTTAGGCTTTGTAGAACCAAGGGGGGTATTCCCTACTCAACATCTATGAAATGCATCCATGGATTAGCTGGGATGTTGATACAAAGCAGATAAATCCTCTCTTATGTAGACCAAAATCGTGAAATAAGAGCAAAGGGGCTAGCTTTGGGCCTATATTCAGTTGTAGACAGAGGATTTTGGATCCTAAAACTACTTCTAAAGTCCTAAAGGTTGGTATATGAAGTTTGAGTTTGATTTATATATGGATACAAAACTAGGACCTTGGTTGTGACCTCAATACAAGACTGGATTGGTGCCTATTTCGGGGCTCGGAGTCAATAGACATACATATGTGAATGTACACATAAACCCATATTAATGACTAAAATTCAAGGGGATTGTTCAGTATCTACCTTACAGATACCTCCCAGAATTGAGTATTCAGTTACCTCTGCTTAGAAGATCCTCACTGCAATATATTCTTCTTAACACTTTAACCTAAAACATTTAATCTACTCCTTAAGTAGAAGTAAAAGACTAAGCATTCAACATAGCAAATCTATATTCAAAAATCTTAGACACCCCTTAGCTGTTTAGATTTAAAAGAAGAATACATTCAATTTGGAGACAAGTAACAGAACACATGCAATGAAGCATTACTCATTTAAATCAACATGAAACCAGTAAGTTTATGCATTAAATAGACAACATGAGATTCATAAACTCACAAAAACATCCAAAACAGGGCCACCAATGAAGTTGTATCTTATCACCGCACCAAAAATTTGTCTAGTTTTCAACCCCACAACAAGTAACACAGTTTGGCTTTTATACCAAGACTGTGTACCTGGCAAAAATTAATTAGATGGCACATCAAAAATTCCATCAGATCGTGCACTGCAAAAATGGTGCTCAAAATACTGTTGGCAACAGGCATAAGGAATGGCGAGGAGGAACAAAACTCGAGCCCCGTGCCGCCGCTTGGGGACATTCCTCATAAAACTGGTGGTTGGCCCGTCACTCAATCCATCATATGTCTCTGCACGACTACCATTAAAACCTCAACTACCTATGGGATGCAACAGCAGATGCGTCTGGAGACTTTCCCGCTCAAAAATGGCCACAGACACAAGGAAAAAACCATCGCTGAAGGTTCAAAACCTGACCATCGATCCAAAACCCATCCCTGAGATCAATGGTCCCAAAACATGCATGAAGAGTCACCAGCCAATAATATCGTGCCACGTAGGCACCTTGACCCCCTATCGCTGACCTTTTCTCCTCTTATTTTGCCTTTATCACTTTTATATATGCAAATCCAAATGTATATACAACATACAAAGTGGATGTCAAAAGTTATAGAACAAACTAGAATACAATTCGGGTCTGGCATGTATCTCCATCCTGCATCCATCGCTTTGTATATTGCACACATACAAGCACAAAATATATACAAGGCAGACTTCATTGCATCTATCCATTAGATTTGAAAAACCTTCAAGTCCGAGCCATGTATACCCATGAATTTGCATATCAGCACATATACAAGTGCAAATATACAAGTGGTGGGCCCGACCCATTTTCTCTTTCCTTTGCACATTTCCTTACACATTGCATATAAAAATGCAATGTACAAGCCGCGGATGCCACACTGCCTTTTAAAACAAAATGAAAACGACTTTGGGTCCGCCTTGCATCTCCATCCTTTGTATATCTGCGATATACAACACATACATACATACAGGCCGCGGACTTCAAATCACTATGCATCATAACGTATCCCCTTTTGAAGTCTGGCTTGTATGTCAATCATTGCACATTGGCTTGTACATCGGCATATACATGCGCTATATACAACCCATGGACCTGAAATATTTATACAGCAGCCTAAAATCTTCATCAGGTCCGGAAAGTATCTCCTCAATGTATATTTTGTTTGTATGCAGAATATACAAACACAAACATACAAGCAGGGAATCTTTTTAGAATATGCTTGCAATGTATATTTCCATTGTATGCCGAACATGTACAAACCCGCTTGTATATCCACAGCACTGTTCACTTTGCATGTTGCGAGCCTTTGTAACAAATGTATATATGCACCTCCTTGTATATTTTGCTTTGTATATGACCCAATATACAAAGCAGGAATATTCCTGGGAATCTACAAAAGATTTCCCTTTTGTATATGCACCTTTTAGAACCCGATATACACTCAGAAATGCATCTAACTCAATTTTTCCACCATTTTTGGAAGCCAATTGGGATTTCACAAGCAACCCAACAAATATTTGCATTTGCACATACAAAAACTTAACATTTTCTCACGTGCGATAGGAGAAAGTGGTAAAACATTGCACAGGGCTAGGGAAAATTCACAACTAAGGCACCAAGGGTTTGAAGGAACCGAAATACAAATCTATAGAAACAATTCAAAACCATAATCCTAGGTGAACACCACCAGAACGTTCTTGTGTTGAGATTTTATGGCCTGTACGGCGCTGGGGCTCAGATTCTCATTATCCCAGAATATATTAAACTCACCATTTGTGGGAGAGCTTCCCGATGCAGTGTAGTCGATGGCAAAGGCGAGAATGAAGTGCACCTCCACTCCCTCACAGATCGGCATGTCTGAGAATTTCACACTGCTAAACTCTACGCCGATGTATTCCCTGAACGCTTCACCACCTGCACACCTTACATATATTTATTAATCAATCACTTTCTATTCCTCTTCCTACAAACAAAGCAAATGATTATTAACTCACCCATTGATTTACTTGACATTAGTCTGACAATCAAAAGCAGCGCCAACAGCATGGACTTCATCGACTTAATGGCCATCACACCTCGATTTGAATACGAATCTCAATTCTCAGATAGAAGAAAGCATTTTGAATAGGATGAAAAGAACTGCTCTGTATAGCTGACCTGCTAAAGCCTTATGAGTGAATTATGCATATTATGGTTGTCATGGGTGGCTGCTTCACAAAACTTAATCCCTTTCCCATCCACACATTCATAGGGCACCTTAACTTTACCTTGAATGATCATTATATTTTGCTTTTATTTTGAGATGTATGTCAATCTTATCATAAACTATTCTAAAGGAAAATGAACTGTCACAAATATGTAAAGTAAATATTTATTTTATAATTGTTTTAATATTTTAGCCAATTTTTTTTGTCCTGATTGTTTTGGATTTTAACTAGTCCATCACAGTAGTGGGGTTGCACCTCCTAAGCAGTAGTTCACTATTCTAAATTTGATGCAAATAGTTTTATGCTTTGTTTTTATTCGCCTTGATCTAGATAGGGTGACTAAGTTAAATTTCAAAACCAAGAGAACAACCACATATGCAATCCAAAAGAGCTACAACATAATGAGCAGGAACATAGTAAGGACCAAGTTTTACATCCACACACATAAGATGGGCTCTATGTATGTTAGGCACAACACCATAATATTATAGCATCAAAGGTGAAACATACTTCAATAATCCACGAGCAAACAAACATACTTTCTACATTATGATGAAAAGATATATTGTGAAAGTTTCACAAGCTTTTTACAATCTCTGTGTTAATCAACTAATCAAGCATAACACTCAAGTTAGTAAGTGTAATTAGAGGAAAACTTAGCATCTCTAAGAATACATCTAAAGTTCATTGATACATTCAAAATAATGATGACTATATATTAACAAATTATCCTTCATTTGATTACAAGAATGCACTTACATGTGAAATTGAAATTGAAATTTGCATATTTTACAAATGGCCTAGGACTAATTTATGAAATGAATAACACCCCTTTTCACATCTTGTAATAACTCTTATCTTGCAACCAACCAACAATAACCATTTACATCCTTTTTACATGTATATGTCATTATAACTCATTCTTGCAATAAAAGTAGTCGAATGTGAGATTTGAAAGTTTGTAGGTCCCCACATCGTGGTTATTGCATCATGTTTTTAATCACCCATGCATGCTTTCATTAGTAACCACATGGATTTGTACTTGAATCCATGCATGTGAGGGGTTCACAAGTACCTGTACACATATTTGGACACCTTCCCATGCTTAGTGACATCCAAGAAAGTGCATTAATAGAATTCCTACGTGTGCTTAGAAGTAAGTATTAATGTTTGTTTGAATGGAAGGGTCCTGATGTGAGGGAACAAGTTGCATTCATAAGGGTGACAAAGTGGATGGTTAGGTCCATAGTAGGAATACATGGTGGACTTACAAGTGTGGTAAGTAGGTGTGTAGTTCACAAGTTGTGAGGAGGGAATAGAAGCATTTCAAAGATGTGGGGTGTGAGGGTAGATAGGCAATACAAAACATACAAACGGGGAAACAAAGTCTATGGGAAAAGTGAGATGTAGAGAGCATAGGGAAAGGATGTAGAGGAATAGATTGGAAGGGGCTACATGATGCAATAATGTGCACAAGACCCACCAAGCCACCATAGATAAGACTCAAGGTCATAGGGTGTGAGAGAAAACAAGCAATATGCAAGGCACTTGCAATAAGGTGTAAAGTACACAAAGAAACCCATTTCCCACCTAAATATAACTTGTGTGGTTTTAGGCTATGAAAGTAGACACACACTTTGTAACATATAATTGCAACCTAAAATCCTAAACCCACCAAACAAGAAAAGACTTAAAATTCTAAACAAAAACCCCCAAACCACAAAGATGTTGGCATAAAGTAATAGAGTAAGGAACAATAAGGACAAGAAACATACTACAAAGCACCAAATTTTCAATGAGGAGCCAAATAGGGAACAAGGGCAACAATGAATTCATAAAACTTATAAATTAGCGGAATGACCAACATAACTATCTTATGAAGCAATAGGTTAGTGCAAGGTAGCTCTTCTTTATCATAATAGATTAGCACTAGAAGGAGGATAGTGTGGTGAAGTATTTCATTAGATCACAAGCTTCTCAATGAAAATAAATTTAGATTTAAATGTTCTATTTGACTAAATAAGGCACCACACATTAGCTACACATAATATGTAGTGCTACACAAGATATCAACAAGGTAAAGAATTATGGTTCAATAAGAGGTTTTTGCAATGGAATTAAAGATCTAAAATAATATTCCTATTAGTCCATGTATTAGGTCAAAGATTGGTATATGTAAAACTAAGCAATCAATATATCTATTTGCGTCATTGGTATTGGATATTGTTACAAGAAGAAGTCGGCTACGAACTCCTTGCATATGCCAATGTGCGATTTAGTTATGGGCCATGTTCCATGAAGAAAAAGACCATGATGTCCTAAAATGGACCTATTTAGGAGAAAGTCTTGTAAAGGGATCTATTCCCAGTGCTACATGAATTGTATTTTTTTTTTTTCTCTTATGCCACAATTTTATGTAACTTTACATTGAGATTGAAATTTAAAATTTAAAATGATGCAACCACCCATGTGGTGGGAAAACTTATTTTATTTTTAGCTAGAGTGTAATTATGACTAGCTAGTACTCTTTGTAAAGGGTTGGAAACTAGATTTATTAGGTAATTCTATATTGTTTCATTGTTTTCTTTGTTTTACTAGTTTTTAAACATGAGCAATGCTATTCTAATTTCCTTTCTATAACTCAACTAAAGATGTGGTGAATTGTACTAAGTGATTCATGAAATGGGCTTCTAATAGATGGTTAAGAGATTTATGTATTCAACTTGCAAATGAATATAGTGGTTACATTCATTTTTCTTCATTGTTGAGTTATCCTTAGAAACCTACACCATCTTGTGTTCTTGTCTATGTGTTTACTAGTCAAGCAAGATTGTTTTGATGGAATTCTCCTCTTCAACTAGATTGGAGTTAGCATTTGCATAAAATAAGTGCATTTATTTTCTCTCTCAACCCTTTACCTTTTTCCCTTTTCTAACATAATTTTTATGTTTAGGAGTGGATCTAATGTTATATTTGATCCTAGATTAGAATTTTACTCATGTTCCAAAAACCTAAATTTATGATTACAAGCTCATTTCATGTCCAATATAGATGCAATATCTATGATGTTTTAGAATTAAATGTATTGGGAACACTTAATCAAAATTCTAGTTGTATTTAATTAGATAAAATTAAATTTCTCATCTTGATTTCAACCCATAGCCCCTCAACTAAAATAACATTTACATCATCCTCTAGATTATCATGTATGGCAAAGACCTAGCAATATAGACCTTGGAGAAATATCTCCTTTCAAGATAGGTAGAGTAGATTCCTACCCTATCTAAGTTGATGTGTCAAATAACCCTCAACAAAACCTAGCCTCCAAATTTAAAACAAATATATTCATAGTAACAAGAACAATTGTAATATAGTATCAAGCTGAAGCCTTCATAAGAGAATGACCAAACCAATTCTGGAGAAATTCTAGTAGCATAACCCCCTACAAAATAACATCATACTCCATCCCAAACATCCAATCTACAAGATAAGAAAAACATTAAACCATCAAATGGTAAATGAGAAACTATAGAGAAAACTACCAAGATGTATGATACCCAAATCCCAAGTCAAAATTTCAATGCCCCATTCCAAGGTGGGTCTCTAGGCTATTTTTAGTTTGTTCTCTTACACGCAAGATCAATGTATCATAAACTCTTCACGAACCTGTGAATTCTATTTTGGCTCCATTATCTATATTCAAACATGCTTTATGATGCATCATTCTTACATGTCATAAGTTGGTCAACAAGTAAAGTCCACTATGTAACCTAATCCTTACATGCTTTTATGCATAATAGAATCATCATAAGATTTCTTACACATCATACAGTCTCATTAAATGCTCTTACACATTTCTATAATATTAGATGCTCTTACAACTTATTAAACATGTAATATTCCAATACACATGGCACATAATGCCAAAACAAAGTGGGATGCCCTTTTGCATGAGAGCTTACAAATAATTAATAAATAATAAATCAATCATTAGGATTTCATGGTGTATGACACATGGTAGGGAGCCACATAAACATGCTTGACTTAGGTGCCAACATGTCCCATAATCAATTTACATTTACACGTGTACAAGAGGTTACAACAACAATTTTTGATGATGAACAAGATTATTTTATTGCTGATTTCAATGAGTTATATGCACATGTCTATGACCTTGACTCCCTTGCAAGCCCAACATTTGGAAAGTCATAGGAGGTACGATGGTGAATCAGTTTCACACTTTCATAATAGGTTTGATACTGCAATCAATAACCTTCTAGAAGAATTCAGTCATGATGAAAGTATATGTATAGACTTGTATTAATGAGACCTATCTTGGTGCAAGCCTTCTCCCCCTTGAATATAAACCAAGAAGTATAAAGGTGTCTTTTTAGTGGGCCAATGCTACTTAGTTAGCACTTTCCATTTCTTTTCCATCTCCCAATGCTAAAGGGGATATGTTTACAACTCATGTTATTTAGTCTAGTGGGTCAAATCATTTGGATGATCCAGTGTTGGTACAACATTGCATCAGTTTGATAGTGTGGTCAAGAGGATTGAAATTGATGATAGTGTAGTACTGTATGACCATAATGCAAATGATGAGGCTAGTGGTTGCATTGATTTATGCTTAGATGGGTTAGTTCATGGTCTTGAAGATGATTATGATAATTTATTGGATGAACTCCTATTCTTTGTCCCTCTTGATAGTGATCTTAATGTTGCTCAGGTAAGTAAGGGAGTTAAAGTACAAGATCTTTGTTATTTACTAGATGTACTTCCTTGCTTTGTTGAGGATGATGCTTATGCCTCCCTAGTTGCAAATAAGAAAGAAGAATGTGAGGGTATGCATGATTATGATGTTGTTTCAAGTCATGAAGTTTTTGACATAGATATTTTTTTAGAATTTGGGTTGGGATAGCTATCTTTTGATGATGTGGATTGGATTGAGGACACCTTTCTAGATCATTGGTTGAGCATGTTGATAGTAATGTTGTGTGTTCTCATAAGAATCAGACTACTTGCTTTTGAGAAGGTGAAGAAGATCAGTTTGCAATAATGAATATGACATAGTGGATTGCCAAAATGAACCAAAAATAAGGGAGACAATTGGAAGAACTTGGTTCTTCACATGAAGTGTCTCATGGTTTTAATTATTGTGCTAATGGTTTGAATTGTAACCTGAATTATGTTTATTATTCAGATATTAAAAATGATATAAGCAGTGCAAGTGAAAGTGTATGTTGTCCACCTATTGTCGAAGGGCTTGATAAGGACTTGGTTGACTATGAAGATTTTCTTTGTTATGAAGGTCAAGTTTCTATTGCTATGGATGATATTTTTGTGCCTAAATTTGAGTCATTCATGTGGGCCTAGTATACAAATGATAGTGAAGTTGAGTTGCATCCATCTACTAAAATAGAAAGTCCACATGTTGTAGGGTAACTTGAAGGTATTCTACAACTATATTTTTTCTAGTTTGATTTACAAGGAGAAGCCTCTCCATTTGTAAATCAATAGTGTAGTTAGGCATACTTCCTTTTGCCATGTGAATTGGAGGCATTTTCATTTTTCTTTGATTCACACTTGGGTGTCATCAAGTATGATGCTACATTTGATAATGGATGTATGCCTGTATCTATGTGTTTTGATGTAGACTTGAATTTTTGTATCTCACTCCCTGCTGCTGAGAAACTAGATGGTATGGTGGGGGATAGTCACTACACATATCACTTATGGTTTCCCTGTAGTGATGTTGCTAGTGGGGTTGGTCTCCACTTCATGGTAAATAGTAATAGGATAGTGCATGCAAGTGGAAATCATCTAGTTTGAGGGAGATTAGCTCCTTCATTTAGCTTGTTTTTGATAGGGGCAAGTATCCCCATCCCTCTTTTGTAGGGTTGACCTACATTGTGTTAAAAATTTATTTACAATCATCCTTTTTTTGTGCCTTCATGCCCATGGTTGCAAGTCTTGCCTTGTATATGTTCCCCCATTGTGTGTTGCCCTGTATATATGTTGCTTGTTTTCCCCCTTTTGTTTTGTGTTTTACTTTTGGTCTGCCTCTCAGAGATAAATGGATCCTTGTTGTGCTTGAAAGAGGCACACATCCCCAACTAGAGCCACTATTAGAACCCATATTTCCTAACCCTAAAATCTATCTAAAATCCCATGTGTGGCCCCCATGTTTCAAGTTGTTATAATGCCTTTAAAAATCCTAAAATTGGTTAAAAATTATAAAATTGGCTAAGTCCTAGCCTTTTTTGGCCCTTTTGGATCTGTCAGGAACTTGTCGATAGTTCAAGTGGTTCTTAGAACCATCAGAACCTCTAACTGGTTCCTAAGTTCCCTGTCGACCCTAAACCCCCACAGGGACATTAAACAAAGAATTTTGTAAAGGGGGTAGGAACCTTGTTGGTGGATTTGATGGTTCCTGGAACCATCAAAACCCCCAATATGGTTTTGGGGTTCTCTCTTGGTCTCAAAGCCCTAACAAGTGTTGGCCCGACATTCAAATGGTGTTGGCGGTTCAATCGATTCCTAGAATTGATGGAACCCTCAACTAGGTTCCTAAGTTCCTAGTCCCACCCAACTCTCTGACAAAGAAAATATGGAAAAGTGGAAAAAGAGAGAAAGAAAGAGTTCCAAAGTTCCTGATGGTTAGTAAATCACCGACCAAAAGGAATAGAGGGAGAACCAAAGAAGAAAAGAAAGAACAAGGCAATGAAAGGAATGAGTTCCTAGTAGTCGATAGATCACCGATAAGTAAGGACAAAGGAAAGTGAAGAAGAATAAAGGAAAAAGAAGAGTAAGAAAGAGGTTGACAATTCTAGTGGTTCCTGGAACCACCAAAACCTTTGAAAAGGTTTTGACTTGGCCCAAAAACTCTAACTTAGTTCCACCTAGGCACAAAAAGATTTGACAATATTCCAAAAGGAGCCTAAAATGCAAGAAAAGATATGCCGCCTAGGAAAAGAGAGAAAGAGGAGATAAAGTTAGAATTTGAAATATTTTTGTGGGCTCTGTATTTAGTGACCAATGTACTTCTGCACTAAATTCCCACCTACCTTCAACATAACCCATGGCACCATTAATGGCTGCAAATGAATACAATTAGATAGGTGAGGGCTACCATATTCCACAGTACTCCATAAGAGAAATTAAAGGATACGATGACAAGGGCAAAGGATGTAATGGTACATGATTTCAGGTGGATGCTGTGTGGAGATGATGCAACCAATAGTGGTGACCTCCAAAATGTGTTGACCACTCTCCAATCCACACTAAAATGGGAAGTTTGATTATGGCCTATAAACATATGTTTGTAAAATGTATTGAGGGTTGGTCGTTGAACCAGTTTCCAAACACCTACAAGTATCAAGGATCATCTAGGGTTTCAAATCATGCTAGTCCAATCTAGTTGGAGCAACAAGTTTGTAAATTATGAGAGTTAATATTGTAAATGGTGTTTTTAATGGAATGCCTCCATGTTTGTTTGTAGATTTTCAAGGAAATCCTCTATCACAGTAGTGCATTTCCTTTTGCCACATTTGCTAGTATGATTTTAATGGAGATTTGATAAATGCAGCATTTTAATTCATTGCAAGTTTTGCAATGGTCATTTCTACATTGCATATGGATTTTTACAATATGGCAATGGATCACCAAGTATGCTCTATTATTTGGTGTCATATCTATGATGTATCTTCATGCATAGCTCACTTTCCTTTAATTTCAATTTGGTGTTTCCTACTGGCAACTTGGACTCTATTACCCAATGGATAGGCACTGATCTTCAGGGTTCATAGTCAATCATATGTCTTAAAATGAAAATATCATTCATTAGTAATTTAAGAGTAGGTTGGTAAATTAGTTCAAGTTTTGATTGCATCCACAAACTAGCATTTCTACCTTTGTTGTATTCACAAAGAGTCGGTGTCAGATAAATGTTTAGAAGTTTGTGCTCATAGGATTTTGACCCATCATACCAATCCATTTCTACGTAAATGGATATATTAGGTGAGCTCATATCAGACAAATATTTAGAGGGTTGTGATGATATGGAGTTAAGCTATATGTGTATGCAATGTTAAGGGGATTCATCTTTAGTGATTGACACTAATTATATCTTTGGGTGCACTTATATGCTTGTTTTTAATCTGTTGTTATTGAGGTCTTATAGGCTTACTCCTGATTACCATGGGGGTGTGGTAGTCAAATCTTTGTTCCAAATTGTTTCTATATACTTAGACCCCAAGGGTATACCTCCCTAGGTTTTGTAGATCCTAAACAAGAAGAGGAACTACGCCATCCTATGTGTTGGACCAAAACCACCCTCTCTTTGTTGATATATCACTTTCCCTACTTGTGATATTTATTTCCCCTTTGTGTCACTCTTGGTGGTGATGTTAGAGGAGAGGGTTTGTGTTCTTGGGAACCAATACTTAGTATGACTTATGGTTTCAACCTTCTCTTTGTAAAAAGGTTTTATCATTGTACATTGTATCACTATGTATACATCTGGTTGGTACCCATTTATGTCTAGGGTTTTAAGCTTGAACATTTGTAGGTTTTCTCATTCAAACCCTAAAATTTCTGAGTTGTGGGGCTTTGCATTGTTTTTTCTATTTGGATGGTGGCCTTCTGTGGTGGGTTCTTGGTTAATTAGTTTCATCTTCATGCTTTGGTATTCATAGGTTGACCGGCCCCCATACAATGTTTTACCATTTTTTCCCATCACATGAGTAAAATGCTAGGTTTTTGTATGTGCAAGTGGTCATGTATGTTGGCAGGCTTGTGAAATCTCAGTCGGCTTTTGAAAAATGGTAAAAAGTTGAGTTATATGCATTTTTTAATGCATATCGGATTGCATATACAAGGTGGGAATCTATCATAGATCCTAGGAATATTCTCGGTTTGTATATTGGCTACATGCAAAGGCCTTGTATATTCGGTAACATACAAAGTAGCAAAGATACAATTGGTGGGGCCCACAGGTATATACAAATGAGTTTGTATATTTAGCATACAAGCGCAATATAAAAGGTGGACATGACCAAAGGAATTAATAGCATTTTGAAATATTTTGGCATCCGCCTTTGTATGTTTGGGATTGTATATTCCAAATATACAATCGAATGTGCAAACAAATATACAAAGAAATGACATACAACCCGAACATGAAGGAAGAGTCAAATGCAATGAATGAAATTTGAAGTCCATGGGTTGTATAAAGCGCTTGTATATGCTGATATACAAGCTGATGTGCAATGAAAAAGATACAAGCCAGATTTCAAAGGGTTCTTTCAATCCAATTCATGATTTTTGAAATCCGCACCTTATATGTATAAGTTGTATGTATGTGCACATATACATCGAGATGTGCAAGGATCACATTCAAGGCCCAGACCTAATTTAATATTCCAATTTGCTCTATAATAGTTTGGGATCTGCCTTGTATGTTGATCAGTTGTATATGTATTTGCTTATGCATATACAAGGGCGAAAAGGGCAAAATGAGAATGGCAAGAGTCAATGATAGGAGGGGCAAGGTGCCTACGTGGCATGATGTCATTGGCTGGTGACTTTTCAAAATGTTTTGGAGCTGTTAATCTCAGCGATGGAGTCAGGATTGACGGTTGGTTTCAAAGTTTGTAGCAGTGGTAGTTTTTGTGTATCTATGGCCACGTTTAGGTAGGAAAAACTTATGATGCATCTGTTGCTGCACTTCTAAGGGATGCGGGTAGCTAAAGCATTGATGGCAGTTTTGCATGGACATGGTCTATGGAGTTAAGGCCCCAACTACCCGATTCGATGTAAATCTTTAAGCGGTGGCTCTGATCCCAAACCCACCTGCCTTCTCCTTTGTTTTCCTCGACTGCCTTCAATATTTTGGGTGCCATTTCTGATGTGGTGTATCTAGGCTAGAATTTTGACTTGTCGTGTAATTAATTTGCTAGATGTACAGTTTGGCTATAAGAGGGGCAAACTGTGTCATTCATGGTTGTTGAAAACTGGACAAATTTTGGTGCTGTGACACAATACAACTTCATTGGTGGTCCTGTTCTTGATGTCTTGTGAGTTTATGAGTCTCATGGTATATGTTTCATGCATAAATTTGCTGGTTTCATGTTGTTTTATATGAGAAATGCTCTGTGCATGTGTTTAATCATTTGTCTCCAAGCTGTGGGCATGTTTTCTTTTGAATCAAGATAGCTAAGGGTTGTTCAAGATTCAAGAATATAGTTTTTCTGTATTGAATGTTTAATCTCCTACCTTTGTTCAAGGAACAAATTAAATATTTCAGGTTAATCATTGAGAAGGCATGTTGCAACAGGAATACAATTAAGAATGAATGACTAAACACCTAGTTTTTGGGAAGTATTTGTAAAGCAGGTGCTAAACAAGCCCCCTTGAAATCTAGTCATTAATATATTTTTATGTTGACCATTCACATGTGTATGTCTACTGACTCCAACCCCTGGATAGGCACCAATCTAGTCTTGTGTTGAGGTTACACCCCAGGTCCTAGTTTTGCATCCAAATACAAAATCAAACTCTAAACTTCAAATCCCAACCATTAGGACTTTAGAAGTAGTTTAGGACCAAAATCTTCTGATTTACAACTGAGCATAGGCCCAAAGCTAGCCCCTTTGTACTTATTCCATAGTTTTGGTCTACATGAAAGAGGATTTATCTGATTTGTATCAACATCCTAGTCAATCCATAAGCATATTTCATGGATTTTCAATAGGGAATACTTCCTTGGTTCTGTAAAGCCTAAAGAAGAAGAGGAAATATTATAGATTCTATCTCCTGTGCTGTTGGCCCCTGGCCCAGAAATCCTGTTGATCAATGATGGCTACCTTGTAGGGATGACTGGGAACAAGCATCCAGTCTGGGAAAAACACCAATAGATCTGGTGACTCCACTGGGGATGCTTTGTGAAAGAACCCTGATTTTAAAAGAAAACAATTCCTTGTTGTAGGTGGCGACTTCAAACAAATCTCCCAATCGATAAAGTAAAAATTTGTATGCAAGGGAGAAGATCCCTGCATAATCCTCTATTTGAAGAGTTATCCATAAAAATGATGTACAGAAGAAAAGGGACTGTTCAAGCCACTCGAGAGGGTTCTCCCAGAAGTAATGATAATATTAAGGACAATCCAGGGTCTTCAAAGCAGACAATACCTTATTTTTCAAACACTAAGGCTGAAATCTAGAATGTATATGAAAGACAGCAGGGTAGTGGATTGAGAATGAGGTCAGAGGTGTTTCAAGAACGCCTTTTCCTTGATTCCCCTGATAGATTTGAAGAAGCTAAATCCCCAAGGGATGATAATGATGATCAGAATTTAATGAAACCATCCTCTTCTATGCCTAGAGAGGAGGAATTAGCTGAAGAAATCAAGAGTCTGAGAGCAGAATTAGAATATTTGCAAGCAGTAAAAATTAGAGATGACATGAGACAGAAAGTGCAGGTTCTAAGAACTGCTCAGAATGATTCAGTTCCCACCCTTGAGAATATAAATGTACTGAGAAACCATCACAGAGATGAAGCCCATCATCAGCAAAATGATGAAAGACAAAATGCAAACAATGCTAGAGTACCATTAAATAATGTAAGAAATTAGAATGCAAATAGAAATGCCAATGTTATTCAGCCTGGTAGATAGCCTATGTAGTTGGATAGATTCAGACAACTGGTTTTTGATGGCATTCCTAGTTACCCAAATCCTATTGACAAACATGTGAGGCCGTAAGTGCCAAAGTTTTCAGGAAACAATACTGTGTCAGGAGAAGACCAATTAAAAGCTTTTCAAAATATTATGGACAACTTTGAAGCTGAGCATGAGGATGTTTTTATGAAATTATTTATGCAATCCTTAGTTGATGAAGCTAGAGAATGGTACAAAGGCTTGCCTGATAGAAGTATTTCATCATGGGATGACTTCAGAAGTATTTTCAAAGAACAATATGGTGACAAAACTGATCCAAGTTTCTTCATCAATGAATTCACTGGCATTACCAAAGGATCAAATGAATAGGTTGCTAATTTTAATGCTAGATTCACTGAGGTGTTGAACAAACTGCCACATCACCCGAGGCCTAATGAACCTATGTGCATAGTGTTATACATAAATGCTTTTGATGCTAAAACAACTTATGGATTAAGAGATAACAGTCCTCACAGCCTCAGAGATGCTTTCAAAATAGAAACAAATATTAAAAATAACAGAAAAGTGTCTGGTAAGATAAATAGAAGAGATGTAAAAATTTTGCAAAATCCAAATACTAAATCTCAAAGCGTTCAAGGCAATGCATCTACTTCTGAGGATAAATTAGATAAATTGACAACTATTGTCAAGGACCTGCGTTATAGAATGGCTAAAAATGAAAAGGGGATTGGTCCTGACAGGCAAGTTTACCAAAGGCAAGAAAGAAGACCATCATTACATGATATGCCATATAGTACCAATTGGCATAATGGCAAACCCATTCTCCCAAACAACAACCCAAATATAAGGACTCAAAATATTAAGGAAACACCTGATCCTTTGAAGAAGGCTGTTAATAGTGTTAATGACACCCCATGGTGCATAATATGTCAGATGCCTCACTCACAGTCACAATGTATGATTTCTCAGTCTCTATACAATAATGCCATGGCCTGTGATGAGTGCAATGAGCCACATTGCATGGAAGATGACAATGTCAATATGTTGTCTACAAACAGCGAGTATCCCTCTCATGATGTTGATGCAAGCACAAATAATGAGATTCAGGTCTGCCAATAGTTTCCCTGTGATGAAGATGATGAAGATAATTATGCTTATGCTCAGAACTCACACAATTTTTTGAATGACTTGAGGAGACCATCTGATGAAGAGATTAGAGCCTTCACAGCTGTAGCAGTTGCTCAAGTCAAAAGCAATTACAACCTAAGAGGTAAGGCTCAGGTAGGTAACTCACACCAATCAGAGAATACTTTTGTGAACCAACCAGTACACAGTCATAAAAGGACTGAAACACAAAAGAAGCAATGGAGTAATAATAAGCAAAATTTTAAGCAAAAAATAGGTCATGATTCTCAAGGGTCAGAAAATAGAATTCCCCAGGTTGAGGATCAAAACAAAAATTTTCAGATCAAAGTTGACAGTCAGGGAGCCACAAAAATTAAAGCTGGATCATACCAAGATAAAAATAAAACTGTAGATTAGGCTACAACTGTTATACAAAATTATGCTCCATTTGACATAACTCAGGTCTTGTCCCAGGTAAAGATCTTTGTTCCATTGATGGAGCTAATGAGAGTTGAAGAGTTCAGAAATAAAATATTGTCTCTGATTTCAGGAATACCCTGTCACGCTAATCATAATATTGAGACTCAGGGTAGGAAACAAGTTATGTGTATTGATGAGGAGGAGGTCCCTGAAGTTTATTTGGGGATGACCATGACAAAATGCCCCTCACAGGTTGAGCCATTTTATGTCTTCCTTGTCATAAATGGAAAAGTGATTAAGAATTGTATGCTTGACTCAGGAGCATCAATGAATATCATGCCTTTGGCCATTATGTAGCAAGCTAGGTTAAAGATAGATAAGGCATGTGGGAAATGCTAAGCCATGGATGCTAGAGAGGTACCTGTCATTGGAATTATGAAAGATGTGGACTTCAGACTGGTAGCATATCTAGAAAAAACTTACAAAATGAACATAACAGTTGTTGATATGAAGCCACAATATGGCATGTTGTTGTCAATAAGATGGGCAACGTTGATTGGTGGAAGTATGCAACTAGATCTATTATATGTCATGATCCCAATGAATGGTAGGGATGTCAAACTGATCAAAGAAGAAAGGTCACTAGACACAGTTGAGGATCAAGAATCAGAGGAGCATATATGTTTTGTGAATACCGACTATGATAATTTCAAGGTTGTCTCAGATGATCAGGGGGGTAAAGGGAGAGATGTTTGCATTCAGGAGCTTGACCAATAGGGTCTCTGGACCATGTATTTTGATGGAGCTTGTTTGAAGGAAGGCTCTGGTGCTGGGATTGTATTTCTGTCTCCAGCTGGTAAGCTTCTAAATTTCTCTTTCTTGCTGAAGTTTTCTTGTACAAATAATATTGCAGAGTATGAAGCTCTGTTATTAGGATTGAATGTTGCTTTCAAGCATGGGATCAAGATGCTCAAAGTATTTGGGATTCAGAGTTAGTTGTTTCCCAAGTTAGAGATAAGTATGCATCAAAGAATAAGAGGTTAAAACAGTATAAGCATGCTGTTTGGGATACAATTGAATTGTTTGATGCTTTTCCAATAATCTGGATAGAGAGATCAAAAAATGTCATGGCAGATTTTCTAGCCAACGTGGCCATAAGGCCAGGTGACATTACTCTGTTAGATGTTACAAATGTTGAAGTTGAACTTAGACCTACAGTGCCAGATAATATATGCAATTGGCAAGTGTTTGATGATGATAAAGATTTACTAAGATTTCTACATTGCATTGATGAATATGAGAACCAAGAAATGGATTTTCAGAACTTTGTAGAAGTTGTGGATGGAAAAGAAACTCTCTTAGGGAAGGAGGTAATTCAGCTCAAGACAAATAAAATCCCTAGGGGGCTAGTCGGTTTAGAGAGAGCATTTGACAACAAGGACCAATTTGTTACAAAGGCGTCCCCAACAAACAAGAATGACTTAGAGGAGATAAATTTGGGGACATCTCATGCCCCCAAAAAAGTATATATTGGCAAACAACTCAAACCACACATTAGGAGTATGCTAATTGCACTACTGAGAAAGTATAAGCATGTCTTTGCCTAGTCATATGAGGACTTGAAAGCTTATAGAGAGGATTTATTCCAACATGAAATCCCTTTGAAGCCTGGAGCTAAACCATTTACACAAAAACAAAGACCTATCGACCCAACTTTAGCTCCAAAAATGCAAGAAGAGCTTATGAAGCTTAGGGAGGCTGGAATAATTATGCCTATTAGACACTCAACTTGGGTGTCCAACCTTGTTCTAATTAGAAAGAAGAATGGTGACATAAGGCTTTGTGTGGACTTTAGAAATCTCAATGTATCTTCTTTGAAGGACAATTATCCATTGCCTAACATGGAAGCCATGTTGCAGAAGGTGACTAGCTATGAACTTTTATCCATGATGGATGGATTTTTAGGGTACAATCAGGTGAAGGTAAAAGAATCTGAACAATATAAAATTGCCTTCACCACTCCATGGGGAACATATGTATATGTGAGAATGCCATTTCGGCTGACAAATGCAAGTGCCACATTTCAGAGGGCTATGGATGTTGCTTTTGCAGGATTAATTGATTCAATCTTGGCTGTATATCAGGATGATTTGACAGCTTATTCAGAAAAGGAGGAACAACATTGCATGCACTTAGAGTAGATCTTTATTAGAGCATTGGAATATGGCATCTCACTCAACCCAAAGAAATGTGCTTTTAGGGTAATGGAAGGAAAATTGCTTGGTCACATTGTTTCCAAGGATGGAGTCAGGATTGATCCTGAAAGGGTGGCTGCAATTGACAAAATTCAAATCCCTAGAACAGTGAAAGGTGTTCAGTCCTTCTTTGGGCAAATTAATTTTTTTAGGAGATTTGTCCCTACCTTTGTAGAGACCACGAAAGATATCTCTAAAATGTTGAAGAAAGGTGCAACTGTCAATTGGGAAGATGAAGCAACTAAATCATTTCAAAACATAAAAGAGGCTATAAAGATGGCTCCTGTGCTGAAATCTCTTGATTTTTCTAAGCCATTTTAGCTGTTCTCATTTGCTTCTTTCCATACTATTGCTGCATGTTTATTGCAGAAAAATGCAAAAGGTTTTAAATAACCTATAGCTTTCTTTAGCAAGTCATTGCAAGATGCTGAGTTGAAGTATGACATCATGGAGAAGCAAGCATATGTGTTGGTTAGAGCAATCAAAAGCTTTAGGCCATATTTGGTAGGCTCTTGGATAATTGCATATGTGCCCCATGTAGCAGTTAAAGATATTTTCACTCAGCGGGAGGTAACTGGAAGAAGATGCAGATGGATAAATAAATTTCAAGAGTTCAACATTGAAATACAGATCACAAAATTGGTAAGAGGACAAGGTTTGGCAAGATTGATGACACAGTCAAATCTAGAGGCATGCCAAGTGAATGTAGTGCATAATGAAGTTGTAAATATGTCAGAATCTGAATGTTATAAGGACATAGTACATTATTTGTAGAATTTGAACTGTCCTTCCCATCTCAATGATAATTAGAAGAGGACCTTGAAGCTACATGCTATTAAATATATCATTGTTCAAGGAGAGCTATATTGGAAAAATCCTGATGGTGTATTACTCAGGTGTATAGATGAAAATCAGGCCAAGAATATTCTAAGTGGCATGCACAAGGGAGTGTGTGGTGGACATTATGCTACCCAGACTACAGCCCACAAAATTCTTAGAGCAGGTTACTGGTGGCCAACTCTTTTCTTAGATGCACAAAGAATGATAAGAAAATGTGACCCTTGTCAAAGGTTCTCAGGAATGCTAAAGTATGAAGGTGCATTGCCCCTTAGGACTATAACTGTAGAAGCTCCTTTCCAGCAATGGGGAATTGATTTTATAGGGGAAATCTCAGAAAAATCAAGTGGAGGACACAGTTGGATTTTGGTTGCTACTGATTACTTCACTAAATGGATTGAGGCCATTCCAACTAAAAAAGCTACAAGCAAAGTGGTGATGGGTTTCATTCTAGAAAATATTGTTATCAGATTTGGAGTACCAACCAAAGTGGTCACAGATAATGCGATGTGCTTCAGGTCTGGAGAATTTATTAATTTTTGCAAAACTTATGGAATTGATTTGTCTCATTCATCACCATACCATCCACAAGGAAATGGTTATGTAGAGTCAAGCAACAGAAGTCTCATGAAAATCATCAAGAGGGTGATAGATAAAAACAAGAGGGCTTGGGATTCAAAGCTGAAGTTGGCATTATGGGTTGACAGGGTGACAGTGAAGAGAGCAATTGGAAGGTCACCTTTTGAATTAGTATATGGTGCAGCAGCTAAACTACCTGTGAACAACCTCCTGCCAATTTATAGGTTCATCCAAGGCAATGATGAGGAGATTGGGGACTCAATGTCTAAGAGAATAAATTAGCTAGTTGCATTAGATGAAATTAGACAAGAGGCACAGAAAATAAACATCAAGAAACAACAAAAAGTGAAATATCTATTTGATAAAAGGGCTACAGAAAGAAAGTTTCAGATAGGTGATATGGTCCTCGTATGGAATACAAGAAGCCAGGATAAGGGAAAGCATGGTAAATTTGAGCCCCTATGGATTGGCCCATATCAAATTGGTAACATCCATGAAGATGATTCCTACTTCCTCCAGGCCCTCAATGGTGAACTACTAGAATTGCCTGTGCACGGTAAATTCCTTAAAGCTTATTTCTCATAGGTGAATGTCTTTTGTGCAAACTATAAATTAGAAGTAAATGTTTTGTACATGCCTTGTATAGTTGGTTGTGTTTTGAGTTTTGCGTTTTGTCTGGCCTGCCCCAGAGTAGTCTGGTCCTCGCTATAGTCTTACGCCTGCACGTCCCCAATCGGAGCCTGTGTTGGTACCCATTTATGTCTAGGGTTTTAAGCTTGAACATTTGCAGGTTTTCTCATTCAAACCCTAAAATTTCTGAGTCATGGGGCTTTGCATTTTTTTTCTATTCGGATGGTGGCCTTCTGTGGTGGGTTCTTGGTTAATTAGTTTCATCTTCATGCTTTGGTATTCATAGGTTGAGTGGCCCCCATACAATGTTTTACCACTTTTTCCCATCACTTAAGCAAAATGCTAGGTTTTTGTATGTGCAAGTGGTCATGCATGTTGGCGGGCTTGTGAAATCTCAGTCAGCTTTTGAAAAATGGTAAAAAGTTGAGTTATATGCATTTTTTAATGCATATCGGGTTGCATATACAAGGTGGGAATCTATCACAGATCCCAGGAATATTCTTGGTTTGTATATCGGCTACATATAAAGGGCCTTGTATATTCGGTAACATACAAAGTAGCAAAGATACAATTGGTGGGGCTCGCAGGTATATACAAATGAATTTGTATATTCGGCATACAAGCGGGATATACAAGGTGGATGCGACCAAAGGAATTAATAGCATTTTGAAATATTTTGGGATCCACCTTTGTATGTTTGGGATTGTATATTCCAAATATACAATCAAATGTGCAAACAAATACACAAAGAAATGACATACAGCCCAGATGCAAAGGAAGAGTCAAATGCAGTGAATGAAATTTGAAGTCCATGGGTTGTATAAAGCACTTGTATATGCCAATATACAAGATGATGTGTAATGAAAAAGATATAAGCTGGATTTCAAAGGGTTCTTCCAATCTAATTCATAATTTTTGAAATCTGTGGCTTGTATGTATAAGTTGTATGTATGTGCACATATACATCGAGATGTGCAAGGATCACATGCAAGGCCCGGACCTGATTTAAAATTTCAATTTGCTCTATAACAGTTTGGGATCCACCTTGTATGTTGATCAGTTGTATATGCATTTGCTTATGCATATACAAGGGTGAAAAAGGCAAAATGAGAATGGGAAGAGTCAACGATAGGAGGGGCAAGGTGCCTACGTGGCATGATGTCATTGGTTGGTGACTTTTCAGAATGTTTTGGAGCCATTAATCTCAGTGATGGAGTCAGGATCGATGCCTGGTTTCAAAGTTCACAGTAGCGATAGTTTTTGGGTATCTGCGGTCGCGTTTTGGTGGGGAAAACTTTGGATGCATCCGTTGCTGCACTTCTGAGGGATGTGGGTAGCTGAAGCATTGATGGTAGTTTTGCATGGACATGGTCTATGGAGTTAAGGCCCCAACTACCTGATTCGATGTAAATCTTTAAGCGGCGGCTTTGATCCCGAGCCCACCTGCCTTCTCCTCTATTTTCCTCGACTGCCTTCAATATTTTGGGATGTGGTGTATCTGGGCTGAAATTTTGACTTGTCGTGTAATTAATTTGCCGGATGTACAATTTGGCTATAAGAGGGGCAAACTGTGTCATTCATGGTTGTTGAAAATTAGACAAATTTTGGTGCTGTGACACAATACAACTTCATTGGTGGCCCTGTTCTTGATGTCTTGTGAGTTTATGAGTCTCATCTTATATGTTTCATGCATAAATTTGTTGTTTTCATGTTGTTTTATATGAGAAATGCTCTATGCATGTGTTTAATCATTTGTCTCCAAGCTATGGGCATGTTTTCTTTTGAATCAAGATAGCTAAGGGTTGTTCAAGATTCAGGAATATAGTTTTTCTGTATTGAATGTTTAATCTCCTACCTTTGTTTAAGAAACAAATTAAATGTTTTAGGTTAATCATTGAGAAGGTATGTTGCATAAGGGATACCATTAAGAATGAATGACTAAACACCTAGTTTTTGGGAAGTATCTATAAGGCAGGTGCTAAACAAGCCCCCTTGAAATCTAGTCATTAATATATGTTTATGTTGACCATTCACATGTGTATGTCTACTGACTCCAACCCCTGGATAGGCACCAATCTAGTCTTGTATTGAGGTTACACCCCAGGTCCTAGTTTTGCATCCAAATACAAAATCAAACTCTAAACTTCAAATCCCAACCATTAGGACTTTAGAAGTAGTTTAGGACCAAAATCTTCTGATTCACAATTGAGCATAGGCCCAAAGCTAGCCCTTTGTACTTATTCCATAGTTTTGGTCTACATGTAGGAGGATTTATCTGCTTTGTATCAACATCCTAGTCAATCCATAAGCATATTTCATGGATGTTGAATAGGGAATACTCCCCTTGGTTCTGCAGAGCCTAAAGAAGAAGAGGAGATATTATAGAGTCTATCTCTTGTACTATTGGCCCCTGGCCCATAAATCCTATTGATCAATGATGGCTACCTTGTAGGGATGACTGGGAACAAGCATCCAGTCTAGGAAAAACACCAACACATCTAATACAATTTCTTCACTCCATAGCATTTCAATTACTTCTCTCTTATGGAAGGTTGTTTTGATTGCAAGTGATTCTTAGCTCTTGTGGGATTTCTCACCAACACTTACAGCTAGAACTATAGTGCTATTTCAATGCACTCTAATTTTAAAATTTTATGCACTGACTATAGGAAGTTCTAAAGTTGTCTTGTGCAATTCATTCAAATGACATATTCATGATACAGAAAGAGGAATCTACTATCAACTTGGACATGTTTATGTGATAGGGAAAGACAAAAAAGATGTATAAGTAAAGAGCTCAGAGTAATGATAAATTGTGCTAGAAAGCATGATAATTTTAATGTGTTTACACATATAAATAAAGGTGATAAGCTAAAGGCAACTAATGTACCATTAGATGAGAACAAAGATGAATTGTCAATGTAGCCAAAAGGAATGAAGTGTCTATCATTTCAAAATGGTATGCAACCTTTCCCCCAATGACACAGCTCTTCAAAAGGTTTTGCAAAGCATGATAGCAAGGTGGCTAGCTCCAAATCCCATGCAAAGTTAATAAAGGCCAAAAATCAAACTCCATGCAATCTCCTTCCAATTTCTACATAGGCCATAAAATCAAAACTCGAATGCAACTAGAGACATACAAATAGCCATATACAGGATGGTGTAGTAGTCCAATTTCAACACAACTCATTCCAAATCATGGCATGTAATTTTTTCAAACTCCACAGCCATAAGGCATGGCACCCAAGTTAATAAACTTCAAATCCTACCACAACCTTTCTAAGATTCTATGCAAACTCAATAATGATACACAACCATTGATAGAGGTTACGCAATTTTCAAATCTCTAGCATAGCTATAAAAGGTGAGTTTACAACCATGAATAATGGCACGACTTCTCCAAAATCAATTTGTCAGCAACTACTAATCAATGCATGACTTCCTTCAAGCTGGATCAGAGGTTTCATAAATGACACTTCATCATAAGAGGCACATAAACACTTTATAAAAACTTAGCAGAGTCATCTAAGTATGGTGCAAGAAATTGAGATAAGTGTGGCTAGAAATGGTGCACAAGCCACAAGATATGGTGCACAATCATCAAAATGATGTGCAATGCTTGAAAACATTGTGTAATCTTTCCAAATAGAGCACAAACCTCTAAAATTTAGTGCAGCGATGTCATAACCAGTGCAATACCTACAAAAATGAAACAAGGATTCAATGACTATGTTAACTACTCAACAGAGTTCATGTGATTGAGAAGGGAATGGTTTTGAACCTAGCCCAACAATTTCATTTCATAAGACGCCATAGGAGATTATACAAAGGAGATGGAATGCCTAATGCAACACCTTTGGAATTGTCTGGTCAAAAGCGAATCCAATGTCTTGCACAACTCAAAAGAATAATAGAAGTTGTTAGAATTATACATTGTGCCATTGGTTTGGTTTGTAGAAATCAAGCTAGCAAAAGGGACACACCAAACAATAGCACCCTTGGAAAGTTGTTTTTAAACATCATCCACTTCAACTGTCGAAAGTCAGTATTGGCCAATGAAAATAGGACAAATATTTACCATTTTTTATTGTGGATGAGGTGTAATTTAATTGCTTTTGACTGTTTGACCATTGAAGTGGACAATATTTAAGTAGAGTCCCCTTGGAGCCGTCTGATCTCCTCTTCAATCCAACAAACCATGCTCATTCAAGAAGTTGGCATAGGCACCTTCATTGGGATAGTACCCTATTGGTTAAGTTGTAAGTGACATGGCATGTGGGCCTGGAGTAAAATAAACTTTAGTTTATTAACCTTCCTTTTATCTCCTATGAAGTTTAGTGTTTTAAATTGATTTTATTTTAAAATCATTTTAAGGAATGTGAAAATCATAAAAGGTGGTGGGTCCCAATTAACTTAAATAAAGATGATCTTTATTTTAAAGCACATGCTTAATGAGCTCATGGATCTAATGAAGTAAAACTTCATTTATTAAAAGAGATAGTAAATGCAAGATTAAATGAAAAGCTTTTATTTAAAGCCCACGAAAGGAGATGGAAGAAGAAAGTTCAGTGAATAGTTAACTCACAGAGGTGTTTATTATGTAGAGCGAATAGAATTTTTCTGTATGGGAGAGATCAAGTCAAAAGTGGAAACAAAGGCGGAGGATTATAGTTAAGACAGAGATGTGGTTGTCATGCAACAGGAAGGTAGCTTGGGGTTTAGATTTTCTAGATTTTTTCTATTTTCTTCTTCCAATCTTCTTCTATATATTGGTATTGTTCAAAAAGAAATCTGCCACTTTAGCAATTAAATGTCATGACCCGCTTTTACCCAGGTCGAACATATGATACTTAGAGCTTCAAGTTTGATTAGAGTTATCATATTATGCTATGCATAATTAATTACTTTTTACTTTAATGTCTAATGGTATGAATTTTATTATTCAAATAATATCTTTTATATTACTAACACACATAAAAGCATAGTAATGACCCTTCTAAATAATGTCAAGTCATCATAAAAAAATAAAATAATAATACAAATAAATGAATTTTTATTTGACACAATTTAGAATTTTAAATAAATAAACTAAATAAAAAAAGGTACACTTCTAGAAATTCAACCTCCCCATTTTCTAAGTCAATAACACTTATTGATAATTGGAGGTTTCCACACGAATTTATGAAAAATGGGAAATTTGAAAGAAAACATTTAAAGTTAAATGAATCATTTTCCACTAAAATTTATGGCAATTTGGAAAATGGAAAAGAAGCATTTATTGAGAAGACTTGACTTAAAGACTTGAATTTTCCTCCATAAAGGTTGATTTTTTCTATAAATAGCATGGATGGAGGAAGGAGGGACACACATGCCTTTGGTTTGGAGTGTTGGAGCAACCTGTAAGAGCCTTCCTCCTTTTCATAATTTTGGATTCTTATCTTTTGAAATTTTGTTAATAATTTTATTTTTTCAATTCTGTTTTGGACTCATTCTGATGAAATGCCTTAGAATAATTACAATTTGAAATCATTCAAGAGAGATTTTATTTTAGAAAATTAATTAAAATTTGAAATCTTTCCAGAAAGAATTTGTGCACAAGTTTTTGTTTTAGAAAATTATTAAAATTTGAAATCATTCAAGAGAGAATTTGTGTGTAAGTCTTATAATCTGAATTCATTCAAGAGAAAATTTGTGTGAAGGTTTTGGTGATTGGTAATGGCACTTTCAACTATGCCCTCTGCCCGTCCCCTATTTCAGCTCCCGTTTAAGCACAAACAAGGTGAACGTTACCAAAGGTTGAGGAATTTGGCCTTACTTCTGCCAATTGCATCTGCTTGAATGTTTCTAAAAGCCTTTTCAATAGATCCACTTTTGTGAAATCCTGCAATCATTGAATGACACCTCTTTGAGGCATTCTGCCAAATAGCTCACGTACCCTCTCTATGCTTCCACATTCTAGTTGCTTAAGTCTTTTCTAAACTGCTTATCAATTTGGTAGGTCACTTTTTTTGGAATTAAAATTTATTGTTGCATAGAAACAGTCCTCTTATTGTTAAACTTCCTTATGGGAGAATCTAACAAGAAATTTCAATTTGTCTTATCTTTCCTCACGTGGCCATATAAATGAGAGATCTAACAAAAAACTACTAAAGGATTCAGTAACCTTAGGTGGACCTGCATCATGGAGACCTATGGAAGAGAGGTAGTATGGGTGAAATTGGAGGATGCAGTCTTTCATAGACCTATATCTGTTTATATGCCATAGCCCAGATGAAACTATACCTAAAGCTATTTGAAGTTGCCATAGTGTGGATATCCTAACCACCACAGCCCAAGATGAAACTACTATATGTACCATTTTTTGATACATAATCCATGGATGAAAAATTGTGATGGCATAAGCAACCAGCTTCAACTTGATGGTTCATAGTGACTTCATGAGTACTAGTTGTACAAATTGAATTTATAGCTGACAATTGCATTTTCCCGAAAGTTTCAAAAGCCTTTTCAACTAGTCCATATTATGCATAGCCTGCAATCCTTGTCTGTGTCTCCTCATTTTGTGTATATGTCTACCAGAATATTTCCAACAAAAATATATGTCAAAAATCCCCCTTCCGTTCTACTTTTATGGATGTCCATACCTTGTTCCCAAGCTTCAATTTGTGTATAGGCAGGGAGGATGCTGGCAAAGGTTGGGAATTTGACTTTACATTCACTTGAAGGTTTCCAAAGTCTTTCCAACAATTCCATTTTGTGTATAAGCCTTGTCTGTTCTTCCGCGATTTTTTTTGACATGTCTACCAGAGCATTTCCTACTATAACATCTGACATAAATTTTTATCATTCTACCAAAGCTCCCATTTTGGAATAGGCAGGAAGGACACTACCATAGGCCGTAGAATTTGGCTTTACGCCTACCAATTGATATTGCTTGAAAGTTCTTAAAGCCTTTTCAACAAATCAATTTCGCTCATATCCTAAAATCATTGCATTCCATGAGTGACGTCTCTTTGAGGCATTCTGTCAAATAGATCATGTGCATTGTCTTTGCTTCTACATTTTGCATACATGGCTACCAAAGCATTTCCAACCTTAATATTTGACAAGAATTTCCTTCTGCTATGCTTTGATGGAGGTCCATATTTTCATTCAAAGCTTCAATTTGTGCACGGGCATGTAGGATGTTGGCAAAGGTTGAGGAGTTGGGCTTTACAACCACCGGTTTGGAATCTGACACACAACCCATTATTATAGTGTAAGCCTATTTTTTTTTAAGATCGCTTCATTTAGCGTCCCCAATAATGCCCACAAGAAAATTGCCCCTGTTTAAAATGGGCTCCAATAATCCTTGAAGTTTGAGGTTGTTGAGCCAGGGAAAGCAAACCAGCTGCGAAGTTTGCCTAACTGTGGAATCAAATGATTGCTCATTTTGGAAAAGAGTATTAATAAAAAAAATATGGAAATGGATCTATAGCTTACACCATATTATTTAGATTCAGAACTAGCTATATTCTTCACACTCATAACTAACTCTCATCCAGTGACCACCAATCATGCTTGCTAGAAAGATATCTATAGCACTAGACATGATTTAGAAATATGAACATCTTAGCTTGATGTAGTTATGAGTGTAAAGAAAACCAGTGCAACCAAGGTGAACGACACAAACTTTTGAGATGTGGTTTGGATCACATTAAGATTGACAAAATTATCAATTCATTAAGCCAATTTTATTTGTTAAGATCATCAGTCTAAGTGGAAAATAAAGGAATTCTAGATAACCAAAATGAAAATGTTACAGAAGATGCAAACAATCTTGTAGATAAGTTTCGTTGAAGTCTAGCAATCAGCACATACTCAAAGGTACTTAGCAACTCTAATCGTCGCTCTATGGGGCATGTTTAACAAACCAAATGCAATTGTAAATTTTTTCACTGTAGTGATAGGGAAATAATTCTTTCTCTTTTCCACAACAGTAAAGGAGAAAACCCAATAGCTATGATAATTCTAATGGCATCCTCTTTAATATCATGCTATCATAAAACTTGAATTGACCTTCATTGACTCAAATTTTGATTTCTAGAAACCATATTAAGTTGAGATATTCAAATTTCAAGAGGGTTGAATGTTTTCTTCAATGGGAAAACAAGTCTCTTATAGGTTGATAAGAGGTGAATTCTCGATTTCTATAAGACTTATCTCAATGCTAGTGGAGAATTTATATGACTTAGGATGAGTTTGATCTCATTGGAATTAGGTCATAAAAACTATTTGAGAATTTAAAGCTTTCACAAAATATGGAGTTGTGAAACATAGAGGTGGTTAAGAGTTGACTTCAAGCCTTTGCCATTCCTTTGTCAAACTATAACTTGAAATCATCCATGCATTCTTTAGGAAGCCTCTTAATTGAGAAGAAGTTTTGGGCATGTGAGTTGGTATCTTCCTTCTCTCAAAATTGATTGAAGAGGGGCCAATCGAGTGAACCCAACTTTCAATTAACCTGAGGACCAAACTATTGAACCATGAACAAGTGAACAGAAGGCCACATTTTTAGTAGTAATTTTGTAGTTATTGAACAAATTTATAATATTATTGATAGAAGCAAAAATAGTACTATACAATTCAAAGTAATTGTGGAAATAGATAGTAGATTTTGATTAAACATTTTGACAATTGAACATGTATGATTTTATAACTATTGAATTTGTGTTAATATTTGAGTAGGATTAATTGTTAGCAAGTAATGAGAGTAAGCCAATTTTACTTTATATTGTTTGTATCCTTCGTAAATAAATTTGTATGTAGAATGAGTTGTAAGGCTAAATCTATTAGATATTTAGATATGGGATTTGTTTAAAAGAATGAATTTGATGTAATAAAATGAATTTATTGAAATATTATTGAATTAGTAGTTTTAGCATGTTGATTTAGAAATCAATGATTCCTTATTTGGATCTAGACTAAATCTTACATACATTATCATTTGAATAGTTTAATTATGAATTGATGTAAGTATCTTTCTAATTTTATGCTTTACGAAATTGATTTAATATCTTTCAAGTCCTAGTCATTTTTTATAAGTAAAAAGATCAAGTATCTTTTCCATACTTTACATACATTATGATTTAGAAAAGTATCTGTTATCAATTTCTTTAATTGATATTATGAAAGTTTTCCTTTTAATTAGCTAGGCAAACCTTAAAAAATGTCCAAACATAAAACAAATCATATTGTTCAGTTTTTATTGTACCTTTGTATCATGTTTACGGGTAATGCCATCAGATTGAACTAAGTACCTCAGGCCTAACATAGCTACAACAACTATGTTCCAGCACCATCCCTCTAAATTATCAGGGAGTAATAAGGGACATGTTGAAGTTAAATCTGTAGGAAGGAAAAATCTACTCAGATATCTCATTAAAAGGATTAACTAAAGGACAAGTCTATTGAAATAGTTGTATGATGTTTTCCCTGTGATTTTTTAAGTATTGAGGCTAAAATGCTCATTTAGAAAACCTTTCAAACTATCAACAAAAAATGGGGCTTATTGACAACATGAGTCTAAATAGGAGATGACTTGTAAAATGGTAGATATGGTAACTAGTCTGATCCAGAAACCCTGTCTTCCATATGCTCTCACTTGCCTTCGCAAATCTTGGTGATCAAAAAGCACTAAGGAATCAAGAATGGACTTAGTCACAAAATTACCTAATTTGGATTGAGGAAGTAAAACTAGATTTCATGAGCAAACACCTGATAGGGATTCCTCCACACTAGGACTAACTGACAAACACCACTTTAGGTGTTTGTGATAGTGGATTAATTTACATCCCTATTTCACCGAGTGGGTGGTAGCCAAAGAAGAATTATCTGGGGCAAGGAATAACCCTAGAAAGGGTTGGATACCCGCTCACAATTGCATCAAACATAGTGCAAAATAGAACTACATATTTGCATTCCCCATGTCAATCGCATCCAAAGGAGGGGGCCTTGATCATGTGGATACAGAGTATGTAGGCAGTTTGGATGACAAAGGATGCCCCCAGTACTTAGGTCCCCTAGATGTAGGGTGTTCTTTTATAGTTTCTATGTAGTGATTTCTGAGCTGTGTTAACATGAGATTGTCTAGTTATTTTTGTGCAGATGATAAGGATACAAGTCATTAGGGAGAAAGCAATTTGTCAGAAGTGAATGCTGGATGTAATGAAGAACTTAAGGTATGTGTGATTCATTGTTCTCATAGGTTATCTTGCGTAATGTATTCTCTCTTCACTAGATTTAAAATTGGTGATCCTTCAGGACTTGATGATTTTAGAAAGCTAAACTCAAGTTCGTCTCATCTCTATAACATGCATAGAAGAATTTCATATCTCCTGCATCTATTAGATCAAATTTTTTATTTCCTCGGTATTTTTGAATTTAGAGTTAGTATTATTTTGTTAATAAGGAGGAGGGTCCTTACATGTGGTATCAGAGCAGAGGCTCAAACACTAGACCTGAAGGTCCACTAACCTAAAGTATGGAAATAATTGAGATATAAGGTGTTATAATATGGGCGGGTGCAAAAAGTTGGGGGCCAAAAAGTGGCCAACTTTTTTTTAAAAAAATTTAAACATAACACGAGTGCATTATAACGCGCTCATGTTATGGCTTGGTGTTACTAAACTTAACACCAAGCCATAATGCGCTCGCATTATAACACGAGCACGTTATGGTCTGTTATAAAAAAATAGAATTTCATTTCATAATTTGACAGGATTTTAGAAGAAACCTGCGGCTTGGAGAGAGAATAGAGCGTGCTTGCATTATCCAACATCCAATCATCAGTTATTTCTCACTGATTCATCATCAAAATGCCATCACGATGTAAGGGAAATTGAAGAAGTAAGTTTTATTTTCTTTCTTGTGTGAATTTGTTGCTAAATAGGTAGGTTAAAATACTTTTTGATCTAAATTTCTTTAATTTACAGGAGTTGATAATGCACCTCCTCCTCCTCCTGAAAATACACAAAATCCTCCATCACCTGAACAACAAATACCTGCTGAAGAAGAACCCCAACCACAAACACCTCCATTTATTCCTGAATATTCCCCTAGAACACAAGAAAATATAATGGGGCAAATTAAAAACAATAAGAAATGAATTGAGGACATAATTGCAAGGTTGAAAGAACCTGTAACTTTAACCTTGTATAGATCAATGCTTGATCAATCGATTGAATCTATGTTATCAAATGTAGACTCAATTAGCAAGCAAATCACTAGTTGGATATAAAAGAGGATAGAAATTAGAGAGTATTATGCAGACAAGTTGTCATATGTACAAGTTAAAAATGAACAAATTAAAAAAATGGACTTGTGTTCTATTTTCACAAACCCACGAACAAATCAACCTCTACCCCTTACATGCAAGAGGTTCCCTATCCATTGGTGCAACAACCAAGTGATAAGGGACAATTTTGGGCAGAGATGGTGGATGGTTTTTGACCATCCTCCATGCAACAATAATGAGGCCCCACAATATTTTTTGAGGAAACTCTAATGCAAGTTTGTCAGAAATAAAGTGCCAAATTATTTTGATATGCAGGAGTTCCATAGTAGTGGTGGGGGGTCAGCACAAGATAGACTAGGGGCATGTGTTGACCCACAGTGGACAACAAGATGAGCACTCACAAGACCAGCCCATAAGCACGTTTCTATCCCTTCCATTGTGAAGGAGAGTGATGAGGTCGAGACACTTCAGTCCATTAGTGCCCTTACCTAGAGCATAATACAGCATGCTAGTCCTGCAGCATAGCATGGGCCGGGGGAGAGTTTGAGTAGCGTTCAACCCCATACTTATTGGGGTTGTGAGTCAGCATGTGGTTATGACCCCACGGATAGTCGTGACGCAAGTGCACAGGCTACATCTGCAGCTGAGTAGTTGGTGATGACAGATGCCCTCCTAAGTGAGACTTTTAGCATTGATATTCAGGTAAATCTTAGCAAGTTCATTGAATTTAATTTATTAAATTTTATTTTTGAAATGCAAGATTAACTAATTTAGTTTTTTGATTTTAATGAAATTTCAGGGTCATAGCATTGATGCAGCTTTCAGTGTTACTCCACCTGCATATTACACTACATCATCTACTGTCAGGGTATGTAACTAGTAAACAATTATAAATATTACATGTGAATAGCATCATTATATGAATGGTATTGTAATATCTAATTTTGGATGTTGAATAGGTTAATATTGAAGATTTCATGACAACACCTGCCAGTGGTGGTGGACTTCAAAGCTTCACAGAGGTAATTAAATAAATAGTTTAATGAATGAATTATACTTACTAGATTTTTGTATTTTATATTCATATCGTTGGTTACATTTAATTGCACATATTTCAAACTCAAAGCATTACTATACATTACATAACTAATAACTAGTTGTTGATAGATGACAAAATTTCAATTACAATATAGTTATTTGAAAAAATGCCTCAAAGAAATGTGGTCTCATGGAATGTCATGACATGACGATGTATAGACAAGGACATCACCATGAGACCACATTTCTTTGAGGCATCTTTTCAAACAACTCACTGCCTTATCTATGCTACCACATTTTCCATACATGTCCACTCCACACTATTCTTCGACAATTTCTCACTAATAAACTTATCCAATTACCACCAATTAGACCCTAGGACATGACACCAGAGAGGGGTATGAGCCTATGACATCTTAAATATAGCATATGATTAACTCCAACATCATCTAGGTCCCTCCTTTGTTGACTCTAAAATTCCCCATGATGGTAATGTCTTCAACATTTCTCATAGCCCATACCAACTAGTTGTTACCTTAAGACACTTATCCTTAAATTATTTTTTGTCAACCCCTTCTGGTCCACCTCAACCTCATACCAATTCCCTCTTTCACCTTTACCTATCTTATGCCTCTAAACGTATTGTTGCCCCAACCGCACAACCTCTTTCTATTACTTCACCTACTCCACTAGCTATGCCCCTATCTTCCCCACCATATATCCACCTAGTACTACTTCATCTTCCTCATTGACTTCTATCTCCCCTCTAACACCCCTCCAAGATAAAGTAAAAGAAAAAGTGTAGGACCTTTCCCCTTCCATTTCTAATAGTAGGCCTAAGAAACTTCCCCAACACTACACCCAACCTACTAACCAACCCATATCTATCCTACCTATTTCCTAATATACCCCTACCAGACGTCCCAAACCTAGTTTGCTTCCAACTTACCCCCTAACAAACCTCAAGACAAAGAAAATGATAAGAAATTTTTAAAATAAGGTTTTTCTTCTCCTATCTAGTATCTTTTCTCCCTCATATTATCCCACAAACTCTTGATATTCCTCCTTCCCGTAAACCCATAAACTTACCTAATGTCTATGTGATTTCTAGTTTAGGCATTGTCCTGTAAACCCACAAACTCTATCTTAGGCATTGTCCTACCTCCTTGACTACCAAACAAACAATAATCTGAGCACAATCCTACCCCACCCTACCACCAACCTAAACATAAACTAACACCTTCACTCCCTCTCTGACTTCTTAAACCTAAAATTTGATGGTACTATGGTCCCTCCTTTGTTGAACCTTATACAACACAATAGTCATGAATCTTCATCTAATTTGTATATATGCATGTGACTTGTGTGCTTTATTGTGTGTTCTTCCATGTTTAGGTGAATGTGTGTGTATGTTAGGAGCCATGACTTGCATCACTATTAGAGTTTTCATAATTGAGTAATGTTGTTTTATTTTCAGATGATGTAGGCTGTAGAGACACCTCCCGATGTTAATAGGGAAATGGAGCATGGTGTGTCCTCTGCAATTCATAGCTCCATGCCTTTGATAGGGGTATGAGGCAGATTAATAAATTTCAAATTACATTCGTTGTTATAGTTTATTTTTGAAAAATCAAATGATTATTGATTTGAATTTTAATTTCTATCTAGATGGTTTATATAGGACATGACATCGCCACAACCTAATCCTGGTACTGAGGCAAATGAGGAGATGGATTTTTGGATAGTGGTAACTGGTTATTTTGTTAAATGTTTCATTTTTTATAATGTAATTTATATATATTGATGTCTATACTTTTCATTGTAACAACTATAGATCCATGAACAACTAAATAGGAGGATCAGTCCTCGAGTTCATAGTAGACCACCCTCATACGCATCTCCATCCCCTAGAAGATCAAAGGATGCCCGTGATCTATTCTCTTCACCGGTTAGAGGGGAATGACTTTTTATTGTGTTCCTTTGTTGTATACCTATATGGCATTTGTGGACATATATTTTGTATTGCATATAGTTGACAATGTATGCTTATATGGCATTCTTGTAGGCCTATATGGCTATTTTGTATATATGTTATACTTATACTGACAGATATTGATGTATGCCTATATGGATATTTGGTTAATACAAATCATTTTTGTTGATCATTATGTAATATGGATAGGTGTAGTGTAGATCATTTTTGTATGCCTTTAGGTTTCAAAGTTTAATTGTCAAAGAATCCATCCCAATTGATGATAAGAGAATTTGAGTTTTGGGTTGAAAGTTTTAGTCTCTCAAAACTAGACATGCTCGAGAAAATAGAGAAAGGAAGATTGGTCTTGTGTGCTTGTTTTTTTAATGTTTGAATTGTATGTTGTTGTATGGTATTGCTTTATTGTGTGTGTGTTCAAATGTGTATTTGGATTGTTATTTTATGTATGTTTGGATACTTGTGTTGTACTAAGGTTAAGATTATTGTAGTATGGGATGCATATAATTCTACCTTGGGCATGTGTTCTTAGTAAGACATATATCCTCACCCGAAGAGATATTTCATAATATAGGATGTGATTAGCAATTCATGTGGATTTGGATATGATCTTGGATGTATAGTTCTAAGTCAAACTTGTAGGATTAAAATGACTTGTGGTTACTATCAATGGTCATATTTGGCTTGATCATGTACTTGTATTTATTTGTGTATTAGATGCTAGAAAGGATGTGTTGATGTTAGTTGAGAAATTTATTTCCATGCATTTGAGATGTTTTGGATCAATGAATTTATGTGTATACTTATGTGTTAATAAGGAAATCAATTAAATAAGATAATCATCATTCTACCACACTTTTTGAATTATGGATGGTGCTTGATCACCTTGATTTATGGATGGGGAGGAAAGGGAGATCCTCGCAATATTGGGTTCAACCCCTTTCTCAATCAGCACCAAGACCATAGGATCTTACAGGATTCATTTGTAGAGTTGAGCTTGGAGTTATTCAAATATTGTTCATGATGTACATTGTAATATGGCCACTTGTATTTATGGTGGGTGGTTCATGGATTAATGCATTCATTATCATTGATGATCTAGTTTTAGTATTTAACACCTTGTATATCTTGGCTATGTAACGATGTTATCTTCAAGCTTAATAAAATAGACCTAAAGGTGGAAGAAGATGAGGGTTGAACAAGATGGATATGAAAACATGAAGATGATATTAAGGTTTAAGAGAGTACCCTAACATGGGTCTATTTCAAGCCTAATAGGGGTCTAAGATTGCAGTGATGGAACAATGCATTAAAGGACTAAAAAAAACCCTATAGAGATAGTACTAGAGAACAAAGTCAAGGTGAACCAAGATAAAAGAACAAGAAGTTCATATATAACTGTGTTGATTGCTAGAACAAGTATGTTAATAGCCATAAGATGCATGTTGACATGTGAAGACTATAACAGTTATAGCAAAGGCAATGTCTAAGGATATCGCCAGTACAATGTAGCTCAAACTATTTTAGCATGCTTGGGTGTGAAACAGGACCATGCCTAGCCTAAACGTACCCATCCTAACATGTTGGAATAGTCAGTTTGGCCGCATGAGGAGCAGAATAAAATTTACACCCCTTTGCAACTTTACACTGCATGCATCTCACCATTTTTGGGGCAGCAGAAAACATTTCACCATGGGAAAATGACTTAGAGATATAAAAAACCAAGAGAGATTATTGTAGAGGGAACCTACATGATGCCGTAGCCTTAGACAGAATGTCTCTAAGTGACACGGATTTCGAGTAACAACTCGTCAAAGATTGCTACCTTTTTGCACTTTGGATTCTTCAGAGATATCGCCGGTATAATGTAGCTCAGACTGTTTTGACATGTTTGGGTGCAAAAAAGGACCATGCCTAGCCTAAACATACCCATCCAAGCATGTTGAAATAGTCAGTTTGGCTGCATCAGGAGCAGGACTAAAGTTACACCCCTTTGTAACTTTACACTACCTCTTAATGATTTTTAGGGTAGCAGAAAACCTTTCACCATGGGTAAACAGCTTAGAGATATAAAAAATTGAGAGAGGTTATTGTAGAGGGACCCTACGTGATCCCATAGCCTTAGACAGAATTTCTCTAAGTGACAGTTTTTGAGTAATAGCTCATCAAAGATTGATGCCTTTCTACACTTTGGACTCTTCAAGGGTATCACCGGTAGAATGTAGCTCAGACTGTTTCGACATGTTTAGGTGTGAAACAGGACCATATCTAGCCTAAACATACCCATCCAGATGCATTAGAATAGTTAGTTTGGCTGCATCAGGAGAATGACAAAATTTACACCCCTTTGCAACTTTACACTACCTCTTGATGATTTTTGGGGCAGCAGAAAACCTTTCACCATGGGCAAACAACTTAGAGATATAAAAAACTAAGAGAGGTTATTATAGATGGACCCTACATGATCGTGTTGCCTTAGACAAAATATCTCTAAGTGACACAATTTTTGAGTAATAGCTCATCAAAGATTGCTGTCTTTTTGCACTTTAGACTCTTCAGGGATATCATCGATACAATGTAGCTCAGATGGTTTCAGCATGTTTGGGTGTGAAATAGGACCATGCCTAGCCTAAACATACCCATCTAGATGCGTTTGAACTGTCGGTTTGGCCGCCTCAGGAGAAGGATAAAAGTTACACCCCTTTGCAACTTTATACTACCTCCTTCTGACAATTTTTGGGGTAGTAGAAAACCTTTCACCACGGGCAAACACCTCAAAGATATAAAAAACTGAGAGAGGTTATTGTAAAGGGACCCTACATGATCGTGTTACCTTAGACATAATGTCTCTAATGACATGGGTTCTGAGTAATTACTCATCAAAGATTGCTTCTTTTTTGCACTTTGGACTCTTCAGGGATATCATCGGTACAATGTACCTTAGACTATTTTAGCATGTTTAGGGGTGAAATAGGACCATGCCTAGCCTAAACATACCTATCTGGATGTGTTGTAATTGTCAGTTTGGCCACATCAAGAGCAGGACGAAAGTTACACCCCTTTGCAACTTTACACTACCTCCTTCTGATGATTTTTGGGGCAGTAGAAAACCTTTCACCATGGGAAAACGCCTTAGAGATATAAAAAATTGAGAGAGGTTATTGTAGAGGGACCCTACATGATCATGTTACCTTAGACAAAATGTCTCTAAGTGAGACCGTTTTTGAGTAACTTTTTGTCAAAGATTTTTGTTTTTTTGCACTTTGGACTCTTCAGGGATATCGCTGGTACAATGTAGACCTAGTTGACATATAGTATGTAACATCCACATCCGAAATGACAAGAAGTAACTAAGTTTTCACAACGGTAAAATTTTTTTTTACAAGGTAATCAAATACAAAAGTAACTCATCTATAATCCAATACAACATTTTTGTTTCATTTTATCATAAACATGATTGCATTTTCAAAAACTGAAGGCAATGATATTCATAATACACTTTGTTTTCTAACAAATGAAATTTTCTTGAGATAACAAATATCAGAAACATACCATTACCATGCATCTCGATTGTCAACCCATCACGTTCAAGACTCGGCAATTCCTCAATATTTGGAAGAGAAAGTATCTTCAAGGAGCTTAACCTCCAACCACAGACCGTCGGTCTCCCGCACTCCTTCCTAACCGGAAGTGGCCCTACCCTACTCAAGAGGATAGACTTACGATAACCATCGGTGTTTGCCATCTGAGCTCTGGTGTTGTAACCTACGTGTCTTGTTATCGTGTAGATCCCTAGATACCCTCTAGTCATGCACGACCCTCCACAAGAAACACCATCCAGTTACGGTGAACGTTCGATGCACTTGAGGATAGTACACCACCTTGGCCAAAGGATTTGTATTTAGTTAACATTCTAAAAACGCATGAACTTGGTTCACCCACCCTACTCAACTTGAACTGGTCGAAATCCTACAGTTTCCTATTTGTATAGTTTGAACTATTTTGCTGACCTTGATGACCTCAATGGCTAGGAGATCCTCCTATAATAGCAAATTGTGCAATATTTACTCTAATCTCGAGTTCAGACTTTCATAATCCTATTATCCTATAAAAAAAAATCATTGTTTAGACACGTCCACTCCTAAGTGGTTTCAAATTTGTTTACTTGGTTCCCATGTTAACACAACATACTCAAGTATCTAAATCATTTTCTGTTATCTTGAAATTCGAGGATTCTAGACTCATATGGTCTACAAGGTTAAACAATTCTAGCATCGTCGCATGCAACGTAATCTCGACTCACATGCAGGTTTTCAACTCAAATTGTTCATTTCAGAACCAAGACGGTTTCCTAAACATTACCAACACTTTATCTTCCTACTCCTCTTTCCGAGTCATTTAGTTTCATATGATTCATATAGCTGAGAGTCGTAAATATATCTAAAAGGTTTGGGAATCCTTCATATGTAGATAAAGATATTAAACAGATAAGACGTCGGCTGTTTACAACTGCATTTTCCGGCTATCAACAAACTAAATTTTACGTCAAAACATGCCTAAGAACTGTGGTTTGACTCCTGCACAGCATGCACGTGGAGCATCATGTTTTCTTGCTGTGGAGCTATCGTTTAAAACCTCCAAGGGCAGTTCTAAGTTCATAATACAGTCTTAAAGGAAACTCTTCTATCTTACGTCATTGTCTATCGTTCGCAGAAGGTAAATTATGTCTTGCACCAAGATAAGTTCGTTCCTAATTGCATATACTTTAGAGAACAGCGTTCTTTTGTTTTACAATGTCATTTATGACAAGAAATTTTACAGTTTCTGAGTTTACAATTCCTAGAAGGCAGTAACACTTCTATTTCTGAGTTTTTCTAATCTTAAAACACAGTAATGAGACAGCATACTTCAGTTTCTGAGTTTTTCACATATCGTACACAACAATGAAGCTATTTCATGGAATTAACCACACACTGAAATCGTAGTAAACTTACATTGTCATTCTATTCTACTCATATTAAACGTATTAATCTTCCATAAATATGAGACTCTCTTTCTTACTGTTTTAAACTGAGACAAATGGTAAAGGAAATGAACCTGTTGTTAAAAACGGAGGTTGCTGTGGCAATTCCACGACCTTTCCACTCTCTTCCCACTGCTGCCTTTTACTCTCTTGCAGCTTCTATCTACCTGTGGATGTCTCCTACACAGTTACTCTCCTCTCACTCTCCTCACTATCCCATTACTATACTCTCGCTCTTCCCAAAAATGACCTCCTCCTGCGCATAACTTCGCAGCCTCCTCTACTAACTGCCCCCCGACCTTACCTGACTCCTAGATTCCCTCCAACGTTGGAGTAGATACTCTCCACTCTAACTTCCGCTACGGCCTTCACACAAGCACTCCCTTATCCGTAGCAACAGATTTCCTTTTTCCGTCAACGGTGCACAGGAAAATAACTCTCCCTTCGCAACCTTTCTGCTGTTTCTCCCTCCACGACGGCTTCTCCTTCCTCCCTCAACCTTGCAAAGATAACTCTCTTCAAAAACTGCCATTCCACACTACCCTCCACTCCTTCTGCCCACGAAGGAAGTTGCAACAACTTTCCATGATGCGCAGAGATAAAGGAAAATGTTTTCTCTCTCCGCAGATTCTTCTACTTTTACACCACAACCACCGAAGCCTCTTCACACTCCAAGGTGATGGAGTATTAACATTTAATAATGGTTACACCCTTTCTAATCCGCAAGCTAACCTCTCACATCTTGGTTAAAAAAAATCCCTCCAAAGAATTCTCGGTTGACGTAAATCTAAACACATGGGTTGACATAACTAATTATGAACCCGACTTCTCACGTAACATGACCATACAAAAGGTTATGGCTCCTTTGGCGACATGGTCCGCTAGAAGACATAACAACTCCACCTTCACTCGATAACCAAGGTATCTAATTCCATCCAAAAGCCACTACAAGATGTATTACGGAGTTAAGCTCGGCATGGCGGTGGTTAGGCAATGGCTAGAGCATCGTGTTGATCGAAAATGAAAAGGAGACAAAGACCAACTTATTAAGAAAGCTTCAAGGTTAAATTGACAACAAATCACGGTCATAACTAGAAGGAAAGACTCACGCTACACGATGACTAAAATAAATTACATCACGCTATGGCTTCAAATCGACATTCGTCGATCTACGCGAAAAGAAAATATTCACAACACAAGTTCGACGTGATTTACGACAATCACACCGGATTGATCGTATCGCAAATGAATTCTTACAACGTTAGACGCTCAAGGTCGACTTCTCGCGTCTTTCGACTACAAAACAAGATTTACTATTTTGCCACACCATGGTTCATTAAATACTTATAAACGAAAATAGTAAATGTCTAACTAAGTCGACTTGCTATTATGGACTTACGACGCCAACGACGACTCTAAGATTCTACAAGATGACTTTCGACTAGGATGTTATACTTTATCCTTTGACATTGACAACAAATTAACTACCCAAACCGACAAACAAGACTTACTTGTTGGTTCCCAGGTTTATCTATCTATTTGGCAATCTCAGTGACAAACACGTTTGGTTAGTTTCCAGAGTCTATACTCTCTCTCAAAGATACTTTCTCTTCCATCGAACACGATCCACCTGTTTTTGCATCGACAGACTCGCATACAATTTTGTGGTCAAAGCATCTATGATCCAAATATAATATATTCAAACATCATTGCATTTATTATAAAGACATTTAGTCTACATATCACCTTGATCGTAATCAATAGATTCCGCAATTTCATATAACAACTTAGTAAGATAAATTGTCAGTTTTCATGTCGTTCTCAACATAGTAATTTACTGAAATTTGCAAGAAAGTAAATAGCATAATTGTTTTCCAAAGGAGGGATGTAACATATCCTTCCCCTTTAAAAATCATCGTCCCTGATGATTAAGTTTATCAAGCAAAAACTTAAACTTAAAACAAACTTTCTATAATGCAACATTAATGTCTTTTAAAAGTTTTGGAAATCTTTGATAAATGTCTTTGTAGTCTTCCCAAGTGTCGCTATCCTCGCCATATTGGTCCCACTGTATTTTGCATTGCAAAACTTCTTGATTACGTAAACGAAGTTTACGCATTTTGAGCACCTTGAGTGGCTCGATCACAACCACCCCGGGTTCTTGCATCTGTAAGGAATTCCAGTTAAGGATGTGGTTATTACCTACAAAATATTTCTTTAAGTACGAAACATGAAAAACATTATGCATATTAGACAAGGCTGGAGGTAGAGCAACTTTGTAGGCAACCGGATTGATAATCTCAAGAACTTCGAAAGGTCTGACATAACGAGGAGCCAATTTCGAAGATTTACCGAATTTTATAGAACTCTTTTAGAGTTTCACTCGCAAAAGCACCTTCTTGCCAATAGAGAAGTGCCTAGGCACTCGCTTGTGATCTGTATAACTCTTTTGCCTGTCATTGGCTTCTGCCAACCTCTTCCTAATCACTTTAACTTTTTCTTCCATATCAGCAAGCATTTCAGGTCCAATGCTTATCCTATCTTCCAGCTTATCCTAGCTTATAGGAGTTCGGCATTTCCTTCCATATAATGCTTCAAATAGCGCCATCTTAATGGCAGAATGATAGGAGTTGTTATAGGCAAATTCGACAAGAGGTAAATATTCCTCCCATCTGTATTGCTGATCCATGCAATACATTCTCAAAAGGTCTTCTAATACCTGGTTTACTCTTTCTGTCTGACCATCAGTTTCGAGATGATAAGCAGTACTTACATTCAATTTAGTCCCTAATGCAGAAAATAAGGTTTGCCAAAACTGTGAAGTTATCCGAGCATCTCTATCAGATATTATCTTTTCAGGTACCCCATGCAATCTGAAGATTTCTTGCACAAATTTTTGAGCCAAAAGATGTGCTCCATCTGTCAAATTTCCCGGTATGAAATGTGCAACCTTGGTTAGTTTATCCACAACAACCAATATTGCATCATGCCTATTCTTAGACATTGGCAACCCTTGGACAAAATCCATACTAATAACTTGTCATTTCCATTCTGGAATATCATGTGGGTACAACAACCCAGCAAGATGTTGGTGTTCTACCTTAACTCTCTAACACTCCAAACAACTGGCTACAAACTTTGCAGCATCACTCTTCATTCCCTTCTAGAAATATAACGGCTTGACATCCGCTAATAGTTTTGTTACACCAGGGTGTCCAGAGTAAGGAGCACAATGAACTTCCTTCCACACAAGGTTTCTAAGTTCCACTGAATCAGGGACATAAATTCTTCCCTTGAATCTTAGCAATCCATCGGATTCAAAATTGAATCCGTCATATCTTGGGTCCTTAGGGTTTAGGTGTAGAGCCTGTTTCACTTGTTCATAATACTCATCCCCAGATAGGTTTTGCAATACTAACTCTTTAAAGTTAGCATGTATGGAGATTATAGAGGCTATATGCCTTCTTCTGCTTAAGGCATCCGCTACTCGATTTTCCTTGCCCTTGATATAAGAAATTTCGAAGTCATAATCTACTATTAGTTCCAGCCATCTCCTTTGTCTTGCATTGAGATTAGGTTGTGTGAATATGTAGCGAAGGCTTTGGTGATCAGATTTTAAAATAAAAGTCCTTCCCAACAAGTAATGTCACCACATCTGAAGGGCGTGAACCACTGCTGCCATCTCTAGGTCATGAGGAGTGTAGTTATGTTCATAATTTTTCAGCTTCCTTGACTCATAGGCTACCACTCTACCATCTTGCATAAGCACACCTCCCAATCCTTCCCCCGAGGCATCAGTGATAACCTCAAACTCTCCCTCTGGATCAAGAACTTTCAGAATTGGAGCGGTTGTTAATTTTTCTTTTAACAAGTCAAAAGCCTTTTGACATTCATCCATCCAAACAAACCTTTTTCCTTTTCTCTACAAGGAGGTAATGGGACTAGCAATGCTTGAGAAATTCAACACAAATTTCCTGTAATACCCAGCCAAACCCATGAAGCTTCGTACATCTGACACATTGGTAGGTTTAGGCCATTCCATAATAGCTTTTATTTTGGCCGGATCAACTGATATCCCATCGGCTGATATTATGTGCCCTAAATACTGCACTTCTTTCTGAAAGAAAGTGCACTTGGAGAGTTTCGCATACAATTTATGCTCTCTTAATCATTGCAACACTATTTGAAGATGTCGTGCATGCTCCTCTTCATTCTTGGAATAGATCAGAATATCATCAATGAAGACTAGTACAAACTTATCAAGATAATCTCTGAATACACTATTCATGAGATTCATGAAAGCAGCAGGTGCGTTGGTCAATCCAAACGGTAACACCGTGAACTCATAATGACCATACCTCATTCTGAAAGCTATCTTGGGAATGTCTTCATCTTTCAACCTTAACTGATGGTATCCAGATCTCAGATCTATCTTGGAAAAGACTGATGCGCCACGCATTTGGTCAAATAGATCATCAATTCATGGCAAGGGATACTTGTTCTTTATAGTTGCCTTGTTAAGCATCCTATAGTCTATGCATAGCCTTAGAGTTCCATCTTTCTTTTTGACAAAGATAACCGGGGCTCCCCACGGTGATACACTTGGCCTAATCAAATTCTTAGACAAAAGCTCCTACAACTGAGCTTTTAATTCCATAAGTTCAGTGGTAGTCATACGATACGGAGCTTTAGAGATTGGCTCCAATCCTGGTTTAATATCTATACCAAAGTCAAATGTTCTCTTCGGAGGCAAACCAGGTAACTCTTCGGGAAATACGTCTCTGAAGTTGCACAGAAATGGATATCTTTCCTCAAAAGATTGCTCCTCTGAGGTTTCCTCTACTAGGTCCATCTTAACTGCAAAAAGTTGACACCCCTTTCGCCTAGCCCGCTTTAGTTGTTTTGATGAAATGGATCTAACCTTTATTTCCCTCTGAATTCCTTGGAGATTTACAGTTTTGCCCATCTCATCCAGACACTCAATGGTTTTATGAAAACAATCTACTTTAGCTCGATGTTTCCACAACCAGCTCATTCCTAGGATGACATCGTAGGACCCTAAAGGTGCTACATATAAGTTTGCCTCAGTGGTGAAGTTAGAAACATCAATCCTAACTTCGAACAAACATTGCTCTACCTGTGCCTTTGAGTTATTTGCATACTCTACTATCCAAGGTTTTGACATAAAGCCAACTTTTCTAGAAAATTTACTTAGAACTCTAGGTGACACAAAATTTTCTGTTGCACCAGTATCAAATAGAATAGAAACAGGGACTCCAAATAAGGTACCTGTCATCTCAATAAGAGTGATTTGATACTTCACTTGCTGATTGTCAAGAGCGGCATGAATCCTTTGCTGAAAGGCTTCCTGTTGTGAAGGAAGCTCCGTGTTCCTAGGCCTCCCATTCGGCTTCTTGTTGGGACAACGGTTGGCATAATGATCTCCTCCACACGAGAAACATCCTCCTATAGGTCCTCGCTTCTCAGATTGTCTACTTGCAGAATCACCATTCTTCTTAAAATTTGCATTTCTCTTAAAATCTTCGCCTCTGCGCTCATTACCAAATCCTCCTTGATTCTTTCGATTTCCCTTATCAAACCTCCTGTTTCCATATCCCTTATCGTTTTTCCTTTTAAAAGACTGATCATTGTAGTTCTTATCAAACTTCTTCGGTTTCTTGTCACGGTAAGCGGAGATAGACTTAATCTTCTGCTCCTGTTTTATTGCCTTTTTATAAACTTGATCCATTGTGCTTGGACCATGCACCTCCACTTCACCACCGATTTGAGGGTTGAGTCCCATGATGAACTTTCTGATTCGGAACCTTTCGTCCTTTTGGTATTGGGGAACATACTTTAGTAGCCTAGTGAATTTTTCTGCATACTCGACCACAGATAGTTCACCTTGCCTGAGGTTTTGAAAATCCGTTAGCTTCTGATCAAAATACAACTGTGGTAACCATCATTTTTGGAATAGTTCCACGAACTCATCCCATGTCACCTTCAAGGGACTTAGTTCCAACTCCATTTTCTTATTCATCCACCAAGTGGATGCTTCCCTAGACAGCTGATAGGCTCCCCACACGGCTTTAGTAACCTTAGAGTAGTTTCTGATCTCAAAATATTTCTCCATTTCAGTCAACCATGCTTCAGCTGCATCTCCAATTTTCGTTCCATCGAACTTTGGAGGGTTAACCTTCTTCATATCCTTAGATAACTCTAACGCAAGTCTATCCTTGGTTCTTCTTTGGGCTTCACTGTCATCATGATGTTCACTTGACGTGCCATTTTCCCAATGCTTACTCTTGCCTGTGAAGTGTGAGTTCTCGTTTCCATCCTCTGTGTTACCAGTTTCATCTATTTTCCTTTCTAGTTTGTTCAACCTTTCCTTGGTTTCAGTGAGCATGTTGAGGATCCTATCCAACTTGTCAGTGGAGTTTTCCTGAGAGTTATGACCTTCCCGATCCTCCCCCTCGTTAAACCCTGATTGGTCCATGCTAATGAAATTTCACACCTGTTTAATCATATACTAATCAGTTTCAATCCAGGAGCAACGGTTGATCATGGTTCGAACCGCCATCGTTGCTCCCTCTAGGAGTTCTCTCCTCACTCGCTTAAGTCGTGACATTGCATTGGCTAAAGTTTCCACATCATCGAGCCAAATGTCGTTCTCGTCATTGGTTTTCTCTATGGTCTTGACCATCGCAAGTCGTTTCTGCTTAGCTTGCAGATAACGCTTCTTACCCGCGAAGGATTTTCTTGCGGTTCTCTTGGTGTATGCCATCCTGGCACAATAAACCAAATCATTAGCTACCCACATAATGATGATTTCCTAATTAGGTTAGTGGACTCATCAGCCCTAGTGCTGAACCTGGTTAGCTCTGATACAATATGTAACATCCACATCCGAAATGACAAGAAGTAACTAAGTTTTCACAACGGTAAAATTTTATTTTACAAGGTAATCAAATACAAAAGTAACTCATCTATAATCCACTACAACATTTTTGTTTCATTTTATCATAAACATGATTGCATTTTCATAAACTGAAGGAAATGATATTCATAATACACTTTGTTTTCTAACAAATGAAATTTTCTTGAGATAACAAATATCAGAAACATACCATTACCATGCATCTCGATTGTCAACCCATCACTTTCAAGACTCGGCAATTCCTCAATATTTGGAAGAGAAAGTATCTTCAAGGAGCTTAACCTCCAACCATAGATCATTGGTCTCCCGCACTCTTTCCTAACCGGAAGTGGCCCTACCCTACTCAAGAGGATAGACTTAGGATAACCATTGGTGTTTGCCATCTGAGCTCTGGTGTTGTAACCTACGTGTCTTATTATCGTGCAGATCCCTATATACCCTCTAGTCATGCACAACCCTCCACAAGAAACGCCATCCAGTTACGGTGAACGTTCGATGCACTTGAGGATAGTACACCACCTTGGCCAAAGGATTTGTATTTAGTTAACATTCTAAAAATGCATGAACTTGGTTCACCCACCCTACTCGACTTGAACTGGTCGAAATCCTACAGTTTCCTATTTGTATAGTTTGAACTATTTTGCTGACCTTGATGACCTCAAGGGCTAGGAGATCCTCCTATAATAGCACATTGCGCAATATTTACTCTAATCTCGAGTTCAGACTTTCATAATCCTATTATCCTGTAAAAAAAATCATTGTTTAGACACGTCCACTCCTAAGTGGTTTCAAATTTGTTTACTTGGTTCCCATGTTAACAAAACATACTCAAGTATCTAAATCATTTTCTGTTATCCTAAAATTCAAGGATTCTAGACTCATATGGTCTACAAGGTTAAACGATTCTAGCATCGTCGCATGCAACGTAATCTCGACTCACATGCAGGTTTTCAACTCAAATTGTTCATTTCAGAACCAAGACGGTTTCCTAAACATTACCAACACTTTATCTTCCTACTCCTCTTTCCGAGTCATTTAGTTTCATATGATTCATATAGCTGAGAGTCATAAATATATCTAAAAGGTTTGGGAATCCTTCATATGTAGATAAAGATATTAAACAGATAAGACGTCGGTTGTTTACAACTGCATTTTTCGGCTATCAACAAACTAAATTTTACGTCAAAACATGCCTAAGAACTGCGGTTTGACTCCTGCACAGCATGCACGTGGAGCATCGTGTTTTCTTGCTATGGAGCTATCGTTTAAAACCTCCAAGGGCAGTTCTAAGTTCATAATACAGTCTTAAAGGAAACTCTTCTATCTTACGTCATTGTCTATCGTTCGCAGAAGGTAAATTACGTCTTGCACCAAGATAAGTTCGTTCCTAATTGCATATACTTTAGAGAACAGCGTTCTTTTGTTTTACAATGTCATTTATGACGAGAAATGTTACAGTTTCTGAGTTTACAATTCCTAGAAGGTAGTAACACTTCTATTTCTGAGTTTTTCTAATCTTAAAACACAGTAATGAGACAGCATACTTCAGTTTCTGATTTTTTCACATATCATACACAGCAATGAAGCTATTTCATGGAATTAACCACACACTGAAATCGTAGTAAACTTACGTTGTCATTCTATTCTACTCATATTAAACATATTAATCTTCCATAAATATGAGACTCTCTTTCTTACTGTTTTAAACTGAGACAAATGGTAAAGGAAATGAACCTGTTGTTAAAAACGGAGGTTGCTGTGGCAATTCCATGACCTTTCCACTCTCTTCCCACTGCTGCCTTTTACTCTCTTGCAGCTTCTATCTACCTCGTGGATGTCTCCTACACAGTTACTCTCCTCTCGCTCTCCTCACTATCCCATTACTATACTCTCACTCTTCCCAAAAACAACCTCCTCCTGCGCATAACTTCGCAACCTCCTCTACTAACTGCCCCCCGACCTTACCTGACTCCTAGATTCCCTCCAACATTGGAGTAGATCCTCTCCACTCTAACTTTCACGACGGCCTTCACACAAGCACTCCCTTATCCGTAGCAATAGATTTCCTTTTTCCGTCGACGGTGCACAGGAAAATAACTCTCCCTTCGCAACCTTTCTACCGTTTCTCCCTCCACGACGGCTTCTCCTTCCTCCCTCAACCTTGCGAAGATAACTCTCTTCAAAAACTGCCATTCCACGCTGCCCTCCACTCCTTCTGCCCACGAAGGAAGTTGCAACAACTTTCCATGATGCGCAGAGATAAAGGAAAACGTTTTCTCTCTCCGCAGATTCTTCTACTTTTACACCACAACCACCGAAGCCTCTCCACACTCCAAGGTGATGGAGTATTAACATTTAATAATGGTTACACCCTTTCTAGTCCGCAAGCTAACCTCTCACGTCTTGGTTAAAAAAAATCCCTCCAAAGAATTCTCGGTTGACGTAAATCTAAACACATGGGTTGACATAACTAATTATGAACCCGACTTCTCACGTAACATGACCATACAAAAGGTGGTGGCTCCTTTGGTGACGTGGTCCACTAGAAGACATAACAACTCCGCCTTCACTCGATAACCAAGGTATCTAATTCCATCCAAAAGCCACTACAAGATGTATTATGGAGTTAAGCTCGGCATGGCGGTGGTTAGGCAATGGCTAGAGCATCGTGTTGATCGAAAATGAAAAGGAGACAAAGACCAACTTATTAAGAAAGCTTCAAGGTTAAATTGACAACAAATCATGGTCATAACTAGAAGGAAAGACTCACACTACACGATGACTAAAATAAATTACATCACGCTATGGCTTCAAATCGACATTCGTCGATCTACGTGAAAAGAAAATATTCACAACACAAGTTCGACGTGATTTACGACAATCACGCCAGATTGATCGTATCGCAAACGAATTCTTACAATGTTAGACACTCAAGGTTGACTTCTCGCGTCTTTCGACTACAGAACAAGATTTACTATTTTTCCACACCATGGTTCATTAAATACTTATAAACGAAAATAGTAAATGTCTAACTAAGTCGACTTGCTATTATGGAC